>CM060177.1:37919846-39366513 GCA_030549775.1 Tamarix chinensis
ACTGCCAACTTAAATTTGGGTGCATCCCCCCTTACCCTTGTAGTATATTTTAGATATACATTTAGTATTTTTTAACTATACTTTTTATAATTATAAGTATATTAAATATATATTTAATATATGTCAGTACTTTTAATTGTAATAAATATACCATAATTAATTATAAATATATTTAAAATACACCAAAAAATACAGTACCGGTGGAATAATGGTTGCACCGTATTCGTTAGAGCCTCTACACCCAATAATTTACCCTAAATTTGACAAAGAAGATCAGCCCGGTCGGCTTGGAATGACAGGTCATAGAAAGCCTCATGACAACTAACGAGCTGCGGTGCGGCACCTCCCTTCGCATCCAACAAGCGAACAGCGGGCATGAACAGTCGCCCTACAAATGACAGGGACAGATGCTTGCGCAAAAGGGAAGAAAGGAGAGCATCAAATTTAAGGAATTTAATTCATGGGAGGGGGGGGTGTGGGTGAAAAGGAAAGGAATAAATAGAAAAGCAAAATTACTTTGGAGATCAAGACAAAGGGATTTTTGCTATCCGCCACTTTATTGAGAAGAGGGCAGTAACGTGAAATGCAGAGAGAGGAGGAGGGTCTCCGAAGAAAGAAATCGTATAATACCAACTTCCCGAATTGCCTTGTACTGAGACGGAAGTCACGAAAACAGTTAAGAGCTCGTAAAAAGCAAGGTCTGAAACTGATGGGTCATGGCAGGGAGATGATAATAAATCCATTTTGAATTTTCGTCGTCGATTCTTTCAAGGTGGCGGACAGAGTAGGAGTAGGAGGAGTACGAGGGCTGGTGTGGCGGAGTTAGGGAGGGTTGGATAAATTTTTTTGAGATGCTTCAATTTGTTCCCAAAATTTAGTTGTAATTATGATGAATATTCAATCTGATTTTTTATTAAATTATTCAAATTAGTATGATATTTAAAATTTTAATCTAATATATCATATTTTAATTTTATTGTATTATATTTTAAAAATATTTATATTAATATGCCTTATATTATTACAATATCTGTATCAAAAAAATTATTATAATAATTTGTACATATATTAAAAAAGAATAAAATTAATATTAAAATTACAGTTATATTATACTTTTCAACTTTTTAAAATAATTTTTTATAAAAATTTAATGATGTAATAACTCTATTTTAATAGAAATAAAATATATCATATTATATTTTAAATGTATTATACTATAGTATGTTGTGATAATTGTTTATAAATTATAAATACTAGCAAAATTAAATATTTTAAAAATATATAATAATTTAATTTAATTTAAAAAATATAGTACAAATATTCAATTGGATAAAAATAAATTCCTTATTACTTTCTATTACTTGGATTCGTATGGTCTATGTTAAGGCTATGAAGGGGCCTATAACCCTACCGATTTGTGTATGGGCAGCAATTTAATCGAACAAAATCATATCTTTTTCACCCTTTTTTTGACGGGCAAAATCATATCTTCCAAAGCATGTATGGATGATAAAAAACCAAGTAGTATTGTCCTGCTCCCTACTTAGCAAAGAGGACCACTCTATCATGAGACATAATCTACCCTCCATATTCATTAACTCCACTAGATCCTTACCATTTTGTTTGCATTTTCTTGCCTAGGGAGGACCACTGTGTGTTTATTTTAACGGAGGATAAATCACCATCACCACGTTCCTTTTTTAAAAAAAAAAACAAAAAAAAACAATCAGAGTCATTTTCGAAAGCATTATGTCGATGTAGATTTACGATATTTTTGTTTTGTTTTGCGTACTAAACAATTTGCAATAGTCATTCAATAGCTAAATAAAGACAAATAAAAACTAAATTCATTACTCTCCTGGTCCTTTTTCTGCGGTCAGCTATCAATCAGCTCGCTGCTCTTCGAAAAAACAACAAATTATGAAAATTAAGTTTAAATTTTATTTTTTAAATCTATCGTGTCCTTGAATCAGAACATCGCTCTCTCGTTTTCATAATATTACGTTTACATATTATATAGCTAGCTATCGTCAATAATTCAGAATATAACATTATACTCGTAATTCGGTGCCCTTAGTAAGTTACATGAATATCGTTGGTTTACATCGATAGCCGATTAGTTAATTTAATTTTGTACATCTAATTGTACAATATCAATATTTTCTTTTCATATAAAAAATAAACTTATTTTTGAAAAAAAAAATCAAAACTCACTTTTTAATTTTTACCTACTATTTTTTTAATTACATGTTTTATTATTTTTTAATAAATAGTGTCAGTGTAATTTTAAGATTATTTTTATTATTTAATTAAAAAATATAAAAAATTATTATAATAGCTTTTCTCTTCTTCTTCTTTTTTTTACACACAGGGAGTGTAATTTAATATTTGATAATATAAATCTATAAAGTCTATATCTTTGATAAGCCATAACACTATTTAACATAGATAGCATATATACTAGCTGTCATATTTCTTTACATTTAATTGCATAAGTATCGTTATTTAATGTTGATAATATGAAGCTATTGGATCCAAAAATCTAATAAATTATAATAGTATTGTTATTTAACATTAGTTATATAAATACAATTGGAATCGTATACTTTTAGCTACATAGGTTATAATAATTAGTAACTCAGTATCATTATTTAACATAGATAATACATACCTATAAAATTTATAGTTGAATATTCAAACATTTTCAACATCTTTGTCTTTTTTAAATCTATATGATCCCAACATTTATAAATGAAATATTCTTTTTATATATTTAAAAACCAACAAATAAATTTTATCATTGAAAAGTCAAATAATGATACTTAGGTACTTAATAATTTGGATGGTATAACTAATACTAATATATATTTTAAAAAAGACATAAATTATACAAAAAATAAATTTAGACATTAATGCAAAAATATGGATAAAAAATTACATAATATTTAATTTACTATTTCTTAGTCAACAAGAGTATGATTGTAATATTATATTTTTATTTATTGAAAGTATTTTATTTCAACTTATGATCAATAAATAAAAACTAATAGTAATTTTGAATGTTTGCAAAAAGTTATATATTAAAATACCTAAAATATAATACTCCATCTATATTTAAAATACTATTGTTGTGTATTTCAAAAATAAAATTTAATAATTAATATCCTTTAATATATATTGATAAAAAAATATCATAAATTATTTTTTTTAATTCAAATATAACATTTTATATTTTTATATCATAATGTATAATACTTTGAAAGAAATTAATAACCAAAGTTTATCCTTACAATATACAAATGTAGTATTTTGGATTAGAATGTAAACGACATAGATTTTATCCGAAATACAATTGATTTTATCTGACGGATAATTAAATAGATGGAAATGATAGAAGAAAATATCTGTCGAGTTTAAGTGCAAATATAGTAAAGAATATTCATATTTATATGTATATCTATTTATCTGATATATAAATATTCTTTTATCCATAATTTTAAAATAAATATAATATAATATTTACGCTAAAATTATTATTTAACTTAATCATTAATTAATTTATCAGTCGGATAATAAATTTATCCGTTTGATAACATCTATTAACGAATAAACAAAATATTCATTGGATAATAAATATACTATTACTAATGTCAATATATTAATAGATATTTATTTGAACATGTATGCAAATTTTCTTATTAGTTAGCAATACAGATATAAAAATATATATTTTAAACCCACTCCATTTCTATTTTTAAATTTTAAATATGGAGATAATAATATTTTAAGATTAAATGTGTTTACTACGAATACATATATTTCGTGTATGACATCGCAGTTTTTGACTTTTTTCTATGTTTGAACAAAAAAGGCGACTGGGTCAAGTTTACGGTGTCAGAACAACTTTCATTTCACATTTTTACCTTTTAACTCCATTTTACCATTCATGTACAATTTTTGTAAAGGTTTAATATCAACGTACCATTCTTGGGGAAAAAAAAAATGTCATAGTGTCCTACCATCCGCCATTGCCGCACAATCAGTATTCAGTGTAAAATTTCTTCTCAAAAAAATATTTAATGTAAACTGGAAGCGAAAGATGTAATATAGTAACGCAACGGGCGGCGAGGCGAATAAGGATTCTTTATTCCTTTTTTTTTTCCTATCTTTCTTTTCGTATAATTAGAAATAAAAATGAGACAGATTAAGAATTGAAATTTCATCCCTATTTTCAAACTCGATAAGTAAAATTATCTCTAAATTCACCCTAATTTCCCTCATTTTTTTTTATCAGAGAATCTTTGATCCGATTTCTGACTAATTTTTCATCCCCAACCTTAAAATCTGATGCGATACCAAAAATCCAACTCCCATCCTCTATACCCGATCTTATTTTCTTACAGTATATTTTAATTTATATTCTATATAAAAAATATATATATATATAATTTTAGGGCAGTTCTTTATGGAACGTGAACATGAGCCAAGTGTGAGCCCCACTCAAACTTAAACACAAGTAATGGCTCAGCTAATACACACACTAGATCATCACTAAAAGCAAATTCTTGCTTCAACTTAGATTCACAAGCTAACTCTCCAATCAAAGCATCATCATCACACTTCCCAAGTATAGCCAAATACACAGCCTCGTATTCTTTGAGGCATAGCATTATCACACTGGTACACCTCTAATTATCAAGACCACACAAAAAAAAGTTAGAGCCAACAAAAACAATAAAGGAAACAATCAACAATCCTTACTCCATACTAGTTGATGCTATGCGTACCAAATACCTCAAAATTTACACCACAATGACATATGATCACAATACCCATAGCTTGAGCAATATCAGGGTTAGTACTAACCATAGTGTACATTAAGCAACCTACGGCTATAGAGTATGTAATCATGGCTATGCAAACCACATCAATAGTTTTGGACTGGGGGCACATCTAAAGTGTTTAACTTATTTACCTCATGCATGTCTTTTTACTGCAATAAGCATATCATAGATACACAACAAAAGATCAATTAGTGAAATATCACGTATTGATGTATGATTCATCCAAATAAACCACATCACTTCAACAACAATAACATACACAAAAGCATAATCAACACCAACAACAATAACCATTGAGTCAGACATTGGCTTCAGCACACCAATACTCCAACTTACAATATACAAAGCATAGCCATCTAACTCATAAAAGCCATATCTAAGAGGAGTCGGCACATGTCTCTGTGTTTTACCTAAAACAAAGCTCTATTGCTCCATTTTTTTACCTAGATTCATCCTCAATAGAAGAATCTATACCATCCAGAGCAACTACAAACTCCATCTTGACTGAAGCACCCTACATATACCTATACTCCACCTCATTCTCAAGAAGGTATTCAGACTTACATAAGGTATCATTAACAGCTGAGGATGAATTTGGGTCACCCAACCTGCCCCTATTATCTTCAGTCATGCCAGTGACACTTTAGTATCCCATTTACACCCATTTAACGCTAGCAACATCCGAGTTAGACATCCTCAATGTTGCCCTAATTGCACCCTCGGTAATTGTGCCAGCAAACTCATACAATGTCTTAACCTACTTGCCTATAATCGCTACCACAATCACTTTAGCAACCTTCGATGTGGTATTCTCAATAACATATTTATACCCTTTGCTATCTATGGAACTTGATAAAATCAAGCTCTTGGTCATCTTAAGAACATTTAAAACATTGGATACTATCCTGCCACATCATGGGGCATTCTCACCAAGAAAACAAATCCATATCAAACTATGTTGCTATAATACCCCAAAATTTATTTATTTATTTTTAAAATTTTGAAGAAACTAAACATGAAATAATTGGGTGCTACCGACATACCTAATATGAGCTCGGTTTACTGTATCATTCTTTTACTAAGTACAAGGCAAAATATTACTTCAATTTAAATAAGATAAAGAGAGAGGGAGAGGAATTTCATATAAAAAATATAAGGGTTTGGAGATAAACTTTGAGTACAACGCTATTAAAAATGAAACAAAAAAAAACTAATAGAACTAAGAGCCCATGTGGTATCCAGAAAAAAGCCCTAACTAGTGGATAACTTGAAGTATACTACCAAAGCCCAAAAAATAGACATTTATCCAAGGGAAGAGCATCAAACTCAACAAAGTATTCAAGGTAATTAGCAGGAACCTACACATCAACAACTAGATTGTATGGTCGTGAGAATAAGTAGCACCCATGAAACATATGAGAATGAGTAACACCCATGAAACATATGATTAATACTTTCTTATTGATTAAGTTAATATAGCACTTCAAAATAAAATGGCATTCATAGCTCATAGGGTACAAGAAGATAAATGCTACACATGGAATGCATTATAATCTTGATACGAGATGACCTAAGGATGCAACCATATTAAATTTCATACTTAGGTGATCATACATTATTAGTTACTTAGTCACTTGAGTTTATAAATCCCACCATTCCATAATTGGTGGATTAGTAACACAAACATAATGAACCCCTTAGGGTTGAACACTTGGGAAGCCATAGTTTTAGACTCCTAATATTTAAGTATGCATACCCTCTATAAGTAAATAGAATGAAGAATATAGACTAGATATAGGATCACTCTAGTTACCGTAATAATAAGGAAATATATTAGATGAAGCACCTCAGTCCTGACTCGTTCGATCATTCACTTTGGTTATTAATGTCTTATTACTTACTTATTCAATACTCGACACATAACAACGCATCGTTAGGGTCTCTCCTTACAAGCCAACATTTATTATAGGTATCTTAGCACAAATATGAATGCTTATTACTTATTACATGCAATATTGTTTACTTATGAGTTCATTCCAATAATTATTATAGATTATAACACTTAGAATTATGCCATGGTCAATTAATTCCACATGTTATAGCCACTAAACATCATTATAATTAATATAGAAAAATAATACTCACAACAAGAAACATAACCAAGGTAAAAAGACCATAATACATTATGAAGCCCTAATTCACCAATGGACCATAACTTCACTATCATGTCTCACAAATTTACCAAATTTAGCACAAATGAATAAAATAACATTAAGATCAACATATCAAAAAATCAAGACTAAATTCCCACATTTCATACATACAATACTAATGCTACCTCTTATAATGCCATTTAAAATCCTAATTCACCAATAAGTCATAACTCTACCATCACGTCTCACCTATTCACCAAATTTATCACAACTTTCTAAAATAACATTAAGATCAACATATCTAAAAATTAAGGCAAATAAATCCCACATTTCATACATAAAATATCGATGCTACATATTGGTTATTATTCCCAAAATTAAGTCATTTCTCTTTCTGTTATACTTATATTACCCACAATTGACCCAAACTCTTTTTATACCATAAACATAATATTTATAACTAAAAAAAATCATGTAATCCAAAATTTCCATATTTAGCTTGATGGAAGAGCACCTCACTCTCCTAATGAATTTTAGGAAGTTCAAGAGTTAGCATTCTTTGAGGTGGAACCCATCGTTTTTGAAATCTTTCATCCCCAAAACCCTCGTTCTACTAATGGTTTATCAAGTAATTCTTGCAAGTATCTCACATGTTTAGAAGAAGGGGAATTCATTCAGAACACCTAGTGTACAAGATAAGGACTAGGCAAAGATGTACTTAAGTGACATAGAAAATAAAGTTACAAGACAAAGCATGGTTGCATGACTCATATGTCTGCCTGGTTGGGGTTTTGTTTAGCTTTGTTAATTTATGTACACTTTGTAATTATTGTCTTATAACTGTGGACGGTGCTACATATGTTTTTGTACTTATGTTATAGGGTAGTATAGAGGTTGTTTGTATTAGTTACAACTATTACTAATTAGTTACTCCTAGCTAAAGTTAGATGTTAGATAAGATTAACGTTCATATTAGTTGTTAATGTCGACTAAGATTATTAGCAACAACTATATTAGTTAGGAAGCTGTTAATTAGTTGGTAGGAGTTTTAATGCCATAGCAACCCCATAGATGTACCCTACTACTCATCCATGTACACACATAAGACAAGTTGAATAATAAACATTTTAAACAAAAATTCTCTTCTTCTCCAAGTGAATGGGTGCTTAAGAGTTGAGTATATTCTAAGAAGAAAACTCGGTGATTTCTTCTTAGAAGCGTAGTTAAATCGTTGAAAAAGATTCATTGATATACAAATAATTGATAGCATCATCTTTTAGTTACCGATAAAAATTAAAATTTTTCAATACGATTTATCAGATTATTGAAATTTTTTTATAATTTATTACATCTAAAAAGATAATATAATTGTATTAGGTATCGTCAATAATCTTATTCTAAGCCGACGCAATAAAAATAAATTATATCACGCACTTTTAGTTACAGATAAAAATTAAAAATTTTCAATACCGTCCAAATTATTGTAAATATTTTATCTTTTATGATTCGGAGAGGTAAACCAACCAAGCTCCAACAATAGGACTCGATCCCGGCCGGCCACACATCCCTGGCAGTAGGACAGGCACGAAGGGGCCATGGGCATTGTCCTAGTCTTTAACAATTCAGTATGACGTTAAATGCTATCGCAATTCAACGTCATCTTATTTGTCGAACGAATATATTTGTTGCTTACTTTAGTAAGAAGTGATAAGAGCACAAATACGTGATTAACTAGAGTCGCGATAAGCAAGAGAAGAAAGAATATATGCTGAAAAGAGAGAGAGAGAGAGAATAAAGAATAAGAAAAGAACGACACAACATGTGAGTCTAAATTTTAATTGCCGAGAAATTATCATTATTACGCTTAATTTGAGGGAAAGGGAAGCGGGTAAAAAACTAAAAAGTGGCCGGTTAATTGCACAACTGACAATATAGAACATGTTTGATAGTGATGTGACAATAACAGGGCTCGCAGCCCATGGTATAGCACTCTCCTATGGCTATCATCCATAGTCCATAAGCCCCTCCCCCCTCCCCCTGGCGTCTTCTTACCCCTTAGCCAACCCAAGTCCCACTCGTCTGGTTTTGGCCCTCTCCTCCTGTTCTCCCTCTCCCTCTCTCTCTGTACGTGTGTCTGAAATCTGAATCATGGAATTATCGGTTCCCAACACAAGCAAAAAGGGTATATAGCCAATGCATAATATTTAATGGTTGTCGAGTTGATGGTAGCTACTCACAACAACAGAATAAAACAGAACAACGGAAACAATAACAACTTCAGAAAGAGGAGGCCTGCTTCTCCCTAGTCTAGATGATAGTGCTCAACTCATAATAAATACCTCTTCTTCTTCTTCTTCTTCTTCATTTTTTTAACCCCCTCGTTGCTTCTTAATTTTTCCCACTATTTCTACTCCGCACTCGAACAACCCTCACGTATCCAAATTTCCAGCCACTCGCCTTTCTTAATCTTCCTTCTCACACTTGCTACTGCCGCTGCTCGACTCAAGCTGACGCGTTTCACCTAATTGCTCACAAAAGATTCTTGCGTAAAGTTCCACTGTTTCAAGTCCAGAAAAAAAGTCAAAAACCAGAACATCAGCGTCTTGGTTCTAGTGTTTATTTTTCTGGGTTTCTTCACAATTAACCCCACTGCTGCATCTTCGATTTCGGAATGATGGGATTAATAGGAGGAATTGAACGGATGAACGCATACAGGAAGAAGCAATATAGGACCTTGATCTGTAGACTAAGAGCAGCAATGAAGAAAGCAATGTCATCAAGAGGAGGAATAGGAGGAGGAAGCAAGCAACACATGAAATTCCAGTATGATCCTTCAAGCTACGCTCTTAACTTTGATGACGGATGTCAAGAGAAAGGTTATGATCATTGCACGAGGTTTATAAGGCAAGAGAATCATCATCTTAAGCTCCAGGAATATCTTTCCATTACCAGCATCCATATATCTAAATGTTCTGGTACTTGGGTATGTGTACTTTTGGTTAAGTTTTAGTCAAGCGACGGTGGTTATGTGAAGGGGCAAATATGGCTTCTGTGTTGGGTGTTAGGTAAGCGTTTTTAATGGAGGTGATGTATTCATATCATATCAGATCTTCGTCTGTTTTGCCTCTTGTCATGCAGAATTGTGAAATGTTTCAGTTGAAATGATAAAAGCATGCTTGCTTGCTTGCTTGCCTGGTCTCATAGTCTTTCGAATTCAATTGACAATGAGGTCCGAATTCTGCTCTTTCAGTACTTCCCATTTTTTTTTTGCGGTCAATGGTTTATGCTCTTTGATTAGTAGAAGATTGCAGAACATAATGTGTGAGGGGGGGGGGGAAGAGCAGGAGAACTCTTGCAGCTTCAAAACACAATGTTTGTGGTTTGTCCGGCTCTTGAGTCTGCTGAATTATCAACTCATTATTTCTTGCCGGTCGGTCTGCATACACAGTCCTTCCTATCCACAAATGACCAAACTCCGGCAAACAAGGAGGAAAATTAACTCCTGCTCCTGCTGCTCCCAGTTCTTGCGGCATGAATTTCTCTATTTTTTTACTACGACTACTATTGTTTTAAACTACTATATACAAGGAAAAAGGCCGACGTACGAAGTTGATACGGTCAGGCTCTGTCTCGGTCGTTTTCTGTCTCTACTCCAATCTCGTCGCAGAAGAGCAATTTGCGTTGCCGGAGGATGTACAATTCACTTCTTGATAAGCAAATGTTAACACTAATGACAGCAATACATAATTACAAATTATGTTAATTTTGAATAATTTTTCCCATTAAAACTAATGACTCTCTCTCTCTCTCTATATATATATATTGTATAAGTTAAGGTAAAATTTTAAATCTAACTTGCTTTTTATAATAAGAATTTTCATTTCATTTTTTTATTTTTTTCATTATCCTCTTCAGATGAATTCCTCTCTATAATACTGATAATAGTATACATTGTGTATCATAAAATTAGATATGCTTTGTATTTTAATATCGAACGTATAGTATTTAAGATGGAGTTTTTATTTATTTATTTTAATGAACTTACATTGTATTTTTAGCGAGTTTATAGTATATAAAATATGCTTAATTTGTATTAAATAAATAATCCATTAATTTATACATTAATTTTTTTTTGTTGTTGAAATTATTCTTAACACATTTTAATAAGTAATAACAAAATAATTAATGTAAAAATAATTAAAAAAATAAGGATAAAAATAAAAAATGGACAACTTTTAAAATTACTATCATTTTCATATAGAATCTATAAATATGATAACGAACTTTTTGATATGTAGGGAAGAAGTATATATTTTATCAAATGGGGAGAACCGAGTGTTGTAAGGATGTGTGTGCAGGCGTCTGTGTTTATATATATATCATCTCTGATAAATTTATATTATATAATATATAATATATTTAAGTAATGTGTGGTATCTAATATTTTATATTGTATATAGTATGTGCTATATATTTAACAAATAAAATATAAAATATTGTATCTTCGGCGGTGTGTAACATATAATATCTTGAATATACAGATATACAAATAGAAATTAATGAATATTTTATAAAACATGTGCTTGACCTAAATAGGTAAAAAAAAATTAAAAATGTCATCCGAATCTATACCGTAATCATTAAACTCGAACAAGCGGATTAAGAGATTCAGCATGGCGTTCTCTCGTTCTGATTTGATCCATCCACCCTTATCCGGAGCGTATATATTTTGTTAGCGATGAATAAAATAAAATAAAATAAAATAAAATAAAATCTAACGGAAAAGATACGGGTAGTGTATAAATATAATAGCAATATGGTAAGACAAAGTCAACAACATCTCTGCAGTCAAGAGCCTCAAAAGATAGCACAGGAACCAGAAGTCGGGTATAGGGTAGGGTAAGGGCGCAGGGCCTAGGCGCCTCGTTCCCGGCCTAGCCTTCTGATATGACTATAGGCTTTAACCTAAACACTATTTGTGGATCTCCGACGCTGCTGCATAGAATCTATGTATCTTAATCGGTCTTCTCAGACGAATCTTTAATCACTGATTGTTATTTTGACCTTTAATCGTCCGCCCGGTGTAGGTGTACGCCCCAACGTAAAAATCAAACCAAAAATTAAATTTATCTAAAATTATATGTATTAATATATTAATTCTATTTTTTATGGTTAATCCATAAAAAATAATATAAAATAAAAAATCATGACACAAAAAATATGATAAATTTATTATTTTTATTATATCTATTATCATCATCTTTTTTTTTTGTTATTGTTATAATACTTTTTTTATACCCTTTTGTGTTATAATTTTCTTTTATTTTTTTTTTATATTTGTTCTGCTTAATTATTAATAAAAAACAAATTTAAAACCTTTTTATATAAATTTAATTTTTGATTTATATTTTAAGTTTGGGTTGATAATATTTTTCGCCCGCTTTATAGCCTACTATTTGTCAAGGTGATTTAACGTCTAATAATAACATTGCATCACGTTCACGCCTCTCCAAAGGTCCTTTGTCACTTTATCGGTCGGAGCGAGCGGGTTGGCAGACTGTCGGAACTTCCGTCTGCGCGAGCCTACTCTCTAGTTTATTCTTCAGAATCTCCACCGTAAAAGCGTAGGGGGGAAGGAAGCAATAGTAACTTTCGTACCAGTATCGACCCGATTGATGAAAACCATTTATATTGTTTGTACCACGCAATTTGCACAGGAGCGTCGTCTAATATTGCGTCATAAAATTACGTAGGAGGGAGGATAAATTTCCAAGTATTTTATAAGAGCATCTACGGTAGCGTCTTTAACTTGGGACATTTAAGCGTACTTTGTATTTTTCTTTTGTTTTATTAATTTATCTTAAATTTAATTTTATATTATACATCAATTATTTTAAATTTACAAAACTCAATTATTTTTTATCAATTACATCACTAATTATTTATACATTACATTATTTAACTTCTATTTTTTTCATTAGTCTATAAATATTAATTAATAGTTTTATATAATCAATTAATATAGTCTTCCTCTCTCATCTCTCTTTCTTTTTCCAAATGTGAGGTACCTCAAGTTATTGAGGAGGTAATATTTTTTAGGCCATTTATATTTTCTCACATTCCTCTTTTTTTAAATTTGAGACTCCTCAAATTTGAGATTAAGCGTTATTTTTTGATGCAACTAAGGTGGTCTAAGAGATAATGGTATGATATTATTATGCCTACATCAACCTTGTGTCAAGAATAGAAGTTAATTATGACATGTGTCTCAATAGCTTAGGATATACGTGTGGTTTGCGATTGCGGATATATACAAGAACTGACTTCTCAAAATATTGACTTTAGCCACCGGAGGTAATCGAACTTGTGGATAGTGGGGAAGGTGGAAGGGAGATGCCAATAATAATGTTAAGCTCAGTTTTTATTATTATCTATCTATACGTTTTAATTATTTAAAAATAATTAACATCATGCCTAATTTACTACTTTGAGAAATAAATGATCAAGTGATGTTTGTATTGAGACAACACAAATATATATTAAATATTATATAAATCCAAATCTTATAATAAAATATTTATTAAGATGTAAAGCAAACGTATAAAAATGGAAGAAAATAGTTTTGGTATAAATGGAGCTTTCAAGAATATACATTTTCGTAGAGATAAAATAGAATATAAGATAAAATAAGTTCCACTTAGATGCTATAATATTAAAAAAAATCTTTTATTCCATTTCCTTTCATATCATATATCTAAATGTCAAGGTTGAATAAAATCTAAGATATTAACATGCGATAAAAACTTTTAATAAAATTCAATTGCTTTCTCGCTAAGACGAGCTTCAACAATCCATCATTCTAATCTATTTGAATTCTTCACATGGCCTTTTAAGAATTTTATAAACCTATCAGATAAATACATCTAATGTAAATGAATTGATCTACATAACCTAACTTCCTCAACCAAATGCATGGTTTAATACATCATGATGATAAAAAAAAGGAAGGAGGAAAATACATTTCAAACTGATGCAATATAATTACAATATCTTCCTCTAATATGTTAAACCTCTGAGGATCAATAGCATTAGAACAAGTTTCCATCATAAATAAATAAAATCAAGTGATTGCACTGCAAACACGATTATACAAAATAAAGTGTATAGCCATGGTCAAAAAAATCTTGAATGAGAATATGATGAACGTTTGATTTCATGCCTACTAACTTCAAATCTTTTATTCAAACAAGAGGAAAGGCAATCCTTTGGTAGTATCAGATCATGATGCATCGAGCAAGGGACACTCTAATGGTCCCCTTCTTCTTTTTTACATCTGCATTATGTGTGGACTTGTCGCTTACCCCATTTTGATCTTTGACTTGGTCACACTTCGAATTAGGGTTTTTAATTCGAGGTTTTGTGGTGTTTTCTTACTATTCTATCTTGTTTCCCTATTCACTACTCTCCATTACCCTTTTCTTTATAGTTTTTTGTGAAGTTTTAACCCCACTAGAAGCTTCTTTTAAAGGGGTAGTATCATAACTTGTCGACCTTGATTTCTTACAGTGTTTACCTTGTTGAGACCATTGTTGGATCTGCTTGCTCCACCTTTACCTTTGCCAATCTTTACTTCATTGAACACTTCTCCTATCTTTGTAACCCCTTAACTGTCTGGCTCTTTGTCCCTTTGAAGGAATACATTGTTTATCCATCTTATGTGATAAGATCCAACGAGATTGAGCTTGATGACTAATTATCCTATGAGGAGGTAACCTTGTATATTCTTTGTACCATAGTATGACAGATCTGTACGAGCTAGTTTTGCTTATGTAGGCTCTTTAGAGTTGCCATTGAATAGAGGAGGTGACATGGGAGATAGAGAAAGGCATGCGCGAGGCGCATCGTGAGCTTTTTAACATAGATTTGTCAAGTTTCGGGGTTCATTCCCTTTTAAGGGGGTATTACCCAGTAGTATTGTAATGCCCTAAAAATTTGCTTAACCTAATCCCGCATCATTAGCATCCTAATCTAATTCTAATCCTAATAAATCCTATATTAGCCTTAACCTATCCTTAATCATGAAACATTAATTGATTTCGAAAACCTTAACTTTGATAAACCGTATTTCGTAAACCAAAATCAAATCCGCTAAAATTTTCGCTAATCCTAATTACCCTTAACTAATCCAAAATCATCCAAAATTAATCCCCTCAACCCTCTCTCTTTTACTTTTCTTTTCCTTCCTTCTTCTCCTTCTCCTGCTAGCCCCTTTGTTGCAACTTTTGCACCTCTACTTGCACCACCCACTTGCACTATCCATTTGCACTACCACCCATCACCTTTTTACACCCTCATCCATCACCCATCACCCCATCCTTGCAGACCTGCACCCTGCACCCTATGCACCACCCCAACTGCCTGTATCTTCTTATCCTCTCCATCCTTACGCAATACACCCATCAACCATCACCAGCCTCATCCTGTAGCTACCACCCTACCCTAGCCATCCTCTGCAACCATCACCACCATCATCCACTTGCATCTACACTATCACCATTCCCCATCGCACGACACCCCTGTTTCTTTTCTTTCCCCCGAAACACCACACGCACAACACCCATGCACCTATATATATATTAGTATACCTCATACTCTCCCCACTTCTCTTTGGTTTTACCTCACTTTGTTGATATTTTGTGCCAATGAGCCATTACCCAAGCTCCCTCACCCTTCTCCTTCCCTTCTTCTCCTTTTCTTCTTCTTCCCTTCCTTTCCCTATTTTAGCTTCCGCACCACCATCTCCCACCACCGTGCACCATTTCGGCCACCATTTACTGTCATTTAGCCGGTGGACCAACCACTAAGGTTACCCCAACCTTCCCCTTTACCATCGTCGATTTCTGCCTCTTTTCCCTCCTTCTCCCTTGTGTTTGTTGTAGCGTCACAGTGTGCACGACTGTGCAATGCTTAAAACACTTGCTGCACAACCGTGCAAAAATTTTCCTCTCAGCTTGATTCTGCATGGCCGTGTAACTTTTGCACCACCTGGCCATGTGTTTTCTTTTCTCTCGACCTCTTGTGCTCTAGTGTTGCACAACCGTGCAACTTTTGCATCGCCTGCCAATGCAATTTATTTCTTGGCCGTATACCCCTATTTTCACCCCAAACCTTGTCCAAACACCACTAAAATTTAACCATAACTCCACCACACATATTTCTACACTTCCATACAATTCAATTTCCATTTGAATTTGGTAAGTTCCATTTTTACCCCTCTCCACCATAATCTCCCTCTTGATTTTTAACCTCCAATCCTAATCATATTCTATCTTGTTTCATAAGTGATTTTTCTAGTAGCTTCGGAGGAGGAAGTCTAGGATTTTGCGTACTTAGAGCCCGGTGTCCTAGTTAGTAAGGATAATTTTTGATGATTAGGATTTTTGATGACAATTGCTTCTATGACTAAATGTGTTTTTTATGATATTACTTCTATAATATGTAACATATGTTGATATTGATGATTTGTGATGTCACGAATGTTATGTTGAAAGAATATAGGAGTTGTAAGAGATTCCATTATGTTATGAGTATGACAATGATAACATAATTGTGAGAATGCATCTTATAGCATGAAATATGGGTTGAGTATTGCTAAGATCATACTTGTGGAAATACATCTATGGTTGAATAATGATGATATCACACTTGTAAAAATGTATCTATGGTTGAATAATAATTATATCACACTTGGAAAAATATATCTATGGTTGAATGATGATGATATCACACTTATGGAAATATATCTATGATTGAATGATGATGATATCACACTTGTGGAAATATATCTATGGTTGAAATAATGACAATATCACACTTGTGGAATTTTATCCATGGCATGGAATATGGGTCGAATGATGATAAGGTCATATTTGTGAAAATATATTTTAAGGTATGAAATAAGGGTGGGATGATGACAATGTCATATTTGTGAAATTATATTTTGAGGTATGAAATATGGGTTGAATGATGGGAATGTCATATTTGTGAAAATACAACTTAAGGTATGAATTATGGATTGAATAATGATGATGCCATATTGGTGAAATTTATAATTTAAGGAATGAAATGTGGGTTGAATGAGTTGTGGTAAATGGGCTCATGGTCTCTCAAGAGGTGTGATGATGAATGAGGACTTGAAAAAATAATATGTATGGAAGGTATAATATTTTATGGAATAAAGGTGCTGATTGTGCTAAAAGGGTAACTTGGTCATTATGGGATATTGATGAGGTTTTGGTAACTTATGTGTTAGGAGGCTTAAAATTATGATAATAATAACTTGAGTAATTCATGGGGGATATTATCGTTATTTTGAGGTTCATAAATATTTAATAGTAAATTTGGGACAAGTCATCTTGACATGTTACTATTATTATCCCATCTCCATGGATTAGAGAATGACTATTGGGAATTAGGAATGATGAATATTTCATATGATGTGTTACTACAATTTTATGGATTTAGACTTGGCTACTTTAGTGTTTAATATATATACATCTAGATGAGATTACTAAATCAACTCATGAGAATTAGGTTGTGATTTTTGGTATGGTACTAATGATGGAATTTGGGAGATGTTGTAATATAATTGAGTGGAACAACCAATATGGGAGAATAAACACTAAAGGAAGTGTGATTAAACCTTGACATGACTTAAGGGTTTGGATATATATTACATGCATATTTGTTTGATTGTGTTCCATGCTATATGTATATATGTTTTGACTCTGTCCTATGCTTTAGAATCAATATTAAATAAGATACTAATCACTTAAAGTGAAAGAGCACGTGAGTAGGGCCATGGGATTATTTTTCTTAAATCTATATATATGTATTCTAGTTCTACCGTGTAGAATAGTGGCTCGGGAGTGTTCTGCCCCAAGATGATGCTTTTAATCTTCGTTCTACCGAAAATAATAGTGGGTCAGGTGTGTTGTCCTCGAAAAGTTTTAAACCATTCCACCAGTTGAGAATAGTGGGGTGCCTACTCATCGTGAAACAAAACATACCTTTACAACCTATGGGAAAGATACTAATGATTTAAAGTGGAAGAATGCATGAGTTGGGACTATGGTGATTTATTCTTGTTCCATAGGGTAGAATAGTAGCTCGAGAGCATTCTGTTCTGAGGAGATGATTAATTCCCATTCTACCGGGTAGAATAGTGGCTCGAAAGCGTTTTGCCCCGAGGAGATGTTATCACCTCCGTTTGATCGGAAATAATAGTGGCTCGGCTGTGTTATCCTCGATAATTTTTAGACCATTCCATTGGTTTAAAAATAGTGGGATCCTGCACTCGTCGCAAATAAAAAATAAAAATGGGCTATACTTAATAAAAGGATCTAGATCGAATTATGCCTTATGAGATGATCATTTACTTGGTTGTTCTTCCTTTATCATTTAATGTGAAATCATGTGCTACTTGCATTCATATTTCGACAGTATTGTTCCCTTACTCAGTACGTAGCGTACTAACCACCCGTTTCATGGGTGCTGTTTAGTCCCATGAGCAGACCTGCCCTATTTTGCAGGTGATTGATGATTAATTAACTTGATGTGCTTGCCTTGGGTGAGCGCTAAATGTATTGGTAAAATGTATGGTTATTCGGATATCTCTATCTCTCTCTTTCGACTCATAGTCCTCTATTTTCATTATTTATTCCATTCTCTCTTTTTCGTATTCTGTATCGCAGTGGAATCAAGTGTTTCCCACACCTAATTCCTAGGTATGAGGTTAAATTTGCCTTGCACCCGATATGGACTGGGCATTGGGAGTGCATCTTCTATGTTGGATGCGGCGTGATATCCCCATGTTTTATGTTTTGACTTCTGCTATTAACTTTTTAAAATAAAATTTTTAAGTTCCAAAATTTGGGGGTGTTACAAGTGTAGTGTCAACTCCTATAGAATTTAACATTGAGGTCACTCTTTTTTATATCATTTTCTCTTCTTCCCCAACCTTGATTTATTGACTTCAGGGACACAGTCTCTTTTAAGAGGGTAGTTGTAATACCTTAAAATTTTATCTAACTTTAATCCCCATTGATTAATATTTTAACTTGGCTCAAATTCTAATTTTTAAATCAATATATTTTTTACTCTAACCCTAACCCTAGATAATTGATAGATTAAAATTTTAGATTAATTTTTAAAAATTTTAAACCTAAAATTAACCTTAAAAATTTCTTTCCTTTATTTTTTTTCTTTTTCCTTTTCCCTCTTTTCTTTTTTCTTTTTTAACTTGGTATGCCATGTTGATATAAGTAGTTGTATCAATCCTTAAAACACTTTCCTCAAATTAGGGATATTACATTCACCTCCACTCAAAGAATGTAACGTCCTTGTTGTGCATCAACCACTAGCTATCTTAATATAGTTCATTCTAAGAATCGTCTCGCTAGACGGCTGACTGACTCATCCAAGTTTAGCTCATAGTTGCGGTTTTTCTCTAATACCATTTGAAATATCTCAAGTCAATATGACTATGTGTGGGCTACCTTGGAATGATTTTAGATTGATTGGTTATTCCAATAGACTAACATGAGTCCTTTCAACACACTTTATCCTCACTCAGACACTTCTTGAGAAAATTTTAAAACTTTTCTAAAACTTCTCAGGAGGGTCATCAATCCTAAAAATTACTCAACGGCCAACACGCTTAAGTATTTATTTCTTAGTATGAAATCACTAAAAAGATGGTATACCGTGTTGATATAAATAGCTACATCAATCGTTATAACACTCCCCTCAAATTGGGTATATTACAATTATCATTGAAAGAAGGAAAAATACATTATTAGACCTATGAGGTTAAAAATGAAACATGCATCGTACAAAATAGCATTGCTCTCAAGTTAAATGAATCTTGGAAATGTGCATTGAATAATTCAACTCCATGATCCCATATATACTTTGAATCCTCATCAAGGGGATCTAGATGGACATCAATATCATTTCTAGGATAATTTAGATTCAATATAAGTAAATATAACATCATCTATTTTCATTTTGTGCACAATGATGGAGGGAGATTATATGCCACCAAGATATATAGTCATAAATTGTAATTTACCCTTCCTAATTAAAGGGTTCATTACATTAGAGCAATGTGCAGGATGCACATTTCTAGCTTCACGACTCAATTCAAAGAATTTGGTATTAATCATCTTCCACTAAGGAGGATAAACCAAATGTCTAAACTTGTTATTAAAATTCCTCTATTTTATATGCCACATAATATTCTTTGAAAAAAGAAATTCCCATTATTAAACATGTGATATTATCTTAGTGTGATTGGAAAATACCACTACACCTTTTTTGGAACCTTAGTCTTCTTGAATTGTGACATTTGATATTCAAGACATGTATCCAATGATGCATATTCATTGTGATATAAAATAAAATAATTAGGACAATCATGAATTTTTTCATTATTCTAGCTAATAAGGATTTTTTTTACTTCATATGTCTTGGGTGGAATTATATTGTCCTCTAGAAGCACTCTTTTTAATATATCGAGGAGAGAAATGAAGCTTTTATCACTTCAATCATTATCCACCTTGATGCTGTAAAGTTGTAACATGACAATAAATTTTGTAAACTTAGTATAACCTTTGTAAAAAGGCAGTTTCGAATCACAAACCAACTTCTCACACTTTTATGAACAATCTCTGAACCACTATATGTTAAGTTTTCCATGTTAACAAAATCATCATATTCAAATCATCGCTTTTAGCACAACTAGTTTAGACATTGATGGAATATTTGTAGTATATCCAATTAGTATAGTTTTTATCTAATCCACATATAATAATATGATATTACTGTTATACCAATTAAAATATGGACACCATATTTGCAATGGGTCCATGACATGTTTACCGATAAATTTTAGGAAATCATTTACACCATTGATATACTCTCTAGACAACCTATTAGAGTATACCGATGATCGATCAATTATATCCTGTTCTAAAATTAAAGTTGGGCATATTAATTTAGGAACACCTACAACAATAATTTACATACCAAATGTATGTAAAGCGTACATAGGTTAGTTTATAAATACTTAACATCTTGATGGTTTCTTATACAACACACTAATAACAACAATGATATCAAAGCTACCTTTCTACAAATATAGAAAACACATGAAATAAAAAAATTAAAGAAGCATAATGTTGTCCTACTTAGTCAAAGCATGGTATAAATATGTAGTAAGAAAAAGTACATATGAAAAAAAATCAAACCTCTAAGGGAAGAAAAATGAAAAAAAAAGAAGAAAAAAGAAGGTTGGTAGCGGCTTCAAAGGTGACTAGAGGAGATGAAGAATGAGGAGATAGAGGAAGCAACAATTGTGGGATACAAAGGAAAAAGAGATGGTTCGTATGGATGTTCTCTATGATTTTGTATGAAAGATAGGGTTAAAGGGAGTTGTGCTAGGTTGTAAGTCAAAAATTAAAGAATAAAAAAAAGTAATCACAATAGGTATAGACTATGGTCATACATAAAAACCACCGTCTATACCCCTATATATATATTTTTTATATATATAAAACCATTATGCTTTATATTAAATGATAGTTTTGACTTATAATTGACGTTTGAAAGCTAAAAATTTACTGCTAAGATTTAAATGGTGGTCGCATGCTTATAATTATTGTATTTGTAGCTAAAATAAAGCGGCCCTAATAATCCTTGTTTTTCTTTTACTACAAACGTTATACGATATTGTCTTTCGTATAACGATATTGGTATGTGTAGTAGTGGTCCTTAAATTAATTTAGGCTTTTGGATTTAGGGTTTTATAGGTCTTCCTTATAAAAGACCTATTAAACCAAAAAGTACTGTAGAAGGGAGTGGATAGGGTTTACGGAATGGATAATGACAATGTAAGGCAAGAGTGGAGAAATTTACATATAATAGACACACTATTTATAGTAGTTCAAGAACATCTGACAATGTTTTTCTATATCCACTACTAAAGTATTTTATCTTTTGGATTTGAAACTTTATGTTATTGTGTAGACGGCGATCGCCTTTCTAGATTTATGAGTTGAGCTTATAATCTCAATGATCTCTTAAGATTTGATTTATACCTTAGTTTAGTTATCATCTCTAAGTTTATAAAGCTGCAAACTTAATGACATCCTTTAAGAACGCGAGTCACACAAGATCTCTAGATAATGGATTTTGATAGGAGTGATGCGGTGATTATAAAGGATATTACAATTTCACGATATGAAAGTTTATGAACAATATGTTAGTGTAATCTAGCAAGAAGAATCATATATTACAATGTAGAATTGATTCTAGCTAAATTGAGTGGGCAATAACACTTTTGAGAAATTCTCAACAAACTCAGATTTAAAAGTATATAGTAGAGAATTATTTATTAAAAAAAAAAGAATTGATTGTGAAATTAATGAGAGATATTTCTTATATTTAAGAAATGTTATTTATATATAATGACTCAACAATATGAACGTTGGGATAAAATACATAGTACGGTTCTATAAATAATGGATAGCTTTTGTAATATTTAATATTGATCGGTCCATAGATTCACCACG
The DNA here is from genome assembly GCA_030549775.1 of Tamarix chinensis. Taxonomy (NCBI): domain Eukaryota; kingdom Viridiplantae; phylum Streptophyta; class Magnoliopsida; order Caryophyllales; family Tamaricaceae; genus Tamarix; species Tamarix chinensis. Next base: position 37,942,476 of record CM060177.1, read on the forward strand.
GTATCAATCAATTGGTTATCCCGGCTGGTAAATATTTTTGAGGTGGGATGGACAAACCTCGCATCTGAGTGATAATCTATTCTCCGATAACCTGACGACAGAGAAAGAAAGGTAATAACTTGGCTAACATGCGAGGTACTAGAGCAGTGCGAGCGTAGGACTCCCTGAGGCTGGCCGGAAACAAGAAAGGTGTGGCATATTATGAACGACAAAAAGTTCAAGAGGTTAACAAAAACTCCCATAAAAAGTTGGCGACGATAATCGTCAAGACTCAAGACTGCTGGGTCACGTAATTCTCAAACAATAAGCATTTATCTGCAACCATCTTGCTGTTTACATCCCTGAAACACCATGTAAACGAGCAATACAAAACATCAAAATCAGAACGGAAGCCACTCTACTGTATCAGAGCCAGGTTTCGATCCTGGGACCTGTGGGTTATGGGCCCACCACGCTTCCGCTGCGCCACTCTGATTTTGTTGTCTACATGACCTTTTTGTTTAACTAACCTAACGCAGTGCGAAAATTTACTCCTCTCTCCCTGAAATCACATTCCTCGCACATTGATATTACCATCATCAATCTTTTGCTGCAGGGGCGTTGTCTGATCCATGTGCGTTTCCCCGTAAAGTTAATTGCTTACCGTATGGCGCGTCTTTCATTTTGGGACACACATGGGGACTTCACATGGAAGGATGGGTGTGCTGTAGAGCTGCTTTTTGGTGTTTGTTAGATGGTTGCTAAAATATGATTCGAGGACAAAAATCAGAGCCTCTGAGAATACACTATCGTAACACAAGGCGGCGTTGAGTGTTTAGTGCAGGGTCAGCGGTTGCGCATTATAAACAAATTGAACGAACAGCCAGCATCTCAAATTCATGCAGTCATGCTTGGTACAGCGAAGGGAGAACCCTGTTGTCCCCATGGTTGTTCGAGTAATTGAATGATTGTAAGCCCCAAGAAATTCTAGCAATTCAAACTCCCAATATAAATAATAAGAAAACGTATTTGATTTCTCCACGTCCTTAAATGTGTTTCTCCTCGTGAATTCGATTGGTACAGAGCAAAAAGTTGGGAAAACGTGTGTTCTTAACTAATCAAACGGCTTCGGATAGTTAAGCCTAACAATTAGATTCAACTAGAGTGTCCTCTTCCGTCCTCCTACCGCATTGAGATGTAAATACTCGCACAAATATTACAAAATTAATTGAATCGAATGGATTCCTTCGAATAGGAATGGCAAACTAGAAACGCGGATTCCAACATTCTGCAATGAAAATTGCAGGTAAAATTCTAACACAGCCAGCAGAATCTCTGAACTTTTCTTTATTATCATACAAATAAGTTTATCACAAATTCACAATTTACATGACCTTCTTTCTAACAGCCACAATCAAATAACTTCAATTCTTCCCATCAAATTCACTCTATATTAATCAGATTACATCTATCATTCAACCATGCCAATATATCCTTACGAACAATCTCAACATTCTCATCAGTCTCGCCAAACAACAGAGAATGAAACATCCCATCATAAATCTTCAACGTCTTGTCCTCGCTCTTTGCTTCATCGTACAGCTCTTGGCTTACTTTCGGATCGGTAACAACATCAGCACTCCCATGCACAACAATAAATGGTAATCTCACATCACATAGTCTGTTACTTATATAATCCGTAACCCTCAACAGCTCAATCACAGTACCCAATCTTGGTTTCCCCGTATACCTCAACGGATTCATTCCTGCGATCACTTTCTTCTCCGCAACTTTCACTGATTTATCGAGTAAATCGGCTGTCGGAACAATTGGTAATGTAGGCATGAATTTGCCTAAAAATGTTAGGATTTGAGGAATTGGCCACCTGGGTTTAACGTCATCGCCGATTCTACACATGGGTGCCACTAAAACTGCTCCGTTGAAGTCGTTAGGGTTTTTGAAATGAATCAAGAGACAGATTGCTCCGCCCATGGATACTCCGTATAAAAAGGAGGGCAAGGAATTGAAGTCTGGGGACTGTTTGATGGAGTTGAAATAAGAGATGCAGTCGTCGACGACGTCATCGACGTTAGGGACGAAGGCTTTGAGACCTTCGGATTGACCATGGCCTGGCAGATCGAGTGAAAAGCAAGCGAACCCATTTTGGGCTAAGAAAATTGGCGTCGCTTGGAAGGTCCAACTGATGTCGTTGCCGTAGCCATGAATCATACAGATGATGGCTCGAGGTGGAGAAGCTGACAGTGGCTGCCATGATCTGGTGAAGAGTTTGAACCCCCTTGCTGAAGTAATGTGTGATTTTGTGGATCTGATGCCTTTCTCCGCGAAGTAATCCTCTTCATTGGTGTCTCCCCAGTAATGGAGGAGGCGAGGATCTTGCACCGATTCTGCGCTTTCGTGAGTCACTCGCAGCATTCTGGGAGTCTCTGGCTTCCTTTTTTCTGCGGCTGTTCGCGTATCAGTAAGGACCGAGAAGGAATAAATGGATGTAAATTGCGAGATTCGTTGTTTGGATGGACACGTAAAGGATGGATTAATTTGTCAGTCAATAAAAGATGACCTCATTTTTGTTGAACTAGATTTGATTTCAGGAAAAAGTAGTTGGTGGTCCCTTGAATTAAAATAATTAAAGTTGATCAATTTATTTAGTATTTAGTTCAGTTTTTTTGGTATTCTAATATATATATATATAAAAAATATTATCTATACATTTATATATAATTAGGTGTACATATTAGTATAATTATATGTACATGATATTTTATACTTGTAACTAAATACTTTGAGATCATTTTAATTTTTAACTAATTAATTTTACCTAAATATACTATAAAGAAATTTTCCCTTGATTTTATATGGTTTTTATCTTATCCTATCAGGAAACTATAAAGCTTTTTTGTTTTTTAAATTATAGTTATTATAATAATGGTTGCTATTTCTTACGATTTTAAATTTTATTAATCTTAAAAAAAAGGGACGATAACAAGCCATGAACCAATAATACCTCAGTTAATTAATATTTTATTAGTAGACTGGACTGCTCAGGTGCACTAAAGGAAACAATTATTACTCCCAGCCCGAATGGTTCATCGATATTCATACAGACGGAACACTTGTAAGGAATGTCAAACAATTTTATTTTTATACTAGTTCTACTCTACAAGATTATGACCCGAATAATGCACCCGTCTCTTTTAATGTATAGTTGCAGCGGATCACACCATATATTATATGCTGTGGCTGGTGGCATTTTGATAATAATAAAAGTTTCTTTAGTTGAAGTTAGTATGTGTAAAAGGAGTGTTTGTGAATAAAAGTAATTTTTCTTATTTACTTTAGATCTTTTTAAATTAGATTATTTTTGTTTTAGGCTACGTAAAACAATATGTAAAAAAGTTATTCTATAATATTAATAAGAATTTTCTCTATAAATAATTATCTATATCGTTATACTTTTAATATAAAAATTATTTAATATAAAAAATATGTATAGTAATGGTGAAATTTCAATATAATTTTTGTTCAACATCTATGAACATCCAAGATGTAGTTAGTGGTAATAAAATATAAATATATAAGAGATGAAACATAAAAAAATGATACAATGGAACTTAAAATATATGAAAAGTGAAAATAATAACGATGAAATATAAATATAATAATAGTAAAATATAACATAATAATAGTGAAATATAAATATAAAAATTATAAATTACAATAGCCGTAAAACATAACCGCAACAATAGTACAATATAATTTTAGTAATAATAAAATACAACACAATAATGATAAAATACAAGCATGATAAATATCAACATACAAATATTCAAATGTTAGTACAAAAATGAGGAAAATATAAGTACAAGATAGTAAATATAAGCACGGTAATAATAAAACATATAAATAATAATGATATAATACAAGTACAGTAAACAACAACAAAAAATAATAAAACAACAATACCAAAATAGTAAAACAGAAGTACTAACATTAGTGAAACATTATACAATGATAATATTGGAACATATGCACATTAAACAATAATTAAATAATGATAAAATTTTAGCAAATGAATAGAAATATAGAAGCACATAATTTTAATTTTTATGTTATAAATATATTAATATGAGTTCTTATTTACAACAGAAAAAATATCACAAATATTATACGTATATATATTAATAAACCAAATTAAAGATGAATTAGTTTAAAAATATGATACAAAATAATAATAATAATGAGGTATAGGTTACAAGTGTGAACACCTAATAATGAACTATTACAACCATACTACAATCAAATTTATATACTCCAAGAAATAGTTAAACATAATACTGTAATATATAAAAGAATCATGCAATGAGAATTAAAAGGTATAATTAATCTACTAATATGCAATGTTGATCCTATTTTGACAAATAAAAGAATAAAAGCTAATAATAGAAATTAAACTAAAAACAACTATATAAAAAAGAACATATTTAATAGATGATATTCTCTCCATTTATAATAGACGACCTATACATTTTTAATAAAAATATTCAAAATATGTATTATAATTTAGAATAATTGATGTCCAAAATGACTTAAATATCTGTATTGAGACTTGAACAATCTTTTTGTTGTGAGGTGCATTAATAAGTTTAGGAGAGGGTATATTTTGAAATGTAGTATGAAATTTGTATCATTTTCATGAAAAAATTTATATTATAGTTCAAACTGGGGGTAATAGGAATGCTTCCCCCCCTTTTCCTCCCATCTAATATGAATATTGAGATTAATATATTGAAGTGTCATGAACCACTACTTTAGATATGTAAGGATTATATAACTTTTTTTTTCAAACAACTAACAAGTCTTATAAAATTTCAGCAATAACCAAAAATAAATATCGTATAGAACATTACAATATAAATAATATAGTTAAAAACAATAAAATGGTAAATGATTAAAAATTAAAATAATAAAAAGAAAAAGTAAATTAGATTATGGTAGGTTTTAATTTCACTTTAATAATAAGGTTATAAACATTTCTTGTTAGTTATAAGTCATTTTTTTAACATAAGTGACCTTTTCATAATAATATACCAAATTTCACATGCATTGGTTAACTAAGACAACTCCATATTATTTCAAAGATAAAAAGATATAACAAAAGAAAAAAAATATAATTAATGTAGCTTATGAAATTAGAAAAGATTATCATTTCAACATAAATATATGATTAATAATTCATACATTATCAATGTATAAATTATATTAGTGATATTACATAATGGTGCTATAGGGATTAGGGTTCAATGTTTATTATTTAGGGTTCAAGGGGTAGAGCTTAGGGTTTGTATTTAACACTATGGGTTGTTGTAGCACCCCAAAAATTCGCTACTGGAAAATTTCGTTTTATAAATACCAAATTAGCGGAAGCGAAACAACAAATTGTGAATTTCGGGGATATTATCGCCACACTTAGTATCAGACCGGTTCACTCATACCCTTCCAGTACTAAGTGCTAAGGCTAAAGAATAAAACACAATTTACAACCTATATTTAAATCAGAGTAGCATAATACACTTTACAAGATTAGAATCCACTAGTGGTGGTTACAAGAATAAGGAATAAATTTAAACCAAAAAGTAAAAGTAAAGGGAGAACCCTAAAAGTCCAGATAATCCTTATGCTCTTTCCCGTTGCCTACTTGAGTAGCATCTGAAAAAGACCTGCAAGGGACACTGCCCATTGAATAGGCATGGGCCCTACGAATGGAACCCTTTAGTACTATGGTACTGAGTAACCCTTTAAAACACACTTAAAAGTAGGCCCGTAATGCGACATATGACATAAAGCTATATATATATATAACAAGAAATACATGCACCACAATCACATACTTAACAAGACCATCAATTATTAATAAGTCATAATGCAAAATCGATACTTTCGGCCCTTATGTCATGTCATAGTGCAAAACTAATATGTTCGAGCCTTAAGCCATTAGTCCATCATTATTCCATCATCTCTTAGATTTTATACCTATGTGAGTGCTGGAACCCCACTATAATTCGCCGGTGGACCGGTCACTTATAGGGTAGAACACATCTAACCACTATTATATGCCGGTGGATAGGTCTCTAGAGCAAAACGCTCTTGGCCACTATTATTCGTCGGTGGACTGGTCTGGCCCCGACTCACATGGTGTTCTACTGTAAGTGATTAATATCTTTCCATAACTTTATTCACATCCAGGACTAGTTTTATTGAGCTCAGGACCCCCACTTTTATTGCCGGTGGATCGGAATATATATCAACATCCTCTAGGGCAACATGCTTCTAGGCCATTATTATATCCAGTGGATCGGTACTCATAATCACTTGCCAGGGCATCACACTCCTGGGCCACTATTATATTCGGTGGATCGGTACTCATAATCACTGGCCAGGGCATCACGCTCATGGGCCACTATTATATCCGGTGGATCGGTACTCATAATCACTTGCCAGGGCAACATGCTCCCGGGCCACTATTATAATCTGTGGATCGGTACTCAATATCATAAGTTAACTGGGCCCAACTCATTAATCTTTCACTTTCATGATTAGTATTTTTCCTTTTTCAATTAGCACAAAAATTTCATTTATTTGCCTCAGATGGGAGATCAAGAACCCAGGACACAAAGGTACACTGGTCGTACTAGTGCATACAAGCTACTCAACACCCTTCAACCATGAACCTAGGGACGCAAAGGTACCTTGGTCGTACTGGTGCATAAAGCTACTCAGTACCCTACCGACAATGACACCTAATCCATAAGTATTCATACCCCATAAATAGGTCTGTAGAGCTAGATAGAGTAAGATATAGGGCCTGGCCGGGGCACAAGGCACACCAGAAAACACCAGAATAATCGTGGGCTAAACCACGTCTTTAGGGTAGCGACCCCTAAAGAGCCGCCATTCCCGATCTCGAGGTCTTTCGCTTTAAGTATTAGTGCCTTAATTAAAGTTATCATGAAAAGCACAATAGTCAGATACTTATTCACTTTCAATCATTCTGATATCATTAGTCGTTTCTTATTCAGACAGTTATCTAAGATAACACAGAGAAATTATTAAGGCCATCATAATCTCATCAAATTCTAAATTAGGATTCGTTCTTGTGATACTTACTAATTATCAAATACTCTTACCTTACTAATCAACATTATTTGAGTCATATTATGAAATTCCACAATCACAACGACATGTTGGGTACAAATTACTCATTTACCCCTTACTTATATAATTGTTAAGTCATCCCTTCCTTCCTTGACAAATTACCATATTACCCTTTAGGTTGCATAATTATCAAATTACCCCTTATTCGGTTTAGGTTACCAAGTTATCTCCTACGCTTTTTAGATCACCATTCACCCCTCAGAATTGCTACACTTATCATACTTCCCATTTGGTTGGTTAGATTACCGAATTGCCCTTCTCCTTTGTTATAATTACTAAATTGTCCTCAAGTTGGATAAATTATCAAAATACCCTTCTTCATTATCATGATTACCAATTTTCCCCTTTAGTTGGTTAAATAGTTATCAATTTACCATTTAGTCGGTTAAATTACCAAATTGCCCTTCTCCATTATCATAATTACCGAATTGCCCATTTAGTTGGATAAATTACCAAATTGCCCTTATCCCATATCAAAATTACCAAATTACCCTTCTCCATTATCATAATTACCATTTTACCCTTCTCAATTATTATAGTTACCATTTATCTTTCTCCATTATTATAAATACCAAATTACCCTTCTCTATAATTACAATTCCCAATTTACCCTTTTCCATTATTATAAATACCAAATTACACTTCTCCATAATTATAATTATTAATTTACCCTTCTCCATAATTATAATTACCAATTTACCCTTCTCCATAATTATAATTATTAATTTACCCTTCTCAATATTTATAATTATTAATCTACCCTTCTCTGTATTTATAACTATTAATTTACCCTTCTCCATATTTATAATTATTAATTTACCATTCTCCATAATTATAGTTACCAATTTACCCTTTTACTTGTAAATTATCGTTTTACCCCTTTACTACCAAAATTACCATAATATCCTTTTATTTGTAAAAATTACCATTTCCCCTTCTTTTCTAAAATTACCATATTACCCTTTTCTCCCAAAATTACTATAATACCCCTTATAAAGTTACCCTTTTGCCATTTACTTATAAAATTACCATATTACCCTTTTGCCTCCAAAATTACCACTTTACCCCTTTATTATACCACTTTTATTAAATTAACATTACCACATGGAATAATAATATTAATACTCCATTAACAATATCCAACTCCACCAACTATTATATTTTAATATAATACTTATTAGCACCCACACATATTAGGCCATAATCTAGTACAAGGAATATTACTAAAATGCCCCTAGGGCTCACAATAATATTATTCATGCATAAATGGTCACAATAACATAAAATAATATGGATAAGTACTTAACACTTTCATTAATAGCCAAACTCTTCTCTTAAGCAACATTTCCACACATGGCATATAAACTAACATACTTTCCCTTTTTTTTAATCAATCAATACAAGAAAATGTATATATTATATTAAACCACAAATATCAAGCGTAATAATATATTAAAAATTCTAATGTGCTAACATAGGTTTATCCACGCGTTTAAGTGGGGTTTAACGATTACCTTAGATCCCATAAAAATCGAACCTTACCGGTATCCCGGTTAAAGATTCAAGCTTTAAATAGAAAAATAAACACCGAAAAATAGTATCAAAACTTATTATGTTAGAAATAAGAATCCAAGTATAAAACTTTATAAAATTTAATTAATGAAACACTTAACTTAAAATGCTATTATGCCTTAAAATTTTGTACTAAAATACTAAAGCATGCAGCAGCTCATACTGCTCATGCAGTGTGACACCCCCAAATTTACTACTGAAAATTTTTGTTTAATTAAAAGGGTTTAGCCAAAGCGAAAAGATAAAACCGTAAACTTGGGGGCATTACCGCCACACTTAGTACCAGATCGGTTCACTCCTACCGTTCCAGTACTAAGTGCTAAGGCTAAATAAAGTTAACATTAAACATGAATCATTAATAAAACACAAGTCATATAGACATCAGAGTGCGATTTAGGATAACAAACCAAAGAGTACGTGACTAGGGTTTTTCAAAACATAAAGCGTAGTACAAAAACACAACTCAAATATGACAATACAAGGTCCAATAAAAGAAACAGAGTCTGGCAGATTCGATCTCAATCCCCAGGTCAGGTTTAGGCTCAACGCTCAGCCCCACCAGATGCCTTGTAAGTTTCGTAGGCATCGAAGATATCATCCCCTACTTGCACAATCTTAGACGGGTCTTCTGCTCGTGGGAATGAGCAGCACCCATGAAACGGGTGATCAGTACGCTACGTACTGAGTAAGGTAATAGACGCACTAAGGCCAACATACACAAAGATACATGACATAGCAGACATGACATGATTACGTAGATAGCATGTAATAACACAAATAAACAATACCGGTTATGAACTAGATAACTTTTTCATTAGGCCTCTGATAATTATAATCGATTCACATCATAGTCTTTATCAACCATGTGAGTGCGGGAACCCCACTATTATAGCCGGTGGAACGGTCACGAGGGCCATGCCCTGCCACTATTTTAGCCGGTGGACCGGTCACGAGGGTAACATACCCTGCCACTATTATTTGCCGGTGGACCGGTCTGGCCCCGACTCATAGGGTGTTCCACTGTAAATATTCGTATCTTTCCCATGTCTTATCATTATTATGATTAGTTTGTTGAGCACGGAATCCCCCACTATTATAGCCGGTGGAACGGTCACGAGGGCCATGCCCTGCCACTATTTTAGCCGGTGGACTGGTCACGAGGGTAACATACCCTGCCACTATTATTTGCCGGTGGACCGGTCTGGGTCCGGCTCAACATCTTTCTCTGTAAGTGATTAGTGTCTTAACATATCTTATTCAAAAGATTTTCACCCTTGACATGCATATCGACTACCTTCCACTCTTATCCCCCCAAGGGGGCCCGTCCCATATCTTGAGACTCCTGCGCCCCTTATCACACCTCAAAATCCATTTCCCTTTATACTTACCTTTTAATGAAAAGTCAACCCCTACGGGTGTGGGTTAGGCCCAACACCTTATGACATCAACTCCACCTCCTATCACTCCCTAGAGTTTTCCCTTGAAAACCCTAATTGGGCCGATGTGGCCCAATCCCCCCTCTCTCATTTACTCTACCATTACCTCGTTTATCGCCCCATACTTTAACTCATTAGATCCAATCCCAAATCACACCGCTTTACCACTTGATCCCACCTGTGACTGGAAAAACCCTACTTGGCCACTTCAAACCCTAGTAACTTTCTTCTCCCATAAGTAACCTCTCTATTTCTCACTCAACATTCCTTCTCTCTCATGGCACCCATACTCACCCCTCACATAATAAATCCCCCTTCTTAACCCATACTCCACTCTCCCTTAAACATTTTTACTTCCACAATTTCCAGATTATTGCTTCCTCCAAAAACCCTAACCGGGTCCCTTATACACCCTTACACCAACCTACGTACTATTTTTCATCCCAAGTCTCCAATCACTCCACAACTCTCCCATTAGCTTGTTTACACCTTAAATCAACTTTCCTCACGTAAAGATCACCCCTATGCAAGTTTTATCCATCCCATGCAAACTCTCAAAGTCCCCATGCAAAACTTAGAATTTCCATGCATGATTCCCATCTCTCATTCATTTTGGTCAACCTCATATCCCCCCTTAGCATCTCACTTCTCATTTCTTTCTTTTTATCCTTTCAATTCCCATATCATAATATCATTTGTCCTAGCATGCATGTCTTAGAGGGCCATATCATGTCACACCACAATCACTACATATACATATCATACTCATGCCATAAGAACACATACAAAACATACCTCAACTCTAAGCTGCGCTACACAATAAAAACAGATAACATATAGAACACAACATATAAATCGTATAAGGCATCCAAGGCAAGTAAAACACATAACACACATGCGGCCTTAGTTACGTCCTTACCTAAAGCGACGCCGGGCTTGGAGCACGCTCCTACAACTCCTTAGGGTTTTGGTTTGATTCACCTATAAAAGGGACAATACTAAGGATTAGTTTCCCTCCTACCAAAAGTACCATTACTCCTTATTTTAGTCTAAGATTAGGATTGTTATTATTAAAGGGAGTATTGTATGTGAAAACTAGGGTTTTTATCTTCAAGTTAGCCCACTAGATATTACTAGCCAAAATATGCTTATTTTAAATATTTAATGCCATACTTATAGTATTAAACCTAATGGCGTTATTCTTATAATAATAGTACTAATACTAGTTATAGCAAAATAATGACAATAATAATAACAATAGTAATGCTAATGTTTATAGTGATAGAAACCCTAGCATTTTTAAGGCTAAGTCTAATAATAGTATTAGGGTTAAAATAATAGTATAATAATTGCAATACTAAAAAGTACAAATATTCCTAAAGATAATAATGATAAAAGTTATATTTTGAATAATAATAATATAAGGGTTCAAATGTTTTTGTCACCATAATAGTAATAAAATAATAATAATAATAATAATAGTAATAACTAATAATGATACCATAGTAATAATGTTAGTGTTAAAGGTATTAGGAATAATATTAAATGGTAAGGTATTAAGGTTTAAGTATTCTTCTTATTTAACAACAAAATGATAATACACCAACTTCGGGTTAAATAGCATTAATAATAATAAGAGTAGTAGTAATAATAACAATAATGATAAAGGTGTTAAGTATAATAATAATAATAATAATAATAATAATAATAATAATAATAATAATAATAATAATAAAGTTAGGTTAAGTAGTAGTAGTAGTAGTAGTAGTAGTAATAATAATAATAATAATATTATTTAGTAGTAGTAGTAGTAGTAGTAGTAGTAGTAGTAATAATAATAATAATAATATAATAATAATAATAGTAATAATAATGTTAAGCATAATAGAGGATAACAATCGAAAAGAATAATAGTAATATAAGAGTCCCAATATTTACACTAATAATAAAAGTGGTAATGATCAAGTTAGTACTAGTAAGAAAACAATAATATTAAGAATAGAGATAATAATGGTAGTAGTAATGATAATGTTATTAATAATGATAAAGATACTATATAATAATACCATATTTATAAATATTCCTGAAATTAGTTTAGGTAATAAGAGTGATACATAATAATAATGATAATAGTAATAGTAATAGTAATAATAATAATAATAATACTAATACTAATAATAATACTAATAATAATACTAATAATAACAACACAACATTAATAATAATAATAATAATAATAATAATAAGGGTAATACTATTAATATTACTAAAAATTGTTAACACTTATATAGAAAGGGTTTCTAAAGTTAGATTAACTAATGATAAAGATAATAATAATAATAATAATAATAATACCAACCATAATAATAATAATAACAATAATAACAATAATAATAATAATACCCTTAATATTAGTAAAAAATTATTAATCACTTGTGCTAAAAAGGTTTAGGGGTTGAGGACGTTAGAGCACCACCTAAGGTTAGTGGTGGAACCAACGGTGGTGCGTGGCGGCTACGACGGCGGTGGTGGAGGAGGAAGAGAGGTGGAAAGATTACTATGTAGGCTAAAGGAGAGGAAGGGGAGGGGTTTTTGAGGTGGAGGAAGGTGCAGCAGGTGAAGAGGGGTGGAATGCAGGTGGTGGTATAGCTGGGAGTGGCGGCGCATGGTGGTTGGTGCGGCGGCCGAAGGTGGTGGAAGGTGGTGGAAGATGGAGGAGGTAGAAGGAGAGGGAGGCAAGGGGAGATGACGGTATGGGAAGATAGGGGAAGGTTACCTGAGTGTTTTGGAGGGTGGAGGAGGTGTTGGTTGCGGCGAGGGTGGCGGCAGAAGGTGGCGCGAGGGGCGGCGATGAGCTGGAGTGGCTGCTCGGGTTGGCGACTTTGCATGGCTGGGGCAGCACGTGCAGGGCAAGACAGGGGGTGATGGTGGTTTGGTTACGAAGAGGGAAGTGCGGGGAAGTTTTTGGTGGGCGGATTTTGTGACGGCGGTTGCCGACGGTGACAAAACAAGGGGCTGATAGGGCGACGGCGAGTGGCTAGAGTTTTTGGGCTGCGAAAACAGAAGCTCCATTATGGCTGCCATGGGGGTTATTTATAGGCTATTTGAGGGGGAAAATGACAAGGGGAGAAGAAGACACGCGGGGCAGGTGTGGCAGGATCATTGGCCGGCGGTGGCAGGCGGTGCAGCACTACCAATTACAGGTTAGGTCAGGTTGGGAGAAGAAGGGAAAGGAGATGGCACGCGGGGAGAGGAGAGATGGGGCTTGTTGGGGTCGAAAAAGGGAAATAAAATGAAGAGAAGGGCAGGGGAGGACGGTCGGCTCTTGGCTGGTGGCTGCCGGCAAAATTCGGGGTTGCAGGGTCGAATTGCAGGTCGGGAGTGCAGATGGCGTGGAAGAAGAAAGAAAGGGAAAGAGGTGGACCGACGGTCCAGGAGAAAGAAAAAAAAGGAGAACCGGCCGACGGTTGGGTGCAAGGTCAGGGCTCGCAGCTTGAGCTATGCGAGACGGGCCAGGGAGGAGAGTTTGGGCCGCTGGCTGGCCCAAACTGGGGAGAAGGAAAATTAAGGAAAGGAGAAAGAAAGAAAAAGGAAAAGAAAGGGGAAAAAGGAAAAGGAAAAAGGAAAAAAGGCTAAAATGGTTGGGTTGGGTTATTTGGTCTTTATTTATTTATATATTTAATTTAGATATTTAAATTTAATAATAATTATTTTAAGTATAATTTTTAAATTCATTTGTAGATTAATTGGGCTATTTTGGATAAATTTTTCTTAACTTCCATTTTAATTAGTAAAATGTCCAAAATTTTCTAAATAATTTATTTATTATTTTCTCTTTACTTTCCTCAATTAATTTCCTCTTTATTTAATAAAATAATTTGTTTTCTAAATTTTCCTAATAAATCATTATTTTACCATAATTCCTAAATTAGGATTTTTGGGGTATTTTATGCAGCATGAGTTGCATGCAAAATAAAAAGGAGGAAGGCTCGAAGAGGGGGGGTGAAAGGAGAGGAATAATGGCTATTTTCTGTTTGGGGTCTTTAGGCTAGGAAAGAAGGTAGATGGGGGAGGATTGAAGGTAAGGGAAGGGTGCAGGAGTGAAGAGGAGCTGTAGGTGGTGGCTGTTGATGGGTTGTTGGTGGCCAAGGGCGGCGGAGGTGGCGAAGTGGGTTGTAGGAGTGGACGGGGCTGAGAAGGAAGGAAAAGAGAGGAGGAAAATGAAGGGGTTCGGGGGATGGTTTTGGGAAAAGGAGGTGTGGGGTGGTAGAGGAGGTTGAAGAGAGTTGGCTGGTGGTTTGGGTGGCAGCAAAGGTGGCCGGATGGCGGCGAAAGGAGGGGTTGCAGGGGGATTTTGAGAAGGGATAAAAATAGGGAGAAAAAGAAGAGGGGAGGAAGAGGGAGTTGCGGAGTGGCTTGGATGGTGTTATGGTGGTGCAGAACGGTAGTATGAGATGGTAGGGGGCACTGAAGGCTGTTGGTGTGGTGGAGGAAGCGACGGAGGGGCGGTGGTGCACAAAACGGGGATGAAAATGGAAGGAGAAGAAAAGGAGGGAAAGGGATCGGGGAGGGGGAGGTTCAAAAATAATGGGTAGGAAAAGGGGTGAAGAGGAGAAGAAAAAGAAGAGGGAGGAGAGGGCAATAGGTGGCTGATCGAGTGGCAGCATTTAGGGTGGTAGGGGAGGTGGTAGGGTGGCAGGGAGGGGAATGAAAGATGGGGAAAAGGGAGGCCATGCGTGATGGGGGTGCATGGTCTTTTGGGTCTAAAATTGTGAAAAAAGGACGGGAGAGAGAGAGAGGGGGGGAGGGTTGCAGTGGTGGCAGCAGGCGGTGGCCGGCGTGCCCAAGGTGGCAACGCGGGCCAACGAAGACAGGTCGGGGAGGACGTTGGATGGGGTGTAGAGGAAGAAGAAAGAAAGGGAAGGGGGAGGTGTAGTAGGCCGGCGCAGGAAAAAAAAAGAAGTTGGGCCGGCCCAGGCGCTGGGGGAGAAAGGAAAAGAAGAGGAGGGCAGGGGCTGGACCGACGTACGCAGGAAGGGAGAGGAAAGAGAGGAGGGAAAGAAACCGCCCCTGGCCCAGAGCGTAAGGAGGGAAAGGGCTGGCCTGGCGTGGCAGCCCAAAGGAGGGAAAATGAAGAGAAAAGAAAGAAGAAAAAGAAGAAAAAGGAGAAGGAAAAGAAAAGGGAAAAAAGGAAAAAGGGAAAATAGGAAAAAATAATTTAATTTAATTTATAAAATAATAAAATATAATATTTTTGATAAATTATTTAATTTAATAATTTAATTCAATATAATTTAATATATTGGTTTAAAAGGATAATTTTAGTAAAATTTTAGTTTAGAAAATTATTTAAATAAAAATAATATGATAAAATAACAAAATATTTATTTTTAATTTATCAAATACTCCTATCCAAATTTATATACTCAAAAATCCATAAAATAATTAAACTATATATTTTTAAAAGCTAATTTATCCTAAATAAAAGCTATTTATTAAATTCTAGATTTTTAAAATTTCGGGGGATTATAGTTGTGGGTTACTGTTTAGGGTTATTATATAGGGTTTAAGGTTATTGTTTAGGGTTAGGGTTAATTAGGGTTTATGGTTTCTTATTTATGCTTTTGGGTTATGATTTAGTTTTATGCCGACTAAATCTTGACCATGGATTCTACATCGATTCAATTATTAAGACTTATTCTTATGTTTGTACAATAGGAGTGGCTATTTATTTATTTTGAGAGAGTTTTTTACCTTACTTCTCCCATACACACACATAGTTACCAAATTGGATAAATAAACTCTTGTGTGTACTCTCTATATTAGGATATTTAGACATTTCATTATTTATACTAATTGAATATGATATCATACTTTTAGTATATTTGTCAAATTCTAACTGAATACTAACATAGTTTTTTTTTGGCTATTAGGGTCTATAATATCTAATTTTAAAGAGACCTTATTCGTCGTTTCAGAGCATTATATACATAATCTAATTTAACATAAGATAATATGTGTATATATAATATTTTTTTAATATTTATTATACTTGTAAAATGACTTGATATATAATGATAATGAGTTGCTAGTCCATGCTGGAATCAATTGAGCAAATATTGGTTCAAGATCCATCATCATTATCAACAAACAATAATAACAACATACGGTGCTCATGTTGAAGACAATTGATGATTTTGGAGCTGGTGGAAGTAAAATAACAAGTGAAGCTACTATTAATTCATGAAGTGGCGAAGTAATGGTTATTGTTTTCAGTAACTATACTGACTAAACAATAGTAGACTTACAAATACTATTTATAACTTTTTTTTACAAGTCTCTCCCAAATATATGCTCCAAATATAGAGGTCTTACATGAGAATTCATACTTTATGAGATATTAGTATATGAATAGTACAAAATTTAGTCCAAAACTTGGCATTTTTTATGTTGAAAATGGTACCACTATATAAAAATTGATGGATTATGAACAAGGCGATGGGGCAAAAGATTAATGGGTCAACAACACCAATTGAAAAATAGAAAAAATAACAAATTACTAGTACACAATTTTCGTGGAAAAACCCTTCTAATATGAAATGGAAACAACCATAGTCCACTTAGAAAACTTTCACTATGAGAAATTTGAGATAAAAAGTGTAGCATTCAAGTGCTAATTGGATACTACAATCATTAACCCAAAATATCACAACTAGACGACAATTGCAATACCCAAAGAGAAGATTTTGCAACCCTAATACACAACAATTATAAACACATACAAAGGTCAATCCACGAGCCACAAAATAACAATACCTTTTATATTAATCAACAATAATATATTGGCAGCAACCTCACCAATTTTTATCCAAAGTTGAGCATAGTAGACCACTTAATTGAATTCAAAACCAAATCTAAAATAGACCTAAACAAAAAAGGCACACTTAAATACCAAAAAAAAAAACTAACTTAGAGTGCTCAAAATTAGATCTCTACCGTTCAATATCAAGATCGGTATTAACCCCGTTATTTTTTCTCCCTAGGGTATGCCCTAGGTAATTGTACAACCTTTTATTATATTTACAACATTTTAAAGATGAATCAAGATTGGTGTCTTGGGAATCTTGTGTTAATCAATCAGCAATATCCAACGGTGAATGACTTTTTATCTTTGAATTGATCAAACATATATTTAAGATAATAATAAAAGATTTTTTGTGCTTCTCTCTCTCTCTCTCACCTACGAGATTCAAATATTAATTTTTCTCACATTTACCCACCTTCCCACCTAAAATTTTTAGCCGATGTTTAGCCTTCCCAAAGTTAGTTCATTAATAAAAATGATAAAAATAACCTTGGTTAAAAATAGACTTTACTACATAGGAGGGAGCCCAAGTGCCCCAACAAATTCTCCCCTTCCCAACTATGTGGAAGTGATCGCCACCCTAGAGATCATACAGGAAACCTTAAACTTTCATCTTGGTGAAGCTTTTGTCAACATATTAGCCCCATTATCATCAGTGTGTACCTTCTCAACCTCTAGCAACTTAACGTACAAAACATCACATATCTAATGATATTATATATCAATGTGTTTTGATCTAGAATGAAAGGTACTATTCTTACCAAGATTTATAGTGCTTTGGTTGTCACAAAGGATCACCCACCTTTCCTAACAAAACTAATCTCTCAAAGAAATTTCTTTATCCATAACAACTCATTTATGGCTTAAGTCATAGCAAGTAACTCTACATTAGTAGTCGACATAGCAAAACATTTTTGAAGTCTAGATTACCATGAAACTTCTCCTCTAGCAAAAGGGATCAAATAACTTGAAATAGATTTCCTTAAATCAACATCCCTAGTCATATTTGAATCAATATATCCCTTAATGACTAGCTCATAACTTCCAACACAAAGTCACAAACTAGAAGTTCCACGAAGATATCTAAAGATCTATTTCACTATATTCCAATGCTCCCTTCCCAGGTTAGAAAGGAACCTTCTAACAACTATAACTGCATGAGCAATATCAGGTCTTGTACATATGAGAACATACATAAAATTACCCACAACGGATGAATAAAAAATTCTCTTCATCTCTTGCTTCTCTACATCACATGAGGAACATTTCTTAGAGCTCAAATTCAAATGTGGAGTGCCTACAACTTTGACATTATCCATCTTGAATCTCTAAAGTACCTTCTTAATGTATTTTTCTTGAGATAGCCACAACGTTTTAGCTCCTCTGTCTTGAATGATTCTAAATATGAGAATTTGCTTTGTTGGAACCAATTCTTTCATGGCAAAAGACTTGCTTAAATCTTGCTTTAACTTCTCAATCCTGAAAGCGTTTTTTTTCCAATAATGAGAATATCATTCATATAGAGCGATAAAAATAATCACCATCGTTAAATTTCTACATAAAAACACAATGATATGAAGTAGTCTTCTTATATCTATGTTTTTTGATGCCAGAATCAAACTTCGTGTACCGCTGCCTAGATCCTTGTTTCAATCCATATTGACTCTTCTCAAGCTTGCAAACATGACATACCTTGGCTTTCACCTGAAAACCCTCTGGTTGCTCTATGTAAATCTTTTCTTCCAACTCACCATGCAAGAAAGGAGTCTTTACATCCATCAACTTAACCTCTAAATCATGATTAGCAGTCAAGCCTAGCACAACTTGGATCAAAGATACTTTCACAATAGTAGAAAATATTTTTCCAAAATTAACACCTTTTTTTTATTTATCTTGAAGGCTTTGATTGCTAACCTAACTTTATATCGTGGGACTAGAGAATGCTCCTCTTGCTTCAACTTATTAACCCATTGATTCTTCAAATCTTTCTTACTCTTAGGTAAATTCACCAGCTCAAATGTATGGTTTTCATACAAACATTATATCTCATCTTACATTGCTTCAAAGCATCTATATTTTTTTCCACTTTCAGAAACTTCTTCATAAGATTCATGCTCTCCCTTGTCAAGAGTATCCGGAATAAGGTCTATGATCTCTGGTAGACCTCATAAGTGGAGTTATTGATTCATCTATAGGAGCTTCTTGTGATCACCTACAACATCATATGCTAGAGCATCAATATCACCATCACATTGCTACTCATTGTGAGCCAAATGCTCATCCATATGTTGTTCTTCATGATCAAAAAGTTCCTATTCCTATTACATCTTCACTAGATCTATATTTATTAGTTGATCATCACTCTCAACTATGTTTGGTTCAGCTTTATCAATGTCAGCAATGGTCTAGTCTTCAATGAACATCACATCTCTACTTCCCAGTAGCTTTTTCTGTACAAGATCATACAACCTATAGCCAAATTTATCATGACCATAATAAAAAAAGATGCCCTAATAGGTCTTTGGATCTAATTTTAACCTTTCATCATTGGGGACATGAACATATACTTTGTAGAAGATACACGCAACTGATCATGTGATATATCCATATTAAACTGAACTCTATTGAGAACATCGCCATTTAGAGTAATTTTAGGGCTCAAATTAATCACATATGCAGTTGTAAGTAAAGCTTCACCCCAAAAAGAATTAGGCAACTTTGCCTTTGAAAGCATGCATCTAACTCTTTCAATAAGATTTCTATTCATCCTCTCTGCTAAGCCATTTAATTGAGCAGTCTTTTGATGCCTAATACCTTGCTTAAAGCAATACCTATCAAACTGACCACAATACTCTCCACCATTATTAGTGTGAATGCATTTTATCTTCTTACTAGTATCTCTTTCAATAGAGGCATGAAAGTGTTTGAACTTCTCAAACACTTCATCTTTGGATTTAAATGAATAAACCTAAATCTTTCTAGAATGATTATCATTAAAAATGACAAATTAAAGTGCAATACCAAGAGATTTTACTTTAATGGGACCACAAACATCTAAATGTACCAATTCAAGAACCTCATCTCTTATTGAAGGAGGAACCTTGTGGAAAGAAACCCTACGTTATTTGTCCGACATACAATGATAACACTTCTCCAATTTGGCATACCGCAAACAAGAGAACAAGCTATTCTTTTCCAATCATTTAACCCCTTTCTCTCTTATATGACTAAGCCTCCTATGCCACAACTTAGATGCATATTTTTTTGTCCACTATAATCACATGATCACTAGAAATCAATGCTTGTATAAAATATAATTTAGCACACTTGTTACCCTGTTACACAACTAGATTAACTTTGGCGAGCTTCCATTGGCCTGAACCAAAGCTATTGCAACACCTCTCATCATCAAGTTTGTTATGTGAAATCAAATTTAGTTAAACATCTGGTTCGTGTCGAACATCCTTGAGAAAAAGCACTAAAAATTAATTGATTTGTGCCAACAGGGCCTTATTTATTGGTAAAAGCTATTTTTCTGTTGGCAAAAGCTTTTACCAACATCTTTTTTTTTTGTGACAAAACTATGGGTAAAAACTCTGTGCTTAAAAGTTTTACCCATAGATATGTATGATTTGTTGGGAATAATTAATAATACCCACAGATATTTATCTGTTAGTAAAACTTATGCCTATAATTATATCTATAAGTAAAAGTATTAATCACAAAATAATATCTGTGACTAAAAGTATTACCCACAAAATAATATCTATAACTAAAACTATTATCCACAAAACAATATATGTGACTAAAAGTATTAAACACAATGTTTTATCTGTTACTAAAAACTATTTCCAACATATATATTGTTGGTTATACATATTTTAACCCTATATATATATGTACACACACACACACACACACACACACACATTTATATCTGTCGGTAAAACCTTTACCGAAATGTACGAGATTTATTAATATCATATGTTATCGCAATATCCACATGAAGAAAAAATTTATTCACCTATAGTAAAAATTTATTCTAATATGAAATTAACTACACCATATATAATTATCATTGTGTAGTACAAAATAGTTAGTTGTTTAGCTTCCAAAGCCATAACAGTCCTATAAGTATAAAACTATATATACAGCTTGTAACATAAGTTATTATACAAAAACATCTTCATAAGCTGACATGCAAAATCATCGAGCATCTTCGTAAGTTGACAAGCAAAAGCACCGAACATCTTCGTAATCTGACATATATACAAAAGCACCGAACATCTTTATAATTTGATATACAAAAACATCGATCATCTTTGTAAACTAATACATAAAAGCATCGAGTATCTTCATAAGCTGACTCACAAAAGTATCTTTACAAATGAATCAAACATCATATTCTTCATTCTCATCTTAATTGTCATCATTTTCATTATTGCCATCCTCCATTTGATAATAATCATCAACATGTCTTCCCTAAAAATATACATGCATTTAACTTAATTAAGTTAATCTAAATTTATATCCAAAAGCTATACAATGAGGGTATTTTAAAGCTTTTTAAATATAATATATTACCTTAAAAATATATATTATATAGTTGGAGATAGAGAATGTGAAACTAGTAAATTAGAGAGCCACATAATATATTCATAAGTGAAATCATCTACAATATGTATGAATGCTCGATACAAATACAATATATTGTAGCCGGTCAAGTCTTGATACCTATGCCAATAGTATGAAAAGTTTGATTATATCATACACTCTATTCTTAGTTGTTATGTTAATAATATATATATCTTCTCAACTATAATTAATGCAAATTCATAAATGATAGATGAGAAATTTAAGGCCAAGCTTTCAGCTAGTACAGTAGTGAGTAATACTAATAAAGGTAACAATATAAATAATTGTTGACAAATTAGGACAATTAGAAAAACTCGGTGAAAAAAAAAGATTGGCTCACTAGGACTAAGAGGAGTGGAATGGATACAAAGGAGGAGATATATACATATATTACTTCTACCACAACAAAATTCATTGTAGTCAGTAAAAAAATGTCATCTATACACTAGTTGGAAATAAAAACACTTGAGACTAATCAATTTAGAACAACTTTGATACTCCTATAAGATAAACTAATTATCTATTCACATAGACATGTAGAGTCGGAAAAATGTGGAAAATAGGAAAAATAATTCAACATGGGGAATAGAGTAAATTAGAGAATCATTGTTTAAATAAATATTTATTACACAAATCTAACATATAAAAGTCCTCGAATAGATTTTGAGAGTATAACATGAGTTAATTAATTAAACATGCATTCCTATAACTATTTTCCTTTTATTTTATTAAATTTCTCATGTTTTGTAAGCTTTATCTTTCAATATTACTTAAGTTACTATTCTTTTAATATGGGGTGTACATTAGCAGATGTACATTACACCAAAAAATATCGAAGCTGTAACTAAACTATACCAAAATACTTATGGGTTAAAGTTAGCTAACTAAATTCATTGCTATATCAGTTTTGAACACCTTTGTGTTGTAAAGTTGATACATAGCAAAGTAGTGGCTAAATTCTCGTTCATATTCAGGATGAAAGGATCAAACACTTATAAATAAAATGAAAAGGGAGAATTTTATCCAAAAAAAAACATGCACAAAAAAAAATATCTTGTACATCTCATTTGTTCATCCCAGCGCCCAAAACTCAAGCTGCTCGAACCTTTTGGCCATCTTCAATGAAGAAAATTAAAGTCTCCGGAACCTTTGAAAGTCAAGCAAATGGAGAAAGACTAGATCAGAAAACTGGCCATGCAAAAATTAACTTAAATTGACAGCACAAATAGGTAAAAAATGTGAGAGGTCACTTCAGATGAAAAAGTGACATGGCATCCAAACAAAACTTACTAAATGAAAGAATGAAGATACAAAATGTAGTGCTGAGAAAGAAGGAAAAAGGATGATTATGAACTAAAATTTGAGAAATCAGCATATTTTACTTTATACACCAACCTTGATTTAATGTCAAATTATACTTCATACACCAACAAATAAATGGCTAATAAAAATGGAGCAAACACTAACCATCCACATGGTACTAATAAAAATAGGATTGAGAGTTCCCAATTAACTTTTAGTGGAGTTCCTCTACTGATGCTGGTTTAAAATGCTCATCACATTTAAACAAGTCAAACCCCGACCAAAAAGAGGCAATTTGAGCCTCTTCAAAAATAATAGACCCAATAGTTTCAATGTATAAGAATATGTGTGTCGTCTTTAAGTGCTACGTATATAAATTTGGATTAGAAAGTAACAAAGCACTAAATTTCCACATCTATAACACTTGGAACAAAACTAGCTGAAATAAGGAAGGAAACACAGCATGCAAGCATATCAAAAAATTAGAATATATTACACCTGGCTAGGTGTCTATGATGAATTCTACAACGTCAAAGGATCTTTCTTTGGATATCAATCTGCTCCTTGTCAGTTGGTCCCTGAAATCACCAACTAAGATAGTTAATTGGACATCAAGAAACTAAAGCAGAAATAACATCATCACATAAAGTATGGATAACACAAACCTCAACCACAGAAGCTCCAGTAGCAAACTTCTTTCCAAGCTTCTTAGATGCATCACTGAGCTTCACACCAAAGACAACACTCTCAATTATCACATGCTTGATACTAATGATTAAGGTCAGATGATTCACCCACTAAATTGAGAAAATAGAATAAGAGCTGGGAATGTAAGGCAACAAATCTCACCAAAAAGATCCAAGCCTTTCTAGTTGTGATACTCTTGCATTTATTTTGTGTGACCTACTCGATAATGACATCTTGCTTCTCTTGCATATCAGTAAGTCATCAAAGGCATAAATGTGCATCAACTATAGTTTAACAATTCAACAACCCATGCGAAACTGAGATTGTGCATTAGTGTTGGAACTTTTTCCTAATGTCATTGACTTATCAAAAATACAATAACATATCATCAATACTGAAACAACACCAAACAAACATCCATTATATTACATTTCATATGCTAGCTTTAAGTCTACACTGGTATTCCTTCATGTTACTGCCTCTTAAGGCAAAGGTATCCTAGGTCTTACCTATATAAGGTAGAAAACAAAAGGCGAGATTGCAACATGAGCTAAAGCCATGTTATACCAAAAAAAAAATTCACTTCTTTCTCACTTAAAAATTAAGGTAGACAAGCATCTGGTTGAGAGACTAAATAACTTACGAAACTTGACATTCAATCTCTTACTTCAGTTAGCCTACATGATTTGGGGGATACTCTAGGCCAAGATGCAAGCATCAATTTTTAATAATTTATAAGTTACCAAAAACAATTTGAAGCACCTTGTGATTTCACAATATGCGAGTATGATCTTTTCACTAGCAAGAAATAGCAAATATGGGCGTCTTTTACCATGAACTCAAACCTATTTCTCACATGTCATCGAACCTACAGATGCAAAATCACAAATACCACCAATTGACAAGTTGATACAACATAAAGATTCAACAGGAGATATGAAATGGAAATTCTCCATAACCTAAATCATGGTGATATTTTTATAATAAGCCCAGAATAGTGGTTGCCTTAAACTAAAATAAGACTTGTCATTTTAGCACTTTTGAGTTGTTCATACATACCTTAAATTTTAGATTTGGAGCAATTTTCCAATGATCTTCATCAGCCTAAGTACTTATGTTCTTTGATCTTTATGCAAACAATAAAAATGCGGTAGTGATTATAGTCAAGTCGTTGCAATATCAAGGCATTGTAGAGAATACTTTATATTTTGTATTTGTAGCAGTGTAAACATTCTTTATTTTTTACAACAACAATGGATAAATAATAATGGTAAATATAGCTAGCGAATATCCGTTAGTATTGGTCAGTATCAGCAAATATCAGCGATATATATATATATATATATATATATATATATATATATATATATTTTCTACCACATATTGTTGAGAAGTCATATTAGTATGGTTAAAATAGGAGATGTCTCATCCAATACCATCTCAATAAAATCATCACATGAACCATCATACACATCATTAAACCCCGTATCATCATCAAGCCCTAATATGAAATTTTATTATTTTTATTTCCCCTTTATTCCCCATGAAAAATTGAAACACACCTTTGATAGTCTATAAACATTGTTCTCATTATATGATGACCTCCAACCACTATACAAATGACAATTTCCATAATTTCATTTGAAAGTTAGGGTTTTAGGCTCAAAAATGCAACTCGGTCAAATTTTATTAATTTATTTAAATTGAATATTTAGAAATAAAATTAAGCCAATTTTATAACATATTATATACTCAATTGATTATAAATAATAAATAAAATACCCAATTTAACATAATTAGGGTATTTGAGTCCGGATTGCAAATCCGATCAAATCTTGCCAAAATATTTAAATTGATGGTTTGAAAATGAAATTAAACATATTATATTATAAATTGTGTAATCAATTTAATAAAAAAACTCAATCACACAATTCAATTTAAATCTACAAGAATTTGACCTAAAAATCAAATTCCGATTAATTTCGCACAAAATTTTCAAATTGACAATTCCAATATGAAACCAAGTACATTTGAAAGTATAATGCATAGTCAAATTATTCAAAATAGCTTAATCGAATGAATCCGAGATATCCGAACATAACCGGGTCAAAAATGATAAATTCCAAAAAACAACATATACCACACAATTAGCCCATCCAATTTAATCATGCAATACATATATACTCATTTAAACAACTAATATAGCTTAATTAAAGCCAATTCTTTCAAAATTAATCAAAAAAAAAGTTAGGGTTTGAGGAAAATATACAAAATGAATTCAACCAAAATAGTGCGGGTAAAGGGCGGTGGAGCTTCGTCGGTGGGAGAGGACCACTCACCGATGGCAGAGCAACACTAAAGACTGCTAGATAGTGGCGAGTTGCTGCTGTCTTTGTGAGCTGCTGGCTGCGCCACTACTGCTACTCCGCCGATGCTGGAGTGTTGCCGTAGACGACGACAACTGAACAAGATATAGGTTGTGGTGGGGCGGTTGAGCGGTGGTGAGGTGGTGTGTTGGTGGTGTTGTGGCTGACGAAACGGAGGAGGAAGAATGCAGAGGAGTCGGGCTCGGCCGCGAGGTCACAGGAAAAAAATTTGATTGGGAAATAAGGAAAGGAAGATTAGATAGAGCAAGGAAAGAAAATAAGGAAGAGGGTGGGGGTAGTACCGACATTCTTTTTTTAATACTAAAATATCTAAAAGGAATTATATCAAAAATATAATTTTAACTAGATTATATTTAATTGAAAAATTTTGTAAACACCTTTTTCGAAACAAACAAAAGACTTATCCGATAAAAGCTTTTATTTTAAATAAATCATAACACTTATTAAAATAAAAATATAATTTAAATTAAATAATCTAATTAAAATAAAATTAAATGTTAAAAATCATAAATCAACACTAATATCTATAAATATTATGTTTTTAAGAAGTAGTGTATTACACTACGTGTGCTGCCCCTAGACCCCTAACTCACTGATCGGATAGCAAGACTCCCATCCTAGATTATTCAAAACGTGACTAAACTAATTATTATTTTTATTATGATATTTATTAAAATAATTCTTATAATAATAATATTTATTTATTAAGTTTAAGAAAATTGAATTTAAAAAATATGAGATTTTACAATAATTATATAAATAATTATAATAATATTAGGCCCAAAAAGATATAACAACTAGGGGTACAACGCCCCCTAGGCCCTCATTACACCGATTAAGAAATGAGACCCCGTCATATAGGTTATTCGAAGCGTGACATGATTGATTATTACTTTTATTATAATTTTTATTATTTTATGAATAATTTTTATTATTTTAAATATTATAGTTATGTTATAATAATATTAACAATGACTATAATGTTAATTATAAATCTGATTATATATTATATTATTAGTATTTCATATAAAATTAGCAATTGTGATAATAAGAAAAGTATTTCATGTATAAGAGGAATGAATGTGTTGTGCAAAAGGATATAACAATATTTGAACTATTTTATCTACCTTATATACTATTACCAACAGATATATGAGTAGGTATTAGTTTTGTTGGTATATTACTACTAATGTCCACAGATATAAAAGTAGGTAAAAGATCTGTTGGCATAACATACTATTACCAACATATATATTTTTGTGGGGAATAAAGAAAGTTTTCCCTATAGAAATTTCTTATCTGTTGGTATTAGTAACTTTTGCCAATAGAAAAATAATATGTGACTAAATTACTATTGGCATAAGTAATATATTTTGTAGTGAAGCTTTGTCCCAAGCCTAGTCTCCAAGCATAAATATCCCATGCCAATCACTTTAGACAAGCCATCATTACCTATATTCAAAAGCCCAAAATCATGAGGTGTGTAAGAAGTAATGAATTCCTCCCTAGAGGTAACATGTTGGAACACCACTATCAATAACCCAACTCGTCTTATGATTTGCAAGATTCACAACATTCTCATCAACAACAATGAGAAGATCATCGGCTTAGCAATATAAACACGATCGTTATCATCATTATCATTCTTTTCGTGATTGGGATTTTTGTTATCTCTCTTCAACTTGTAACAATAATTCTTGATATGTCCCATTTTGCCACAATAATGAAATTCTAGATTCTTGTACTTTCCTCTTGACTTACCATGGCTTTTATCTCTACCCTTCTAAATGTTTCCCTTGTTTCTCCCCTATTTTTGGTAAAAAAAAAGTATTTGATTGTGAGGATGACCTTCGAATCTTTTTTCTCATCTCCTTATTTAGAAAACCATTCTTGACAAACTCTATGGTTACCTCACAATTCGGGATGGAGTTATTAAGTGAGACCCAAAATATCTTCTAAGAATCTGGTAGAGTATTAAGAAGCCATAATGCTTGAACCTCATCTTCAAACTTTATGCCCATATCTAATAACTGATCTAACACACCTTGAAAATCATTCAAATGATCAGAAATCAATGAACCATCTTTGTATCTCAAATTCATCAAATCCTTTAAGAGATACAATTTATTATTCCTGATCTTTGAAGCATGTACATTTTTCTATTTTATCCCATAGTGTCTTTACATTTGTCTCATTTATAATGTGGTTGTAAATATTGTCCTCCATATATTGCCGAATAAAACCATACATTTTTTCATGATCAAATTTCCATTCTTCATTAGCTTTATATATCGGTTTATCGTTGGCAAAAAATGGTAGATGCAAACTTTCCACATACAAGCGATCCTTCATTTTACCCTTCTATTTATGGTAATTAGACCCATTCAAAAAATTCATCTTACTTGTATTAGCCTCCATCTTATGCTATGATACCACTTTGATGGGTAAAGGGAGAATGTGTCAAAAAAACCAATAACATAATAGAAACAATAACAAATCAATGACATATGATTTACATAGAAAAATCCTTCTAATGCACAAGGAAAATTACCACGGGACACTTCGGCCCACTTTGAAAAATTTTACTGTAAGAAATATGAGATATAAAGTCTAGTATTCAAGTATTAACTTGATACTACAATCATCAACCTAAAATAACACAATTAGACAATAATTGTAACACCCAAAAGGAAGAATTTGCAACCTTAAAACAGAGTTACTATAAACACATCAAAGGTTGATCTACAAGCCATAATTTTATTGTAATCAATAAAAATATGTTAACAACAACATCATCGATTTTAACCAAAATCGAGAATAGACCACTCAATTGAAGATAGAACTACAACAAAAATGAATCTAAAATTTACCTAAAAAAACCCACTGAAATACCAACAAAAACATGACTTGGAGAGCTCGAGATCAAATCTCTACTATTTAGAATCAAAATTGGTGTCCTAGAAAACTTGTGTAAAAAAATCATCAAGATCCAACAGTGAATGATATCAGATATATAATTAATCAAACCTATGTTGAAGAGAAAAATGATATAATTTTTGTGCTTCTCTCTCTCTCTCTCTCATCTATGGGATTCAAATATCAAAATTTCTCACATTTACTTACCTTTTGAAATCAACTTTTTTGGATGATGTTTAGCCTTTCCAAAGTTAGGGCATTAATAAAAATTAAAAAAATAACCTTGGTTAAAAATGGGCTTGACTACATATGAGGGGATCAAAATGTCCCAACACATGGATCTGCAATACTTGTGGAAATATTTAAACATATGTGAGCAAGATCAATCGACAACAACATTATTAGTCCCGTGCAATAACTTATATTCTCACAGACTTTGAAATTTGTTTGTCAAATTATAATATTCTTTATTTGATAAATACTCTTTTATTTTGCATTGAAGATAGCCTATTGTTTGTAAGCTAAGGAAGGATATTTTCTTAAATTATAATATTTTATTTGATCATTAAGTACCTTTTTTTTTACTCTATAAGGCGGTACACATGGGGGAGCCTTGTGATTTCTAATGGATTTCTTTTACTTATCTGAAGGCAGCTTAGAGTGGACCTAGTCTAGTTCGTCCAGCCATAGTCTAGTTCAAACTTTAGAAGAACCAACTACAAACATACTATTCTTGGCATATTTAGTTCGGGTGTTGTAGATAATGAAAAAAGAACGCTCCTAAGCGCCTCCCCCTCCTCTTTTTTTCATATTCAGTCGGTGTTTCCTTCTCCTTCTTCATTCCTCCCTCATGGCGGAATAAATTATATCTAAGGCCCCTCCCTCTAATTGGGTCTTGTTCGACAATAACCATATTGATGCCTCTAATCATGTGGAGGATCATTTTAAAACTCTACTTGATCAATTTACCATATATAATGAGGATGACTTCATAGATGCACTGACAATTAAGCTCTCAAAATTTAGGAAGCAGCACATTTATTGTCCTGGGATCTATTTCCATGTTATCAATCCAATAGGAATGGCTAAAACCTATCTCACCATGTGCAAAAACTTCCAAATATGTTTGAACCTATATGCCTAATCAAGGCTGTTGACATTGGTAAGGATTTCTTTATTGATAAGTTTTTCACTAAGGAAGATAAGCAAAGAGCGCTTCTCAACGTATCCTATTTTATTAATAGAAATTCCATCTCGATTAGATTGTGGGAACTTGAATTCAACTTACAGAATTCACCATTGAAGCTATGGTTGTTTGGGCAAGTATCCAAATTCTTCCGATTGAATGTTATGGATTAGGCCCCCTTCTTAATATCAACAACCTTATAGGTAAAGTTCCATGATTGACATACATAATGCTAATTTTGAAAGAGGTTAGTTTAAACCAATTTGTGTTCAAATTAACATGAATAAACCTCTAGTCTCACACATTTGTGTTGGCAACTCCTACTATGACATTCAATTCAAAAAACTTAATCATGTTTATTTTAACTATGTTTGCCTCGATGACATCAAAGAAAAATGTCAGAACAAGCTCAAATCTAAAAATGCTAATTCCAATCACTATGCTTCCCCATTAATACATCCACTAAAGAGTAGGTTGAAGAAGTAAGGTATGACCCTTGGACATTGGCAAAGAAGAAATCACCTCCCAATAAACTATTAAACTCGAAGTTGATCTCAAGGCCCCTTACTCAAGGAAAAAATTGTTCATATTTAAGGAAATAGTGTATTAAGAAGCCCAAGAATGGCAATTTAACACTATAATACCTCTAATTTTCTCAACTATTTTTTATATGATAATGCGGAAGCAATAAAACCAAAACCGAGGAATATTATCTCCACATGGAACATCAGAGAGGTATTCACCTAAATCATGTCAAATACAATGCTAAAACACTTACAAAATCATGCATGAGTTGGAGATAACAAGTGTAACACCTCTAATTTTAGTGATTAAATTTTTATTAAAGAGTTAATTATGGAAGCTAAAATAGTAAAAATACAGGTTGTTACCACCATACTTGGTACAAGTTTGGTTTTCTCTACCATTCTCATATCAAGTGCTAAGGCTAAAAATGTCACTCCTCTTAAATTAATAACACAATTATATGAACAAAATAGAGGTTTCAAAACTGATTAACATCATTCTAATGATATAACAATCAATGAATACAAAAATCAAGTGGAAGGAAATACAAGAGGACATAAGAGTCCAAAAATATCCAGACCAAATATATCAAATAAGAAACTCAATAGTCCTAATTTTCAATCCAAAATATTATTATTCAAACTGATCTCACATGATAAAATGCAAAGTCACCCTATCTATTGAATAAACAAGATCTCATGAAACGAAACCCATCACCATAATGGTATTGAGTAACCCATTATACAAAAGTAATATGAAAAACTCGCATGGAATACATAGAAGACATCACAACCAGACATAGTATAAAATATTGAAGTATACATGCGATGGAAAAAATACACATGTTAGATAAATAACTATCACTAAGGTCATATACTGCTCAGGTCCATTCATTTAGAACATAATGATACTTAGCAACCAAACATCCAAGGGATGTTCTCTAAAGTGATGGTTAGGATCAATCTCAACCCAATAACCATAAAATTTACAATATATCTTATGACTCAACGTCCACATCATTATTCTTAACTAAAAAAAAATAATTATAAGTGATTATGATCATTCTTATTTTTTATTCATGCTGAGTTTAGGGATCCCATTATTTTTAATCAAATGGAACAAATTGAAGCACCTCTCAAGGTAAAATACTCTTGAGCCACTATTATTATTTGGTGGAATGGATACAACATGTACTAGGCTACCACACTTCTATTCACTATTCTTAAACTGGTAGAATAGTCTAAAGTACCTCCCGAGACAAAATGCTTCCAAGCCACTATTATCGTTTGGTGGAATGGACATAACACCTCACAACTAACTCGCATGGTATTTCTCTTTAAATATTAATATCTTATTAGTGATTATGATTATTCCAATTATTTATTTTATATTGATTTTAGAAACCCTATGATTCTTAATATAGTGGAATGGACTAAAGTACCTCTTAGAAAAAATTTCCTAAGCCATTATTATCGTTCGGTGGAATGGATATAACATCTACTAGGACAATACATTCTCGACCACTATTCTTAAACTGGTAGAATGGTACAAAGTACCTCTCAAGGAAAACTGGTATTGAGACACTATTATTATTTGGTGGAACAAACACAACACATCTATTCTGTCACATGTGATCTTTCACTTTAAATATTAATGCCTTATCAAACATTATAGTAGCACAATCCATAAAAAATTAGACCAAAAATTATTATTTTTATTTTGTTCGAGGGGAGATCATATCGAACTAAAAAAATATGGTACTTTTGTTATATTGTTGCACTAAGACAATCTAGTATCTTATCGACTATCAACCCAAGATCACTAAGGTACCCTAGTCGCACTAGCATACAAAGGAGATACAATACCTTATCGACAAGGTTAACTACTATATAAGTATGCATACCCTTTAAAAATTTCAAATAGTTAAATAGAATGAGATATAAGGCCTAACTAGGACACTAAGGCACAAAAGCAAAAATTCATAACCAACAGTAAGCTAAACCATGTCCTTAGGGTACGAATTCTAAAGATCCATAAGTTTTGATCTCAAGGTCTTTCACTTTAAATATTAATGTAATCACATATAACACATCATGCATTCATATATCTAATTTCTATACTTAACCATTTTTACTTCGTACCAATTATTCAAGATATCCATAAATAGGATTAACATTAAAAATCTATAAAGTCTATCCTAGGTTCTATTATTCATGTTTGGATGCTTTAGACTGAAAATGACCAAATTCCCCAAGGACCACAAATTCCACATTATAATCCATTTTAAACACTAATTCTATTTTATTTAATAATTTATAATACCCCACTATTTAGGGTCTTTAATGTGTGTTAATCTATGTATTTGATAGTGAAATAAATGCCCTTAATCATGATTTAGAGGTGTATTTAAGGTTGGAATGGTTTTTGTTGAGCTCGGTTTGGATTTTGGAAGGAAAGTGATTTTTGAGCAACTAGTTGACTGGTTGGGAGGAACTGATCGATTGGTTTGCTTCTTAAAATGGAGTTTTAAAATTAGGTGAATTGGTTGACTAATTTGGGAGATCAATTAATTGGTTTGGCTAAGCTTGTAACACCCTAATTTTTACAACTAATTTTTTATTATTATTTTAGAGCAGAAATAAATATGTAAAATATTGGGGGTTACTGCCGTAATCGACATAAGTCTGACATATGCAATCATTTTTACATCATTCACAAGGCTAAAACATTTAAAGTAATACAAGAAAATTAGAAACAAAAGAAACATTTATAGTATAATAATAAGTTTGGAGCTTAACTCCGAGTTACAATACAAGATACAAAAGAAGGGATACCATGGATCAAGTGTCCAAAAAGGCATTTGGTTAAATATATCAACCGGATAACAATTACTCTTTACCCAACCCCTGATACAGATGAAGCCGCTCATCTCCACATAAGGCATCATAGGCAGCATAACCATTTAGCGAATCTTCTGGGACCTACACATAAGAATTAGGATCTCCTACTCATGGGAATGAGTAGCACCTATAAAACGGGTGGTCAGTACGCTACGTACTGAGTAAGGGAACAATACTATCAAAATAGGGATATAATTAACACATTCTTCCATAATAGATAATAAATGTATAAACAAATAAATGAAACATCTCATAGGACAGAAAATGATCCAGATTTCTTTATTAAGTATAATCCATTTTTATTCTTTTACATATGTTGAGTATAGGAATCCCACTATTCTTAAACCAGTGGAACAGTTTGAAGCATCTTCTCAGGGACAATACATCTGAGCTACTATTATCATATGGTGGAATGGATTTAAAAATATCACCTTCTCGGAGCAAAACACTCTTGAGCTATTATTCACCCTGGTGGAACGTGATGTACATACAAAAATAACACCTTGGTCCTAAATCATTTAATCTTCCACTTTAAATCCTTAGTATCTTTTCCATAGCTCATACCGATACATTTTCATTTCACGATGAGTATGGGCTCCACTATTCTTAATCCGATGGAACAGACTAAAACACCTTCTCGGAGCAAAACTCTCCCGAGCCACAATTCTTTCCAGTGGAACGAAGAATAAAAACACAATCTTCTCGGGACAAAACACTTCCGAGCCACTATTCTCCTCGGTGGAATAGGAACACACACACACACACACACGCACACACGCACGCACGCACGTACACATGCACGCACGCACGCACACACACACACACAAATAGATCACCTTTTCCCTACTCACGTACTCTTTCACATTAAGTGATTAATGTGTTATTTAAGGTTAGTTCCTAGGAAACAAACACATTAAAATAGATATACATATAGCATATGTCCAAGTCCTTAAATCCTTTCAAACCCTAATTACACACCCTTTGGAATTCATTCTCCTATATCGATTATTCCACACAATTTATATTATATCATCTCCAAATCTCATCATTATTATCATACCCAAAATGCACGATCTAATTTCCATACACATACATTAATAATTTTATCCTGATATATTAATCACAGAAATCTCTAAAACCCTAATTTCATAAAATTTTCATTACACCTCCCATGAAATTTACATGATTACCAATTCCGATATATAACCTCATAAATTCAAACATTAACAACATATTCAAAATTTGAATATCCTCTAAAATTTACAAATGAAATAATGATATTATCATTATAAGATATTTTGCCCCAAATTATCCATTAATTCATTTAAGGACTCTAAAACAACAATAATACTTCCAAGCCTTCCTAATGATATCATTATCATATTTTAATCCACCTTACATATAAAACACTAAATTTGCCTTATGATCCCTTAATGACCAAATTTTCCTTTAGGACAAACAATAACCTTTATTTTATAAAATTTCGTACCTTCCACATACATTATTTTTCAAATCCACCAATTATCATCATACCTCATAAAAATATTTATGTCCACTTATCAAAGCTCATTTAACCAATATTTTATGCCATAAGATAAACTTTCTATAAATATGACATTATCGCAACAAAATCATAATGGTACCTCTTACCCATTCTCGCTTTCTTTCAAAATAATATTCATATCATCACAAAATATCACTATCAACACATGTTACATCATATATCAAAAATATCATGAAAAACACACATAATCATACAAGAAAAAAAAAAAACCCAAACATCAAATAGTATCCTAAGTAACTAGAACACCAGGTTTTAAGCACGTAAATCCTTGAATTCCTCCTTAGAAGCTACTAGAATACCATCTATGAAAACAAAAAAAAATTCACGGTTAGGCTCGAAGATTTTAACTGAAGGGGAAATTAAGGTAAAGAGGATAAAAATAGAAATAACCACAATCAAATGAGTCTTGGGATGTGTGGATGAGTAGTATAATGTGTGGTGGAGTTATGGTAAAACTTTGGTGATGTTTGGACAAGGTTTGGGGGTGAAAATAGGGGTGCATGGCCAAAAATGGGAAGCTACATTGTTTTGCTACAGGTGGTGCGACTCTAGTCGAGAGAAAGATTGTGTACGACCAGATAGTTCTAGGTAGCACGGGTGTGTGATAGAAAATTTTAGTGATGCATGATTGTGCTTGAGGCCATGCACAGACTATGTGCTCCTTAAAAATGCAATGGGAAAAGAGAAAAAGAAGAAAAAATAGGTGGTGGTTGCCGGTAAATGCCGGTGACGGTGTTGGAGAAGGTTAGGGTGACTTTGGTGGTCAGTCCACTAGCTAAAGGGTGGAGAGCAGTGGTTCTGGTGGTGCAAGATGATGGAATGGGTGGTGTGCAGGAAAAAAAAGAAGGGAAAGAAGGAGGAAGAAGAAGAAGAAGAAAAGAAGAAGGTAGAAAGGATAAAGAAGGAGGATGTTCGGGTAAGATTTTGGACACAAAATGGGAAGAATGGAGGTAAAATAAAGAAAAGGGAAGAAGAGGTATATA
This sequence comes from Tamarix chinensis, assembly GCA_030549775.1. Lineage (NCBI taxonomy): Eukaryota > Viridiplantae > Streptophyta > Magnoliopsida > Caryophyllales > Tamaricaceae > Tamarix > Tamarix chinensis. Next base: position 37,978,643 of record CM060177.1, read on the forward strand.
GTCATGTGTGCGTGTGGAGTGATAGAAGAGGGAGGTGTGCAATCAATGGTGTAGGGTAGTGTAGAAGAAGAAAGGTGATGGATGTGTGCAATCAATGGTGTAGGGTAGTGTAGAAGAAGAAGAAGAAGAAGAAGAAGAAGAAGAAGAAGAAGAAGAAGAAGAAGAAGAAGAAGAAGAAGAAGAAGAAGAAGAAGAAGAAGAAGAAGAAGAAGAAAGGTGATGGATGTGGGATGAGGGCGCAGAAAGGTGATGGATGATGGTGCAAGTGGGGGGGGGGAGAGTTGCAAAAAATGCAGAAGGGGTGGTCAAGTATTACGACACAAGAAGAGGATGAGAGAAAGGGAAAAGAAAAAGGAAAGGAGAAAGAAAAGGGAGAAGAGAAAAAGATTTAGGGATGAGTTTAGGGGATTTTAGATGGGCCATAAATAATTAGGATTAGTGGAAGTTTTAGCGAATTTTGATTTCGGTTTACACATTACAATTTATCTGAGTCAAGGTTTCTGATTTGGTTAAAGTTTTGGTATTAATAAATTAATTTAAGGCTAAAATAAGATTTATTGAGATTAGAATCAAATTAGGTCATTATAATGTGGGATTAAGCTAAGCAAAGTTTTAGGGTATTACAAAGCTGATTGTTCTTCAAGCTCGATTTTCACTGTAAATCTTTGCTAAAAAATTTATAGCATCGTGATTATGTGCCGAGAAGTTTTTATTTATTTATGATTTTTACAAAAAAATTGAGCATGCGTAACCTATTTTAATAATTTACAATAGAGTTATGGAAGGTAAAATTTTTAGAAGTCACTTTCATGACCTCTTCTTCTTCTTCTTCTTCTTCTTCTTCTTCTTCTCTCTTATTTGCAATTCCTAAATGGGCGATTCATCCCTAAAACCTCTAAAGATTTGATAACTTGGATTTATTCTCCTTCATGTCCTTATTCCATTCTCATGTTTGGAATTTCTAAGGTACCTTGCCTGAAATATTAGAATTTTCACCATTTGAGCTTAAGGGTAAAAATTCCTACTTTAAACTTGTGAAATCTGCACATAGAGGCCTGAACATGGGATTGGAATTCAGGTACCAATTTATACACCCCTTACCCTTCTTTATTCCACCAGAAATCCTCAGTGATTTCAAGTTGAATTCTTCATTTTCTCCTTTCCTCCATAAACCTTTAACCCCCTATTTTCCTTCCACATTTGCTTCATCTTTCGGTTCTATCCTTTTTTTATATACTTTTCTAATCCTTCCTTTAAATCTTTCTTGTTTTGATCCTTAGAAATATAGGTTAGATTTGGGAAAAGAGTAAGGTATTAAGTTGTATTTTCTTGGTTCTTTGCTTTTTTCTTGAGGAGGTAGTTTCTCTCTGATGTCTCTCTTTAATCTCTAATTTTATTTTATTTTTTGTATGATTTTAAAGGTATACTGAGTTTTTATCTCATTTTATTTAAGGTGTTAAAGTGCTAGAAATGCTAGATTTTTAGCTTGAGTCAATTTTTTTTAATCTTTGGTGGATTTGCTAAGTTCTTTTGAGGTAAACCACTGTCTTCCCTATTTTTGTGGACATTGTATGAGTAAGTGAAATGTATGTTCTATCTCTATGTAAAAGCATGAGTATTAGAGATAAAAATGTTAAATAAATGGAATATTGGTATAAAAGAACTTAACTTGAGATTTTGTGTGCATAAGCCTGATGGCTATGATTTAGATTTTCGTACCTGACCTTGGTGTTCTGATCATTTTAGTGACATTATCATGTGTAATATGATGAATGGGTTGCTTGACATAATGAACCATCATGGATAATATGATATATGATTTTCTAGCCTTTTATTAAGTTCCTAAGGTGCAAGCATGATTTTATTATTCTATTGAGATACCTAGCATGATCTGGTATTTCACATGTTAATATATGAATACTACTTGTTAAGGACCTTGAGTGAGCTATGATTGATGTTCATATTGATTGAGTAAAGAGTTTATAATTTTATTAGGTGTAATATGCTTGGTGGGGTTGTTTTTTCTCTAATCGATCTACTATTCACCATGGTCGATCGACTAGTATGGTAAACCAGTTGACTGGTTGGCATGTGACCTAAATGGTTTTGGCCTCGGATTAAACCCATCGACTAGTTTGACTAAACCAATCGATAGGTTGATCAGTGACCTCAATAGTCTTAGCCTCTTTTTAGAGCCATCAACTTGTTTGACTAAACTAATCGATTGATTTTTCTTTAGAATAATTGATTAGTGGGGTTGACCAATTAAAATGATTTCCACCACTGTGAGGGTTTGGTAGTACCCAAGCTGATTGACTAATCCTTGTAGCTCATCAATCGGTCTTTGCTAAAATTGCTTTTCTTATTTATTTCTCCTCGATTATGACTTCTTGAGTTTTTCCATGCTTGGATAATGGCTTAAGATACTAGTAACTATAAGTTAACTAGATTAATTTAGTTTAATGATGGATTAAAGTTAGTAACAATTGATCCTATTTTGATGTTTCCCTTAACCACAAATTATTAGATAACTAGATAGTTAAAAATGGATTTTCCTTATAGCTAGTGTTCATGTGATGAATCCTAATAATGGAAAATAAGCTTCTAATGACTAATATATTGGCCTTAAAATGTGGAAACTTGTAAGTTTGAACATATTTACATGCTTGAAAGGAAAATAACATGGACATATATGATGGCTTTAAGCTAACCTTATCTTGACCTCATCTATAAACAATAACCTTTAGCTGGCTGTTTCAATAAATGAATAACATAGGTTAATATTGGAATCTATTTAACTTCTAATTAGATAGTTATCTTTGGCCTTAGGGATCAATTTGGAGTATTCTCTAATGGATGGTGAGACTATGATTAAGTAATAGAACCATGGATTTAACCCCAGTATTAGGCCTTGACTTGTACTTGAATGATGAACTAAAGGAAATAAATGGAAATTTAAATGTTACCTTATACATCTATGATTGATATTAACATTAGATATTGCTCTTTGTTTGGCATAAATGATTAAGTAATGGAGTTAATACTTCAAGTTACGCTTAACGGAAATACTGGATAATGTAAGAACCTTATAAGGTTGTGCTTGGATTAATATGGAATGATATGGTATGTAGATCATAGTTTGTTATGAAATGTTGATCCAATATGATATTAATCACTTAAAGTGGAACGATCATTATTATAAGTCTAGATTATTCGATCTTCGATTGGCTATTGGGGGTTAGTTTGCCTTTAGAAATATTTGCCTTTGAGGGACTTCTGGAGGGATCCTATTTGATCTTGGGTTCCTTGTTAATCCTAATGCCTTTCTTACTTTAGAAACTAATGATGTACTGGGGGTATTGATACTAAATGGTCTGCTCACTACATGAGAGTTTTTGGCTTCATCCAGACTTATGTCCTCTAGGTTATTTTGGCTTTGGCTAGACTGACTTCCATTGATTTTCTTATCTTTTGTGAGAATTTATATCCATACTATTTGTGTGACACCCTAAAATTTACTACCAAAAATTTTTTATTTTAAGTGGAAGCACATAATCAAATAGTTGGGTGTTACTGCCATAATTAACATAACTCTGGGTTACCCCACCATCCTTATATGATTCACAAGGTAAAATGATTAGAAAATTTAAAACATGATAGAAAGAGATGAGACAACTTTTGATATCATCAAATAAGCATTTGGAGATAAACTCCGATTACAATATTAAAATACAACAAAAGGGATCCTATGGAACTAAAAGTCAGTAAAGGTATCCGGGTAAAACTATCATCCGAATAACATGACTCTACATCCAAATACTAATACAAATAATTCACTCCTCCACATATATAGCCTCAAAGGCTGCAAATTCATCCACCTGGTCCTCATCGACCTGCATAAAAACATCTGGGTCGTCTACTCGTTGGATTAAGCAAAACCCATGAAACGAGTGATCAGTACGCTACATACTAAGTAAGGTAATGGTACAATCAAGTAGAGTTAAAAGAATTCTTATAAGAAAATTATACATGCGTAAATCAAAGAATTCCAAATAAGTATTGATTCTAGGTCTTTCATTAGATATACGAATGTTTTATTTACGTCGAGTTCAGGGACCCCACTATTCTTAAATCGATGGAATGGTTTGAAACACATCTTGGGGACAACACAGTCGAGCCACTATTATTATCTGGTGGAATGAAGCCAACATCTCTCAGAATAAAATACTCCTGAGCCACTATTATTAAACCAGTGGAATAGTTTGAAGCATCTCTCGGGGACAATATACCCAAGCCGCTATTATTATCCGATGGAACAGAGCCAACACCTCTTAGAGTAAAATACTCTTGAGCCACTATTATTAAACCGGTGGAACGATTTAAAGCACCTCTAGAGGACAACACACCCGAGCCACTATTATTATTCGATGGAACGGACTCAACATCTCGGTCTTGACTCACATAGTCTTTCACTTTAAATGATTATTATCTTTCCATTTATACTTTAACTCTTAATCGTATTTTGATTCACGTTGAGTATGGATCCCTACTATTCTTAATCTGGTGGAACAAACTGATGCACCTCTCGGAGACAACAAACCCGAGCCACTATTCTTATCTGGGGGAATGGAGCCATATAAACACCTCTGCCCGACTCATGTGATCTTTCACTATAAATGATTAGTACCTTATTCAGAGTTAATTGTATATTGTCATGCTGAACTCATATAAATGTGCAAGATATACAACTAAACAACATAATTACTACCACGTAATTATCCTCAAATGATCATAATACCTTAAGGGAAGCAAAGACAATCATATTCTCCCAAAGCCTTATAAAACCCAAAACATATACATTTCCAATCATTATCCGAAGTACATATCCTTAGTTCTCCATATATATCTTGTATCCAACATTATACCCAAGTATGTACTTACATAACTTCATTACTCTCAAGAATATCATTTCATAGCATTTTCATAAATAAATTATTCAGTATAACATACTCAATACAAAAGCATATACAAAAATATAAGTATCACATAAATCCCTAGCTACGATATGTATCCTTACCAACGAGGACACCAGGCTCTATGCACGTAAATCCTATACCTCCTCTGAGATCACTGAAAGATCACCTACAAAAAGAAGATAAAATATGATTGCGATTGAAGATTAAAAATTAAGAGGAAAGTTAACGTAGAGGAGGGTAAAAATGGAAATAATCGGAGTCAAATGGAAGTTTGAATTGTATGGAAGTGTAGAAGAATTTGTGGTGGAGTTATGGTTAAATTTTGGTTGTGTTTGGACAAGGTTTGGGGGTGAAAATAGGGGTACACGGCTAAAAGAATAAAGTTGCACGGCTGTGCAATAGGCGGTGTAGCTTCTGGTCAAGAAAAACAAGGTGCATGGCCGTGTAGTAAAAATGCACAACAAGTCGAGGGAAGAAAATATGCACGGCCAGGTGGAGCAAGAGTTGCACGGCTGTTCAGCACTAGGCTGAGAGAAAAAAAGATGCACGACCAGATGGTGTAGGAGTTGCACGACTATGCAGCAGGTAATTTGTGCATTGCACGGCTATGTAATAGGCGTCATGCACTTTGCAACACTACAACGAACGAGGGGAAGAAGAAGGGAAGAGAGGCAGTGGTTGGCGACGATGGCCGACGACGGCAAGGGGGAAGGTTGGGGTGACCTTGGTAGTTGGTCCACCGGCTAAAGGGTGGTAAGTGGTGGCTTGGGTGGTGCTCGGTGTTGGCTTGGATGGTTCGAATGCCAAAAATAGGGAAGAAGGAGGGAGAAGAAGGAGAAAGGAGAAGGAATAAGAGAAGAAGGTCGGGGAGCTGATGGATGACAATGAAGGGATAGAGGGGTATATATACTAGTAAGGTGGCATGCCTTGGAGGAGAATGGCAGACAGGGGTGACGACGACAATGATAATAATCGGTCGAGAAGAAGAAAAGAAATGATAGGGGTGATGGCGATGGTTGAAATCTATGGAGATTAGATAGAGGCACGAGGGGTGATGATGATGATGATGGCACATGAAGGAGACGTACCCGGGAGATAAAAGTAGGGAGTGTGATGGTGATGGTGGTTGACGTTCGAAACAGAACAGCAGGAGGAAGAATAAGATTGGCAAGGAAAGTGATGGTGGTGCATAGGGAAAGAGAAAACGAAGAATAAGATAGGCACAAGGGTGGCAGGGATGATGGTGTCATGGTGCATGTGGCAGATAAGTGACGGGTGGTGTAGAGGAACTCAATTCCTTCATGCCACAAAATCGGCACAGGAGAAGAAGGGAAAAGAAAGAAAAAAGGAAGAAAAGAAGAAAATAAAAGGTGAAAGAAAAGGAAAATAGAGAAGGGTTAGGGGATTAGAATTAGAGTAGTTATTTTTTGATTAGCTAAATAATTCGGATTAGTGGAAAATTTAGTGGATTTTTATTTTGGTTTATGAATTACGGTTTATCTGAATCAAGGTTTCAGTTTCAGTTAAAGTTTCTAGATTAAGAAATTTGGTTAAGGTTAACAATAAGATTTCTTGAGATTAAAATCAAATTAGGGCGTTAATGACACAAGCTTAGTCTAAGTTAATTTTTGGGGTATAACAATTTGGTTTGACTTCTATGGGTATTGAGAGACCAAGGGGATTAGTCCCATCTATTACTTAATAAATTATTTATGTCTTCACTTAACAAAGGATAATAACCAAAATAAATCCTATAGGTGTACTAAATTGGCCTTGTATTATTTTATTTTTGATCTCGGTGTGGTTTTCCCATTGACATGATACTTGGTTATGTCTCATAAGTGTATTACTCAAGTTATGAAATATTATGTAGTTTTGTTCATTACTCAATAAAATGGTAGAAAATAATTTAGTTATCACTTTAACCAAAGATGGTAACCGCTTTGTTCTAAACCAATCATGTAAATATGTTACTTAAATATTCTATAATCACAATGTTTCTTCAATGCTCAATGTCGGATATCCATGATGGTATATATAAACATATATAAAACATGTAGTTTCATATATTTTCTTTGAATTATGCATTGTTATATAATTCTCTTATTCATACATATCTCCATAAATTATAGCATGATCTATTTTAAGTATAATCATGATCCCATCTACTTCAATAACCCATGGTTAAAGATTTTTACACACACACACACCCACACACCCTATTCACTATTATGTGGATAATCTAAGTGATCTATGTTCCCTAAATAATATAATATGTATGATATTCTTGTATGCTTGTATGATTATGATTAATCATGTTTTGGCGGATCCAAGTATGTCTAGTATAGCCTTGTGTGATAGTATGGAATTATCATAGTAAGAGTATTGTATGCATATTTTGGTATCATGAGCATTTCGTGTGGTCTTTCCTATACTATGACTTACATGATAGTGCTAAATTGGTTTTCTTAGTATGTATGCATATTGATGGAGTTGTTATTGCAATCCCTTTCTCAACCCCATGAGCATGAGAACTTGTGGAGATTTTCTAGTATGACTAGTGAGTGGTTTGACCTCTTCTCTAGTATAGTCGGGTTATTTGAGCGTAGGTATTTTTGGAGGCATTCTCCTTTATGGTTCTTGACAGACCAAGGCATCTGCTTTTGTAATTGATTTCCTCTCTTTAATGTTTTCTTTAGGTGTATTTTTGTACTAGTTTTAGGCTTATATAGCCTTGGTTTGTAAACCTTTACTCTCCTATCTTTATGTGTTTTCTTGAACATTATATTTTTCTCTATGTTGTGGACTTAGCCTTGTGTCTTACAAACAGTTGGTGGCGAGATGTCTATTTTATATTAGATACGGTGGTAACACCCTATTTTTTATAGTTTTATCTTTGTATTTTGTTTCTGCAAATGCTTTTAAACAATTTTTTTAATAGTAAGAAATGAGGGTGTTACTTCATTTGTTATGAAAAAGGCTAAAATACAATAATTAAATTATTTTTTATATAAATAAATTACCAAACACGTCAAATGACCATTTTACCTTTATGCATAATTAAACACGTAAAACTCTAACATGTGTTTATAAAACATCAAATCACATAATTCTATACTTAGTAAAATATATATATTAGGCATGCTTGTTGGAATAAATATCATTATACGTTTAAAAAGATTATAAATACCCAAGTGGCATATAATAATAATAATCATGCTAAAAATATAACTACACATGCTCAAGCTAAAATATTAGACATACATAACATATGCAATTTATTTCTAGCATTAAAACCATATTAATATGGTTTTGTACACATAATAATTTATACAAATCAACATGCTCCAATTTACCAAATTTGATGCTAGCATTATTAGGCAAATAATTACAAAGTAACAAACATGCTCAACATGATTTATTCATTAAAACTCTAATGTAATATCATATGACATCTAATATTTTAGAAAAGTATATGGATTACATGATTTCTAACAAAGGCACAAAATATAAGCAACCTACTAAAATTATTAGGCTCGACCAGTCAACATCTTTTACCTAAAAATAAAACCACCATTAAACATATTAATATCTAACATAATAATTATATTAAAATATTTATCAAGGTAAATACCAAAATGGCCTCAAATTAACATGAAGAGAGCAACTCCACACTCACATATGCATAAAAAAGGGCGTGGTTGGTGATGAAAATGGTGGGTGGTTTCTTGAGTAAAGGTGGAGATAATGGCTGCTGATGATGAAGGTGGGATCTCTATGGTGATGGGCTTGATAAAGTTGATCAAGGTTATGTGAGAAGGTGGATTGGGTCAAGGGAGAGAAATGAAAGGGAATGGAGTATGGTAGGCGGATTTGGATGACACTGCAAGGAGAGAGTAGTGTGAACAACTCACTTTCCATAGGACCTGGCAGTGTGAAGCTACTATGCAGTTGGGCAAGGGGATGTAGTTGAGATTGATGCAACACGGGCAGGGAGGTGATGAGTGATGAGAGGAAATGGTGGATGGTGGTATTGGTGGTGTTGTGTTGATGGATGAAGAAGGTGGTGGTGTTGCTACTGCGATGGTGGTGAAGAGTGAGGGTGCTATGGAGGCACGTTTATGTAAAGGAGGGATGCATAATTTGAGGGTGGTCATGTGAGAAATGGGGCACGAGAGTGGGCATAGCTGTGTAAGGGAAGGACACACAGCTGTGTGAAGAGTGGTAGTAGAAACAGAGTGTTAGGGGGAGGAAAATGAAGGAGAAGGAAGAAAGAAAAGTTGATTCAGTAGGGCAGAGAAGAAAGAAGAAAAAAAAGGAAGGGAGTGTGCTTAGTGGTTATGGTAGATAGTGATTGGTGGCGGTGATATGTGAGTGGCATGACTAGGGATTGAAGAAACCAAAACAAGGGTTTCACGATAGGGAGATAGGGATGGAAGGAAAATGATGATGGCTTGAGGTGGTGGCAATTGACAATGGTGAAGGTACTAGATCGAATGGAATGGAAGGGAAAGAGTTGAGTATATAAGCCAGTTGAGGGGTGATGTTGTGAAAAGGAATGGTTTGAAGGTATAAGAATTCAGGGCATGTCACTTGACATGGGATGGAGAAAAAAAAGAATAGGCATAGTTGGCATAGGAGCTGATGCAGGGTAGAGTCTAGGGGTCCAACACGGAGAAGGGAAAGAAAAGAGGCATGCGTGAGGGGTGCATGACTTAAAGGGGAAATGAGGGAGTAGGTCAATTAGTAGAGGGAAGTAGGAAAGAAAATAAAAAGGAAAAATAAAAGAGAGAAAAGTAAAAGAAGAATTTTAAGGTTAGGTAGGTTTAAATTTAGGTTAAAGAATTATGGTAAAATTAATTTATCAATTATTCAGGGTTAAGGTACCCGATTATGAAAAATAAACAAGGAAAAATTAATCAATTTTGGGTGGGTTTAATAATAAAGAATAAAGATAAAAATAATTAGAATAAATTTATTTTAAAATTTATCTAGGTTACATATCAAGGGTTAGTAAAATAATTAAGTAATATTTAAGGGTTAGGTTTTGAATAAAAGCTAAATACGTTAAAAGAAAGGGTACAAAATTTTAAGATGGTACAACTAGAGAGAGAGAGAGAGAGAGAGAGAGAGAGAGAGATAAGTGAGGGAAAGAGGAAAGTGATAGATGACATGAGTAAATTTACGAACCAAATAAAGGAACATAGCTAAGAGTTTAGTAATTGAAAAAACATAAAATGCTCCAACTCAATGGGAAAAGCCAAAATATAGGTTCACCGAACTCTTTGATACAATAAATCTTCCCAAAGCAATGTCTAGTGGCCATAGAGGGCCCTAAATCAAGTTAATCGAACCTACAAAACATCATCTTCTTTTCAAACAAAATTAGATCAATATAATGACCACACAAGATAGTATCAGTATGATGAAGTTTAGTAAAACACGTTTATCCTATAACATGGAAATAATTTATGCTTCACATAGACGTCATATTGATCACGACATTACATATATATCTAAACACATAATTATGGAATAATAGCAATAACATAGGGTAACCTCATGCATCTCAATATAAATATACCAAGGTATTTATTATTTATATAGGTGACCACATAATCCATTTAGTTAAGATATATGAAACACCACACCTAATATTCCACCAAGAGGTGGCAAATGGGTCATTTGGGTTAGGTATTTATGGGTTGGCTCAGCATTTGGTTCCTATAAAATCGGGTTATGTTTGGGTTTGATTAAGCTAGGGTATGTTTTGGGTTGTGTTACTTTGAGTTAGGTTTAAATTTAATTTGAGTTCAGTGATGGGTCAGGTTTATATTGGGCCCATTAGGTGTAACACCCCGAGTTGATACGACCATGTAGGGGTGTAGATCACCCATTCTAAAATTTCTCCATAGAAAACATGTTTAATTATTGAGTTCTTATGAAAAAATTACTAAAAGGATGGTATACTATGTTGCTATAAGTGGCCATATTAATTTTTATAACACTATTTAATTTGGGGATATTACGTTAGTTTTCTAAGGTTCAGGTCTATTTTGGGTGTGACTTGGGTCTTTAAAATTTTGGTCGGGTTAGGGTTAAGGTATGTGTTGGGTGTGAATTAGGTCATGTTGGTGTCAAGCCCATTGGGTTTTTTTTTGGGTTTGGAAATATTTTTAGTGTATAGACTTCGAGTTAGATTAGGTATGATTATATGAGTTAGAACTTTAATGAAATCAAATAATGTCAAATTCTTTTTAATTTTGATAAAATTAACTTCTAGAATTTTCAAACACCAATCAAGTCTTTCTTTACACCATCATCACAAATAAAAATAATAAGGCTTTATCTTGCTATTCGAGTACAACCTTCGATATAATTCTGGTATTTTGAAGTCTCCTTTGATCAGGTTTCATGATCTTCTTGAAATCGATGTTGGTTAAATGGAAAGGAGAATCTTTATCCCTCATAACTAGGGTGGTCTTGACAAAATATTCATTTGAATCACATTAAGTTTATATCATGCAAGTGGATAAGATATCCAAGAAAAGAACAAGGAGTTTTTTTGGGGATTGACTTGAGGAACATAAATTACACCATGTGGTTTCAAAAATGATTACATTAGCAGAAAATAAAGGCAGCCTTGGTCTCCGAGATGTAGCTACAAATAAAAAGGATCATATTATGGGACTTTATTGGATAACTTGGTGTAATTATGGTGATCTTGCGCTTGGGATCGAGAAGCAGCTTCACTACTTCCACTTGGAGAATGGTTTGTAAGGTTCATCCTTATATCAAAGAAAGTACTCAGTGGTCGATTGGAAACCACAACCCCGCCCTTTTTTAGAATGATTTTTTTTGGTATGTTCCATCCTGCTTTGTAATTACATAAAAGGAACTCTTAACCAATGAAGATCATATTATGGTTTCTTACTTTTAGGCTGAGAAGAGATGAAAATTTTCTCTCCTTTTATATGTCCTATCATACAAAATCAACAACAACATTGTGGCAACATCAAGATCATGGATAAATAGTAGTAAGAACGTTCCTACTTGGAAGTTTAAGATCTTAGGTTCCTTCTCTATAGGATTGACTTACCAATTCATAAATTGCTCATGGTTAGAAAGAATTCATATTTCTATAATGTATCATGTTATTCTGTTGCTATATATACAAACCATTCTAACAAGGGAATAAAAATATACCAATAAACAAATCGTTTTTGCTTAGAAAGAGTTCATATGTGTGTGTGTGTGTATCAAGTATTTATACAAGGGTTGTATATTCAAAATTAAATATATACTACGCATTTAAAACAAGACCCAAAAACAAATAAAAATTTAAGGCAATAACAACAATATATACACCAAACAATTGCTACATCCCAAACAACTAACTAACAACACCCCTATCCATCCTATGAAATCCATCGGTAGCTTTGCTTAGGCCGACTAGAAACCGTCACTCTTAGAGTCTACTTGTCTCGATATGTCATTTTCTCCCCGACATCATTAATGGAGAGTTCACTAATAGATATTCTAGGGTAACCAAGACGGATACTCGGGGATAAGCTATAATGAAACCTTCACTTGTCATTTATGACCATTAGCTCTCTAGAAATTTGATCATAATCCCTCGCAAAAGCCTCACCCTCAACAAATTTTGGGTGTGGTGCATCGGTATGGTCAATAAACAAATCAAAATAACCAGCTAATGCCCCCGTCCATGACTCAATTCGAGGCAATGTCAAAAGCAAATGATACGATCAGAAATGGTATGGATCATAGTATGATCGGCTCAAGAACAACCAACAAAGCTCCACGTATAACCATGTGACATGACTCCAAAAATCCGAATCAGGTGTCATACACAAATATATTGGAGGTATGTCCATAATAGGCAACTGCGCCATCTGACTAGTCTACTACCTATAAAATAGAAGGACCACTAAATCATGTTACTAAGATTGTCGTCTAAAATTTTAAATTATAAAATATGTAACACTCCTTCGCAATTTTTAACATGCTATAATCAAATCATGTGTCTCTAATGCTAGCAAAACTAGTTTTTTTAATTAATATCAAATGCATCACTATTTTTATGCATGCATAAATAGATAGAAAGACAAACACAACGTGCAACAAAAAACCATAACAACACAGCAACAAACAACAACAAAGGCCAACAAACAAAAACAAACATATATCATACAAACAATAATATACGTAATACCTACTAAATAAAATGCATACAAATATGTATATATGTATAAGTGTATATATATATATATATATAGATGTATATAATGAAAGAAAAAGAAAAAAATTATACCTATAGCTAAATAATGGGTTCTCCGGGCAAGGAGCTAGGCTATAGGGTCAATGCGGGCTATTGTGGTTGCAGGAGCCAGACACGATGGGAAAGGGCTATGGTAGGAGGCGGATGAATGGTGGGAAAGGGCTGTGGGAGAAAGAGCAGACGGGACGTACAACCTCAATAAGAAATACAAAAAAATGACGACAACGACAGGAGAAGAAGGAAAACCGTCATTGACGAGTAAGAAGAAGGCACGACTGGACCGACTAAATGAGAACAATTGTCAGGCAAAACGAAGAGGTGGATTGAGAGCAAAGAGAGCAAGTGAGATTTGAAGTTTCTGTAATATACGTAAATGAGAGAGATGGAAGGGAGGGGTGTTTAATGTGCTAATTTTTATAACGGTTTTAAAAATGTACTAGTTTTGATAACGGTTTCAAAAATAATCATTATTAAAATTTGAAGACATTTTAGTTTTAGTAACGGTTAATTTAAAACCGTTATTAAAACGAGCGTTGCTTTAATTTTATTAACAGATAATGTATGAAACCGTTATTAAAACTTGTTCCGTATTTCCACTTCTAATTTTTTACATTTTTGTTAACGGTTTTGATTAAACCGTCATTTATGCGGTGTTATTAATTGTTGATTCTGTAGTAGTGTATCAAACAAAATCAACAACAATATTGTGGCAATGTCAAGATCATGGATAAATAGTAGTAAGAACGTTCCTACTTGGAAGTTTAGCATCTTAGCTAGGTTCCTTCTCTATAGGATCGACTTACAATGATATCCTCCATAAATATCAACTACCTTAATTGAAGATTCGGTCTTAGATTTGGAAGGCCGATCTGCTGCCCAGAGGAAATGGACTGCCCTATTTGCTTAGAGAACATGGAATCCTATTTTCACATATTCATTCAATGCAACATATCCTTAGAATTTTGAGATAAAGTTCCCACTTTGAGTATTTTGTCTTTCCCTATGGATAGTGACTTCCACTACTGGGTTCGCAAGAATTATCTAGTTATATATGTATGACCTTGTTAATAATGCCTCTCTCTCTCTCTCGCATATGCATATTTTTTGGAATAGTTTCGGATTGTAAGGGGGCTTTTGAAAGGATTTACTAAGGCTGGTTTCAGTCATATTTGTCGAGATAAGAATGAAGTTGATGATCGAGTCACAAAATTTGGAAGCAAGTTTCGCGAGGGCATTGTTTTTTTAGATAATTGTGCTAGATTCCTCTCGAATGTTAATTTGTTGGATATAGGTAGGTTGATCCGACCTCTTTCGTTTAATAAATTACACAGACTATATAGTCATATTTGAATCTATAAATAATTTGATTCTTTTCCTTTTTTATAAAAAAGACGCACTTATTATTATTATTATTTATTTATCAGAGGGGAGGGGAAAAAAAAAAAAAAGAGTAACAAGCAAATCATAGACGGGTTAACATGGCGGGACTGAAACCGACGTGAAGTAGCATCCGAAAACTAAATACGGTTTAAGCGTATGCAGACATGAAATGATGAAACTTCAACACATTGTTGGTCCTTACACATGAAAGAAAAGGGTATACGCAATTATATTTGTGGGAATGAAAAGGACTTTAAACAATATAAAAGAAGTGGGCGAATTATAATTCGTAATCGTAATAAAGTGTGTGAAGATATTTTCCTTCTTAATATGAAGAAAATTTTATGGTACTTTTTCTTGTATGGCTTGGGTTGGAAATTTCTTTCGACCCCAAGCAACAATTATTTAAGAATTCAATGTATGCTTTACTAAGTTTATTTTTCTACCAACAGATTTTCCAAACTAACAACACCCGTTTAAAACTAATTAAGTTGGAGTGGGATACATGTTAAGGCCTGATTAGAAGAAGGGGATTTTTTTTTATTTTTTTATTTTATGGTTTTCATGATTTTATTCGTAAATAATTAAACCTATTTAAATATATACTATATTCAATTCATATTACGTATTTTTTTAATAATTTTTTTATATTCAAAGTAAGAGTCAATTTAGATTTTCACCACGAAAAGTGAGTTTTTTTCTTTCTTTCTTTGATCTACCCCTTCCCATTAAATATTTTCCACTATAAACTACAAATATGTTAAATTTACATATTTTATAAGCGTGAAAAACTCAAAAACGACGCTTATTCAGAATTACAGGCAGCACAAACCTTCGAAACAATACAGTCGACAAGTTCTTAGTCGAGATCAAAAATGCCTCGAGTCCGACCAAATTATTGAACACTTCCATTCCGACTGGCCACTGCTGCCGGCCTTTTCTTTTGTTATCTTCTGTTTCGAATCTGCCATGCACAATCCCTACGGACGGCGTTGAAAAATTGACAAAACGATGATGGTATCCAGCAATATATATATATATATATATAGCATCACACGATTTGTGCAGAGAACGATTTAATATTTGAAGATTATGCTATCGCGAGTCACAATCGAACTTACTAATTTAGGCAGCCAGCGATGCGAGATTGCAAGAAAGCAGTTTTGTTATTTAACGCGAGAAAGGAAAGGCGAATAGATGGCCAATATTTAAGTGGGCTTAAGATATGATTCCCCCTTAATAAAGTAAAGGTGATTATGAGCTAGCGCAGGTAGCGACTGTCAATTATGTCTTTACTGGAAGCCTTATCATTTCATTAAGAAGACGACAGAGGGGCTAATCAGTTGGGAATAGTATCTTCTTCTAGACGATGTAACTTGTAAATATCATGTAATAAGAAACGGGATTAGACCGTCTGGTTCCACCGGTCTGACTATGTAAACGGAAGATTCCGGTGTAAAAATACCTGGCATTTGAAATTGCATATCGGCTAAAAAACCTTAAAAAATCAGTTGGACCAATTTTGCCTATGGTACAAACTAAAATGTCACCGTCACTAACATGTTTGGTATTGGGGTAATAGGGGTGGAAAATTTTTCCCTCTATTTTATACCTCTTATATTAAGTATTTAATAATAATAAATATATTTTTAATAAAATACCCATTTTAGATTAAATTAAGATTTCAAATGGGTATTTATTAGAATAAAAATATTTAATTTTAAATAAATTATATAAGCTATATAAAATATGGAGGTAATTTTTTCACCTTTATTACCTCCGTACCAAACGAGCACTTAGCATAAAAAATTACACACGGTTAAAGTGGTTGGATCGATCGATGGTCGCACCGGTTGGGTCGGGGTCGTACCGGGTTAAAACCGAAAAATATATCAAGTCAAACACACATCATATTGAATTGCGGTTGGATCTTGTACTAACCCTTGCACACGATCGATTTCTAGTCTGAATTTTAAAACACCCGTGCGTAAATATTGGTTATCAATTGCGAGCTAGTGATTCGTGCGGTAGATAGATGAAATCCACGAGTTATGATAGTATTAATATTCTATGTTTGATTGGAATGTTCGATAATATTTATCATGTTGCATTTTTTTAAATAATGGTAATAATAAACATAATATGTGACGATAACCCAAAGTACTCAGGTTGGTGCACGGTGAAAGACAAAATCTTGATACCCTTGTGATCATGCGTCTTACTTAGGGAAAAAAAAAACAAAACATTTACAATCAAAAAAATAAAATAAAATCTGAGTAGGCATACTTACTTCAATATCGATATCTGTCATATATATATATATATATATCAGGCGACTCAATAGTAATTTTGTGGATCGTGATATTATTCCTTAATAGTGATCTTACTGAGGCAAAATTTAGATATTTTACTTCATATATAAATGGACCGGTGTATTATTTTTCTTTATTGAAAAAACGAATTATAAGTACTATATATGGAGTATGATTCCGCTTTTTATTTGCCTGAAAAAGACAGAAAACGAATAATGAAAGACGGCCCGCTGATTTAATTAGAATAATCACATCAACGAATGTGAATCGAAATAATCTGGATCGCAGCATCAAGTCGTAAGCTATCGTAATAAATTTAGAGCACACCACAGTCAATTAGTTTCGAAATTCAGATACCAGACATCGATAATAATAACGAGGAGAAAAAAGAAACAACTTCTGGAATTCAAGAGCGGAAACGTAAATAAAGAAGATGAAATAATTATAGTGACTGGATATATATATATATATATAGTATCATAGCGTCTATCCTTCGTATATATAGGAATTCATTAGTATATGTGTATATATTCATTAACCAAACGCTTCTCTCTTGCTCCTGTAATTTAATAAAACTATACATACGGATTTATATATATGGATGATAGAATAGAATGACGATCAATAGGTGGCTAGCTTTGATTAGGTGTTCCATGTGGGTGTGGAGAGCTGAAAAGGCGGTTGCTGTCGAAGCACACAAGCAGAATCACCGATAGAAGCAAGCAGAGCACTCGAAAAAACATCAGCATTACCGGCGGCCATAATAGCATTACCATTAGCACCGCCGCCGCCAGCGGTATCAGCCTGCGTAGGGAACTGATCGAACATAGAAACAAGAGAACAGCTATTAGCTTCGGTACCAGTAGTAGTAGAACTACCTCCTCCGGTTGTCGTAGCCTGTTGTGGCGGATGATGATGATGATGGACAGATGATGACATCATAAGCCTCTTACTACTGGACGACGATCCTATCGCTTGATCGTCGCGTACCAAATCACTGTACTCCTGATGATGATAGGATGCTGTCAAGACCCCTCCCCGCTTTGATCCTATTAGGGTGGCGTTGCAGGCGGCGGCGGGGTGGTGGCTGCTGCTGTTATTACCTAGCAAGCCGAGTTGGGACATGGATAGCGGTGGGTAATTCGTTGACTGATGGGGAGAAAATATGGAGCTTTGTTGCGGTACTAGTCCTTGAACATGACGATGGTTGCCACCGCTGGTGAATAGAGTATTATTACCTCCTCCTCCTCCGTCGAGGAAGGTGTTTTCTGCAGGGAACGGCCTCATGAAATGATGATGATCGTGATCCCTGTCGTGCGTCTGATATTCGCTTGGTCTTTGGGTGTTGTTCTTCTTGTAAATTCGACATAATACCCAATCATCAAGCTTTCAAAAGAGAAAAAAAAAAAGGGAAAAAACGATCCTTTTTTATAAAATATTCATAATTAAGCAGTAGCTAGTATAATAGGATTACATACATAAATAAAACTAGTAAGCATTTGTGTTTTCTCAATAATAATAAAAAAGAAAAGAGGAACGGATGACAGAATCAAATCATATAATTGATATGTTCGCACGCACGCACGGAAGTAATACTCGTGGACATACCCTGAGGGATGGTTTCTTGGAATCGGTACCATCAAGGCGAGGTGGAATACTCTTGAACAGGCAAGCGGGAGGAGGGCCGCCGGAGCTACTATCGAGCAAACGATATTCATGCATAATCCAGTCCGTTTTGATCCCCCTCGGGGGTTTACCGCCGTAAAAGACCAACGCTTTCTTGACACCAACTTTCCGCGGCGGCGTGTCGTTCGTTGAGAGGATGGGTTTATCGGTCCCCGTGGCTTTCCAATACCCAGAAGTTGCCGCCCTATTCGGCCTCGCTCCGTTCGGGTACTTTCGATCCCGAGGGCTGAAGAAGTACCATTCTTGCTCCCCAAATATTGCCTTACCTGCACAAATAAAAATAGGCACATAAAATGAAGCTTCTTGAATTATTGATTTTTAATTTATGTACTGTAATGATTATACACACACACACACGCAAACACTCGGAGACATACTTGGTAGCTCCCATGGATCAGATTTATATAAATCAACCTCTGCGATGATGGCGACCGGAAGTGGAGAAGAAGCAGCTTTCCTTTTAAGGTAGTGAACGATTAATTCTTCATCCGTGGGATGAAATCGAAAACCCGGAGGCAGCTGAGGGTACGGAGGGCTTGAAGATGAATCTGTGCTCTCCATTTTTCTGCCGGTTCAATTTCGTGGCGCTGCACTGTACCAGTGGGTGGATGGGTTTGGAGAGAACAGAAGTGCGGAAAAATGATAACGTACGTACTCACAGAGAGGGTGGCCGGGTGTGGGAGAACCGAAGGCGATGGAATGAATTAATGGAAGCCAGGCTCGGAAGGGAGATGGAGCATTTTCTGGGCCGGTGGGCCTACTCAGCTCATGTGCCGAACCCATCCGGTGATGAAGCGACATCTGTCGGGTTTCATGAGCGGGCTACTCTGGGTGCACGTGTGAACCGAAAGTGGGGACCGCCATCCTCCTCTCTCTCTCTCTCTCTATTTTTTTTTTTGCTTTGTTTCCGTTTCTTCTGGTGGTCCCACCCTCACAGGGTTCCTACTACAGTACTTCTAGTCTGGATGTGGGGTCAGGTCGTGAAATGACAGACTTTTCAAGCCTTTGACACAGAGGAATAAAATTAAAATGAAAGGGGGCCGCCCCAGGGGTGTTATGTTAGGTGCTCGTTTGGCCACTCATAATAGTGACGAAAAAATTTGTTTTTATATTTTATGTATTTTATATAATTTATCTACAATTAAATATTAATATTTAGATAGATATTTGTTTTCTATTTCAATTTTATATAAAACTAATATTTTATTTACTATTTTAAAATATTTAATAATAAAAAATATAATATAGATAGATTTTTTTTTATATTATTATTTCCGTATCAACAAAGTCCTAAATTTACGTGCGTTAAAATGGCATGGGAGGGGAAGGTTATTACAGTTGGAAGTTGGAACTGCCCCCTACGTTTTTTTTTGTCACGCTTTTGTTATGGTAGTGACACAAATATATAGACAAAGCGCTCTCACGCTCTCCTACCCCTTGGCCCTCTTGAGCTTGAGATATGCCGATGAAGCGCACCAAAAACAGGGGTCAGAAAACGGTCTTCTGCTGTCTGCATCCACCAGGGCTACTCTTAGGGCGTGGAGGTTAATTAGGGATGGCAACGGGTGGGTTAAAGACGGGATCCATCATTATTTTTAAATCTGATAAATAAAATTATTTTTTGAACCTGTTTTAAATTTTCTTAATTAGGGAAATTTTGATACTATTTTTTTAGGAGTCAAATCTTTATATTCGATCTGATTTTAGAATAATTTTTCATTTTTGATTTAAAAAATTGACCCAATACTTAAAATTCAATCTTATTTTCATACAATATATTTTAATTTATATTCTACATAAAATATTTATATAACATATATAGAATAATATATAAATATTTTTTTGGAATGAATTTGAAAATAAGATCCCAAAATTTTTTTGATAAAAATCTTTAAATCTCAATTCAATCCCCTAATCTAAATCCACAGAAAAATTTGTTTCTACAAAATTCTAAATTTGCCAAAAAAATTATCATCCCTTAAACGGATACACGATAATTAGGTGAGCAACTAACTAACACAGGAGGGACGGGATTTTCAGAACGTCCATTTCCCATTTAAATGCTCACGAGGAATATACTCCACGTATTAAACCAGGCTGGGTTTACAGATAAAACACCATAGCAATGATGATGCGGTAGAAAGCCCGCAGCTATCCGGACAAAGATTTAGCCGCAAATTTTGCTGAATAGTCGGCCGCAATGGTGGCTGGCTGCGGACAAGTGATTAGAAATTCTTCGCACAAACTTTCAAAGATGTCTCTGCACTTCATGATGACACTGCAAAGTTGCCGAGGAGCGGCCTCTCTAAACATCATTGAGCGGTCATATCGCAACACGACGATCCATTTCAATGATGACGACGGCTCCTGTTCTTTATCAGCTGCGGTCATCCCCATGGCCATTAAGGGATGCTCGAGTCTGAAACAAAATTAGCAGCGAACATCAAGGTGTGGTGTGAGTCCCACGTTTCTTCGTGTTTCAAACACGAGGGACGGATACCGTCTGCACTCTGCACCAACCAACCGCCTTTCGTGCGTCACTGCACCGTCACTCGATCATCGTGTATGCCAACGGTGTCTAGGGGCGTCGTCACGGTGTAGTATTTTTTTAAGGAATTATAATTTACATATATTTAATATATATTTTATTATTATTATTATGAATAATTAATTATAGAATTGGATGTAGAATATTTAATAAATTCTTAAATTTAATTATTAATTTTAGGTTTTATTTTATTTTTCTCAAACCCAAACCTTTAACCAATTAATCCCCTTAATTGAAACGTATCACTTGTTTGAATCTCAAGAATTATTATTTATCATAATTACTTATTTTTAACATTTTTTAGACAAAAAGAAACCCCTTTCATGGGACTTCTTTCTAAATTTTTCTATGCTTCCCCTTGCACCTGTCCTTGCTTGCCTTTACTAAACCTGCACCCCTTAGCCTGGTTTGCCCATTGCACCCAAACACGCCCTAGTCCAGTATGTTTCGTCCTATTACCCACTCCCTCACACCCTCCATTGGTTTCTTTTATTCTTCTTTTTCTTTCGTCCCTTTTCTCTTGCAATGATATTTTTCTTTTTCTTTCTTTTATTTTCCCATTTTATCATCCGGGACTCGGCCTCCTCCTTCGCTGTTCCATTTTTTCTCTTTCTTTTCTAACCGTTTTCGGCCCTGCTTACTTGTCTCCTTTCCTTCCTTCTTTTAATATCTAGTATTTTTAGGATTGTTGAATGCAAATGGATATACAAGTTCAA
This sequence comes from Tamarix chinensis, assembly GCA_030549775.1. Lineage (NCBI taxonomy): Eukaryota > Viridiplantae > Streptophyta > Magnoliopsida > Caryophyllales > Tamaricaceae > Tamarix > Tamarix chinensis. The sequence continues at coordinate 38,000,560 of CM060177.1, forward strand.
ATAGGAAACTCTAGGGATCAAGAGACTAAGGTATAATGCTCATTTAGTTACACGTGGATTCAGTTAGATTCTAAGCATATACTATAATGAGGTATTTTCTCCTATGCTTAGACGTACCTCTATTCATTATTTACTTGTTCTTGTGGCTATGAATGATTTTGAGTTGGAGTATTTGGATGTTAAAACTATATTTTTCCATGGTGAGCTCGAGGAGGAGATTTATATATGATAGCCTGGTAGGTATGTAGTTGAGGGGATGCATGATCATGTGTGCCTGTTGAAGAGGTCATTATATGGTTTGAAGCATTCTCCGAGGCAGTGGTGTAAATGATTTGATTAGTTTATGCTTGAGCATGGTTTCTCTAAGATTGAGTATAATGGATGTATGTACTTGAAGGAGATGAAGAATGGTTCTTTTGTGTATCTTTTTCTATATGTTCATGACATGCTTAATGTAACACCCCCAAAATTCACTACTGAAAAATTTCGTTTTAAAGGAAAGAATTTAACAGAAGCGAAATAAGAAAATCGTGAATTATGGGGAATGTTACAGCCACACTCAGTACCAGACCAGTTCACTCCTACCGTTCCAGTACCAAGTGCTAAGGCTAAAACAAATTTCCATCAGGCAAAAGCTAATACTTAAAACAAGGATTCGTAAGGAAGTTAAATAGTTCACAATATAAAATTCAGAGTACGCATAAAAAGGTTTACAAGCCAAAGGGGTACATAAACCAGGTTCTCAAGGAATAAAAAGTATCGTACGACAAAACAGAACTAACATAAAACGATACAGGTTAAAACAAAACGAAAAGGAGAGTCCGGCCATGTCGCTATCGGTCCCCAGGCCAAGTCTAGGCTCCAATCTCAGCCCTACTCGATGCCTTGTAAGAGTCGTAGGCATCGAAGATATCGTCTCCTACCTGCACAAACTCAGGTGGGTCCTCTGCTCGTGGGAATGAGCAGCACCCATGAAACGGGTGGTCAGTACGCTATGTACTGAGTAAGGTAACCGATGCGCTAAGGCCAACATACAAAGCACACAACACAATATTCATGGCAAATCACGTGAGCGATAAGTAGTAAAATAGATGATAGGCCAGCTACAGTCTGGATAGTCTTATTCTTTAGAACTCTGGTAAATATAGTCGATTCACATCATAGTCTTTATCAATTCATGTGAGTGCGGAAACCCCACTATTATAGCCGGTGGATCGGTCATGCAGGGCAAAACGCGCCTGACCACTATTATAGCCGGTAGACCGGTAATGCAGGGCAAAACGCTCCTGACCACTATTATTCGCCGGTGGACCGGTATGGCCCCGACTCACATGACGTTTCACTGTTATTACTTTGTGTCTTTCCCATGTCTTATCGTTATTAAGTTCGGTTTGTTGAGCATGGAATCCCCCACTATTATAGCCGGTGGACCGGAAATCATGCAGGGTAAAACACGCCTGACCACTATTATAGCCGGTGGACCGGTCATGTAGGGCACCCCGGCCCTAACCACTATTATTCGCCGGTGGACCGGTCTGGGTCCGGCTCAACATCTTCTTCTTTAAGTAATTAGTGTCTTAACATATCTTATTTGAAAGTAGTTTACCCTTGACATGCATGGCTAACTTTATCCACACTTATCCTCCCAGGAGGGCCCGTCCCATATCTTGGGACTCTTGCGCCCCTTATCACACCTCGTTATCCATTCCCCTTTTACTCTTACACATAATGAATACCAACTCTTAAGGGTGTGGGTTAAGGCCTAACACCTCATGACATCCACTCCACATGCTATCTTCCTCTAGGGTTTTCCCTTGAAAACCCTAATTGGACCTATGTGGCCCAACTTTCTCTCCCTTACACTACCATTACTCCATTTATCGTCCAACTCCTCATCTCATTTAGATCCAATCCCAAATCATATCGCTTTACCCCTCGATTCCACACGTGACCGAAAAACCCTAGTTGGCCACTTCAACCCTAGCACCTTTCTTCTCCCACAAGTAACCTCTCTCTTTTTCACCCAATATCTCTTCTCTCCCATGACACCCATAATCAGCCCTTATACAACAATTCCCACTCTTAACCCATACTCCACTCTCCCTTAATCATTTTTACTTCCACATTTCCCAGATTACTACTTTCTCCCAAAACCCTAATCGGGTCCCTTATACACCCTTACAACAACCTACGTATTATTTTTCATCCCAAGTCTCCAAACACTCCACAACTCTCCCTTTAGCTTATTTACACCTTAATACAACTTTTCTCACGTAACGATCATCCCCATGCAAGCTTTATCCAACCAATGCAAACTCTCGAAGTTCCCATGCAAACCCTAGAATTCCAATGCATGGTTATCATCTCTTATTCCTTTTGGTCAACCTCATACCCCCCTTTAGCAACTCACTTCCCATTTATTTCTTTTATCTTTTCATCTCCATGTCATAATAATAATCACCCTAACATGCATGTCCTAGAGGGTTAAAATCATGCCACAGCACATCATAATCGCTACGTATGGATATCACATTCATGTCATGAGAAAACACATACCACGTACCTTAACTCCAAGCTGCGCTACGCACAAAACACGTTAAGGATAATCATGTGATACACAACAGGACATGATATATATATATATAAGGCACCCAAGGCATACAAGTCATATAACACGTAAGAACCTTAGCCACATCCTTACCTAATACGACACCGGTCTTGGAGCACGTTCCTACGCCTCCTCCGGGTTTTGACTTGATTCGCCTATAAGAGGGAAAGACTATGGATTAACTTTCCTCTAACCAAATTGACTAGCCTTCCTATCTTACCCTTATCACAACTTACCATTTGGGCTAAAATAATAATATTACTAATGGTGACAAGGAACTAAAATAATAGTAATAATAATAACCATAATAATAATGATAATAGTAATACTAGTAATAATAGTAATAATGATGTTAAAATAATAATACTAGAGTTATAGGTCATTAATAATAGTAATAATAACAGTTATAAATATTTCAAGGTTAGGTTAAATAATAATATTAATATCAATAATTATAACATTAAGAATAATATTAATAATGCTACTAAAAATAGCTAGCATTTGTATAACAAGGGTTTAGGGGTTGGGGAGTTTAGAGGACCACCTAGGGGTGCTGGTGGCACAGGCGACGGCACACAGTGCACGGCGGCGGCGACGGCGGTGATGGGGGAGAAGAGAGGTGGAGAAGTGGTGGAGGGAGGAGAAAGGAAGAGGAGAGGGTGGCAGGGGAAAAAGAAGATATGGGGAGGTAGAGGAAGCTCCCCTGGTGATTTTAGGAGGCAGAGAGGATGCTGGAAGTGGTGGCACCGGCGGTGGGCGGTGGTGAGAAGGGCGGCGGGGCTCAAAGCAAGGCTGATCGGGAAGAGCTCTTTGCACGGCCGGGGTGGCTCGTGTAGAGCAAACCGAGGGGTGAGGGAGGCCTAGGTTGGTGGAGGGTGATGCAAGGGAGGATTTCGTGGGTGGATCGGGTGGCAGCGACGGAGTGGTTGTCTGAAACGGGGATGGCGCAAGGGTGATTTCTGGGTTGGGGTTTCGAAAGAGCCCGATGCTGGGCTCGTGGGGGTACTTATAAGCTCAAAAATGGGGGAGGATTGAGAGAGAGGGTAGAGGGAGGTACGAGCAGGCTGAAATTTAGCATGCCGGCCGTCGGTGGCAGGAGCACATGGGTCTGCCATGGCAGACCTGTGGTTCGGTCGGGAAAAAGGAAGGGGGTGGTAGCAGACCTGTGTGAGGTGTGGGGGTGGTTGGTCGATCGAGGAGGGACATACGGGCGGTGCAGAAGAGAGGGAGAAGGTGTGTAGGCGGCGTAGAGGGGTTGTCGGCGCAGAAGAGGGAGGGCGGCGATTTGCAGCAGGGCGCGGGGAAGAAGAAAAGGGGACAGGGGCTGGACCGGTCGGTCCAGGGGAGAAAAGAAACAGAACCGGCCGGGCGGTTCGGGCGAAGGAGAAGCAGGCCAGGCCTGCGTGCGAGACGGGGGGAAGGGAGAGAGCTGAGTTGGGCTGGTGGGCTGGCCCATTCGGGGGAAATGGGTGAGAGAAGGGAGAAAGAGGAGAGGGGGAGAGAAAGGAAAGAAAAAAAAAGAATTAAGGAAGATAATTAGGGAAGAAAATAATTAAAATGAATTATGGGGTGAGTCATAGTATTTTTGTTAGAGAATAAAATTTTAGTAATTTATCTTATTAGATTAGTTTAAGGAGGTAGCTTTTAGAAAATAATGGTTTGAACCTATTTAAATAAAAATGAGTATGGTAAAATAACAATTTATTTATTTTAATTTATTAAACACCCACATCTAATTTGGTATGCTTAAAACCCACAAAATAATTAAGTTAAATAAATTTAAAAGGCAAAATCCTTAACGTAATTAAATTAAATAAGTTTAAGATTTAAATTATCCCTAATAAAAGTAATTTAATAAATTGTAGGCTTTTAAAATTTTTGGGGGATTACACTTAATGCAACAAAAGATATGCCTGATGTTGATAAAGTGAAGGCAAAGTAGAAGAGTGAGTTTGAGATGAAGGACCTTAGAGTTGCAAAGAGGATCCTTAGCATGGAGATTATTAGAAGCCGTGAGTAAAAGCTTTTTTACTTGTCACAGGAGTCCTATCTGAACAAAGTGCTAGAGAGATTTCATGTGATGGATGCTAAGATGGTTAGCACTCCATTTCCTGCTCACTTCAGATTACCTACTTTATATTATCTCAAATCCAAAGAGAAAGAGGAGTTTATGATAATTGTTTCATATTTGAATGTTGTTGGTGGTATCATAAATACTATGGCATGTACCAGTCTGATATTGCTCAACTTGTTAGTGTTGTGAGTTGATATATGGAATATCTGAGAAAGAGTTACTAGCAAGTAGTGAATTGGATCCTTAGGTATTTAAAGGGAATGGAATCAATTTGCATTGACTATGAGAGATCAACTGATTTGTTGGTTGGGTGTAACACCCCAAAATTCACTAATTTTTTTTTCTTAAAAGCGGAAGCAATTAAATTAGAAGCACTGAAAACCTGTGAATTCTGGAAGTGTTACCGCCACACTTAGTACCAGACCGGTTCTCTCCGACCGTTCCAGTACCAAGTGCTAAGGCTAAGAAAAGAAATAATCAATACAATTCAATTTCCGAATAAGCATTAAACGGTTGAAAAACAAAATCAGAGTACGCATCAAGAAATGTAATTCATTTCCAAAAGAAAATTAAACTTACAACCGATAAAAGATTAACAAAAAGAATTAGAGTCATATAAAGACTATAATATGGCCACAACTCTCTTGAATATCGAGCCAAACATGCTCAACACTCAGCCCCAACTGATATCTCGCCCACCTGCACAAATCAGAAGGGCATACTACTCGTGGGAATGAGCAGCACCCATGAAAAGGGTGATCAGTACGCTACGTACTGAGTAAGGTAACCGAGCACTAAGGCCGACACATAAGCACACAATCGATGCAGAATAATAACAGGGCATAATCCAACATAACAAAATAAAGGTATATGAACAATTCAGGTAAAAGTACAAAGGCCCATATAATCCAGATTAATTGTTTAATTAATCTCTTATCAGAATCCGATTCACACCATGCCTTTTATCAATCCATGCGAGCAGAGGAACACCCCACTATTATAACCGGTGGGCCGGTCACAATAGAGCATCATGCCCTAACCACTATTATTACCGGTGGATCGGTCACAATAGAGCATCATGCCCTAACCATTATTATTACCGGTGGATCGGTCACACATAGGGTAGCAACCCTAACCACTGTTCCTAATCGGTGGATCGGTTTGGTTCCTCCTCGCATGGTGTTCCACTGTAAGTAATTAATATCTTTTAAGTGTCTTTAACAAACTCGGGTTCGTTTTTATTGAGCTCGAGTCCCTCACTATTATTCGTCGGTGGACCGGACACTTGCGGGACAAAGTCCACACCACTATTATTTGCCGGTGGACTGGTCTCACATAGGGTAATAACCCTAACCACTATTCCTAACCGGTGGATCGGTTGGACCCGGCTCAATAATCTTTCGCTTTAAGTGATTAATATCTTAAATAATTTATTCAAAGATTTCACCCTGGTCATGCATGAATCAACACACATCACAAATCACAATTACTCTTTAATCACCAAATATACTTGATATGACAAAAACCCTAACCAGTTGCACCAAACCCTAATTATCCACCACACAACCATTAACCATTATGCAAAACCCAAAATCTCATCATACAAAACCCGAAATTCAATCCACATAACCCAAAGATCCATTCATACCAAACCCTAGATTCAAACCATATAAAACCCAAAGATTCATCCATACCAAACTAAGTATCCATCCTTACCAAACCCTAAGTTCAAACCATACACAACCCAAATATTCATTCACACAAAACCCTAAATTCAATTCATACCAACACAAAGATTCAAATCATATAAAACCCAAAGATTTTTCCACATAATACAATTGATTAGATTCTCCCCTTTCATAACCACAAATTATATTCTCCCATACAAGACTATAAGTTAGATTCTCCCACATAAAATCACAATTAGAATCTCCCAAGCAAAACCATAATTTGGATTAATTGGATTCCCCCCCCCCCCAAAATCATAAATTAGATTCTCCCACTCAAATCATAAATTAGGTTCTCCCATATAATGTCATAAATTACATTCTCCCCAAATAACGTCTTACATTAGATTCTTCCTAACAAACCATAAATTGAATTCCCCCATATAACATCATAAATTATATTTTCTCCCACAAAACCATACAAAACCATAAGTTAAACTTCCCCATATAAAACCATAAATTATATTCTCCATACCAAAACCTCAAAAATCATAAATCAGATTCTCACACACGAAACCCTAAAATTCTCCATTTTATTCCTTTACTCATGAATCAATGGAATACTTAGGTCAACTCACATCCCTTAATCAACTTCCTTCCCCATCCTCCTTTTTCATCCTTTATCCCACATAAAAATCATATCAACATCCTCACATGCATGTCTTACAGGGTCATACACAAATAATACACATGCCATACGAAAACATACTTCAACTCCATGTCATAGCATATACGGCATAATTAATAATCATAAACATAGAATGCATAGCATATGAATCACACAATGCACATTAGCACATAAAAGGCCTTAGTACCCCTTACCTGAAACGACACCGGTCTTGGAGCACGTTCCTACGCCTCCTTAGGGCTTAGACCAAATAATAACATATGAATAAAATAACCTTAACAAAATTCTAACTTTGCTAAAGACATAAAAATAATAGAGATATTATAAACCTCGGTAATATAGGGTTAAAGACTTTACCCTAATAATAATAATGATACTAATATAATAATAGCTAAGATACTAAAATAATGTAACAAAAATATAATAAGTGTAATAATAATTACAAAACTAATGGTAAAGTATTTGTAATATTAATTACAGAATAATAATAATGGTAATTAGAAATAATAAAAATACTAATAATAACAATAATTATAATAACACCTTAATATTATTAATTAAGATAATGAAAATAATAATAATACTTATAATAATGACAAAATCGAATTAAAGTATATTAGAGCTTCAGACCCTGCAGAAATAATAATCAAAACATTAATACTAATAATAATATTAATAACACAATAATAGAAATAATAATAAAAGTAACAGTAATCTATTTCAAATAATTGAAATAAATTAAATCAAGGCTTATAATAATATGGAAAATGGTTGAGAAGGTATAGGGTTCAACCTTAAGCTGGTGGTGATAGGTGGCACCGGCGGTGGTGCACGACGGCAGCGAAGGTGGCTGGAAAAACAGAAGAAAAGGGGGAAAGATGGATGTTGGGAAAAAGATAGAGAGAATTGAGGTGATATAAGAGGTATTTATTGTTTCCCAGGAGGAGAGGGACAAAATGATGGTGGTGGTGCAGCCAAAGGTGGCGGCGCACGGCGGTGGAAGGCGATTTAAGGCTTCGGGGTCAAAATTCCGGCGAGAACGAGCATCCAACTTGACACGGCTATGGAGGCTCGTGCAAGAAGAATCTAGAGGTTAGAATGGTTTAGTTAATTAGAGGACGTTGCAAGGAATAATTTGGCATGCGGCGGTGGCGTTGAAGTTGGCTATCGGCGGAGGAAACGGCGTCTAAAGTCACGATGATCGGCAGCTCGGGCTTAGGGTTTCGGGAAAGAAAAATTCTAAAAACTCCTATAACAAGGCTATTTATAGATGTTGGAATGGATAATGAGGAGATGGATGTCGACATGGAAGTTTTAAATGCAATAATTTGGGTGGCCGGTGGCATAAAACTGTCGGGCCATCGTTTGGTTTGCTCGAAATTTCGAGAGGTTAGGGAGGAGAAACGGCCGAGAGTTAACGTCAAATAATTATATGAATTTATTTCTGAAGTTAAGAGGAAGACAATGAGACAAGAAATGGCCGGTATTATTCACCGTAGCCGGAGAAGCCATTAATGAGGTCGAAAGATGCAGCAGCGTCGACGGAGGAGGAAGGAGGAAGAAGGAAGAAGAGAGGGGGGCTGTCGGGTCGGCCGGGAAAGAAAAGAAAAAGGGGAGACCGGGCCGGTTGGCGCGGTTTATACCTTCATTAAATGGAACGACGAGGTTCAGGCCTAAAACGGGCGAAACGCAGCGCTCCGAGGACGGCAGAAGGGCGACGACGCGGGTTGGGCCGCGCGAAGAAAAGGAAGAAAAGAAAAAGAAGAACTGGGCCGCGGCTGGCCCAGTCGGGGAAAAGAAGAGGAAAAAGAAAAAGGTAAGGAAAAAAGGAAGAAAGAAAAAGAAAAAAGGAAAAAGGAAAGGAGAAAAATAATTAGTTTAGGGTCAATTAAATTAATCTGAATATTTAGAATATTTAAAAATAATAATATTTAAATAAAATAATATTTAAATCCCTTTTTAGGCTAAATTAGGATTTTTAAAAGACTTTCCATAAATTCCATTTTAATTAGCAAAACACCCTAATTTTCTTCCATTAATTTATTTATAAATTAACATTAATCTGAAACTATCTTCTCCTCATTATTTTAAATAAAATAATTTATTTAGTTAATTTCCAAAATACGAGTCCTTAATTAGCTAAAATACCCAATTTCTCTTAATTAACATACTTATAAATTTATTCTTGATTTTCCCTAATTAATTTCCCTTTTATTTTAATTAAAATAATTAATTTAATTAATATTTATGATAAAACCTTATTTAAATATAATATTTTAGATTAGAATTTTTCGGGGCATTTCATTGGGTTTGTGGACTCTGATTATGGTGGATACCTTGATTAAAAGATATCTACCGGTGGATATTTTTTTTGTCTTAGTGGTTCACCTATTAAATGGAGGTCTTCCTCATAGTATTGTGGACTTGATAGGTGTTCATAGACCACAAGGTCCATTGTGGGGCTTAGGTTTTTTTATAGAGGTCTTTACATGTTATGCATTACAAATATTGCATCAAGGTGGAGAATTATGAATTTTGATTGGGTATTTGAGTACAGCATAATATTGTGTAGATTCGTGCAGATGCTAGAGATGTGAGTATATTATAGTGTTTTATGTGAGAAACATGATGGTACCATGTTAATATACATGGACAGTGTTCTAAGTTTTACTTTTAATGTTTTTTGACAAAAATTCAAAAGTAAGAAAATAAACATGGGTTCCTATGTTTCCAAAATACGGACCATGTTTATCCTTATTTTCTAAATACATTATTTTGCTCCATAGAGTTTTTTCTTCTATAAAAGGAGACATGTTGAAATTCTAGCCATAGAGGGTCGTGTGTCCCAACTTCTTATTCTCCAATTAATTCTTCATTCAAAGAGAATTTTAGATTTGTGTAATTGATTGATTAATTAGTTCAATCATATTATAATTACACATGAGCCAAAATAAAGATCTCTACTCTTTCGTTAATTGCTTTGTTTTTGTTTTTGAGTTCTTAATTATGCGTAATCTTGTTAATATCGATTTGGTGTTGATCTCTCTAAATCCAAGCTATTTCTGCAACAAATACCTTAACCATTTGTTTTGAATTCAGATCATGAGAGTCTAAAATATTTACATGGGAAAAATAAAATTTGTCTTACATATGTAAAATGGGTTACTTCCATACAATCCTTTATATTTTCTGTCAAACATTTTGATGGTAAAGAAAATTTTGTGGTAGATAAAATATTTAGGATATCTATGATATTTGTAATGTTGCATGCTAAATTATTAGGATTTGAAATGTTGAAAGAATTATACTCAAAAGATGAAGATTTCTTTGAAGTTTATAATGATTGTAAGTAAAATCATAGTTGTAGTAATTATGCGTTACATGATTACTTTCTTTTCAAACTTAATAAATTGTGTATATCTCATTATAGTGTACATGATTTACTTGTTAAGGAAGTACATGAGGGGGTATAGATAGTCATTTTGGTGATAATAAAACCATGAAAATATTATAAGAAAATTTGTACTAGCCATGAGTGATAAAATTAGTACAAGTTATTATTGGGAGATGTGTGACTTTTTAAAAGAGTAAGAGTTTCTTTCATAAAGGTTTGTATACTCCTTTACCGGTACCAATTATAGGAGAGTGTTATTATGGACTTTTTCTTAAGTTTACCAAGGACACAAAAGGGAAAGGATTCTAATATGGCGGTAGTAGATAGATTTTCTAAAATGGTGCATTTCATACTTTATAATAAAATAGATGATGCAACTCATGTGGTAGATTTATATTTAAAAGAGATAGTAAAATTACTTGGTATTCCCAAAAGTACAATGTTAAATAGATATGTGAAAATTTTAAGTTACTTTTAGAAGACACTTTAACATATGTTAGTTACTAAGTTATTACTTAGTGAATCTCATCAACCACAAATGGATGGTTAGACCAAAGTGACTAATAGAACATTGGAAACTTTACTAAGAGGGTTAGTTAATAAGAGTACTAAGGATTGAGATATAAAACTCTCACATGTTGAATTTGCATACAATAGTACAACTCACACTAGCCCATTTGAGGTTGTCTTTTGAATTAATCTTTATTTACCTATTGATATGTTATCATTAAAACAAATTGATATTAAAAATTATGATGGTAAAGAAAGAGTTTAATTCTTAAAAAAACTCCATTAACAAATAAAGAATAATATTGAGAAATCTAAAGCTAAATACCAAAACCAAGCTAATAAAAATAAAACTATACAAATATTTTCAGTAGGATATTTGGTATGATTGTATTTAAGAAAAAAAAGTTTTAAACTTAAGAAATAATAAACTAACGTCAATATCAGATGGACCTTTTAAAATGATAAGAAAATTTGTAAATAATGCTTCTAAATTAGAATTGGCAAAATCCTATGGAGTAGTTTGTAGGACTCTCAATATTGGTGATTTATCTCCTTATTATAGTGATGGTAATTTGAGGACAAATTCTTATTTTCAAAGGGAGAATGATGTAGGAGTATCTCTATATCATTCTTCTCAAGTTGAAGGTCAAAAGTTAGCATATTTGGAGGTAGTAGCAATCATTTTGGAATATCTTGAACACTGTCATAATCTTGCTAATAATATTTTATTAAGTGATTATTACAAATAGTATATATGTTTGCATGACTAGGACTTCACCAGTTATATCTAATGTGCAACACAATGATAATTCAAGAGCTACAAAGTTGTATAGGAGAGAAAACTATAAGACATGAAGCTTGATTATTGATTATTTCATGTATTTTTATGATTAGGTTTTATGTAGCTTTGATATTTTATGTAAGCTTTGTAATATATTATCATTGTAACGATAACTTAGTATGTTATACCATATGGACATGTGTTGGTTTAACTCTTATATAATTAAGTAGGTTGATTTGAGAATAATTAAGGAGAGTTGATCTCGGCCCTATTACCACATATGTATATATATATGCTTGGATGTTTGATGGATGAATAATGAAGAATGAAATCGAGCATTAGATAAACCAAGGAGCAAGAGTAGAAACTTTTCTTTCTTCATTCCTATATTTCTTTCAAGTGATGAGTGGATTTTAGAAATAATTCTCTATAGAAATTAAAGATTTCTCTTTAGAAGAGATTTTAATCTTGGATTAGTTCAAAACAAAACCATTTGAATCAAAATTGAAACATATGACTTCAAACTCTTCTTTAGTTAAGTCGACTTTGTTGAATTTTAATCCAAATTCAACGATCATCTAATTGTGAAGATAATCATCATTATCTTACATATCATGTAGGGTAATGCTAGAAATACAATGAACATAATGAAAAATATTAGTGAAAGCACTTATGTATAAAGAGAAAATGAGTTACTAAAATGTACATAATTGTATCTAAAAAAATATCATACTAATTTTGATGATGAACTTGAAGCAAATTTGTATGAATAAACTTCATTCACAATCCTTCTGTTCATCTCTTGTTTAGTTGGCTCTAATTAAGCAATAGTCTAGAAACATATTGTAACACCTTTTAAATTTTCATGAGAATTATATCAAATGAAATACATTGATTTATAACCAAACTAACCTTTTGATAAATATCCTTCCACTTCTCTGATGCCTTTATTAATTATCTAAAAACCTTCAACTTCTTATCATTTTTAATTTGAGGCTATAACTTCATATGAGAGAAATGATCATTTAGTGATAAATACTCAATAGCCTAGACCTAACATATTGTTAAAGTTATATATATAAATATTATATATATAGACTACAACATAAATATTTACAAGTATATTTTTAGGTTTATTGTCTTCAATACATGAGCACACCCACACAAGTGGAATTTTGATTTTGCATTGCTTTTTAAAAATACATTTAAGCATTCTTCCACTAGAAACACACACATAAACAAACATCATGCATAGTTTGATTGTTGTTCAAAATTGTCTTAATTCTATTGAACTTACACTGCATCGCTCGGAAAGATGTATCAAATAAGAAATATCACAAAAATATAGACTTTAAACATAATAAAAACTTCTTTATCAGTCCAATCCAATTGAAAATCGAGTGATGCTTCAATGATCCATTTTATCATTTTAGGAGATATGAGCCAAGTGTTTTGCACCCTTATAGACAAATTTTATGTAATAATAATAAACAAAATTTCAAATCTACAACCATAATAATAATTCCACATATAGAATGATAGTAATATAAAATAAATCAAATAATAACAAGAATAACCTATAATTTAACTAAATTATGCCTTATGTAGGAATATATTGATATGTTATCAAATTTTGGATAGAAAGATAGAAAAAATTATGAAATATTATCCAAACAAAATAATTACACAAATTATTATAAATGTAAAAGCATTACCTGCAATTATTGGATGAAATAATAAGGGTGAAATTTAGTGTGCAGATCCGATCAGATGGGGGTATGGAAGAGGGATTTTTTAAGAGAGTTGAAGTTGAAAGTTGAGTGATAGTTGAAGATGAAGGTGCCGAGTTTAGGAGGAAGAGAGTAAGAGAAAAAAATGAAGTTGGGTTTTGGTACGAACAAAGTTTTTCTATTTATGGCTCAAAAAAACATGCAAATGGATAGTTGTGTATGGACTTATTATTTTAATAAAATACGTCTAAACGTTAGACTTTTTTTACCTCAATTCTGTAAGAAACCTAATGTTTTGAAATAGGTTGGACAACATTTTAATAAAACAAGTCTGATGATCAAACATATGTTAGAAGAACCAAATGATATTACTAATGGATGGCTATTTTGATTATTGATTAATTTAAAAGGTCATTTTAGTATTTGATGAAATAAAAGGACATTTAGAAAATTGGTTCCGATCTTTTCCTAGTGTATAAGAATCATTTATTTTGTCAAAACTTAAAACTAGAGAATCCGGTATAGGCTTAAGTATATGTAAATTGCTCAAACTTTTAATTTTTGGAGACTTGTGAGTATGACTCAACTCTGTTATTATTTTTTATTTTATATAATATTTAAAGATTTGTAGATATTTTCCATCAACTCTTCCAATTATATGCACTAGAAATACATGATATACAATGAATATACATTTATGAATATAAATAAAAACATAAATTTAAAATTAATTATGCATATCTAAATTTTAAAATTTAAAAGTTTTAGGACCTCAAAATTTTAGATTATCTAATTCCTTTTTCAATAATTTAGGATCCCAATATTTTTATTTTTTTTATTTCTAGTAAATAAAAAATTATTATCATTTAGTCAAAACACCAACATAATATCCAAATATCTATTGCATCGTCACTTTTTTCCTACTAAATTGAATCAATTGATGCAATATCCAACACATGTGCATTGCTAGCTAATCATTACGGCGGTCGACCCAATCTTTTCTTAGTGTACGAGAATCCCTTTATTTGTCAAATTTTAAAACTCGGGAATCCGGAGGTAATAGGCTTCAGCACATGTCAAAGATTCAAAGTTTTATGTTTTTTTGAGATTCGAGAACCTCAACCTTTCTTTGGAGGTTTAGTGATGTGTGGACATTTTCATCAACTTATTCAATAAGAACATACCTCTATGAATATAAATATTAAAAATAAATATAAATTCAATTATATAGATCTATTTTTTCAAAATTTAAAGGTTATAGGACGTCAAAATTTTTTTAAAAGTAATTTCAGATTGTCAGTTTTTTTTTCAATCATTTACGATCCCAATTTTTTAATAATTTATTTGTTTCTAGTAAATTATAAATAATTGTCATTTAGTCAAAATACCAACTCAATATCCAAATTTCTATTGCATGGCCAAAATTTAGGAGCTTATATACTCATCATCTACAATATATATTCATCTAGGTCTAGTGTAAATATAGCAAAATAATAGTTGTTGTCAGCAAATAACATTTTATTAAGTATACTAAATACACCATTTCTGTTAATTACATACTTAATTAGTATAATTTAATAAAAAATAATGTATGTATGTGATAGATGCACGTCCGGATTATATAGCTAGGCCTTCGATAGATTGTAATGCTCACTGTGCTTCAATGTATGTATGAGAATAGGAGACCTACATATATCCTGTGGCTCTATCTTTTGGATAGAGTGAAAAACTAGGTTGTAATTATTGCTTTACAATTGGGGAAAAAAATTCTCCTTTCTACCAAAATAATAATAATAATGTAAATTCAAGATGCACGTGATATATTTGTATTAGAGTATTTTTGGTTCTTAATTTATTTAAAACAAATGTGAGGTCCTTAAATCATTTAAAAAAAATATAGAGTTCTCAAATTGTTTAAAAAAAAAATGAGGTTTTCAAAGTATTGCAAAATAAAAAGAAAACAAAGGTCTCAAAATTTTGAAAAACAAAATTAAATCAAGAATCTAAAATTAATGAAAAAGTATTTGAGGTCCTAATGCCTTCAAAGTTTTAAAATTTAAATCCCTATAATTGACATTAGGTTTGTTCTTTTATACTTATATATATGTACATGTTCTTTATATTTCTTTCATGTATTTCTGGTATATATAACTGGAAAAGTTGCAGAAAAGTATACATTAATTTTTAAATCTTAAAAAATAATAACTTGAGATTACACCTTCAAAATTTGGAAGTCCATGTTCTAGAATCGTACACCTGAGCGGGATGTAATATGGCCATATGTGGGGTGTTTTTTTTTCCCCCTTTCTTTTTGTTCTATTTTTTTTTTATTCAGACCATACATGACCATCATAACTAAAAGTATATAAATTTAACGTTTGTCATAAACTCATACTGTTCGAATTATTCTTGGCTGCAAATCCACCTCCGTCTTTTTCTCAGTGGACCTAATTTCTATCATTAAGTCATTAGATGAGAATGATTGATCAAGGCACCTGAGCCAAAGCATATGGGGGGAGGCGGAGGCGAATTGTTTCTCCATCCATCAATCAATGTGACACTCTTGTACAGTTGGCTCAAATTGAGTTTCTCTTATTTTTATGGTAAGTATATAATTTGGCGCAACATTTGCTTCATATAATGGTCGCCTACTATGGAAATCGGTTGCGTATTTAAGCCCACTTCATATGATGCAACCCGGTCTCGGTAAATGTTACTCTCTATCCGGTCTCTTACAATCCCGCTTTATTTCTTACACGACCTCATAAATCCTATATTCTATATTTAAGGCGAGTTGGGACTTGAAATTGAATAACAAATAAAGAGTCAGGTATGAAGAGGAGCATTAATATTTTTGTTTTAAATAGAATATAATAGAGGTTATTGGACCTTAGATAGATTGGTCTAATAGCTAGCCCAATCTCATTTTGTAATTAAAAACCAATAATTAGTGCTTTTGTAGGGTGCTTGTGTATAGTGTCCAATGATGACAAAATATTTTGAAACATTACTGATATTAGACTCATTTTTGGTGGCATTAATTTTTAAGTGCTTCCCTTGAGCCTAAATGAAGCTGGTGATATGGTTTTAAAACTTATTGACATTAGATTTGGGCATTGGCGGCGTTTAGTTCCAACTAATTTCCCTAAGCCTAGTGACACTAGAAGAGTAAGTTTTAAAATCTCTTGTTAAGATTTTGGACTGAACCAAAACTCAAACTTGGCCCGAAGTTTCGGCCCAATCTCAATCCCCTTATTGATACCCTAAGACCACCTATTTTCTCTCACTTTCTTACATCTCTCTCTCTCTCTCTCTCTCTCTCTCTCTCACTTTCTTGAAGCATTGACAACTCCTTACCATTGATTTTTCATCTAGAGTTCATCCCATCACTCTCTCCATTTTCTTTGATGGAGCTTGAGTCTTGCCTTTGTAGATCTAAAGCCACGATTTCCGGTCTTTTTTTCTCATTAGCCTCGACCTCTCTATTTTTTCTAAGATTTCCTCATAAAGCTCACTTTCTATATATATGTTGGGGGCTCTAAGTGTATGTAGAAAGGCTTCTTTTTTATTTTTTATGATATGAACTCTAGGCTAACTTGATTTCTTTCAAATTTGTTAAGTATAAACTTTTCATTCGAAGAGTACTTCATCTAAGTGGAAATAAGTATGTTTCGTCCAACTATTTTGTGAGATTGAGTATGATCCAACTAGTTGGGTTCTTTACAACTCTGCCCCCTTTTGAGAGGGTTTCATCCTTGAAACCCGCATGAAATCATCAAAAGGAAACAAATTAGAGACATTGAAAGTCAGGCTAATAGTTTATATTTGTTTGGTAAGTCTATCTTGTATGAGTTATCTTTCACTTTTTCCAAAATAATGAACGGATTGTCACCCTTGGCAATTGGCATCAAGCTTACTTTTTCGATGATTAGGGAATCGGCCCTTATATAGATGTATCAATCTAGATCATCGGGTTGGAAGAGATCCTCCTTTTATGGTGGTTGGCATGTGCGGTCATTCCCTCATTCCGCTTTTTTGATATGTTTGACCACATACTCGTGTATCTCTTTAACAATTTATGTACGTTTTTCAACATCAAGAGACACTCATTAGAATGGAGACAAAGGGAAGATATTGAGATAGGTTAAGGGTTTAGAGCCATAAATGACTTCAAAATGAGATTTGCCAGTGAGGAATGAAGAGCGTGATAATAAGAAAATTCAATATGAGGTAAGACGCACTTCCATTGTCTAGAGTTATTATCAATAATGGCTCAAAGGATGTTTTCCAAAGGCAGGTTTACAACCTCTATTTACCCACAAACTAAAGGAAAGAAGAGCAATTCAGTACCTAGTTTTCCCTACTAAACCCACCATAAATGGGTGATAAACTTAATATCTTGGTCATAAGAAATGGTTCTAGGAATCCCATAGAGTCTTAAAACATTTGAGAAGAAATTGTCAGTAATGAGTGCGGTGTCCTTTGTTTTGTGGTAGGGGATGAAATGAGCCCTTTTAGAAAAGTGGTCAACTACAACCATAATAGAGTCATTTTTCCTATTAGATCAGAGAAGACCTAGGACAAATTCCATGGACACACTTGTCTAAGACTAGATAGGAATATGGAGGGGAGTATTTAGCCCATAAGGCTGGATAGTTAACTTGGATCACATACACATCACACAATTTATAAAAAGAATGGTTACACATCCTTTTTTATGTGGGGCCAATAAAATAGCTCTTTCAAAATGTTAAGAGTCTAAGCATTGACAAAATGTCTTTACAATCCACCACTGTGAGATTCAAAAATAAGGAGC
Organism: Tamarix chinensis; assembly: GCA_030549775.1. Taxonomy (NCBI): domain Eukaryota; kingdom Viridiplantae; phylum Streptophyta; class Magnoliopsida; order Caryophyllales; family Tamaricaceae; genus Tamarix; species Tamarix chinensis. The sequence goes on from CM060177.1 coordinate 38,018,828, forward strand.
TCATGAAAGGAATAATGAGGGACACACAAATAGTTTTCTCAAAATAGATATCCATCATGTGGAAAATACTTATCAGAGGCGACATTTAAATATTTATTAAACAATTTCCCAAAATCCTCATTTCCAAAGTAGAGTAGCTTCAAACGAGAGAATGCAAATAAGTTGGCATCTAAAATGAACACATGTGAGTGTATTCTACTTAAGGCATCTATGACTTTGTTATCTTCCCCATCGTGTATTTAACTATATAGGGAAAGGTTTCAATAAATTTTCTTCACTTAACCTATTCAATTTGTTTTGAATTTTTAAATAACCGAGGTCCGGTGATCAGTGTAAATGATAAAATCCTTAAACCAAATGTAATATGGCCAATTTAATTAATATCTTACAATGACATACAATTCTTTTTCATTGGTAAAATAGTTCAAGCAATCCTATTTCAATTTTTCACTAAAATAAATAATGGGCCGCATTTCTTGAAACAAGACAACTTCTATCCCAATTCTAGAGGCATAATAGTTAACCTTAAAGACCTTATAAAAAAATAGGCAAAGCTTAAAGAGGGGTATTAATTAGTTTGTCGTTTGATTGATCAAAGGCCTTTTGTTGGGTAGGTTCCCATTAAGATTTTATTATTTATTGATCAAATAATTAATAGGGGAAACTATGGTACAATGTGGGGAATATACCTTCAATAAAACCCATAGAACCCATGAAAACTCTTGACTTGAAACACAGTCCTAGATGGAGACCAACATTTAATAGCATTAATTTTTCCCTCGTCCACTCTAACACCATCCTCGCTAACCATGAAGAACATGAACACAATGCTTTCAATATCCAATATACTCTTTGAGGCATTAGCTTATAAGTACTCACATTTAAGCTCATAAAACACAATCCTTAGATGCATTATATGGTTATTACAACATTTATTGTACATAAGGATATTGTTAAAGCAAAGGAAAAAAATCTTAACAAATAATTCACGTGATACATGATTCATTACTCACATAAAAGGTATTATGGGCATTAGAGAACCCAAACAACATAATAAGCCACTCATATAAGCTACAATTCATTTTTAAAGGTAGTTTTTCACTCATCACCTAGCTGCATATATATATATATATATATATATATATATATATATATATATATATATATATATATATATATATATATGGTGGTAATCGCTATTCAAATCAATCTTAAGAAAGATGAAATTTCCATTGAATTGTCTAAGCAATCCATATAAATGAGGAAAATGTATTAATATTTGATAGTGATATTATTTGCAACGTGAGAATCTACACACATATGCCAAGTCTCGTATTTCTTAGGGACTGAGAGAGTAATTACAACACAAAACTCACCATTTCCTTAATATATCCACTTTACAATAATGCAATGACCTACTTCTTGAATACCTTTACCTCCTCAAGATTGAATCTATAGATGGGGTAATTAGGAATGCTAGAGAAATGAATGAAGTCAATTTGGTATTCAACACCTCTAAGAAGAGGAAGACTACTTGGTACTTCCTTAGTAAACAACTCAGAAAACTTAAATGTGAGGTTTTGAATATTCTATAGCAAGGAGAGAATTTTTTAGGGCTGACCCTAGGTAGTCCTTATAAATCATAATGTAGACAGGCAAGCTATGAGAAAATTTATGCCTAATATCTTTTTTCTATGCAAAAAATACTAGTATGTCATTTTATATTATCCTACTCAAGAGGATTAGTGACAGTAGTACTAGAATTTAAAATCTTTTTTTTTTAAGATCAAATTCAGCCTTCAACTTAATTTGATCCTCTTTATCTTGTGAAAAGGGAAATGATGTACTTCTTATCATCCTTATGGATAATTTATCCATTTTTAAACCCATCCTGGATAGCCTTTCTATCAAACTGCCAAGAACACCCTGATAGGATATACTAGCATACATGTGCACGACATTACAAATGATCTTATCTTCATATATACCAATCTTAATGTCTAAGAGGACCTATTTTTTGACTTTGACTTCCCTAATTTCACTTAGCCAATATAGTTTGCATGGATAAAGATATTTGATGCCTAGGAGACCTAGTTTGTGAACCAACTCTGTGCTAACCACATTAACACAACTTTCAATATCAATCATTAGCCTAATATTTATGCCATTGCCATACCAACAAGTGAAAACCAAGTTTTTTATTTACTCAAAATGAGGATCAAACCCAACATTAGACATGAGAGACCTATGACTGACTGATAATTAGGCAATGTGTAACTTAATTTATTCATCAATCTAGTAGATAGTCTCCTCAAGTGTGTTTTCTTCTTGGCCTCAAAATCAAGCATACGTTATCCACCCTTCATTATCATGACCTTTATGTTAAACACTATGAAGCTATTTGATCGTTCCCTAGACACATGAAACATTGGACATGCCTAAAAGAATGGGGTACACTAGGTCCAACTATATACTTTCCTTTTTCTTTCAATGGTTAGAGGAGTGGAAGTTTAAAGGCTCTATGGTTTAGCCTAGCATTCATTTGAGGTTTCTAATTAGAATAATTGTTACTCCTATGAAAGGATGGTTTTTTTTGGCGTAAAAAAATTTTCATTTCATTTTTCCTAGCCAGACTTAGAGTTCGTCCATTTCTACATATGGGTAAATTTCAACAAGATAGTAATTTCTAGATTGAGATGTTTAAAAAATCAAGCCATGGTGGCTTCTTGAAATTCATCTATGTCCAACTTAGTAAGGCACATTTACATTTCCTTATAATATTCATGTACAATTTTGGGGCCTTGCGTAAGGAATTGAAGACATTAATGTATGCTATGATGGTAATGAGAAGGAACAAAACGATGTCACATTAAGTTCTTAAATTTGATCCAATTAGTAATAGGGGATTCACGATATCATTTTCTTTCCTTATCATGAACTAGCATAATCAATAAAATCAACCATACCTAATTTTATTTTCTTATCATAAAAGTATTCATGATTTTTTTTTAAAAAAAAAACACCTCCTACTTGATACATGCATTAGGGTCATTTTTTCCTTGAAATTGTGGAATCTTTAGCTTGATACTACCCAAACCCCTATCTTATCCTTATTACAAGCATTAAGGTAATTTTTACCTTGAAATTGTGGAGTCTTTAGCTTGATACTACCTGAACCCCTATCTTATCCGTAGTGATTATGCCTACAATTCCTATCAATGTTAGGGAAGTTATCACCACCCACTGATTCAAGGTCATCCTCTACTTATTGATTCTTTTCCCTAGATTGATTAATGATTTGGTTGGTGCTTTGATTGTTATCCATTTCAGTTCAAAGTTTCCTTATAGATGGTTCCATGTTGTTAAAGTGTTTAACCAATATCTTAATCATATTAATAATTTCGGTAGTATCAATCATCTTTCCATATTTTCTAAGTAAAGGCTAAAGAAAATATAAATTCCAATTTAAGTTAGGTTTTTGGCACAAACCCATAGAAAAGGAAAAAATACACAAATATTAAGGCTGACATTATTGATAAAACATAAGACTTGTAGCTACACATAAGAGAAACCAAGCAATAGTAAGCAACATGCACAAGAGAAAACAAACAACATAAACATAACCTAAACAAAAAATAAATGGTGCATGGATTAGAGACTGCAAATAAATAAAGAAAACTAAAAATTACAAGCTATTCCTAAGATTAATTATAACTAGAGCTAGAAAATAAAATTAAATTACATATACAAATATCTCCATATTATTACTCACTATTGACCTTGTAGGTCAACCAACCTTATTTTGATGGTAAGAAATGGGCTTCATTGTCTAACTTGTTTAATTCATGTATTAGCTTCAATTCCATGTTTATAATAACAAATGATAAAAGGATAAACAAGTATGCTCAAGAAGCCAAAGCTCAAATTTCAAGGAGTATGTTATAGTTATTGATTTTATGTACATATGATCTACATTATGACAAATTAGAAATTTAAATGATTTTATGTTTATAATTCTATTTAAAAATAATTTTGAAAGATCTTTAAATGATATCATGCATAAAAGTTTTTTATAAGTGTTTACATAAAAAGATGTTCAAATCAATCATTTATTAAGTTGTTTTCCATCATAACTAGCATGAAAACTTTACCATAAATGCCATAGTCATTATTTTTTAGTGAATAATACTTATTTAGAAATTTTAAGATGTATAATTTATAGAGAAAAATATGGCACTCAATTTAGAGCATTATATGTCAAGTTATATATATATATATATATATATATATATATATATATATATATATATATATATATATATATATATTTTTTTTTTTGGCAAAGGTGAGTAGTTTTGAAAACTATTCTTTTGATCAATTGGTTTATCAAACCCATTGATTAGTTTGGAAACCTATCGACTGATTCACTTTCCAAAAAATTGTGTTTTTATCCTCAGCTTGAATACATCAAGTGGTCTATCAAATCTATTGTCTAGTCTATCAAACCCATCGGTTGGTTTATGAAACAAATCAATTGGTCCAAGCATTTCTAAGATGTTTTGCTCGTTGGAATTTGACCATTGACGTAGTTATTACACTCAATGGCTCTCATTGGGTAGTGATAAATTCTCTCATATTTTTAACACTATATATAAGAGTTTTTAGCATTTAATAAAAATGAAAAAGGCAAACTCAACTCTTCTAAAATCATTATTTTCATATCTTACAAAAATCAAAGAGAGTTTTGATTTCACACTTTTAAATCTAAATCAAACTCTCTAGCGCTCAATTTGTTCTTCATATTTGCTAGAATGTTCTTAAACTTTGAAATACTTGGTCATCTTTCTTGTTTACTTCCCTCGCATGTGATTATACATTTTCATTTCTATATTTTGTGAGGAATCAATTGTAAACATAACAATACTCTTTAAAACTCCTCGTCAAGAGGTTGTGTGTGTCTACAATTTCCTAGAGTAGTTATTGTATTTATATATCCATAGACATAGAGAGGTTAAATAGAAAAAGATGTAAATCAGCTCTTAAAGAAGTTATTGAGATTGTAGGTTCATAAACCTAGAAGAGTGATCATCATCAACACATAATAAAAGAGGATTTAGAAATATAAAAGGGGAGACCTTTTGGTAGTGGATGTAGACATGCAGTAGGCCCTCAGAAAACAAAAAATTATTTTACAAAGTTTTAATTTCTCATTATCTTTGATTATACCCTATTCACCCCCTATGGGATTTTTTCACTCATCCATGGATGAAATTCGTTAGTGGTCTTGAGAAGACAACTTAGTTGACTCACTAAGTTAACCCCCGACTATCCTACAACACCAAGTTCAATAAAGTTTAACCAATCCCATTATGGAATAATAGGGCGATTTTGATCTAGAAAACTAGAAAACAAAAAGTACAACATAGGCGCAAATCAGCAACCATGACATAGATTCAGACATGAATGAAGGCCAACCAAGTTGATTCTCAGTTAATTGACACAATCACAAAAAATGCACCCACACACACACAAAAAGAAAAAGAGAAACACTTAGTGGAAAGTAAAGCATAGAATGAGAGGGGGAAGATATTATCTAGTACCAAAGATATATCTTGGTGAAAGAAAAACCAAGAATGAAGAGTTCCATTGTAACACCCCAAAATTTACAACTAAATTTTTTTTGTTTAAGTGGAAGCATAAAATAATATAATTGAGTGTTAATTTAGATAAGTATAAAGAGTAACATGTTAATTTAACCCACTGGAAGGGTAAGATGGTAACTTAACAAGTATAAGGGTTAAAGTTGGTGATTTAATAAGTATGGAGGACGATTTGGTAACCTAACACAAGTACGGAGCAATTTGGTAACTTTACAACATGAAGGATAATATGGTAATTTTTTAAGTAATGAGGGATGCCTTAATAATTATACAAGCAAGGGGTATTTCGATAATTTTATAGAGATGATAGGGGTAAATCGGTAACTCATATCCAACATGTCAATGAGTTAACAGAGTTTTATAATAAGACTCAAGTAACATTGAATAGCATAATAAGGGTATTTGACAATCATTAAGTATCACAAGAACATGACCTGACCTGGGATTGGATGGATAATTAAGGTTTTGGTATGGTGTTATTCTTATCATGAAGGAGGTGTCTTGATCATTAATCACGCATGGTATTGGGTGTGAATTAAGGGCATGTTAAGGTTATGTGTGCCATGATCCTTCCATGTGAACTAACCAGACTCTAAGGCTGTAATGTGATTATGATATAATAACTCCTATGGCATGTGAACAAATGAAAATAAATCCTGAATTGGAATTGGATGAGATAATGATGGCCTTAGCAATTCCTTTAGGTTATCATGGATAATTGTATGAATAAAGATTACCTAATGATACCATAAATAATTAGAAGTGAATGAGTACGTGGTTGTTGTGCTTCTCATTATCACCTTAATTAAGACACTAATAATTAAAGTGGAAGATTTTGAGATTAGGAATGGTGGCTCTGTAGGGGTTGTTGCTACCCTAAAGACGTGGTTTAGCCCACCATTATTCTAGTATTTTTCTTGTGTGCCTTAGTGTCCTAGCCATGCTCTACATCTTACTCTATCTAGCTCTACAAATCTATTTAGGGGGTATGCATACTTATGGATTAGGTGTCCTTGTCGGTAGGGTACTGTGTAGCGTGTATGCACCAGTATGACTAGGGTACCTTTGCGTCCTAGGGTTGATGGTTGAAGGGTACTGAGTTGCTTGTATGCGCTAGTATGATTGGTGTACCTTTGCGTCTCTGTGTTCTTGATCTCCCTCTCAAGGAAAATAAATGGAATTGTTGTGCTAATTAAAAGGGAAAACACTAATTATGTAAAGTGAAAAATGATTGAGTCGGGCTCAAGATGGATTATATTATACGTATCGGTACACCGGTTATAATAGTGGCCCAGGAGCTTTTTGCTCGGAAGATGTATATGTGTACCGGTCCACCGGTTATAATAGTGGCCTAGGAGTATTTTACCCTGGAAGATGTATATGTGTACAAGTCCACCGGATATAATAGTGGCCTAGGAGCGCTTTGCCCTGGAAGATATATATGTGTAATCCGGTCCATCGACTATAATATTAGGAGTCCCAAGCTCGACTAACCAAATCTTCGATGTGAATAAATCATAGAAAATACTAATCACTTATAGTGTAACACTGTAATACCCCCAAATTTACTACTGAAAAATTTCGTTTAAGTCAAATGTTTTAGCAGAAGCGAACAAATAAAAACCGAAACTTGGGGTATTACCGCCATACTTAGTATCAGACCGGTTCGTTCCTACCGTTCCGATACTAAGTGCTAAGGCTAAACCAAAGTCATAGAACGTGAAACATTAACCATAATTGCATCATTAACACAATGTTCATAAAGACGGGTTTCAACCACGATAGAGTATCATTAAGATTACAATTTTAAAAGTCCCATTGTTTGAAACACAACACAACATAAGTACAACAAACTAAAATAGACGGTAAACAAAAAGAGGAAATAAAGGAGTCCGGCCAACTCGCTCTCGGCCCCAACCAGGAAAGACTCATCACTCGGCCCCACCGGATGCCTCGTAGGTATCGTAGGCATCGAACACGTGGTCTCCTACCTGCACAAGGTCAGATGGGCCCTCTGCTCGTGGGAATGAGCAGCACCCATGAAACGGATGATCAGTACGCTACGTACTGAGTAAGGTAACAGACGAGCTAAGGCCAACACAACACACAACACATTATACACACAACACATGTGGAACATGGAAATACATGGATGCCGCTAGCCAATAATAATCCACTCAGACCTCTCTTATTCTTAACCCATACAATTAGTCATTTCACGTTACAGACTTTATTAATTCATGCGAGTACAGGAGCCCCACTATTATAGCCGGTGGATCGGTCACTTATAGGGCAGAACGCACCTAACCACTATTATACGCCGGTGGATCGGTCTCCAGGGCACAACGCTCCTGGCCACTATTATGCCGGTGGATCGGTCTGGCCCCGACTCTCATGGTGTTTCACTGTAAGTATATAGTATCTTTCCCGTGATTTAATTACAACATACTGTTTGGTTTGTTGAGCTCGGGATCCCCCACTATTATAGCCGGTGGATCGGTCACGTATAGGACAGAACGCACCTAACCACTATTATATGCCGGTGGATCGGTCTCCAGGGCACCCCGGCACCTGGCCACTATTATGCCGGTGGATCGGTCTGGGCCCGGCTCAACAATCTTACTCTTTAAGTAGTTAATGTCTTATTCATGTATTATTAAATAGGGCTCCACCCTTGACATGCATATCAACTACCCTCTACTTCTTTCCTCCCCAGGGGGCCGTCCCATATCTTGAGACTCCTGCGCCCCTTATCACACCCCGACATCCCTTCCCTCTTTCTCTTATACATAAGGAAACGCAGTGAAGACATACTCTTCTCGAGAGTGTGGGTATCATCCTAATGCTGTGGTATCGGTCCCGCGTGTCCTCACCCCTCTAGGGCTCCTCCTGGGAAAGCCCTAATGTGGGCCTACATGGCCCAACGCTTTCTTACTCACCCTAACTTCACTTTATTCCTCGTCTCGCATCCTGTCTCCACTAAGAAATTCCCAACTATATCCCTTTATTTCCCCAACTCCGTAGGTGACCGCCAAACCCTAGTTGACCACGCCAAACCCTAGCACTTTACTTCCTTTCCAAGTAACCTTTCTCTTTTCATCCCCGAGTCTCAAATCACTCCATAACTCTCCCCATCTCTCACTTACTCCCACATTCAACTTTTCTTACGTAAGACACACCCCATGCAAGAGTTAGTCCCCTCATGCAGACACCCCTAGTCACCATGCGGATTTTAGAGCCCCCCCCATGCATGGTTCCCAACTTTCATTTATTTTGAAACAAGTTTCCACGTACAGTTCCTCTCATGGATGATGAGGTACTTGGGTCTACCCCATTTCTCCTCTTGTTGTTCTTTTAGTCCCATTCCCTAATGCCAAACTCTAGTATGCATGTCCTAGAGGGCCATATCAACACATCATAAATGTCATACATAACATGTCATGCTCATGTAACATAAGGCACATACATCATACCTCATTATCCACGCTGCGCTACACCAAACAAGTTATTCATAACACATGCATAAAACACATCAACATGGCACGTGCAACATTCACTCACACATGACAACACACATAACGTGAAGCCATAGCATCGTCCTTACCTAACACGACACCGGCCTTGGAGCACGCTCCTACGTCTCCTCCGAGTGTCGGCTTGATTTGCCTATAAAAAGGAGAAACTAGAGGTTAACTTCCCTCTAACAAGGCGCTATTCCCTTACTTTACTCTTCTCTAACTTCTTTGTTAGTGCTAAGAGGGTACCAATTTTACTAATGGCTACCAAGAGCTAAAGTAGTAATAGTAGTAATACTAACCATAAAAATAGGGATAATAGTAATGCTACTAGTAGTAACTACAAGGATGTTAAAATAATAATGTTAATCGTACTAGTAATAGTAACAAAGATAATAATAACTACCGTCATAGTTAGGGTATTAAATATAGGAATAACATTAATAACCATAATAATAATAATCGTAAAAGTGGTAACAATAGTAACAATAATAGTATTACCGACAATATTAATATTAATAGTTATAATAACGCTAGGAGTAACAATAATACCAATGCTAATAATGTTAAGAATGATGATATTAATAATAGTAATGATAATAATGATAATAATAATAATAAGGATGATAATAATAACAACAATAAGAATAATAATGGTAATAATAATAATAATAATAATAATAATAATGATAATAATAATAATAATAATAATAATAATAATAATAACGATAACAATAATATTACTAATGAGGAAAATAATAATAATAATAATAATAATAATAATAATAATGAAAATAATAATAATAATAATAATAATAATAATAATGGTAATAATAAAGATAATATTAATAATAATCATAATAAGGCTAATGGTAATAATTATCAATATTAATTCATTAACTCTCATTATTCAGGGCTTAGGGTCCAAGGAGGTGGAGTCAACCTGGTGGTGCGGTGGCGGCGGCGGCGGCGGCGGAGGAGTATGAATATGGGGAGGTGTTTGTGGAGGCTTTTGGAGAGAGTAGTAGGGTAAGCAGGGGGCGTAGGGAGCTAGGAGAGGGTCTCCTGGTGGCTTTAGGGGGTGGTGAGGGTGCTGCCAGCGTCGGCACAGCCGGCGGCGGCGGCGCGAAGGTGGCGCGGGCTGGAGGGGTCGATTTCGGGGAGTGGTTTTCGCACGGCCAGGGCGGCACGTGCGGCGCGAGGTAATGTGTTTAAGGTGGTTGGTTGAACAGAGGAGGGTGCAGGGAAGAGGTTGGTGGCGCGGGCAGGTGGAAACGGCGGTCGGAGGCGGGGAATAGGGCGGCTGAAGGTCGGGCGGCGTGTTTCAAAGTTTCTCGGGGTTCCAGGTTTTCGAACCCGATCTACGCGGTGGAGGGGTCAATTTATAGGCCAAACCGAGGGAGAAACGACAAGGTCACGTGGGAGGTTAGGTGGGTTAGGTTTGGGGGAGGTCGTCCGGCGCAGGTCTGCCATTGCAGACCGAACTTCTTCGGGGAAGAAGGCAGGGGGTTGCGTGCGGGGAATTGGCTGCATCGATTGGTCACATCCAAAGGGGAGGTCAACGGGGATGAAATGACAAAAGAGTGATGGAAAGGACGTGTCGTCATCGCGGCGTTTTCCGGCGAAAACTTTAGTTGCAGGCGGCGACGGGCGACGGTGTCGCGAGGAAGAAGAAGGAGAAGAAAGGGCTGGACCGGCGGTCCAGGGGAAGGAAAGAAAGGGAAGGGGGAACCGGCCGGACCGCGGCGGTTATTTCCCCAATTATTTAAACGCCGCGTTTTAGGCGAAGTTTTGTCAAAACGCGGAGCTTGCGTCGTCAGGCAACGGTTACATTTCTTCGTTTGGGGAGCAGTGTTTCGGCGGGGTGGGAGGCGAAACGCTACGTTTTGTTTCCAGGGCAAAGGGGGCGGCGTTGGGCTGCGAGAAGGAGGGAAGGAGAAGGGGCGTTGGGCCGGGCGCTGGCCCAACGGGCGAGAAAAGGGGGGAGAAAAGGAGAAAAAAAAGGAGAAGGAAGGAAAGGAAAAAGGAAGAGAAATTAATTTATTTTATTTTATTTTAGTATTTTATTTGTATAAATATTTAGAGTATTTACTTTAGGCGCTTTGAGTAAGAATATTTAAATAATTAAATAAAATATTTATCCTCCTTTTAGGTTATTTTAAGGCCCAAATATATATATGTATATACATATAATTACTGGTATAAAGGTACCCTTGTAATTTATCTTAAGATTCTTATTAGCTTGCCCACAAAATCCTTCTTAATTTATAAAGAGTAGTATATTAAATAAATTCCCCAATAATCCTTATTTATTAACTTATTTCCTAAATTAATTAATTTTGGGGTATTTCAAACACCATGTGAGTTGGGGCCAGACCGATCCACCGGCGATAATAGTGGCTAGGAGCCTTCTGCCTTGGAGACCGAGCCACTGGCCAATAATAATGGTTAGGTGTGTATTGCCCTGTATATTTTCAATCTACCGGCTATAATAGTGGGGTTCCCGCACTCACATGGATATAATTCGAGTGATGATGTTTGAGTAATAATATTCATTAATGTTTGAGACCAAAAGGGTACTATTATTATTACGATCTATTGTCATAATATAAGTTCAGCCTTAGTACCGGTATACTTTTCTTATTGTGTGTGTGGTGTTGAATGATGTATTAGTCTGTATGTTATCATCTCATACTGTGTATGTTTTATGTATTGCATGTGGGCTTGCCATTTAGTCTGGGTTAAAGGGTTACTCAGTACCATAGTACTAAAGGGTTCCATTCGTGGGACCCTACATACTCAATGGGTAGTGTCCTTTATAGGTCCATTGCAGGTGCTATTCAAGTAGGTTGGGGTACGAGAGTAAGGAATATTTGAATAATCCTTAGGGTATTTCTTTTACTCTTTTTAATTCTTTGGTAAATGATTTTACTCTTGTAACCACTAACTGTGGGCTTAAATATTTTTTAACGATTTCAGTGCGCTACTATATTTTAAATTGAATTTGTATAAATCATGTTCTATTTCTTTTAGCCTTAGCACTTGATACTCGAATGGTAGGAGTAAACCAGTCTGGTACTGAGTGTGGTGGTAATATTCCCAAAATTCGTAGTTTTTTTCTTTGCTACTGCTATTTTATTTTAATAAAATAAAATTTTTCAGTAAAAAATTTTGGAGGTGTTATAATGAGGTAGACCATGACAATGTGTTTACATAAAAAATTGTAACTAATAACGGATAAAAGTAAAAATTATTTTTAATTCATTGAGGAATGTCATCAGATAAATGATTGATAAGTTGGAATAGTCAAATTCATCCATTTAATGAGTATCATTTATATGGATAAGAAGTTCAACATTTGTTGGTATCATACCAATTGGCTATAAATGGGTATCTATAAAAAAATGATCTATAGGTCAATATGGTGACACCTGACTTTGGAAAAAATCTAGGTTTTTGTCCTCGATAAGGGTTATACTATTACTAGCAAAGTTTCAAATGCAATTACTATCAAAGTGTGCTCGTATGTGCCAAGAGAATTATACATAATATAACATATGAAGGAGATATACTAAATTAAGTGGGTTAAAAGTTTATTGTTAGCCATGGTTTTGTTCTATTCGGTTTCCCTAGAAAGGATTTTAATGTGGTAGTATTACAAAGATGTACTCTTAAGGGGATTGTTGTAAATATGAAAGGATTTACATCCAAATGGGTTGTTATAAATATTTTAGTTACATATTATGGATATACAATTTATGAATGTTTATTATATTAAACCCTAGGTTTAATACTCTATTACTATCATTATTTGTAATAGCTTTCCCCATTATTATTGCAACACCCAACTCTTTATATCCTTCACCACCTTCCATATTATTTAACTCCATCTCATAATGGATGTAATATGAATGGATGCTATATATATGGGATATGGTGCATTGTAAATGTAAAAGAACTCATATGTATGAATGAATAAGATACTCTCTCTTCTCTCTTTCCTTTATCTTGTATTATTATTATTATTATTATTATTATTATTGTTATTATTATTATTATTATTATTATTATTATTAATATTTATATTTGAGTTTCTTAATATCACAACATGCATCTTACATATTATAAATAAATACACATCTTAAAGGATGCACACACACACACACCCCTTTTATAATATAAATACACATATAAAAATTTAAATAGACATCTAAATAAAAACACACATATTAAAAAAATATATATCTTTTATAAAAGAATGCACATATTTAATGATAATGATACACTTTTAAATATGTAGTTTCTCTTAAAATAATTGTACACTTTTTCATAATATAGGTTGCGAAAAAAATTACATAATTTATTTTCTCCTTACTAGATGTGTGTTCTTATAGACAAATTTATATAATACATGTATTGGGTATGGTTGTATATATGACAAAAAAGAACATGTATATCTTTCTATCTACAAATGGTTGTACTATGACACTCTAAAATACAATGTAAATTATCAAAATAACAAATATAAAAATTGATGGAGTTCAATCTAGTTGAGTAGATATGATGATGCAGACCCTGCCTTTATAAATGTCATTGCCTACCTTATTTATTACAATCTTGCTTTGTTTCTTACATGACCTCATAAATTTGTATTTTATATATTCATGGAAATCTATGACTTGGATTTCAATAGCCAAACATAAATCATAAAGTAAGAAAAAGAGAATTAATATTTTTATTCTAAGAGAATCAAATAGGAGTTAGTAGACTATGGATACATTGGTATAATAATTAGACTAATCCCATTTTGTAATTATGAACTCATAATTATAGTTTTATGGGGTGCATGTGTATAGCGAACAAAGATGATAAAATATTTTGAAACCTTATTAATATTAAACTTGGGTTTGGAAACATTATTTTTAACTGCTTCCCTGAGCCTAAATGAAATGAGTGATTTGGTTTTAAACCTCTGTTGACATAAGTATTAGGTATTAGTGGCATTGAACTCTAATTTGCTTTGTTGATCCTAATGAAAATAGGATAACATATTTTAAAATATCTTAGGTTAAGATTTTGGATTATACTAAAACTTGAACTTGGACCCAAGTTTTATCCTAGTCCCAAACCCCTTTTAGGATATCTAAAAACCCGAAATCTAAAAGTTCAATCCAATATCTAAAACATCCGATATCAAATTTAGGATATCTGATCCAATTTTAGTTAAAATGATATCCAACATTTAGGATATCTGGGTTTTGACCGGATTATTTAATATTAGAAAATATTTGATATTTTATTGATTATTTCAACAATATATCATAATATTATACATTTACATTTAAAAATGGTAAAATTCTTTTATTTTTATATTTCAAACATTTATAATAATATTATAATATATTTTTATGATAAATAGGATACTTATATGAGTTTCAATATGAATATTAACTAATATATGATCCTTATTTTTAAAAATCTTCCTGTAAAAGTTATTAAAATTGATAAAAGAGTATTTGTTTATGAATATTGGATATATCCAAGTTTGATCCATGTTCAATCTAAAATATGAGGAGTGGATATCTAAAAAAAAATCTAAATGGATACTGATATTTAGTTTTCAATACCCCTACTTAGCAGTACCCTAAGACTTCCTTTCCCTCTTTCTCTCTCTCTATCTCTCTCTCACTCTCTATCTCTCTCTCATTTTATTAAAGCTGTAAAAACTCCCTATTATTTCTTTTGACCAAGCTTACATCCCATTACTCTCTCTATTTTCTTTGATGGAGATTAACTCATGCCTTAATAGATTTAAATCCACCTTATCTAGTCCTTTTTACTGTTATTTTTCCTCCCACTTTTTGTAATCTTTCACTCAAATCTCAGTTTCTATATATATGTTTGGGGAACCAAGTTTATGCATGAAAATTTTGGGGATGATATAAACTCTAGGAAAAGATTATTTCTCTCAAATTCATTAAAGTATCAATGTTTGATTCAAAGAGTACTTTGTCTCACTAGGAATGACTATCTTCCCTCCATCCATTTTGCAAGATCGAGTATGATCCCAATAGTTGGGTTCATTTCAACTAGTATTAGAGCTCTAAGATACTTTATCTATAGAATTAATGTGGTAATAATCATTTTTGTTTGATTTGCCTTGTTTGGGGTCGAATTAGCACTAGTGTGTACTAGCTCAAAGTTGAAGGTTAAGGGAGGAAAACAAAGAGTGGTGATTTGAAAGATGGCACTACCTCTAGCGGCATGACACTCTTACATTTAGGGTTGATATAATACTTCAAAATTTTGTCTAAACTTAATCCCAATTAATTAATATGATTTCCTAATCTGAATTTTAATTTTCGGGTCATTATTTTTTTTCTAGCCTAACCATAACCCTAGATATGTCATAGATTAAATTTTAGATAATTTCCTAAATTTTAAATCTAAACCTAATCCTTATCCCAATCCTAACATAAAAATTTTCTTTTCTTTTTCCCTTTTCTATTTTCCCTTCCCCCATTTTATGTTCCCTTTTTATTTCTTCCTTTTTTATTTCCTTTTCTCCCTTACCTAGGCCTCATTTGTCTCCCTTTCCCTTTCCCATTCCCTTTCCGAGCTAAATAACCCATTAACCCTTGCCCTAGATGTCCTTTTCCCTTCCTTTCCCAACTATACACCATGCGTAGCCCTATCCTTCCTTTGTCGATAATCTCCTACATCAACTCCCCTACACTAGCCACACCCTACACCCCTGCATCTCCCTGCCATGACAACCTTCTTGTCTATGCCCCTACCAAACCAACTCTTTATCTTCCTATACCTAACCTTATTGATTTCCTTATCCTCTCCTAGCCATGCATACATATACATACATGCACCTCTGTCCTACCTTCTCCGCTCTATCCTTCCTATTTTCCTACAATGTTTTTCATCACTGCCCAACCTTCCTTCATCATCCACCCTAACCTACCATCAATTTTTCATCTCACCTAGCCAGCATTCACCACTCGATCATCACTTCTCACCCCAATTGAGCCCCCTATTTCCTTTCCTCCTTCCCCTACCTACCCATTGCTACCATTACCTTGTAAAACCCCCAAAATTTACTACTAAAAAAATTCTTGTAAGAGGAAAAAATATTTAAACATAAGAGGGGAATTATAACTATAATTGATATAATTCTAGCCTCAAACTATCCTCGTACCAAACACAAGGCAATGTTAAAACACAAGGAAAAAATGATAAATATAGAATAAGGATATTCCATGACATAAAGAAGAGTTTAGATGAGAATGACAAGGAGGAAAACCGGTTTAAAACAACCATATAACATAGCTCTCTATCCCCCGACCGCGGCATATAATAATATCACTCCGCCCCAATTGGATAATCGTAAGTAATGAAGTCATCTAGTGATTCCTTATTTATCTACATAGACTCAAAAGTGATATCTACTTGTGGGAATAAGCAGCACCCATAATAAGGATAATCAATATGTTATGTATTGAGTAAGGTAACAATATATTCAAGAAGGTCACGTAAACTCATAACACCAAAATGATAGATGACATGCACATAAGTTAATCTTACCAACTTATTTAATATTCTTCGAACATATGGTAATAGTGCTATGATAACTATTTCATGATTGTATTCACATTAGGTTCAAAAACCCTACTATTCTCAATCGATGGAACGGTAATTAAATACAAATTCTAAGGTAGGATGCTCCTAACCACTATTCTCACCGATGGATCGATGACTAGAGTAAAACCTTAGGGCAAAATGCTCCTAGCCACTATTCTTAGCAGAGGATCAGTAATTAGAATTTAACCACTCTTGACCCACGTAGTGTTCCACTATAAGTAATTAATGTCTCACAAAACTTTATTATCATCCAATGGTTTAATTTATTAGATTTTGGGACCCCATTATTCTCACCCCTGGAAAGGTAATATGGTACAAATCTAGGGTAAGATGATCTTGGCTACTATTCTCATCATTGAATTAGCAAGTACAACTAGCCCCAACTCAAATGATCTTGTACTTTAAGTGATTAGTGTATTATTCGTTCTTTATTTTCTTCAAGGTCATCACATAGTCATGTACATCTACTCATGCATGGCACTATCCTAACTTATAGCCTAAAACACCCTTGTTTCCCCTTAGAAACCACATATGCAAGATTCATGGCCTATTACCCACATATTGCACATGTGATAATAACTAGCATCTTGTATTACTATTTGGGCCTCCTCCAAAACCCTAATTTCTTCTAATTAGCATGGTCTCTTCTCTAGTGCTTGTCTAGTACTCAAATTCCACACCCATGCATAGAATCCCATTTTAACCATTAACTCACATATTGTGGCCTAACTCCCATTTTTTACACATGTGATAATAACCTACCTATTCGGGGCCCCTCAAAACCCTAATTTCTCATTTTGGCCATAACTACTTTCTTTGACCCCGCATAGCTACCAAATTTAGGGCAGATTCCCAAAATGTCATGCTTTACATCATGCCCCAAGGTTTCATTCCAAATACCCCATCTTGTACATACTATAAAAACCAACCCCTAGGGTTACCCTTTAGGCCTCCCAAAACCCTAATTTCACCCTTTTGCTAATAACTCCTTCCCTAGTGCTCAAATGGCTTCCCAAATTTTCATGACTACCTAAGATGCCATCATTAACCTTGTATCCACTCCCTAGTAATCTACCACTTTAATCACATATGTTCATAACTTCCCCCTAGGTTTTATTAATCATATTTATAGTCTTTCTCCCTCTTCATATATTTACCATAAGACCTTTTTTTGCCCAATTATCTTATGTATTACCCCCAACCTATTTTGTGATATTTAACACCCTAAAGTACCCAAAATGCCACTTTTTAATAGCATCAAAATGCCCCTAGATCACTAGAAACTCTATTTATATCACCCCCAAATTACAGGACACCCAACACAAACGACTCCTCAACTTTCCACACATATAATATCATAAAAGGCAAGGACATGATTATACATAAATACTTGGAATATACACAATCATGAATACACAGTTTTCTTCCCTTCGGCTATCATTAGGCCAAAACTCTATATACAACATCAGAGTTATTTAACATTTCATACATGCCATCACACATCAAGGACATATATTATAATATAACAAAACCTTATCTACGATTGTATCTTTACCAAAGTGGCTTCGGTATCTAAGTATGCATAACCTATGCCTCTTCTTCCGCTATCACTAGAATACTACTTAGAAACAAGGATATATATAGTTTAGACTTTGTTTCTCTCTTTTTTTTTAGTTTTTTTTTTAAAATAAGGACATACATAAATGAACTCTAAAAGAGGAGAAATGAAATGGATGTAACAAAAAAGGGAAAAATTGTGCACGGTGGCACACTGTAGTGGTGAGGCAGTGGAGGCATTAATGGATAATTTAGAGAAGTGGGTAAGGGTTGGTATTTAGGGTTGAGGTGGTGGTGGTGGTGGCACTAGGGCTAACTGGAGTTGGTGGTGGAGCCTTGCGGCTAGTAGTGGTGAAGGGAGGGGATCAACCAGGAGGAAGATAGAAGAAAGGGGGAATAAGGGCTTGTTGTGGTGGTTATGCTGGCTAGGGTACCTACATAGGGTGGATCCGATGTGGTGGTGGTAAGGAGGGAGAGGAGAGGACTAGTGGTGGTGATTGTGGTAGTGTAGCTAGCTGTAGATGCAAGCCTAGGAGAAGGGAAGGGAAGGAGGAAAGGGAAAAAGGGTTGCACTGTAGGCATGGGTGTGGTACATGCAGGGAGGGTAGGTGGCAAGAAGGTTATTTGGGCAAGGACGGACAACGGTGGTGCTGGAGGGTTCGTAGGGATAAAGGAGGGAAGAAAAATAGGGGAGCTCGACGTGTAAGCTTGACGATGGAATAAAGGAGAGAGGAGAGGTTCGAGGGAGGTATATAGAGGTAGAGGAGGTTGAGGGAGAGGGAAGACAACAAAGGAGGGGGAGTTGCATCTTGGCATGCATGGCTACAGGGGAGGATGGCTAAAGGATGGTATAGGCCATAGGGTAGTTTGTAGGGATAAGGGTAGGGTCTAGGGATGGGGGCATGGTGTAGGGACAAGAGTAGGGGCCACGTCCAATGTGCATGGAGTTGCATGGCCGAGAGGGGAAAGGAGAGGGGGACAGATGATGTGTAGCGATTGTTTGGTGAAGAAATGGAAAGGCAGGGTGACTTCAGGAAGAAGACGAGCAGGGAAGGAAGAAAAAGGAAAAGAAAAAAAGAAAGGAAAGAAAAGAGAAAACAAGAAAGGAAAAAAGGATAAAGGGATGAGCCTCGGCTTGCCTGAGGGGAGAGGATGAAATAAAAAAAAGAGGGATAGAGTTGGGTCGGGAGCTACGCAACCTGGGAAGAAAACGAGAAGAAAGGAAGAAAAAATGAAAGAAAATAAAATATTGGGTATGGGATTTAGCTTAGATTTTTTAGGGTTATTTTTTTATTAGTGATAATAATTTTTTTCACCTATAAATAATTTAATATAATTAATTAAAAAAATAAAAAATAGAAATTAGGTTATATTATAATGTTGATAAATTAAAATTAGAATTTTAAAATTTTAGGGTATCACTTATAGCCCAGCACTACCACTACTTAGCCTTCTTTTCTTCTCCTAACTTTTCCCCTTCTGTAGAGCATAGCCACAAAACCTCCTTTCTTTTTTGTCTTCTTACATTTTCATCAAATATAGCCACCTCCACTCAAGTTCTTTGCCGCTGGGCACTAATCACCACCAACCACTCCCTATTGCCAAACCCTATCGATCCCAACACCACACTACCTCTACCTTGCTGCTAACCTTAACCAACCCCATCTCTAGCAAACCTACACCTTAATCACAACCATCACCACCCCAAGCTACCCAAGCTGTGCTCGTGACCCCCTACACTACCCATGCCCTGACTATATACTCCCTTCCCCTTTAGTGCCGCCTTTCCCTTTCCTTGGAGCACCATCGTGACCTCCATCGTGCAGCACCTTTGCACAAGCTATCCCTTTTTTTGATTATCTCTATTTTTCCTCCCTATCTTTTGCTTAATTTTCCCTTAGTTAATTTTTCAAAGTGTAATTTTATTATATTTTTTGGCTTCTAGGTGATATTTCTGTGTTATTAGAGGAAAGTCATAAATCTTATATGCTTAGAGACTAGAGATGCTTCGGTAAGGATACATATCAAAGATGGGGATTTTAAGTGCATCATGTGTATTTTAATGTGATATCATGTTTGGAACCAATATATGGATAATGTTATTATGATAATGATGTATGGTATAATGAAAATATGACAAAGTTATGAGATCATGAGTTTTGTACATATTGGAGGTTGGCATGAATTAAGATATATGGAATCTATATATAATTGTGGTCATGCATTTTTATGAAGATAATAAATATTGGAGGTTGAAAATTCATTCATATGGGGATTCTTAAGATTTTTGTGAAAATATGGATATTTTAGTTGTCTTAGGGGTAATTTGATCAATATAGGTTAAAAATAGAATATTGGGTACTTTAATGTGATAATTGGTTCAAAATATGTTAAGTATGTAATTTAGAATGTTTGGAGTGAATATGAATGGTTTAAGTCTAATAAATAAGAAAAATGGCTTTAAGTGGGAATAATAACCCTAGGGGTGGGATCATTATCACATGTGTAAAATATTGGATTTTGGCCTTAACTTTTGGATAAGTTTTTGATATTATAAATTTAGGTATGCCTATTAAATTTGGTAGTTATATGAGTCTTATGGACAAAGCTATGATTTATTTGTAATATTAGGGTATTATAGGGAAAGGTGAGTAGTAATACTAAAGGTAGGCTTTTATAGCATGTGTAATATATTGGAGCTAAACCTTGATTTTTGGGAACATTGTCAATAATAATATTTCATGGATGGATATGAAATTTGGTGAAAAAATAAGTACTAAGGGAGAATTTATGAGTAACTTATCAAAATTACGGTTCCTACGAATGAGGCGGCCTTTTCCTCGGAAAATGTATCAATATTCATGTGGTTGTATTTTATGTGTTTCAAATATTTATTTTAAGATTTATTATATGCCTTTCATACCTACATGTGTTTATGTATGAGGATCTTGAGATATAACACCATGAATAAGATGTTAATTACCTAAAGTGAAAGCTTATTTTAGTTGCGGATAAGGTGTTATGCGTCCATTCCACCAGATGATAATAATAGCCTAGATGTGTCTTTTTTCTAAGAGGTGCTCTAGACCGCTCTATCAGTTTAAGAATAATAGAGTTCTCTGAATCGATGCAAACTAGAATATAATATTAGGCTATGCAATAATGATTACTTAAAGTGAAAGATTACGTGAGTTAGGACATAGGTATTTTCCACCTAACAATAATAATGGATTAAGAGCATTTTGCCTTGAAAAGTGCTTTAGATCATTCCACCGATTTAAGTATAGTTTTCAAGAGTGTGTTGCCTTGATATATGTTGTGTCTATTTTACTAGACGATAATATAGCTCAGAAGCATTTTTTCTCGAGAGATTCTTTAGTCCATTTCACTGATTAAAAATAGTGGAGTTTCTGAACTCAACATAAATAATAATATTAATTATGATTATATATAATAATGGAATTATGGACTCAGTATTATTTTTCATCATATTATGTTAATTATTATGCTTGGTTATGTTTCTAACTGGCTTATATAATCTTTGTAACCTGGGTATGACTATATTGTCACTTTACTTAGCACGTAGCATATTAATCATCTTTTATATGGATGCTATCTATTCCAAAAATAAGATGACCAAGTTGAGTTTGTGCACATCTTTGAGGACCCCCTAGATGACTATGTTACTTATACAAGGTAGGGGTGCAGACAAGTAGGTTGTCATGGAATGGAGATGCATGGGTGCAGGGTGTGGCTGGTGTAGGGGAGTTGATGTAGGAGGTTATTGACAAAGGAAGGATAGGACTACGCATGGTGCATAGTTGGGAAAGGAAGGGAGAAGGGCATCTAGGGCAAGGGTTAATGGGTTATTTAGCCTAAAAGAGGAAATGGGAAAGGGAAAGGGAGACAAATTAGGCCTAGGTAAGGGAGAAAAGGAAATACAAAAGGAAGAAAGAAAAAGGGAACATAATATGGGGGAAAGGAAAAAT
Source organism: Tamarix chinensis (assembly GCA_030549775.1). Taxonomy (NCBI): domain Eukaryota; kingdom Viridiplantae; phylum Streptophyta; class Magnoliopsida; order Caryophyllales; family Tamaricaceae; genus Tamarix; species Tamarix chinensis. Next base: position 38,041,199 of record CM060177.1, read on the forward strand.
AGAAAAGGGAAAAAGGAAAGAAAAATTTTAAGTTAGGATTAGGATTAGGTTTAGATTTAAAATTTAGAGAATTATCTAAAATTTAATCTATGACATATCTAGGGTTATGGTTAGGCTAGAAAATAAAATACTGACCCAAAAATTAAAATTCGAATTAGGCTATCATATTAATTAATTGGGATTAAATTTAGATAAAATTTTAAAGTATTATATCCATCCTAAATGTAAGAGTGTCATGTAGCAAGAGGTAGTGCCATCTTCCAAATCACCACTCTTTGTTTTCCTCCCTTAACCTTCAACTTTGAGCTAGTACACACTAGTGCTAATTCTATTAAGGACTAGATAAGGTGGACTTAAATCTATTAAGGCATGAGTTAATCTCCATAAGAGAAAATAGAGAGAGTAATGGGATGTAAGCTTGGTCAAAAGAAATAATAGGGAGTTTTTACGGCTTTAATAAAATGAGAGAGAGAGAGTGTGAGAGAGAGAAAGAGAGAGAGAAAGAGGGAAAGGAAGTCTTAGGGTACTGCTAAGTAGGGGTATTGAAAACTAAATATTAGTTTCCATTTAGATATTTTTTTTAGATACCCACTCCTCATCTTTTAGGTTGGATATGGACCAATCTTGGATATATCCAATATTCATATACAAATGCTCTTTTATCAATTTTTGATAAGTAAAGAAAAATTTTATAAATAGAACAGCCGAAAGGCTAAGAGTACAACCAACTCATTACATGACTAGACTGTTAATACAATGCTGCCATCGGTGAAAGTTGCTTTTACGATCTAAATGCAAACATTTACTAGCTATAATAAAACTAATGTCACGTAGCAAACTGCTAGGAGTGTGGGCTGCACTACAAAAGATTCTTAAATTACGTTCATACCAAATTAAAGCAATAAAGGTGACAAAGGTAGCACGTAATATAGCCTTCTTCTCCTTTGGTTGTCTCGTAGAACGTGCCAATTTTATCAATTTTAATAACTTTTACATGAAGATTTTTTAAAATAAGGATCATGTATTAGTTAATATTCATATTTATACTCATATAAGTATCTTATTTTATCATAAACATATATTATAATATTATTATAAACATTTGAAATACAAAAATAAATGAATTTTAACATTTTTATATGTAAATGTACAATATTATGATATATTGTTGAAATAATCAATAAAATATCAAATATTTTATAATATTAAATAATCCGGTCAAAACCCAGATATCCTAAATGTTGGATATCATTTTAACTAAAATTGGATCAAATAACCTAAGTTTTTTATCGGATGTTTTAGATATTAGATTGAATTTTAGGATTTCGGGTTTTTTGATATCCTAAAGGGGTTTGGGACTAGGTTAAATCTTGGGTCCAAGTTCAAGTTTTAGTTCATTCTAAAATCTTACCCTAAGATATTTTAAAACATGTTAACCTATTTTCATTAGGATCAAGGGAGGAAATTGGAGTTCAATGCCACCAATACCCAATACTTATGTCAGTAGGGGTTTAAAACCAAATCACTCATTTCATTTAGGCTCGAGGAAGCGATCAAAAATAATGTTTCCAAGCCCAATTTTAATATCAATAGGGTTTCAAAATATTTTATCTTCTTTGTTCGCATTACACATGCACCCCATAAAACTCTAATTATGAGTTCTTAATTACAAAATGGGATTAGGCTAATTATTATTCCAATGTATCCATATTCTAGTAACTCCTATTTAATTCTCCTTAGAATAAAAATATAAATTCTTTTTTCATACTTTATGATTTATGTTCAGCTATTGAACTCCAAGTCATAGATTTCCATGAATATATAAAATACAAATTTATGAGGTCATGTAAGAAACAAAGCAAGATTGTAATAAATAAGATAGGCAAGGACATTTATTAAGGCAAGATCTGCATCATCATGCCTACTCAACTAGATTGAACTCCATCAATTTTTATATTTGTTATTTTGATAATTTACACTTTATTTTAGAGTGTCATAGTGCAACCATTTGTAGTTATAAAGATATACATGTTCTATTTTTTCATATATACAACCGTACCCAATACATGTATTATATAAATTTGTCTATAAGAATACGTATCTAGTAAGGAGAAAACAAATTATGTAAATTTTTTCGCAATCTATTTTATGAAAAAGTGTAAAATTATTTTAAGAGAAACTACATATTTGAAAGTGTATTATTGTCATTAAATATGTGCATTCTTTTATATAAGATGTATATTTTTTTTAATATGTGTGTTTTTGTTTAAATGTATATTTAAATTATTTATATGTGTTTTTATATTATAAAAGGTGTGTGTGTGTGTGCATCCTTTATGATGTGTATTTATATATAATTTATAAGATGCATGTTGTGATATTGAGAAACTTAAATATAGATATTAATACAAGATAAAGGAAAGAGAGGAGATAGAGTCTCTTATTCATTCATACGTATGAGTTCTTTTACAGTTACAATACACCATATCCCATATATATAGCATCCATGCATATTACATCCATTACGAAGAGTTGGGTGTTGCAACAATAATGGGGAAAGCTATTATAAATAATGATAATAATAAGAGTATTAAACCCAGGGTTTAATATAATAAACATTTATAAATTGTATATCCATAATATGTAACTATAATATTTATAACACCCCCTTTGGATGTAAATCCTTTTATATTTACAACACTCCCCTTAAGAGTACATCTTTGTAATACTACCACATTGAAATCCTTTCTAGGGAAACCCAATAGGACAAAACCATGACTAACAATAAAATTTTGACCCCCTTAACTTAGTATGTCCCCTTTATATATTATATTATGTATAATTCTCTTTGTACATATGAGCACACTTTGATAGTAGTTACATTTGAAACTTCGCTAGTAATTGTATAACCTTTATCAAGGACAAAAACCTAGATTTTTTCCAAAGTCAGGTGCCACCATATTGACTTATAGATCATTTTTTTTATAGATACCCACTTATAACCAATTGGTATGATACCTCCAAATGTTGAACTTCTTGTCCATATAAATCACACTCATTAAGCGGATGCATTTGACTATTCCAAATTATCAATCATCTATCTAATGATATTCCTCAATAAATTGAAAATAATTTTTACTTTTATGCATTATTAGTTACAATTTTTTAGGTAAACACATTATCAAGGTCTACCTCATTATTATACCCCAAAATTCACTACTGAAAAATTTTGTTTTATTAAAAGAAAATAGCGAAAGTAAAGAAAACAAAACTGTGAATTTCGGGGATATTACCACTACACTCAGTACCAAACTGGTTTACTCCTACTATTCCAGTATCAAGTGCTAAGGCTAAAAGGAATAGAACATGATTTATACAAATTCAATTTAAAACAGAGTAGCGCACTGAAATCGTTACAAAAGATATAAGCCCACAGTTAGTGGTTACAAGAGTAAAATCATTTACTATAGAATTAAAAAGAGTGGAAGAAATATCCTAAGGATTTTTCGGATAATCCTTACTCTCGTACCCCATCCCTCTTCAATAGCATCTGCAATGGACCTATAAGGGACACTGCCCATTAAATATGCAGGGGCCCACGAATGGAACCCTTCAGTACTATGATACTGAGTAACCCTTTAACCCAGATTGAAAGGTAGGCCCACATGCAATACATAAAACATACACAATACAAGATGATAACATACTGACTAATACATCATTCAACACCACACACACAACAAGAGAAGTATAACAGTACTAAGGCTGGACTTATATTATAACAATAGATCATCCATTCAAAGAGAATTGTAAATTTGTATAATTATATGATTGATTATTTTAAGCATTCTATAATTACACAAGATAATGAATAAATATCTCTACTTTTTCTTAAATTATTCTATTTTCAGAGTGAATTTTTAATTATTCTTAACCTTGTTAATCTCGATTTGGTGTGGATCTCTCTAAATCCATCCTAATTCCATAACATTTAATTTGGTTTCTTTTAGTTTTAATTTATTAGTTTTTTGGTTAATAATATTAGCTACCATGATTTTCAAACTGGTTAATACCACTTTAGAAGTCGAATCTTACGAATGATAGGTTCTATATGTATGTTGTTGTATCATTCTTCATTGTGTGGGTGGACGATAATTGAATTGTGTAGGTTTGATGTAACGCATATTTGTTAACCATTACCCATTATGTATGTGTGTGTCTGTGTGTGGTATTTTTGGGTTCATTTAACAACCATACCCAACATAATAATATGCATCAACCAACCTTAGCTAAGATTCTCGGTGTTGCTTTCATCTTTGATAAAGAGCTCATATAGTGCTCAATTATCTATAAATAGTGCTAGTTCTTATTACATTTTGTGTGTTAGTTCTTTTTCATTGTTATGTTGAAGACTCGTAATGCAATTGTAATGCTAAAAGGCATGTGTGTATATGTTAAATTTGTAATATTGAAGCGTTGTGTAATTTTAAGGGTATAAAATTGATGTTTTATTATATACATTGTTTTTCTATTAATGAAAGGGAGATGAAAATAGAGTACTGATGAAAATTGAGATGATAAGATGAGTATTGTAGGTTTAGTTTATAAGAACTTTACAACTATACATGTGATTTGGAACAAAACAAACAAAATAATATATATATATAAAGTGAGAGTCACATATAAACCCTTTCTAACATACAAATATAGGAATCAATCTTAACCATTAAATTAGCATTTGATCAATAATCAAGATTTAGTAAATATCTAACCTAAATTCTAATCCAAACCAATATCCAAGACTAAGTCGAAACCTAAAACTCAAAACACTAAACCCTAGACCATAAACCATAAACTATAAAACCTAACCCACAACCTTAAACCCTAAACTTTAATCCCCTAAGCCTAAACCTTAAACCTTAAATCCTAACTCCTAAACCCAAACACATAACCCTAAATGCTTAACTCAAACCCTAAACCCCAACCCATAGCCCCTAAACCCTGGTTTCCATCAAAAGGCATGCATATTTCAAGGACTATGATGGGAAAAAAAATCCCCGATCTAAAAGTGTCATAACTCCTTGAGTTTCCCCTTATACGACTGTAAAATGAAACATTACAGAATCCTCTAAACTATAATGAAAAGCTTCAAGGACCAATCCCCTTCATGAGATTGAAAAAATAAGATACCGAACTCCCATCTTTCATTCCAAAATTTATCATTGGCGTATAAAAAGCTGACATTAGTTGCAATTTAAACATAGTAATTAAAAAAAAATATGAATAGTTGAGATCACTAAGGAGAATGATATCTTTTACCCTTGATTTGATTTTGTGTGACAATTCTAACTATCATGGCCTACATACTCTCCACATACCTTGTATTATCTTGTCCTCTTATTTTGTTTCTAAATGGCCTTTTCTCTCTCCCCTTTAATCCTTTTTTTTGGATTGATGTGGGACTTGAATTGTAACTTCACTTGGAACAATTATCCCAATTAAGGGTTCAATGATATGTGATTTTATTGAAGGCTTATCACTACTTTTCTTTTCACCTCATTCTTTCTTAAAATCTTCAAGAAATCTTATAAATTCATGGATACCTTCTTGTTTCCCTTCAACTATTCTCACACATTCAAATATTTGAGACCATAACCTACTCAAGTTAGTCTTTATATCATCAACTTTGGAACATTGTTCCAATGAGTTCCCTTCTAAGTTATAGATTGTCTTTTTTAGGGCATTTTTAGTCCACCGATTCACTACCAACTGAATAGGAATATCTTATACTCATTTTCCTTTCAAAACCTAGAGTATATGCCTACATGAAATCCCACATCTCAAAAACAATTTACAAGTACACTTAAGATCTTAGTTTATTGTATTGTAGACCACCCGAAAAGTACTCTTATAAGTTGACATACCAAGTTCACCAACCATAGAAATCTCTAAATCACATTCCCTAATCAAATAATCAAGCTTGCATGAAAAAAAAAGCAATCAAAATCTCAATTTGGAGCTCAAAACATATGGCATGAGTATAGACCGCATATGCATGTTCTCTAATTTAAAGGAGGTCGTAAGTTCAAGATATGAAAATTTTGACACCTTAATTAGCTCCATTTATGTATAACTTTGTCCATCCAATGCACTATCATAGCACAAACAAAACTCAATAAAAGTAAAATGATTATAAATGAAATTCCCAAAATATCTATTATCACTTTCTAATCTTGAAGTTGTTCTTAGAAGCCCTCCTATAAACAAGTTTCTAAATTATGCAGGTATCCATAAGTTATTTATATCAAACATATGAACAATCCATTCATGTCCCTCCAAACCAAACTCAACAATTATCCCCATCCACTTACACTCTAACTCCTCTGACTCAAGTTGTAGACTCCACACACATGTAGATAACTTATTTATGAAATTAGAGTCTTGAATCAAAGGACCAATTTTTTTGGGTAATTTATTCATAATGTGCCACATGCATAATCTATGTTGAGTCTTCTTGAAAACCTTATATATAGAAATCTTTATTACTGGATCTTAGTAAGATATTATACAATAAAGCTTAATATTTCCCATAGCCCTTACTGTCATCTCTATTAACCAATCAAATGACATAATATTTTCATGAGCTGTTAATCCTATGCTAAAGGTGACACAAGTTTTGTAATACCTGAAATTTTATCTAATATTAATATTGAGTAATTGATATTTTAACCCAATTATAATCTCAAAAAAGTTATATTTCTACCTTACCATAATTCTCTAATCCTAATCCTAAATATTAATCTAATCATAATATTTATTTTGGGTTATTAGTATTTTTAACTTAAAGCTAAATATGAATACTTGATAATAAATTTTGTCCTAATACCCTAATATAAATTATTTTAACCTAATTATAATCCTAACCCCAAACCTATTTTTCCTTTTCTAGTTTTCCTTTTTCCCTTTTTCTCCTTCTCCTTTCTTTTCCATTTTCTTTCCCAATTCCTAGTTTCTTTTCCTTCTTATCTCTCTTATTTTTATGTGAACCACTCCCCTTGACCATATCCCCTCTTCCATGCTTCCATGACCTCTACCATCATCATCACACCATCACCTTCCTCCTCTTGTGTGGATATGTTTTGTTGAAAAACTTACCTAATTGTACCTCACTTCCCTTCTCCCTCTCTTCCAGTGCACAAAAATTATGTGTATGTGTATATATACATACCTCCAAGAATGAGGCACATTTAATGCTCTAAATATCTCATTTCCTCCCTACATTTTCTATCAAAGAGTAGCAGCAATTGAAGCCCTCTTATTTTCCTCCCTTCCTCCTTATTAAGGTTGCGAAAAACACTACTACCACAAAATTTCCCTCACCTTCAGCCTCCACATCCTTTCCTCCTCTTGTGAAATAGTTGTTAATACCATTCTCCTACCCCTATAACTGTCACTAATTGTTGTTGCTACCCCATTTTCTTAGCCCTCAACACCTTATCCCTCCCCTTTACATTGGCCCTCAACACCGTAACCTCCTTTAGATTCATTCTTCATCACAGATCATTCCCTAATTCTTTGAAACATACAATCATTTTCCCCTTTCAAAGAAATGAAACAAGTTTTGATGCTCCCTCTACTTTAGTGTAAGTTTCCTCCAAAGCCTTACTTTAGTTTGGTTTGGTTTAGCATTTTCCCCTCCTTCCACACTCCTTTACCCTGTCTTTTCCTTGTTTTATTCCATGATTTCTAATTATGTTTTGCCTTTATTTATTTAGTGATTTTTATATAGGGCTTGGAGGAAACGAGATAGGTTATACGTGGTTAGAGATATGTGTCCTTTTTGGTAAGAAAATAAGGTATGGTTAAGGTTTTTGTGCTAAATGTTATGTATGATTTCTGTATTATAATGTTTTTATAATTATGTTTTTAATTTCATTATTTTGATATTATGATGTGTTAATATGGTATTAAATGATGGCAAGTGAGTAAGAGGAGAAATCATGCGCTTATATGATATGGTTATGATAAGTCTTATCCTATAAACCCTAAGTAAAAAGGTATAATGTATGGTGTTGTAATGTGGGTTGATTAACTATGGTAAGTCAAAAATGATTATATTTAATATGTATGGGGATGTAATAAATTGAGGCTTGGAAAATAATGATATAGAACACATATGGTTTTTTGTGAAATGGGGTGGTTGGGTATCCTTAAGGGTATTTTGGTCAATAGGTGTTTAATATAAAAATCTTCGTATTTTAATTTGTCAAATGGTTTAAAATATGCCAGAAAAATCATATGAAATTTTTAGAATAATTATTAATGGACTAAGTCAAAATAAAATGAAAAATTCCCTTGAATTAGGGATAATAACCTTAGAGGCATTATCACACATGTATAACGTTGAAGTTAAATCATGATTTTTGGATATGTTGTTAACGTTGAAATTTTAGAAATATATATTAAATTTTGTGGTTATATGTTTCTTATGGGAAACATTATACCTAATTTGTATAATTAGGGTTTTGTAGGGGTTATAAATAGTAACTCTTGAGATAAGGTTGTTATCACATTGGTAATATGTTAAAGTTATAACTTGAGTTTTGGATATGTAGATAATAACAGTAATAATAATAATAATAATAATAATAATAATAATAATAATAATAATAATAATATTTGGGGAGTATTTGCTAAAATTTATGGATAAATGGTCAATATGGAAGAAGTTATGCTTATAATATGAAAATAGGGTTTTTTAGGGACATTATTAAACCTATTAGTTAAGGATGACCTTCATAACTATGTGGTTGTGCTTTACATGTTTAAATTATCCTTTATAAATATCAAAAAAATTATGAATAATACTATATTAATCATTTAATGTGAAATATTAAGTGAGTCAGACCAAAGTATTTTGTATGTCTGTTCTATCAGACAATAATAGTGGCTTAAGAGTGTTTTTCCCTAAGAGGTGCATCAGTCTATTCCACCAAATTAAAAATAGTGTGGCTCTAAACTCAAAATGAATGAGAATATGATTCTTAGATGGGTAAATAATTAAAAAGATATTAATCACTTAAAGTGAAAGATTACGTGAGTTAGGGTTGAGGTGTAGTGTTTGTTCCATAGGAAAATAATAATGGCTTAGGTATATTTTGTCTTAAGAGGTGTTTTAGACCATCTCATTGGTTTAAGAATAGTAGTCAAAAGTATGTCTCCTTGATATATGTTGGGTCCATTCCACCATATGATAATAGTAGCTCAAGTCTATTTTTCCCTAGTGGGTACTTTAGTCTGTTCAGCCAGATTGGTGTCCTTGAACTCAACATAAATAAAAGATTTGATTATGTGTGTATCTAATAATAATGAGATCTAGAATTAGTATTTACCTTGCATTGCTTTATGTTAGCACACATGTATACTTATTCTCTAATATAGACTCATGTTTCTGTGTAACCTTACTTCAACTATATTATTACTTTACTTAGCAAGTAGTATACTAATTATCCTTTTCATGGGTACTGCTCATTGCCATGAGCAGATGACTCAAATATTTTTATATAGGTCAATGAGGACCCTTTGGTTGATTTTTTTTTGCATATAATGCTGTAATACCCAAAATTGAGCGGAGTGTTATAAGGATTGATTTGGCTACTTATATCAACATGGTATACCATCCTTTTGGTGATTCCATTATAAGAATTCCACAATTAAGCATGCTGGCCGTCGAGTAATTTTTAGGATGGGTGACCCTCCCGGGAAGTTTTAGAATTTTTTGAAAATTTTTCGAGAAGTGCATGAGTGAGGATAAAGAGTGCTGAAAGGACTCGTGTTGATATTTGGGGCCAGCCAATCAATCCAAAAGCGCTCTAAGGTATCCTTCATGTAGTCGTATCGACTTGGGGTGTTACAAATGGTATCAAAGTGAAACCGCGACCGTGAGCTGAGCTTAGATGAGCCAGTTAGCCACCTAGCGGAATGATTCTTGGGATAAACTGTATTGAGATAGTTAGTTGTTGAAGTGCAACAAGGATGTTACGTTCTTTGAGTGGGGGTGAATGTAATACCCAAAATTGAGCGGAGTGTTATAAAGATTGATTTGGCTACTTATATCAACATGGTATAGAATCCTTTTGGTGATTCCATCATAAGAACACCATAGTTAAGTGTGTTCGCCGTGGAGTAATTTTTAGGATGGGTAACCCTCCTGGGAAGTTTCAGAATTTTTTGAAAATTTCTCGGGAAGTGCATGAGTGAGGACAAAAAGCACTGAAAGGACTCGTGTTGATCTATGCGGCCAACCGATCAATCCGAAAGTTCTTTAAGGTAGCCCCCATATGGTCGTATCGACTCGGGGTGTTACAAATGTCTCATGTGTAGGGGAGTTATCTCTTGTATCAAAGTTGGACATATAGAGTTATGTTATTCGATTATCATTTTTGGCTCAGATACTTTTTTAAACTCCTAGTTTTATGGGATCCCTTTTATATACTATTGGATATTGTACTTATAGTCAATATTCGAACTCGTATTTAAGTTTATGACGTTTCTCTCATTTTCTATTTATTATGTTTTATATTCTAATAGTTGTGCTTTGTGATTGATATAAGGATGGTATGGTAAGCCATACTTATGTCAATTACAAAGGAAATCCCTAGTTATTTTAGTATTATGCTTATGCTAAAAATACAAAAAAAAAATTATAATAAAATTTGGGGTGTTATACTATTTGTGGTGATCAACCCTAGTAAATGGCACAAAAATTAAATTTTATTTATTTATTACATAATTAAAATCAAATGAAATCATATCATCAAAGAGAAAGTAATTCTTCCTAGAGGTAGTATCAGCCCAAAAAGAAAAAACAACGAATCCACTACCATCAACCATATAATCAAAATAATTTCCTCTTTAATTTTCCCTTCTTTTATAAAATATTTCTACAAACATATTATAATCAAAATCTCTAATGTAACACTTCACATCCCTAGAATGTTACCTAAAATCCTTTAATGAAACACCTACATTCTCATACCTTCTCATTTGTTCTTAAATAATCGAAATGATTTGAATGCCCTAATATTCATCCTAGCATTATCTAATAATGAACTTATTGTGCATGATTAGTCAAAGTCCTCCCCTCTTTTGAAATTGTCAAACAGTAGGTATAACTAGAGGTTAATTATGTCCTTCATAGAAATTTAAAACCGCATAAAACCCTTCAATGTTGTGCTTAATACAAAATCTAGCTCTACGTACCACTTTATTAATCACTCTCCTTCTAGCTCCACCTTCACCACTGCCTTGGGCACAACATATATTTCTTGATGGCTTAAAATTTTTCGAGTAAAAATTAGATATTTTAATGTGACAAAATTACTCACAGTTCTCTTTTCACTAGACAAACAGACACAAAAATCACAAGTATAAGCATAATTCTTATAGAACTTAATCCCATCATATAATGATTCAAATCTCATTCCTACAAAATGGGCTACTTCTAGTGAACAATAGGGTATCCATTCCTTTGTTATTTCACTAGGATATGTGTGTGGTATTGACTTGGAAGTAAACTACCTATTCTCAACATCATTTAATATTGAGGGAGGAGAAGAATCTTATTTTTCACTCCTAACACCTATAAAATAAATGAAATAAGTCTATCGCAAAAAAAAGTAAGATGGAAATAAGTAAACATAGATCAAACTAAGAATAAATTTCCAAATAGGGCTTTTCATCCATAAATAGAGAAGTGCCATCATTTGTTCATTAGTTTCTCTAATTAGAGGCTAGCATGAGTTATGGACTTCAAAGTATAAGGACCAAATAAAATATAGAAAAAATAATAGAATACATTACTCTATTTTCATGAACTAAAAATGAGAAAGATAGGGCTGTAACACTTTTAGTGAAATTTAATAAAGATCTCATAGAATTCACCACTCTATTTGATTATGTTGATCACATAATATACACTTATAACATATGAAATCACCCATTACTACTATCTAATCCACTAATATTATGAAACAGCCAAAAAAATAATATAATACACTACTTTATTTTCTAGAACCAAAAAGGAGAATGAGAGGATTGGAACCTTTCGGTGAAATTTAATAAATATATCATAGAAGTCAACATTTCTTTTGATTATGTCAATCACATAATATACACTTGTAACATGAGAAATGACCCTCTTGCCACTACCTCATCCACCAAAATTAGGAAACAACCAAATCATAAATCTAAAGTAAACCAGAGGAAAGGAAGAAACAAACCTCAATCAACTCTTCACTTCAAGCTACTCTCTTAATCAAAAAAATGAAGCAAACTATGGACCAACTCAATTTCAACGGGAGGAGATGAGTGAAAGCTACATTTTCACCAATCTAACCCTAAATGACACAGAAAAAAATGGGAAAAATAACACACACAAATCTAGGGTAACTAACAGTAGTTTAGATGATAATGTAAGAAGAATGATGATACTTATTGGTTCGATACTGTAAGTTGAGGGATAATATCGGGAGTAGTTGGAGAAGAATTTTTAGGAAACAAATGATGGAAAACAATAGAGAAGGTGGAGCTAGGATGATGGGAAGATAAGGATTAAGCGAGTATAATAAAAAATTAGAGTGCAAACAAAAAGAAGAAAAATGACCATCAATGTATGTAAAGCACGAGGATAGATGGATGGAAACGAAGAGGAGTGAAATTTGCTGTTGAAACTCAAGGAAATAAAAGGAAAAGTGTGATGGAGGATGGGAGTGGTAATGACAATCAAATGTGAAGGTTGGGGTGGAGACAACAAGTGGATGAGAATGATGGGGTAGTGAAAACGGAGGAGAAAAATGGATAAATGAGGTCAGATCGAATGAGAAGATGGAAGATGGCATAGAAAAGTTAGCACACAAAGTATAGAATGCTAGAATGGGAGCAAAGAAGTTACCAGTGATGAGGATCGAATGGCTAAATGTTTCGTGAGAAAATTTCATTTATAACATAAATTTCTTCTCTCACTACCCCGAAAAGGGGTTTTAATAATGGTTATTTTATAGTTTTAATAACGGTTTTAAACTGTTATTAAACTGTTCATTATTAAATCTTTAATAACGGTTCATGACCCTTATCAAAAATATTAAAAAACCCGAAAATAGGAGCATAAACTTTATATTTAATACCATGATTAAAAAAAGGTTTTAATAACAGTTCTTCCATAAAACTGTTGTTAAAAACAAGGTTTCAATAATGGTTTTCAAGAAAAAACCGTTGTGGAAAACCAAGTTTTAATAATAGTTATTACAAAAACTGTTGTTAAAACATTATCGATGTAGGGTTTCAGTCATTGATTATGCATTTATTAAACCCTAATACGTATTAAATGAGCATAAATTTGAGATTAAATGCACATTTTTAATAACAGTTTTCATCAGAACCGTTATTAAAGCCTAAGTTGTGATAACGGTTTTTATAAGAACCATTATTAAAACTCTATCATCCAATTAGGGTTTTAGTTATTGATTATGCTTTTATTAAATCCTAATACGTATTAACTGAGCATAAATTTGAGATGAAATACATGGTTTTAATAATGGTTCTTAATAAGAAGCGTTATTAAAACTACAGTTTTTTTAATGTTTTTGATGTTTTGTTCCTGCCCACATACACAGTTGTATGTTCAAATAATTACAAAATCTGCATTGTAAAACAACATCAATTCATAACAAATCTGCAATCAGACCATACTTTCAATCAATCTCTAATTAATATGCATGTCTTAATACACCGAACATACTCAAGAATCAAAATTAGTAGGCATACCACAACTTGGTAGCTCTACACTCTAAAGTAAAAAGTTCATAAATCTAGCCTAGAAGACCGAAAGACATAGACGAAATACAAACCTGAACATGCATGTAGAATATATAGATCTCTACCTAATACCGAATGAATGAGTGCACGTGCCTGGCCCATTGATCTCTAACTTTATCAATTTCATCAGCATTATATCACTGGCCTCGTGCATAGTCATCGGTAAAAAACTACAATGCCCAAGTTTCGATTAATATACAGTTACCACTTGCGTCAAGTACCAAACATATATGTCATGATTCATTAATGGAAAAATATTGAAAAGCAAACATACATGGCTTGGATCTATGTTGACCGATTTGTTATTGACTATCAGATCCATTGCTCTACATACACAATATCCATAATCATTGTTGTTTTACTGTAGTGGACACTGTCAAATGAATTTAGTTAGCTCTCTAACTATTAAATATTAATTTGAATTAAAATAAAATGCAAAATAGTTGTCTTCCTACTTACTATGACATGCTCATATTGAAGATTCTTTGGGTTTGGGACACCATTCCCACCTCTCTTTTGATACGACGTCCGTAGTGCCCTAATAAATAGAGTTGGATACACAATATTGTAAGTATATATACCTCAAATAATGAAAGTAGAATATATGTATAAATAAACTAATGAAGTAAGAAATGAAAAGTATACTAACATGTCGATAAATTCTTCCCCACCACGACGAGCGACTTCAGAAGGCACGTCATAGGTTCGAAGAGAATCAAACACATAGACTTTATTAAGATCAGGTTGGACGGGGTACAAAACCTTATGTTCATTTGCGAGGTGAGGAATGAGATAGAGCTTGTTATGTCCCTCAATAAAAATGCGATCTGCTAAATAGTTTATGTACCTACCCTCTCTTATTGTACTACCGTCAGCTATGTAGTATGGGCACACAAACACAATAGAGGACAACATTCCCTACATTGTAGCGCAATTAGCTACCAACCTATGGACGAAAATAACAATGCATATTTGTTAATAACTAATAACTCATATAAGAGGTCATAAAAATTCCAATTGTCCAAGTTAAGTATACTAAAATCTCAAAATGAAATAATACTTACCTGACATAGACGGCGACACTCATGGTTGACCTCCATTCCTAATTATTAATGTTGCTTATGACAACCGTCGATACCATGTAAGTAGCATTGTCCCTCTTAACATACTCAGGATGACACTCAATGAAAATAAAGTTATCCCTAAGGTAGTTTTGGGTATAAAAATACAATAAAGCTATTGCTGGTGGAGGTTGGCTTTTCTCTAAAGAAGGAATATTTTATGGGGTAACTAATTTTTCAAATTTAGCTCTCTTTCATTTAGCAGCGCCCTCTTTTGTGTTGCTCGTTCTGCTAGTACCTCTCTTGGTTTTACTAGTAGGATAAGTCTTCTTTTTTGATTCCTAAATTGATAAGATTAAACAAAATATTTATTGAGGATATAAATATATATATGGAAAAGGTATGAATAGTATAACTACTAAACAAGGTTTAATGAAGATGTTGAATGTCAATACCTCTTCAGTAATGAGACGTATCTGATTTGCAGGCCAAGCCACGACGCTTCCATGAGCTTCTAGTACTGTGGTTGCCTCATCGCCCTCTTTATAACAAGGCAAGTGCATACTGCCAATGATTGGAGTGTCAATACTCATTGACCTTGTATTTAGGGATAAATTGTACCCGTGGACTATTAGCGTTTGGGTACTATGACTGATGCAGACCCTTCCTTTAGCCAAAAGTGTTGAAAGGTCATTCGCTAACAAGTCATATTTATGCAAACCTTAAACAAAAATATTACACATTATTAATTATTTATTACACCAAATACATTTAATAACAATTCATAGTTTGTAATTCTTACCGCGGGAAGAGTAGAAAGACGTGCATCAGCTTCACAACTATCTCTGACGCTATTTCCATTAGGTATGTGAAGTTGATCATGGTCTACTGAATTGGATGAATTATACCCTTGAGATTTAATAAATGACTACTTTTTCTCCATTTTTGCCATCCGTTAAAATTCCATATTCATTTTCTGGGTGAGAATAGCGACTTGCTCATTAGTGCTACGAGAACCACGAGATCGACCATATATGTTCGTTCTCGTAACACCTAATCTAAGACCCCTGTGTCTTCCAAGGAGTTCTACAATTCCTGTAGCCTGAGATACAATGCTATATTGGTCCACCCTGTCCTCACCATCTGACGTTTCAAGTTCGTCTTGTAATGTATATAATATATGTAAATTTAACTTATAGGAATAAGCATAATATAATAGTTTTCTAAAAGAAAACTAAGTAGGGTTCTAGATATCTACAAACTTATAATTTTTTTTGCTGCAACATCTACATATTCATTAATATATCCATCTCTTGTTGCTCTAGCCTTCTTCCATAATGTACCAATATTGATGGACGAGGTACATGGGTCTAAGTCTTGGGCTAGGAGCTACAAAACAAAAAATATTCTTAATTAAGAATATTACTATAAAATTTGACATTTACATGTAAATAGATAAATCGCATAATGCATACCAACTCCTCTTCAAGGCCCGCATAGCCATTGCGAGCCATATTATGCCGGTATTTATTTTGCTTCGCAATCTCTTCATTTTGGGTACTTTTTTCCTATGTGACAAGCCAAAACATAGTCACATGGTTATTTTAATATTAAGTATAATATTGGGATCGATACAAAAAGTTTAATTGTTATCTAACAAATACCTTAAAATCCCTCGTAAGATGATATGCAATAAATTGGTTCCAACTTTCTTGATCGATGAAACCGTATCGTTTGAGTGGGTTTTGCCGTAGAGGACCATCCCTCTTTCTATACATTTTCCTACGAGCTAAATATGACCTAAATGTTCTTAGATGCTCCCCACAATGTCTAAGAAGCCATTTCTTCCTACTCTCAGGGACATTGAACACTCTCTGTAAAATAAGACATGTAGATGTATACAGATGTTAACGTAATAAAATTAATAACATTTGACATACAAAAATGATTACATAAAATAGCATATTTACCATGATTTCCTGCTAAATATGTTTCTCATGACCCTTTGGAACCTACTTCCAATTATTGTAGGAGATGGGAACACGCTTACGGGTCACAAGTGAAATTTAAGTCAAGAACATGTCTGCGTAAGGGCTAATTGGAAGATTGTAAGTATTCCATCCCAACTCGACTAATTCCCCATTATTCCTCATGTCTGTAATGATTCTCATACTCGTAGGTCCTCTTTTCCCTTGTTCATCACCGTTGTCCCTATCAATGTTTTTGTTGGCCATATCTTTACAAAAAATAAATAAATAAATTATGTTAGAATGTTATGTAGTGAGTAAATGTTATGTATTGAGCATAATGTACCATTATATTATCGATACGAATCATGCTTAGAAAGAATTAATCTCAAATGTAACATGATAATCTATATATATATATATATCACTGTATGAGTGGAATATAGATGGCCTGTCCGAATACCAAATTTTAAATTTATTACAACAAATGACAATGGCGACAAATGCTTATAAAACTCAAATTAACACTTATGATAGTACAATAGCAGAACTCCTGATAGTAGGATTATCTTGCCAATTAAAAGGATGGTGGGACTTCCATCTAACATCAGAAGAACAAATTCAAATTTTAGACGCCATAAAATTAAATGAAGACAATGAAATCATCTTCGAAAATGGTGAACCAATATTTGATGATGTTGCATCCTTTATCCTTTTAATTTCTCTACACTTTGTAGGTAACCCTTCACATCTCAAAGACTAAAATGTAGAATTGCTTTCAAACCTAAAATGAAAACACCTTAGTGATTTTCAGTGGTACAAAAACACATTCCTAACTAGAGTAATGCTTAGCGATGATTCAAACCAGCCATTTTGAAAAGAAAAATTTCTAGCTGGTCTTCCCCCTTTGTTAGGTGAAAGAGTTAGAAATAAAATCAAAGAAAGTCATGGAAACCAGATCCCATATAATAGGTTTACTTATGGTGAATTAATTAGCTTCACTCAAAAAGAAGGATTAAAAATCTGCAGAGATTTAAAAGTTCCAAGACACCTAAAATGGGAAATGAACAAAAAAAATAGGAACTAGGTTCTTTTTGCAAACAGTTTGATATCTTGGGAACATCAAACAAACCAAAAATATGTTCTGGAAATTGCAAACCCAGTTATCATAAAAAGTAAAAACAAAAATATTTACCTGCACACCAACCTCAAAAACAAATATCTTATTACCAAAAGTCAAAACCTAAAGGTAAAAAATAGATAGTTTCTTCTTCAAAAACCCCCGGGTATGGGAACCAAACCAATTTAAAATGCTTCAAATGTGGAAAAACAGGGCACAAAAAAATATATTGCAAACTAAATAGGCAAATTAGAGAACTCGACTTAGATGAAGAAACTATAGAGAAAATATAAAATCTCCTAATTGAAACATCTGAAAATGAGTTACAAAATGAAAATCAAAATGGTAACCTAGAAATGGACGAAATAATAACTACATCCTCCTCCTCTTACCACTCTTCTGACAAAGAAGAAGAGGCATTTATGAACCGAATGAATGCTTTGACAAAAGAACAAAAATTAGTTTTAGATATTGTTCAACTCATTCCTGACCCATTAAAACAAAAGGAATATTTAGAAAAATTAATGGAGTCATTAGAAACAGATGAACAAAAACCTCTAACCTCAAAGATTCCGTCAAAAGCATCAAATACATATGATTTAACATTAACTCTTAAAAAACAACAAAAGTCAAAGAATTTGATTCCAACAACGTCTGAACTTCAACATGAAATTAAAGAAGTTAAAAAGGAATTAAAATTATTGCAACAAAAACAAGAACTGATGGCCAAATCATCCAAATGGTATTATCAAAACAATTGCAAAATACGTCTCCAGAACCCAGTGAACCTAACTTATCTGAAGATGAACAAATACAAACCTTACTAATCTCAGAAGACTTTCTAAATGTGCTAAAAGAAATTACATCAAGAAAATATATCATTAGCATAACCCTTAGATTGTGTGATGATTTTCAAATTAATACAGTCATACTATTTGACGCCGGTGCTGACTTAAACTGCATAAAAGAAGGAATAATACCCAAAAAATTCCTTTCAAAGATAAAAGAGAAATTGTCTGCAGCAAAAAACTCCAAACCCAAAATAAATCACAAATGCGAGGCAAACATAATTTGCAATAATCTTCAAATAAAATCAACCTATTTGATCACACCAGACATTAGCCATAGCATAATTCTGGGCACCGCTTTCATTAATTTGATTACTCCATTTAAGGTAGGCTTAATTGGAATTTCATTTAAATCTAAAGGAACCATAAACACCTTTTCATTCCTTGAAATTCCCAGTAAAAGAAATCTAAATTTATTAAAGGAAAACTCGATATACAAAAATCAAATTAATCTCCTTATCCATGGAAAGAAAAATGATTTAAATTTGTTAAAACAAAATGTGAACTTATCTAGAATTCAAAATCAATTAGAAACAAAATTGATTAAGGATAAGATTGAAAATGAAATCTGTGCGGACCTTCCAAATGCTTTTTGGTCCAGGAAAGACCATATGGTCGACTTACCATATAAAGATAGTTTCAATGAAAAATTAATACCAACCAGGGCTAGACCAATTCAAATGAATTCCGAATTAATTGAACATTGCAAAAAAGATATCTAGGATCTAGAATCAAAACATTTGATTTCAAAATCTAGATCACCTTGGTCATGTGCAACATTTTATGTCAATAAAAATTCAGAAATCAAAAGAGGCACACCTAAGTTAGTAATAAATTACAAACCTCTGAATGATGCCCTCAAATGGATAAGATATCCAAATCCAAAAAAGAAAGATCTTTTACAAAGATTATGTTTGGCATTGGTATTTTCAAAATTTAACTTAAAATCGGGATTTTGGCAAATTCAAATTAATCTAGAAGATCGATAAAAAAACTGCCTTTACAGTACCATTTGGTCAATATGAATGGAATGTAATGCCATTTGGTGTAAAAAATGCTCCTTCTGAATTTCAAAGAATTATGAATGACATTTTTAATTCATATTCAAATTTCTGTATAGTATACATAGATGACATCTTAGTATACTCAAATAGTTTGGATCAGCATTTTAGGCATCTTAGGTTTTTCCTAAATGTCGCCAAACGTACTGGACTAGTCATGTCTAGGCCCAAAATATCCTTAGCCCAAACTAGGATTAGATTTTTAGGACATTATATCGAGTCTGGTATTATTGTACCAATCGAAAGGTCCATTTACGCCTAGATTTTCAGACCAAATTTTAGACAAAGCCCAACTCTAGAGGTTTTTGGGTAGTTTAAACTATGTTCTAGACTTCTATCCAAATCTTAACCAAATTGCAAAGCCCTTACATGATCGCCTCAAAAAGAGCCCATAGCCTTAGACTCAGGCCCATACCAACATTGTCAAACAGATTAAGGCCCAAATCCAGTCCATTCTGTGTCTGAACCTAGCCAATCATAACCTTTTCAAAATAGTAGAAACCAACGCCTCTGAAATAGTATATGGTGGCATTCTCAAGCATACCCAAGCCCATTCCGATGAACAGTTCTTGGCTCAAACCAAACAAGCCCAATCCAAATATGAAATAGTGATCGAATACACTTCTGGACACTAGACCCAAATCTAACAAAATTATTCGACAATCAAGAAAGAAATACTCTCGATCATCCAGTCCATTAACAAATTCCAATCCGACATTCTTAACAAAAAATTTCTATTAAGAGTCGATTATAAATCGGCCAAAGACATCCTCAAAAAGGACGTCCAAAATATTTCCTCAAAATAGATCTTCACCAGATGGCAGTCTCTTCTCTCTATATTCGACTTTAAAATCGAATATATAAAAGGTGAAGCAAACTCGTTGCCAGACTTCCTTACTCGAGAATTCCTACAAGGAAGTTTTTAGCATGGCTCCAAAGAAAAAAAGGCAAGGAGAAAGTTCAAGAGATCCTTGCAGCAAAACCCATTCGCTCATGGTATGAAGTGATTGTCGAGGATGAAGTAGCAGCTTCATCTCCTCAAACTGAAGAAACCAAACCATAAGTTCAAAATGGGTCGAATCACTCGCCCATTCCCCTGAAATCATCAAAGCACTTCAACAAGTGGCACAGACCATCCAGATTTCCCAACCTGGACACTCAGGTATGAATCAAAACTCTGTTTTAAAAATCGAAGGAGGATCTTCAACTCCTCAAACTCCTTCGCAAAAACAAATTTCAAAATTATCGGCTTTGAGAGAATCGATTTCAAGACTAGCAGAAATAGTTTTGAAACTAATAGAATTTCAAAAGAAGTCTGAATATTTTATAAAACCCCATCATTAGATTATTTCAAACCTTGAAGATGGATTCTATAATCAAGATCCCTTCATTGCTTTAACCAAATTTCTTTCTGGATGGTGTTTCAAACCATGGGGCGTGACGAAACCCCATGAGTATTGTTTTTCAATTATTGAGTACACAGGCTTAGCTTCATTCAAAAGATTCACCTTACCCCAAACCCAAAATGAAGCCGCTTACTCAACCTGTAAGTTACACAGGGTTATCCTTCCCATGGATTAGGGCACATACCTCAAATTACCTCGATGGTTGCTTGATTCGTACAGAAATACCCCTAACATCAAATTAGCCTTTAAGTGCTGGGACTATCAATAGGCCTGGTGGAATACCTTCTTCACTGAAAATTCTAGGAAATCTCACTCTTGGTTAATTTTCTTCCAAAACTTCACAAGACTAAACTACCCTTCTAGTTCATTCATTGGTGGAAGGATTTTAGGTCCTTACTAGAAATACTTCCCCCCTCAAGTATCAAAATCCCTTGATACTTTCAAAAACTTATTTAATCCTACAGAAAATGATAGGTTATTACCCCTATCTTTCATTTCTGCTCCAAACTTTTCTGTCCTTGGATTTTTGCATAGACCTCAGAGATTCATGAAATTGAAGGATTTCAAACCTTGATCAGACGCTTCAAGGTCAAATGGTGGACAAAGTACTAGACATTTGACAAGGTCTCCAATCAAGCGGTTCGAAGTTGCATCAAGGCACGACAAACGGCTATACCGGCAAATCAAATTCAGGCTAGTTCATCATAGACTAAATTCCTGGCCCAAAAATCAGTTACCATAGCAAAGCTTACAGCGACCAAATCAGAGGAAGAATATTTGGCCATCCTGAGCCAAGTACTTTCCCAAAACAAAAAGGAGAAGTCTTCATCCTCATCATCTGCTCTGACCCCAGACTATGTAGACGAAAATGAAGATGAATGTTATGGAATACTCCCTAGTATTCAGTAATAGTACAAATACGGGCATCAACAACAACAAATGGCGTATTCAACGGCATGCATCATTGGTGGCAGATAAAGAATATTTTGCCAGTACAAAAGAACGAGTCAAAAGCAAAAGCATCATCAAAAAAAGCAAAAAGATTCTCTAAGGATACTTTTCGGTGACAGACACTTTTGATCAAAGGTAAAAGCAATGGGTAAAAGCAACCGATAAGCAAAAAGAGAAAAGACAAAGGAATCTGTGGCAAAAGTACAAAGCGTGGATAACTTTTGACTTTCTTAGGTTACTTTTACTATTATTGTACTTTACCTTTTCTTGTACACCTTTTACTGTGTACTTTATACTGTTTAATTTCGGTGGATTATTCCCAATCCACTTTACAAAAGTTGTAATAGTTAAACCCCTTCTTCTACAAAAGGGGACTTAGGTTTCATTTGCAAGGGGTCGGAAAAATTTAGAGGGACAAGCTCTCTTAGCAAAAACCCAATCACCTATCCTTGTATCCCTTATCCAAAGGTTCAAACTCCAATAAAATTTCAAACTTATTTATCCTTTCTTCCTTTTTTCCCCTTCATTTGTTTTCTTTCATTAATTTTCTCTATTTATTTTTGTTATCTATTAATCCTTCAAACGTTTCGTGTTTCTGTTCTTCAAGTATTTTATTTTTATCCCAGGTCCTAGGGTGCATCTTGTATATATATATATGAATCATGCTAACATGTTTCCAAAAAGATATTAATACTAACCCTAACCATAATTAACCATAATAAACGATAAACCCTAACCCTAACCCTAACTAATTAACCATAATTTATTATAATAAAACCTAACCCTAAACCTCATAAAACCCTAATCCTAAACCTAGCTAACTATAATTAAACCATAATATATAAATCATATTATTATTATTATTATTATTATTATTATTATTATGATCATCATCATCATCATACACAATTATTTCTCTCTATTTAATCATTCACTTTTATATATTCCTTATTTTCTATATCTATTTAATCCTCATCAAATAGAAATCATTAACATATGCATCTCTAATTGAAATTTTCATTTAATGATGTGCATATATAAAATATATTTTTATTTCAGTATATGACATTTCCTATGTCTTATTGCTAGTTTCCTATACTTATTAATGAAAATGTGTGTGTGTGTATATATATATAGTTTTTATGAGTGAAAATGTATATAATTCTACACTCACATTCATATTATATATATATGTAAAGGTCTCAGCCAACACATGCATTTGTTAATATATATAACAATAACACAACAAATTCAACAACGAACAACAACATTTTCAACCAATACATTTTCGAACGACAAACCGCAATTTTTCAATAACAAAGAAACGCAACCTTGTAGCAACATGCATGCATTTATATATATATATAAGTAGATAAAAAGTTACGAGAGAAAGAACAAACACATACGTAAAGTGAGCTAGCTACAAACACAACGACGAGCAAGTTGAGAGCGGCAAGGGCCTACAAACACGATGGAGGATAAAGTTACAAGTGTTGGCTAGCTAGGTTCGGAACAATGACAGCACGCACATGCAAAGTCGACAATGGCAGAGGGGTGGTGCAGAGTTGGTGGTGCGAGGGTTTTCCTTACTTGAGAGGAGCCGGAGTGGTGGTGCACGGTTTGGTGGTGCGAGGGTTTGCAAGGAGAAGGAGAGTAAGAGAATGAAGGTGCAGAGAGTCTGAAATTTTTGGTACGAAATAGAACTGAGCGAAATAAAATTTTGATTTTGGAGTTTTAATAACGGTTCCTGAAAGAACCGTTATTAAAACGTTCAGACTTTTGACAACGGTTCTTGTATGAACCGTTATTAAAACCTCTTTTAATAACGGTTTTACGTGGACTGTTATTAAAACATCCGTGTAAATTTTAACGTTACCCTTTTAATAACGGTTTTGAACTATAATCGTTATCAAAACTATCCCGCTCATTAATTTTTACGTGTTTGATAACAGTTTTCGAACTACCGTTATTAATGTCTCGTTATTATTTTCCGTTTTCGTAGTAGTGTCTCCTTCATTTTTTTTGCCAACTTTTAATCTTGACCATACATTTAAACATTTGATTGTTAACAAACGTTCCTACATTTGTGTATTAGATAGAGTTTGTATATGACCTTAAATCTATATATATATATATATATATATAGACACGGACATAAAATAGTAGTTTAGGTCAATAATGGCTATCTAAAGTATAAAAAAATAAAATAAAAAATGGAGCAACTTTAGCTGATAGATTTAGCCCAAAACCATTACTAAAACTAGGATTTAATAACTAATTTCAGCTAAAATTATCATATGAAACCCCTCAGATTTCTCATGTTGGTGTGTTTTGGTTGCTTTACATGACGATTTTTGCTCAAAACTTCCCTCCATTTTGGCACATTTTTGGACTAGAATCGTTACTAAATATTTGATAACTCTCCATACACAACAGTTTAGATATGTTATCAAAACCTTATTTTAACTGTTATTAAATTGTCTTTGCATAGTAATACTTATGGATAGGCATCCTAAAGAGCTTGTTAGCGTAGTCGATATGGACACTATTGGCGTCATTTTCCTGTGACATTAATCCAATGGACACCGCCCTTGCTTCGCTTAACAACAGACAAAGAAGAAGACTGGGGAAAAGAGAAAGGACAAAAGGACCGACTATCCCGTATGCACCTTCCACCACGTGCACCGACTGCTCAGAGAAAAATTGCACCTTGTTAGTGATTGGCTTTTAGGGGTGGCTAATAGGAGACAATTGGCTGCGGTTAGCCGGTGACAGGGGATTAGTTTCATAGCGATCGAGTTGTAGTTTTAAAGTAGTTTCATAACTTAATAATTGGATAAATGATATAATAATTTGAGGAAAAAAATAGTATACAAAATCTTTGAATGCTCAGAGTTATACTTTCTTGTTTTTTGAAAGATCAGAATTGTAGTTGAAATCAATGGTCTTAGATTATTTTAGTCACCAGAGAAATTTCCTCTTTTGAGAACTTTGCAGCCAGGAACCGCCCGTTAGAGCAAATTGTCGATCAAGTGCGCTAATTAAATACTGTGCTTCGCTTTTTCTTTCCTTAGCCTGGAGTGAATTTTCTCCGAATTTGCACTGAAAGATCGAAGAAATGGTTCGTGACCTTCATGTAGGCGGCGGGCGCGTGGTTTGACCATTTCGATGGAGGCATTCTCGTTTTGTTTTTTTCTCGCTAGTTGCATGATTCAAATGCAGCCTCGTAGATGAAGATGTATATACGTGTCTATACTTGGGGTAATATTAATTATTGTTACTATATTTAAAAAGTTAATTTATTTAAAATAATTTAAATTTTACTACCCCGGCAAATAAAAATAAGATATTATGAATGTTGAAAAGAAACTTTAATTATTAATATAATTTAAGTCTAATATATATTGATAAAATATTTTTTTTATTGTGAATATAATAATAATTATATTTTTAAATTAAGACCATACAGTCTATTTGAAATACAAAAAAAATTACCTCTATATTTTTCATATCTTATATAGTCTATTTGAAATCAAGGAAGTATTTTTAGATGAATATCCACTTTGGATTTTAAGTGAAACTAAAATGCGTATTAATTTTTTTAAGATAGGTTTATCATTTCTAAGTACTTATTATAAAAAAAGATACAAAATATAGAGAATTTTTTTCACTCCTATTACTATTATAACAAATGAGCCCTTAAGAATAAATCAAATAGTGCGGGTTCTTTACTCAACTAACTATTAAATGGGTCAATAATAATAACATCTTATTTCAAGCTACATACTAAAAATCTTTATTCAAAATATTAGTATGATTTCATATTCTTCTGCCTATATATTTTCCTCAAAAGGTAGTAGCCAGGGCTATTCTTTTTAGTTATTCCAAACAAGAGGTAATCTAAGTCCATTATACTTACAACTGATGTACATCATTCTCACAAGATGTTGCTTCCTTATCTGAAACTCATGCATATATATATATATATATATATATATATATATATATATATATATATATATATATATATATATATATATATATATATATATATATATATATATATATATTGTTCATATTATCCGATATCTAATTATCTAATCTGATATCTTAATCGATCCTATCCGAAATATCAAATAACCAATATGATATTTTTTTTTTCAAATCAAATATTCAATTCAATAAATAAAAGATCAAATAAATTGGATATCTGATCTGATAAATTGTATACATATACACTCTAAACACTATTTATATTTCATAAAATTTTATTTTATATAATCATGTAAGTGTGTATATGTGTGTATAATTTGAAATGAGTGTTTATTACCAGTAAATTTTATACTTTTTAATTATTATTTTGATTAAATATTGAATTGTTATCCAAAATTTAAATTCACTAATTAAATATAATGTAATTTAACAATCAAATCAAATCATTAGACCATATTTGTTCAAATTTAATCAATCCTTTAGTATTCGATTAAATAGTTTTTTATATAACATTTCTCAGTTGTGACTTGCTCGAAAGTTTCAGATATCCTATGGAATATTTATTATCCAATCCGAAACTATGGATATCCAAAGCTTTTTTTTTTCAAATATTCAAAACTTTTTATCGAATATTAGATCCATAAACACCCCTACATTGTGAGGGAATGGTAAATGTGTCATCGTGGGCATAATATTGCTGTAAAGCAATCGGTTCTAAAAGACCTACTAAACAAAATCCGAATACAAAACCTTGCTTATAAAGAACAGAACATGCCACAAAAATCGAAGACATCAAATTACCATTATATCTTATTTATAAGTATAATTATCTGTATACAATGATATACCAACAAATTGAATGAAACTTGAATAATGAAAAGGAATACATTATTAGTATCTTTTCAACATTGTACATAATATATACTATACAAAGCTTAAACCATAAGTGGATAGGAAAATTAAAAAATAAATACAATGAAATTAATGTAAACATGATCATACTCTTTCCACTTGAAAAATTAATAAACAAAAGAATTTCCATAATTAATTAGTGCTCTTGGAAGCATTTTAGAAGTAATTAGCGTTAAAGACGCGCGACCAAATTTAGTCTTATTTCATCCACGACATTTTACGCTTGGAATGGCCCTTTTCTTCAACCTCTGCCAGACCCGCAATAATCGCTGCTGTTGCATTGATCAAAAATTCTGACCAATCCCTGCATGAACATAAAAAAACAATATGAGCATAATGTAAAAACAAACGGACAAAAAAAAAACCTATTGATAGCATCACAACAAGGAATTCTATCTTTTCCGGCAATTAAAACGATATTTTTCTTTTTATGGGAATCCGCAATGACAATTCCAAAACACTGTATAAATGCGACAATCACTTCAAAGATGTAGACTAGCAAGACAAGGAAATTCAAAAGAGTTGTTACTATTGTTATGTTTATCATCATTAATGACTCATTTAATAATAATAATAAAAACTTTCCTATATTAATATATTATATCACATGGTGCAAAATTATTTATCAACCTCTTAGCTGCCAATTGGATAAAATTAGATACTATTAGATTAATTATCTATTTTAAGTCTGCCCTAAAAAAAGAGGATCTATTTGAAGGCATTATATGCTTGAGCCAGCCATTGGTATATGCAAAATAAAGAGATCGAGTAGCAGCTACCTATTCGATTTGCTTACCCTTTGAGCGTGTCAAATGTTACTCCAACAGTAAGCTTGGCTTCCTCGAGAGCCTGACGAAACATCTCTAGATCTTCCGCAGGGTAAATCCCATTGTCCGGCACCTTAAGCTCAGAAGGCTTAACATCACAGAAAATAGGAATTACTTTCCGTTGGCATTGGATCATGAGGGAGAGTTCATGCAAACAAAAATAACTGTCACAATATCTTGGAGAAAAAACTGCCACCCCAACTTTACATTCTCTAATGGCTGGATCAATCTTATCAAACAGCTTATCACCTGGTTTCATGCTCTTGCTGTCCAAAAATGGGCTAAAACCGAGATTTTTTAGGTGGTTGAACAGTAAACCGGCGATAGTTCTCTTCGTATCGATACCACGGTGGTTGATAAAAACGTCACACGATGGTGATTGTGCTTTTGATCGTATCATTGATCGCGGGAGTGATGGTCGGACAATTTGTTCGGAGAAGGTTTTGACAATTGAAGGATGCATGATACTTCAAACAAGAAATGTGAACACAAGAAAAAAAATGGTGCAGTTTCTCGTTGAGAGAATGAAGCGTTAATGTCTGTTGATCGTCTTTTTCGGAGGTTAGTGATTGTTGCCTTCGGTGCTGTAACGTTTTTGTGGGGCTGAATACTGGAGGTACTACGCGGATGTTTTATATGAGGGAGAGGGCGTTTCCTCTTGTCTTGTGTACTATATATATATATATTCAAACATACGAGGTCCGGAGAGTGCAGGAAGAACAATTGGGGGCTTGATTTTCAAGGAAAAATTCTAGTAAAAGTGGTCTCATGCTGAGAAAATACGAAGTATTTTGAATTGACACAATACAAACTTGGCTACAGCCGGGCTTTTACGTTGACTGCTAAGGGAAAGGAGAGTGTTTACTCCTTCAAACACGAATATATTAATATTATTATAGTGTCATCAAGTATGTAATCGCGCTTGGCACTACTTGTCTTACTTTTATTTTTTTTAACTATCCTCTATTAAAATTTAACATTTCTTATTAAGAAAACAAAAAGGGCGTATAATTATAACTTTAATACTTCTAGTTAGCCTTTCATGTTTTGGTCATTTGTTTAGGAAAACTACTGTTGTTGGTTGTTTGCTATTGCGATTTCGTATTTTTAATATACTAAAATTAGTATATGTTTGAAAGAATTGCGGTTTAAAAGCTATAGTATAGGACCAAAAGATTAAAAATATTTCGCAATATATTGTTTGATAAAAATTTAAATAAGCAAAACTTCAAAAGGGATCAGATCTAATATATTTGATTTCTTATACACACGCCTTATTTATAAAGTTAAAAAGTAATTTTTACTACTACTTTTTTTCCTACCAACATTTTTTGTTATATGGTACCTAGATACACCTCATATCATATAGCCGGATACACAATATAAAGACTACCTAATGCTCGGTGTATATTATATCATTAATACTCATGATTGTATTAGTTCCATATTTATTTATAGTTTTTTTTCAGGAAAATGATTGTTTGCATTCATAAATCAACAACAATAGGGTATAAAGTGATCTGGGTTCCATTTAGCTAGGAGTGAATGGCAAGCCTACAAAGGCTTATTAACACACTACCACAAAAAAAAAGATTTTAATAATGGTTATTTTAAGGCTTTGATAAAGGTTATTAAGCATTATGATTGCCTGTTATTAGAACTTTAATAATAATTCTAGAATTGCCATTAAACAGCCACACTAAAACAGAGAAGTCTAGCCTTGAAAAATGGTTATTGTTGAAAATCGTTATCGAAAGTAGGTTTCATAATGGTTTTCAACCACAACCATTACTAAAAGTATGAGCTACTGTGAAAACATTTTCAACTGACAATGAATTAGAGAAGCATGAGGAAATTGAACCCTTATATTTACACAATTCTTCATATAATAGCTATCGATTTCTGTAGTAAATCTTAGAAGTATAATAAGTGTGATTCTAATTCAACTTTAGTAGTAATCAAACAAGAAGAAGATAGATAGATAAATAGATAGATAGATGGATATGTATGTCCCACAACTTTCTAAATTAAAACTTACCTAACAATCACAGATATGTTTGTATTATCCATTTCAACGATAATACATCTCAATATATGAAGGCTATTAGAATAATAAAAGAAGTAAATGTACCACCATTGTATTTCCACATAAAATGCTTCAAACTCTCCAAGTGCTTCTCACTCACCAAGTGCATGGTAGCATTAGCACACATGAAAGATATCAAAACAAAACTAGGCAAATCAAACAAAATTCCAATATATATAAGCAAAGATGAACATATCAAAAGGTACAACCAAATAATGACAATGAAAAATAAAAACTAAACCTTTAAGACATATATGAAAAGACGTCATATTTTTCATTCGAACATAGATAGAGAAAACTAATAGTTAAATCAAAGATTTATCCTTCAATTACCAACAAAATTGAACTTAAAGAATAGACATGATGGATGGCATCACTAGTAATGAGCAATAAAAAAAGCCATAAAGATTGCATCACTATATTAATGATTTCAATGAAGAAGGTGCTTGAATAATCAATGAAATCAAACATTTAAGAGCTAAAGTTAGAAAGAGATGGAAATCAAGAGAATATAAAAATTGGGGAGGATATAGAGATGGAGGTTAGAAGGCTAACTAAAGACGGGAAGCACATGCAATTACAAGACGTGGAAGATAGTAACATTTATCAAGCATTAGATTTTAGTAGAAAAAGAGAATTTGATGAATGGGAATTGTAGGCCTCATCAATTTTAGGAGAAAGGAATGGTTCTACTAAGGGTTAGGGGTAAAGAATGAAGGATTTTTAAGTACGTGTAAAAAGTGTGCTTGAGCTTTTGCAAATGGTTGTGAATAAAATTGTTGTTAAATGTCCTCTAGTTTGGGTTTACATAACTATGAATATTAAAAATATTTCCATGCAGTGCATGTATAAAAAATACACTTTTATCAAATGGTTTCATGTTAACCATCATCTATCCATCATTGTTAAAAGGCATTATTGTAATAGTGGCACAACACAAAACAAGGGAAACAACCAAACTTTCATTGGAATCTAGGTACTCATGTCAGAGGGAGATAATGTGATTAATTTTCCAATCTACAATTGATTCCATGTCATTAAAAGTTCACTTATATAATGGTGTAACACCCCCACTTTTTATGATGATAATTTTTTAAAAAATAATTTTAGCGTGGAAGCAAAAGCCAAATATGGACTATTATAATTGTATCTGATATTAGACTAATGCCTCAACATCTATCTTATATTGAATACAAGGATAAAGGAACAAAGTCAAAGTTATATTGAGATAACAATATAAATATTAAATGATATTAAACACTAAAACATCAAGAGAAATAAAAAGTGTGGCTCGTAGGCTAAAAATATATACAATCAAATCAAATCATTATCCTGTTATAAAAATCATCGATGAAACAAAATTGAATCAAGCCTCTCTATTTATGTGGTTATTTATTCAACAAAAAATAAACGTCTAGACTGTTTCTACTTATGATTTCCTTCCACTATGTCCTATGCTTCTTTGAGTGGGTAAGTTACCATGAAACACTAACATCCTGTATGATAAAGTACTGAGTAAAGCATACTAATACTAGTAATAATTCTAGATGTTCATTTCATATATATGAAACATGCTCACGTATACCTTTCATATAAAATTAAAGCATGCTAATCACATAACAATAACAAGCATATGCAACTTAAGGAACTGCCACACTATTTAATGCATAAAACATACTAAATTAACACTAAGAACCCTTCTTATGTTCGATATTTTCTGGACGAACTCAACCTGCATTCTCCAAAAAATTACCCTTTAAGCTCTAATATATAAGTCAACCTATTCTTGATAAATTTTCCTATTTAGCTCATATATTAGTGGATAAATTAGGGTTTTTTAATCTGTTGCATAACTTAACTTGTTCCTTAACTGGGTTTTTGGCTATAAATAACCCTAATCACTCTTATCACTTTTCTTTCAGCCTTCAAAATATCTCAACCCTCTAGCACTTGTTTTATTTCCTCTCCACTTTAAGCTTGCTTTTAAATTTCTTTCACTCTTCCGACCCTTTATCTATCCATCTCTTATTTATCTTTAAGTAAGAAAGAATTAGATTTAGGAGGAAGTTGAGTTGTTTTCAGCTCAATGATTCTTTATTTTTCTCTTAGGTGCGGTAAGTCCATTTTCTTTTCTAATTCAAAGTTTTTAGTGTATGAAAGTTATTCAATGATTTATGAGTTTTAACCTTTTGTTTTTAAAGGTTTTTGAAGTTGAAATCTTCCAATTTAAGTTTTTTCGTTTTAGTGAGAAAATTTTGCTAACCATCAAGTAAGTCATTCTTACCTCTTCATTATGGCTTGAATAAGCACGTGATGTGATATATGTTAAAAATGGCAAGTTTATGTGTTTGCATGAGATTTTGACTTTTGATTAATGTATGTTTAATTAATTGATAATCTTGAGAGAAAAGCATGACTTTAGAGAAAATTAAATCTATTTGATTCAAAGTGAAGTATGATTAAGTTTTAAAACTTGTTAAATTTGTTAACTTTGCAATAACATGTTATGGTTTAGATGTGATAAGATTTTACAATGTGTTTCACATGAAAAATGAATGATATGTGTTGTCTTGGAGAAAACCAATTTATTAGTTAGAATCTAAAACATTTTGTTTACAAAGTTGATTATAGAATCTAAAATAGTAAAAAATTTAGGGTGTTACTACCACACTTAGTACATGCCTAGTTTCGTATGTCATTCTCATACCAAGTGCTAAGGATAAAAATATTACTCCACTTAAATCAATAGCACAGTTATAAGAATCAAAATTGAGAGAATTAAAGTACATATTATTACCATTCTAAATAAAAACAACTATCAACAATTATAAAATACAATGAAAGTAAAATACAAGAGGGCATAAAATTACAAGAACATCTAG
Source organism: Tamarix chinensis (assembly GCA_030549775.1). Taxonomy (NCBI): domain Eukaryota; kingdom Viridiplantae; phylum Streptophyta; class Magnoliopsida; order Caryophyllales; family Tamaricaceae; genus Tamarix; species Tamarix chinensis. The sequence continues at coordinate 38,074,188 of CM060177.1, forward strand.
ATCGAAAGAAGCCAAGCAAAACACTGAATAGCCCTAAATATCAACCCAAAATACTAGATTTCAATTGATCTCACAAGAAAACCTATAAAAACCATTTCCCATCGAATAAGTATGAGGCTATGAAATAAAACCCATTAATAACATGGTGATGGGGAACCAATTATACAAGATTAATATGAAAAACCCACATGGAACACATAAAAAGAATCATATGAATACATGGTATAACATATTAAAATATTCATGGAATGATCAAAATACGATACTCAAATTAAATAGAAAAATATTACTAATCCACATATTGCTCATATCCATTCATTTAGATCATACTAAAACTTAACAACCAAGCATCTAAAGATTAGAACCAACCTCAACACAATAATCATAACCTCCGTAATATATCTTATATCTCCAAGTCATAATCAATAATATTCATAACACCATAGGTAAGACTCAAAGGCACAATACCAATAAAATTTATAAAATAGTAGGTAGTTCTCAAAGGCAACTACAGAACACAGATAGGCACTATGGCTACTACCAAACCACTTATAGGAAAAAAGACTACTACAAAATCATAGATAGGCATGAAGTCTACTACCCAATCATAGGTAGGAACAAAGAATTTTACCAAACACATGTAGGCACAAAAGCTTCTACCAAACTAATCTAATAATCATTTTGATTCAATGATTATAATTTCCATTTTTATTTTACATGTGGGAAAATTATACCAACTCGAACATACTAATGTATTTTAGTCATATCGGTGTACCAAGGACACATAGTATCCCACCAACTATCAATCCAAGGACACTAAGTTTTCATGGTCATATTGGAACATGAAGGAGAGACAGTTCTTTATTGATAAGGAAAACTAATCCATAAGTATGCATACACTCTATAAGTCTAGAAAGTTAAATAGAAAAAGATATATGGTTTGACTAGGGACTAAGACACACTAGCAAAAACACATGATCAACTATTGACTATTCCATGCCTTTAAGGTAGATATGCCTAGAGATCCACCATTTCCAATATCGAGGTCTTTTCTTTTAAATGTTTATATTGTATTAGAGTGGCCATGAGACCACACAATAATCATGTAGATCTAATATTTATACTTAACTATTTTTGCTCATTTTAAAACTTTCAAGAAAACCACAATCAATGTCAATACTAAAGTTAACATGATAGTATACCAAGGCCATCCTAAGTTTAATTATTCACTTTTGGACACATTAGGCTAAAAATGATCAAAGTACCCTTGAGACCATAATTGCCACAATATAATCTATTTTAAATACTAATTCTTTTTTATTTATTTATTTGCCATGAAAAGACTAAAACATAATAATTAAATTATTTAACATGTAAATAAAACTACTAGACATGCCAAATCAAAATTTTACCCTTACACATAATATAGTACATAAAACATTGACACTCGTATCTAGTGCATCCAAAATGATATATTATCATCCAAAACATATTAAGCAAGCTTATGAGGATAAACATTATGATATGCTTAAAATAACCAAATTATCCCTAGGATATATAATAATAATAATCATGCTAAAGCATGTATTTCTAAAACATCAAATTATATACTTCCATACTTAACAATGATTAAGACATATTAGGCATTCATATCCGAATAGATATTATGATGCACTTAAATGAACTATTTACCCTTAGGGCACATACTAATAATAATTATACTAAAAAAATGCATAGGCATGCTCAAACTATCATATTGGAAATACATACTTATTTTGACATTAAACCCATTTTAACAAACTTTTGTGTGCATAAAAATTTAGACAACTTAACATGCTCCTTTTTAACAAATTCTATACTAGCATTATTATGAAAAGAATTTCAACACGCTAAATATGCTTATAAAACTTATATATCAAAAACCCTAATGCGTTATCATGTAATACCTCACATTTTAGTAGATTATGAGAATTACCTAATTTTCTGCAAAAGTTCAAAGCATAGGCAACCTACTAAAATTTATTAGGCTCCACTAATCAATCTTTTATACCTAAAAATAATACCATGTTAACCATATTAATATTTACCACATTAAATATAACTTTTATTAAAATATGTACTAAATAAAAATTACCAAAATATCCATAATTTGTAAAAAGGGAAAATGTTCTAACTCACATTGCATGGGTAGTGTGATGTCAATCATGCAAGAAGGGCTTCGGTGGGGAGGTGCATGGTGGTGAAGGAGATGATGGAGCCACGAAGAGGTGGATAGTGGTGGTGATGGGTGCTAGCTGGTGGCTTGGTTGTGTAGGGAAAGTAATGGTTGTGGAGAGAGCAACTAGTGGTAGTGTTAGTGGTGGCTGCTGAAGTTGGTTGTTGATATAGGGAGACCAAGATAGCAATGGGGGAATAGTGTGGTGGTGGTGTAAGGCATGGTCGGGGGATGTTGGTGGTGGCAAATATAGCTCACATTATATAAGGGGTGGTAGTGTAAGGCTAGGAGATGGCTAGGAAAGGACAGGGTTAGATGGTGATGCTGTAAAGAGGGGGTAGTGGTGATGGTTAGCATTGGGTTGTTGTCAATGATGGAGAAAAATGACTTAAAAGGGAGGCTAGTGTTATGCATTAAGGAGCTTAGTTGGGTTAAGGATTGACTCTGAGTAGAGGAAGAAGGAAGAAGAAGAGGAAGGGAAGGTTTAGGGCTGAATAATGGTGATGGGTGAAAAAAGGGTAGGGTGAGGAGAAGAAGAGAAGCTAAGTGGTGATGGTTGGTGCTGCGATGCAGAGGAGAAGTTTATGGGGGAAAGTTTGAGTTAGGTATTCCGAATCAAAAAAACTTAAGGGGAAGTAGAGAGCTAGGGTCAAACAAAATGAAGAGGAGTAGAGGAGAAGGTGTATGTATATGGACAGTTAGGGTCAATAGAGAAATGTAAGTTGGTAGAGAGTCAGTGGTGTTTAGGGGCTCAACATGGGTGAAGGAGAAGGTGACATAGGTTGGATGATAGGGGGTAATGTAGAGGCACAACATTCATGAAGGGAAGGGAAAAGGGCACACGAAGGGGAAATGAAAAGGTTTTCACGGGGAAAGAAAGAGCATAGGTGTGCTCAGGTAGAAGGGTGTGTTTGGATATATATAGGGCTGGTTGAGGGAGAATGATAAGAAAAAGAAAAAGAAAATAATAGGAGGGTTGGGTCGATGCAAGCAGAAAGGAGAAAAGAAAAAGAGAAGGGAAAGGAAAATGAAAATATGATAGAGAAAAAGAAATAAAATGATAAAAGAGAAAAGAAGAAGAAGAAGAAGAAGAAGAAGAAGAAGAAGAAGAAAAATAGATTTAGGGTTGGAATTATATTTAGATTTAGATTTAGAATCATGATAACATTAATTTATCCAGATTTAGGGTACCCAATAAGGAAACATAAACTCGAATAAAATTTATTGGTTTAGGGTAATCTTAAAGAAAAAGGAAAAAGATAACATAATTAGGATAATTTTTTTTAATAATTTATTTGGGTCTATGAGTCAAGGATTAATAAAATAATTAAGCTAAGGTTTAAGGATTAGGTTTCAAATAAATGGCTAAATATTAAAATATATTGGTTAGAAATTTTGTTGTGTTATATAATAGGCTCCACCAATGGCTTGTTTTTAATTTGTGCCTTTTCACCAAAGATTATATGTATACAGTGAGTTTTGCAATGGATCAAGTATGTTTGTTATGTAAAAAATAGCTAGAGTCACTAAAAAATTTGTTTTTCCACTATGAGGTTTCAAGGGATGTGTAGTGTTCCATTATGCAAGGGCTTGGTTGTACTCATTATGCTTATTCTCTCCTGACTATCATGTGGTGGATGTAACAAGGAGGAAGATGGCCTCCAAGTAAGTTGATGATTCTTTGATTCGCGTTGGTTTTGAGTGCTTAACATATTTAGCAGGAGAGGAATGTACATATTTTTTATGTACAAAAAAGGACCCCAAGACATGTTATGAAATTAATCGTTAGCCACCAAATTAGAGAGTATTTTGTAAAACTTTTGATAATTTAGTTGCTTATGTTAAATCCTTAAGGTAGAGTTTTGGTATGTTGTTCTTGGCATTTGTAGCCTCATGTTTTGATTGGTAATATAATCTTCTACTATTTACCCAAAAAACAATCATATGCATAATACTCATACTTAGCATTTGTATCCTTAGATATTGATAAATCAAATCACATTTTAGTTATTCTGTATACAATTAGGTGATCATATAGCACATGTCATTATTTGTAGGTTCCTAATTTATAGAGCCAATAAACACCCTAGACCTCAACCCACATCAATCATCATCAAATGGGATAAACCAAAGTCTAATGAATAAATCATTTATTTCTAATCATGATTAGAATTCTTAGAGTACATAGATCATATCAATATCAGATGGCATAACCTATAGTCTAGAAAATAAATCATGTGTCAAGGGATCATGAGAACAAAAATAAGCATATCCCATAGTATATCATGAAGGAACCAATATATTCTATGAAATGTAGCCCATATGTAAAGTAGACTTAGTTTTAGATCAAGGAAATTTATGTTGGTTTGAGTACACCATAATGAACAGACTTATCAGCATGTGTGTCTTCCCTCACTAGTGTCCTGTGGATTATAGCCCCATCATAACCATGTTATCTAAGCCCTGATCTAAGCATGATAGTACCATATGGACCATAGTCTCAACATGGTAGTAAGATGATTTGTAAATCATAATGTCATTATAAAAGCATAGGTCATCTAGACCATAGTCCCATGATGATGTGGAAATAAGACACAACTCAAAATACCAATATAATATCAAATTCATTGCCTATAGTGTCGATACCAATCTAGGGGATAATCTAAACCCATTTCACTTTAATTTTAGGTTATTTATTCCATAATGGTCAAAGAATGCAAGACATTTCATATAATTAGGCTAGTAACAATAATTACATGAATGGAAATTAATATTTCTCATGAGAATAAACTTTTATCAATTTAGTAATAGCAAGTAACTCCTTAAGGTTCAACCCTTATCAATTCATTTCTCATATTATCCATAACCTCTCAAGGCTAATCATATCATATAACTAATTTCATACACCTTCTATTCAATATTATACCCCTTGGAGCTTAATCATTGAGCCTTATCAAGCAAATCAAATGAATCTTAATCTAACCATCATGTGGCATAAACCATGTTAGGGGCATATTATTCTACAATAATGGTTTAAACCATTTATGTTAAACTATCAAGCTTATATCAATCTTGTAAATAGAATAGGATTACATATCCAACTAATCGAATGGTATGGTGTATCAATTGATATTTTTAATCTTAGTTCAATCATATTTCACTCTCTAGTAAACTAATTAATCAGTTTATCAAACTTTTCAAATGTTTTTAGGCTCTTAAGAATGTAAATTTATCTCTACCTAGACTAATCAATGGGTTTGGACCTAAATTAGTTCATGGATTTATCCCAAATGAACTATATTAGCAAATTAAAGGACTAGTCGATCACTCATAACCACCATTTGATGTGTTGTGCAAAGTAGCCTATTATTCATCACACAAAAGCATATTTCAAGCATTTCATCACATAGTTGAGTATAACATGCATTCTACTTCTTTTTTAGCACATCAAATCTTGTTAAAATTCTCTAAAACTTTACACAATCATTTCACACCATGTTTGTCTAAAATAAAATCTTTGGAATCTCATCAAAAGTGAATTTCATGCTTCATTTACATCAAATTACAAATCTAGTCATTTGTGGATCTAACATGTAATTTTGCATAAACCACATGCCTAAGATATATATTGTTTTGCCAATATATTTTAATAAAATTTTAAACATAGAAAATAACTACATATAAAAAATTTATAACATTATCATTAATCATGATTTTATAACAAAAAATCATACATACATGCTCAATAATTTTGGAAAACTTTATTTTTAGACATGCTTCGATTAAATCTACTCAAAGTATAATTAAGTATCCAAATTATGAAAGGTAAATTCAGAACATAACTCTTGAAGGAAAAAATTTCTTGAAAAATAAAGGTTCCTTTTCATCTTTTAAATTGTGAGAATCAACCTCCTCAAGTTATCTAGAATTTAGTGTCTTCACCAAACTTATAATACCCGAATTTGGTTTTCTTCAAAACCACACCAAATAAAAATATTAAAAATCTTTATAAGGTTTTTCTTATGTGTTTCAAATATATTGGAACAAAAATATTTATATTTTCCTACTTACTCAAACTTAAGAAGATCAAAGAGGTTGAAGATGCATAGAAGTAGTGTTTGAGCCTACTTATTTATACTAGGTTTTTGAGGTTATTTGTTCTAATGTATGTGGTTTCTCTCCTCAAAATTTTTTATATTCAAATAATAATTAAATTAGATTCAACCAATATGATTTTAATTCCCTAAGATTTTGGATCATTTAGCAGCCCAATAGAAACATAAAGGCAAGCACAGTTAGGGCGAGCTACAACACTAGGTTTGTTGCCCCTTTTCATCAAACGTGATATAATCTTTGGCCTTTATAGAGCTAATTAATAAATTTTTGCAAATTTTATTAAAGTTTATAAACATAGATTAAGTGATAGCATAAAAATAATTAGGATTAGCCTTAAAAAAAACCATATATTTTACCACCAAATATCCTTATTCTCAAAACTCCCTATTCACTTCAATTTGAGGGTTTCGACCCTTGATGAAACTTTTATATCATCTCAATCTCAATCATATGACCTCAATAAAGTTATACTTGTTAAATCACTATAATATCCTTATGGTATGTTCTCAAAATACATATTCACTTAAAATGACATACTAGGATTTTCAATTCTTATCACAACTCTTTTTCAAATCTTGTTAAATCTTCAATATGATTTCTCAAAAAATATTTTCCTCTTTTTAGATCATAAAAATTTAATAATTATAATTTTAAAATTGTGGGGTATTAAAAATGGCATGATTGATCTCAAAAAAGGAGAATAGCTCAAAACTTAAAAGATAGGCCTTCGATTCAAATTTCAAAGTTGAATGATCATTAATCAACATAATTTCATGGGCAATTTTGCACTTAACAATAACTCTATCCACTCAGCAAATGGTAACTCCATAGTAAAGGTTTTTTTCACAACAAGTACCATCCACATTACACTTGACCATCTCTCCGTACTACCTTTCCTTATTTGTTGGTGCCTCATTTTAAGAGTTGCTCCCTATATCTTAGGTTCCCCATTAACATAGTAAGATTTATAATAGTGGTCAATAGACTCAATCATGCCATGAACATCAACTTGATTACCCTTGAATATTACCTCATTATGTCCTTTCTAGATATCCCTAATGATTTCCAAGGTCCATCTCATAAAATCAACAATTCCGAGATCTAATTTCCATTTGGAGAAGGGACCAACCAATGTTGTATCCTGCGTGACTCTTACCCCAATCAAAGAGCCAAACCACACCACCCTAATTATGTTGCATTATATGAAATGAATAGGTGATCAATATACTCAACACCTACTTATATTGAGGATAAAGATCAATAAAGTACTTAATATGTTTATTGATTTTATTTTTCAATAGAACAACCTTAGAAACATATCTCCACAACAAGAGATGTATTGTAACATCTTGAAGTTTCCTTACATCTTAATCCTGCTCTAATCCACATAGCATTGTTTAATCAAATTATCTTAACCTGTAAACCACTCATTTCAACTTATTACCCTTAAAAACCTATCTTTTTCTCAACCAATCGATAGTTGGCCAACCTGTAGATAGAGCCAATGTTCATCTAAGGCATTAGGTGATCAATTGACCAAGCCTCTTCAGTTGATCGGAGTTGGGCAATTTTATCCAACCTTTCTTATTTTAATTTATTTTGGCTACAAATTTATTTATATGCATAATATTTTTATATATTTGGGTTCATAGGTAAATCCACTTTTTTCCTTAAACCAATTATTTATACCAAAATCCTTTTTGAAAAAAAAAATTAATAATAAACATAATAGTGTGAAAGAATAATCTTGTAGTAATTCAAGTCCTACTTTAACTAACTATTTAGAATAAAATCCTTGAAGTAGCTAATACCCTAACCAAGGTTCATGTTAGACTAAGAGGTATCGATTTCATACTATTTCATGTATGCTCAAAGCTTGATTCCAAAGTTATGTATTTAGTATCTAAATGAGTAAGGTATAATATCAAGGTGTGCCCCATACCTAATGCATGAACGTACAAGAAACATCACATACATATCCATAGTCGAACTCTAAATAGATTCCCAATACTTCTCCTATACTCGGATTTAAGGAATACATGATATTCTTTCAGCAATTAGAATATGATAGATAATCTAATACTTGACTAATAACTAATAATCATTCAATGCTAAGATTCGGTTAATTTATTTTCTAAACCACAAATAAAGATATATATTAGGAATTCATCTGATGGACCAATTAATTAACAAAACTATGATTTACTAGTTGATAAATATAAACGTAAAAGAATAGGATTTTAGGAGAAAGAATCAATCACTAAGCTTTGAAAATATGAGAATATAAGAATAATGAATCAATCCTTACAAACTCTCTTAGGCTTAATTATATCTCTTTCACTTCTCTATCTTAAGGTTCTAAGCATATATGAGGAAAATATATGAGACTTTCAAAGTTAGATCTAAATTTGAATTATATATAAATCCAAAAGTATGTAAAACTATATGACAATGAGGCAGCGTAAAACAATGTTAACATGAGCCATGCCCATGAACATGGGTCACTAGTATTGGCCAATATGGCTAAGTCAATTTCAGATCTACCTTGCTCCTATTTTCACTATTTTCTACACTTTCAACATGGGTTGAAGTCTCTAATATTACCTCATTCTGCCACTTATCCTACAATCTTCAATTGAATCTAAAATTCTACATGTAAACATCCATGTTATGCACATTAAATGCAATTAACAAGCTAATAAATCTCCAACTTGATGCAACATTTAAACTAGCTAACAAACAAGTGAAACATGGCTATTTAAAACCAATCCCAAAAGGACCTCATGACATATAAAAAATAATAAATTCTTAACCAATCTCAAACTTGTACACAGTGAATGGCTACATTAGCACACCCATTGGATCTTCTTTAGTAGCTACTCCACATTCCAACCCAAGCTTAGGGGCTAACACTCCAAGCTGAATTATTTTCTTAAAAAATAAAATTAATAATTAAGCACACAACCACAAACTAACAACACACAACATGAACTCACTAGTGTACCTTTGATCATTAGGATTACTACCAAAACAAAAGTCCATAGAAGTAGTCAACCAACAAGTTAACATCCCCTACTCCAAGAAAGCAAATGTTAAACCCTTTAAGTGCTTCATAATCCACTCAATACCTGGCCGGTGAATCTCTTTAGGATTCACCATATATCAACACACAAGACCCATAACTTAAGATATATCAAACAATGAACCGAGTATATCATACATCAAACATAACACAACACCAGAGTTTGTAGACTTGGCCAAAAAAACAACCTTAGTAAGTTTAGACTTCTACATCACTACAAAAAACAATAACTCATCTCCCTCATGCACAACCTTTGTGTAACAAGCATGCAAATGACATCTAGAAAAAAAAGTTATTAATGAACCAATACTCTCTAATTTCTTAGTACACAAAAGAGATAGCATTTTTCCACTATAGTAGTACATCACAAAGTTGAATCACCATTTATAATAACTTCCAAGTATAACACTAGTCCTAGCACATAAAAATTACCTATAGTAGATAATACATAATTAGCTAAATCTTTAAATTCATAATTCAAAAAAGTATTTACAAGTATCCATGCTCTACTTAAGTCAATGCTCATTTTTCTACTTGCTACCAAGATACCCTATCATAGGGTCAATGAATATATTAGAAGGGTCATCCAAATCAACTAGTACCTCCATTTGATTTAAAGAATCATGCACACTCAAATGATACACCTCTCAGATGTTGCATTAGCAAAATTAATCTACTGAAGGAATATAAACTCATTGAGGGCAGCACCTCTCCTCGTAAGATGTCTAGACGTATCTAAATTCCATAATTATACACTAGAAAAACCCCCACAATATTAAATGTATATAATAAAAATTCCCCACCTTATCTTGTATAAATTATGGCAAGCTAATCAACTTCTACTTCCTGAACACACCATACTCACAAAATTCCACACTAGTCATACTTTATCCATGAAAAAGGTCATCTTAAAGCCCTTATTTATATTGATATGACTCTTATGTCCTAGTTTCATATGCCTAAGTCTAGTAATATTATAAAAAGAGCATACTCAATGCATGTTCAATTGTCTCGTAAATAGTCAAACTAACAGGCTTATATAATGCCCTAACCTTATCATATATCGTTACATTAACTTCTTTGGTAACCTTTAGTGTGTTAACCTTCATAACACAATGGTACCTATTACTATCCAAGGAATTTAGAAAAATAAAACTCTTGGTCTTCTCAAGGACATAAAAAAAATATCCTAATTTTATCAACATGAAAGCTCACCTTCATAAGCCTAATCCCATGATCCAACTCCACATCAAATTATGTAGTTTCCCTAGAATATTCTTAGTTTGAGAGTAACATGATAAGTGTACCAAGAATTCAAGATACATATACTAATCAATCTAGTCCACTTATTTGTGGAAGTTGGTACATCTTCATCACCTTTGTCCTATGCTATAGTTAGGGATCTTCATTGGGTTGGGTAATTCATGGCTTATATGACCCAACGCTATAGTTAGGGATCTTCAATGGGTTGGGTAAGTCATGGCTTATATGACCCAACCCATAAAATTATGGGTTAGATGGATTAGGTTAGTATTTTACTAGGGCTCATATGGATCAACCCATGGCGGGTTATAAACTTAGATGGGTTAATATAGGCTATCATAGGCTATTTAATATAACCTTTAGTATACCAAAATTGTCACTACTAAATTAATATCCATATCAGACCTTAGAAGGACCCTCCCCAACTGGCCCAAACTAACTTGGTTAGAGCTCACCCAAACCCTATTAATTCAATACGACCCCACTCTAATTGTGTTAGGGCAAGCCCCTCTATGACCAAACTTCACCCAAGCTCACTCGATATCGGCTCTTTTTGGCCCACCTCCACTGAGCTCAAAATCCTCCTAGTTATAGCAATCTCACTTCACCTGGGATTGCTTACACTACACCAATTTCTCCGAAGCTAGTATGGCTTACCCCAACTCTACCCTAACCAACCCCTGACTTAACCAAGTCTGAGCCTGCTTTCCTACCATAACTCTACCCTCGCTAGACCCCAACTTGACCCTTGCCTAAGGCTGCCCACCCCACCCCGACTTTACTCAAGCTAACCTTCTTACCCTAACTTAGCCTTACTCATTCCTTAACCCAACTCAACTTTCTTTGTCCATTCTAATTAGACACAAATAAAGCCCATTGGTTTGAGCCACGTTCATCCAGGCTCGTCAACTTAAACAACTTCACCTCGATCTAACTTGCTCGAACCCCACTCTTCCTTAGAATGCCATAGCTCAACTCGACTCTACTTGAGCCTACCCCACCTAACTCTAAATCTATATGTCTTACCTAATCTAGTTAAAACTCAATCATTCTTCTTGGGTTTCTTATCAACCTAACTCCTTCGGGCTTGACTTGTCCTAACCCAACACCACTCAAGCTTGACTTGCCTCTATATTTCTCTACCCTAACTAGTATTAACCTCACTTTACCCTAACCCTCATTTTGATATGACTACTTAGTCTTACCCATTCCCACATCTATTGGGTATGCCTATGACAACTAGATTAATCCTATATTGACTTAGTTTGGCCCATCCCAACCCAAATTCTTTTGAATAAGTTTAGGTGTGGCTGAGTTTATCATATGTTGTTATGATTTCAGTGGTGATGTTGAGGTGGGGCATGTATATTTAAAAATGGAAAAGGTGGAGATAGTGGTGAATCAATAAAGGAAAAAAGAGTGATGATGGTGGTGGTGAGGTTGCAGAGGTGATAGTGGTGAATCAAAGAAAGAGGAAAATAATAGTGGTAACGGCTATGGTGGTGGGGGTGGAGGTTGTGTTGGTGGTAGCGGTAGTGGTGTGGTGATAATAGTGGAAATGGTGGTTAAGATGGTGGCAAAAGGGGGCTATAGGTTGATTTATACATACATACATACATACATACATACATATACATATATATATATATATATATATATATATATATGTATGTATGTATGTATATGTATATATATATATATATATATATATATATATATATATATATATATATATATGTATGTATGTATATGAGCTCATGATAACCTATGGGAAACCCATGTAACTATGGGTTAAAATGGATTGGGTGGAACCATAACCACCCATTTAAAGACCCCTAGCTATAACTACATTAGCATTATCATTGGTTGAATCATCAATTTTATGTGCAGATTTTCTATTTAGCCTAATCTCGTATCATTAATACCCTAACTTGATTAAAATCTCAATAAAATCTTATTTTAGCCTTAACCAAATTTCTTAATCCCAAAATCCTACTGAATCCAAATCTTTGACCTAGATAAACCGTATTTTGTAACCTAATCTTAAATCAGCTAAAATTTATCAATAATCCTATATATTTTAGCTAATCCAGAGTTATCTAAAACTAATCCAAAAATTTCCTTTTTCCTTTTGTTTCTCCTTCTCCTTTTTCCATCACATGTGCCGTAACATTTGACTACCCTTATTCTGTAACTAGCACCATCAAACATCTTCCATCACACCACTACAACCACCATCATCCATCATCCCTCACTCTTACTCTTCTTCTTTAGCTAACTGATCAGCATACCATCCCCTCCCATACCATTTTTCTTTCTCACACAATATACACTCACACACCATCATCACCTCTTGTTGTAGAACCGATAATTTCACCCCAACACACACAACCATCACCTCCTATCCTCCTTCGTTGAGAATCTCCATTTCCATCTCTTGTGCCCGATCTACATCCTTTACCATTTTCTTTTACCCATTCACACATCCTTTACCATTCTATCCAAAATAACCTACAGAGCTCCCTTTTCTTCCTTCTTCTTCTTCTTCTTTTCTTCTTCCCGTGTGGTTGTGCCCTATTTTGCATGATCAAACCACCATTTCCACCACCATCACCACCGCGCACTGCCACGTACTACCCATCGACTGGTGGACCAACCACTAATGTCACCACATCCTTCCCCTTCACCATCTCCTACCATCACCGCTAACCACCGCCTTTTCCCCTCTCTTTCTCTCGCGTTCGTTGCATTCATCTAAAATGCAAAGCCTACATAAAGCCTCCAACATGACCGTGAAACACTAAAATTCATTATCCAGTGCTTGTGCAACCCAGTACAGCCTGCCCGTGCACCCTCGCACTGTCTGCACACTATAATACCCCAAATTAAGTGGAGTATTATATGGATTAATATGGATACTTATATCAACATGGTATACCATCCTTTTGGTGATTATGTCCTAAGAACTTCGTAGTTAAGTATGTTAGCCGTGGAATAATTTTAGGATAGGTGACCATCCTGGGATGTTTTAAAAATTTTCTAAAAATTTCTCGGAAAGTGTGTGAGTAAGTACAAAGTGCACTGAAAGGTCTCGTGTTGATCTATGAGGCCATCCGATCAATCTAAAAGAGCTCCAAGGTAGCCTTTGTGTGGTCTTATCGACTTGGGGTGTTACAAATGGTATCAAAACAAAACCAAAACCGTGAGTTGATATTAGATGACCCAGTCACCCACCTAAAGGGATGATTATTGGGATAAACTACAGTGAGATAGTTGATGGTTGAGGCGCAACGAGAACGTTGCGTTCTTTGATTGGGGGTGAATTAATACTCCAAATTAAACAGAATGCTATAAGGATTGATATGGCTACTTATATCAACATGGTATACCATTATTTTAGTGATTTTATCCTAAAAAAGTTACTGTTAGGCTTGTTGGCCATGGAATAATTTTTGGATGGGTGCCCCTCTTGGAAAGTTTTAAAATTTTTTAAAAATTTCTTAGGAAGTGTGTGAGTGAGGATGAAACATACTGAAAGGACTCGTGTTGATTTGTGGGGCTCGTCGATCAATCTGAAAGCACTCAAAGGTAGCCTTCATATGGTTGAATAGACTCGGGATGTCACACACGTGGCCTATCGAACACCTATATGCATCTGTTTGAATTAATTTTGTTCTACTAGTGATTGAGCAAGGTCGTGCCTCTTTGCACAACCTATTCATGCACGATTCTAACTCTCGACCTGGGTGTGCACTACCTGCAACACATTCATGAAGCTCCCCATTTTAGCCATGCACCCTTTGTTTCACCCCCAAACCTTACAAAAACACCACAAAATTTTGACCATATCTCCACCATACATTCCACCACCCATCCACACATATCAAGCTTCCATTTGACTCTAGTTATTCCATTTTTACCCTCATTTACCTTAATATTTCCCTCAATTATACTCTTCGAATCTAATAATGTTTTATGTCATTTTTTTATAGGTAATATTCCAATGATCTCAAGAAAAAAGTTCTAGGATTTACATGCTCAGAGCCAGATGTCCTAGTTGGTAAGGATGCTAATTGATGTTTTAGGGTTTTTTTTTGTTAATTGCTTATATGGTTATGTGCATTTCCATGATATTTTGTTCTATATGATTTAATGTATGTTGTTGATGATATATTGTGATTATATGGAATATGTGTTTGAATAGAAGTAAGAATGGGTAAGAGGTATGGATATGATTTTGTTATGCTAATGACATATTTGTGGAAAATATATTTTATGTCATGAAATATAGGCTAAATGAGCTATGATAAGTGGACATAATCATATTTATGATGTATGACGATAAATGGTGGATTTGGAAAAATAATGGTTCTTGAAGGTACAAGATTTTATAAAATAATAGCTATTGGTTATCTCTAAGGGCATTTTGGTCATTTAGGGTAAACATGGACATTTTGGTATTGTAATATGTTAAGTGGCTTAAAATATGATAATGATATCCTGATAAATGTTTTGCAAGGATTATTGTTTATCTTAGGTTCCTAAAAAAGAGATAATGATCTAATTAGGGTATAGTAACCTAAAATGATATTCTTACTAATCCATGAGTAAAACCCTAGAGCTTATCTGAAATTTTAGATATGTTGCTAATGTTGGCCTTATGATGATGTATATTTAATTGGGTGATCACATGAGTCTTATGGGAAGAATTATGACTACCTTTGTAATTTAGGGTTTTTGCTAATTCTATGAGTATTACTTTGGGATAAGATTATTACTGTATATGTATGATGTGGAAGTTAGATCATGAATTATGGGTATGATAAGAATGATGACAATTGAGAATGATATATTATAATTTGTGGTTGAAAAATCAATATGAGGGAATGATGCTAGCAGTGTAGAATTAAGGTTTGAAAATATTGATGATCTTGACTTGCATCATATTTTTATCTGCCTCAATATGTGCAATGCGTGTGAATTAATCATAAATAAGATACTAATCATTTAAAGTGAAAGAGCACATTAGTAGGGATAAGGTGTTGTTTTCATATCCCTTCTACTGGAGATAATAGTAGCTCAAGTGCATTTTACCCTAAAAAGATGATGTTTTCAAATATTCATTCCACCGGAGATAATAGTGGCTTGGGATCATTTTTCCCCAAGAAGGTGATGTTCCACCAGACTAAGAATAGTAGAGCCCCTGCTCATCGTGAATGAAACTATAACTATATAACCTATGGATACGATACTAATGACTTAAAGCGAAAGAGTACGTGAGTAAGGACCAAGGTAATGTTTTTCTATCCATTCCATTGGAGATAATAGTGGCTCAAGAACATTTTTTCATAAGAAGATGATGTGGAAGTTAGATCATAAATTATGGGTATGATAATAATGATGACAATGGAGAATGATATATTATAATTTGTGGTTGAAAAATCAATATGAAGGAATGATGCTATGAGTGTGGAATTAGGATTTGAAAATATTAATTATCTTGACCTGCGTCATATTTTTATTTGCCTTAATGTATTCAATGCATGTGAATCAATCATAAATAAGATACTAATCATTTAAAATAAAATTACATGTTAGTAAGGCGAAGATGATATTTTTAAATATTCATTCCACCGGAGATAATAGTGGCTTGGGAGCATGTTTTCCCGAGAAGGTGTTTCAATCTATTCCACCAAATTAAGAATAGTGGGGGCCCTACTCATCTTGAATGAAAATATAACTATATAACCTATAGATAAGATACTAATGACTTAAACAAAAGAGATGTGAGTCAGGACTAAGGTGATATTTTTCTATCCATTCCACAGGCAATAATAGTGGCTCGAGAGCATTTTGCCCCAAGAAGGTGATGTTTTCATATCTGTTCCACCAAATGATAATAGTGGCTCAAGTGTGTTATCATTGAGAATGTGCTTCAGACCTTTCCATTAGTTAAAGAATAGTGGGGCTCCTAAACTCAACGTAATTAAAAGAATGAAAATGGTTATATCCAATAAAAAGGCTTAGATCAATATTTATCTTATAAGATGTTTCAATTTTTTTAATGTGTACTTATCATCTATTGTGAATGCATGTGTGCCTGATTCATTAGTGTTGTTCCCTCACTCACTACGTAGTGTATTGACTATCCTTTTTATGGTTATTGCTCATTCCCACAAGCAAGAAACCTTGATTCTTGTGTGCAGGTCTCAAAAGATCCTCTAGATAACTATGCCGCTTTTGATGTACTATATGAGGATGAGTGATCCATTATCTGTATTGGGTATTTGGGTGAAGAGTAATGTTATCCAGTTGATGTATTTACCCGATACCTTTTTGGACTTTTGATCCATGATATCCCTTACTTTGTATTTTGTTTATTATAATTCAGAGTTAATCTCCAAATTCATATTGTATTATAAATGTTTCTTTTGCTTCTAATTTTCTTATTTTACTATGAATGGTTTTAGCCTTATAATTGATGTTAGGATAGTTGGGCAAACCAGACTTATGTCAATTACCGTGATAACCCTCAATATTTTACTTATATACTTATGCTGTAAAATAGAAAATTGCAGTGGTAAAAATTAGGGTGTTGAAGTTAATCATTGTATAAAATATTCTTAAACTCATTATTCTTTAATCTAGACTTTGTGTCACCAAACCTCCTTTCTACAAGTCCCATATGAATCACCCAATTTACTACATGTTGATTGATTTTTTTTCAATTTCATTTATAATAAGATAATCTTAATCTCTTATCTCTCTAATGTTCTTAAGGTCAAAGGGTAGGGAGCATGCCATTTTAATAGTAGAATCATAAAAATTAAAGTTGGAATCTATATTTTACAATTGTATAAGTACATATTCAAGTTCATTAATATGATATTTAAGGGATTATCATGCAACTCATTTCAATTCATGTAATTTGAGCAATATGTTCATCAACAACAAGTGACTTGTGATAGACTTGTCATGTAGAGATATTTCAACTTGATCCATAAGGTAGACATAGTTGTTTCTTTTTCTACATCTCATAGTATCTCATTTGACAATCATGACTATATGGCTGATAGTGTCTTCAGACCAATTTCATGAACTGTCACCATCTTTCATCAAAATATACTTATTAGCATTACTAGATAAGGATTTCTCTAATATGCTGAGAATTGAAATTACATGCATCTTTAACGTCCACAAGGCAAATTTCACAAAACAATTGAACTTTTTAATATTAAACTTTTCAATCACTATATTCAATAGTCATGACCATGAGTCCAAGATCTTATATAAGTTTATTGGAAATTTATCTATAGGATCGATTTATAGACAAAATTAGGGTATGTAGAAAAGCATAAGAATAGATTTTTGGAAAATATGATTAATCCACAATGTGTAAAAAATTAATAGAATACTAGAAAGACCAATCAATCCTTATATATTATAGGATCTATCAAATAGATCTATATTCTCACTCTTAGGGTTCCAACTATACAACAAAAAAAAATGTACAAGACCCTTTAATCAAATCTAAAATTGAACTATATATAAGCCCAAAAGTCAGCAAAAGTAAATGAAAAGGAGGAATTGTAGAACAACATCAACACACCTCATGTTCATAAACATAACTACTCATTTTAGCCAACACAATAGGATGTGTTTGTCTCTACCTTCCCCAAATCCCCTGTTCTACACTTTTCAGCATGGGTTGTATTCTTTGACACTACCCTCGAATTTACTCCTAGGACCTAACTCATAATAAATATCTACACATAAATCTCCATGCTATCCACATCAAATGAAACATCCCAAAAAATTATAATGAAGGGTAAAAGCATCAACTGATATCGACAAATAGTTATAGTTGTAGATATGTATATAGTGGTGGGTACAAAATTATATATCCCACAACTGTATATGTATCTGAAATTTGCATATATCTTCCCCTACCCATATTTGTGTGTCTATACTTATACTAACATATATGGAGTTTAGGTATTACTCCTATGTGGCCATCCTATTTACATTCTTTTATAAGGGGTTGTTGGCTTATGCTTTTGATTGTTAGGCTTTATGATTGTTGTAGTTATTTCTAAATTATAAATGTGGTCCATGTTTCAAATATCCTCTTCTAAAACAATAAAATTAAGAGTTAGACCCATAACTAAGTTTTAAAATATAGTTAGGGAATATTAGATGGTTGAAATATTGAATCTGAAAAGTTACCTAACTATCTAAATGCAAACTTCTGTATAGGCCTCCCCTTATGTCCACTTCGTAGAGTTGAACTTTTAAGTAGAATGGCAAAAATGCAAATTCCACAAGAGATGTGCAAACATAACCACAAAACCTAGAATTGAAAATTAGAAGGGGTTTTATTATTATTATTATTACAATTCTACCTAGGAATACAATAATTTAAGAGCATTCTGCCTATGTTTTTCCTTCAAAAAAAAAACATTAGCTACAATCTAATGCTTAAGCCTTAAATCAAGAAAGCTCCTAGATCTTTCTTTATTTTTGCATTCTCTTTATATTCACCCGTAGTATCTTGAGTTTACATATACTTGTATAATGTCTCTTTTACGTCTTATGAATATAAAATACCTCTTTCCACGGGCTAAGATCCTATAACTGAAAAAATGTGAAATGACATTGACTCGGAGTTGACTCGCAAAACGTGCCATGTCCAACGACATTAGATTACTTGTATTGGACGGTGCGAGTCACCTGCATTCGGTGCGACCCCTCGCAATCTTTGTCCTCATGGATGTGTCCCCTTTAACACTTTTAATTTGTGTTTTCTACAAAGACTCCCTTCTCCTTCATTGTCCGTTATTCTAGATTTATTCATAACATGTACACGAGGCTTGATTCCAACAACGCAAAGCTACAGAACCAAGACTTATATTCTTAGTTTACAAATGTTTTTTAGATGCAAAGCATGGACTTTGATCACAACCTGCACGCATATAACAGCACTGGAAAACCCAAAAGTGTATTTTCAGGACCTTGAAATCTCTTCATTCCTGAATCATATCTTAAAGTTGACTGCAATTCTTAAATCAATTAACGCCTAGGATTGGACTTGGTCTGACTTTTGATTAGTTCAACTTCTTGAATTCTATTCTGAGAAACGTTTGAAAAATCAGGAATAAACAGGTACGCTATAAAATATTCCATGTGGTGTTACGAGCATGTGAGAGCTGAAATTACAGGCGTATCATCAATAATCATTCCTTAACCACCTTGACATTCCTGCGTCACGGGTCGTCTTTCAACCCGACATAGATTTATCCTTGATTTTGATACACGCGCCGTAGCATGGGGTACGATAAGCTACAATGGACCCCAATGGCCACGCTTGAAAACTCTGGTTCCCTAATATATTTTAGTCTAGAGTCTGACCATATAAAAGAGTCTTAACACTCTTCCTTTTTCTTTTTCTTTTTTTTTTACGTGATGCCCGTATTTTTAAACATAATATAGTTATAAAAATTATTCATATATTAGTAGTTTCCATGATATTATTACAAATTAGTTTATGAACCTATATAATTCATAAGTATTACTAAGCAAATAAAAAACACATAAGATTTTAAAAACAGTATTAATAAATCTTATAATTATATAGTTAATGTATTTGAAAATTATCTATCTAACAAATGATAGTACAGCAAAAAAATTTCTGTAAGACATAAAATAAATAGCAATATCTAACAAATACCAAATATTATCCTCCAAATTTTAACATAAGGCACACAAAAATAATATTCCCTTGGTATAAAAAAAGAATTTATTCTATTATTAAATTTTTGTATCAAAAAATTTATTTTAGAAAATCTAAAGCTTATTTTTTATTTTTACCCTCACTTTTTTTAATTATATATATGCATTAAATGTCTTATTATTTTTTAATAAAGGGTGTGCGTGTAGTTTTAAAACTAGTTTTATTACTTTCTTAAATATATATATAAATTGATAGAATGATTTTCTTTTTTTATGCGGATGGAGTAAATAAGAAAACTTTATGATTCATTGATCATGTGGTCTTCATATTAAAATAATGGAAATTAATGTCAGTAAAAAATAGACATTGGCCATCAATGAATTCTACAATATTAAATCCAACTTTCATAGCAAGCAACCTCAAATTGACTATAAGAAAGAAAGAATGGGTCCATTGTTAAAATAAACATAGTACACTACTAACTTCATAATTAATAAAATTTAATGAATATAAGAATATAAGCATGCTAAGATATTAACCCCCTCCGTTCTGATTACAAACTAAGAGTAAAACATTAATAAAATATGGTATTACTTCTTATGTGTATTAGTACATAGTATTTTCACATACATTTTAGCAAGCTAATAAATTTTAAAAAATTTAACATTGTAATTCACTGATACATTCTTATGTTAATTATGATTTTTTAATAAATACTCTTAACATTATTTGTGATTGTCAATGAGAATAGAAGGGTAACATGGGTAATAAAGTACTTAATACCCAATACTTTGTGTAAAATGATTTATGTTAATTGTTAAGAAGGATCTCTTTTAGATTTGAGACCCTATACTTTGTCGTATTCTTCCATTCCACCACTCTATTCTACTATGGTTTCCTAAGAGTTGAGAAGTTGTGGTCAACACCAATTATATTACAAAATCAAGAAAACTATTATTCTCAAGCTTAGTTTCATTATCAAATATATTAGTTTAAAGTTGAAGATTTTTTTTATGTGTCTTTTTATTTCTAAAATTCCAAGAACTCATAAAATGTTTCATCACTGGAAGTAAAAATAACATCCATACATACCAAGAAAAAATATCCACTCTAACTCTAATACCTAAAATAATCCCTAATAATAAAATTGATAATTATGTATAACTAGTTAAGAAAATATTTTTGTAAGGAACGTTGGGTTATTAATAATGAAAATGGTGGTGCTAAACAAGAAGAAGGAGGTTGTAACAAACAAATTAAAAATTGAAACCAACTTTTTCACAACCTAATACATTCTTGCTACAAATTAAAAATGTTGGACATCGATGATGATGACAAAGTTGATAAAGCTGATGATCTAATAGTTGTGTGTTGATTTTCCTTATTTTGATTACTACAGTGATTGACTATAATGCTTTGTTATTGTATAAATATCAAAGTATTACAATCTACCACCATATTCATATCTAGGTGTCTTTTACAGGGAGTATGGCAATCAAGATGAATGTGTTGGTTAAGGGGTTATTTTTTTAGAAGACATTTATTTAAGAGATGTGCATTTTTATTTCAAAGATATGTATTTATGCACTAGGAGAAAAAGAGATAACACTGACGATCATAATACTTAAGATACATAATCGTTGGTAATAAAACTTAATAGTGACAATTATTTGTTAATATTAAGTCAGAGCGTGGATAATTTTTTTTGGAAAAATGGTAGGTAATATTTTTAGTATTAAGTGGTGCAAAAAACTTCCATCAACAATTTTAATAAAAATATTTGGGAAAAAATTTCTAATGATATTTTTCTTAATATCAATGAAATTATAGTCAGTAATAAGGAATATCTTTCCTCAAAATGACATGTAGAAAAAATTGTCTCCAAGGAATGGTGAATTTAGTAATACCAACGATTTATCATTAGTAATAAGTAATATTCCATTTTTCTAGAGCAAGAGGAAACAATGTCATGTATGGTTTTTTCCTTAGCACCAATGATTCAAACCTTATTACCGATGATGCCCATCATTAGTCTCTTATTATCCCTAAGGAAACAGTGTCGGTATTTAGAGTCTTTATTACCTCATCCGCTAACACTAGCTCGTGAGTTTCCTTTCTTCATCTTCAATTTTTTTCATCTATCTCTTTTATCTTGACTAGTGCACCTTCTTCTTCTTCTTCTTCTTCTTATTATTATTCTTCCTCTTCAAATTTCTCCTCCATTATTTCTCCTCCCCCCCCCCTTTAAGGTTTGTTTTAGTGCAATTTTTGGTATAAAATTATCTAATTGTTAATTTCTAAGGCACCACTAGTGTTGTCGGAGCACCATTTCCACCACCTCAAGCACAACCATTGTTATAATTTTTGAAAAATTGTTAGTATTTTATATGTTTATTATTTATATTTGAGAGTTATTAGTTTGTGTCCGATGAGATTATTATATATATTTTTGTTGTTTTATGTTAATTATTTTGTATTATATAAATTAAAATATTTCTCTAAATTACATTATTGTTGTCAAGTTTTGTATAATCGGTTAATTAGATTTTATATAATTGGGCTATTGGATTGCTATAGTTAGGTTACGAGGATAATTAGATTATTATATGTAGTTGTTCTTATGCATGTTAGATCATAATAAATATTATAATATTAGAATATCATAAATATTTTACGTAATATTGTTATTAATATATGTGCTAGATAGTATTTTAGTACATGTGTATGCTTTTACAGTAGCATGTTATTACAAATTAAATTTGGTGATATATAATTTTGATTTTTAGTAAATGTGTTTAAGTTTAATTAATATTTGTTATATTATGTGTTTGATTAGTATATTAGTATGTCAACATGTTAGATTATGTAATTAGCATCTTGATGTAGAAGCATCCCCCTCATGTGATGATAATAATCTATTGATCATTTTTTTCTAAGTTAGGAGAATCAAAAACTCTCCTTAATTAGAATAAAATATGAGCTAGATTATATTGAGTCATGCAAGCCATGAAAAAAAATTTATAAGCCATCAACTCACCATTTTTTGGGCATCATTATGGCTTGAATATGGCTCGAAAATATGGCTTGAAAATCCATGCAATATTCGGCCAACATCTAGCAAAAATTTGCACATGGAGCGCACATAATTCAAAAATTACAAGCATGCAACCACTTCACTTTTGCAACAGATTTTGGAGCTATGTTTTAGTGTTTTCCAAGACCTTAATTAGAATTAATTAAGGGAAGTTAATGTCCTAAAAGCAGCCATCCAAATAGGGGTCGTATAGAAGGTTTATTTTTCCATGTAGTTAATGCATGAGTAATGTACTAGTTTTCCTTTTTCCTTATTATTTGTGTTTCCTAAGTCCTAATTATTAGCTTGTAAACCTAATGTAATAGCTTGTTCATGGAAAATAGATGATGGGAGGCTCAAAACATCAGCTTCCATGCTGATTGTTTGAGTCCTACCATAGTTAGTATGCATTACAGTAGAGTTTTGCTAAGTTGAACACTTATGGTTACCTAACGGTTGGTTGTAATTGTCTCAAATACACTCTTATATAGGTGCAAAGAGGTAGCCTTGAGTATTCTATAAACCCCCAAGTCGCGTGTTTTTATTTCAACCAACCTAGTGCATGGTATGTTGAGTTTTACAAAATCTTACAATCTTTATGTTAAGAGTTGTTACCTTAATTGGTGATTGTAAGTATTTGATTTCAAGGGTTACATAAATATCAAATAATTTTCCCATCTGGTCCTCTCTTCTATTTTCTCTTTTGCTGGAGCTAAACCAAATTCCATCATTAGCTCTTAGCAAGACCCAATCTGTGTTAGCATTTTATGCATCACATCTTAATCAAAAAGGTAAATAATATAAATAAATAATGTTGATTCACGATGTAAGGAAAAATAAATACTAAAAAATAAGATAAATAACTTCAATATACGAGATAAATCACTAGAAAATCACATTTTCATTTGTTATTTTTTAATAATAAAAATTAATAATGCCAATACATTAAAAAAATCACCTTAGAGAGTAATTCTTAAAGATGAATGAAATATTTTTGTATATTTTTTTAACATTAATTAATTATATATAATTAGTGTAATATCCTAATATTTTATGTAATCTTAACCCCAATTAATTAAAATCATAATCACAAAAAATTGATAATTCTACCTTATCATAATTCATTAATCCCAAATCTTAACCTTTTTTTATAGTTATATTGTCAAACAAAACGAACAACAAAGAAAACTCAAGGTAAACATGAACATTATACTCAAAAAAACATCTCCATTTCAAAGTAGGGCCTTGTACATTGATAATTAATTATATCATAATACTGTAATCTAAATTATTTTAACCTAATTCTAATTCTAACACCAAACAAAATTTTCCCTTTCTCTTTTTCCTTTTTCTTTCCCTCATGCCCACTTTCTTTTTCCTTCTTCTTACTTTTCTTCCTACGTGAATTACTCCCCTAACAAAATCCCCTCTACCATCCTTTCATGACCTACCCCTACTCTCATCATTACCCCCATCAAGTCCTAGATCTTTCATTGATGTATTTAGTGGAAAAGCTTTCCCAATCATACCCCACCTCCCTTGAGCCTCTGCTAGTGCACACAAAGTATGTATGTACGTATGTATGTATGTATGTATACACACACACACATACACATACACATCCTCAAATAGCCTCATTTAATGCTCCAACCACCTCTTTTCCTCTCTCCATTTTTTTCAAAAAGTAGTAGCAACCACAAAGTCTTCCTTTCTTCCATTGATTCTTCTCTCCTTCACCACAAAACACCATAAAAAAATAACAATGCCATCCTCCATCGCTCCTTCCTCCCTTGCACCACCTTCTATTGCTGTTCTTCCCTCATTTTCTTTAGTTATTACCATTAAAATCAACCCCAACCAACATCCATCACCACCTAAACCTCTCCATTAGCTTGGCATCCACCACCAAAACCACTCCCTCATTTTTAGCAATTTCCACCAATCCTCACCTTCAAAACTTGTTCCATTATTTCCCTACCCCTAGAAAAGTTAACTAGTGCCATTATTTTCATCCTTGGCTTTGAAACTTGTAGCCAATCCCTCTCCCCTTATTATTTAGAGCTTCACTAATACACCTTCAAGCCTTACAATTTGATTTTTACTCCATTCTTTCACTATCTGTTACCTTATCCTTTCCTTAGTTTTATCCCTAAGTTCTAATTTTGTTTTATCATTGTTTCTTAGGTCATTTTTCAGAGGTATCGGAGGAGGCAGGATAGGTTACACATACTTAGAGACTGATATCCTTTTCAATAAGGATATCAGTTGTACTTTAGGGTTTTCAATGCTAAATATTTTGAATGATTTTTTCTATTATCATGTTCTTAATATTATGTTATTAAATTTATGTTTTTAATGTTATGATATGGTTATGTGGATCATATGATGATAAGTGTGTGAAAATGAGAAAGTATGTGCTTATTTGACATTATTGAGATAATTCTTATGTTATATGCCCTAAGTGAAACAATGTGATATATGATATTTTAATGTGGGTTGGATAAATTATGGTAAGTTGCAAATAATTTTAATTAGCATGCATAGTGATGTAATAAATTGAGGATTTGAAAATAATAATATTGAACATATAAGGTTTTTGTACAATAAGAGTGTTTGGCTATCCTTAAGGGATTTTTTTGTCAATATAGGTTAGATATAGAATTTTAAAATATTCTAAGGATATCATATGAAGTGTTAGATAAATTAGGAATGGCCTAAGTCTAAATAAAATAACTTAAATTGGCAATAGCAACCCTAGAAGTGAGGTTAATATCACATGTGTAAAAGGTTATAATTAAACCATTATTTTTAGATATGTCATTAATATTGAAATTTGAGGAAATTATATTGAATTTGGTGATTATATGAATCTTACAGAAAAATATGTACCCAACTTGTAAAGTTAGGGTTTCGTAAGAGTTAAGAATAGTAACTCTTGAGATTAGATTGTTATCATATATGTAAAACATAGTTAGACCTTAATTTTTAGGTACGTTAATAATAATAATAATAATTGAGGAGTATGTGCTAAAATTGATGTATAAAGGGTCAATATAGAAGAAGTTATGATTATAATGACAAATTAGGGTTTCATAGAGAGATTATGTGCCTATTCCTTGAGGATGGCCTTGATAACTATGTTTTTGTGCTTTACATGTTTCAATTATGTGGTTTTCATATCTATATGATTCCTGTATGATTATATAACTAATTGTGAATAAGATATTAATTACTTAAAGTGAAAGATCAAATCAATCAAGCTGAGGTATAGATGTCATTTCCACCAGCTTAATAATAGTGGACAGGATCATTCTTTCGTGGGAGGTGCTTCAAAATATTCCACTAGTTTAAGAATAATGGCCACAAGAATCTTGCCTTAGGAGGTTCATAATATATTTCACCAACCTAATAATAGTAGTCGGGCATTTTTTACTATTGGCGGTGTTTCAGTTCATTCCATCGGATTAAGAATAGTATGGTCCCTAAACTCAATATAAATAAATAGATGGATTATGTAATATTTAATAATAAGATCTAAAATCTGTATTTGCCTTGCATCATTTCATGTTAACACACATATATGCTTATTCTCTAATGTGAACTTTTATAATTATTTATACCATTTCTTGACTTTATTGTCACCTTACTCAGTAAGTAACTTACTAATAATTCTTTTTATGGCAGCTTCTCATTTCCAAGAGTAGATAATCCAGATGTTTTTGTAAAAGTCTATGAGATTAGGACTCTCTAAATGACTTTGCTGCATATGATGCCATATGTGAGCAGCAGTGATCTTATGTATCTAGATAACCGTATAGTTATATTATCTAGTTATTATTTTTTAACCAGATACCCTTTTAGACTCTTAGTTTTTATGGGATCCCTTTTATGTATTTTTCTATATTATACTCAGAGTTTGTCTCCAATATCATATTAAGTTTATGAAATTTTTTTCATTTTCTAGTTATCATGTTTTATGTTATAATTGTTTTGCCTTGTAATTGATGTAAGAATGGCGTGGTAAGTAAGAATTATGATAATTATCGTGGTAATATCCAATTATTTTTAAATTTCATTTCCTCTTAAAATAAAAAATTTTAGCAGTAAAATTTGGGGTGTTATAATTATACCCTTATAAATTTATACAACTAGTATATTTATGGTCACTGGTCTTATACGAATAATATATTTATGTTATATGGGTATATATATTTAGAATGTCTTGACCAGAGAAGATGATATAAAAAAAAATAATCAAAGCATTAATATTGTTTGATTTTACATAGTTAGACCTTTGCCCTAGTTATCAAAGTGATTCAATCAAGATAGGTATACCTTCTTATAAAGAAAAGAGAGAGCAAATGATTCAATAACAATTGTAGATTCATTGGGTAATCGAGATTTGGTCATCAGATGTTACCATGGGAATTAGTAGGTGATTGAGAGCATTAAAGGTTTAAAAAAGAGATGATCTTGATGAGGTATGCTGGGTCTTACTAGCCTTAGAACTTTTTTTTTATCAGGCTTCCTTATTAGATTTTAAACCCATGGTTTTCCTTTTTTTTTACATAGTATTTATAAATTGGTTAAACTTTATATAAAGTGACTATTTAATTAATATTGTAGTATTATTTGTTTTCTAAATTTAATTGTCAATAAGATGGGTGAAAAATAAATTAAGAGTTAAGATGATTGATGATAAGAGTTAGATGATGTTATAGAATCATAGGTCTAATGAGTTATGGATGGGATTCAAAATTTTATTGAAATGAAAAAAAAATAGTCTAAACTAGGATTGGTGTATTTTTTTATCCTTGTAAAAAATGTAATAATTATATTTAGCATCCTTTTGATGTAATTTAAAGCCACATGTTATGATTTAGGTTCACGTTAACTTATAAGAAATGGGTGTATCACAGTGAAAACTGAATCAGTGTTAATCGAGGAGGAGAGAGGAGATGAGAAGACATATATCTTTGGTGATTTGTTTGATAGTACTCATGAGTCTCATGAAGATGACATGGATGATAATGAAGCCTTAGGTAGTGACAGTTTTATTACTAGAGATTATAATGGAATTTTAGGTGGTGGAGGATTGATAGAGATCAAGATTAAGAAGTGTTATTTTAGGAATTATACCTTGGATACAAGAAATTCTCTTTTTAAACTTTTTAGTAAAATTTATGCATAATAGGGTATTGAATAGGTGAAATAATAATTTATTTAATGGATTATTAAAGTTGTTGAAAAAGACTTTTTTACAAGGAAATAAATTTCTCAAATAATATTACAATGCCAAGAAGATGATGAGGAGTTAGGTTTAGGGTGTGAATTGATTCATGTGTGTAGGTTTGACTATGTGATTTTTTGGAAGGAAAATGTTGAAAGAAATAGTTATCCATTGTGTGGTACCTCTCGATGGGTCAATGAAATTATGAAGGGAAATAAATTACCTCATAAAGTGTTGTGATATTTTCCTTTGACAATAGGATTCAAGAGGTTGTTTGCTTGTAGACAAACTACCGAAGATATGATATGATATTTAAGAGGTTCTAGGGATCTAAGGGTGCTATGATATTCTATTGATGGAAAGTATGGAAATATTTTGATGTAAAATATTTGGTTTTTGTTACTAATTCTCGAAATGTTAATTTGGGGTTAGCATATGATGGGGTTAATCTATTTAGCATGGATAAGAATTGTAGTATGTGGCTGGTAATTATGACCACCTAAAACTTGCCCTCATAGTGATGTATGAAATACCCATTTTTGTTTAATTTTTTAATCTCCTTCATCATGGGCCAAAGATGGATATTGATGTGTTGTTTAAACCATCACTTGATGAACTAACATATTTGTGGGTGGTAGGAGTTAAGACACAAGATTTTTATGATAATAAAGTGTTCAAAATGTGTGCAACATTGTCATGGATTATTATTCATTTTCCTAATCGATCATATCACTTAGGATGGATATAGAAAGGATATCTTTCATGCCCTGGTTGAATAAATACACTCCATTTTTTTAGATTCATAGGTGAGGTAGGGTATATTGAACATTAGCAATTTCTTCCAACCAATCATCTAATGCAAAAAAGCAAAGTCATTGGCTAATGATATCTTGATACAACTGAGTTGTGTACAAGATCACCCTATAAAAAGAGGGGTGTTGATGAGTTAAATTGGAAAATGAAGCACATATTCTATGAGCTACTGTATTATCCATAATTATGCTAAAGTATAATTTAGGTGTCATTCATATTGAGAAGAATATTTCTTCTACTTTGATCAAGATACTACTAGGTAGAGTTGATTTAACAGACACTAATAATGCGAGACATGACTTAGTAGATATGAATATCAGACACAAGTTGCATATTTATTATGATGGAAATAAGCTAATGAAGCTTGCTACTAAATATACACTTTCATCACATGATAAGGAATCCTTCCTTAACTTCTCGAGGGATGCGGTGTTAAAATGAAAATTGCATAATTAATGGAGTTAAACACTCAACACATGATATAGATCTAAAAATAAAAACACATAATAGTGGCGTATGCGTATTAAGATAAGGTAATGATAATTTCTATGGACTATTAAATGTGATCATAGAGTTATCTTACTTGTCTAAGTGTTCTATAAATTTACTAAAATGCAAGTGATTTTGGTATTGATGTAAGGAAAAATAAAATTGTGTGTACAAGAAAGAACAATATATTCTTGGAACTAAGGCAAAGCAATTTTGGTATGTAGATGATTTTTACAATGTCCCAAATTGAAAATTTATTTGGGAAGTCAATCATCTCTACACATAAGATTTAGATGATGAAAATCTTGACAACATATATGTGGTGAATGATGTCAACTTGATTGTCGTTGACTTCAACATTAATATTAGAGACCTAGAAAACCTAAATACTATATGTGTTTATGCTAGTAGTGTTGCAGTCCAAAGTGGTGTTCAAGATGATAAGCAAGACTTCATTGTTGAAGATGGAAATGTGGAAAAATAATTTTTGGATGAGGATAATGGAGGATAATTTAGTGATAGAAATAGAATTTACAGTTCTAATTAGTAATTATTTAATGTAGTCCAATTTTTTTTTACTAAATCTAAACCTTGTCACAATTTTATTTTTGGAGATCATCTTATCTTATTTCCTACAACTTTAACATATTGTGCAATTTTTTCATATAGGTTTATCATCATAATGTATAGTTTCTATAGATCAAAATATTTGATAATATCTATAGTTTTAATATGGATGATGTTGTTGCTCAAGATCATGGTGGTGATGACAATGGATGTGATCCATCACATTCCCATAGACTATGCTCTGGTTATTAGAACTTAGAAGGTATATGATTTTATCTATTTCATTTTTTTCTTTACTATTACTTTTCATAATTTTATTATGTTAATGATAAAATTACTTGAGTTTATGTTTTGGTCACTAGGAGGAGGGCTCTAGAAAGAAATAGAGACATAATGATGTTGGAAGATTTTGAAAGACATGGAAGATAAAAGTTTGAGGTGGAGTTTGATTTCAAAGAAAACACTTAAAATGTTATCCATCCATATGGGAAATCATTTGCCATGTGTGTTGGAAATAAAATTGGGAAAAATAACATTTTTTTATAAGAGGTTGTCATATATTCCTCTCAAGGATAAGATGAAGATCCTTCTAAAGTTGAAGTAAAGTTTATTTATTACCTTTTATAATTAAGATATCAAAATAGAATTACTTAATTTATAGCATATGTCTATGCATATATGCAAAC
The DNA here is from genome assembly GCA_030549775.1 of Tamarix chinensis. Lineage (NCBI taxonomy): Eukaryota > Viridiplantae > Streptophyta > Magnoliopsida > Caryophyllales > Tamaricaceae > Tamarix > Tamarix chinensis. The sequence continues at coordinate 38,105,452 of CM060177.1, forward strand.
ATATTTTTAGTTAGTTACATCGATGGAAACTTATGCATGGCCTAGGATTCAATTAGGTCACAATTGAATGATGGCTAATTGATACAAAAATAGTAATAGTGACTATGAAAAGGATTAACAAGAAGACAATAACTATAGGTCTTTTTTTTTGAGATACATGTATGGCAAAGATGTATCGATTTATGGATTTCATAGGATGCAAACACAATAAAAAAATTTGGTATACTAATTGAATACAAATTGTATTAAAAAATACGAACAAATTACTTTTTTGTGTAGGATTTAAGAGGAAAAAATGCTACAAATATGGCAAAATAGATCACTCTCACTTGTTATGGTACATAGTCATTATCACAGTATTGCTACAAGAAGGTGTTTTTTTATAGCTTTTGATTCTTTTTTTTTTCATTATTAATTTATTTTATTGTATTAAAGTTTCTCTTCAAATTATGTTGGCCAATTTTGAAGCAAATTAAAAAAATGTTACCTGGGGTCGATACCAATAGAGAAATGTATTTTAAGAATAACAAATGGGTGACTCTCCAAGATTAGGAGAATTTTGTAAGTTATTTATATGTATTTAATTATAATATTGTCAAAATTCTTTACAATATATTTTTAGCTTTTATTTACATGTACAGAACATAATGTTAAGGTCACTAGAGGAAACCTTATCATAGATGGATTCTAGAAGTGTTGTTGTGGATGATCCTATACCTTTAGAAATTAATGAAGAACCAATACTTGATGATTTCTTAAGTAGTCACCTAGGACATAGAAAAGATGTGGGATGAAGTCTTGTGGAGGAGGTATCAAGCCGTACAACTTCTAGCTTGAGTTGGATGCAAACTAATTTACTATACAAACAAGAATGTAATTCTCAAGTAGAGTAAAACCAAAAACAAATGAATAAACTTATAATCCAACACCAAACATCATTTGAGCATTGGGATGAAGAATTATAAAAAATGAGAGCTTTTATGAACAAATGGGATCAAGTTCCTCTACCTCCTCCATCTAATCAAGATGAAGAAGATGGAAATGATTCCTAGGTTTTCTGTTAGTACTGACAAATTAGATGTAATAATATTATATTTGTTTGTAAATTACATTTTTATAACATCATCTAACTTTAAAATTTTATTTAAATTAGGAAATATTTTGAAAACCTTATTTTTTATTTTGTATAATATATTTTGATTTTATATATCATTTATGAAAGCTTGATACACGGTCAATAATAATGTTTCTTGAAATTATTTTGTATGAAAGTCGTTGGTAATAAACTTATTACTTAGGATAAATCATCGGCAATAAATCTTTTAGAATTCGAAATGAAGAAACTTTATCATCAGTACTAGGCTTGTTATTAAATATTTATTGTTATTAATAAGGGCTTTTGAATTCAATTTTTGAATTGCTATCATTGGCAATAAGAGTGCCAAAATTAAATTATCATCCAACTGACAATTTTCATACTATCAGTAATAAGCTTAATTCTAATGAATATATCATTAGTGTTACATCTTATTACCAATAATATTTTACATCGTTGGTAACAAACTTATTATAGATCAATTTATAATGACGATTTGCTAACAACAAGCTTCTCTTTATTATTGATAATTAATATCGTAGTTATTTTCCCTTCTTTCTATAGTGATAGCTTGGGAATTCATCCCCTTAAATATTTATGAATAAAATAATGCATATTTCAATGTAGATGATATATTTTTTATGTTAAAAGATGTTAATTTATAATTATAGTATGCGTATTTATCATATAAGGGTATGTATTGTTTCTAATAAGATGTATATTTATAATATGTACTTGTCCTCTTTTTTGGTAATAAATAATAGATGCATATTTATATCTAGAAAATATGTATTTTGTAAGGTAAAATGTGTATATAAAAATATAACAAGTTTATTTATCAATATAAGATGTTCATTTGTTGATAAAAGATGTACATTCACAAATAAGATATACATTTATCAATAAAATATTTTTCCAACAATCGGATGTGTATCTATAGAAAATACATTTATCTATTGTTGTCTTATAAATAAAATATGTGTATTTATATTCGAAAGATTGTATTTTGTTAGATAAGATGAATATTCATATTTGAATATGTGTATTTGGTTTGATATGAAGTATATAATTTTAAAAGAAAGTTCAATAAATTTATAAAAATGACACATTGTCTACCATATTTCTACACAATTTATATCATATATACAGATACTCCATGCTCATCATATCTATTGTTGATGTCATGATAATGTCAAAAACTTTTTTTAATTGAGATATCTCTCAGTAAAACTATTAGAAAAATAAATAAATAAATAAATAAATCATAATGTTCCTATGATTTTTGTCTATAAATATAAATCCATATTAATATAATTTTGGTAAAAAAAATATGGTGAAAAATAGTGATGAAGATAATACTATAGTAGTGAAACATTAAGATAATTACGGTGAAACATGACAAGTTAGTTTTTAGAAAAATCTCAACTAACATGGGTAAAGAATAAATAATAACTATGGTAAAACACGAAGATAAGTGTAGTAAAATATAAAGGCACCAATAGTGAAACACAGATACAATTATATAGTGAAACATAAGACAATAGTGGTGAAATGTTACCATAATTTATGTTAAAAGATGATAAGTTAGTTTTATCAAATAAATACCAACTAACATTAGTGAAACATAATAGCAACTGTGTTAAAATATAAAAATAACTATGGGAAAACATGGACGTAATAGTGGCAAAAGAAGGAGACAACTATGATAAAATATGAAGAAAACAATGGTAAAACATAAATACAACAATAGTGAAGCATAACACAATAGTGGTAAAATATGAAAACAATTATGGTAAATCACAACAAATTAGTTTTTCTAAGAAAATGACATCTTAGTGAAATATGGCAATAATTATAGTGAAACATGGAGATAACTATAATGAAACATGAAGAAAACAATTGTAAAACACATGTATCAAAGTTGAGAAACATAAACATGATAATGATGAAAACATAAGTATAAAAATTGTGCAATCAATTTTACTATTAAATATCATAAACATAACTACAACTACAGTAAAGCATAAAACAATATTTCACATAATAATTTTTTAAGTTAGAATTATATCTATACTTATCTCTATTTGTAGGAAAAAAATTCACAAATATGATGATATCTATTTTTTAATGGACGTGATTGAAAATAAAATAAAATATAAAAAAATGTTGACTATATCATGAAATCCATGTACATGGTTATACGATACAATATTAGATATTTCTAAAGGATGTATATTTTGCCATAAAGTATGTGCATTTGTGCTACCAATGGTGTGTATTATATAGTTTGAGTTGTGCATTCCCTTATAACCCATTCACATGCTATTAGTAAGATGTATTTTATTAATGTTTGAAATTTGCAAAACTAGCACCACTAGTAGTAGGATGATTCCTGCTATTAATAGTAGCATATAAATTGCAATAGTTAAAGATAAAATATTAATAATGATAGAAATAATAAATTTAATGAATTAATTAAATAATTGTATACCACAATGGAGTCTATACCATGGTAAGGAAAAACTAAACCTATAGTATAGTGGTATTTTAGGGAATTTTATTTTTAGACCATTCATACTTCAAAACAAGTCATATTAGGCATTTTCGTACCTTTATATAAGGGTATTTAATTAAGCATGAGTTTCCAAATGTGATATTTACCTTTTATTTCTCTAAAGTAGAGAAAAAGATTTAAATACAATTAATACAACTAAATTTCAAAATTTTCAAAAACATATAAGGGTCAATATAAAAATCATGTTTGAACTTTTGTAAAATAATGTTCTTTTTAACATAACAAAATTAAAGTTAAAGGTATTTTTATTTTGTGATTCATGGGTAGCACACCATTAAACCTAATCTAGACAATTATTATATTGAGGAAATGCTATCTAGAGATTTTTCAAGGGAGCAGTTCAACCTTTAATAATTGTCTTCGAGCCATAGTTTTGGAAATTCATAAAACATTTAGTAAGTTTATTTTTTAAGTCAATTAAAAAAAAGGTTAAATGCAACAACCAATGACTACAATTTCCCAAATATGCATGAAATCTATACTATTTTATAATAGACTATTAATATTCTCAACAACAATTTATATGTATTTTGGGTTAGCTGAAGATAAGAGAATAATATACAATGTGAGACCTTTAGCTTCTAATTAAAAAGATTATTGCTGTTTTTGTATATACTTGTTTGAAATTAATTTTTTTAGTCATAAGAAATAATAAATTATATGCTTGAAGGTAATGTCATTTAATACTCACTTTGTCCCATTATGTGCAAGTTATTCATGTTATGCGGTTTTCATGCGTCCTTATTACTTATAAATTTTCATATGTATGATTTCTTTTTTCTCATGAATAAGGAGGCTGGATAAAAGATGAAGAAGAAGAAGAATAAGAGCAAAATAGATTTAAACATAATAATGTGATATTATAATCAATGTTCCCTTGGTGTCTTTCTTTTTTATTTTAATTTTGATGATTTTCAAACCTTTATAAATAATTTTTTATATATATCATAAAGAAATTTATTTAAAAAATTTGCATATTTTTTAAAAAGAAAAAAAAAATTAGTTTTAAAATTTCACTTACAATATTCATTAAAATACAACAAGATATTTAATACATAGATAATAAAAAATAAATGTGAATTGTTTTCTTTTTTTTTGGTACAAAATTTTGATGATAAAATAATTTATTTTTTAATACAAAAGCAGTAGTACATCCAGCTAAGAAAGAGCGTGTTTGATGAAGTAAATCATAGACCGACACAAATTTCTATTCGTTAGTTCCTTCCTAGTAGTTTTGCCAAGTATTGGTTCATAGACACTATCACCAGAGTGAAGATGCAAAGAAAGGTCATCTTTATTTGTTATATAATTCATAACATTCAAAATAAATTTAATGCTAAATACTTGACCTAAAATTTTCACAATTTGCGTGCCAAAAAGAAACTGAATTGATAATAAAATTGTCTTTTAATAAATAAAGAATTGAAAACTCGGAACTGCCCCATGAATTAGGAAGCTAAAAATGTGGGGTACATTAGAGCCTTTTTGGCTTGTATGCAGAGGTCGAGGTTGATAGTCTCAATATACAATTTCATTAGAAGGGTGTCGCTCATAATTGTTGAAATTCATTAAGTGGTTTAGATATGTTTCAAATTACAAGTATATATGGTAAACTTACGTGTATTAGCGATCTAGTTATACATTTCAACTAAAAACTTATTCTTATCCTTTTAAGCTTCCTAAAGGCTGAGAACATTGAGCCTTTAGGACTTTTTTTCCCGTTTAAAATGTGTTTAATCGCTGTTTCTAAAATTCTGAAACCCTAGATAACTTGTAAATTGCTTTTCAAGTGATTCGTAGACTCTTAGTACTTTTGCATGCACGGCAGAAGACATTAGTCCGACCAGGCCGCCATCAAGCCTTGTCAAACTTTTCAGGTCAAAGGAGTCACGGTTATCATTTATGCTTGCGCAAAAAATTTGTTAGGCTATGTTGTAGTACTTTTCTTCGGACAAAGGAGGAGACTTTTTGTCGGGAAATGACGACAAGTATAAAGCGTCTACAGGCTTAATTTTCAAGTAACAAATCTGCAAATTCGCGTAGCGAGTCATATGCTCTGCAGTAGGGGTCAAAAAAATACTCCAGATTTTTATATATATTTTTAACTAAAGTGTATAGTAATGGCAATAATATTTTTAAAGATATACCAATTTCAGTTTAAAATGAATATTTATACAAAAATTATTTCTTTCAATTTTATATAAATTGTATAAGATACTGAAAAGACACTCCCTATCAGATAAGCTTAAGTTTGTAGTAGGATTTTATATTTTTATTTTCTTCTTCATCTTTTTTTAGGGGTAAATAGGGCAATACATGTCGTAAAGAATCGGTTGCATGTAAATGGTAGGTATAATAATGATATTATTATTTTTTAAAACAAAACTAAAAATATCTTTTATTAGAATTATCAAAAAAATAAATTTTTAGTCATATAATGGTGTGTGGGTGTGTGGGGGTGAGTGTGTGGGTGAATGGGGTGTGTACATGTGAGGGGGTGTGGGGGGTGGTATTGCAGCAAGGTGGGAAAGAGTTCGTTGAGAAAAAAATTAGTGACCATATCTAATTGAGAAAATTTTCGAGCTTGATTCCTTTATCTTTACCCACATTTGGAGTAACTTAAATTGAAAAATGCTCATCAGAATTATCACTGACATTAATTATAACGATGGAAAAACTTAGTAATTAGGTTGAGATATTTAGGAATAGAAAAGAGGGTGCTTTGAATGCTAGTAGAAGTTGGGAGAAGAAAGAATCATAGTAATCACTTATATGCTCCTATTGCATGGTGTAGGACTATGTGACAGGTTGTCCGATATAATTTACCTAAGTCGGGTGAGATTGCTTTTATTAATTCCCATAAGTTATATATGCTTAGATGATCTCAAGAGGGAAATCAATCACCCATATGATAGATTTGCAATCACCCATGAGCTATCTTTTTCCTACCCTAGACAATACCAAGAAACTTCTACTCTTTTTTTTTTATACCTAAGAATAGGTCTCTAACAATATAATACAAACATAAGCAAGCCTCTACCTCATGTATATGTTTGGAAATCAAAATCACGCAATCAGAATTAATTATCATCCCTTGGTGGTAATGTGAGAATTTGTGTCATTCAAAGCTCCTCAAGCATGGCCAATCCTTTTGCTTCCTAAGGCAATTGTGAGGCCTACAACATCCATCTACCTACCATCATAAGGTGTCTTTGGAGTCTCTACAAGCCATGTCCTTGTGCCATCTTCCTTCCAAGCCCTTTCTTTCATCAAAATTTAATTAAATTATCCTTGTTGGAGGAATGTCTAAGAGTGTGGCAAATGATGTAATTTAGCTTTCTCTTTCTTCTACCAAAAAGACTTTAGTATCAACTCCATGTAATCTTATACTTACATTCCCCTTGTTAATTATTCATTGAAAAATTGTATCCCTCCATCTTCACTACATGGATCAAGCAAAGGTGAAGAACTAAATCATCTAATATACATCTTGCTTCCAACATTGCTCAAACCACCACTATCACACTAATGCATATCTTGTGGCATTTTTTATCTAAATCGAGCACCACTACCACACTTATTTTATTACCTCATATTCCTAAAGCAAATGTAATACAGTTTCCCATTCATTAGAACTTTCTTCTTCAATGATGTCTGCTAGTTGAAATGATGGCCTACAAGTGTCCCATACAAAGGCTATAACTCATGGGAGAGTTCAAGCATTCTAAACTCAATACTATAGTTGATTGACCAATCCTACCAAAGGTCTTCTTATTTCCTAATACTTATGCAGTTAATAAATGAGGACATAAACACTTCGATCACTATATGTTGTGATCAAAGATGAGATTGAAGATACAGAAGGAAGAGGAGAAGAGGGATGCCATTAAATTTATAGAATGTTGATTACAAAGTAAGCCACGATTTGTGACTTATATGCACATTATAGCTAATATATTTAGCTAATAATAGAATGAGATAATAATAGAATATAATATGCTAACTCCCTAACTTCTCAAACTTAAGGTATGTCAAAACCTACCCCCACCACGCGCACTGAAGCTGGAGGAGAGGAAACTGCTACCATCTTGAATATAATAGAAGTATGATCATTGCACACTATGAATCTTGGTGAAAACATAAAATAGTTGAGATGCATTAGGAATATAAGATAGTGAAATGAGTTCAAAATTAAGTTGTCCATGAACATAGTAGAAATCAAATTCAATGTGCTTAGTGTGCTCAAGGAACACAAGAATTTTAGAAATGTAAATCATAGCTTGATTATCATATTTAATAGGAATAAGAGTAACATAAAGAATGGTAAGTTCATTAAGAAGTTGACCAAGCCAAGATAAATCATATATAATATGTCTAAGATATTTATATTCTATTGTTGTGAAGGAAAGAGAGATTGAATATTGTTTCTTGAATTTCCATGACACAAGTCTATCCCTATAGGGTGAGATAACAACTAACATAACATCAAATAATAAGACCGAAGGCCCAATCATAGTTGCAATAGATTAGTAAATGGAATCTTGAAAAAGTATTAAGAATAATTCCTTGAGAAGGTTTTCCCTTCAGATATCTAAGGACATGTATAGCAACTGACCAATGGGTTTAATCTAGAGATTTTATGAATTAACTTAAACTCTAAACTTAGAAAGCCAGATCTAGTGTAGCGTTAAGTACAAAATTAAGCTTCTCAATAAGTTATTGATAAAGATATGGATCTTCTAAAGGCTTACCCATATCAGGATGTAACTTGAGATACAATTCAAGAGGACTAGAAATTGGAGATAAATCGAGGGGAATAAATGTATCTAGTAGCTCATGAATGGATTTTTGCCGTGTAAGAACCATGCCCTCAGGAACTACAATAAACTCTATTATAGGAAAGTAATGTGAACTACAAATATCTTTAATTCTAAAATTTTCATTAAGGTTTGTTTAAAGGAGGTAACTAATGTGACATCATTACCAATGTATAAAATACCATCAACATATACACCTACTATGATAAAGCGATTTAAAATTTACTTTATGAATAAAGAATAGTCATTGAAAGACTAAACAAAAGCTTTATAAATCAATGATGCAAAGATCTTGGAACACCACTAATGTGAGGCTTGTTTGAGATCATACCCAATCTTTTTATGAATTTTTTTGAATGATTAGTTATGGTATTTTTAAGATTTGATAATGTTTGATTTAAATTTAGAACTATAATTGAGTTTGAGGAAAAGTTATATTTGAATAAGTTTTAGATTGGGATAAAATGAGTTTTTAGGAAGAACAATCATATAATTTCAAGAACCAATCTACTAGTTGTTCATTTCAACAAAAGGGCTTTTCTCAACTGAACCGATCAACTAATCAGTAGAACAATCGACTAGTAGTCCAAATAGATATACTAGTTTACCAAGATGAGTAAATTTTTAAAACTTAATTGTTCTAGGAAACTTTCGTATAAAAAATGGAACCTTGGTAATCTCATTCGAAGTTTTTACTTAAATATTCTTAACCTTTATTATTATGTATTAGGCTTGAGCTTCTACCTCGAATTGATCCGAGGTTTTCAATTTGAATAATTGAAGGAGAGGGTGACGTTAGCTTTGTCTTATTCCTCCTCTATCCTCTACACACTCTGGAATTGTTGCTTCAAATTCCATACCTACCTCTACTTAGCTTCAAAGTTCCTTCCAAGCTAATCATTCATTTCCCCTCTTATGTTTAACATTTTCTAGGTGATTTTAACCTGCATTTGTTTTTAGAAATCACCATTTTATCTTTAAAAGGAAGGTTGGCCTATCTTTAATAAAATTCACTTGTTCAACTCAAACTTGAATAGTAGAAATTTGGGTATTCAATATGTGCCTAACCACACTTGTTCTTGTATTAATTTATTAGTTATAAATAACCTTAATCACCCCCTTACACTCAATTTTATTTTAGCCACCGAAATATTCCAACCCTCTCTAGCCTCATGTTCTTTTCTATCCAATTTAAGCTTAGTTTCGGTTCTTTTCCACTCTTCTAATCCTTTCTCTAGCTAATTCTTGTTTACTTTCAAGCAAGGGAGACCTAGATTTAGGAGGAAGTTGAGTATCCTTTTCAACACAATTTCTATATGTTTTTCTCTAAGGTTTGGTAAGTTTGTTTTCTCCTAATTTAAATTCTAATTTATGAAATTATTCATTGAATTTATAAAGCTTTAATTTCTCTTTTTTTAAGGTTTGGAAATTCTAAATCTCCAAGTTGAGTTTTTCTATTTGTGGAAAAGTTATTCTTGTACAAAGCAAGTCATTCTTACTTTTGAAATGTGACCTAGTTAACCATGTGATTTGGTGTATTCTGTAAAGTTCTAATTTTATGAGATTGCATGAGAATTTGGTTGCTTACTGATGCATGATGATTAACTTATGAATTCTAAGAAAAATGTATGATTTTAGGGAAATTAGTTAAAAAGCATGTCTCAGTTTATGAGTTGAAAAATAGTTGGTATAATGTTAGGATATATTTTAGTTTGGATGTGGTAGGTTTTTAAGGATGATTCACATGAAAATATCTATTCTGTGTTGTTTAAGGGCAAATCAATTGACTTGTTAGGTGAAATCAATCAGCTAGTCCTTAGAATAGTTGACTAGTTGACCCAACTCAATAACATGCAAGGATTTGGTTATATTTTTTTTAATTTTTAATGCAAAAATGTACAAGCACAGAAAAACAATCACACCCCAAACTTAAATCATACATTATCCTCAATGTGTAGCCAACTAAAGGAACATACAATTTTAAGTATGGAGAGATAAAAATAAATAAATAGATAGATAAAGGATAGACAACTCCCTTTTCATATTGAGTTGCCTCCCAAGCGGTGCTTGTCTTCATGCCTTCATCCTGATATGATCTCGGTTTACCCATTCAAGGTGGGTGCTTAATGTAACTGGACATCTTCAACATTATGCTCTCTGAATGCCTTATAGTAGGGTTTAAGTCTGTGACCTTTTACCTTGAATTCGTTTCTCATCTTCTCGCTTCTAATCTATATAGCACCATGAGGGAAAAACATAAGTAATAATAAAAGGACCAACGCATATAGAATGTAACTTAACTAGGAACAAGTAAAGCCAAGAATGGTAGATTAACACTTTTTGTGCCACAACAAATGACTTTCCATGAATCATCTTATCTTGAAAATATTTTTTCTTCTATTTTTATACCATATTTTCAATTACATCATCCCTTATCTCTTTATGTTCATTAAGTTGTAGCTTCATATACATTCCAATGGAGTTTATACTCATGTTTGGGTTCTTCACAAGCTGTCATACCTTTTATTCAAGCTTCATAGGTAGATGACATACTTTTCCATAAATAAGCCAAAAGTGTAACACCCTAAATCAATATAACCACACAAGGGTTACCCTAGAATGCTTTCAAATTGATTGGCTAGCCCTATAGATCAACACGAATTTTTTCAACATATTTTTTTTTTCCATCCATGCACTTCTTAAGAAATTTTTTGAAATTTTTTGAAACATCCAAGGAGAGACACCCATCCTAAAAATTACTCCACGATCAACACACTTAACTATAGAGTTTTTAGGATGAAATCACCAAAAGGATGGTATGTCATATTGATATAAGTAGCCAAGTCAATCCTTATAACACTATACTCAATTTAAGTTATTAAATTCACCCCCACTAAAAGAGCATAGAATCCTCGTTTCTCCTTAAACACTAACTATATTAATACAATTTATCCCAAGAATCCTCCCACTTGGTGGCTGATTGGCTTATGAAAGTTTAGCTCATGGCCGCAGTTTTGATTTAATACCACTGGTAACACCTTAAGTAAATATAATCATGCGAGGGCTAACCTGGAGTGATTTTGAAATGATTAGGTGGCCTCATACATTAACACGAACCATTTCATCATGCTTTTTCCCCACTCACACGCTTCTTGAAAAAAATTTGGAAGATTTATGAAACTTCTCAGTAGGGTCAAAAATTGTAATACCCTGAGTCAATACGACCACACAAAAGATGCCTTGGATTACTTTTGGATCGATTGGTTGGCCCCAAAAATCAATATAAGCCCTTTAGCACACTTTTTCTCTACTCACATGCTTCTTGATACATTTTTAAAAAATTTCCAAAACTTTCCAAAAGCATCACCCATTCTAAAAATTACTCCACAGCCAACATGCTTAACTATGGAGTTATTAGGACATAGTCACCAAAAGAATGGTATACAATATTGATATAAGTAGCCAAATTAATCCTTATAACACTCTACTTAATTTGGGGTATTATAAAAAGGGAGACTTGCCTATAGGTATTTTATAGGTAGTCCTATAAGCCCACAAGGCATAATCTAACATTTGTCTCCAATCCTTTCTATTTGGGCTTACGACCCTCTCTATTATCTTCTTGATTCCTTGGTTATAGATTTCTATGTGCTAACTAGTTTGAGGGTGATAGGGTGCACAAACTTTATGTGTATCCCCATCTTTAATGATCACTCTAAGCATACCAACCTTGGAAAAGATGTGAGATTGGAAGAAATCTATAACTACACGAGAATCATTAGTATGGGTGAAAATTTCTTCCACTAATTTTGACACATAATCTACTGCAAGAAGAATATAAAGATAGCCCATAGAAGATGGAAATGGGGCCATATCATCAATACTCCACACATCAAAAATTTCTACAATTATAATAGAGGTTAAGGGCATTTGATCTTTAGGACCAATGTTACCTGATCTTTGGCACCTGTCAAATCTCATGAAATAAGTGTTAGTATATCTAAATAGTGTAGGTCAATATAAACTAGCTTCAAGAACCTATAAGGTAGTCTTTTTAGCACCAAAGTGTACACCACAGTTTAAAGTATGATAGTGTGATAAAATATACTCAAATTTAAAATCGGTGACACATCACCTCATATACCATCAATGCTAAATTTGCATAAATAGGGGTCATCCCAAACATATTGGTATGCCTCCTTTCTAATCTTAGTTATTATATATCGTGGAATTTTAGTAGGTAGCTTATGATTAATATGATAGTTTACAATATCAACAAACCATGGTGTATTTATCTATATCCTAAAGAGCTGCTTATCCGAAAATTCTCAATCAATGGTATAGGTTCACCATCATGAACTATGTGGCTCAAATGATCGAATACTACATTCTCGCTACCTTTATTGTCCGTAATATTCACATCAAACTCTTGCAGCAAGAAAAACCCATATTATCAACTAGGTCTTTGCTTCCTTTTTAGATAATAAACACTTCAACATTGCATGGATTTTAAAAATGATAACTTTAGTTTAAAGTAACTATGATCTAATTTTTTTCAAGAGAAAATACTACTCCAAATAGTTCTTTCTTGATAGTGGAGTAATCCAATTGAGCATCATTAAGAGTCCTTGAAGCATAATAGATGATTTGGGGATTTTTATCCTTTTGTTGTCCTAAGATTACACCAATTGTATAGTCAGAGGCATCACACATGATCTCAAATGGTAGGAACCAATCTAGAGGTAGCATCGCTGGGCTGTTGTTAGGAGCTTTTTGAGTTCATCAAATGATTTTTGACACTCCTTACTCCAATCAAAAGACACATCCTTTTGTAAAAGGTGTGTTAATGGTCATACAATGCTAAAGAAGTCATTTATGAACCATCAACAAAAGCCTGCATGTCCAATAGAAGAATTCCCATCTCTCATACAAATGGGAGATGGTAAGTAGTGCACAACATATATCTTAGCTTTATCAACCTCTAGGCCCCTAGATGAGATAATACGACCAAGCATAATTCCTTGTATCACCATAAAATTACACTTTTCCTAATTAAGTACAATGTTAGTTTCTTTACATCATTTCAAAATTAAAGTTAGATTATTAAGGTAAGAATTAAAAGTATCACCAAAGACACTAAAATCATCTATAAAACCCTCAATAATCCTCTCAATGTAATTAGAGAAAATACTAACTATACATCTTTGGAATGTATCAGGGGTGTTGCATAGCTTGAAGGGAATGCGTTGATAAGAAAATGTGCCAAATGGACATATAAAGCTCGTCTTCTCTTGATCCTTTTCTTTTATGTGAATTTAGTTGCAACCGAAGTACCCATCAAGAAAGCAATAATATAAATGATCAACCAATCTCTCAAGCATTTGATCAATAAATGGTAATGGGAAATGGTCTTTCCTTGTCATGGCATTCAACTTCATATAGTCAATACATATCTAGTATCTAGGCACTGTCCGTTATGGGACAATCTCATTCTCCTAGTTCTTCACTATAGTCACCCCCAAATTTTTTATGTGCCACTTGAATAGATGCCAACTATTTAGAATATGAGATCGGGTAAATGATTTCATAATCCAAGAGCTTGATGATTTCCTTCTTTACTACTTCTATCAAAGGAGGATTAATCTTGTAATGAGTTTCTTTAGTTGGATTAGCTCCTTCTTCAAGAAGTATGTAGTGGACAAACATGTAGGAATTATTCCTTTGAAGTATGTAGTGAACAAATATGATAGGAATTGTCATATACTTATTTAGGGTTTCCATGGTATTTGAAACTATAGGGTGGTATACAGTCCATCGCTCGATGATAAAAATTTATATTATAAGTAATTAGATAATAAAATTTAAACAATGAATAAGTGGATAATAAATAATTAGATAATTATGGAAATAATAGTTTGAAGGACTAAAAAGGATAAAAGTTGGTTGTACGTTTGATAATAACGTAAATCCCAACCAAAAAATAATTGGAATGATTAACTAGATGCCGACCTATATCAATATATGGATAAGGAACTGATATAATCTAATCAATTGAAAAAGTTGTAAGATAGACCCTAGTGGTTGCCTGAATTAATCTACCTAATATATGTGTGATCATCTATGTTATTATGATATAAAGATAAGCATGATACATTCTAAGTTGCCTGAGTTGTGCAAGTTATTATATTCTGATGCATTACTACGCTTACGTATATGGCATTAGTATGACGCAGCATTAGTATGACATCCATGTTATGATATAATCTTACATACTTGTGATTTCTATTGAGGAAGCAACTTAGGTTACTCGGTACATAGCATACTGATGTGCCCATTTGCTCAATCACCTACTCATTCCTATGAATAGAGAGCCATGTCTAGGTTTTTGGGGGTATCTAGTAGTATTCCTACCTCAACTTGGGTTTGAGGCTTGAGAGCATGAACATGAGATGGATTTTTGTAGTCCATGATGGATAATAATTTTGGGGGTCACGCCCTAATATCATTTTAATATGTCTTCCTCTATTAATTTGGTCAAGGACCATTGAGGTCCTTAATGTAAGCAATCTTTTAAATTTTTATATATAGTTTAAGTTTGTACACTCTATTTTAAATTGGTTGGTTTTATCCTTGTATCTAATATGGGATAGGCGAAAGACGTCTATATTATATTAGGTATGATTGTAGTACCTCATTTTTTCTAACAGTATTTTCCTCTTTCGCATTGTTTTAAACAAATTTTTTTGGTAATGAAAAATGTGGGTCTTACACAATGGAAGTTCCCAGAACCAAAAAATGATAAATCTTTTGACTAAGACATTCAAACACAACACAATCCATATAATTACAAAATCATATTAAAATATATGTAGGAAATTCAACATATTAGGATCGGGAATTCTCCCTTCACTTTAGCATGCAAAAATTATCCACACATAATTGAGAAATTAAGGATGCTCATTATAGGGAAAAGATAGAGAGATATAAAAAGAAATTGATAAATAAACGTTGAGATTGTAATCCATATTACTTCGATGCACCATTCTTGATTTAAAGTTGCAAGAGAAAATAAGGGAATTAATGAAGAAGAATTAAGATGGGAGAAGTGGTGATGGAAATTGTAAATTTTCATTCTATAAAATATAAAATAATAAAGTATACAAATTTAGTAGTTGAAATATTAAAATTGTATATATAATGCTAGAAATTATTTGAATTAGATACCAAATAAAAATGTCTAAAATAAAAATTATTTATAATAAATTATCATCAACATATAGTTGTTGAGGGAGACTTTGAGGAGGCTAAATTTGGTGTTGTAGATAACCATTTGGATATTTAACCTACTATTAGGGGTGACCATAGGAAGATTGAACTTGGTGTTGGGGCTTACTATAGGGAGACTGAACTCGAGTTTCCAGATGAGGAGAAGACCCAGATCCTTATGCTTATGTAAATATCATCCTCAACTCATTGATTTTTCTTCGGCTATAAATGAACAATCTCATAAATATCTACCATTATAGGTAAAAGGGGAAAAATAGATGATGGGGTACTAGTCTCTGAAGGAGGAGGTTGACTGCCATCAAAAGATGAAGAAGATCCACCCAAATCCCTTCCTAAAGCTCTATCAATGATTAAGAACCTTATCCACTGTCCCAATCTTATTTATCATTGGTGTGTTTATAAAAATAATAAAGAGGCCCTCTCTCATCCTCACTTCATCCTCCTATACTACTATCTGAGCCTTATCACGTAGACGCGCCATCTCTCCAAGATGATAGATATTACATTAACATAAATTTCACAAAAAACATTTCATAAAAAATGTAATATTAAATAACTTGCATATTTCTCTCTCACATGTTCGGGGATCTACTAGCTAACCCTCATGTGCAGACCCTTAGAGGTTTTGATTGGCAATGGTAATTTTTGGGTCTATTTATAAACATGTCATATTGGTTAAATTAATACATTATTAATATTAACATTAAATTCAAAATATTCAAGAGATATAAACTATTACTGATATGAATCTCCAAAATTTATATTTAAATAATTGTGTTAATTGTTATAAATTATTTTGTGCTTAGATTGTTTTTCTTATTGTGTGCTTGATTAGGAAAATTAATGCAGAACATGGGGAATGGAATCAAAGATTGTTGTAGCTGCTGAGGAATTGTTGCAGAAATTTTATTTTAAGATTAGAAAATCCCATATGATGCATTCACCAGCAAAATTGGCTAATGGGGATTAAGTTGGCTGTATGACCCGCCACCCGACCCATAATTAACTGGGTTAGTTGGACTTTGGGTTATTCATCTCTTGGTAACCATGATTAGCTAAATTAATTTCTAGTTGATGGGAATTATTTGTATCATTCTTTCTTTGTATTGTTAAGGCATGTAAAAGTTGTATTTGGGCTGTTATTATTTGATCCAGTCGTCGATCCATTACTGATGTACTGGCTGATTCTTTGGGCTGGATTATTGGGCTGAGTTGTGTATGCTAATTGAGACGCCTGCGATATGTATTTTTGTACGCTCACTTTTTTATCTTGTACGCCATATAAATATGGCCTCCACCGTATGTACCGGGACACTTACTTTTAGTCGAATGAAACTTTGTGTTCTAGAATTTTCTCTATTCTCTGCTCTCTCTCTCGACTCTCTCTCGCTCTCTCTTGCGATCTTCTCGTTCGCATTCTTTTTTATTCTTCTCTTCGATCTATTATTGATCTTATTTACTTCTCAACTTCAGCAGCCGTTGTATCAACTGCGCTTTGAGTTTTTTTATCATCCTTTGGAGAAATCCTTAGGCTGATTATCGGCGAATCGAACCCCGCGCTCGATTTCAACTATGATCCGTGAAATTTTTTAGAAACCCTTACAGGTTTCATCAATTACACACACACACACACACACACAACTTTGTATATAGATAAGCTAAAATAAATCTAGATATGTGAAGACTAGGATTTGTCATATTATACCTATTTTCCTTAGACCTTGCCTACACGTATAAAATGAATTCAATAACTGATTCATAATTTTCAACATTTATTGTAGCATACCAAAATTTTTACCTTTACCTCATTGAAGTCTAGTAGCCTCCACATTTCTTCTAGGTTTCTTAGTCAATGTGATATGATTTCTAGTCATTATCCTTTGGTTACTTTGTCTTCATCATGTTCTTCTTATTCTTATATTGGTCCTAGAACAACCTTCTATTACCGATGTGAATCTAATCCCATATGCAATTGTGCATCTAGTAATTGAGAGCAAAATACAGCTAGAAAATTTAATTTCTACCATATTAGTAATTTATAATTTAATATTATTAATATATAAACTAAAAATATATAAATACTTTTAGCCATGGAAGAATCTTAGAGCAAAAATGTTTTAGGAACATGAGCCCATAATTATTTATATAATGGTGTAACAAAATCACCGATTTCCTTTTAGGCTCAGTAAGAAAATTTTGACCCGTACCTCGCTTATAATCATATGTGTCATCTTTGTTAGCAAAATATGTGTCATGGCATTTTTATATTCATTGGTGACATGTCATAAAGAACAAGATCCTTACTTTATTTCCTTTGTTGTGCTAGCTGTGATGCAAGAATAAATTACAAAGATAAAATTCATACCATTAAATAGTTTTTTGTATATTCAAATGGTCAACAAGTATTTAGAATATATTTTTTCACCAAACTCACATGCATGAGGTAATCTATAAGGTTTGAGAAGGGATCACCTACTCCATCTCGACCATTACATATTTCATCGATGTCAACCATAACTATACTTTTTACGAAAAGATTTAAAATAGCAATAAAAAAGATCAATCATATCAAATGAGTATATCACAAGATAGTAAATCAATATCGGTGTAAAACTACAAAAACTACACCAAACACACTAGTCTGAAGAAAAAAAAAAGAATTATTGCTATAGTCCTCTTCCTCAATGTTGTCCATATTTGAACCCAAATAACTTAATTTCTTGTCTTCCATGTCATGTTCAAAGATCTCATAACCATCAACTCCATCATTAGTCTCAATGACATCCATATATTTAATTTTAATGTACAACACTATACTAGTAGATTTAACTATGTCAACCTCATCCACAACATTAATCTCATCATCATCATTCATATCCCAAGTATGGTGTTGGTTCACTTCCTAAAAGATATTCCAATAAGATCCATTAAGAGGATAATAGATATATTGTTTTGCTTGAGATCTTAATATATATTAATCATTCTTATACCCATTAGACATCATGTACACGCTTTTAATATTATTATCTAGCTTTATTATTTTCTTTCTCGGATCATTTTCAAATCATTTAAACTTTAATAGTACAATGAACAATAATTGAAGTAAGATAATTCGATGACCTATGGTAACTATCCATAGAAAAAAAAATTATCGATTCAAGTGATGTAAAAAACTTTATTTTGCATTTTTTACTCATATCTCTAGGATGTGTTAAACATTCAACTACACTAATCATGAAGTAATGATAAGTTCAGACAGAACTAAAAGGACCATGAGATAACACAAAAAAAGCATCATTACATTTACATAATCTATATTCCTATAACTTTATCTATAAATTATGTTATGTTATAAAAAAAAAAAGAGTTATAATTAGTACTATTTTAGCTAAATGTACACAAATCCATAACCCTCTTTCGATTATAATAGCTAAATGTACATGAAGTCGATCGGTTGGTGTGTTTTTTTGACTTATAATTCTAAAAAAAAAACCTGGTTTGTAGAAGATTTTTTGGTGATAATATTCCACATCAAAAGTGGTATCAAATATGGGTTTTGAATTCGGCATTACAAGGGCACAAAAATCTTCCAAGTTTGACAAACACAAACCACCACTTTATAGTTCAAGTAAGATTCTTGATTCTTCTTGATAGAATTCTTTGAATCTTGATGACTTATTTTTGAATATTTGTAAAACCTTAATGTTACACATGAATCTTGCATTGTATAGTATGTTCTTGCATGGTTCTTTCATAAATCTTGAATGATAATGCATGATAACTTTGACATAAGAATAGAAAAGGTTTTATGTTGAAGGTGTGTGCAGAATTTTGTGAGTGTGGTGTAGATGATTTTTGAACATGTTTATTTTTAAATATTTACATGATAATGTTCATGCCTAGGGTTTCTTTGATGCTATTTGATCACGTTTGGTGATCATATATTGGTGTTAATATACTTAAGTGTACACGGTTTGTGAAAGTTTACATGGTTAGTAGCCGAGTGGTGTGTGTGAGTTTTGTTTATGTTAGTCGTGTGTTTTGATATTGATGTGTTAGAATATTATATCGTATTACCAAGTAGAGTTAGTGTAGATTGAAATTATTTTTTCCCTGCATAAAATTGTGCTTGATATATTCAAATGCATGCATAAATTGGTAAGATGTTTCTTGAAGTGAATTTTCAAACAAAATTTGTTTGATTATTGTGTATTGGATTCATTGAGCTCAAAATACTGCACAATTAATTAAATAAGAACAATAGAGCGGTATTAATTGTTTCACTCTTAATCAACTAAAACCTAGTGTTATAATCGAGTGTGGTTTAGTGTTGGGGGTAATCAAATCTTGGAAGAGGAACAAAATTTTCAAGCCATGTATGAAGTTATTCAAAAAAGTTTAAACAATTTACATGCCACTAATGCTCAACGTATACAATACCTGTAATACAAAGTCAATTACAAAGCTTAGAGTCTAGGTTATCGGAATAAGACTCGTTCCAAAATGTCTAAGAACATAGAGAATTCTATAGGGATAGATTTGGGAGTGCTCTAAAGTCAGATAATCCAATTATGAATTCTATAGTAGATCACGAAGAAGATTCTTTAGGGAGTGGAAGTGATAGAAATCTCCATGATCATCAACCTAAGGATCATCAAAAGGAAGATAAGGGCATTAAGCTTGGTCTTCCAACTTTGATGATAAGCTTGATGTAGATCCATTTCTTGATTAGTTTCATGAAGTGGAGGATATATTTGAGTTTGAAGATTATCAATATGAATAAAAGTGAAAATTAGCAACTCTTAAGTATAAGAAGTTTGCAAGAATTTGGTATGATAATATAAAGAGAACTAAGGAACGAGAAGGCAAGTCAAAAATTAAATCTTATGAGAAACTTAAGAAACATCTAACAAGAAAATTCATTCCTAAAGAATATGAACAAGTTAATTTCATCAAATTAACTACTCTTAGGTAGAAACTACTAAGTGTCGAGGAGTATGTTAGGAAATTCGAGAGGTTGGCACTTATATGTGATATCCATAAAAGGAAGGAATAAACATGTTCTAGATTTTTGGGAGGCCCTATTATGATGATTGAAGACAAGGTAGAAACTTTTCTTTATGATTCCTTAGATGACATGACTGAACTTTCCCTAATATTTGAAATATAAATAAAGTCTACTAAGCCTCATACAAAACAAAATAATCCATCTACTAAGTACTATTCAAATAATAAAACAACTAAACTTGGAGTGAGTACTTCAACTTTTGCTAATCTTGGAAAGGAAACCAAGAATTACTAAAGAGGAGAAAGGTAAAAATAAATTGAATGAAGTATCTACTAGGCAATGTTTCAAATGCCGAGGGTTTGAACACTTTGTTTGCAAATGTCCTAATCGGAGGGTTTTATCAATCCAAGAGATTGAAGCCGTGGAGACATGTGAGGAAAATACTAAAAGTGAGCCTTTTGAGAAGCTTCTAGTGAATATGAGGAAGAAAAAAGTGCTTGTTATGTCTTAGATAGAGTACATCAAAACACACGCACACACACTCGGTTCCAATTCACATAAAATCAAACAAAACTTATGCCATGTTCACTTAGAAAATTTTACCTCAATATAAGATCACAACTCATGACCCAATAGTAGAAAATAAATCCTAATCATGTATGATTCTACACAAAGAAAATTGAGACTCATGCTTACAAATTCATGCACATCATGCATTGAACAATCTGCATACAAGTTTAATACAAAAATGTGCACATTTCACATCGAAGTTCTACATGGAACCATTCTCAAGAAACATGCAACTTTTCACAAGATCCATGTGCAACCAAACACTTTTCATTAGATAAGAACTCATCAAGATTTACATGAATCTACCAAGATGATTCAAGAATCATACTTGAACTCTAAAGATGGTGATGAAGATGGTCGAACCTTGGAAGATTTTTGCACTCCTTACAATGTCAACTTTAAATGTTCTTGACACAACTTTTTATGTAAAATTTTATCTTCAAATCTTCTACAAGAATCTAGGATCTTTCTTTAAGGATCGTAAGTTGCAAAAAAAAAATCAATCTCCTCTTGAATTTGACTCGATTGTATCGAATGTCAATAGGTTTGAGTAGATCTATTCCAAGATCTAAATCTACTAATGAGAACCTTTGATTTCTTACTAGATAAACTCTTGCTACTTCTCAATGCACATAATTGAATAAGGAGAAGAGAAGAAGAAGAAAAACCACTTCTGTAATCCTCTCTCTAATTCACGAATGAACTTGATTTCATATATATTCAAATGTGTCATCATTCCTTGAGTACAAGGTTTATATAAGCATGGAACCATGCAGGACTTTTTATTAAAAATTCCATTAGCAGCCTAATTAATAAAATAACCCTTTTAAGGAATTACTCTTGTCATATAATAAAGGTTACAATGACAATTTACAGGTATTACAAAGTATATAACAAAATAACAAAGCTACACAACTTAATAATGTAATACATAGATGTAATCATATGTGATTAAACTTTATAGTCTTGTAGCCTTGTTCTTCATTACACATTGTAACTTTGTAATCCATTTTCATTCCTTTGTACCTCAAAGAAAATCAACTATCATGAACTTCATGAATTTCAGGCAAGTATGTATAATACCTGTAAGAATTACTTGATAAAACATTAGAAGCATAAGCATTTTCAAGCACAATTGGTTCTATCTCCAAATATGTTAATTCTTCTCATTAAAAGAAGATTGAAAGCTTCCAATAGATTTTCCTACATCAGGGTTTAGATTATAAGATTATTTATTAATTCATATAATATTATTTTGTACATAAAAAAAAAGGTTTTGGGTCCTTTAGACCAAAGGCCAACAACTAACAAACCGAGCAAATGAGGCTTAACAATAGAGTATAAAATAAAAGGCAGTCATTCAATAGAGACACAAAACAATTGAAAAGGAAAATAAAAAGAAGAAGTATCAAAAATAGAGAAAAGGGGTGTGTGGTAGGAGTGATGAACAGGCAAGTCAGCGTAGAGGAAAGAGAGCATAGGAGAAGACGTGTGCAAGAGAAAGAAGAGAGAGGAGAAGTGTGGCCTAATTGGTAGGGGAAAAAAGAGTCAAAGAAGAAGAAGAAGCACAAGACCGCTAAGAGTGGGGAGAGAGAAGAGACTATGACATAAAAAGAGAGGGAAGAGAGGTACAACACAAAAAAGTTGAAAGAGAAAGAAAGAGAAAAAGAGACTGAAAGAATTTATTTTAGATGAAGTTAAGAAATTTTCCATCCAAGTGAATTGTTAAATTTTCATCCATATTTAATTTTAATTATTTCTTTCTCTATTTCTGATATATATTTTTATGTAAATTATTTATTTATTATAACTGGATAAATATTTATTAATGGTTATTAGATTGAAACCCTAGATTATGGTTTGATATATAATATTAATTTTATTTGTTTTATGAGATTGGTCTTTGATGTTACTTTGATTACTATCACTTATATATGTGATTCTATCAAGTATGATTTATATGGTGCATGCCTCATTATGGCTTCCTTATAGTGACAATATAAAAGATTTTATGTTTGCTAGGTGGCTACATGAATAGGCTAGAATTCATATGTATAAATTACAGCTAGGTTAGATAACAATTTACCTAAAAGTTTTATAATTCTAACCAGAGTAGTGGAACGTTTATATACATGTGGGTCCGAGAAGAGGAATACAACTAGACACGCTTGAGGTACTAGTTTTTGTACTTAAACTGAAATCCTTTCATGTATGCTTAATGCTTTAAATCTAGTTAAATATAGGAGCTACTTGTTGCAACTATACTGTTAGCATTTAATAGGATTTAATATTAATACTCTATCGTATTAATTATTTTAGGGAAATAATATAAGATGTATAGACATGCTTTTAGCCTGAAACTTGGTCGATCTCTTTCTTGTGATGAAAAGATGACTTAGAAATTATTATTATTATTATTATTATTATTATTATTATTATTCAACCTAGTATAGTGGTGAATTTCAATTTTCCTAGCACATTCATCATATTTATAGTCATCTATTATTTTTATTAATTTATTTTATTTATTCGTTGTATTACTTTCTTTTTTTTAAAATCCCCATTATTGTGGTTTTCTTATTATTTATTTTTATGTAATTTATATTTTTTTATTACGATATTCGTAAGCTAGCTAAATAAAGGTAAGCCCTATCAACCCCCAATATAAAAAGATATACTTATTTACCTATACTATAATTGTCAACAAGAGGGCTTAAATTATGTGTCGGCTATAGCTACCCTATCTATAAAGCCTAGAGCATGCAATCCTATCTCCCAAAGGTAAGATAAAAGAATTAGAAATACTATAGGTAGGAGATAAATCATCTCTAGCTATGAATGTGAAGACATAAAAGAATGCAAAGCATCAGAGTCAAACAATACGCCTGCTAAAAAAAGTAGGAATAGTAATCATAATAGTTACCGCATCGACTTGACACTCTACCTTATTCTGAAAAATCTTGTTCAAGCGTCCACCTAAAGGAATCCCTAAGAATCTTTCTAACCACTGGCTCTACAAAAATATGTGGGCTTTTAGCCCCTAGGCTGATTGGTGAGGCTGGCAACACTAGATAGGGATGGAGGAATTCTCTAAGTCTATGTTTATGGACGTTGGATAGATTCAGTGCTCTAAGCTTAAGTTTGAGTCCTATAAATATTGACACCTCTAACATGACACTCATAAGCTCTATATCCTATAATACCACAACCATGGATCATCACATTATTGCCTTTGCAATCCACTCCCGAATGATATGTTCCATAATGCTTACAATGGTAGTGCCTATCCTCAAACCATCCTCTATACTAACCTTCTAACTAGGATGCTGACCCCATACCTAGGCGGCATGCTACCCTCAAAGTAGGTCTTCTTCCTATCATCAAAAAGCTAGCAACCCTTGAACTTCAAATTTCCCCAACCTAGGTACTCCTGACCTGAATGATTCAAGAAGTTTCCAAGGGCATCTTGTGCATTCCAACCATATTTGTTGGGGTAAATTCTACCAAAAACTTCTAATATATAATCCCTAAGGTGATATTTAAGTGGTGAATCTAAATCACCTCATTGGCCTCTACCTCATGAGAAAACTAGACCAGGTTTATGAACCTTGTATAGTACTCCTCTATCGACATGCCTCCTTGGTTAAGGGTAATGAACTCATTATACTTCTTCATACTAAGATGAGTGGGATAGAATCAAGCTAGAAGAACCTTAAGGAATCGTCCCCAAATAATAGGCCCTTTGCCTCTATACTAGATAGTCCTCCATCATGCTTTTGCTCGTCCCCTTAGATAATACACTAACATATTAACTATCTTGCCCAGTGAACAAGCATAAGTAGTAATGGTCTTCTCCTTGTCCCTAACTCATCTCTCCATACTATTAGGATCTTCCTAAGCCTCGAATATTGGTGGATAATGATACCTGTTAATCTTAAGACAATCCTCTAAAACTGGTGTAGGTACTAGGTCTAGCGAAGGCTATGATGCTAGAATATGGCCTTCTATGTAGGCACCGATAGTATCTATAAATACATATACATATTTGTAATGATGTTTGGTGGCCATCAACTCCTAAAGACTCGGAATAATTAGTAACAATTTAATTATTGAGCTTTAAGGCTCGCGCAACATGATTAACACAAAACTATCAATAGCATATACTCAACCCACTCTCACTCATGAACATTCTAGGTTTAAAAATACTTGAAATCTTAGTCAACACTTGAGGTATTTGGGAAATCCTTAAAATAATCAGTGGTGTCGGCTTAAAACCTTTTAAATTCAAGAAATTTAGAATAATACCCTAATACCAACCTATGGTTTTAGTTAAATGTATTTTAAAATGAATTAATTTTTATGATAAACCTTTTATACCAACTTGTAGTACCCCCATTTTTTACTATTGAAAAATTATTTTTAAAACATTATAGAAGCAGAAAAATACCAAACACATCTAGGAAAAATGGGGTATTAACGCCACACCTAACTTAAGTTAAATGTCAACCACCCATCTCATATTAGATATAGGGCTAAGAAACAAAACTAACCAAAACAAGAGTAGAGTGCATGAGAAATATTATATTATATATAATTATTAAAATAAAACATTTACAAAATAAGATCTCAATGGGTCCCCAAAATATTCAAGTATATGACAAAGAGTAAACCAAAAGTATAGAGATACAATAAAAGTAAAACGGAAATAGGTCAAAGCCCCAAACCTTATTCCATTAAATATCAAACAACGGCCTCCTGATACCTAAGCTCTCAAGCCCCCAAGCCCAATACAAGGTCAACCCACTACCTGTCATCCTCAAAAACCTACACGTTATCTTATGCTCGTGGGATTAAGTAGGTGAATGAACAAATGGGTACGTTGTTATGCTTCATACTAAATAATCCAAGTTACGTATTCAATAAGAGTCATAAGCATACAAGACCGCATATAACCATAGAGACCATACTTAATCATAGTAGCATACTTACACATCACACTTAGATGTACATGTATTATCATAATCATATAATACATTAGGACTTCATTCCATGCAAGGACATAAAAAAAATTCTTGGCTAATCATACATAGCAATGCAACATAGATGTTATGGTAAAGACCTATAATTAATAACAAGTTATTCCAAATCTTACTAGGCCCTTCTACTATCCACCTACAAGAGTATTCCATTAGGTCCATTTTTAGGTTCATAGGATCCATTAGGTTAACTATTCGTAAGCCATTATTTCTTTTTCCTTTTTATTTTAAGTAATAGACTAATTACCACCACATGTTCTCACATACCATGCAAACCTATCCAAACCATATGACATAAAGTGAAGCTGAAGCTAAGTAACCACTAATGGACATAAAGAAAAATTTTCTACCAAAGAGGAAAAACATTAAGTTGAAATATTTCAACAACCACAACCTTAAAAAAAAGTTTTAAACTCACAAATCATCAAATAACCTTTACAAATCAAGAAAATAAAATTAGAAAAGAAAACAAAATTACCACCTCTAAGAGAAAAAAGGGGAAGAGTTAGTTGAAAGCAAACATAAATTTTTCCTACATCTAACTCTTTCTTGTATAAGAATAAATTAAGAGGGAGGTAGAGAAAGGATCAGAAGAGTAAATTAAATTAGAATGTAAGATCAAAGTGGAGAATAATTAGCACACATGTTTGAGAAACTCGAGTATTTTGGATGATAAAAGAAAGATAAGAAAAATATATGATTAAGGTTATTTATAGCTAACAAATCAATTAAGGAACAAGTGAGGAAATGCAATAGATCTAAAACCCTAATTTTACAATTTGAACCTAATCCAAATGGGTGAATTTATCTAGAATAGATTGAATTTCATTTCATAGCTCAAATGGTGATTTTCTAGAGAGTTTAGGTCGAGTTCATCTAGAAAGGATCAAACATAAGAAGGAAAATGGAATATCGATTTGGGAAGCAAATCACCTAATATTACAATGATAGTTTGAAATCAAAGCATATTTTCTAAATTTGTGTATTGGAGAGAAAAAATGAGATAGAGAGTGAGGCCAACCTCCCCCTCTTCTATCAAAATCAAGCCTTGAATCTAGTGAAGTAAAAAAAAAACTAAAGCTAGATAAATGATCCAAAAGGTTAAGAAATACTCAAGAATAGCTTGGAGTTGGATTATCAAAGTGTCATCTTTATATATGAAATTTTCCACAAAATTGAGCTTCAAGAAGAACTCAGTAAGACAAACCAATTGATTAGTTTGGTCATACTAGCAAATTGTTCTACAAAGCAGTACATTGGTTTCCTTCAAACTAGTCCATCAGTTTCGTCATACAAAAACCCTAGCCAAATAATGCACCTATCTATCAATTCATCAAGAAAACTCATGTTATTTAATTTTTCCAAAATTTTCAAATTCTTTATTACATCAATCCCAAACTATATGTCCAAATCAAGATCAAACATTATCTGATTCCATCAAACACAAGAATTTATCATTTTATAATCTTAAATATACATAGTATTACAAAAGCATAAGGGGTTAGATGCCCACAGGTATTGTCATACATTTATCTTCTTTTTATATCCTATTACCCAACATTTTTTGACCTTAAACAACTATTTAACTTCACATACATTGTGCCACATGTAGATAGGGTTATAGTAGAGTTGTTTATGTAAAAAATCACTTATAGATGTGATGGAGGAGTATCTCTTGAAAACTCTCAATCTTCTTCTTCTAATGATGGAGATCAAGAGGAATTAGCATACATGGATATAGAACCAATTATGCTTGAAAATTCATATACTTCTAATGTTTTGTTAAGTCATTCTTCTTGTACGTATTGTGTATGTTTACAAAAAAAAAACATAAAGTTCATGATAGTTGAAGATATTTGAGGTACAAGGAAATAAAAAAGAATTACAAGATTACAAAGTGCAACAAAGAATAAGGCTATAAGACTATAAAGTTTTATCACATATGATTACATCTATGTATAGCATTATTAAGT
Source organism: Tamarix chinensis (assembly GCA_030549775.1). Taxonomy (NCBI): domain Eukaryota; kingdom Viridiplantae; phylum Streptophyta; class Magnoliopsida; order Caryophyllales; family Tamaricaceae; genus Tamarix; species Tamarix chinensis. The sequence goes on from CM060177.1 coordinate 38,133,814, forward strand.
TGTGTAGCTTTGTTATTTTTGTTATCAACTTTATAGTTCTTGTAAAATTATCATTGTAAATTTATTTATAAGACATGGAACATGCATTAGGAAGATTAAATCATTAATAAGGCTGTTAATTGGTTTCTCAATGAAAAGGCATGCAAGGTTCCATGCCTATAAATACTTATACTCAAGGGTGTTGACACATTAGATCATCAATTGAAATTTTATGAAAGTTCATTCAAAACTTTAGGAGAGAGTTACACGGGGTTTCTCTTCTTCTTCTTCTTCTTCTTCTTCTTCTTCTTCTTCTTCTTCTTCTTCTTCTTCTTCTTCTTCTTCTTCTTCTTCTTCTTCTTCTTCTTCTTCTTCTTCTTCTTCTTCTTCTTCTTCTTCTTCTTCTTCTTCTTCTTCTTCTTCTTCTTCTTCTTCTTCTTTCTTCTTCTTCTTCTTCTTCTTCTTCTTCTTCTTCTTCTTCTTCTTCTTCTTCTTCTTCTTCTTCTTCTTCTTCTTCTTCTTCTTCTTCTTCTTCTTCTTCTTCTTCTTCTTCTTCTTCTTCTTCTTCTTCTTCTTCTTCTTCTTCTATTCTCCTTTCTCATATTGAGAAATAGAAAAGATAATCTAGTGAGAAATAGAAGGTTCTCATCAGAGAAGTTAGATCTTAGATTAGATTTACTCAAGCGTTATTACAATCTCAAGCAACCGAAGCCTAAATAATTGAAGTCGAGTGTTTAGTTTCTATTTTAAACTTTTTTCTAGAATCTAACTCTTCCTTACTTAAAAATCAAAAAAAAAAAGAGAGAGAGAACTAGAGACAAGATCAAAAGATTTTAAGGAAATTAATTGGAAAGGCTCAGAGACAATATCAAAATAGTTTAAGGAAATTAATTAGCAAGGCTTGAAGTGTAAAAAGAAGAGAGTGAATATCAAACTTAGAGAATTGGGTAAGTGAAAGAAAGGTGCATATAAGGGATGAATAGGGTTATTTATAGCCAACCAATTGAAGTAAAATATAGAGGTTCAAGAATGAACTCAAACCCCTACAATTGATCATTTAAATTTGATCTAAACAAAAAAAAAATTATCTAGGATTTGTTAACCTATTCTCCAGAGCTCAAATGGTGTATTTGGAGAATGTAGGTCATTTAGGTCAGAATTAACATATACAAGTGAGGTAATGGAAGGCTAGTGTGGAAGGAATCTTCCATTTGCTCAAAATCATGTATAAGCTTGAAGTATTGATTTCAAAAACATGTAGAGGATAAAGGAGGAAGAAGATAATGCCGAGGTCATCTCTTCTCCTCAATGGTCCCAATCGACCTTCAAATCTATTCAAGGTAATATTTTAGGCTAAATATATCATGAAAATTGTTAGGAATCTCTTAGAGACAAATTGGTATGGTTTAGTTAGGTTCCATTTCAACGTAAGGGATTTTTTATAAAATCAAGCTTGAAAAAATATGAGCAGTTCAACAAACCAATCGATGGATTTAGGCCTACTAGTCGATCATTTCCCCCAACTAGTCGATCGGTTTAGTTAAGAAAACCTAATTTACTTAATTGACAAATCAGTTGATCGGTTTGCCTAAAAAACTAAATAAACTCCAATTTCATCATGATTTCAAATCAAAATTTGCCCCAAATGAAATTATAACATTAAATAAAAATCGAATGCCCAAAATTTGGCATAATTCTCATTCATCCATGTTATAAAAATGTAGGGTATTACACTCAACCTAAATCACTTTTACTCAAATTAGACCCAAACTTAAACCTAAAACTGACCCAATTCTATAACAACTCTATTTAACCTAAACCAAAATAGCCCAACCCAAACCCGATCTATATGACCTATTTGATACCTCTACATGGTAATAAAATGTTAGAATGAAATACTGCCACCAAAAACTCTTCATCCTAAATAGCCTAATACCAATAATAAGTTGCCAGTGCTATACTTTAAATAATGATGACTTTTATCGTCGGACATAAATTTGTCAATAATTCACCTTTTTCTCGTAATGATGATCACTATATTTCTAAAGATGATAATAATAATAATAATAATAATAATAATAATTAATATTAATATTATTATTATTATCATAATTAATATGGTAATAATGATTATTATGACAATAATAAAAATCATTATAAAAATATTTATAATAATAAATATTATAATAATAATAATAATTTATTATTATAACTATTACATATTTTATGATAAAAAAAAATTTATATCATAACATATATTATTATGATAAAATTAATTTTATAAGTATAATAATAAAAATAAATCATAAAACTCAATATATTCATGATATTAAATTAACAATAATTAATGTCAACATAAACTTATGAGTTGAATTAACCTAACTCAAACCAAATGTAACCTAGATTTTGTAGACCAGAACAAACCCTACCAAAACACAATTCGATATCTAGTATATAGACTTGAATCAAACCTGAATTCAAAGAAACTGGATGGGTTAGACCTAAAGTTGATTTGAAATAAGTTGACCCAAATCATTTTTACCCAAATTAAGCTCGAAAATAAAGGATGCCCGACCTAAAACCAAAATTAACACAATTACATTGTAAAATTAATTTTAACTTGACCCAAACCCAAAATTTATGACTCATTTCCTCATCTAATAATAGACCTAATAGTCTATTCAAACATATACTATCTATTACGACTCTATTAAAGTCACTTTACTCTTCCTCTAAGCTCTTTATTTAACTCAATTGAAGTCGATTACTCTTCCTATAGCCTTCTTATTCAACTTTATTGAAGTCACTTACTCTAAACCTCAAAATCTATTTTCTATAAATAAAAATACATGACTACATCCTCTAGATCAAATCCCAATATCTCATTACTATATGGGGATTGTTAAGTCCTTTACAATTGAGGGTTAATATAACATCTCATTTTCTCAATCCCTAATTAATTTTGGTAATTAGCCATGGTAATCATTATAATATATTCTAATATCATTTATTTAATCCTTTCAGTTTATATTTTTTCTTTCCTTCTAAATTATTAAGTTGTGGAAAAATCGTTTACATGATGAGGGGACTTTTTCAATTTCACACATCAAAAATTGTATGGGATTTGAATATCTTTTGATACCAAATATGTTTATATTTCTAAAATTATCCCCCTTTTTCTTAATTTTTCATGATTTTTGAGATTTATTTGCTACTTTTTTATAAATATTCATTATTTAGCTTTCTTTACAATTAAATTACCTGAAATGAATTATGATCAATATAAGAACTACCCATTGAATCTCAACTGTCCCTATAAACACATTCCACCATATTTTGGCTTAGTTACTTTTCATTCAACCAAAGATCTAGTTAAGTGTACATTAATGAAGTTCTTTTCATCATAAAACTCTTATGCACTCTACTCTAATAATCCTACGTCATTCAAGTGTTGATGAAGCAACCTCACCCCCATTACCCCTAAAGTGCACTAGTTTTGGATAAGGAGGAATGAGATTTAGTCTTCTTTTAGTCTGCATACACATCCACATGGATTCACCTTTTCTTTTTCCTTAATATTGTTTTCCTTTTTCCCCCAAATTCTCTCTCTACTTTTTCTGCTATTTATGGCAATTATTTTCATCTTTGTCTCTTGTTTCATTTTACTTTAAATCCTATAATAATTACCCCCTTACTTTCCTCTTTTTTTTGTGGTGCTTTACTACTATTTTTACCTCTAAAACATTCCATTTTGTTGTTGTTATCACAACTTAGTTTTTGCTAATTTTTCTTCCAGTTTCTTCTCTCTTTGTTCTTTTTGTTCTATTTTTATAATAATTTCATTTATTTATATCTTAAATATTATTATAATTGTTCAAAGTTAAATTTTAGTGAAATGCATGTAATTCTTGGTTTCCTTTGCTCATGTTTAGGGGAGGATTTTTCTTTTGTTAGAAAATTTAGTAGCTTGGGTAATATAATATAATATTTAAAGTGAGATATTATGTGATAAATGATGTTATTAGTTAATTACTAAGCATTTTATACCTTTTTTATAATAAAAAAACATGATTATACGTTTTAAGTATTGTAATCACACAATATGTTTTCTTAGGATTTTATACGAAATATGCTAGTTTTGAATCCTAAATTTTTTTCCTCAATTGTGATGTAAAATTTGAAGTTTGTAGTTGAACTTTTTTCATATTTAAGAGTTCATATGAAAGACTAGGATTTTTAGTTTAATGTATATTTTCTAAATCTTGATTAAATTAAATATGTCAAAAATTTATGTCCAAAATCATGCAAAGCATCAAATCTATCAAATGTTGGATGCTACTCTTTGAGCTCTCAAACATTGAGCAATTTTTTGTTGTTTTGTTTTTTTCTTAATTATTTTAATTGTCCTATGATGTTAATTTATTATTTACTTAGATTATGATACATAATATGCCTAAGTTTGAGTATATTAAGAGTATGTTGTGCTAAATTCAAGTTTGAGCATATTTAGGGGCATTTTAGTCCTTTCACTTTCTTGATGGGAAAAAATTTTCCTACTTGTAATTTGGTGTACATTTATGCACTTGGAATATATAAAAAGTTGAATATATGTTATAAATATTATATAAAAAGTTAAAAGTGAATAATTGATTGCATAGGGGAAATATAGTCTTTCTACATGAATTATTCTATTTTGCATCACGTTTAAGATACTATATCGTATATGTTTTATATTATATATATGATAAGCATGTGAAATGCGGCATGCTTATTATGTATGATTAGGGTTTTGTGTTTAATGAGCTTTAAGTATAAATAATGGTCAAATGGTAATTTCACTTGTTCAAATTTTTTTGTAGAACAATTATATCATGTAAAAATGTTTATTTTGGATGTTATTTAGCCATAGTATAAGTGTTCTTTAATTATATAAGTGTTTAGTATTAAAATGGTTAAAATTAAGTAATCAAATTATGAGGGCATTTTGGTCAATTATGACTCAATATGTATAACAACTAAATAATTAGACATAAAATAACCTTAGTGGACTTTTCACTTATCTTAGTAATTGTTGACTTTTTCATTGACCAGTAACGTTAGGGTTGACTTTTGATCATTTAACTTTATATCATGTTATTACAATGTTAATCCTTATACTTTGTAATATTATCCCATACAAATACAAATTTATCCTCTTTTAAATTGCAACTACTTAATTGGGATTCATCATGAAGAAAATGATAAATAAAAAAAAAATATGCATTTTGGAGAGTTTTACAAGTAAAAGTGTATTTTTCGCATTCACATAAAATAACAAAAATATCCTTCCATATTTTGCGTATAGTGTTTTCATCTAAGCTCCAATTGAGGTGGTTCAAGTTGCATTGAAAAGATAAAATCAAGAGCTACACTTTTATTCCTACCACTTTTTCTAAATTATACTAGAGAATGGTCAAAAACATGTTAGAATTTGAATCTTTTAGTAAGAATATGCTTAAATTCACCCTGAGATGGCGAGCCGGCCAAGGCTCATCCAAAGCATCCAAACTAGGCATAGAGTTCTTGAGCTTTGTATGAATCTTTTCCAAATCTTTTCTTAATTCTATCTTACCTTTCCACGGAACTAATACATGATTTTTAACCCTCTTAACACCTATATAAGCATGATTAACTTAGGTTCCAAATCAATTCATGAATCTAGAGCCCCCATCTTGAGTTTTATAATTAGGGTTTATTCTTCATCTTCTTCAACCTCCACCCCCATTATTCTCCATTCATTCCATCAATTCATGCTTCCAATCCATTAATTCATCCATAATTCATTCAATTTGATCATCATATTACCCCAATTTGTGATTCTTGTTCATCAATTCAACCTCTATCATAGTATTTGCAACTAAAGATCTACATCCATCTAAATTCATCCATCTTCTTTATTCTTCCAATTCACTGTCCAATTTCATCAACTGATCCATGGAATTGTCAGTTCCATATCCACTCTTGATTTGATAATCTCATGCCAAGAATTGCACAAAACAAAACCCAATTTTTGATATCACTCAATTGGAGGATAAGGGTTATTTGCATAAGGAAGGAGGCAAAGTTTGTGACCAATTGTCAACTACACCTCATCTAAGGGTTGTTTGCTCGCTTGATTTTACTTCTTTTTACTCTAATTTTTTTATCTTTTCTTTTCCTACATTATTATATGTCTTATGTTATTAAATTATACACAATGAGTGGCTTAATTCATTATTATCAGGCTTGAGATTGAAACCTTGAATAATGGTTTGAAATATTAATACTATTTTCTTTATTTTTCTAATTGACATGATATTATCCTTTGGTTCTACTTTGGTTACTATTATTTATATATGTGATATTATCAAGTATGATTTATATACTTCATGGTTTAATCTAGCTTCCTTATAGTGATAGTATATAGGATCATATCCTTGTCATGTGGCTATATAAACATGATTGAATTAAAAATGTGTATAAATTATAGCTAGGTAAGATAGCAATTTACATAATAGTTTTGCGATTCCAACCTAAGTAGTAGAATGTTAAGATATGTGTGGATTAAATAAAGGGAATACAATTTAACACACATGCGGTACTAGTTTGGATACTTAGATTAACATCCTTCCATATATTCTTAATGCATTGGATCTAGTTAAATAAATTGGTTGTTTGGTACGATTATACTGATAGTAATAGATAAGATTTAATATTAGAGTTTTGTCATATTAAATTGATTTATAAAAGTATAATAAGATGTATAGATCTAATTCTGCCTTGCAACTTAATCATTCTCTTTATCGTGACTAATGAGTGACATAGGAATTATTTGCTTTATCTTACCCTAATCTAGTGGTGGAAATTATTTCTCTAACATTTTTGTCATATTTACATTCATTCATACTTTTTTTCTTATTTGATTTGATTTGATTTTTTTTATTTTTTCATATTTTAAACCCCCTATAATTGTGTTTTCTTATTATTTGAGTTATTTGTGTAATTTAGGGTTATTTTGTTTATTATTTGTGTTTTAGATAGACTTAGGTGAACCTATTCCATTTGTAACCTAGAATGATACCCTTTTCACCACTACTATAATTATGCAAAAAAATGTTCAAAATGTGTGTCAACAATGAATACACCAATGTTTCTAATAATTAGGATAAAAGGATTTAAAATGATTAAGTGTGAAGTTAATATGGTATGGGTCTTATATGATATTGGTGTTCACTTCAATAAAATACATTAAGTGGAAGATCATGAGTTTGGAAATGGTTTGCCTAGGGTTAGCTATCCTAAAGATGAGGTGTGAGCCCTTAGTTTGCTTTAGTGGTTCGTTGGGTGCCTCAACATTCTAAATAAGGCCTAACATCTACCCCTTTGTTAAGCTCTATGAAATTTTTAGAGGATATCAATATTTAAGGATTAGGTGACCTAAGATGAGACAGTATTGTGTTGCATCTATGCACCAGTATGACCAAGAGCTGAGTACGTTTATGTCCTTGGGTTACAAAGGTAAAGGTATTGTGTTACTTTGTACACTAATATGATTGAGGCACACAAATGTCTTCTAGTTGTCATTGCATCCCTTTGAGTAATTAAGAAGGAAGTAACTTGTGTGGTTTGTTAGTTTCCTTAGTGTACTGCCTTTATTTAATAGAAATGGCTTTTGTGTGGTTGTCTAGTAGCTCCCTCTGTGCACTATCCTTATCATATAAATGGTTGGTTGTGGTGGCTGGTATCTACCCTTGGGTGCTGCCCTCATAGTGTAAGTTGAAATAATGGAATAATTAGAATTGGTGAAGTGTTGTATAGGCTTTCTTGATGTGTAATATCATGATGTACATGTGGATTATCATATGTTTATAAGTGATTGTAAAATTTATGTTTTTGTTATTGCATGTATTGGTTATATATGCAATTTTATTATGATAACCTTCTATATGCCCCATGCGTTATTTACATGCTTAGAGTAGTGTTGACTTACTTAGTTTGCAGTGGCGTGTATCATTTCATTGTCATGCTTAATCAATAAGGAATAAGGACCTTGTAAGAGTGTATTGAGGATCCCTTTTGAAGAGCTAAGGTCTTAGGATAATGGCGGGCTCATAAAATTTCCTGTGCAGGGGAGCACCTGGAAAGAGCTGTATTCCTTCGGGTAAAGCTGGGCGTGGTTCAGTAGTAAATTATTGCGCCATTACTTTCTTGGCTTCATCCAGGCTGAAAGATCGAGTTCCACTTCTGGTGTAGCATGTGATAGATATGCATGTTTTGTTTTTGATAGATTTGAACAGAGCGAAACTTTGGAAGTAATCGGTGGTCAAAATTAAGGAATTCGCTAGGCGTAGTCAATGGCAACGGGGTGTGTTTGAGCCCTTAGCTCACGAGTTTTAATCAGAAATTTTTTCAATTTTTTATAATTAATATTTTTTAATATATATTGATACAAATTATTAAAAATAATATTATAAAATAATGTTATTTTTGTATTATAATTAATTATGTTTTAAAATAAATTAAGAAATAAAGTTTAATATTAAAACAGGTGAAACAGAGGAAGAATTAATAAAACATTATAATACACTATGGGTAAATTAATCGACAAAATGATGGAGAGTAGAGCGTGGGTCAATTGCTTCTTTTTTCCCCAGTGGACTCTTATGCAAGCAACAGAAAATATCACAATCAAAGTAAGTTTGGCTTCCGCAGCCACATCAGTCCGAATCATTATATGAATGCGGCAAAATAAGATTGTGTTCTTTAGGTTCTATGCATACGAATAGTACAAGCCCAATTTGCAATCTAGACAACGATAAACAAAAAAAAATACATAAATAAATAAATAAATAAATAAAAAACAAACAAACAAACAAAAACAAAACGTGATAAAAAAGAGTCCAAATACTAGCAAATCTTGCTGCATAAGCTTCCTAGATTCCCGTCGGGAGCTTGGTATGAACAAAGGAGAAAACCCAAGAAAATGATGTTACCACTTAGGCATAAATTGCCGCCACCATACCCAGCTACAACTAACAACACAAACGGAGGATGACAACTTAAATATATATGCACCAGATTAGTACCCTTCTTTATGCTATAATAAAAAGCAGCCATGTTAAAATAAAAAATAGGGTTGTAATCAACGGACATAAAGAGAATGATAGTGGACTTGAGAAGGATAAAAGAAATATTTTTTTGCTATTATAAATGGTTCTACAAGGAATCCAACCTACCGGAAATTAACTTAACATATTAGGGCTTCAGCAAGCTCACCAAAGAGTAAAGTGGGTCTTTAGAATACCTGCCATAAAGAAAAGAAGTTCAGAAAGTGGTGTGGGCTTGTAAGCCTTTAAAGGTAGTTAAGATAGTATCCAAGAATCAACAAATCTACATTAATTGGATAATATTTGTCGAAATCTGGATTGCCTTTTCTCTTTTCGTGGTTTTCTTGGGTTGTTGAACGCCTTGTATGATGCTCTTCCATTTATTAAAAAAAAAAAATGTAAGATGGTGTTGATTATCAAACTAAGACGCAAGATGATACCTTTTGCTTCACTAAGATGAGAAAAGGGTATTATATAGTATTTATTTATTTATTCATAGGAACCGTCAAAGCAATATAAAACATTATATAGGTGTAACCTTTTAATATCTTAGAGCTAACTTTTACCATTATGTTAAATCTTTAGTAGTAATCTAATAGAATAAAAAAGTTATATAGAGAATAAATTAAGCTACGGAAGTTCCAATAGATGCAGATTTGGAAAATTCTAAGAGCCTTAAGTTAAGAAGAAATGGCTAATATCTTTTAATTTTTTGTTAATTGCTTATTAAGATTTTATTTATTTTGAATTGTTGATTAGAATGCTTAGGTGTTTTGTGAACCGATATTGTCATAGATTAACATTAGTTGGTGATTACAACAAGACAAAGGTAAAATTTCATTGACTGATATTTTTATTTTTTACTTTCCTTACAATATAAACTTAAAACTTCTAGCATCCAAAAGAGACATTTAACCAAAACCAAAATTCAGTTGATTCCTTTCGCCAGGACCAAATTTGATATAGAAGTATAGTTTATAGGTCCAAAAAGAATTTGGGAATTTAGAGCATATTATGGGCTTCAGACTACATTGAAACTTGGGCCAAATATCTGGTACGGTGTAGGCTACTTAAATTGATATGATTCGCCATGAGCACATGAAACGCAATGTGCTCTGTTGCATTTTTACTCCCGAAGATCGTCAAGGGCAAGACTAATTGAAGCATATATTAGCCTCATAATAAATAAATAAATAACTCCGATCGTGTAGAAACTCCTCGCTTAGAAGAAGTAGATTACTGCTTAGCTTTACGCTAGTAAATTTATCCACACACTAAGGGTATGTTTGGTTTAAAGAAAATTAAGTGGAAAGGAAAATGCAGAGGAAAGAAAATTGAAGGAAAGAAAATGAAAGAAATTAATTTTCTTTCCTTTGTTTGGTTGTTAGAGAAAATTTTGTGGAAAATTAAATTCTTAGAAAATATTTTTAGTGTTTGGTATATAGAAAGAAAAATTCTAAGAAAAGTTAAATTTTATTATTTAAATATTATTATATATTTAATTAAAATAAAAATATTATATTGATATATAAAAAATTACATAAATTTTCTAAAAAATTTATAAAAACTCCATAAAATCAATACTTATTCCAAATTTTTTTATATAACTATTCTAAAATATTACATGAATAACTTATAATATTTTTTTAAAAAAATTATAAAAAAATATAAAATATTTCATATTTCTTTCCATTTAAAACATGCTACAACAAATATAAAAAAGAAAAAAATACATAACTTGTTACTAGTATACTTGTATGTTCCGTAAAATATTAATTAGGGATGGCAACGTCAGTTATCTAAATTTAATAAGAAAATGTATACCAATATTCGTATTTAAATTTTTATGAGTATTTTTTTTTCTCATTGGGAGTGCTTTTGATTTGTCATTTGGCTTCTTGTTCTATGACATTATTGTCTCTGAGCCTCTCTTTCTCCTTGCATTACATTTGCGTATGTATCAAAAAGTCCGGATCCCTACTAAGGCGCTCTCTCTCTTCTTATTCTTCTTCTTCTTCTTCTTCCTTTTTGCTTCCAAATTCCTATCAGTTCAATTCGATCGATCTCTCTTTTCAGCTGCTTTTCTTGCTACTCTCCCCTGGCCCAGCTAGCTTTCCCGGCCTTCTGTGTCATCTTTGAAATCGTGAGTAGCAGGTAGCCGATAAAGCGCGCCATGGGCAGAGCTCCCTGTTGTGATAAAGCAAATGTGAAGAGAGGGTTGTGGTCTCCTGAAGAAAACGAAACGCTTCGAAATTATGTTCAGAATTGTGGTATCAGTGGCAATTGGATCGTTCTTCCTCAAAAGGCTAGTAATTATTTCTCCTCCTCTGGCTTTAAATTTATTTATTTTATTTTTTTCACACTTCTTCTTCCTCTCACCCCCTGTTTTTTTCATTTTATGTTTACCCAAGCCTGTTGTCTCGAGTTCTCCTCGCGGGGATGATCGATCAATCATGGAGTTCCTATCCAACTTTTTCACCATTTCTCTTCTACCACTTGCAGAGAGTAGCGATAGAAAGAGAGGGAAAGAGAAAAGAGAAGAAAGGAGAGGAGGGAAAATAGGAAAGGATCTCGAGGAGGGAAAAAATTGGCTAGGATTCGAAGTGTCGAACAGGGGATCAATTATGGTCTGCTGCTTTGATGGAGAACCAAATAATCGACGAAGGAGAAGGAAGCAGCCTCGACAGTCGGGGGAGTAATTTTCCTTCCTTCACTATTATTTTCCTCAGGTTTAGCTGAGGAAAGTTAAGCAGTATCTAATTCCCCCACCCTTTCCTTCGTATTTTTTTTCTTTATAATTTTCCTAATAACCAAACAATACATAAATATTTCCCTTCTAATTTTTTTTCCTTTCTCCACTATTTTTCTTAAACCAAACAGACTGTAAGTATCAAAACTCTATATATATATATAGTCAGGGCTAAAAGTACTGAGGTTGAACTTAAAATTAATAGTCGATAAAAAAATGAGTGAAAATTAATAACTTATAGTTAAGTAGACCAGAAATCGATCATTATTGTACTCCACTTCCATGAATTTCTATGAAAAATTTGGAATCGTGTACCAACCTAATAATTCACTTTAGGCTACCTAGAAGTATTCATAGATTGGATATTTAATATTTAGGATATTCAAAAGTTATAGTTTCTATAAATTATTTTAGATCAGATATTCAATCAAAAATTTTATCTGAAACTTCAGAGCGAATCTTAAAAAATATTTTTTTTAATCAGATCAAAAGTAATAAATATCAAATAAAAAATTATACTATCAATAAATAATAAACTTATTTAATTTAAACCGACCTAATCCAATAACAGAGTAAAAATATAATGCCATGTAATAATGATTTGTTTCAAGTTTTAAATTACATACTATCCTACTAATAATTTCATATCTCTAATAATAGTAATATTTATAACAAAAAAAATTAGAATAAATTAAAATTTCTAAAAATAAACAAAAAAAATTACCATCCATGAAGTCATACAACACCAAAATTAGTCAAATAGTAAATTGTGATTTATTAGATAAAATATTATTTATAATTTTAAAAATATATATCTGATTTGATTATTTTTTCACATACCCCCCAAAAATATTAGATTGAATTATTTGATTTTTCAAAGCGAAGATGTCAAATCAATTTATTAGATATCGAATCACATCAAACACCCTAAGACCGTCGACAACCTTGTCTTCTATTTTCCCTCATCATTTTCTCTTACACACAAAATATACTATAATAATACATATTTTTTATCCTTTTTACCTCCATATTCTTTCCCTCTAATATAATAATAAAATATACATTTATTATTATTATTATTTCTAATATAATTTTAAAATATATAATTTATATCTCACAATTCTTTTTCCTCATTTTTTCTCTTTTCTTTTCTTCTTTCTCTTTCCCTCTTCTCTCTTACCTTTGCAACTCTTTGGTCAAGACCTTCATGTAGACCTAGTAAACTATGTGGCACCCCCATTTTTTACTGTTGAAATATTTTATTTTAAAACTTTGAAGAAGTAGAAATATAAAACATAACTTAGGAAAAATAGAGTGTTACTACTACAACTAACATAGGATACATGTCCGTTGTCTGTCACATCTTAGATATAAGGCTAAAAAAACCCATCACAAACCAAATACAATAATAGTGTAAAAAAGATGTAATATATAGATAATACAAGGGGAAATATTTAAAAAATGAGACCACAACTAGTCCCTAAAAGTATATGGATTCATAATAATGAGAAAATTAAAAGTACCAAAACATAATAGATATAAAACAATGGTGTGGCAAATCCCCAAAAACCCTGATGCACTAAGGACCTATAAAAGAACTTTGAGTGTCCATGCTCTCAAGCCCCCCAAGCCCAAAACAAGTAGGCTAACTATCGACGATCCTTAAAAACCTACACATGGTCCTTTCCTTGTAGGATTAAGTAGGTGACTGAATAAACAAGCGTGTCAGCGTAATATGTACTAAATAAGCTAAGTTATCTCCTTAATGCAAATCACAATCATGCAAGGCTTAAGGAAACAATAGAGATCATATTAGAACACAATATCATACTTATATGAAATAATTAGATATACATGCGTTATCATTATCATAAAATGCATAATGTAAGAGCATCCATGGATTTTCATGAAGATAAAGATTTCTTATACTTGGTTATGGAGCCAAGCACATTATTTTTCTTTGATAATAATATTAAAAATGTGACTAACCTTAACAAGTGTACTTAGTAATCCTTGCATATATGTAACATATGTGCAAGGAGAAGATTAATTCACATCAAGATGTCAACATGTCTAAGATTTTATATGCCACAAGTTATTACAAGTTAAAGGAAGCTATTGTGCATGGAAGTTAAGCTTACAAGTCAAGGAGATGCAGTTATCATTTTTATGTAAATAAGAACTCTTGTTATTTATTTTCATGTAATAATTAGCTACGTTTTTTTTTGTAATAATTCCTATTGATTCATGTATTATATAGGTTAGTGTTATGTTGCTATTACTAATTAGTGTGCTAATTAGCCATATCTATACTACTTTGGCTACCTTATTGTACTAATTAGCAATGGATGTGATAAAGTTATAGATGCCTAAATAAGGCATGGTTGATGATGGTGTAACATATATTGAGAATTATTAAAATCTAATACAAGCGAAACAATTGGCTATCTCTCTCTTTTGTGAGAGAATGATACTAACTAAGACTACTTTGTATAGTCTTAGATAGGTTCATTTGAATGTATTCTTGGAGAAATATTAAAAATTAAATTTCTTATTGAATTCTTCCTTGAATCTTGCTTGAATATTCACACAATTCTTAGTAATCTTCAACCACCAAAACCTTACCTATCTTCTATTCATTTGAATCTTCAAACTTCTAGGAAGAACTCACGCCAATGTATCAGGATTTCATGTCCGACCAACTTAGAAAATTCATAAGTCATCATGCTTAACATGATAATATAGATATCATGGATTACATTATATAATCATGTAAGCCAGTTATTCAATAACTCACTAGGCTCTTATACAATCCACTTACATGAATTACTCATTTGACCCATTTTCCAAGTTATGCATTTCCATTAGATTAATCATTTATGGGCCTTTATTCCTTTTTCGAGCAATGAACTAATTTTCATCCCATGATCTCATATACTATGGGAGCATATCTAAACTAGAGGACATAAAGTGTGGTCGAAACCTAGTAAGCACCAATGAAAATAAAGTCCGACCGAAGTCAAGTAACCACCAATAAATATAAAGTTCACCCGAATCTAATAAACCACCTAGGTAACCAGACCCTATAATATCGATACCCCCAAGTCCATCATTAACGTCTAGAGTTGGTAAAGCATCAGGATCTACTAGGATCCCACCCAAAGGCACTAATAAATGCCTAAAGTCAGACTAATTCTCAGCACCTAATCGAGGATCAGCTAATATAGACCTATTCTCTACTCAATCATCTTTTGCTTTAAGTGTTTAGTGCATTATTCTCTAAGGTTATGTTATCACAAACGATCTATATAAAAGCCAAGCAATTCATGGACATAATCACTCCATCTTAACCATTGTTATCCTCCAAGCCATGTTATGGGACTTCTATTAGTTCTTATCCAAGTTTAAATAAACCTATTACGATATTTCATTTATGCTAAGAATATATATTACATCACCATTTGTTGCATCATATCATACATACTCAAAAAAATCTCATTAATATATTCTAAAGGAACTTATTAAGAATCCCATAAATTATAAATTAATTAATCCATCCAGTAAGTTTGTTAATTTATACCAAGATGTCAATTCACATCACTTAATAATCATGTTATATTATAATATCAAGTCTCAAGTCATATCAAGGTCAAGATAAAAAAAAACATCACTCTCTGGCTGGTCAATCAGTTTAGGCTAACCAGTCGATCATTTGGCTCAGCCAAACCCTAAAGCTCCTCTCAAAACCAGTCGATTGGTTTAATTAAACTAGTTAAATAATCTAGGACTAGTTGATCGATTCCAACAAACCATTTGATGGGTTTAACCAAAAATCATCCCAAATTCATCCTAGATAACCTAGTTCATTGGTTAGGAAAACCGGTCAATTAATCTAAGAACTATTCGATGATTTTGGCTTAATCAATTGATTATTTTATTTCTAGACAACACAAATCAACAAACTTAAATGAAATTTAGGATAAAAAAATCTAGCCATATCAAAATCATAGCATCACTATTTTAGAAAATAAATACTACACATGCTCAAGGTGCTAATCATGCTACATTCGCATACAATCAACCATAATTTCTCATGAAATCATATTTTTCTCATAATCTTAAGTCTTCTAACATGTAACCCAAATTACTCACAATATCATTAATGCAAACAAATATTAGAAATATATCAACCATTCTAGCTCATATGCTCATTCATACCATATTTCAAAAGCAAAAATAACTTAATTGAAAGCTTAGCAAATCTTCCACACTAAGAAGATAAAACCTTTGGCTGAAAGATTTCAACTCTTAAAACCTTAAAACACAAGAGATTAAAACTCATAAACCTTAAAATAATTACTATAAATCAATAAATATGAATTAGGGGAAAGAAAATAGGGTTATAACCTCCAAGAGAATCTAAGAAAAGAATCAACTAAAAGTAAAATGCTAAGATTTTTCTAAATCTAACTCTTTCTTTCTCAAGAATAAAACAAGAGGGAACTAGAGAAAGGATCAAGTATATGCACTAATCAGATGAAAGCTCAAAATGGAGAAGAGGTGAGCACAAGTGTTGGGAAAATTCAAAATATTTTTAGTAGCTAAAAAGAGGTGAAGGGGTGAGATAATTAGGACTATATATAACCAATGAATCAGTCAAGGGATAAGTGAGAGAGTGTAGCCCTATTGCAAAACTTTTTTTTTTTGTTTGAATTTGGGTTGAATGTGTACATTTATCAAAAATAGCATGACTTTCTTCCTAGAGATCAAATGGTGATTTTTCTAGAGAAGGCATGTTGAGATTCTTCAAATAATGGTCAAATACAAGAAAGGAAATGGGCATATAGGCATAGGAAGAAAATCTCTCAACTATTAAAGAAAGTTTGTAACACCCCCAAAATTCAATCCTGAAAAATTTTTGTTTAAAATAATAATGTAGAAGATAAAATAGAAAATGGGGAATGTTACTACCATACTTAACATAAGATAAATATCCATCATATATCTCATGCTAGACGTAAGGCTAAAAAATATCGAACTAAAATTCAAACAACATCAATACTAAGAGACTAAAATCTTACAAGGATATATCTAATAGTAGATGACAAGTGAAAAATATTATTGAACAATATCATCGTGGATCAAATTATCGAAAAACCTATGAAATAATCCTTGATTTTAAAAGCTTAGCAAAGTAATGGGAAATTAAAATTTGATTATAACACCATTAAAATTTTAATACAATACTTGAAAATTTTCAAAAGTAAATACAGATAAATAAAGATAAATCCCCAAGGAATAAAACTCTTGGTTGCCTACTTTCAAAACCAAACCTTTAACCCATTAATAACATTTGATCGCATAAGAGGTATGCTCCCCACTTATAGTAGATCATCGGAAGACCTATTCAAACAAGGTAATATCAATATGATTATAGTACAGAGTAAATCAACACTACCTAACTCATGGGAGGAAACATGATACACATAATACATGGTAATCTTTAACTTATAATACTCATGCTCAATAATACATGTCATACATACACCACTCCATTCATACAATAGCTCATGCTTAATTATACATATAATATGTATGATAAAACATGCAGTCATGGATTCATGCTTATAAATACATGACTAGACATGACAACAAATAGGGTACACAGGTATAAGGAGTAATGAATGCATGTTGAGTAATACAACTACCATAAAAGATATCATTATGCACATAAAGCCCACATGAGGTTAAAATAATAGATCATGTGATAATTGGATACGAACATACGTCATATGGTAGAACTATTGTAAGGATGATAACCAAGAGATTTACAAAGGATAATGAAATATAAGATCCATAAAAAGGATGAGAATAATTAATTATAATATTCCGTTGTGATGATCATATAAATTTGATTAATTTTAGCTTAAGGACATAGATTCAAATAAATTGTAACAACTAATCTAGTATTTGAATGGTAATAACCCTAGTTGACCCGCCTAAAAATGTAACTAGACCACTAATAAATAAAGTACCTAATCACTTAAATATGCATACCCCCTATAGGGCTGACATATACCGAGACACCTTCAAAGTAGAAGAGGGACTCTCTAGACCTTGTAAGGCACTCGAGATCATAGAAAGGAAAAATACTAGAATAGTACCAAGTGAATACTAAACCTAACTTGGATGGCTACCCCGAATGATACAAGTCCTAACTCAAGATCTTTCACTTCAAGTGATTAATATTTTATTTAAAGAGTTAACCAATCATAAATCGAACCCACATAACAACACTTAAATCACTTCCATCAACATAATGAATATATATTATTATATCCATTTCAAGTGGCATTAAAGCCCATGGATTTTCAATGGCATTAAATCCAAATCAATCTAGGTGGCATTAAAGTCAGTCAATTTCAAGTGGCATTAAAGCCAATCAATTTTAGGTGGCATTAAAGCCGAATAATTCTATGGCATAAAAATCCAACATGAGGTATCATACAATTTCAATCCATACACAACCAATGATATGGTTTTCTAAACTGATTATAATTTAGACACATTAGAACATACTCTAAAATCACCAAAAATTTAATAATTAGTTGAACATGTTAGCTACATGATCGACCATTCTCATACTCAAACACATACAATATTCAAGAGGCATACTAGCATGCATTCGCATTGAAGTTATAAACTCATACATACATAGAATTACCACACAAGAACATAGTAAATGCTTGATATAATTAAATAACATAAACCATACTCATCACCTTCCACTCCTAGAAGACATACATTCCATGATTCCGTCATGTGAAAAGGTAAGTAATGACTTAACTAAATCTGATACTGGCTAAGGAAATTGAGAAAGAGAGAGAGAGAGAGATATCTAGAGCTTGACAATCCACGATAATATTTTCCTAGATCATCGATAGAAATTGTAAGACTAGGTTAGAAACTACCCTATTGATCAACAATTTAAGTATTATAATTTAATTAACAAAGAGAGATACATATGGTCTTTCTTAAAAAATGTGTCCAAAGCCTAAGACTAGCAAGCATAGCTCTATTAAGATTTAAAATTAAATATTAACTAAATTGGATTCAACATATATCAGTTTGGGCATTTTAAATTAATTTTGGAAAACTAGGGAAAAGGAAAATAAAGTATAAGTTAATTTTATCGAAAATGACGTACTAATTAGGTTTTATGACAAAATAGAAAACAAACCATTTTTAAATAATCATTCCAACCTGATAACATACAAAAAATACAATTCAAATGATTTTAAATTAAACTTAGTAATCTACTAGGTGAAAGAAACATAAGCAAATTATTTTCATAAAACTATCTCCAAAAAATTAGGGTTTCTAAGCCCGAACTACAAACCAAATAATCAACTTCAATTACCTTGAAGTGATATCTTAAGAATACAATTAAACTAATTTTAAATAAATCTAGATAATAATTTCAACAAAAAAAATCTTGCGAGTAGCCAATTTAAGATAATTATTACCTAAATTTAGGTTTTTAAAGCCTAAGATACAAATTCGGAAAATCTAAATCAATTCATCCTAATAGAAGGTGTGAGAATGCAATTAGGGTCATTTCAACTATTTCTATAAATTCAATTTTAGAAAAATAACAATAAAAATGACCAATTTTATAATTTCATTTGAATTCTATGATTTTAGGCCCCCAAAATTCAATTTGATTAAATTTTATTAATTTATTTAAATTAAATGTTTAGAAATACAATTAGTCATATTTTCTAACATATTATATAATCAATTGATCAAAACCAATAAAAGAAATACCCAATTTAATACAATTAGAGTTTTTGAGCCTAGGATGCTAATCCAGTCTATTCTTGTTAAACTATTTAAATTGATGGTTTGAAATTGCAATTAAATGTATTCTAATGTAAATTATAGAATCAATTGAATAAAATAACTCAATTACACACTGTAATTGAGATCCGCAAGAATTTTGACCTATAAATTTAATTCCGATCAATTTCACACAATTTTCTCAAATTAACACTTCCAACATGAAATTAAACATATTCAAAGCATATTGTGAAATCAATTGAATGAAAAAACTCGATTATGTGATTTATATTTCTTACACATAGATTTTGACCCTAGAAATCTAGTTGCAATTAGTTCCACATAAATTTCTCAAATGGAGAATTCCAATATAAAATTAGATATATTTTACATCATATTATATATTCAATTTATCAAAAATAGCTTAATGATATGAATACGAAAATTTTGGACATAATCGGGTTAAAATTTTGGTTTTTAAAAATCAACCACATACATTACAATTAACCATTCCAAATCACTCATATAACATATATATGCTTAATTAAACAACTAGTATAACTTAATTAAACCCTATCTATACAAAATTTCCTAAATTTAGAAGTTAGCATTTCTGAAAATTTATACCAAATGAAAAGGTTGTGAATCGGTGTAGGTGAAGAATAAAGAAAGTCCGTTGGAGGTTGAAGGACGTTTGTCGATGGTCGGTTGACATCGGGGATTGTCGAAAGCCACTATTGTTGTGCTATTGTGCATTGCTAGCTACATATTATCTCTTATCGCCATCATTGCTCACTACCATAGCTGTTGTTGATGGCGTCATTAGTGGCGATAAAATGTGATGAGGTGGTGATAAATAAAGTAGAGAAGAGGGGTAGGGAGAAGGAAGGTTAGGGGTTAGGGTTTGTTTTGTATGTAGGAAGGAGAGAAAGGGAAGAAAGAGAAGAGAAAAGAAAAGAGGGAGAGAGAAGAGAAGGAGGACCGAAAAGGCTGTTTTTTAATGCTAATGCACATACACAAATAGGAATATTAAACATCTAAAAATGTTAATAGATAATATTATTTAAAACCCATTTAATGAAAATTAATTCTTAAATATTCAAAGGTATAAAATCAATATAAAAGATATTTAAGAATTTTTAGAAGAAAATACTAATAGGAGCAAAGATTTATATTATTTACAAAAATTCATTATAAGACTTTGAAAAATATTTAAAAAAATATAGAAAAATATTTAAATCAAATTCTAAGCGGTCAGAATTATATTAAATAATTTTTAAAAATGGTCCTCCACAAACCAAAAAAGATAAAACAAAGGAAAATTAATTTCAGAAAGAAAATTATAAATAAATTTAGCTAACCTAATAGTGACATATATTTGAAATGACCCAAAGTGAAGTAACACAATCTGAAAAAAAAAATCCTAACTCATATCTAAATTAAAATTTGATAATAACTCAACGTGAATTTACACAACCTAAAATAACTTAATTTGAGCCCAACCCGGACCCGATCCATACTCAGACATAATTCCAAGCTTAATCTACTATAAAATCAAATTTGATACACAAAGTTAATATTTTATCTCATATAAATTAATACTTAAACACCAATAAACTATCTTATTAATCAAATTTGATGTAAACAAAAATATGCAATACATATTACAACAAATGAAACACTAGTAAGACTATATTCTCCTCACTCTATTTTAATATCATATTAGCATCGATCACATTCGATGATTAAAATCTCTATTATCACTATAATTATTATAAAAATAAATATTATAGTTAACAATTGTAAATATTATATTTGTACTAATAATAATGATTATCATATTTCTAAAGATGATAATAATTACAATTATTATTATTATAACAATAATTATTATAACTAACAAGATAATTGTAATTATTAAAACAATCATTATACTTATGTATATAATAAGATTTATAATTGTATTTATAACAATAACTATTGTAATAATAATAATTATTATAATAATTTATTAATAATATTTCATATTTTATGATAATAATTTATTTTATCATTACATATATTATGATAAAAATTAATATGATAAGCATAAAAATAATAATAAATTAAAAATTCAATTTACAAATTTTATTCAATTAATAACAATTAATGCCAATATAAATTTTAAATTGAATCAATTTGGCCAAAATCGGTTATGACCTGAGTATATAAACCTAAATCCACTTTATCTGACCCGATGGGTTAGACCTAAACTCAACTTGATATTCTTCTGACCTTAAATGACCTAATCTAATTATCATTACTATAATTGACATGAACTTGAAGATACCAGATCTGATTATATAATAATTTAATTTTAATCCGACCTAAATTGACATAATTCAAACCCATCTGACACCTTTAATGGTTGGAGGTACTAAGGGAAAAATTTTCCATTCTACTACTTTTTCCCCTAAGTATGTAGGTTCTCATATGTGGCATTAGTATCCCTGTTTCCCTTTATTTTCCATGACCTATATCATTTAAGGATGTGAGTTGTCATATGTGGCAATAATGCCTACAAATGGTAATGGGATTGAGCAGGTCAGGTAATAGCAAGTCATTTTATTATTTATATTAGATTGGGTTTGGGATTAATTGTAGTAGATTTGGATTGAACCACATAGATTTTTCAAGATTTATTAGGCCATTTTACATTATCTTGTTAGGTCAAGTTAGGTTTGGGCTAAATTAGCTTGTGTTTAGGTAATTTTGGATTCCAGTTAATATATATACTAGAATTTTAGAATAGTAAAATATTTTATTTAAATTTATCTTACTTTAAAGAATTAGTTTTTTTCTTCTATTTTTACCTTTCTTTTATTTTTCTGATGCAACTTCCAATGTTTTTGGCTGCTATTAGTCTCAAAATTTTTATATTTTATTTAACTAAAAATTGATAATTTTTTTTTCTATAATCATAATTTTATATTTTTTTATATGATAACATAATATATATAAGTTTGATATACATCTTATAATTATACTTTTAATCAAAATTCAAAATTTTATTTATAATAAAATCTCAATTATTTTTATTAGAGTATTATAATTGTTTTTATAAGACCCTATCATATAATAATTTCTTACAAATAGTAAAAGAGAGCGAGAAAGAGAGAAATCATGCCTACAGTTGGTCCCCTTTCCTTTCTTCACTATCGTCTCCCCCGTCTCTCTTTACTCCACAACCATCTCTCATTTTCACACTAAAGCTCATTCTTCAACAACGATCTCGACAACTGAAGATGACAAAAAAACATTGTAAAAAATGGGATGAACAACTAGTTGTGATGATAAAAGGTGAAGTTAATGGTGAGATATAAGTGATTGAGAATTAAGTATGTTAATGAAGTAATAACTTAGATTATTATTATTTTTTTTTTTTAGGTTTATCTAAAAAGTGTGAAACATTTCTATCCCTTCTTTTCCATTTCCACTTGTGATTGTACTCCTGAAATATTTCGAGTTTGCGCATAGATTATACCCAATAACTAAAACTAAAAATAGCAGGACAATCATATACAAGCAATTGATAAAATAATTCAAGCTAGACACAATAATAATGTAAAGTATAATAAATTAAGAAACGCTAAGTATTGGAAAACTAGAATCTTTCTTGCCAACCTATTAAGTAGTATAAGGCTCCAAGATCACATCATCACTTGTGTTCCTACCCTTCAAGATTATCAAACATATCTTTCTTAATAATCTCACTTAACCTAGAACCCCTTATTTGATCAATATTTCCCCTCTCTTGATCACTCCTCTAAAACTAGGCCCTATATCTCTCTATTAAATCTAAATTACAAGTATGTTTCCTGTAATTATTGCCTTTGAGATTGTACTAACAAATTAGTCTAATGACCTACATAAGACTTTCTTTATATAAATTAAAAGATGATATTAGAACCAATAAAGATAAGACTTGTAATCAAGCATACAATACAAATTGAAACAAAAATTCCATTGAAACAGGGATGAACATGTGTCTTGATAACAAACATAAGTCAATCGTTTTCACTATTCACCAACACTTTCCATGATGGTCAACACTACGTCCTATTTTCAACATTAGTTTCTTTATTTTTCTTTATTCTTCATTCTTCTTTAACATGTTAATGCTCTTCGATCCTATCAATTCATGTATTTCTTGTAGGCATATTGTTCACCATTCTATATCCTCTCTGCCCTATGTACATGGGGCTTGATTCCTAAATATATTATTTCATAGGTCTTATCATGAATATGATTCAAATATTTTGTATGTGCTAAATATAATTTTATAGTATTTATTTTTTATTATTATAATTTAGTCCACACTTAACCTGAGATTATGGATATTTATGTATATTATATATTTTAATAAATATGGTGTTTGAGAAAGATCAACAAATTGATTGATAAACTACAAATATTATTTGTAATATCTTATATAAGCAATATGGTGATCATAAAGCACAAATAATATGCTACTCAATATATACTTTAATGATGGAAAAAATAGCAATCTACAATGGGTAAAGTTTTAGTATATAACATTTTTTAATGAAATATAACAATAATATTTACTTGAAAACTATAATACAAATTTTTAGCTTGAGCTTTAATAATAAGCTTGAACTAGCTTTATTATGTCTCATGAAGATCCCAGTTGAAAGCTGCTATTCAGGCCTCCATCCATGCTTCCATTGCTACCTCTATATTGATTTAGGTTGTTCCCAACTCATGCAAATTGTGGAGCAATGGGTGGAACTCTCCTCTAAAAGTTGTCGACCTAAACCTTTCCTATATCCTCAATGACTTGTAAATACTCACAATCTATAATGGTTATATGGGTTGAAGTTCGGTGGGGAACTACTAATTCTACTTTATTAAGTATAAAGAAGAACTTTTTAATCATTAGAGAGACACCAATGTGATGTTAGTCTAAGGACGCTCCAATGCTCAACTTGACAACATAGGATGTAAATAATGTGATAGAAAAATCAGAAATGGGTTAAAATGACTTAGCTATTGAGTCATGAAGACATGGTCATTGATGATGGAGGGATCAAGATCCTAAGACATAATTATTTATAGGGGTGTTGTTCAAGCTATAGTAGGTGGAGAAAACTAAGAGATGGAGAACTTAGTTATGGATTATTTAATGTGAATGGTAAGTGCGATTGCTTAGTATATTGATTCTATCCACTCTTGAATGTCTCACCGTTCCATTATTTATGGAGGGTGCATGAGGCCACTGCTAAAGATGGTTGATGCTACAAAACTATGGAATTTGGACCACATTTAAATTAAGTGTGGAATGATAGATTTTATATTACTCATACTATGAATTAGGTGTGTGAAATTCATTAATAATGTTATTGTATGGGTTGAGGTAGCTGAGTTAGAGGGAAAACCCTAATGAAGTCATGGGTTATCTAAAGCACACACAAATAATAAGCCTTTCCGTGGTGGGCTATACCAAAGGGTTGGATTCTATCTATACAATTAGTCACTATATTTTCTAATTTAAAATATTTAACTTGAGGAGTGGATGACACAACAATGATTTAGGTGAGTAGGATTTCGTGGGGTCTGATTAGACCTTTACAAGATAAATGATGGCCTACCTAGTAGGTTGGGATATGCACAGTAATTTTGATGAATATTTATGTTTTTGATTCCCCCTATTTTAGGATAATAAGAAAGGAAATGATACTTCAACTGCATGCCTTTATTTTTCTTAAGTTGGCAGGATTTAATTGAATATTTTTTCCCAAATGATTAATTATTTTTTAATTTGACAAACTTCCTTTCCTTTGATGGTGGATTTTTTAACTATTTGGTTAATTAATTAATTACTTTTAACATATGTGTAAAGCCCAATTGGCAATGCAAAATGAGTGTTGAAAATTTGAAAGGGAATTTGGTTTAGCCCCTAAAGAGCATACTCTAGCCTTTGGTTGTCCTCAAATCACAACCCAGGCAAATGCTTCTATTACAAATGATGTTGCCTATAGTATGATCACTTAACACCTTTACAAGTGGAATCATGGTGGTAAACTCTAGACTTGTAATGGGTGAATATGAGGCTAGGTTTCTAGGAACCTTAGAGAAGGTTTTAGAGAACCAAATTAAAAGAATCTTAGAAGGAGAGGAGATTGTCTCCCCAATAGTATTGGTAGATACAGATTTTGGGTGTTTACAATCTCCCCTTAAACCTTTGGGTAAGACCTCCTCATCTAGAATAGAGGGTGGACTGAGCCTCTATAAGTTGGGTGTGATTCTATGAGTGCCTAGTCTTATAAGGGCTAAGATTTCCGTTGCCAAAGTTGGTGGGGGAATTTTTCACCAAATTGGGAGTCTTGCCCCTCCAATTAGTGCCTAATGCTATAAGAGTCTTATTGGGTATGATTTTCTTGGGTGACTTGATGGGTGTAATTATGGATTTCAAACTACTTTGGTGGTGTTATTACTCAAAATTCTAGAGCAATGAAGGCATGAGAGAGGTGCTAATTAGTAGGCTAGACCACAAACCAATGATTGAGATTGGAAGGACATGATTTTTCATAGATCTAAGAGCATTCTCGTAGTGGGTTCATTATAGAACATTCCTAGTAGATAGAGAACCTTCATTAAGTATTGTTTCATAATTTGTTTTTGTTTTAATGATGTCCATTAAGTTTTAATTACAGTTCCCCACAAAAACTATAAGAGAGAGGATCTATCAGCTATCATTTATGATTAAACCGAGCATCTCTTGAGTTCCCAAGAAAGTGTTATTGAAACATGTTGCTAGGAATAAATAGCTTAAGTTATACTTAAACCTTTAGTAGAGCCATTTATCCTTAAGGTGTTCCTCTATGTAGCCTTATTTGAAAATTTCACCTTTCTTTTCTGGAGGTACTATAATATATAATAATGTCAATAACAACAATAATAATATGAGATTTAGAATTTAATATCTAGCAAAATTCTGAGACATTATTTGAATTATATTTCCTAAAATAAATTATAGATAAATTATAATAATTATTAATTATTTATATAATCACCAATAAATTCTCCAAAAACCCAACCTAAAAATTCCACAACTTTATTGTTTTTCCTTTCCTTTTTATTTCTCCTTTTTCCTTTCTCTTTTTCCTCCTTTTCTCATTTTTCCTTTTATTCCTTCTTCTTCTTCTTCTTCTTCTTCTTCTTCTTCTTCTTCTTCTTCTTCTTCTTCTTCTTCTTCTTCTTCTTCTTCTTCTTCTTCTTCTTCTTCTTCTTCTTCTTCTTCTTCTTCTTCTTCTTCTTCTTCCTCTCTAAGAAGAAAATTTGTACCTAGGGAATATGAATAAGATATGTATGTAAATATGAAAACTCTAAGGTAAGGATTGTTTAGTGTAGAAGAATACACTAGAGAATTTGAAAAACTAGCACTTATACGTGATGTACAAGAAAGAAAAGAACAAAAATGTGCTAGATACTTAAGTGGATTAAATAATTTAATAAGAGATAAAGTTGATATGTTTTCATATGATTCTCTTGATTAAGTTGGCATTAAAATTTGAAAGACAAACAAAACCAACCAAGGCCTATGTTAAATTTAATGCTTCAAACTCATCTAAACCCTATTCGAATACCTTCATGCCTAAATATACATCTTCATATGATAAAAAGAATAACTGAGATGAAAAAGATAAAAATAAAATGGTTGAAATGTCTAATAAACAATGCTTCAAATTGAAAAGATATGGGCACTTTGCTAGAGAATGTCCTAACCAAAGAGCTTTAACCTTAAGTGAAATAGAATACATGGAACCATATAGTGAAGATGAGAATCTATAAATCGAATCTCCTAATGAAATTTTAACCATGGGTGAAGAAGAAGGAGACCCATGTTTTGTGCTTCAAAGAGTGTTACAGATTCAAGAGCAGTGAACAACATTACTATCAAATATCATTTTCCCATGCCTAGGTTAGATAATATGCTAGATGAACTTTGTGGTGTAAAAGTATTTTCCAAAATTGATTTAAGAAGTGGTTATCATCAACTAAGGATTAAGGATGAAGATGAGTAGAAAACTACTTTCAAGACTAAATATGGTCTTTATGAATGGATGATTATGCCTTTTGGGCTATGTAATTGGTGTGGCTGTAGCCAACACGCAATTTAAACCCTTTTGTTTTCAATTGTAGCACTGGTAATATGGTTATCGTTTTAGGCTAGGGATTGAGAGGGCTCACCTCTATCTAACTAGCTTAAAAATAAATAAGAATAAAAATCCTAAATAACACAAGATAAGTATATAATAAAAATACTAATAGGGGTTATAAAAATATAAATATAAAAGGAATAAATAAAATAAAATAAACTAATAATATAAATAATGGAAAACCGTAGATATGATAAATATGCTAAGGAAATAAAAATCCACCACTAGATTAGGTCGAAATATAATATTTATTTCTAAGTCACATTTTAATCATGAGAATGAAATCGACCAAGTTGTACACCAAAAGCAGGTCCATCCACCTTATATTACTTCCCTTAATTAATTAATATGACAAAGTGCCAATATTAATCCTATTAAATACTAGCAGTATAGCAGCAACAGGCGGCTCTCATATTTAACTAGATTTAATGCATTAAGTATAATTGAAAGGCTATCAATCCAAGTACCCAAACTAGTACACAAAGCATGTCTAGCTGTATTTCCTTTCCTTGACCCACACGTATCTAAATGTTTTACTACTTTGGTTAGAATCACAAAACTATTAGGTGAATTGTTATCTAACCTCGCTACAATTTATACATATAAATTCTAGTATATTTAGATAGCCACCTAACAGGAAAATAATCCTACACAGTGTCACTTATGAGGAAACCAGAACAAGGCATGCACCAAATAAATTATACTTGACAGAATTATATATATAAATGATAGCAATTAAAATAAAGTCAATAAACAATCTCATGAAACAAAGAAAATAAAATTATAATTCAAACCCTAATCCAGGATTTCAATTTATTCCCTAACAACAAATATTCAGCCAACCATAATAAAGAAATTAATTACACAGAAATATATGTCTAAGATATAAATTAAAACAAGAGAAAGAAAGAACCAGCATTATTTATGGATAAAAGATCAAGAATTTATTCAGATAAAAATTAAATTTATCTGAAATAAATTCTATCGGTATTAAACTTCCTCTAATTTTTTTCCTTTTCGGCGCCTTGATTTCTGTGTAATTATTTTTTTTCTTTTTCTTTTTCCTTCCGGCTGATGGTTGATGGGGTCGCGCTGAGGTTACTACTCGTAGTGCCGTTGTGCGGCTTCTTTTTCCTCGGTCAAGCCTGTGAAGGCTCTCTCCTCCAGATGCGCCCTCCTCTACTGCTGCTTCTCTACCTTACTACTTCCCTCTTTTTAACTTTTCTGAGGCTCTACCACTCTACTCCTACTCCTTTTACTGCTACGGCTAACTCTCTTTTTATTTTTTTTTCGGGCGTCTCTCTCCATGTCAGCCCTTAGTTTGCAGGCCCTTACTCTCTCTATTTTTTTGTCGCTTAGCCCCCGTC
Organism: Tamarix chinensis; assembly: GCA_030549775.1. NCBI lineage: Eukaryota > Viridiplantae > Streptophyta > Magnoliopsida > Caryophyllales > Tamaricaceae > Tamarix > Tamarix chinensis. The sequence goes on from CM060177.1 coordinate 38,163,095, forward strand.
CCCGCTCTTGCTCTCTCTTTTGTGTGACCTGCCCTCCTTTTTCTTTTTATTCAATTTTGTGCAACCTCGTCTTCCATGCGTTTCTTTCTTCTGCCCTGCATCGAGCTTTTCACATTAGCCCTGCTGACCGTTTCTTTTATTCCATGCGTCGAGGTATGTTTGGCTTTTGTTTGGCTTGTTCTAGGCCTTTGGCCATCGGCTCTTGGGCCATTGGTCCGAAGGTCCAATTATTTTTTATTTCTTTTATTTAAAATAATACCTGCAAAATAAAATTAAATAAATCTTAATAAATAATATTATATTCTAAATTTACTTAATTTATATCATTTTAGCTTAAATAATAACATTTATGCAATTATTACCACTTAAGTATAAAATAATAATTATTCACCTATATTAGTTAAATAAAATACTAAAAACTAAGATTATGAGGGTATAAAATGTGTCAAAATATGAACTTATCACACCCACACACTTAGCTTCTTGCTTGTCCTCAAGCAAGTTATTACTCTTAAAAATAAAATAAAATTAACTAGCCACTTTCATAGGTCTCACGATTGCACTTAGCATGTGCAACAAGCCCTTTAAACCCCTAGTTCACCCATCAAGGATGAGTAAGGTCTTGTGAGGGTTTCACAGATAATATACCCACAAAATCACACACAAATAAGAAAATGCTATATAATCAAACCTAACACCCTTAACCATTTTTTTTCAGAATCTTTTACTTTCAAACGTCAAGATTAGCAATCAACCAAGATTCAGCATTGGGAGATTTAAAGGATCAATTTCAATATATGGTTCACACATAAACATGACAGGTATGTATAGATCAATATTATGGATGAAGATCTACCACGCCTTAGTCACATCAAGATTCATCCTCACTATGGATACCCTCTATTTTTTTCTCTCTCTTAGATTCATGGCTAAAAATGTATAGAAAGACTCATGTATGTGAGACAAGATGATAAAGATAACAAACAACTCACATATATAAACAAAGAAGGCTCATGATCTTGTGGATAAAATCTCATGAAAGATATCAAATACTCGCCAAATGGACCGAACCATATGCTTAACTCTTGTGACTAATCTCCATCAGATCAAAGGCTGCTCATCTTGAGAATCAAATAGGACTTATTGGTTGTGGTGGGGTTTAAGGTAAAGAAGGGTACGGAGCATTTTAGGAGTGTAGCGCTAAAAAAAAATCAAGAGCTAGTGGAATCTAATAGGTAGGTGAAATATAAGCTTAATTCCACATACATCTCTCCACCTTCACAATAAAATGTAACATGAATAGAACTTTCTCAACACCGTCTCCATAACTCCCTCTCTTCCTTATATCCTAACATTTTTTTCTTTTTTTTTATTTTCAATTTTTTTCGTTCATTTTTTTTCCATTTTTTTCAGTACTTTTTATTATTATTTTTTTTCACCAAACATAACCAATCACCTTTCTTAGCATAAATACATATATTTCTTTCACATAAACAACCACTCTTTATATCTATAACGATTTGATTTACTTCCACTAGCTTTAAGCAAAGGTAAGGACATTAAGGCCCGAAGGTTATTCAATGTGGGTAATGAAGAAAAATATATAATCCATGTATAGGCTCAAAGGGTTTTCTATGATATGTACATCATGTATACACAAATTAGGTTAAGCTATCTGGTCATGTGATGGAATATTCCTAAGCTGCCTTTATCATTTTCTTAATCAGAGCATGTTTTGAATATAAGCTTCTACTAGCACAAGAATAAGTTCTAGTAATCTCTATGGCCCATTACATGATCTATAGCAAATAATTTGATCAAAGAAATTAATCATATATGAGGTTTACAAAGAAACTTTGAAGCTAAGAAAAGTAGATAATTTTGTGTAAATTCGCTTAGAAAAAGAAGGTACATATGGTTCAAAAGCTCACTGAGGAATGTTTTAACTCTCAACATGCCATGTCGATGATTAGAAAATCATACATATTCTTTCTCTATTCACATTTAGACATATAGATATGTGTTCCCTATATCGAAATCAACACAAAAAATATCCACTTGCTTTATCTCGATTTTATGATCATCTTTTCGTTAGATTTCAAAGATATATTCCTCATTGACTAATTAAGGGTTCCTACGACTCTAAAAATACTAAACACTCTAAAAACTCTAAAAAAAATTCTTGTTTCTTTTTTAAACATAAAACACACACACCCCCACACTTAAATCACATATTGTCCTCAATGTGTAAACAACTAGGGAAATATGTAATTTAAAGTATGGAGATAAAAACTAAATAAATAACTAGAGGATAGAAAACTCCCTTATGACATTGGGTTGCCTCCCAATTAGCACTTGTTTTTATGTCTTCAGCCTGACATAATCTCAATTTACTCATTCAAGGTGGGTACTTCCACTTCATAGCTGTTTGACCAAATACTTCCTCGTGATGATTATCTTTATCCTGCAAGGAAGAAAAAGACAAAATGTTAGATTTAATGAAAGATTTGACCCAACAAGAATGTAACGTACCTATTATGGGATTTAAGCTCGTGTATAAAGAGATAATGTTTTATCTCATGTCCATGTATCATGATCTCTCTATCGAAGGAACATATTTTCCCATCTCAAAATCTTTAAACACATCCTTCCAGCATAACCTCTCCTTTGGAGCATCACACTTCTTATTAAATGTATCCAAGATGATTTGATTACTCTCTTCACTCTTGGATCTATATGACCTGCTAAAAGAGGGAAAACAAGGAGTGGGGTTAGAATAAATAAAATCAAAGTGGTTTAAAGGCTTACCTTGTGTCTCATGATTATCTCCAAGCAAAATTGGGGAATAAATGTTCAAAGATGGTCTATGGTAGATGAAAGTGATAGTCTTGTCATCCATATACTTGATCAAGGCACCGAAAGAAATTTATACCCGTAGAATTTATTTCAGATAAAAATTAGTTTTTATCTGAATAAATTCTTGATCTTTTATTCAAAATTAATTCCGGTTATTTCTTTCTCTTACTTTTAATTTATATTTTAGATATATATTTCTGTGTAATTAATTCTTTAATTATGGCTGACTGATTATTTATTGTTAGGGAATAAATTGAAACCCTGGATTAGGATTTGAATTATAATTTTATTTTCTTTGTTTCGTGAGATTATTTCTTGACTCTATATTAATTGCTATCATTTATATGTATAATTCTATCAAGTATAGTTTATTTGGTGCATGCCTTGTTCTGCTTCCTCATAAGTGACAGTATGTAGGATTATTTACCTGCGAGGTGGTCATCTAAATATACTAGAATCTATATGTATAAATTACAGCTAGATTAGATAACAATTCACCTAATAGTTTTGTGATTCTAACCGAAGTGGTAAAACGTTTCGATAGGTGTGGGTCAAGGAAAGGAAATACAGCTAGACATGCGTTTTGTACTAGTTTGGGTACTTTAATTGACAGCCATACTTACACTTAATGCGTTAAATCTAGTTAAATATAGGAGCCGCTTGTTGTTGTTATACTGCTAGTATTTAATAGGGTTAATATAGGCACGTGGTCGTATTAATTAATTAAGGGAAGTAATATAAGGTGTATGGACCTGCGTTTGGTGTACAACTTGGTCGATATCATTCTCATGATTAAAGGATGACTTAGAAATAAATATTATATTACGACCTAATCTAGTGGTGGATTTTTATTTTCCTAACATATTTCTCATATCTACAGTTTCTCATTATTTTCATTATTATTTTTTTGTTATTAGTTTACTTTATTTTATTTACTCCTTTTATTATTATTTTTATAACCCCCATTAGTATTTTCTCTTGTTTATTTATTTTGTGTGTTATTTAGTGTTTTTTTTTTATTTATTTTTAAGCTAGTTAAATATAGGTGAGCCCTCTCAATCCCCGGCCTAAATTGTAACTTCAATTGACAACAAGAAGGTTTAAATTGCGTGCCAGCTATAGTCACATCAATTTTTGGCGCCGTTGTCGGGGATTGGTAACTTCACCTTTATTTTGCTAGTATTTTTAGTGTGTTTTCATTTTTAGTGTTTTTGTATTTTTTTTCTTTTAGTTTTGCTTTATATTTTCTTAGGATTTTTGGTGTGTTTTGTTATTAACATTTTTCCTTTGAAGTGTTAGTGTTTTCAGGTGGCTATGAGAGGATCCTTGGTTATGGACAACTTTGTATGAATCCTAATGCAAGAGTAAATGAGGTGAGTTTGAGTAGTCTAAATGATAAACTTAACAAACTCACTACTCTTGTTTTGTTGGTTGCTAAAGCTACTAGAGTTGTTAATACAAGTGGAGTGCGTCATATGCAAGGAAATCCATATGATTACCATGAACAAGCTATAAGAGGAGGATGGACACAACCTAATGCTCAATCTTTCAATGGTTTTCAAGGACATGATCCCTATACAAGCACATACTATTGGGGAATGAGGCATCAACCCAACTTTGGATAAGAGATGAATGATCATTATCAAGTTCCATATCAAGACCCTTACACACGCGAATATGAAGCTTCAAAATATTATCAATATCCTCAACAAGAAACTTCTCAAGTTTTAGAACCCTCAAGTTCATAAAAAAATGGATAAGCTTATTGAAGCATTGACAAATGGTCAAAATCAACTAATGCAAATTCAGATTATGCAAACTGAAAGGGTGTCAGTGCTAGAGGAGAAAATGGGTTATATGGTCAACCTGATGAATCAATTACAAGCACAAGAAGAGCTCTCTAGTACTTTAGTTCCAAATTCAAGTGAGAGTTATGAGGGTGATGATGCCATATCTGAATGTAAGGATGAGCTAGTTGAGGAAGTTTCCATGGAAAACATTGAAAAGCAAGATCAAGTGGAAGAAGAGCTTGTAAAAGTAGAAGAATAATCTCATCAAAACGAGGATCAAGTGAACAAAGAAAAGTATATGGATGACAAGACTATCACTTTCATCTACCATATACCATCTTTGAACATTTATTCCCCAATTTTGTTTGGAGATGAGCATAAAACACAAGGTAAGCCTTTAAATCACTTTGATTTTATCTATGCTAACCACACTCCTTGTTTTCCCTCTTTTAGCAGGTTGTATGGATCCAGGAGTGAAGAGAGTAATCAAATCACCTTGGATACATTTGATAAGAAGTGTAATTCTCCAAAGGAGAGGTTATGTTGGAAGGATGTGTTTAAAGATTTTCAGATGGGAAAATATGTTCCTTTGATAGAGAGATCACGATACATGGACATTGGACAAAACATTTTCTCTTTACACACCTGTTTAAATTCCATGATAGGTAAGTTACGTTCTTGTTGGATCAAATATTTCATTAAATCTAACATTTTGTCTTTTTCTTCCTTGCAAGATAAAGATGATCATCACAAGGAAGGATTTGGTGAAGCAGATCTCAAGTGGACGTATCCACCTTGAACGAGTAAACCGAGGTTATGTCAGACTGAAGACATAAACACAAGCGCTACTTGGGAGGAAACCCAATGTCATAAAGGAGTTTTCTATCCTTTATTTATTTATTTATTTAGTTTTTTTTCTCCATACTTTAAATTACATGTTTCTCTATTTATTTACACATTGAGGACAATGTGTGATTTAAGTGTGGGGGTGTGGATTTTATGTGTTTGTCAAGTAAAAAAAAAGTTTGAAAAAAAAATTAGAGTTTTTAGAGTGCTTAGTGTTTTTAGAGTCGTAGGAACCCTTAATTAGTTAATGAGGAATATATCATTGAAATTTAACTAAAAGAGGATCATGAAATCGAGATAAAGCAAGTGGAGATTTTTTTGTGTTAATTTTGATATAGGGAACACATATCTATGTGCCTAAATGTGAATGGAGAAAGAACATGTATGATTTTCTAACCACCGACATGACATGTTGAGATTCGTCATATTCCTTAGTGAGCTTTTGAACCATATATACCTTCTTTTTTTCTGAGCGAATTTACAAAAAATCATCTACTATTTCTTGGCTTCAAAATTTTTCTTTGTAAACCTCATATATGTTTAATTGCTTTGATCAAATTATTTGTCATAGATCTTGTAATGGACTATAGAGACTACTAGAACTTAGTCTTGTATTATTCGAAGCTTATAGTCAAAACATGCTCTGATTGAGAAAATGATAAAGGCAGCTTAGGATTTTTCATCACATGAACAAATAGCTTAACCTAATTTGTGTATACATGATGTACACCCCATAGAAACCCTTTTGAGCCTATACATGGAACATACATTTTTTTTCATTACCCACATTGAATAACCTTCAGGCCTTAATATGCTGACCTTTTCTTAAAGCTAGTGGAAGAAAATCAAATCGTTATGGATATAAAGAGTTATTGCGTATGTGTATATGAAAAAAAAATGTATTTATGATATGAAAAGGGATTGGTTATGTTTGGTGAAAAAAAAATGAAAATTGTCAAAAAAAAATGAAAAAAAAAATGTTAAGATATAAGGAAGAAAGGGAGTTATGGAGATGATGTTGAAAAAGTTCTATTCATGTTACATTTTATTGAGAAGGTGGAGAGGTGTATCATTAATCATTGATGTGGAATTAAGCTTATATTTCATCTACCTATTAGATTCCACTAGCTCTTGATTTTTTTTTAGCACCACACTCCTAAAATGCTCCGTACCCTTCTTTACCTTAAACCCCACCACAACCAATAAGTCCTATTTGATTCTCAAGATGAGCAGCCTTTGATCTAATGGAGATTAGTCACAAGAGTTAAGCATATGGTTTGGTCCATTTGGCGAGTATTTGATATCTTTCATGAGGTTTTATCCACAAGAACATGAGCCTTCTTTGTTTATATATGTGAGTCGTTTGTTATTTTTATCATCTTAACTCACATACATGAGTGTTTTTATACATTTGTAGCCATGAATCTAAGAGAGAGAAAAAATGAGGGTATCTATAGTGAGGATGAATCTTGATGTGACAAATGCGTGGTAGATTTTCATCCATAATATTGATCTATTCATACCTGTCATGTTTATGTGTGAACCATATGTTGAAATTGATCCTTTAAATCTCCCAATGCTGAATCTTGGTCGATTGCTAATCTTGACGTATGAAAGTAAAAGATTCTGAGACAAATATGGTTAAGGGTATTAGGTATGATTTTATTTTATTTTATTTGTGTGTGATTTTGTGGGTATATCATTTGCGAAACCCTCACGAGACCTTACTCGTCCTCGATAGGTGACCTAGGGGTTTAAAGGGCTTGTTGCACATGCTAAGTGTAATCGTGAGACCTACGAAAGTGGCTAGTTAATTTAATTTTATTTATTTAGAGTAATAACTTGCTTGAGGAAAAGAAAGAAGCTAAGTGTGGGGGTGTGATGAGTTCATATTTTGACACATTTTATACCCTTATATTCTTAGTTTTTGGCAGTTTATTTAACTAATATAGGGAAATAATTATTGTTTTATGCTTAAGTGGTAAAAATTGCATAAATATTATTATTTGAGCTAAAATGATATAAATTAAGTAAATTTAGAATAAAATATTATTTATTAATATTTATTTAATTTTATTTTGCAGGTATTGTTTTTAAATAAAGAAAAAAAAAGAAATTGGACCTTTAGACCAACGGCCAAAGGCCCAAAGGCCTGAAACAAAAAGAAGCTACGGCGAAACCAAACAAGCCGCACGAAAGGAGACAAAAAATTAAAGAAGAGTCGGCGCAGGGCTGACGTGGAAAGGAGGCTACCTCCATCGGCCGCACGAAACGAGAAAAAAAAAAGAATAGGGTTGACGTGGCGTGGGCCCGAATAGTAATAAATAAAGGCACAGGAGAGATGGAACGGGGGGACCAGATAGAGGGCGTGTGGTAGAAGGCAGAGCCTTCAGAGGCTCGGTGGAACGCAGTAGAGGAGAGAGCCTTTACAGGCTCAGGCGAGGCAGTCGACGCACAGGGGACCGCCACCGCATGGACTTCGAGGAAGCAGCACAGGTGACTACAAACCAATTGTCAACCGTCAGCCAAGAATAAAAAAAAGGGAAAAGCAATTATTGCATAGAAATCAAGGCACCGAAAGAAGAAAAATAGGGAAAACTTTATACCGGTAGAATTTGTTTCAGATAAAAATTAGTTTTTATCTGAATAAATTCTTGATCTTTTATTCAAAATTAAATTCGGTTATTTCTTTCTCTTATTTTTAGTTTATATTTTAGATATATATTTCTGTGTAATTAATTCTATAATTATGGATGAGTAATTATTTATTGTTAGGGAATAAATTGAAATCCTGGATTAGGATTTGAATTATAATTTTATTTTCTTTATTTCGTGAGATTGTTTTTTGACTCTATATTAATTGCTATCATTTATATGTATAATTCTGTCAAGTATAGCTTATTTGGTGCATGCCTTGTTCTGGTTGCTCATAAGTGACAGTATGTAGGATTATTTGCCTGCGAGGTGGCCATCTAAATATACTAGAATCTATATGTATAAATTGTAGCTAGATTAGAGAACAATTCACCTAATAGTTTTGTGATTCTAACCGAAGTGGTAAAACGTTCCAATAGGTGTGGGTTAAGGAAAGGAAATACAGCTAGACATGTGTTTTGTACTAGTTTGGGTACTTAGATTGACAGCCTTCCACTTACACTTAATGCATTAAATCTAGTTAAATATAGGAGCCGCTTGTTGCTACTATACTACTAGTATTTAATAGGGTTAATATAGGCACGTTGTTGTATTAATTGATTAAGGGAAGTAATATAAGGTGTATGGACCTACGTTTGGTATACAACTTAGTCGATCTCATTCTCACAATTAAAAGATAACTTAGAAATAAGTATTATATTTCGACATAATCTAGTGGTTGATTTTGATTTCCCTAACATCTTTCTCATATATGCGGGTTTCCCATTACTATCATTATTTTATTTTATTTTATTTTATTCATTTTATTATTTTTATTATTTTGATAAACCTCCATTAGTATTTTTCTTGTTTATTTATTTTGTGTTATTTAATGTTTTTATTTTTATTTATTTTTAAGCTAGTTAAAAATGGGTTGATGCCTAATTCTAGAATAGTATGTGCTTGTATAGGGATCATCTTCTTGAAAACTATTGAAAGATTGAGCATTGAATTATGTCCATCCTCCTCCTCTCATAGCTTGTTCATGGTAAGCATATGGATTTCCTTGCGTATGACACACTCCACTTGTATTAATAACTTCAGTAGTTGTAGCTACCTACAAAACAAGAGCAGTGAGGTGGATAAGTTTATCATCAAGATTGCTTGAACTTACCTCATTTACTCTTGCATTAAGATTCATGCAAAGTTTTCCATAACCCAAGGATCCTCTCATAACCACCTGAAAACACTAATACTTCAAAGGAAAAGGTTAAGAGCAAAGCACAACACACAAAAAATCCTAAATAACCTAAAACGAAAAAAAACCACAAACACTAAAAATAAAAACACACTAAAAATACTAGCAAAATAAAGTTGAAGATACCAATCCCCGACAACTGCACCCAAAATTGGTGTGGCCGTAGCTAGCACATAATTTAAACCATCTTGTTGTCAATTGTAGTACTGGTAAATAAGGGTATCGTTCTAGGTTGGGGATTGAGAGGTCTCACTTTTATCTAACTAGCTTAAAATAAATAAGAATAAAAATCATAAATAACACAAGATAAATATATAATAAAAATACTAATGGGGGTTATAAAAATAAAAATATAGAAGGAATAAATAAAATAAAATAAACTAATAATAAAAATAATAGGAAACTGTAGATATGATAAATATGCTAGGGAAATAAAAATCCACCACTAGATTAGGCCAAAATATAATATTTATTTCTAAGTCATATTTTAATCATGAGAATGAGATCGACCAAGTTGTACACCAAAAGTAGGTCCATACACCTTATATTACTTCCCCTAATTAATTAATATGACAAAGCACCAATATTAACCCTATTAAATACTAGCAGTATAACAGCAACAAGCGGCTCCCATATTTAACTAGATTTAATGCATTAAGTATAATTGGAAGGCTTTCAATCTAAGTACCCAAACTAGGACACAAAGCATGTCTAGCTGTATTTTCCTTTCCTTGACTATTAGGTTAGAATCACAAAACTATTAGGTGAATTGTTATCTAACCTAGCTGCAATTTATACATATAAATTCTAGTATATTTAGATGGCCACCTAAAAGGAAAATAATCCTACATACTGTCACTTATGAGGAAACCATAACAAGGCATGCAACAAATAAATTATACTTGACAGAATTATATATATAAACGATAGCAATTAAAATAGAGTCAAGAAAAAATCTCACAAAACAAAGACAATAAAATTATAATTCAAACCTTAATCCAGGGTTTCAATTTATTCCCTAACAACAAATATTAAGCCAGCCATAATAAAGAAATTAATTACACAGAAATATATATCTAAAATATAAATTAAAATAGGAGAAAGAAATAACCAGAATTAATTATGGATGAAAGATCAAGAATTTATTCAGATAAAAATTAATTTTATCTGAAATAAATTCTACCGGTATCAAACTTCCTCTTATTTTCTTCCTTCTCGGCGCCTTGATTTCTATGCAATTATTCTTTTTCTTTTTCTTTTTTCCTTTCGGTTGATGGCTGACGGGGCCGCGCTGAGGCTGTTGATTGTACTGCCACTGTGCGGCTTCTTTTTCCTCAGTCGAGCCTGTGAAGGCTCTCTCCTCCCGATGCGCCCTCCTCTGCTGCTGCTTCTCTACCGCACTACTTCCCTTTTTTATTTCTACAGCTCTGCCACCCTACTCCTACTGCTTTTACTGCTGTGGCTGACTCTCCTTTTATATTTGTTTCGGGGCGTCTCTCTCCACATCAGCCCTTAGTTTGTAGGCCCTTACTCTCTCTATTTTTTGGTCGCTTAGCCCCCGTCCCCGCTCTTGCTCTCTCTTTTGTGTGACGCACCCTCCTTTTTCTTTTTATTCCGTTTCGTGCGACCTCATCTTCCATGTGTTTCTTTCTTCTGCCGTGCGTCAAGCTTTTCAAGTCTGCCCTGCTAACCGTTTCTTTTATTCCGTGCGTCGACAAATGTTTGGCTGGTTCTAGGCCTTTGGCCTTCAGCTCTTGGGATGTTAGTTCGAAGGTCCAATTCTTTTTTTATTTTCTTTTATTTAAAATAATACCTGCAAAATAAAATTAAATAGATCTTAATAAATAATATTATATTCTATATTTACTTAATTTATATCATTTTAGCTTAAATAATAACATTTATGCAATTATTACCACTCAAGCATAAAACAATATTTATTCACTTATATTAGTTAAATAAAATACTAAAAACTAAGATTATAAGGGTACAAAATGTGTCGAAATATGAACTTATCAGTAATGCACCTAGTTCATTCATGAGACTTATGAATGAAGTTATTTGACCTTTCCTTGGTGACTTTATTGTTGTATATTTGGATGATATTCTTGTGTATAGTAAAAATGGGCATGATCACCTAGTGTATTTAAAGAATTTGTTTGATAAGCTAAGGGAAGATACACTTCATGGAAAACTTGAAAAATGTTATTTCATGCTTCCAAGTGTAGTTTTCCTAGGCTATATTGTTAGTTGAGAGGGAATCAAAGTGGGTCCTAATAAGATTAGACCTATACAAGAGTGGCCTATCTCTATAAATGTACATGATGTGAGAAGTTTTCATGGGTTAGCTAGTTTTTATAGAAGATTCATGAAGGATTTTTCTACTATAGCTGCACCTATTACACAACTCATGAAAAAAGGTGAATTTAATTGGGGAGAAGAAGCTACTCAAGCCTTTGAGACCCTCAAAACTAAACTCTGTAATGCTCCTATCCTATCTTTACCCAACTTTGACCTTCTTTTTGAAGTAACTTGTGATGCTAGTGGAGTTAGGATAGGAGGTCTCCTCTCACAAGAAAAGAAACCTATAGAATTCTTCTCTGAAAAGTTGAATGGAGCCAAACTTAACTATTCAACTTATGACAAGGAATTCTTTTCCATTATATGGAGCTTAGAGTCATGGAGTCATTATCTAAGGCTAAAACCCTTTGTGTTACACTCGGATCATAAGAGTTTGAAATACTTACATGGTCAAAAGAAAGTTAGTCCGAGACATGCAAAGTGGGTGAGCTTCTTACAATCCTTAGTGTTCTCTGTCAAACATTTAGATGCAAAAGAAAATGTAGTAGCCAATGCTCTTTCTTGTACATCTACATTACTTGTCATAATGGATGCCAAAATCTTAGGTTTCAAAATTTTAAAAGAATTGTATCCTAAAGATGAAGATTTTATGGATATATTCAATGCATGTAGAGCAAGTGGATACCATGTTAATTATGTCATACATGATGGATTTTTATTTAGACTAAATAAACTTTGTATCCCTAGATCTAGTATTCGAGACTTATTGATAAAAGAAATACATGAAGGTAGCATTGTGGGACATTTTGGTATACAGAAGACTATGGAATTTCTAAAAAAAATTCTATTGGCCACGTATGATTAAAAATGCACAAGCTATGATAATTAGATGTTCTACATGTCAGGAATGTAAGAGTTACTTTCATAAAGGCTTATACACACCTTTAGCAGTTCTTGATAAACCATGGGAAGGAGTTAGTATGAACTTTATCCTAGGGTTACCAAGAACACAACGTGGTAATGATTCTATTCTTGTGATAGTAGATAGATTTTCTAAAATGGCTCATTTTACTCCATGTAATAAAACCGATGATGCCACACATGTTGCTGATTTGTATTTTAGAGAAATTGTTAAACTTCATGGTGTACCTAAGAGTATTGTCTCAGATCGGAATGTCAAGTTTATGATTTATTTTTGGAAGAATTTGTGTCATATACTTGTTACTAGATTGTTATTTAGCACTTCACATCATCCACAAACCGACGGTCAAACAGAGGTAACTAATCAAACTCTTAGTACATTATTAAGAGGCTTGGTTAATAAAAGTACTAAAGATTAGGATGTTAAGTTATCTCATGCAGAGTTTGCTTACAATCGAAGTCCATCAAGTACTACTCAAGCTAGTCTGTTTAAAGTGGTTTATGGAGTAAATCCACACATGCCAATCAATATGGTGCCTTTAAAGAAAGGATAATGACAAAATTATGAAGCCGAGGATAGATTCAAAATCTTTCAATAGCTTCATCAGAAAATAAAGACCAATATTGAGAAAGCTAATGAAAGGTATAAAGCTCAAGCAAATAAGTATAGAACCCCATAGGTATTTTATCCTGGTGACTTAGTTTGGTTGCATTTACGTAAAGAATGATTTCCTAATTTACTTAAAAATAAGCTAATGCCAAGAGTTGACGGACCTTTTAAAATACTAAGAAAATTTGGGGATAATGCTTATGAACTTGAACTTCCATATCATTATGGTGGAATTTCAAGAACATTTAATTTTGATGATTTATCTCCTTATTATACTGATGATAATTTGTGGACAAATTCTTCTCAACTTGGGGAGAATGATGCAAGTGCATCTAATGTATCTAATGTTTCTAATGATTCTCAAGGTAATGAAGAATTAGCATTCTTAATAATGGATCTAATCATCTTAAATGTTCTTGATAATATTTCTATACTTGATATTGAAAACACTTCAAGATATTCTTGCAGGTATATTACATATTTGCAATGTGAAGAAGTTAACACACAAGAATTGACTTAAAGTGTATAGACATTCAAAGCATGCAAGGTTATGGCATACATGGGATGACACTACAACATATAGTTGGTGATATCATCAGTTATATTAAACTTGTTGTAAACCCTAAAGTATATTTCATGTAAGCTAGGGTTTTGTTGTAATTTCATGTATGTACCATAGTTGATTCTAGGACTTTGTAATGTTAGTCATTAATATCATTTAAATGATGATATTATGATTGATATTAGGTATTATATAGGCTTAATTCAAGTGAGTTAAACCCAGCTTGCATTAAGGAGATAACTGGCTGGTTTAGGCCCTTTTAGTCGGATTACTACCTATATATTTACTTAAGTATTGTACACACATAGGATATCAAGTAATAGCAAATCATTTGAATAAGCTCTCAAGTAAATAAATTGAATTTTCCTCTCTTTGGGAGATCCATCTAGATAGGAAATTGCCTAGGGCATTTCTTCCATTTTAGATCCTTTAAATGTGCATTAACATTCAAAGTTTATCCTACCATTGTACCTGCACATATTCAATCTTATTTTCCTTAAGCCAAGCACCATTTTCTCTTCAACTTCAACTTGCTAGTGATCAAATCAAAGGATTGATTCGATCCTACGCTTCCCTCCCCTTTGATCCACACCAATAACATTCTAGTATATCCACCTCGCCTATGTCACAACAATTATCCCCACAATAGTGAAATCCACCAACTCATATAATATTCTGATCCATTTCCCCTTCATCGCCAAAATAACCCCTTAATTGCCACATTTGTAACTCTTAAGGTACCATCCTCAATTATACATAGATTTTCATTACGATCCAAGAAAATAAACGAGGTGAAGTTCTTGGTCATCTCCAAAAAATGTCTCACATTAGAAAGTGTCTAACCTACACCATCATTCATCCTTACCAGCATTGTCACAAGCTAGAAAAATTACAAGAAACATCATTATCAATCAAGAGAAATCCACCTTGTATGTACTCTTAGGTATAAAACCAACTTCAATTGGAACAACTATGGTAAGAAAAACCAAAAACTAAGATCCACCTATTATGTCTATTAGTGATAGTTAACACATCTTTATCATTATCATCCTATGTAATAATAACATCATCCTTCATACTGGATGACTTACCAAACTTAGCATCGAGCTTCTTATTAGGAAAATACTTCCTAATATGCCCCTTAGTGTGGCACCAATGAAACACAACATTCTTGAGTTAATTCTTCAACTTAGATTTGGACTTTTTATGATCACCAGACCTCCATTCCTAGGAACTACCCCTAGCTACAATTCCCTTACTATATGAGTCTCTAAAAGTACAAGTTTCAATTAACTAATGTTCAATCAACTCCTAATGTAGTAGGCTAATTTTTACATCCTTAAGGACCAACTCATCTTTCCATATAACACGATATCTATAAAATACTTAAAACTTGTAGTTAAAGAACATAAAAGCATTATGATGAAAGCTTCATCATTAATCTTCAAAATCCATCACAATAGAATCAAAATCATCTAAATGAACTTTTAAATATTGACCCTCAATTAATTTCAAGTTATGAATCTAACTCTTCAATTGTAGACTATTCGCTATGCACTTTTTCAGGTGCAAAGATTCAAGCTCCAACTATAAGGCAACAACCATTAATTCCTTTGCCAGTTCTTATAACACTTCATTAGATGAAAACAACTATAAGGTAGAAAGGGCCTTTGAAGTTATCTCCTCAAATATCCCATCCATCATCAAATTTCACTTTTTTGATTGACTAAATAAAGATTTCTCCCGCACTTTCTAAATCAAATTTACTCGTATATTTAATTTTCAAAATCCAAGATTTAGAAATCAATTGAACTTCTCAAAATCAAATCTTATATTCATCCCAAACACCATATATGCTTCAAAAACCAAGCTTTGATATCTAATTTTTGTGAAAAAAGTTGATTGTAGTCTAATAAGATTGGATCTATACAATAATTGAAACAAAAAAAGATAATAGAAACCAATCACATACCAGAATAATAAGGGAAAATTTTGATATCTTTATTTATGCAATTGTGTAATTACAAGAGGATTCATCAAAATCAATCAACAACATTACACAATCAATAATTCTCTTAATGAAGAGAGCACAATAGGGGAGAAGAAGAATGTACATTTCACTTAACAACTAAGATTTTATCACAACTCTTTTATATGAGATAAATCCCTATAAGATAAAATGGTGTGTTTCATAGAATCACAACATCACATAGACCATGTTTGTGAAACATGGGTTCCCCATGTTAACTTCTTTAATCTTAAACTTTGTCCAAAAAATAATCCATGATATTATGTGGATAAACATGGTCTATGTTAATAAACATGCTCCTATGTGATTGTCACAAAAACCATATGACAAGCTTACACTTCTCTAGTAATATACAGAAATCAAAACTTTGTTTAGTTTGTTCATCAAATACCCAATAAAAGCTCACAAGAAATAATAAACTTTTCTATGATTAGAAATAGTGATTTTATGATAACTCAAGATATATTTTAAAATATATCCATAAGAATAAGGATGAGTCATTTAGTGTTTTCTAATATTGGAAATGAATGGTTGAAATTCAAAAGGAAGCAAAGGTGAAGAAATTAAGTAGTGGAAATTTCATAGGGTTTTGTAATGAACAATTTTATTATTTCTATAAGAAATGTGGCATTATTAGATAACTAATAGTTATTGGGACACCCTTAACAAAATTTTTTTTTAAAGAATATATAAGACATTTATATAAAGGGTTAGATGCACACCATTCACACTTAGTTTTCAAAAAAATTATTAAATAAAGACAATAAAAATAGGATGTTATTTGATAAATAAGTGTCCTTATGCTATAAATTTTGATGCACCTATTGAAAGATGGCATGGTAGTACATGAAGCTATGTAAACTTTGGGAGAACTTAGTTCAATATGGTATGCTCACATTATGGATTAAAAGCTAGATGTAAGTGTAAGGAATTCTATCTTTCCTAGGTACCTTAATGGTGTGAGTATAAAGGGATAAGTATGGAAGCTACTAGTAGTAAGACTTTTCATCTCAAAGGATGTTAACTTCGTAAATTTGGAATTTTTATAAGGATCATGTTTTAAAATATAAGGAGGCCTTAGATATGCAAAATAGAGATTCTAGGTGTAAATTGGAGTTTGAGCATCTTATTGTTGTTAAGAAAGATAATAATGAAGAAGTGTTTGATGATCTAATAGATTAAACAAATCATCATGGAGACCTTATGCAGTACCAACTAGCTAGTGACTGGGTAAAAAGGCATATTAATTCACCATAAAGGTTTGGATATGATAAAAAGGTGGAATTTTATTTGATAATTTTTAAGATTAAGGATGAGCTCCTCAACTACAAAAAAAATATCAAGTGGTGTAAGAGTTGAATGATAAGTGGCTATGACAGATGAAATGAAATCTATCAAGACAAACAACACTTGGGAGTTAGTGTACAAACCTAAAAGCCACAAGTTATTTAGTTTCAAGAGGGCATAAAAACTAAATTTTGAATTAATTATGTATATCCACCAAATTATAAAGCAAGGTTGGTGATAAAAGGATCTAAGAAAAGAGTGGGAATATACTATAAAGAGGTTTTCTATTAAGTAATCAATCACACTTGATGCAAAAGCAAACACTCAAGAATTGTCATTCATAATTATCCAACTAATTTTTCTTCATTTAGAAAGGATCTCCAACAAAATTGAATAAAAATGGATGGTTACGTAGCTAGTTATAGATGAAACACACCATACAAATTACTCGGAGTATACGTATATGTGCATAGTATACATAGAGTGCATGGCTACGTACATGGGAAAATAATATGGAGATTAGACGTGTATATTAGTTGATTTAGTTAATTAATTAATTAAATATTAGATTAAGAGATTAGCTAGAGAATAAAGTATCATAAATCTACCTTTTTGAAGAATATTCTATATTCTAGTATCTTTTAGTATATTTTATATTCTACTATCTTTTAGCTATGTATCTTTTGAAGAATTATGATTTCTAGATAGTATCTTCTAATTGGTAGCTTGGCTATATAAAGCCATATAACCCACGATTGGAGATACATCAAGAATTGAAGTTGAATGTAAATTGGAAGTATTGAATTCTGTGTAAGTTCATCTCAAGTTTAATTGAATCTATGTGAACAATTAATCTTAAAACCCTTAATATCTTTATCTGTGTGAATTAGAAATTAAGTACTATATTTTCTAAACTCTATAACCCATGACCTTTTAGCCATATTCATTATCCAAACACATCACAAAATCAAAACCCTAAGTTTTTCATTCGAAACCCAAACCCTAATTTTTTAAACTAAACCCTAACCCTAACCCGTGAAACCTACTATCATCAAACCCTAACCATCTCATCACCCTCATCATTATCATCTCCATCTCATCAAATTAAAATTAACTTAATCATTCACTCATCACCATCTAATCATCATCATCATCATTATCCTACCATATTCAAACATCTTCATCATCAATACATCACTTTTGAATCTTCTACTTCTTAATTCCAACCTAATTGAGCATTAGTTTTACCAATTTAATAATTCCACATCCCACACACATCAATTTTGGTATCAGTGCCTTAGTTTTGATTTATTATGATCAAGATCCCATCTTTCCTCAAGATTCTTGTAAGAACATACCTTTACTTCCAGATTCTTCAAGAACATGTCTTCACTTCAAGATTTTTCAAGAATGTCTCTTTCCTTCAATATTATTTAAATAACATGTCTCTTCTTCAAGATTCTCCAAGATTTCATCAAGAAGAAACCAAAATCCAAGCACTTAAGGGCTTTTTTGGGAGAACACCACTCGGTTGGTGAAGGGAGAAGATGTCAAACCAAGAGGAGGACTTGAGAGATATTATCAAGGTCTTAGTGTATAAAATCAAAGAGGTAAAGCTAAATTTTGAAAGAATAAAAAATTCTTAAGCTCAAGGGTCACACTTGCAGCTACAAAACCAAGGGGAACAAGTAGAAGAAAACCATGTGAGAAGGGCACAAAATTGAATGGAGGAAGGAGAAGAGAGTGTGGGAAATTATGTAAGACCGCATGAAACCTGAAGAATAACCTAAAATGATGTGGAAAAAGGAATCTAATTTGATCTACCCAACTTCAAAGGTAATCTCAATCCAGAATATTTTCTTAAATGGTTGCAAAATGTTGAATCTATTTTTGAGTATAAAGAGATTAATGATGAGAAGAGGTGTTGAATAGAATTATTAAAGTTTAAAAAAAATGCTAGAGTATGGTATGATAGTTTGAAGAGGAGAAGGGATAGGGAAGGAAAACTGAGAATTAGATCATGGGAAAAATAAAAATAAAACACTTGAAGAAGAAATTTGTGCATCAAGAATATGAGTAAGAGAATTTTATAAAGATGACTACTTCGAGTTAAGGGTGGCTTGGAGTTGAGGAATAAATTAGAGAGTTTGAAAGGTTAGCTCTCCCATGTGATGTCACAAAAATAGAAAAACAAAGGTGTGCACGATTGATTAGAAGGCTAAATATGAACCTTAGAGAGAAGGTGGAGGTGTATCCTTATGAAGTGTTTGAAGACCTAGCAAAGTTAGCAATCAAGTTTAAGAAACAATTAAAGAAAAAAAAAGACACCAAACAAGTCAACCAATGCTCCGTATGGTTTAGCTTTCAAGGGGGTGTCGAAGCCACCAATTTCTCAAGTCACAAATCAAGACAATGTTAGAAATTTCACTCATGAAGAAAAGGGAAAGGATCAAGTTGTTGATAAGGTGAGTAAAAAATGCTTCAAGTGAAGAGGTTATGGTCACTTTTATCAGGATTGTCCAAACCAAAGAGCATTGACATTTAAGGGGATAGCAAGTATAGAGGTTTGTGATGAGGATCAAGACCTTGATGAAGACCTTGAAGAAGAAAGTGATAACCCAGAGGATGCTTTGGAAGAGGGACAAGTGGATTACTATGTATTGTAAAGGGTGCTCCAAGTACAACAATGACCTCTACTTACTCAAAGGGAGAAGATTTTCAAGGCCAAGTGTAGAGTTGGTGATAAAGTGTGTGAGGCCATCATTGATAGTAGCTCATGCACTAATGTTTCTGGTGAGAAGATAGTGAACAAACTTGGTATGGAGACCATGGGTCATCCAAAACCATATTCACTCCAATGGCTCAAAAAAGATAAAGATGTAAAGGTAACCAAACAAATTCTTATCTCTTTTAAGATTGGAAATTATTTTGATGATGTCTTATGCGATATTCTACCTATGGATGCTTGTCACATGTTGTTGGGGATTCGGTAGCAATTTGATAGGAAGGTTGTACATGATGGAGTCCATAATGAATATGTGGTGTGTAAGGGCCAAAAGAAATTTAGGATAAAACCTAATCTAGATTGGGAGGTTTTGGTTTTGAGGAATGAAAAAGGGGAAGGAACTGAGATCATGTAGCAAAAAAAAAGGAGAAAAAAAGAAGGAAGATCTCGAGTGTAAGAGGGGAAGAAAAAGGATTATCATGGATTTGTTGATTCTTAAGGAGTGTGAGATGAATGAAGCTACAAAGATGAAAAAATATGATATGTATTGGTGGTACAGGAATCCCAATGAAGGGATAATGCTAATATGGATCCAAAATTGCAACAAGTGTTAAGAGAGTATGTTGATTGTTTTTTGGATGAGTTTCCAATTAGACTACCTCCTTTGAGAGGTATTGAGCACGCTATTGATCTTATGCTAAGAGTCACATTACCAAACAAGCTAGCTTATAGGTGCAATTTGGAGGAGGCTAAGGAGCTATAGAGACAAGTGTAAAAGTTGTTGTACCGAGGCTATATTCGAGAGAGTATAAGTCTATGTTGTATTCTAACTTTTTCAGTGCCTAAGAAGGATGATATGTGGAGAATGTTTATTTATTCAAGAGAAATCAACAACGTCACAATCAAGTACATGTTTTTTATGCCAAGATAAGATGGCATGTTAGATGAATTGCATGGTGCAAAGGTGTTCTCGAAGATTGATCTTAGGAGCCGCTATCACCAAATGATAATAAAGGAAGGGGATGAGTGGAAGATAGCCTTCAAGACTAAGTATAGGTTATATGAGTCGTTGTTGCTACCATTTGGGTTATGTAATACATCAAATTCCTTTATGATATTGATAAATAAGGTACTTAAACCTTTTTTAGGAGTTTTTGTTGTTGTTTACCTTGATGATATCTTGGTATATAGCATGAGTGAGTTTGAGCACATAAAGCACTTAAAGATGATATTTGATAATCTTAGAGTAGTGAAGCTCTATGTTAAGTTGGAGAAATGTGATTTTATGATGGAGAAGGTGGTTTTCCTTGGTTATGTTGTGAGTGGAGATGGTACTAGATTTGATCCATCAAAGGTGGAAGCTATCTAAATGTGGCCTATTCCTACTAATGTCCACAAAATTTGAAGTTTCTATGGGTTGGCCTCATTCTATAGGAGGTTTATCAAAGGCTTCTCTACCATTGCAGTGCCTATTACACAGCTGATGAAGAAAGGAGAGTTCCATTGGAATGATCAAGTGGTAAAGGCTTTTGAAGACTTAATGAAAAAGCTCTCAAACACACTGGTATTATCTTTACCTTATTTTGATAAGTTGTTTGAAGTAACTTGTGATGCTAACGGTGTAGGCATTGGGGATGTTCTTTCACAAGAAATGAAATCAATTTATTTCTTTAGTGAAAATTTAAATGGTGCAAGACTAAACTATTCGACCTATGATAAAGAGTTCTATGCTATTGTGCATTGTTTAGAGATATGGAGCCATAACTTGAGACCCAATCCTTTTATACTTAACTTGGATCATGAGAGTTTTAATTATCTACATGATCAAAAGAAGTTGAGTCCAAGACATGCTAAGTGGATAAGCTTATTACAAACATTTGCGTTCTCTACAAGGCATGTGGATGGCAAAGAGAATGTTGTGGTAGATGCATTATCTAAGAGGAATATGGTACTTACCATGATGGATGCAAAGCTTTTGGGGTTAGAGATGTTGAATAGTCAATATGCTATGGATGATGATTTTGCTATAATCATTGAAGATTACGAGAAACAAGGAAGTTATGGATCTTATGTTCTTCAAGATGGATTATTATTTAAACAAAACAAATTGCATGTGCCCAAGACCTCAGTTCAAGACTTACTAATCAAAGAGGTGCATGAAGGAGGAATTTTAGGGCACTTTAGAGTTCACAATACTTTGGAGTTTTTGCAAAAACATTTCTATTGGTTGATAATACAAAAGGAATTACAAGCCATGGTTGTTAGGTGTACTACATGCCAAAGGAGAAAGAGTTTCTTCCATAAAGGATTATGTGTTTCTTTACCTTTGCCTACTCAACCATGGGAAGGTATTAGTATGGATTTTATTTTTGGATTGCTTAGGACACAAAGAGGCAAGGATTCTATAATGGTTATGGTGGATCGATTTTCCAATATGGTTCATTTTATTCCATGTCACAAGATTGATGATGCTACTCATGTTGCGGATTTGTATTTAAAGGAGAATGTGAGATTGCATGTTATTATAAGGAGTATAGTTTTAGTTAGAGATTTGAATTTCCTAAGTTATTTTTGGAAGAAATTGTAACACATGTTAAGAACGAAGCTTCTATTTAACACGTTACATCATCCTCAAATGGATGGGCAAACCGAAGTTACTTATAGAACTTTAGGTACTTTGCTAAGGGGATTGGTGATTAATAGTGATAAATATTGGGATGTCAATTTAGCACATACGGTGTTTTCTTACAATTAAATTCCTTCTACTACAACAAGCTATAATCCATTTGAGATAGTATATGACATTAATCCATATATCCCGATTGATATGGTACCATTGAATAAAGGTTAAGTGAAGAGTTATGATGCAAAAGAGAGAGTGGAGTTCTTTCAAAAACTTCATCAACAAATCAAGCATAATATTGAGAAGTCAAATGAAGCATACAAGATAACAGCAAACAAGCATAGGAGTCAATATGTTTTTCAACAGGGAGATTTGGTATGGTTGCACTTGAGAGAGGATAGATTTCTAATCTAAGGAAGAATAAGCTTATGCCATGGGCAGATGGTCCCTTCAAAGTACTTTTAAAATTTGGAGAAATTACTTATGAGCTAGATTTGCCATATTCATATGGTGGGGTACAAAAGACAATCAATATTGGAGACATTAGCCCTTACTGTGGCAATATAAATTTGAGGGGAAATTCAAGCTAACAAAGGGAGAACGATCTAGGAGAAAACACTCAAAAAGTGGCATCCATAATTATGGAACCAATTTTTCTTCATTTAGAAAGGATATTCCATAAAATTGAAGACAAATAGATAGTTATGTTGCTAGTTATAGATGAAACAAATTACTAAGCATATACGTGCATGTACATGGCATGCATGAAGTGCATGGCTACGTGCATGGGAAAATAATATGCAGCTTGGACGTGCATATTAGTTGATTTAGTTAATTAATTAATTAATTAGTAGAGTTAGATATTAGCTAGAAAATAAAGTAGCTTAAATCTAACTTTTTGAAGAATATCCTATATTCTAGTATCTTTTAACATATTTTATATTCTAGTATCTTTTAGCTAGGTATCTTTTGAAGAATTATACTTTATAGATAGTATCTTTTAATTGGTCGCTTGGCTATATAAAGCTATATAACTCACGATTGGAGATACATCAAGAATTGAAGTTAAATGCAAATTGCAAGTATTGAATCTTATGTGAGTTCATCTCAAGTTTAATCGAATCTGTGTGAATGATTAATCTTGAAACCTTTAATATCTTCATCTGTGTAAATTAGAGATTAAGTACTATCTTTTCTAAACTCCATAACCCACACCATTTAAGCCATATTCATTATTCAAACATATCACAAAATCATAACCCTAATTTTTCCATTCAAAACCTTAATCCTAATTTTCAAAGCTAAACCCTAACCCTAACCCTAACCCACGAATCCTACTATCATCAAACCCTAATCATCAAATCATCCTCATCATCATCTCATCATTGTTGAATCATTATCATCTTTATCTCATCAAATTTGAATCACCTTAATCGTTTACCTATCATCATTGAATCATCATCACCAAATTTGAATCATCATCATCATTATCCTACCATGTTTGAATATCTCAATCATCAATACATCACATTCGAATCTTCTACTTCTTAATTGGGCATTAGTTTTAACAATTTAATAATTTCACATTCCCACACATATCAACACTTCCATAAGAGATATATTAGTTGTTGTTGCTAGTAAGAATTTGGAAATTGAACAAATGGATGTGAAAAATACTTTTTTTGAATGCTTGAGGAGAGATTGTGAATGTTTGAAACATATGTATTATTTAAATAAGTAAAGTAATATTAGGCGTGTTGTTCAAAAAGGTTGTTGTATGGATTAAAAAAATTTCCTAAGAAATGGAAATAAAGGTTTAATTAAGTTATATTCAAGATAAAGTTCAAATAATTTGACTCATGTGTGTGTTAGGCACAAAAGAGACTTACTATATCTATTATTGTATGCAGATGACCATGTTCCTAGAAAAAAGATACTTTTGAGAAACAACGAGCACAACTGAAGTGGTTATACATACAAATCCATTTACAGATCTATATGCTTCGATTGGAACTGGAAGTTCCAGAATAGGCAGCTGGTATACTACCATAATGAAACTATATTTTCTTTCTTTTGATTCGGATAGGATTTATGTTGGCTTCATTAGGAGGCTCACGTAGTTTGTTACATCAGCTCCTAAGTGAAGTGAAACAAATGCTCCAAATGGAATTAAAGATGAAAGACTAAGGGTTTACATGAACAAATATTGGGTATCATAATTACTATAGATTGATAAAACATTAATCTTACATTGTTCAAAGTTCTTATGTTGATAAATTACTTGAAAGGTTAAGTATTGAAGAAGAAACGTTTTTTGCTACACCTATAACACATCCCTTCAAGTAGTTTGGATACCTAGCGCTAATGACACTTTAAGAAAAGAAAAAATGTTAAAGATTCCAATTCAAGTGAAGGTCAAGAGTTTGGTGTATTTAATGTTATGTACCTAACCAAAGTTGTGTTGTCTAGGTGGGTTTGGTGAGTAGATATAGGAGTAACCCTAGGCTAGAACATTAGAGAGTTATAAAATGGGTCTTTATGAAATTAAAGGCACATAAAATATTTATGTTGACATACGATTACAATATGGATGATTCTCTTAGGATGTAAGGATGTTGATGCTAATGTTGTAGTTAACAATGGAATAAGAAGACCTTAATCACCCATTTTTTAACGCTGTAAATTTTTATTTTAGAAGAGTGATTGAAAAATCTAACACATTAAAATGTAAGGTGTTGACCACAATTAACATGAGTTTGGTTTTTGTAACACCCCCAAATTTCACTCCTGAAAAAAAAATTTGAAAGAATAAAGCGGAAGCTAGGAGAGAATTTGGGAAATGTTACCGCCATATCTAACATAAGATAAATGTCAGTCATCTATCTCATGCTAGATGCAAGGCTAAAACCTGTCAAACAATTACATCTGAATTTTTAAAAACTTATCAGAGTACGAGAAAATTAAAAGACAATTACAACACCATTAAATTTTATATACAATACTTGAACTTCCAAAAATAAATACAGTTAGACCAGACAAAATCCGATAGATTAAATTCCGGACTGCCTACTCACTCAAGTCAAGCCTTCCACCCCAATTTAGTAACCGATCAAAACCTACATCAAAGGTCTGCTCCCCACCATCGGTGGATCATCATAGGACTCATTCAACCAGTGTAGTATCAGTACGGGTCCGATACTGAGTAAGTCTCACTACCCTATCTTATGAGAGAGACGTAAACGATAACATCAAATACATATTAAATTATGATACAATACGTTGATACAATATCATACATACTCACAAACCACAGCAGGAATCTTGCCATACACCTATAGTAACATATGAAACATATATAACATCCCATTTAAACATATAATCGTAGTATAACTGAAATATAAAGTGACTCATGCGCCTCAAGTAGGAATAATCCATATTATTGGAAACTCAACGCGTGACATACTCACGAAATCAGCATGTAGTAATACAAATAATAAAAGCTGACCATAGTCCAATTAGACTTATTCGCTTTGAGTCTTTATTAAAAGTAGTCATTTCACACCACAGTCTTTATTAATCCACGTGAGTGCGGGAACCCCACTATTATAGCCGGTGGACCGGAATATATAAACTTAGGGCAGAACGCTCCTGACCACTATTATTTGCCGGTGGACCGGTCTCCAGGGCAGAACGCTCCTGACCACTATTATTTGCCGGTGGACCGGTCTGGCCCCGACTCGCATGGTGTTTCACTGTAAGTGCTTGTGACTCATTCTTTATTCTCATCAATAATATATTCATTCCACACATATTCGTTAATAGTCCATGTGAGTGCGGGAACCCCACTATTATAGCCGGTGGACTGGAAAGTATACACTCAGGGCAGAACGCTCCTGACCACTATTAGTTGCCGGTGGACCGGTCTCCAGGGCAGAACGCTCCTGGCCACTATTATTTACCGGTGGACCGGTCTGTCCCCGACTCACACGGTGTTCCACTGTAAGTATTTAGTATCTTTCCAATGTCTTATAAATTTTACATTTGGTTTGCTGAGCACGGTAACCCTCACTATTATAGCCGGTGGACCGGAAATCATACAGGGCAAAACGCTCCTGACCACTATTGTTCGTCGGTGGCACGGTCTCCAGGGCACCCCGGCTCCTGGCCACTATTATTCGCCGGTGGACCGGTCTGGGCCCGGCTCAGCATCTTCCTCTTTAAGTGATTAGTATCTTAACGTATCTTATTTGAAAGTATTTTACCCTTGACATGCATGGCTAACTATATCCACATTTATCCTCCCAAGAGGGCCCGTCCCATATCTTGGAACTCGTGCACCCCTTATCACACCTCGATATCCATTTCCCTCTATAATAACACATGATAAAAACCAACTCCTAAGGGTGTGGGTTAAGACCCAACACCTCGTGGCATCAGACTCCACCGGCTATCTCCCTCTAGGGTTTTCCCTTGGAAACCCTAATTGGACCTATGTGGCCCAACTTTCTCTCACATACACTAACACTACTCCATTTATCACCCCACACCTCATCTCATTTAGATCAAATCCCAAATCATATCTCTTTACCCATCGATTCCACCTGTGACCCTAGAACCCTAGTTGGCTACTTCAACCCTATTACCTTTCTTCTCCCACAAGAAACCTCTCCTTTTTACCCAATACTTCTTCTCTCCCATAACACCCATAATCGTTCCTCATAACATAAACTCTCACTCTCAACCCGCACCTCACTCACCGTTAATCATTTTTACTTTTGCCTTTTCCAGATTACTAATTCTTCCCAAACCCTAATCGGGTCCCTTATACTCCCTTTTAGCAACTCACTTCCCATTTGTTTCTTTTTGCCCTTTTATCTCCATGTCATAATAATAATAATAATAATCGCCCTAGCATGCATGTCCTAGAGGGTTACATCATATCACAGCACATCATAATTATCACATATGGACATCACATTCATGTCGTAAGAAAACGCATACCACATAACTTAACTCGAAGCTGCGCTACGCATAAAACACATTAAGGACAACCATACGATACACAATCGGACATGGTATATATACAAAACATCTAAGGCATGCAAGTCACACAACACATAGGAACCTTAGCCACATCTTTACGAAATACCCATAAGTAGAGGTAAGTAGAGAACTTACCTGGATCCGAAGCTAGCTAAGCGAGATAAGAGGAAGAGAGAGATCACTAACTCGTGGATCCACGATAAGGCTTTCCTAGATCCGATAGAAATCGAAAACTAAATTAGAAACTATCCTATCAATCAATAATTTCAAGTATTATAATTTACTCGATACAAAGAGACACAAACTAATTTTCTTGGAAAACGTGTCCAAAACTTAGGACTTAAAAGCATAGCTCTATTAAGATTTAAGATTAAATATAAATCAAAACAGATTAATACAAATGCACTTAGGACATTTCAAATTAATTTGGAAAGCCCGAGAAAGAATAATCGATCATAAGTTAATTTATCGAAATTAACTTATTTATTAGGTTTTACAACTAAATAAGTAACTCAACCAATTTACATAGAATCAAATCCAAACCGATTAGGTTAAAACATAATTTAAATGATTTAAAACCTAAAGATAGAAATCGATTAGATAAAATACACATAGCAAAATCAATTTTATAAAATCATCCCCGAAAATTAGGGTTTTTAATACCTAAACCACAAATCAGCCAAATCACTTTGATTACCTCAAATTGATAGTTTTAAAACACAATTAAACTAATTTTAGATAAAGCTAGACAATCAATTTCAACAAAACGATCTCCCGATAAATCAATTCCAGATGATCAATTTTCAAAATTAGGGTTTTAAAGCCCACGACATAAACTCAGGTAATTCAAATCAATTAATTCTAATTAGAGGTATTTGAATACAATTAGGATCATTTCAACTACTTTAAAGAATTTAATTTTTTTTTGCGAAGCAACTATACAAATAACCAATTTCATAATCTCACTAAAAATCTAGGGTTTTAGGCCCGAAAATACGATTCGGTAAAATTCCATAAATTAAATCAAATTGAATGTTTAGAAATGCAATTAAACACATTTTATAACATATCAAATAGTCAATTGCTCAGAACCAATAAAAGAAATATCCAATTTAGCACAATTAGGGTTTTTGAGTCCGGAACGCAAACCCGATCAATTCTTGCCAAAACATATAAATTGACAGTTCGGAAATGTAA
The DNA here is from genome assembly GCA_030549775.1 of Tamarix chinensis. Classification (NCBI taxonomy): domain Eukaryota; kingdom Viridiplantae; phylum Streptophyta; class Magnoliopsida; order Caryophyllales; family Tamaricaceae; genus Tamarix; species Tamarix chinensis. Next base: position 38,191,777 of record CM060177.1, read on the forward strand.
TTAAATATATTCTAATGTAATTTATATAGCCAATTGAATAAAATAACCCGATTACACAATCCAATTTAAACCCGCGGGAGTTTTGACCTAAAAGTCCAATTTCGATCAATTACGCATAATTTTCCCAAATCAACACTTCCAATATAAAATTACATACATTTTAAATGATATTATAACATCAATTGAGCGAAAAGGCTCAATTATACGATCCAATTTCATTACACCCAAAATTTGACCTAAGAATCAAATTCCGATAAAACCTGCATACATTTCTCAAATTGATGGTTCCAAAATGAAATTGGATACATATTAAAAAATATTGTATAATCAATTTATTAAAAATAGCTAAAACGGGTGAATCAGAAAATTTGGGCATAACCCGGCCAAAAATCTAATTTTTCCAAAATCTCAACACAACCACACAATTAACCTATCCAAATCAATCTTACAGCACATATATACATAAACAAACAATCAATTTAGCTTTTTATAAGCTAATTCATACCCAATTAATCAAAACAAGGGTTAGGGTTTTTCGAAAATTTATACCGAATAAAATCAACACAATCGGGACAAGAAAATGCCGGAGAAGCTTTGTCAGGGAATAGGGATGGCTCGCCGGTGGTCGGTGACGCTTGTCGTGGCCGAACGACGGCAGAACTGGCGTGGCTCGTTGCTGCTGCTGCTGCTCCTGCGCTGCTTCGGTGGCTGCTGCTTCTGTTGAGGTCGAGCTAGCTGTTGCGGCTGCTGCTGCAGCATCGCTAGTGGCAGCTGGTTGGAGGTCATCCTACGGCGGCCGGAGGTCGGCGAGCAGGGAGGAGGAGGAGGTGAGGGAGGTTAGGGCTGCGAACAGGAGCACGCACAGGGCACCGACGGAGCAGGGGTCGGGGCAGTTAAGAAAAGAAGAGAAGAGAAAAAGAAGAAAGGAAAAAGGAAAAGGAAGAGAGGGGGGTCGGGGCATCGGTATGGGTTTAGGCTTTTTTTTTCTTTTTTTTTTTTACAAATACAAGTATAGAATAAATACTAAATATTTAAAATTGTTATTAGAAGAATTTTACCTATTATTTATTTAACGAAAATTTATTTTGAACGGATCTGAAGGCTTAGAATTGATATACAAGCTATATAAAGAATTTCGAGATTGTTTTCGAAAAATTAATCAACAAACGTAAAAATTTATTTTGATTACGGAAATATATTATAAGACCTCGAAATAATGTTTAAAAATATATAAGGAAATATTTAAGTCAAATTCTAATAAACCGAGACTAATTTAAATAATTTCCAAAACCGATTTTCCGTAAACTGAAAAGCGTAAAACAGAAGAAAATTAATTTCAAAAAGAAATTCTTAAATAAATCTTTTAAATTTAAAACTTCCTAAAAATATTAACGATTTCCGAAAATGAATAAACTTAAAGTCGGAAATATTTTCTACAGGTAAAATCATTAAAATAAATTTAACTATTTAAACAGAAATTCTATAACTTAAATAATATATTTCGTTAACGAAATATAACTTCAAAACAAAGCCGTAATCACACGACGAAGTTATAATCGAAAACGAATTTAAAATATTAAAAATCAAAATACGAGAAAGAACGGGAATATATATTTTTAACCGAGACTCAAACTCATAAGAATATAATAAAATCATTGTCGTTAACGAATTTATCTAGAATGGTTCGCAACGACAACGATTAATTAAATTCAAATATGAATTCGAAATCGTCGATAAATTCATAAAACGAATCAAAATTAAAATAATTAAATATTTGCATCAAATTACGTTAATCAAATCATTAAACTTAATAATTTGGATTTTAAAAATATGGGGTATTACAGTTTTCTTTACCTTTCTTACACCAAGTATTAAGGTTAAATGTTTTTACACTTAAATTAACAAGAATATTAATAAGAAACAAATAAGAGATTACATTTACAAGTTTATAATTGCTTCAATATTATACAAAAATACCAATATATATATATATACACACACACACACACGCAACAAACCAACATAAATAAATTCAAGGAAGATTCATAAGAGTTTAAGGAATATCTAGATCAAAATAATGTCAAAGTGATAAAGTAAATTTTTCCCATATTCTTTACCTCTTTTCCCCTTAGCTTTGGTACTTCATTTAATCTCTTTTACATATTTTGCAATGGTTTTGGTCTATTATTTGTACTACCACTTTCTTGAGATTTGTTTTGTAGGATTTCCCATAAAAACACCATGATTGAGAAAAATTTGCTTATTTTTGGAGCAAAGGACCTATCAAGAAAAGCTAGGGGGAGAGTACATCAACCCAACATTCTTATGGAAGTGTATTGAAGCTATGAGAGCCAAAATATGTGCCAAGATATCCCTAAGAAGGCTCAAAAGGGGGTATACGGTCAATCGCACACCTAACTACACAGTCATGCAACACTTCCCTGTGTTTATGGAAGAAAATAGAATCGCACGGCTAGGCTGTGTAGTAGCAGTCTTCCCCACGATTTACGTGTGCGACATGGCCGGCATGATGGAGAATTTTGTGGCACACCTCAGGGAATTATTAAGGAGAGAGAGGAATTTTTAGAGGACGCTGAGACCCCTCATTACTGAGCATAGCTTCATGTAATAGTTTGTTCCTTTAGTTTTAATCTTTCGGGAGATTCAATTGTGTAATTCATATACCGTTGGTTCGAATCAACATTGCACTCTTCCATATTATGGTTATTTCAATCTAATTCTTCTTCTTTATATCTTTTCATTGTTATTATTCTCATCATGCTATTTATTTCATATATTATATTTAAAAGTTTGAGTGAGTAGTCTCCTTTCTAAGATTGAACTTAGGTACCGTTTTAGTAATCGATATGATGAAATAAAGTATTATGTTGTATGATTGATTCATTTATATTGTTATATATGCTAGATTTATGTGTTTTAAAGTAGATTAGATGAAATCTGAGCTCTATAGATGTAATCTCCAACTGAAAGGCTAAGGTTATTATTGAAATTTAGTATATATACGGGAATTTAAGCAATCACGAAAGTAGATGTTTAATTCTTAGGGACTTTATAATTGGTGATGATAAATGGGTTTAGTTTAATTTTTGAGTAACGAAAGTATTCGGCAAATTATATTAAATACATTCTTAGACCTTGAAAGAGACTAATGAATATGATTTGACCAATTGTCTATAGTTATTAAATTAATCTATGGCATAAGTCTTGTTTTATTATTGATTATTAATCCAGAGACGAAAATTTGATCATAAGTTTCATTCTTATTGTTTAGTATCCACAAGTTATAAATCTTTTCGTAATTATTCTTTTCATCTGAACGCATACCTCTACTTTTTGTAGATTTAGATAGTTAAATAGTAAAAAAAAAGTGTAATCAATTACAAAGTCCCTATGGGATATGACCTTGAAATGCACAAATATGTGCGCTTGTGGAAATAGCACAACAAGTTTTTGGCGTCATTGCTAAGGACTTCAGCTAATTGATATTTTATACTTTGTTATTTTGGATAGACTAAATCCTTTAATTTCCTTCTATTCTTTATCTTCGCCAATTGGTTGTTTGTTATATTCACCTTCAAAAACCTTTTATGCAGCAATATTTTCCACTTAGACCCCCAATAGAGCTAGACCTTGAGATCAAACGAACATTGACTGGTTTATGGAGGTGGATAATTGAGACAAAATCAAGCATGAGTTCAGAGACCATAGCTGACAATGATGGAGACGAGGATTAGCATCACTCTCTTAAAGATTTTTTATCTCCAGATGCATACGGGACACAATCAAGCATCCGGAAGCCAAATGTGGCTTCCAAAAATTTCTAGCTCAAACCTGCATTACTCAATATGGTTCAGTAAAATCAATTCAATGGTAGCCCAATGAGTGTCGGATGACACGATCAAGCTTTGGCTATTTCCATTCTCATTGAGGGATAAAGCAAGGGCCTAGTTGCAATCACTTCCCCTGGGTCCATTTGCAACATGTATTTGTAGCGCTCCAAAATAGTTCAATTGAGAAACCTGATTACAAGCTTCAACTGAAAGGATGGTGAATCACTCTATGATGCATGGGAGCGCTACAAATACATGTTGCAAATGTGCCCGTATCATCGGTTAGAAGAATGGTTGCTAGTCCATATGTTTTATAATGGCTTACATTACAACACGAGGTTAACTTTGGATGTTGTAGCAAGAGGCACTCTCATGAACAAAATTATACTGGAAGCCAAGCAACTAATTGAAGATGTGGCTCAGAATCATTACCAATGGCCAAGTAAGTGCTCTACAGCCACGAAGAGTGGCAAGTATGACATTGATACTCTAAATCATCTTTCTTCCCGAGTTGATGCATTATTTTAGAAAATTGATAAACTAAGTGTTAATGCATTAATAACCTCCCTATTGTTTATGAGATTTGTGGTATTACAGGACACTCATCGATGGAATTTTAGTCGGTTACTCCTCCACCCCCCGAAGTAACCATAGCAGACCATGTTAACTATGTCAATAACTTCAACCAAAAGTGAGATCCATTCCCCCCCTACAACCCTGGATGGCGCAACCATCCAAACCTGTCTTACAAGAACCCACCTCAAAACCCCATCCCTCAAACAAATTTTAGGCCCCGAGGTTTCCAAAACCTTAGACCACCATTCTTGTATCCTCCCAAGTCAAATCTTATATCCAAATTTGCATTATGACCAATAGCCTCTAGCTAGCTCAATTTTTGGCCGAGGGGAGAGCCAGGGAGATGTACGTAAATTAGAGCTTTTTGTTCTACATTGTATGCTTTGGAATAGTGCCCTTGATACAGCGTATTATCTTGTTGACCATGTTAGTACGGTGAGCACCAATCTAACTGGTGATATTGCCATAGGCGGTATCATAATGTACATTGCCACTAGGCTCGATCATAATATAGATGATATCCATGAGGATTTTCGGCCAACCTACCTCAAGCTTGCAACCTGCACAACTATAAAGTTAATTGTGCAGGATTAGCGTCAATAAAGATTGTTTTATAACCAAGAGGTATATTACCGCTTCCCAACTTAGTCTTCACCACTCTCATTGGGACCAAGCTCACCAACTAGTTACCCTCTCTTCATACGCCATGCTCAGGTTAGACAATGCCATCTCCCTTGAATGATAACCCTAACATCCCGAAAGAAGGCCATCATTTACCACTACTTACTCTCCCAACACCCCCTTCTTTTGGAGCCGATTCCAGCCCCCGCTTCTAATATATCGATGACCGATTCGATATGTTGGATGCTCAAGTCGCTAGTCTTAGAGAGGTTGTTGCTCCCATAGACCAAATGAACTCCATGATACATCAAATGTATGAATGGCATTTGGAGCATGGCTACCCTCCTCCACCACCACCCCAGTGATTGAGTTTACCGTCCCCTCGTTCCTCACTTCCACATTGTGGACAATGTGGTATTCAAGCATGAGGGAGTCGTTTCCTTTCTGCCTTAGCTGTTGTCTATTTTTTGTTGTTTCTTATTTTCTTGTTTTCTTTTTCCTTCATTTTCTGTTCTGTTTTCTATTGCTTGTGTTATTGTTTTGTGAAATAAATGCCTATGATGACCAAATGATAGAACCTTCTACACAACCTAATCATGCACTAGTAAAACCTATGAATTGCGAGATATTGCTACTGATATTTTTCAAATTGCTTATAGCGTAGACCCCTCCAATTGATAGACTCTCAAACCACTTATTATTATAACAGTATAACAGTTTATATTTATAAACTTACCCGTCCTGACTAAGACTTAGGAGATAAGGCTTGTAGCAAAGAACCAGTGAGACTTTGAGCTTTAGAGATTGGCCACCTTTTATGTAGTCTTACTTCTTCTAATTGTGTTTTCTCTCCTCTAATATGAGAAACTAGAACTTGCAAATGCTCTCTTCAAAACTGCATATGACTTATGCATGCATTAGTGTGATAGAGGCATGTGTTTTCTTTATTAGCTACTTTATTTATAAGCCACTAAATAACACTTGTTTTCCTTTTATTCAACCCCTTTGAGACTAGGCCTTTCCCTTCATTGACCTACTGTAATACCCCGTATTTTTAAAATCCAGATTTATTAAGTTTAATGATTTTATTAGCGTAATTTGATGTAAACAATTAATTATTTTAATTTCGAATCGTTTTACGGATTTATCGATGATTTCGAATTCATAATTGAATGTAATTAATCATTGTCGTTGCGAACCATTCTAGATAAATTCGTTCACGACAATGATTTTATTATATTCTTATGATTTCGATCTTCGGTTAAAAATATATATTCCAGTTCTTTCTCGTATTTTATTTTTAATATTTTAGATTTATTTTCGATTATAACTTTGTCATATGATTATGACGTTATTTTGAAGTTATATTTTGTTGACGAAATGTATCATTTAAATTATGGAATTTTTGTTTAAATAGTTAAAATTATTTTAATAATTTTATCCGTAGGAAAATATTTCCGACTTTAAATTTATTCGTTTCGTTAATCTTTAATATTTTCGGAAAGTTTTAAATTAAAAAGGTTTTTCGGAAATTATTTATGAATTTCTTTCCGGAATCAATTTTCTCCCGTTTTACGATTTTTGGGTTGCGGAAAACCGATTTTGGAAATTATCTAAATTTGTCTCGGTTTATTCAAATTTAACTTAAATATTTTATTATATGTTTTTAAATAATTTTCCGAGGTCTTATAATATATTTCCATAAATAATATAAATTTTTATGTTCGTTGGTAAATTCGTCCGAAGATGTTCCGAAATTCTTTATATAGTTTTTTTTATTAATTTTAAGCTTTCGGATCCATTCGAAATAAATGTTCGTTAAATAAATTTTAGATAAAATCTTTCAATAATATTTTGATATTTTTAGTATTGTATTTTATGTTTATTTAAAAAAAAAAAAAGGGAAGCCGCACCCTGGCCGACCCCCCTCTCCCTTTTCCTTTTTCTCTTCTCTTCTTTCTCTTCTCTTCTCTTCTCTTCCCTCTGCTGCCCCGACTCCCTGTTCGCAGCCCTCTACTCCCAAACCCTAGCCAGCCGCCACCTCTCCCCAGCTCCTCCTCCCTGCTCCTCCTTCGTCGACCCCTAGCCTCCAACCTGCTGCTACACACCACCACGAGCGACTGCCACCGGCGAAGCAGCGCAGCAGCCCACCGAAGCGCGCAGGAGCAGTAGCGGCAGCAGCGACGAGCCACGCAACTCGCGCCACCGCCCGGTCACCGGCGAGCCTCGCTGACCACCGGCGAGCAACCCTCGGCCTCCGACGAAGCTCCTCCGGCCTTTCCTTGTCCCGATTCGTTGATTTTCGTTTGGTATAATTTTCTGAAAAACCCTAATACGGATTTGATTAATTGAATGTGATTTAGCTTATGAAAAGCTAAATTGATTGTTGTATTATGTATATATGTGCTGTAAGATTTATTTGGATATATTAATTGTATGGTTTGTGTTGAAAATTTGGGAAATTGAATTTTAGGCCGGGTTATGCCCAAATTTTTCGGATCCGTCCAATTTGGCGATTTTGGATAAATTGATTATACAATATGTTTTTAAATGTGTTTAATTTCATGTCGGAACCGTCAATTTGAGAAATTTATGCGGAATCAATCGGAATTTGATTTCTAGGTCAAAATTCTTGTGTAATGAAATTGGGTTGCGTAATTGAGTCGTTTCGCTCAATTGATTTTACAATACCATTTGAAATGTATTTAATTTTATATCGGAAGTGTTGATTTGGGAAAATTGTGCGTAATTAATCGGAATTGGATTTTTAGGTCAAAACTCTTGCGGGTCTAAATTGGATTATGTAACCGGGTCGTTTTATTCAATTGACTATACAATTTATATTAGGATAAAATTTAATTACATTTTCGAACCGTCAATTTATATATTTTAGCAAGAATTGATCGGATTTGCGTTCCGGGTTCAAAAACCCTAATTGTACTGAATTGGGTATTTCTTTTATTGGTTTTGAGCAATTGATTATATGATATGTTATAAAATATGTCTAATTGCATTTCTAAACATTCAATTTGATTAAATTAATAGAATTCAACCGAATTGCATTTTCGGGCCTAAAACCCTAGATTTCAAGTGAACTCATGAAATTGATCATTTATATATTTGTTTTTCTAAAATTAAATTTATAGAAATAGTTGGAATGATCCTAATTGTATTCTAATGCCTTTAATTGGAATTAATTGATTCGAATTACCCAAGTTGTGTCGTAAGCTTTAAAACCCTAATTTTGAAAACGAATCGTCTTGAATTGGTTAATCGGAATATTGTTTTGTTGAAATTGATTATTTAGATTTATCTAAAATTAGTGTAATTGTGTTTTAAAACTATCAATTTGAGGTAATCGAAGTGATTTGGTCGATTTGTAGTTTAGGCATTTAAAACCCTAATCTTCGGGGATGGTTTTATAAAATTGATTGTGCTGTGTGTCTTTTATCAAATCGATTTCTGTCCTTCGATTTTAAATCATTTGATTTATATTTTAATCTTAATCTTAATAGAGCTATGCTCTTGAGTCCTAATTTTTGGTACACGTTTTCCAAGAAAGATCATTCGTGTTTATTTAATTATAATATGTGAATTGTTTATGGATAAGATAGTTTCTAACCTAGTTCCGATTTCTATCGGCGATCTAGGAAAGCTTTATTGTGGATCCTCGAGCTAGTGATCTCTCTCTCCCTCTTATCTCGCTTAGCTAGCTTCGGATCCAGGTAAGTTTCTACTTACCTCCACTTATGGGTGTTTCGTAAGGATGTGGCTAATGTCCCTACGTGTTATGTGACTTGTATGCCTTGGATACTTCGTACATATATATCATGTCCTGTTGTGTATCACCTGATTGTCCTTAACGTGTTTTATGCGTAGCGCAGCTTGGAGTTAAGGTGTGTGGTATGTGTTTTTCTTATTATATGAATGTGATATCTATATGTGGTGATTATGGTGTGTTGTGGCATGATGCAACCCTCTAGGACATGCATGCTAGGGTAATTATTATTATGACATGGAGATGAAAGGACAAAAGAAATAAATGAGAAGTGAGTTGCTAAGGGGGTATGAGGTTGACCAAAATGAATAAGAGGTAAGAACTATGCATGGAAATTTTAGGGTTTGCATGGGAACTTCGAGAGTTTGCGTGGGGGGGGGATAAAACTTGTATGGGGATGATCGTGACGTGAGAAAAGTTGTATTAAGGTATAAATAAGCTAAAGGGAGAACTGTGGAGTGTTTGGAGACTTGGGATGAAAAATAATACGTAGGTCAATGTAAGGGTGTATAAGGGACCCGATTAGGGTTTTTGGGAGAAAGTAATAACCTGGAAAATGTGGAAGTAAATTATTAAGGGAGAGTGGATTACGGGTTAAAGGTGGAAATTGGTGTATAATGGGTGATTATGGGTGTCATGGGAGAGAAGAGATATTTGGTGAAAAAGAGAGGGGTTACTTGTGGGAGAAGAAAGGTACTAGGGTTGAAATGGCCAACTAGGGTTTTTCGATCATATGTGGAATCGAGGGGTAAAGCGATACGATTTGGGATTTGATCTAAATGAGATGAGGAGTGGGACGATAAATGGAGTAATGGTAGTGTAAGTGAGAGAAAGTGGGGCCACATAGGTCCAATTAGGGTTTCTAAGGGAAAACCCTAGAGGGAGATAGCATGTGGAATGGATGTCACGAGGTGTTGGGCCTTAACCCACACCCTTAGGAATTGGTTTCCATTTTGAGTAAGCGTAAAAGAGAATGTATATCGAGGTGTGATAAGGGGCGCAAGAGTCCCAAGATATGGGATGGGCCCTCCTGGGAGGATAAGGGTGGATATAGTTAGTCGTGCATGTCAAGGGAAAATTCCTTCAAATAAGATATATTAAGACACTAATCACTTAAAGAGAAAGATGTTGAGCCGGACCCAGACCGGTCCACCGGCGAATAATAGTGGCTAGGGCCGGGGTGCCCTACATGACCGGTCCACCGGCAATAATAGTGGCAGGGTATGTTACCCTCATGACCGGTCCACCGGCTATAATAGTGGGGGATTCCGTGCTCAACAAACCGAACGTAATAACGATAAGACATTGGAAAGATACGAAGTAATTACAGTGAAACATCATGTGAGTCGGGGCCAGACCGGTCCACCGGCGAATAATAGTGGCAGGGTATGTTACCCTCATGACCGGTCCACCGGCTAAAATAGTGGCAGGGCATGACCCTCATGACCATTCCACCGGCTATAATAGTGGGGTTCCCGCACTCACATGAATTGATAAAGACTATGATGTGAATCGACTATATTACCAGAGGTCTAAAGAATGAGTCTACTCGATCGGGGCTGAGCATGTCCCTAAGTAATGCTCGGGGCCGGACATGTCCCTAAGTAATGTCCGCGAGGCTAAATGCCCAATTGGTTTGGTTCGGCATTGTCCATAAATGCTTGGTTGGTTTATCTTAATCTCTTATCGGTTTAAGATATTACATATGTTTCGCATGTTATTATATGTGTATGGTCGGACTTGTGATGTGGGTTTGAGTATGCGTAATATTGTATCAACGTATTGTATCATAATTTAATATGCACTTGATGTTATAGTTTACGTCTCTTCCATAAGGTAGGGTAGTGGGATTTACTCAGTATTGGACCCGTACTAATACTACCTTGGTTGAATGGGTCCTGTGATGATCCACTGATGGTGGGGAGTAGACCTCTTGTGTAGGTTTAAGATCGGATACTGTTTTGGGGTGGAAGGCTTGACTCGAGTGAGTAGGCGATCCGGATAATTATCCTTCGGGATTTGTTTGTTTAATTGTATTCTCCTTTGGAAGTTGCAAGCATTGTATTTAAGTTTTTAAGGATTTTGTAATTGACTTTTAATTTCTCGTAACGCTGTTATGCTTTAAAATTCAGATTTAATTGTTTGACAGGTTTTAGCCTTGCATCTAACATGAGATAGATGGTTGACATTTATCTTGTGTTAGATGTGGCGGTAACATTTCCCAAATTCGCTCCTAGCTTCCGCTTTATTCTTTCAAAAAAAATTTTTTCAGGAGTGAAATTTGGGGGTGTTACACCTACATACTAGTTTTTTCCAAGAAACTACCCTACCTTGGTTTGAAAACTAGGGAGCAGTAGCTAATGGATTTTATTATGGTAGATAGGGTAAAAATACAAGCATGGGGGTATCTTCCCTAAAAAGAAAATATAGAAAAGTTGCATATATTTCCATTTGTATCATCTAATTCTTCTTCTTTAAAAAAAAAGGATCATTGGTGTGTAATTAAGTATGATTAGAAAGTTTCCAATTCTGATTTGGATTTGTAGTTACCACTCTTTTAGTTTTAGGCCTATAGCTACATTTATAGATCTATCCTACCTTTTCATCTTGGCCCCGTTACAACCCTGTTAAGACATCTTAATTTTTGTAATGCATAATGTCTTTAAGCGGAGAAGAAGAAGATTTTCTACAAGCATATAGGCAATCATCATTAGATAGGAGAGTATTGAGTGACATTATTATCCCTGCAAACACATATGAGTGTATAGTGTCTACACTTAACTAAAGAGAGTAAGTCTGTGGCCTTATTTAACATATGTTTTGTCGGGACGGTATTTACACGATGCTAAACCGTCTTAGAATGTCATAATAATTTTGATTTGTATGTCTGCATTGAAGGGTTGTCTCGCTTTATTTTCTATACTACTATTACCGCTCATAATATGGGTGGAACTAGACTTTGTATGCCATGTTTATGTTGTTAGTCCTATCATCTAAGGATTTGTTATCATTCCGCTCATTATGTTGTTATGTGTTTTTGTGTTTGCTTAGGGACAAGAAGTATAAGCATGGGGGAGTTGATAAAGTGATTTTTTTCCATATTTTTTACCTCTTTTTCCCTTAACTTTTGGACTTCATTTAATCTCTTTTACATATTTTGTAATGGTGTTAGTCTATTATTTGCACTACCGCTTTCTTGAGCTTTGTGTTATAGAATTTATCGCAAAAACACCAAGACCAAGAAAGAATTACTTATTTTTGGAGTAAAGGACCTAGCAAGGAAAGCTTGGGAGAAGAGTACATTGACCCAACATTCTTAGGGAAGTGTATTTAAGCTATGAGAGCCAAAAGATGTGTCAAGATATCCCTAAGAAGGCTCAAAAGGCGAGTGCATGATCGGCCGCACGCCCAATTGTATAGCCGTACAACACTCCCCTGTGTTTATGAAAGAAAATAGAATCATATGGACAGGTCGTGCTAGGCCTGCATAGCCGTGTGAAATTATGAACTAGAAAGTTGAGGCTAAAAATATTGTAAGGTAGCCATGCAAAGTTAGAAATTTCAAAATGCCGAGAGCCGAAAAAACTACATGGCCAGGCCATGCAGCAGCGATCTTCCCTACGATTTACGTGCGTGACATGGTCAGCATGATGGGAAATTTTGTGACATGCCTCAAGGACTTCTTAAGGAGAGAGAGAAAGTTTTATAGGATGCTAAGACCCCTCATTACCAAGCATAGCTTCATGTAATAGTTTGATCCTTTATTTCAATCTTTTGGGAGATTCAATTGTGTAATTCGTGTACAGTCGGTTCGAATCAACATTGGACTCTTTCAGATTACAGTTATTTTAATCTAATTCTTCTTCTTTGTATCTTTGCAGTGTTACTATGCTCATAATGTTATTTATTTCATTTATTTTATTTGAAAGTATGAGTGGATAGTCTCCTTTCTAGAATAGGACTTAGGTACCGTTTTAGTAATCGATGTGATGAAATAAAATATTATGTCATATGATTGATTCGTTTATATTGCTATATATGCTAGATTTAATTTTGTAAAGTGGATTTGATGAAATCCAACCTCCATAGATGTAATCTACAACTGAAAGGCTGAGATTATTATTGAAAATTAGCATATATATGGGAATTTAAGTAATCAAAAAAGTAGATTTCTAATTCTTAAGGACTCTACAATTGGTGATGCTTAATGGATTTAGTTTAATTTGTGAGTCACAAAAGTAGTTAAAAATTAGATTAAATACGTTCTTAAACCTTGAAAGAGGCTGATGAATATGATTTGACCAATTATCCATAGTTAGAAAATTAATCTACGGCATAAGTATTGTTTCTTTATTGATTATTAATCTAGAAACCAAAGTTCGATCCTAGGTTTCATCCTTATTATTTATTATCCGCAAGTTAGAAAGCTTTTCATAATTATTCTTTTCATCCGAACACATACCTCTGCTTTTTGTAGATTTAGATAGTTAAAATAGTAAGGAAGTGTAATCAATTATGAAGTCCATGTGGGATATGACCTTGAAATGCTATAATGAATACGTATGCTTACAGAAATAGCACAACACGAAGCGACAACTAGATATTCCTAACTACTAACTCAAACTCCATGTGTCTTGAGTGGAGCCCTCAAAGTACTCCTAAACAGTAAAAATTTCTTATTGAATAAGATCATTAAATAGAACATGATAGTACAATAGTACTAAGTAAACTATATACAACTTTAAATACACAAATGACACATGAAGCACATAGTAATACAACACAAGAGAGATTCACGACATAAGCACATTAAAGAATACATATGATAACTAAATATGATAAACATGATATAACTCATGCATCACCATAGGTCACTTTCTCATGATCTCTTCATAATTAACCATATTACAACCATCTCATTAATCCAAACCACACCAATGGCTTCCCACAAAAGAACTATAGAACCATACATTACCATAGCCAAAACCACCACAATATACCTTATACCCATAAATATAGTGTACTGAGGGAAATGCCAACCAACATAAGAAGATCAATTCCAATAAATCAAAGGTGCAGTGCATAGAAATAACTATCAAACCAATATAATAAGACCAATTGCATTTAAATCATCATACAATAGTTAATTCCATTTTAATTACTCGAGTAGATGCAATATCAGTTAGATATGTATAAGATAATTCGGTTATACTAAAGCACCAAGGCAACACAATAGCCTCCATCCTTGCAACCCGAATACATATAAAGTAATTTGGCCATACTAGTGCACCAAGGCAACATAATACCTTCCATTTTAGGCCATCTAATCCTTAATTATGCATACCCTATTTAAAGTCCCAAGAAATAATTAGAATATATGTAGGGCCTTAGTCAAAATGATAAGACACCTATTAAACCACCAAACCAATTGATGTTTTTCACCTCGTCTCTAGGGAAGCAAACTCTAAAGAGTAATTTATTTTCAAATCTCAAGATCTTTCATTTTAAGTGTTAATATTTTATTAAAGTGAGTACCACAACACATAGGGCACATATGATAACAATGTACACTTCGATTATTCAATGTAAAACATAGTTAAAGGTGAATATATAAGGTGAAACACACATTCTAAGGTCAAACTCATAGTCAAACTATAATATTAATCCTTATAAGTTGATGAAACTATCCTAGGGGACTAGTTGATTGATCCACAAAGTAGTAAACTGATTTGGGACCCACAATAGTAAGTAGATCATGTATAACAGACAAATTAGTCGATTGGTTTAAGGCTAACCACTCAACTAGAGAACTAGTTGATTGGTAAAATATTTAAACCAATTGACTAGCACAAGTGTAAAAAAAAACATACATATTCCAACTTAATCAGCTAACTGGTGTGGAAAAACCAAATTACTAGCTTTTCCCTTAGCTAGTGAACTAGTTTTACTAAACAAAATAGATATATTCATGTGGTTAAATTAAATAAATCCTAAATCATTTATGCTCTTCTAGCATTCTCTAAAACATAAACACTCATGTAAATTGTGATGCATACATCTGCTTTATGCCTAGAAAAATCAAATTAACAACATGCCTCGTAATATAATCTAATTTCAAAAGATTCCACCAAACATCTAAAAATGGTTACACGTACTATCATACTTCAAAAATAGCATGCATAACACCAAACTTATGCTTGATAATACTTATTATACGATCACGAATCATCACATATTTAAAAGGAATATAGTTTTACCACATTTCCAAGAAAACTTATCAAAATAAATAATAAAGCACCATCCTTCCTCTTCTCCTAAAAACACATAACCTAAAATTAGAAATTATAAAGCCTACAATAAAAAAAGGAAAACAAGCCTCAAATAGAAAGAATCAAATAAGGAACGAATTCATACCCAACTATAGGGCGGTGCACCAAGAGAGAAAAGGGAAGGAAATTCTTTAACTCTTTCCCAAACCTAACACCCTTATAATTAGATAAAATTTAAATGGTTTAGCCAAATGGTTAAGTAAGAATAAAATAAGGAAAATGAGGAGAAGAGAGTGTAGTGGTCATTTATAATATAAGGAGATTAAGGGATGAATTTCTTCAACATAAAGGGTCAAAGATATTCAATAATGGATGGATAGAAGGTTGATTGAAGGTTTTTTGACTCGCTTTCGAATTAATGGATGATGGATTAAGGTGAGGGAAAAAGTGGGGTTAAGTGTAAGCAACCAAGTATGGGCAACTGTAATATCCCATTTTTAGAAACCCTAATTATAATTGGTACTTATGTGTATTGGTTGTAATAATTATATAAGGATATGTGATATTAAATATATTGTTAATATATGTAATCTTATTACGGCTTATTAGTTATAAAATTTAATTAGGCTAAAATATGATAGAGGGTACGTATTAAAATTTAAACCTAGGTTGGGATTATAACGGGTATCCATTTCGTCTAATAAATCTATTCCGATAACCGGATAATTTTTACCAAGATATTTTACCCTAAATATTTACCTAGATAATTACCCTAGCCTAAGGCCCTAACCTATTCTAGATTAACCTTACCATTCTCCTCTCCTTCTCACTAAAAATCTTCACACCACATCCGCACACTCTCCTGCCATACACGATTTCCTTCCCTTGTTTTGCTCTCCTTATTTTGCTCCTCATTTCCCTAAGTTCCACGTTCTTCTTAACCTCTCCATTTCATATATTTTATGTTTTCTGTTAACCCTCCCAAACAGCCCACACACTCCCTCCTTCTCCTGAGATCCCTCATGCAAGAAAAAAAAACCCGATCATCATTCTTGTTTTCCACCTTTTTTACCCCATCAAAAACTCCCACCAAACCTCCTCTCTTTGCTGCACATTCCCTTGCTTCAGCCCCTACCTTTTCTGCAGAAATATCTGCCATTTCCTACCCACAAGATGCAGTAAAATTAGCCAAAACTACCCCCAAGCTACAGCAAAATTTAACACCCCCCAAACTACACATAAAATACCAACCGGCAACTACCACCAAACCCCTTCTCCTTGCTACACCTTCCCTTCCTGCAGCCCCTACCTTTTCTACAGCAAGATCTACCAATCCTACTGCCCTAGATGTAGCAAGAGCTTCTGAAACCCCTCCCCAACCTACAGCAAAATCCACCAAAGCCCAACACACCTACCTTTGGCCGAAGCTCCCTCCCTTATGCTGGACCATTTTCCACCAAATCTCCTTCCCCTCTTTTGACCCTTTTTGTAGTGCCTTTTCTTCCCCCTTTTCTGCACCATTTTCTTCTATTCTCCCCACCTCAGCACTGGCCAAGTCCACCATTACCACCCTCCACTTTCTCAGCTGAAAACCTCTCTCCTTTGGAGCTAAGACTTTTTTATTTTCCTCTTACTTATTTGACTGGTTAGTGGCCCTAAATTATTTTATTATTTGTGGATTACTATTTTATAATATTATTTTTATAATATATTTATTTTATTGGGTGTTAATTTATTAGGTAATATTTAAGGATCTCAGAGAAGACGGTTTTTGGTGCTTTTATGTAAGCTTGGGTTTAGGTAAATCCAATCACTCATAAGGCAGTAGAAGTTATGTGCGAGCATGATAGGATTTTTTAGACCTATAATAATGCTATGTTTCTATATTATTCAAGTATTATGAAATGAATAATAAAATGATAACATGTTATTTAAATTATAACTGCAACTATCGAAAGTGGAGTATATGCACGAGTAACGTGTTGTATGGTTTACATATGCATGCCTAGGGTTTTATTAGGGTTGTATGCTTGTCAAGTGAGGATTTAAATTTCATGCTAAGTACTCCTTGATTATGAATGCCCGGTATTTAGGTTTGATATAAAAAAGCATAAAACATATACGCATTATTAGGATTAAATTACGATAATTGTTATTTATATGTTCTAGGGTTAGAGATTTTTTCCTACATGTACCATGATGATAATTACCTTATTAAATGTCATATTATGCTTTATATATATATATACACATGCTGCATGGAACGTGTGACACGTGAAGAATGCATGATTAGGGTTTTCAGGGCGTAACTCAATAAATGCATGAAAAGTAGAAAATACAGTCAATCGCTAAATTGTAAAAATAAATGCATGAAAAGTGTAAAATATTGTGAATAATTGTCTTTTAGCCTTTTCATGATAAATTGCTCTTAATAATAATTTTTGGCACAAAATTGCATAAAAATGATGAAATTAGGGTTTCGAGGGCATTTTGGTCATTTTTAATCTATTGCACCTAATGTGAATAACTAGACATGGGATGGCCTTATACTTTTTATAGGTTGACCTTAATGTTTACTTTGACTTTGATATAGATCGATGAACTTAGGGTTTATTTGAATAATTAGAAATAATGAAAAAATGGTTAATAAATAAAAATAATTGTGCGGTATGAAACGTTTGTGATCACCTCATAAAATAATAACACTTAAAGTGGAAGATCTAGAGATTGGGAGTGGTTTCTTTCTAGGGTTAGCTACCCTATAGATGAGGTGTTAGCCCTCATTTGAGTTGGTTCGCTGGTGTGCCTCTATGCCTCAGCAAGGCCCTTATCTACTCTATAGGTGACCTACAGGCCCTATAGAAGGTATCGATACTTAAAAAATTAGGTGACCGAGGTTGGAGGATATTGTGTTACCTATGTGTACCGGTATGACTAGGCATACCGCTGTATCCCAAGGTTCTAGAGTACGGTTATTGTGTTGCCTTCGTGCACCAATATGACTGGGTGTACCTTAGTATCTCTAGGTTGATTGTATCCCCTCGAGTAATATAAATAATAAAGGAATACTTGTTGATGGCTTGTGTATGTATTGTTGGGTTTGGTAGTTGCCTTAATGTAACACCCCCAAATTTACTACTGAAAAATTTCGTTTAAATCCAAAGGTTTAGCGGAAGCGAAAGAATTAAAACCGTAAACTTGGGGGTATTACCGCCACACTTAGTACCAGACCGGTTCACTCCTACCGTTCTGATACTAAGTGCTAAGGCTAAAATAAACAATCATTAAGTAAGAATCATCAAAACGTAGGTACATAGTTAACATAGATCATTCACGAAAACCACGAGTCAACAACAGTTAAAATATCGTTTGAGATTACAGCTTAAAAGTGCGGTCTCAAAACAAGAAGCATAGTACAAAATATAGCTAAATAAAACAGATCCCAATGGCCAATATCCGGATCGCCTACTCACTCAAGTCAAGCCTTCCACCCCGAATTAGTAACCGATCATAAACCTGCACAGGAAGTCTGCTCCCCACCATCGGTGGATCATCACAGGACCCATTCAATCAAGGCAGTATCAGTATGGGTCCAATACTGAGTAAGGGCGCAGGTGCGCTAAGGCCAAGCATACCATCATACAAAATAACATGCACAGCACAAACACATAAGCAACATGTAATACTATGGATGATGTAGATCGGTTATGGTCCAATCCAACTTCTTCTTTCATAACTCTGATAATTATAGTCGATTCACATCATAATCGTTATGAGTCCATGAGAGTGTGGGAACCCCACTATTATAGCCGGTGGATCGGTCACTTATAGGGCAGAACGCACCTAACCACTATTTTATGCCGGTAGATCGGTCTCCAGGGCACAACGCTCCTGGCCACTATTATGCCGGTGGATCGGTCTGGCCCCGACTCTCATAGTGTTCCACTATAAGTATATAGTATCTTTCCCATGATTTAATTACAACATACTGTTTGGTTTGTTGAGCTCGGGATCCCCCACTATTATAGCCGGTGGATCGGTCACGTATAGGGCAGAACGCACCTAACCACTATTTTATGCCGGTGGATCGGTCTCCAGGGCACCCCGGCACCTGGCCACTATTATGCCGGTGGATCGGTCTGGGCCCGGCTCAACAATCTTACTCTTTAAGTAGTTAATGTCTTATTCATGTATTATTAAATAAGGTTCCACCCTTGACATGCATGTCTACTACTCTCTATTCTATCCTTCGAGGAGGCTCGTCCCATATCTTGAGACTGTTCTCCCCTTCTCATACCCCGACATCCATCCCCTTTACACTTACCCTTAGACGAAAGAGTCAACCCCTACGGGTGTGGGTTAGGCCCTACTCTCATGACATCAACTCCACCTCCCATCACCCCCTAGGGTTTTCCCTTGAAAACCCTAATTGGGCTGATGTGGCCCAACTCTTTCTTACTTACCCAAACGTTACTTTATTCTCTATCTCGCACCACATTCTTTTATTAGGAAATTCCCAGATGTGTTACTTTATCTCCCAAGTTCACGTGTGACCGACAAAACCCTAGTTGGCCATTCAAAACCCTATCTGACCACGCCAACCCTAGTTGGCCGCACCAAACCCTAGCACTTTACTTCTTCAACAAGTAACCTCCCTCTTTCACCCCAAAATCTCTTCTCTTATTTAGAAACCCCCGCTCGTCTTTTATATAAGTGAGTTCTCACTCTCAACCCCATACTCCACCATGCAAACCCTAGTACCCCCTACAAACATCAATACCACCACACAAACCACAACCACCATACAAACCCTAATACCACCATAAGCCATTAATACCACCATGCAATCATTAATACCACCATACGAACATTTATACCACCATACAAACCCTAATACCACCATAAGCTATTAAAACTACTATACAATCATTTATACCCCCCATACGAACATTTATACCACCATACAAACCCTAATACCACCATAAGCTATTAAAACCACTATGCAATCATTTATACCCCCATACGAACATTTATACCACCATACAAACCTTAATACCACCATACAACATTAATACTTCCATAAAATCATAATTACCACCATACCACATTAATACTTCCATAAAATCATAATTATCACCATACAACATTAATACTTCAATAAAATCCTAAATACCACCACACAACCCGAATACCACCATGCGAACCGTTAGTACCGCCCTAGAACATTAATACCATCATACAACATTAATACCTCCATAAAATCATAAATACCACCATACAACCCAAATACCACCATGCAAACTTTAAGACTCCCATGCATGGGTCCCAACCCTCATTTATTTCGGACATTCCTCCCACTTAAATATTCTCTCATAGATCATGAGGTACTTAGGTCAACCTCATATCCCCCTTAGTGGTCTCACTTCTCATTTATTTCCTGTCATCCTTATATTCCCAACTCATATTACCATTTATCCTAACATGCACGTCCTAGAGGGCCATAACATAATACATCATAAACATCATACATATAAATGTCATGCTCATGTCACGGAAGCACATACAACATACCTCAATCTCCAAGTTGCGCTACACATAAGACAAGTTATCCACAAATCATATAATACATGGCATAGCATGGCATACACAACATTCAACACATCCACGTCACACGTAGCACAAGGCCATTAGCTTCGTCCTTACCTAAGGCGACGCCGGGCTTGGAGCACGCTCCTCTAACTCCTTAGGGCTTTGGTCGGGATTACCTATAAAAGGGGAAAATGCTAAGTATTAGTTTCCCTTATAATCAATCCTCATTCTAGTTTAAGGTTAGGGTTTTTATTACTAAAAAGGGTTTTATACAAAACTAGGGTTTTTACCTTAGAATTAGTATACTAAATATTAGTAGTCAAAATATGTTTATTTTTAATACCTATTGTTACACTTATATTATTAGACCCGTTAGCCCTATTCTTATAATAGTAATGTTCATGCTAACTATAGAAAAATAGTGATAATAATAATAATGATAATAAAACTAATACTAGTGACACTAATGTTTATAGTGAGAGAAACCCTATCATTTTTAAGGCTAAGTCTACTAATGGTGCCATATTCGAAATAATATTATTATAAGGTCACAATATTACAAGTAACTATTCCTAAGGGTGATAATGATAATAGTTGTATATCCTTGAATAATAAAAGGGTTCAAATGCTTTTGATTACAACAATAAGGTAGTGATAGTAGTAATAATAGTAATAGTTAATAATAGTGTCATAGTAATGAGGTTAGGGTTAATGTTAAATGGTATGGTAATAAGGTTCAAGTACTCTTCTTAGTTAACAACCAAATGATATTTACTAGCTTGAGTTAAGTAACATGGGTAAGACAAGGTAGTATTATTATTAACAATGGTGACAATGTGTTAAGTATAATAATAATAACAATAACAATAATAATAATAGTAATAATAATAATACTAATAATAGTAATAATAATAATAATAATAATAATAATAATAATAATAATAATAATAATAATAATAACAATAGTACAACCAAGTAAGGTTAAGTAATAATAATAATAACCATAGTAAGGATAATAGAAATAATAATAATAAAAATGTTAATACTAATAATTATAAAAATAAGACCAAAGTTAAGTATAATATAGGTTAGGGTTTAAAAGGGATGTTAGTATTAGTAAGAAAATAAGAACGTTAATAATAAAGACAATAATAATGGTAATAATGATAATAATAATAATAATAATAATAACAATAATAAAAGTAATAATAATAATAATAATAATAATAATAGTAATAACAATAATAAGAGTAGTAGTAATAATAATAATAATAAGTATATTAGTATTAATATTAGTAGAAAATAGTAGCAGCTATATAAAAAGGGGGTTAGGGTTTGGATGGGTGGAGAACCACCTAGGGTTGGTGGTGGTCCGGCGGTGGCGCGTGGCGGCGACGGCGGCGGCGGTGGAGGAGGAAAGGAAGGGAAAAGACCAAGGTGGGGGCTGGATGGCAGGAGGAAAAGAGAAGTTTGAGGTGGGGGGAGAAGCAGCAGGTGAAGGGGGGTGGAGTGAGGGTGGTGGCGTGAGAAAGGAGGCAGCGCGCGGTGGTGGACGCGGCGGCCGAAGGTGGAAGAAGGTGGTGGGAGATGGTGGAGGCTGGTGGAGAAGGAGGTAGGGGGTAAGGATGGTATGGGCAGGTAGGGGAGGACCTACCGGTTATTTTGGGAGGTGGCAGGGTGGCTGGTAGCGGCGGAGGAGGCGGCAGAAGGTGGCGCAAGGCGGCGACGGGCTGGAAGGGCTGCTCGGGGGGCGATTTTTGCACGGCCTGGGGTGGCTCGTGCAAGGCGAATCGAGGGCTGAGGAGGGCTTGGTTAGGTGGAGGGTGGTGCAAGGTGGGTTTCTGGGCGGCGCTCGACCGGCAGCGTTGGGGGAGGGCGGCGCTCGACGCGTCTGATGGGGCGGCGGCGAGAGGGAGCAACCCAGGGTTTCGGGGTTCCAAATCCCGAATCCAGGGGATCAATGGGGGTATTTATAGGCAGGGTGGTCGGGCAAGGCCAAGGGGAAGAAGACAAGGGGGTGTGGGCGCCAGGCTGGCCGGCAGGCGGCAGGTGGCAGTGGCAGGCGGTTGCGGGAGAGAAAAAAAAGGAAGGGTTGCAGGCTGCTCAAAAGGGAGGGCAATGCTGGTTGGGGCCAAAACGGGGAAAGAAAACGACAGGAGAGAGAGATAGAGAGAGAGGCAGGCAGGCTCGCCGGTGTCGGGGCAGCGCCGGCAGTGCAGGCATGCGTCGCTGCTGCCATCTGCACGGGGAAGAAGAAGGGGGAAGAAAAAGGGGGTGGATCGGCGATCCAGGGGAAAGGAAAAGGGAGGGGAAACCGGCCGGTTTGGCTGCGATTATTTCCCCTATTAATGAAACGCGGTGTTTTGCGGGAAGTTTTGGGCAAAACGCAACGTCCTCGTCGGTCTGGCAACGGTCACCTTTTCTCCTTATTGTGACGTAGCGTTTCGACGACTATAGAGACGAAACGCAGCGTTTGGTTTCACGGGCGGATGGCTCGCTGGGCCGCGCGCGAGAAGAAGGAAGGAGAGGCGGGAAAGGGGGTTTGGGCTGCGCAACGGGCGACGCAGGCTGGCAGGCCTGACGCGCGAGACGGGGGGGAAAGAAGATTTGGGCCGACGGCTGGCCCAAACCGGGGGAAGAAGAAAAAAAAATAAAGGAGGAAGAAAGAAAAAGAAAAGAAAGGAGAAAAAGGAAAAAGGAAAAAGGAAAAAGGAAAATGGAAAATGATAAAATGGTTGGGGATATTTGGGTATTTATTTATTTATATAATTAATTTATATATTTAATTTTAATAATTATTATTTTAATTATAATAATTAAATCCATTTTTAAATTAGTTAGGCTATTTTGGATAAATTGTCCTTAACTTCCATTTTAATTAGTAAAATGTCCAAAATTTTCTAATAACTTATTTATTATTTTCTCCTTATTTTTCCTTAATAAATTTCCTCTTTATTAAATAAATTCACCTATTTTCTTAATCTTTCTCTAATAAATTATTATTTGCTATAATTCCTAAATTAGAATTTTTGGGGTATTTCACTTAATGCCCTACCTCAGTTTTTGGTATATATTGGATTAATAGTTTGGTAGTTGCCTTAGTTCCCTACTATGTTAATTAGAATTGATTTGATTAGTCGATTTTGGCTATGGATTTTGATATGGTTAATACATACCTTGAAATGACATGACTTGGTTAAGTATGGTCAATTGTTGAGCATGAGACTCTAATGGTGCATATTTATATATATGTATTGATCAATAATTTATTATATGTTGTTATGGCATGTGCTTGTGTTTGAGCATGTTTTGGATTGTTTCGTGATTATGTGAAACGTGGTTATGCTACCTCTTATGAGGTATTGTGATTTACTCAGTAAGAGGAAGTTGTACTAATACTACATTTGCATATAACTATGTGAATGCCATGAAGTGGCATGAAGTTTATAAGAGTGGCTAGGATAAATGGAGCCCTTAGGAAGAGGTTCCATTCTCAGAATGGGCATTTAGGTCTAAGAGTTAGGGCAAACTGGTGTCATATCTATGGGTAATATTTTTTGTTGTATCGGTTTTCCTTTGAACTCTTATGTCCCTAGCAGTATTTTGATTATCGTTATTGTACAGAAAATATTTATCCGTAACCTTTATTTATATAAGATCTCTTATCTCCACTTATTTGTCTTTGTTTTGGTTGGTTTTAGCCTTAGCACTTGGCATAAGAAAGGTGAGGGAACCATACTTATGCTAAGTGTGGCAGTAACACCTATTATCTTTGGTAATTAACGCTTCCAAAAAATGAAATTAATAAGTACTAAAAATGGGGGTGTTACAGCAACAATGAGGGCTTAGTCAACTCAACCAACTTTTGTCATTTTTATTACATGAAATTTTATAGGAGAGAAGGGATAGGAGTGTTGACTTGGTGAGGTAGTGAATAGTTGGTAGAAAAAAGAAATTTTGGTAGATTTTTGGTGAATTAATTAAAATAATTTTTATAATTTAGGAGAATAACTATACAACTTATAAATATGATTATTAACAAGAAAGAAACAGGACCATAAGATTATAAAATGATTGGATAAGATTAAGAAATCAAATGAGGCCATGAAAACAGCAACCCATGTGAACAAATCAATTAGTTTGAAAAGACCAGTCGCCTGGTCTCGCTAGAGAGTAAAAATAAAATAGACACAATTAGTGGATTGGTTGCCCAAAAACGAGTCGAATGGTGACACTACCAACCCCAAACCAGAGAAAGAGAAAGATAATCTATCCAAGCCATAATGAAGTAAATCATAATGTAGGATTGATTCCTCATTATCGAATATAATTAAGTAAAATTAAAGTTCTAAAATATGAGGTATTAGAGTATGAGTATGCATTTTAGTGTAGAAGGTAGAAAGCAACTGCCTTTGTCAACTATGAAAGCTTAATACATAGCTTTTATAGAAGGAGCAAAAGAAGCTTTGTTGATTAAAGACCTTATAAATGAGTTTAAAGTAGGACATGGATCGATGGTTATCTATTGTTATAGCCATTGTACTGTTTTCCTCTATAAAAATCATTTATACCATGAAAGAACCAATCATGTAAATGTTAAGTTACATTTCATAAAAAGGGTGATTTCAAAAGGTAAGATCAAGAGGTAAAAGGATAACACAATAACACAAATGACTCCATTACTAATTTACTAACTAAGTCCATGTTTGGAGTTACTTATCAAAATTAAGTATTCGTAATAACTAATTATTTTAGAAATTTTTTAGGCTAAAAAATTTCTAAAATAAGTAGTTATCATAGATAATTACTTTTAATAAGTAAATCCAAACAAGCTATAAGCCTATTGTGACTTCCAAGTTTTTTATGGTTTAAATCATTAATGATATAGAAGATGCAATCAAAGGTGGAGAATTGTTTAATAGAAAGTTGGATAGTTGCCAAAATCTCAAGATCTATATGTTGAGTTTTGGATTAGCAATGTTAGTTAGTTGTTAGCTAAGATTAGTTAAGTGTTGAATCATGCATATTATAAATAAAGGGTATTAGGTAGTCACCAATGGTATGAGAGTAGACTATTTGGTGACAGGATGTATAAAATTTCTTTATAGTAGTATGTACTCTCTTCAATCTCAATAAAAGTCTAGTTATTCTAAACTTGTCCATCTACTCCATCGCTGGCCCATTCATTTCATTTTATATTTTTCTTCATACAACTTTTGGGGTGCCAAATACTTAGTTGAGTGGTTTTGTTTTAGATGGGAAAGCTATGGGAATTGACAAAAGATGTGGATAAAGGCCATATCAAATTATGTCAATATAATCAATCCATGAATATATATGTATATGTTTATGTTAAAAAGCATTCATCCACATCAATCTATTATGGGGGGAAAATCTAATATATCTATCAAGAATTAAACATGAAATGTAAATATGATGGCAAGATGTCAAAATCTCAATATATTACATAACAAATCAACAACCTCAAAATCCTAACTAAAACCCAATATATCTTGCTTCCAGCTAAAAAATAGTAACAACTTCTAAGTGTCTAAAATTAATTATCAATTAAAACAAATACTACTATAAAATTGCTATCATTTGATATAATTTATCAGTTTTGACTTCTGTTCTTTAGTTGGCAAAGGATTAAACAAAATACCCTATAGTTAGGGTTGTACAAAAAATCCGGAATCTGAATATCCGATCCAATATTTTGGATATCCAAACCGATTTAATCCAAAAGGACATCCGACATTCGGATATCCGGTTTTTTTCTGGATTATCCGATCCGAAAACATATACAATATTTTGTTGATCTTTAAACAATAAATCATATTATTGTGTTTTTATAGTTTTAAGTTTTATAATTTTATTTATTTCTATATTTTAAATATTTATAATAATATTTTAATAATTCTTTTAAATAAAATAAGATATTTATATGAATATAGATATGAATATTAATTGATATACGATCTTTATTTTTAAAAATATTCTAGCAAAAGTTATTAAAATTGATAAAATAGTATTTTCATACGAATATTGGATATATCCGAATTCGATTCATATCCGGTCAGTATTTTTTGGATATCCGCATTCCAAATATCCAGTATAAAAAATGTGGAGCAAATATCCAAAAAAATATCCGAATGGATACGGATATTCGGTTTTGCACATCCTTACCTATAGCAGCTCCCCTCCAAAGCCTTGCAATTAAAGACAAAAAAGTAGTCATTATTATATCCTCTTCGAATTTAAAGCTAAAAAGTGTCAGCAACAAATTAAAGGAAAATGAATAGTTTCAAACAAGTGTCTTCAGAGGCCACCCTCTCTTTTCTAGGGATGGCAATTTTTCCGGTAGGGTCGAGGCCCCGTCAGGGATTCCCGGTTCGGATTCAGGTTTGGGAAGAAAATTCGGGGAACGGGTTCGGGAATTCTTAACGTGGATTTTTCAGGGACGGGGTATGGACGGGTTTGGGGTCCCCATCCTCAAACCCACCCTGAATAATTTTTTTTATATTTTTTTATATAATTATATATATGTAATATATAAATAAATTTTTTATAAAATATAATTTAAAAGTATAATATAAAAATAAGATTTGAGGGTCAGGGATAGGTTCGGGGATCGAGTATAAAGTTGGGTTTCGAGGATTGGATCAGATTTTAAGGTCGGAGAATAAATCGAGGATGGGAAATAGATCGGGGATCGGGTCGGGTGTGGGGATTTGATCCCCGCGGGATTGGGTCGGGGAATCCCCGATAAAAAAAAATAGAGGATCGGGTCAGGTTTGGGGATTATTTTCCTTATCGGGTTCGAGGATGGAGATGGGATCCCTAACCCCGACCCGCCCTATTGCCATCCCTACTCCTTCCTTTAATAGTTGGTTCACATCAAAATGATGGTAAATATTAAAAATTAGTTTTTAAGTGGTGAAAACAAAGGTAAATTGGAATTAATATTTTAAAATATTTTTCAGATCATATCAACCTAATATACATATATTACAAATGCTGTATTGATTTTATTTGAGTTAATGTGAATGAAATTTTTTTAAAAAATGGTACTTATATGATTTTAATATATAGAGAAGTTCCTTCCACAAAAAAGAATATTAAGAGATGGATGTTTTTATCTAATTAAATAAAAAATATATATGTCCCTATTATTATTATCATATCAAATGTTAATAAAAGTAAGGAGAATTATAATCAATAACCGAAGGCAATTTTTTTTTGTCCTAGACAAAACAAATGATGCATCACCCAAAACCAAGCACCCATAAATATATATACATTTTCAACCATTTTCTTTATGTTTCCGTCCTTCCCTTTTGAGGAGCGACATCCCCCTCCTAATCTCATACTACTCCAACTAATGTATCTTTATGATTTGTTTGGATTGAAGGTGAATCAGAATAAGAATAAATTTTAAAAATTAATCTATGTAAAGTAAATAAAGGTAACATGGGATAAATGTTTAAAAATGTTGTTTGAATAAATATTAACCTTATATAGGTGAATGAAGGTGAATGTTGTTTTAATTATATTTGAATTGAGATGAATGAAAGTTAAAAAAATAAAACAAATAACACTTATATTTATTTTTTTTAAGTTAAGAAGGTATTAGAACCAAAGATATTTATGTCCTATTAAGTATAAATATCATTTCTATTTTCGTATATCTCCATTATTTTTATATACAAGGTTAATAAAAATAAGGTGAATAAGGACAATAATTTAACTCCGATTAACTTAGGTGAATATTTAAAAATTATTTCCAAACAAAATGAATAAAATTGATTAATCTCGATCGACCCCATCCAAATATTACATTAACTATACCCTTCATAATTTTGATCTTTGAATTCTTCTGAACTCTTATTAAAATGAAAGTAGATAAAATAACCCAGAAATTGTGAATAGAATCAGTGTGCCCAGCACGTAAGCAATATCCAGATTAAAATATTATTTTCTTTGAATTTGAATCTTCAAAATCTGCCTTTTCCTACCCTTTTGTTCTTCTGATCAATTTTTACATAATATTTAGATTTTTTTTCTCTTCTGGTGGGATTTTAATTCGGTGATCGCTGACCAGGCCCCGTGATCAAAATTTATTAGCATAGTTAGAGAGCATTTGTTGTATTGATGAAGACAGCCGTATAAACATTGAAATGACACCTTATGGCCAACCCAAGTTTCTGCCTTCCTGCCATATTTCGACGAAAGTCAGCAAGATACCAGGTCCCTCATTATTTATATCGTTGATATTCAATCCAGTTGTTACATTTTGTTTTCATTTCCGTCTCAGAAGGAGAAGAAAAAGAAAAGCGGAGGATAAGTAGCATCGGTTATATTCATTTAGTGATTGATTGTTGCTCGATTATTGTTACCTTCTCGTCGATCCCCTTCGATGGTAAACAGACATATATAAAGTTTCTTTTTTCTTTTCGGTCATGAGGGATTTTGTAGATTGATGTTTATCTTCGTGAAAGAGATGAATGTAACATTTTGTGTTTCTGTTGTTTGTTGAAGCAGAGTGCGAAGGTGTACGATGTCGGGACGAAATTGAAAGAAATGGAAAGCTTGATGATGAATAAATCAAGCGGAGATGGAGGTGGTGGTGATGGTGGTCGAGGTAATATCTTGATGTTCATGGAGCTGAGGAAGAAGATTCTGTCTTTCCGTGATATATTTGATATTCCTCCTCTTAAAGGTTCTGTTCCTATTCATGAGGTCTGTATAATGGCCACCAACTACTATTTCGTTTGCTTGAATCAATCAAAAGTTGAAATTGTTCTTTGAATTTGTTCCTCGGGAGCGTAATTCTTCAACATGAATGTCTCTTTTTTAAAGCGCAGCTGATTATAGCAACTGCTGAAGATTTGCATAGGATGTACCCAGAATTGATCCCCAATACTCCTACCTCTAAAATGAAGGAGAGAAATACCCATCAGGTTTGTTGATTCTATTTCCCGAATTTTGGTTTTTACTACAATAGGAAAGAAAACACAGAAATAGGAAATGACTAGGCTGATTGAGGACATGCATTTTGTCAATTATAGGGATTGATCTGCTTCTATGGTGTATTGAACATCATTGAAGATTCATGGATAGATGATAAGAAGGAAGAATTCAAGAAGGATAACGTAGAGAGCATCCGTTTAGATGAACTTGGTACAATCTTTCCCATTTCTTTTTTTATTTTCCTCCTCTCTCATGATACGTACTTTTTCTGTATGATCATCTAAGGATATAATATCGAAAATAAATACTTCTATTATGCAGTTAAATTAGTGGTAGCAATGTTGGAGTGCATCAACAAGGCGGCTAAAGTGACGTTTGACTTGATGGATGAGGATGAAACAAAACAGGATGATAGTAGTTCGCGTTCGATTCCAATCTCATTAAAATCGGCGAATACGAACTGCAAATCGCCCGTATGTTTTTCTCCTGAGACCCCGACTTCAGTCCTTCCTCCGTCGCCAAAGTTTGATGATTATGGGAGTAGTTACTCTCCCCCTCGTTTATGGAACCTCAGGGCTCAAGCTGTTGAGAAGCTTAGCCCCATGGATTGGAAAAGGCTTACATTACACATGTTCCCTCATCTTCAAGCCCTTGAGAATAACCAGCAGATCTTGAAAGCTATATCTGTGGTAGAGCCTAAGCTAGAGAACGAGCAAAGAAGTTTTGAAGTGAAGGCAGATGCCACTAAAGAGATTCAGGACCAAGATAGGAAAGGTGAGGAAGAGAAGTATGATAGCTTGATAGGACAATCGAGTTTAGTGGCCATGGAGAAGGGGAATGAAGAATTAGTGAAGTATTTTGGATCGTTGTCTAAGTTGGAATCTGTTAATGCAAAAATGGAGCAACCGCCTCTGCGTTCTTCATCTCCTCCATCAACACCTCAAACTCCATCATCCAACCTGCCTTGTCTTAAACCAATTAAGACAATGCATCCACCGTCGGCTATTGCTCCACCCCCACCCTTACAATCTAATGCAATAGCTGTACCGCCAACCAATTACACAACTCCTCCTCCCCGCCCCCCACCTTCCCTTGCCAACACTCCTCCACCGCCTTCAAGTGTAGCAGCATCCCCTCCACCTCCACCTCCACCTCCTGGTATTATTTCCCCTCCTCCACAACTACAGTCAAGTGTTGCACCTCCTCCTCCCCCTTCTCCCCTTGGTGTTGCACCGCCTCCACCCCCACCTCTCTTTGGTGCAGTACCTCCACCCCCACCATTGCCTCAAGCAGGAGGTCCTCCTCCGCCACCACCAATCCCTGGTGCAGCACCTCCTCCTCCACCACCACCTTGTAGTACAGGAGTTCCGGCACCACCACCTCCTATGTCAAAGGGTGGTGGGCCTCCACCACCTCCTCCAGGTGCAGGAAGGTCCTTGCGCCCTAAGTTGACAACAAAATTAAAGAGATCCTCCCACATGGCAGGTTTATATCGACTTCTCAAGGGGAAAATTGAAGGATCTTGTTTAACCGGAAAGTCTTCTCAAGGTAAAAAGAGTGTTAGAAGCAACTCTGGAGGTGGTGGCGGAAAAAGTATGGCTGATGCACTAGCGGAGATGACAAAAAGGTATTAGCGTATTGCCTTGAATAACTAAAGTTTTCCAAGTCCATTCTCTTAGGTGCTAAGAGTAGATAATATACATGAATTTTATCATCTATGATGCGTGCCTGCAGGTCGTCATATTTTCTGCAAATTGAAGATGATGTACAAAAACATGGAAAGGAAATTAAAGAAATGCAGGCTGCCTTGAACAGTTTCCAAACAAAGGACATGAATGAGCTGCTTAAATTCCACAGAGGTGTAGAATCTCATCTTGAAGTCTTAACAGATGAAAGCCAGGTTTGAACTTAATTCTTCTGTCAAATATTCCACTTCCAGCTCTTATTCATTGGTTTATTATTGAGTCAGTGGCATTTACGTTTCAACATCAGGTGCTGGCAAGATTTGAAGGCTTTCCTATGAAGAAATTGGAAGCATTAAGGATGGCAACAGCACTTTACTCTAAGCTGAATGGGGTACTTACTGAACTGCAAAACTTTAAGATTGAGTCTCCGCTAGGCCAACTCCTTGACAGAGTGGAGAAGTACTTCAACAAGGTAAATGCTCCGTCCGAACTTCAACCAGCGCTTTCCCCCGTTCCCCAAAAAATGTAAAAATGGAAGAAGGAAAGGAACTTTTAAGTTATTGAAAAAATAAGCTTTCACTTGGGACTTGAGAGCACTGCCCTCTTCTTCTCACTTGTTGAAACTAGTAGAAAAAATTCCATCCTTCGCAGATCAAAGGTGAAATGGAGACACTTGAACGGACGAAAGATGAAGAATCCAAGAAATTTCAGAGTCATAACATCCATTTCGACTTCAATATCCTCACAAAGATTAAGGAATCTATGGTGGACGTTTCTTCGAGCTGCATGGAGTTGGCACTTAGGGTAGGCATGAGACATCAAGAAACCTTCTATTTTTACCTACTATAAAGAAGAGCCAATACATTGAACTGAACTTGTGACCAAATATATAGTTTCCTGAGCCATGTTTCTGTTTCCTGCCCTCTTGTTATAGGAAAGGAGAGAAGCAAAGGCAACAACAAATGATCAGGCTTGGTCCAATCCCGGAGGCAAGCAAAAAGTATGCGCTAAAATGCTTTGGAGGTCATTCCAGTTTGCATTCAAAGTATATTCCTTTGCTGGAGGACAGGATGAACGTGCTGATATGTTGACAAGAGAACTAGCTCAGGAGATAGAAACCGACCCGATGAACGAGTGAGAAAGTTTGCTGCCACTGCAGGAGGAAATAGCTGTTTATATATGGATATTTTTCCCTTTTGTTTAAGGATGATAAAAAAAAAATTCATGTGTAAATATCAGAGTATCCGGACAAGTTTGTTCACTTTTGTTCTCAGTGTAGCGTTAATAAGGCAAGAGCCTGTGTGGATGCTACTCTTGTTTGACAGACAGGCAATGACAATGGCTTTTTTAAGTAGAAATTAGGTTGAACGAAGAGCTGCAATGTACGGGAGGGAGAGTGTTTGAGCATGGTAGCTAAACTCTAGCTGTTTGGCTCCTCTATTTGTGTGTGTGCGCTTGCGTGGGTATTTATTCATTCTTTAATTTTGTCTGCATAATGGTAATAAAACAATTAATATTGATGTATAGTGTATTAACTTCTGTGTGATAATATACTGTTCTCAATCTGAATATTGAGTTTCTGTATCCTAAACTTTTGTAATATAAACGTTTAGTTATTATCATGTCTGGTTTCTCTCTTTGCTTTGTTTATTAACTGATGCAGTGCGCATGTTAAACTGAGTGATGACTGAAAGAGCACTGGTCACACGTCACGTAGCCCTCCCGAAGAAGAATTTTTTAAAGAGGCCATTATCGGACCACAATGACAGAAGCAGGACAGGATTCTGTCACCGCCTTTTCATCTTTTGAACGAAATGCAGGTATCTTTCGTTATCGCCACATTAAATGATCTCTGGTGCTTATTGACCTCAGCAGCATCTCTGCCAGAGGAGGTAAGTGAACAATAATAAATAATCAGGAAGGGAAAAAAACATTCTATAGAAATTTAAATATACATGAAACTGATATCAGTATGCTTACTGTCCAAATAAGATAAACATGGTCACAATTACAGTTGCGGTGTCACGATATTAGGGTATCATAAATCATATTTTATGTCATGATTGTCGTAACATTTTTTTTATTTTTTAACAATAAATATAAGCAAATATTAATAAATTTCAGTTGAAATCGTCAATAAATATGTGAAATTCAAAAATCGTCATATATCGATTGATCCAAAGTTAAATAAATATCGATCACTATTGTATATCAGGACTAATACTTAAAACAGTTGCGATTGCAACTGAGGAAAAGTTGGTATGCTCAGCTGAGCTTTGATCAATCAAACTGAAGCACTACTTCTCCATGAATAAACCTTATATCTTTAACTTCACAAGCCAACCCCTCTCAGTTCACTAACCGCAAATCTGGTAGAAATGCTTAAGAGAGTCCAAATTTATTAATACACTTCAGATGTGGTCTATATATTTCCTTACAAGAAAGGGTCCATGGTGTGTCATATTCGGCTAATAAAATCTCCTACGTCGGACAGTCAAATGATATTATCTAAAACCATCATGGTCCCTTGAAAGTCGTATCCTCTTGTAAGTCAAGTGATGATATTTCTTCTTGATCACAAGAGAGGCAGCCATTGTAACCCAAGAAAGAGGCCGTGCACATCAGACGGTTTGGTACCATTTAGATTCCGATTGTTTGGATTATGAACTTGTGAAAATTAACAATAATGATCGTGTGATTCTAGATAGTTTGGCGTGTATCTACCTCTGTTTGTGTTAATTAATAAGCACATACGACGATGGCCAATCGAATCGTATTAATAGTTGGCCCTAATCAAGTATCAACGAGAAACTGCTATTTTCGTTGAAGTGAACGTTGTATTACCTTCGTACCACATTGCAAACGTCGTATTACTTTTTGCACCACATCGGCTAATTGTTAACCCCTTGCTATGTTTAAAAATAGACGACCAATGTTGATATCTAACGGGCTATTGAGACGAAGTGAATGGGCCACGATGTCTTCTCAAGGCTTGGCTCAGGAAAGTCCCCGGGCCGTATAACCGCAGAGATGTGGGCCTGGATGACAGGTAGTTTTCTAGGCGGGGATGATTCGCCTGAACTTAGGTTCGGCAGGCTGAGACGAGTGTGGAGCCTAATGATAATCTCCGCCAGAGCTAAATTGGCCAACTTATACAGTAATTTCACTTGGTTCCCTGCAATAGGGAATTAACAGAACGGGGATTATGATCTCATGGCCCAGGACCTTTTTGATCGACCTGGTCACATGTGAAATCGGGAATTCATTTTTCTCATTTTATTTCTCCCTAATTCGAATAAATCATTTCACGGTTATTTTATCTTCTCCATTAGCATGTATGTTGATGGTTCCTGGTTACTTTTGGTCAAAAAAAGTAAATAAAAATCCATTGAGGAGCTAACTTATTTATATTTCAATCCATGTCCCACCTAACTTATTTATAATAATTAATTACATTTATTCATTAAATTTACAGTATTATTATTTTCAATAAATAAGGTATGGTAACCAAATCATTAGTGATGTTAGTATTACAAGCAAGAAATACTTTTTTTTCATTTATTGTTATTGTTAATAAATAATTATAGTTATTAATAGTATAATTAGGATATATTTTGTTAAACATTGTTCAACAAACACTCCATAAGCTTTGTTTACTCTATGTAAACAACAAACCTAGCATTCTAGCTCAATGTCTTTCCAATCAATACTAGATGAAATTAGAAGCTTCAACTGAACAATATTTAAATTTCATTATTTTTCTCCTATCTTACAAGATGCATCCCAAGTATAAACTCCTAATATACTATTTACATATGTCTTGGTTGATATTTTTTCTTCTTTA
The DNA here is from genome assembly GCA_030549775.1 of Tamarix chinensis. Taxonomy (NCBI): domain Eukaryota; kingdom Viridiplantae; phylum Streptophyta; class Magnoliopsida; order Caryophyllales; family Tamaricaceae; genus Tamarix; species Tamarix chinensis. Next base: position 38,226,960 of record CM060177.1, read on the forward strand.
AGTTAATATTTATTTAAACTTTGGTTGTTATATTTCCTTCTTTGGATTTGCCTACATATTTAAGGTTTACTTAATATTTTTCTTTCCTTATATTAAGGTTTATTTTTTTGGGTTAATTATTTTATTATTACACACATTTTAATAATGATACTTATAATATTAATAATAATTATAATAATTTCTAATAGTATAATTATAATTATAATATGAGAAAAATATAATTATTATAATTTGAAACCAATATGATTAATGTATTATTACACTTATTATATATATTTTTTTCCCTATCTTACACTTTGATAATGACTTATAAGGTGCTCTAAGATGCATAATATCGGCATAGCAAATAGTAGCCTCCAGATATTGTATATTAAGAATTATATGTATTGTGGAATGCCACCAACAAATATATTTTCGAGCATAGCAAAAACATTAACAACAATTGTAACGTCCCCAAATTTACTACTGAAAATTTTCGTTTAATTAAAAGGGTTTAGAGGAAGTGAAAAGATAAAACCGTAAACTCGCGGGCATTACCGCCACACTTAATACCAGATCGGTTCACTCCTACCATTCTAGTACTAAGTGCTAAGGCTAAATAAAGTTAACATTAAACACGAATCATTAATAAAACACAAGTCATATAGAAATCAGAGTGCGATTTAGGATTACAAACCAAAGAGTACGTGACTAGAATTTTTCAAAACATAAAGCATAGTACAAAAACATAACTAAAATATGATAATACAAGGTCCAATAAAGGAAACAGAGTCCGGCCGAGTCGCTCTCGATCCCCAAGTCAGGTTTAGGCTCAATGCTCAGCCCTACATGATGCCTCGTAGATGTCGTAGGCATCGAAGACATCATCCCCTACCTGCACAAGCTCAGATGGGTCTTCTGCTCGTGGGAATGAGCAGCACCCATGAAACGGGTGATCAGTATGCTACGTATTGAGTAAGGTAACAGATGCACTAAGGCCAACATGCAAAACACACTACACAGTATACATGGCATAGTCATATGAACATCATGTAGTAAAACAGATGATAAAGGCTAGCTATGGTCCGGATAGACTTATTCTTTTAGATCTCTAGTAATTATAATTGATTCACATCATAATATTTATTAATCCATGCGAGTACGGGAACCCCACTATTATAGCCGGTGGATCGGTCACTTATAGGGCAGAACGCACCTAACCACTATTATAGCCGGTGGATCGGTCTGGCCCCGACTCTCATGGTGTTCCACTGTAAGTACTTAGTATCTTTTACGTGTATTAACAAATTAGGGTTTGGTTTACTGAGCTCGGGATCCCCCACTATTATTGTTGGTAGGCCGGTCACTTGCGGGACGATGTCCACACCACTATTATTCGCCAGTGAATCGGTCACTTGCGGGACAATAGTCCACACCACTATTCCTTACCAGTGGATCGGCTGGACCTAGCTCAGTACTCTTCCACTTTACATGATTAGTATTTTATCGTATCTTATTGTAACACCCCCAAATTTACTACTGAAAATTTTCGTTTAAATCGAAAGGTTTAGCGGAAGCGAAAGATTTAAAACCGTAAACTTTGGGGTATTACCGCCACACTTAGTACCGGGCCGGTTCACTCCTACCGTCCTGATACTAAGTGCTAAGGCTAAATCAAACCATCGTTAATAAGAACCATCAAAACATAAGTTCTTAGCCATCATAAATCATTCAAGAAACAAGAGTCAACCACAGACAGAATATTGTTTAAGATTACAACTTAAGAGTTCCTCTCCAAAATACGAACATAATATAAGTACGGCTAACTCAAAACAAACGAAAACGAGAATAGTAAAAGAGTCCGGTCGGCTCGCTCTCGGCCCCAACAAAGGTAGGCTCAACAATCGGCCCCACCCGATGCCTCGTAGGTATCGTAGGCATCGAAAATATGATCTCCTACCTGCACAAGGTCAGAAGGGTCCTCTGCTCGTGGGAATGAGCAGCACCTATGAAACGGGTGATCAGTACGCTACGTACTGAGTAAGGTAACAGACGAGATAAGGCCAACACAACGTGCAACATAATATACAAGGCACAACACAGAGGAGACATGGAATAACACAGATGGTGCAAGTCCGCAAAGGCCTACTCAAACCTCTTCTCTTCATAATCCTTATAATTAGTCATTCACATTATAAACTTTATTAACCCATGAGAGTGCGGAAACCCCACTATTATAGCCGGTGGATCGGTCACTTATAGGGCAGAACGCACCTAACCACTATTATATGCCGGGGGATTGGTCTCCAGGGCACAACGCTCCTGGCCACTATTATGCCGGTGGATCGGTCTGGCCCCGACTCTCATGGTGTTTCACTGTAAGTATATAGTAGCTTCCCCATAATTCATTTACAACACACTGTTTGTTTTGTTGAGCTCGGGATCCCCCACTATTATAGCCGGTGGATCGGTCACGTATAGGGAAGAACGCACCTAACCACTATTATATGCCGGTGGATCGGTCTCCAGGGCACCCCGGCACCTGGCCACTATTATGCCGGTGGATCGGTCTGGGCCCAGCTCAACAATCTTACTCTTTAAGTAATTAGTATCTTATTCGTGTCTTATCAAAAAGCTTTCCACCCTTGACATGCATATCAACTACCCTCTACTTCTTCCTCCCTAGGGGGCCCGTCCCATATCTTGAGACTCCTGCGCCCCATATCACACCCCGATGCCCATCCCCTCTTACTCTTATACATAAGAAAATGTAGTAAGGGCACACTCTCCCGAGAATGCGGTCTAACCCTAACACAACGATATCGGTCCCGCGGGTCCTCACCCCTCTAGGGCTCCTCCTCGGAAAACCCTAATTTGGGCCTACATGGCCCAACTCTTCTTACTCATCCTAACTTTACTTTGTTCCTTGCCTCGCATCCCGTCTCTACTAAGAAATTCCCAAAATATATCCCTTTATTCCCCGACTCCACATGTGACCACCAAACCCTAGTTGGCCACACCAAACCCTAACGCCTTACTTCTTCAACAAGTAACCTCCCTCATTGCCCCAAAACCTCTTCTCTCATTTAGAAGCCCATACTCATCCTTCATACAAGTGGACTCTCACTCTCAACCCTATACTCCCTCCCTCCTTGATCATTTTTACCCTTGTACCCTTCAAATTGCTCATTTCCTCCCAAAACCCTAATTGGTTCCTTAGACACCCTTACATCGACCCGCGTAAAATTTTACACCCAAGTCTCCAATGGACCCATAACTTTGACATTATCTTATTTACTTCTTAAACCAACTCTCCTCACGTAAGATTCATTCCCATGCATAATTTAAACACTCCATGCAGACCTCCAACACCCACTTACACACAAAACCCTAATAAGGTCTCTTAGGCACTAACTTATGTACTATTTTTCACAATAATTCTCCAATCCTTCCAAGACTCTCCCAAACTCTTACTTACAACCCGATTCAGCTTTTCCCACGTAAGATTCACGCCCATGCAAGGTCTAGTTCCCTCATGCAACTTCCCAACAACCACTTTCCCGTTGTTATTCTATTATCATTTCATGCTACTCAAAACCCTAGCATGCATGTCCTAGAGGGCCATAACAAGTCACATCATCAACATCCACATCAAACATGGAACATGTCATACACGTATAATATAAGGCACACACGACATACCTCATGATCCATGCTGCGCTACACAAAACAGGTTACTCATAACACATGCATAATACACATCAACATGGCATACTCATCATTCATCAACACATTATATTCCACATAGCACAAGGCCATAGCTTCGTCCTTACCTAGGTAGGCACCTGGCTCGGAGCACGCTCCTCTAGCTCCTTAGGGCTCGGATCGGGGTCACCTAAGAAAAGGGGAAAAAGCTAAGTATTAGTTTCCCTTATAAAAACTATTAACCCTTATTCTAGTTTAAGGTTAGGGTTCTTATCCTTAGTAGGGGCGTTGTACAAAACTAGGGTTTTTGCTCTAATTTATTATGCTAAGTATTACTCATTGATATATCTTTAGTTTCAAGGCTCATTGTTACACTTATATCATTAGACCCGTTAGTTCCATCTTATAACATTAGTGTTTGCTAGACGTAGTAAAATAGTGATAATAATGGTATTAGTAAACTACTAATAGTGATACTTATGGTGGTGTTAGCATTAAAATATTAATACAATGGTTGTAATATCAATAAGTTAACACTCCTAGAGGTAGTAATGATAAAAGTCATGTTTTGAATAAATAATATAAGGGCTCCCATATTTTGTCACCCTAATAGAATTAGCATATGGGTAATGTCAATAATAGAAATGACACTAATGTTAAAGGTATTAGATATGGTAAAAACAATATTACATAGTTGCAACACTTCACATAAGGTTGGGTTAAATAGTAAGAATACTAATAGTGGTAGTAATCTTAGCGATAGTATTAATAAAATAATAGCACCAACACTAAAGGTTAAATATGTTGAAAGTTAGGGTTTTGGGAGAGATTATGGCTTGTAAGAAAATAACACCTTTAGGATACAGAAATTAATAATGGTAATAATAATAAAAGTAATAATAATAAAAGTATTAGAAATGTTAATAATGAAGGTAATGACACTAACCCTAAGTTAAGCATAATAGGGGTTAGGGTTAGAAGGGGTGATAGTATGATGACATTAAGGATAATAACAGAAATGGTATTAGTTAATAAGCTAATAATAATAATAATAATAATAGTAATAATAATAATAATAATAATAATAATAAGTGTAATAATACTAATATTAGTTATAAACTACTATAGGGGCATAAGAAAAGGGTTTTAGGGTTCAGCTGAGTGGAATACCACCTGAGGACGGTGGTGGTCCGGCGGCGGCGCGAGGCGGCGGCGACGGCGGCGATGGAGGAGGAGAAGAGAGGAAAAATGGAGGAGGTGGTTAGATGGGAGGAGGAAAAAGGGAAGTTAAGTGTGGGGGAGGAGACAGCAGGGAGAGGGGAGTGGAATGAGGGTGGTGGCATGAGCAGGGCGGCGGCGCGCGGTGGTGGACGCGGCGGCCGAAGGAGGAGGAAGGTGGTGGAAAATGGTGGAGGCCGGTGGAGAACGAAGCAGGGGGTAAGGAGGGTATGGGCAGGTAGGGGAGGACCTGCAGGTTACTTTGGAAGGTGGAAGGAGGGTGGAACACGGCGGAGGTGGCGGCTACGGGCGGCGTAAGGGGCGGCGGCGACTGGAAGAGGGGTTTTCCAGCAGGGAGCTTCGCACGTCTATGGCGGCACGTGCAGGGCAGGGTGGAGGGCGGCGATGGTTTGGTTTTGTCGAGGAAGGTGCAGGGGTGTTTTTGGTGGCCAGCGGTGGCGGCAGCGATCACCGGCGGCGGCGGAAGCTTCGTCTGATTTTCAGGCGACAGAGAGGCAGAGTTTCGGGGTAATTTTTGCAGCACAGGTTATGGCTGTCAAGGGGGTATTTATAGGCAATTGGGGGGAGAAAACGACGAAGGAGGAGAGGACACGCCAGGTCACGGCAGTACGCCGTCCGACGGTGATCGGGCAGGCCTACAGATTCTCTGTCAGCAGGTTCTGGCTCGGTTTGGACGAGAAAGGAAAGGGGGCAGGGCTTAGGTGGTGCAGGACGGTAGGCTGGGACAAATCGGGAAAGAAAGGGATGGGAGAAAGGACGAGAAGGACGACCGGACTGTGGCATTGTCGGCGTTGCAGCGGCGCGGTGGTCACAGGCGCGAGGAAGAAGACGACAGCGGGGTAGGTTGAATCGGCGGTCCAGGGAAGAAAAGAAAGGGGAGAAACCGGCCGGTCGGCAACGGTTATAACGTTCCTAATCTCGACGCGGCGCTTCAGCGGATCGAAAGGCAAAATGTTGCGTCGCACTCGGGCGTTGGCCAACAAACGACGCTGGGCCACGGGGGAGGGAGAAAGGAAAAGAAGAGAAGGGCTGGGCCGCGGGGACGGGCCCAACCGACGGAGAAAAAGGAAGAAAAAGGAAGAAGGAAAATGAGGTAAAAGAAAAGAGAAAATGTTTTATTTAGGGTTTGGATTTTGCATAGATTATTTAGAATATTTTTGGGCTGTTTAGAATATTAATATTCATAAAATATTAAATAAATTTCCTTTTTGCTTAGTTAGACTATTTTAGATAAATTTCCTTAATTTTCATACTAATTAGGAAATACCCAAATTTTCATCCAATTAAATTCTTTATTATTCCCTCTTAATTTACCTTAATTAATTCCCTACATTTAAGTAATTAAATTAATATGTTTAATTTCCTACTAATTCCTTATTTGGCCAAAATTTTGGAATTTAGGATTTTGGGGTATTTCATCACTACCCCCTTAAAAACAGACTTCGCCCCCGAAGTCTCCTGCGGCTTCCTAGGGTTAGTTTCGGGATACTCTAATGCTTATAATAGTCCATCTTAGGCCACTTATTTCAACTACCCCCTTAGGGCCACACTAGGTAAGTAGGGATCCTAACCTGTGACGAAGAGCTCAGGATATGCCTCCCGCATATCCTTCTCGGTCTCCCAGGTAGCTTCTTCATTCCTGTGTCGACTCCATAAGACCTTAACCAAGGGCAGCGAACTCGTACGAGTCTTCCTTAACTTGGTATCTAGAATCCGTACCGGTCGCTCTTCATAACTCAAGGAGTCGTCCAACTCTACTTCGTTTGGCCGGATCACATGGGAGGGGTCGGCAACATACCTCCGTAGCTGGGAGACATGGAATACATTATGGACCCGGGCTAACTCTGGAGGGAGAGCTACTCGATAAGCCACCTTGCCTATTCGCTCCAAGATCTCAAAGGGGCCAATGTACCTCGGGCTCAGCTTTCCCTTCCTACCGAATCTCTGAACACCCTTCATGGGAGAGACCCTCAACAATATTCTCTCCCCAGGCTCGAAGTCACCCTCTCGACGCTTCCGGTCCGCATAACTCTTTTGTCTGCTCTGGGCTATCCTCATCCGGTCCTGAATCTGCCGAACCTGCTTGGTCATCTCCTCTATCATCTCAGGCCCCAACACTATAGTCTCACTGATGTCACTCCAACATAAGGGGGTCCGACACTTCCGCCCGTACAAGGCTTCGAAGGGAGCCATCCCGATACTAGTGTGGTAGCTGTTGTTGTAGGAGAACTCAACCAAGTGTAGACGATCTTCCCAACTACCCTGAAAGTCCAGCACACATGCCCTTAGCATGTCCTCCAAAGTCTGTATAGTCCGCTCCGTCTGCCCATCAGTAGCAGGATGGAAGGCTGTGCTCATCTTTAGTTTTGTCCCCAAGACTTCCTGCAACTTTCCCCAAAAATGGGAGACAAATCTCGAATCCCGGTCTGATACGATGTCTGCTGGGACCCCGTGACGGCTGACTACAAACTTCATGTATGCCCCTGCTAACTGATCCATGCTCCAGGTGGATTTCATCGAAATGAATACTGCTGACTTTGTCAATCTGACCACGATCACCCAGATGGTGTCACACCCACTCTTAGTCCTCGGTAACCCGCTGACAAAATCCATGGAGATGGAGTCCCACTTCCATTTCGGTACCTCTAAGGGTTGGAGTAAACCGGCTGGTCTCCGGTGCTCGATCTTGACCTTCTGGCACACCAAACATCGAGACACGAACTCCGCAATCTCCCGTTTCATGCGAGGCCACCAATAGATCTTCTTTAAGTCCTTATACAACTTATCTCCCCCAGGGTGGACAGAATACGGAGTCTGGTGCCCTTCCTCCATGATGCGGCGCTTCAGATCTGAACATTTTCGGGCACACACACCACCGACCCTTAAACCTGAGACTGCCATACTCGTGAATGCGAAATCCTTCTGTATGGCCCTCTTGTATCTTTTTTCTAATCTTATCCAACTTACTGTCCCCTTCCTGGCTGGTCCAGATCTCCTCGAAGATGGTAGGGGTGAGTGTCAAGGCACTCAGACGGGCCTCCAAGTCTCCTCGTGGAATCAATTCCACCTCCAATCCTGATAGCTCCTCCAGGACCCTATCTGCAACCACACGACATAACGTGGAGTGGGAGGTCTTCCTACTCAGAGCGTCTGCCACCACGTTAGCCTTACCCTCGTGGTAGGTCAACTCAATGTCGTAGTCCTTAACGAGCTCTAGCCACCTCCTCTGTCTCATGTTGAGCTCCTTCTGGGTGAAGATGTACTTGAGGCTCTTATGGTCTGTGAAGAACCTGCACTTTGCCCCATATAGATAGTGCCTCCAAATCTTCAAGGCAAAAACCACCGCGGCTAACTCTAGGTCATGGGTGGGGTAGTTCTGTTCATGTTGCTTCAGCTGACGAGATGCATATGCAACTACCTTACCCTTCTGCATCAATACACACCCAAGCCCGTGCTTAGAGGCATCACTGAATACCTCAAACTCCTCAGTTCCCTCTGGTAGGGTTAATACCGGTGCGGTGGTCAACCTCCTCTTTAACTCCTGGAAGGCTCCCTCACATGTCTCATCCCACCGGAACTTAGTGGTCTTCTTCAACAGGTTGGTCAGCGGTCGGGCAATCCTCGAGAAATTCTGCACAAACCTCCTGTAGTACCCGGCCAATCCCAGAAAACTTCTAACCTCTGACACGGTCGTAGGGGGCTTCCACTCTGTGATGGCTACAACCTTGAAAGGGTCCACTGCCACTCCTCTTGTCGACACTATGTGCCCCAAGAAGGCCACCTCCTGGAGCCAAAACCCGCACTTAGATAACTTGGCATACAGACGATGCTCCCTCAGAAGGCCCAGAATAGTGCGGAGGTGTCGTTCGTGTTCTTCCTTCCCTCGCGAGTACACCAAAATGTCGTCTATGAACACCACTACGAACTGGTCGAGGAAGGGTTTGAAAATCCTCGTCATCAGGTCCATAAAAACAACAGGTGCATTTGTGAGTCTGAAGGGCATCACCATGAACTCATAGTGTCCATAACGAGTCAGGAAGGCGGTCTTCATAATATCAGCATCCGCAATCCTCAACTGATGATACCCTGACCTCAGGTCAACCTTAGAAAATACCGTGGCTCCCTTCAACTGATCAAAGAGGTCATCAATCCTTGGGAGCGGATACCGATTCTTTACCGTCAATTGGTTCAGCCCTCGGTAGTCGATGCAAAGGAGGAGACTACCGTCCTTCTTCTTCACAAACAAAACCGGTGCTCCCCAGGGCGACACACTTGGTCGGATGTACCCATGCTCGAGCAACTCCTCTAATTGGGCCTTTAGTTCCTTTAATTCCACCGGCGCCATCCGATAGGGTGCCCTCGTGACAAGTTCAGCTCCCGGCAACAACTCGATTCTGAATTCAATCTCTCGGACTTGGGGCATGCCCGGTATCTCCTCCGGAAACACGTCTGGAAATTCTCTAGCTATCGGGATATCATCTAGGACGGCCACGTCCTTGTTCAACTCCTGAACACTGCACAGATATAGGGGGTATCCCTTATGGACCAAGGCGTGCAGAGTTATTGCCATCACTACTCTGGTGGTGGGTTCCGGCTGAGTCTGTCTGTAGGAAACCCTAACTCCTTTCGGGCCTCGTAGGATCACGCGCTCCTGAGCACTGTCGATGACGGCCTTGTACCTCCCCAACATGTCCATCCCCATAATCATATCGAACTCCTTCAATTCCATCCCAATCAAGTCCACTAGGAAGTCTACCCCGCCTATGACTAAGGCCACATCAGAGAACATACAACTGCAACCCAATCTATCCTCGGAGGGCAACATCACAGACAAATCAACTCTAGAAGCAGGCAACAACCCCGCCTTAGCGGCAAAAGTAGATGAGATGAAAGACATGGTGGCACCCGAATCAAATAACACATGCACTGGTAGAGAGCAAGCTGTGAACATACCCGTGATGACGTCGATCGGCCTCGGCCTGGCTGATCACGTTCAGGCGCCCGCCTGACTGACCTCCCTGTTGAGGGTAGGTCCTGGGTCCCTGAGGTCTCCCCCTGACCTCTCTAGCTGTGGCACCAGCTTAGGTAGGTGCTCGCTGATAGTGCGGTGGCCCTGTGGTCTGGAGGTGCTGATGATACGCCTGCTGCTGGGATACCAGGGCTCCTCCCTGTGGTGCTTGGCGGGGCTGGTACTGCTGAGAGCGGGGTGGTTTCCAACACTCGACCGCTCGGTGGCCCAATTTCCCACAGTTCAGACAAGTCACCAACCTTCCTCTACAGTCTCTCCCTGGATGGCTCCGTCCACACTGTCTACACAAACCTCCCCTCGAGGGTCCCTAGCCTCTGTTGTGGTCCCGTGGTGGGGGTCTCCTGGGTCCCTCTATCCGTGGATGGGCTCTGCCTCCCGAACTCTGGCCCTCGGGTTTCCTCTTCCCGAGGATGCTGGCCTGCTCCTGAACTAGAGTGGCGGCGAGGCAGGCACGCTCGTAGAGAGTCGCGAGGTCGGTAAATGGAACAGCCCCCATCATCCTCCGTATGCCGAAGCTCAACCCCTACTCGAACTGGAAAACCACGGTGGCTTCATTAGCTGCAATCCCCGGGGCGAAGCGCAGTAGCTCGGTGAAGCGAGCATAGTACTGGCGCACGGTCATGGATCCCTGCGTGAGCTGCATAAACTCCCACATCTTATCTCTCTTCAGACTCTCCGGGTAGAACCTGGCCCGGAGAGCAGTCTTGAACGCCTCCCAATTCTCCGGGGGACCATCCCGGGCTCGATACTCCACCTACCAGGTGTCAGCCATGCCCCTTAGGAAGTAGGCGGCTATGCTGGGCTGGCGAACTGCCGGACAACCCACCACCTCGAACGTGCGGTCCATGTCTCTGATCCATCCTTCGAGGACCACGGGGTCCTCCTCTCCAGAGTAAGTGGGTGGGTGGTGTCCGGTGACTCTCCTGAGCCAATCCTCTCCCGCGCCCTCCGGCTAGTGGTTGCGCTGGATGAACTCCATGAATGCCCCGATGGCATCCTCCAAACGTGCGGCTCGAGCGTTCCTCGCCATCGATAACTACAAGGGGAGGAGGTAAAGTTAGAAAAGGGACCATTGGTTTCGCAATAATCAGGGTATGCTACCACCCCCTTAAGGGAGAAGTACAAAGAATTTAACTCTCCTATAACTAAGGTCGCAGCCGGAAGATAACCCAATACACCATGGTTACGCTACTCATTTTGGGAATATTACTAACCTACCCCTCGATTCCTCACTGGAGCCAAACTCGGAAGTTTAAAACAGAGGAGATTTATCGGGGTATGACAAACATTTTGAAATCGGTCGAAAACATTGTAATACGATATGTTTTGAAAACAAAAGAGCGTGTCCGAGTGGATCAACCGCTCTGATACCAACTTGTAACACCCCCAAATTTACTACTGAAAAATTTCCTTTAAATCGAAAGGTTTAGCGGAAGCGAAAGATTTAAAACCGTAAACTTGGGGGTATTACCGCCACACTTAGTACCGGGTCGGTTCACTCCTACCGTCCCGATACTAAGTGCTAAGGCTAAATCAAACCATCGTTAATAAGAACCATCAAAACATAAGTTCTTAGCCATCATAAATCATTCAAGAAACAAGAGTCAACCACAGACAGAATATTGTTTAAGATTACAACTTAAGAGTTCCTCTCCAAAATATGAACATAATATAAGTACGGCTAACTCAAAACAAACGAAAACGAGGATAGTAAAAGAGTCCAGTCGGCTCGCTCTCGGCCCCAACCAAGGTAGGCTCAACACTCGGCCCCACTCGATGCCTCGTAGGTATCGTAGGCATCGAAAATATGATCTCCTACCTGCACAAGGTCAGAAGGGTCCTCTGCTCGTGGGAATGAGCAGCACCCATGAAACGGGTGATCAGTACGCTACGTACTGAGTAAGGTAACAGACGAGCTAAGGCCAACACAACGTGCAACATAATATACAAGGCACAACACAGAGGAGACATGGAATAACACAGATGGTGCAAGTCCGCAAAGGCCTACTCAAACCTCTTCTTTCATAATCCTTGTAATTAGTCATTCACATTATAAACTTTATTAACCCATGAGAGTGCGGAAACCCCACTATTATAGCCGGTGGATCGGTCACTTATAGGGCAGAATGCACCTAACCACTATTATATGCCGGGGGATTGGTCTTCAGGGCACAACGCTCCTGGCCACTATTATGCCGGTGGATCGGTCTGGCCCCGACTCTCATGGTGTTTCACTGTAAGTATATAGTAGCTTCCCCATAATTCATTTACAACACACTGTTTGTTTTGTTGAACTCGGGATCCCCCACTATTATAGCCGGTGGATCGGTCACGTATAGGGCAGAACGCACCTAACCACTATTAAATGCCGGTGGATCGGTCTCCAGGGCACCCCGGCACCTGGCCACTATTATGCCGGTGGATCGGTCTGGGCCCAGCTCAACAATCTTACTCTTTAAGTAATTAGTATCTTATTCGTGTCTTATCAAAAAGCTTTCCACCCTTGACATGCATATCAACTACCCTCTACTTCTTCCTCCCCAGGGGGCTCGTCCCATATCTTGAGACTCCTGCGCCCCTTATCACACCCCGATGCCCATCCCCTCTTACTCTTATACATAAGGAAATGTAGTAAGGGCACACTCTCCCGAGAATGCGGTCTAACCCTAACACAACGATATCGGTCCCGCGGGTCCTCACCCCTCTAGGGCTCCTCCTCGGAAAACCCTAATTTGGGCCTACATGGCCCAACTCTTCTTACTCATCCTAACTTTACTTTGTTCCTTGCCTCGCATCCCGTCTCTACTAAGAAATTCCCAAAATATATCCCTTTATTCCCCGACTCCACATGTGACCACCAAACCCTAGTTGGCCACACCAAACCCTAACGCCTTACTTCTTCAACAAGTAACCTCCCTCTTTGCCCCAAAACCTCTTCTCTCATTTAGAAGCCCATACTCATGCTTCATACAAGTGGACTCTCACTCTCAACCCTATACTCCCTCCCTCCTTGATCATTTTTACCCTTATACCCTTCAAATTGCTCATTTCCTCCCAAAACCCTAATTAGTTCCTTAGACACCCTTACATCGACCCACGTGAAATTTTACACCCAAGTCTCCAATGGACCCATAACTTTGACATTATCTTATTTACTTCTTAAACCAACTCTCCTCATGTAAGATTCATTCCCATGCATAATTTAAACACTCCATGAAGACCTCCAACACCCACTTACACACAAAACCCTAATAAGGTCTCTTAGGCACTAACTTACGTACTATTTTTCACAATAATTCTCCAATCCTTCCAAGACTCTCCCAAACTCTTACTTACAACCCGATTCAGCTTTTTCCACGTAAGATTCACGCCCATGCAAGGTCTAGTTCCCTCATGCAACTTCCCAACAACCACTTTCCCGTTGTTATTCTATTATCATTTCATGCTACTCAAAACCCTAGCATGCATGTCCTAGAGGGCCATAACAAGTCACATCATCAACATCCACATCAAACATGGAACATGTCATACACGTATAATATAAGGCACACACGACATACCTCATGATCCATGCTGCGCTACACAAAACAGGTTACTCATAACACATGCATAATACACATCAACATGGCATACTCATCATTCATCAACACATTATATTACACATAGCACAAGGCCATAGCTTCGTCCTTACCTAGGTAGGCACCTGGCTCGGAGCACGCTCCTCTAGCTCCTTAGGACTCGGATCGGGGTCACCTAAGAAAAGGGGAAAAAGCTAAGTATTAGTTTCCCTTATAAAAACTATTAACCCTTATTCTAGTCTAAGGTTAGGGTTCTTATCCTTAGTAGGGGCGTTGTACAAAACTAGGGTTTTTGCTCTAATTTATTATGCTAAGTATTACTCATTGATATATCTTTAGTTTCAAAGCTCATTGTTACACTTATATCATTAGACCCGTTAGTTCCATCTTATAACATTAGTGTTTGCTAGACGTAGTAAAATAGTGATAATAATGGTATTAGTAAACTACTAATAGTGATACTTATGGTGGTGTTAGCATTAAAATATTAATACAATGGTTGTAATATCAATAAGTTAACACTCCTAGAGGTAGTAATGATAAAAGTCATGTTTTGAATAAATAATGTAAGGGCTCCCATATTTTGTCACCCTAATAGAATTAGCATATGGGTAATGTCAATAATAGAAATGACACTAATGTTAAAGGTATTAGATATGGTAAAACAATATTACATAGTTGCAACACTTCACATAAGGTTGGGTTAAATAGTAAGAATACGAATAGTGGTAGTAATCTTAGCGATAGTATTAATAAAATAATATCACCAACACTAAAGGTTAAATATGTTGAAAGTTAGGGTTTTGGGAGAGATTATGGCTTGTAAGAAAATAACACCTTTAGGATACAGAAATTAATAATGGTAATAATAATAAAAGTAATAATAATAAAAGTATTAGAAATGTTAATAATGAAGGTAATGACACTAACCCTAAGTTAAGCATAATAGGGGTTAGGGTTAGAAGGGGTGATAGTATGATGACATTAAGGATAATAACAGAAATGGTATTAGTTAATAAGCTAATAATAATAATAATAATAATAATAATAATAATAATAATAATAGTAATAATAATAATAATAATAATAATAATAATACTAATAAGTGTAATAATACTAATAGTAGTTATAAACTACTATAGGGGCATAAGAAAAGGGTTTTAGGGTTCAGCTGAGTGGAATACCACCTGAGGACGGTGGTGGTCCGGCGGCGGCGCGAGGCGGCGGCGGCGGCGGCGATGGAGGAGGAGAAGAGAGGAAAAATGGAGGAGGTGGTTAGATGGGAGGAGGGAAAAGGGAAGTTAAGTGTGGGGGAGGAGACAGCAGGGAGAGGGGAGTGGAATGAGGGTGGTGGCATGAGCAGGGCGGCGGAGCGCGGTGGTGGACGCGGCGACCGAAGGAGGAGGAAGGTGGTGGAAAATGGTGGAGGCCGGTGGAGAACGAAGCAGGGGGTAAGGAGGGTATGGGCAGGTAGGGGAGGACCTGCAGGTTACTTTGGAAGGTGGAAGGAGGGTGGAACACGGCGGAGGTGGTGGCTACGGGCGGCGTAAGGGGCGGCGGCGACTGGAAGAGGGGTTTTCCAGCAGGGAGCTTCGCACGTCTATGGCGGCACGTGCAGGGCAGGGTGGAGGGCGGCGATGGTTTGGTTTTGTCGAGGAAGGTGCAGGGGTGTTTTTGGTGGCCAGCGGTGGCGGCGACGATCACCGGCGGCGGCGAAAGCTTCGTCTGATTTTCAGGCGACAGAGAGGCAAAGTTTCGGGGTAATTTTTGCAGCACAGGTTATGGCTGTCAAGGGGGTATTTATAGGCAATTGGGGGGAGAAAACAATGAAGGATGAGAATACACGCCAGGTCACGGCAGTACGCCGTCCGGCGGTGATCGGGCAGGCCTGCAGATTCTCTGTCAGCAGGTTCTGGCTCGGTTTGGTCGAGAAAGGAACGGGGCAGGGCCTGGGCGGTGCAGGACGGTAGGCTGGGACAAATCGGGAAAGAAAGGGATGGGAGAAAGGACGAGAAGGACGGCCGGACTGTGGCGTTGTCGGCGTTGCAGCGGCGCAGTGGTCACAGGCGCGAGGAAGAAGACGAAGGCGGGGTAGGTTGAATCGGCGGTCCAGGGAAGAAAAGAAAGGGGAGAAACCGGCCGGTCGGCAACGGTTATAACGTTCCTAATCTCGACGCGGCGCTTCAGCGGATGGAAAGGCAAAACGTTGCGTCGCACTCGGGCGTTGGCCAGTGAACGACGCTGGGTCGCGGGGGAGGGAAAAAGGAAAAGAAGAGAAGGGCTGGGCCGCGGGGACGGGCCCAACCGACGGAGAAAAAGGAAGAAAAAGGAAAGGAAGAAAAAGGAAGAAGGAAAATGAGGGAAAAGAAAAGAGAAAATGTTTTATTTAGGGTTTGGATTTTGCATAGATTATTTAGAATATTTTTGGGCTGTTTAGAATATTAATATTCATAAAATATTAAATAAATTTCCTTTTTGCTTAGTTAGACTATTTTAGATAAATTTCCTTAATTTCCATACTAATTAGGAAATACCCAAATTTTTATCCAATTAAATTCTTTATTATTCCCTCTTAATTTACCTTAATTAATTCCCTACATTTAAGTAATTAAATTAATATGTTTAATTTCCTACTAATTCCTTATTTGGCCAAAATTTTGGAATTTAGGATTTTGGGGTATTTCACTTATTCAACAGGTTCTTCCCTAGACATGCATGACTAACTCCAGCTATAATTATTCCCCAAAGAAGGCTCGTCCCATATCTTGAGACTCAACGCCCACTAACTCACACCCCAACATCCATTTCCTTTTACACTTACCCTTTAATGAAAACCCAACTCCTAAGGGTGAGGGTTAGGGCCCAACACCTCATGACATCAACTCCACCTACCATCACCCTCGAGGGTTTTCCCTTGAAAACCCTAATTAGACCTATGTGGCCTAACTTCCTCTCACTTACACTACCATTGCTCCATTCATCTCCCCACATCTTACCTTAATTAGATCTAATCCCCAAACATATCACTTTACCTCTCAACTTCGCATGTGACTGGAAAAATCCTAGTTGGCCACTTCAAACCCTGTTACCTTTCTTCTCCCACAATTAATCTCTCCTTTCGCCCAAAATCTCTTCTCTCCCATGAAACCCATACTCACCCCTTATATAGTAAATTCTTACTCTTAACCCGTACTCCACTCTCCCTTAATTATTTTTACTTTCGCACTTTCCAGATTACTACTTTCTCCCAAAACCCTAATCGGGTCCTTTATACATCCTTACACCAACCTACGTACTATTTTCATCCCAAGTCTCCAATCACTCCACAACTCTCCCATTAGCTTGTTTACACCGTAAATCAACTTCCCTCACTTAACGATCACCCCCATGCAAGTTTTATCCATCCCATGCAAACTCTTGAAGTCCCCAAGCAAACCCTAGAATTTCCATGCATGGTTCTCATCTCTCGTTCATTTTGGTCAACCTCATATCCCCCTTAGCATCTCACTTCCCATTTATTTCTTGTTGTCCTTTCATTTCCCATATCATATTTGTCCTAACATGCATGTCTTAGAGGGCCATATCATATCACACCACAATCACCACATATACATATCATACTCATGCCATAAGAACACATATAGAACATACTGATGCATAATATCGGCATAGCAAATAGTAGCCTCAAGAGATTGTATATTAAGAATTATATTTACTGTGGAATGCCACCAATAATAATGTTTTCGAGCATAAAACATTAACAACAATACTATTAATAATTAATATAATAAGAGAATAATAGCTATAATAAAAATGATAACAAAAGTTAACAATAGTAATAAAAATAACAAGTAAAAAAATACTATTTAAAGATAATAACATAAATATCAATAATAATAATAATAATAATAATAATAAATACTTAAGATACTTATATAAAATTAACAATAATACAGATAATACCAAAAACAATAGCTACAAGCTAAAAGCAATAACCATGTTTAAGATAATGTAAATAAAATAACAATAATATTTAAGATAATTTAAGATAATAATATATTCATTAAAAATAATGGTGTCAATAATAATAGTTAAATTCATAAAAAAAATTAGTTGGAAATTAGATTTTTGGGTGGAGAGAAATAGAGTTCCAAAGTTGGTAGAAAATTATAGAGATATCCAATTTAAGTAAACCAAATCTCTATTTTTTGTTTCCTTCTTAATTTTCAGTGTTCACTAAAAATATAAAAAGAACAACTATGTAGGAAAAAATTGAGTTAAGCGGTTAAAGGATGACATGTTGCCCTACCATTTTTAGACTTAGTCAACCTTTTGGCAAAAAAAACTACCAAAATATATTATTTTTCTTCTCTCCTCCCTTGTCTTCCACTGCTGCTTGTTTCATTTGGAAGCTGAAATAAAAGAATTGTTGGAGTGCAGCCCTTATTTAGGAATAGTTTGCCTATAAAAAAATATCTTCTTAAATTAAAACCTAAATGCATGGGCTCCTTGGATACTTTTGAAGCTAATTTGGGGAAGAAACACTGTGTACCAATGTACATGGTCTAACTACAATAATTATTGTCAAATTTCCATAATTAACACACTTTGTTCTCACTCCTTACTATTATTGATGGTGTTATTGTTGTTGTTGTTTTTGTTGTTTACCTATAATGGAAAGGCAAAACCTCAAAGTATATAGTAATAGATCTATAATACTACCTCCTACCTGATAAAAAAGGAGGTTATCCTTTAGTCATGAGAGGAGAAAAAAAAGTGAGTCAAAACTATGAGTGGCCACATTTGTTCCTCAATGGAAGTGCTTAACAGTAAACTGGTAGAAAATCATGTATAAGTGTCTTGCCAAATTGAATAATAGAGGATTGAGGGTGATGGACATTAATACGACCATTGATCGATTAGACATTAATAGTACACCACTAGAAACTCATGCATGAGTCACAACACACTATAATTTTGACAATACCTCTTAATAATGTGGTACACACTTCAAACAAACAAATAATAAGCAGCCAGTAAGGTCGATTTCACATAAACTATAATTTAATTCATGAATTTATTTTACCAAATAAATTCTACAATTATCAAATTAGGAAAATTTAATTATTAATAATAGAATAAAAAATAATTAACAAAATGATCAAATAACAATAATAACATAATAAGGGTCAGAAGACACTCAATATAGGAATATCAACTATAAAATAATATGGTTATATAGTTTTTTTTTATATTAGCCTATAGAATCCTGCACGTATCCGCTTTCTAGCATAAGATTTGCTTATTATTTATTATCTAACTAATTAATATCATAGGTAAGATCTCTAGATTTAATTAATGGTAGAATAATCAATTAGGAAGTAACTAACTAGAACCACAATTACAGTCAACTGAAATTATATATTTCTAAAGATTAGTAAATATAGATTAAATCAATAACCTATTTACTACTCGTGGATATATACGCTAATAATGATGGATTAGCAATACTATCTTATCATTCTATTAGCACTCAAATTAACCAGGTGATCAAGATAGATAATAAAACATAAATCTTGGATTGGTGATCATTATTTACGATTTATTAATCTAACAAAAATACATATAATAATTAAGTCCAATTCACATATCACGATTAAATATCCTGTAACCTGTGATTATCCTCTTACCCCCATACTAACCTAGCTTAGCATATTGGTAAAACATAAAATGGAATAATCTAAAAACATGAAAATCATTACTTTAATTAGAATAGACAAATAGAATGGAAATGCTTGAATTAAATTACAAAATCACTCCTCAATCAAACAAATAAATAACAAGAATTGCATTTAACAAACTAAAAAGTATGAAACACTTAAAAGAAAAAAATGAAAGAAAAAACTTAGGAGATTGTAAAACCACAAACATCACATAAACTCCAATCTTTCAATTACATTATAAGAAACTAACTAAATTTAAACTAAGAGCCCTAATGTATTGAAAAAAAAGAAAAACAAAGTCAAAAATACGATAACATTACTCTCAATATTCTATTCGACCTAATAAATGTTATATATATATAGATAGAAGGTTATACAAATCAAATTCAAATTTTGACAAAAATATGATATGTATTGGAAAATATCGAGCACCTATATTTTTTTCATAATATTATGAACACGCAATGAATTAATGAAGCATGTGGGAGGAGAAACTAGGAAATATATATTGTATTCCATAAATACGGAGCCCAAGTATTTCTTTCTCATGATTAATAGGCACTGGTATTTATTGTTCCTTCATTATCTTACCTTACTTTTTTTACATATGACTTCTCTTGTAGGGTCTTTCATAATGGAACATCCAAATTTCCATGATTTCAAGCTTTTCTCCTCATATTATGCTCATTTCCCTTAGTTATTTGCCCAATTTGCCTTGATTTCATTTTTTTTCCTTCAAAACTATACCAAATAGAGAAAATTAAAGGAAAAAGGTTAAATAATCATAATAAATAGTGAAAGTTATGTCAGCATATGTTAGATAATACCATAAAATATGATTCTATCAAGTACCTCCATGCTTGAACCGTTACTTGCCCTTAAGGAACACAACCTAAAAAAGTATGAGAAGTCTTAATTATCAAGCAACATATGATCCCCCTTCCAATAGACAACAAGAGTTCATTAACAGTTGACATACTAAATAGACACGTTTTTTCGAGACTCAAAATAGTGAAAAGTAAACATGTAAAAATTCATTTTCAAACTCATTTGAGGTAGTATACACTATACATCACAACCAAGTTACCATCCCAATCTAATTTTTTAGTCATTAACATGAAAAAATATGAAGAATTAGGCCAATATATTCTCTCTTTAGCATATGGGTGATATGATGTTGTAGACACTCTAAATTAAACCTTAAATACACAAATAAATAGTAACCAATGAGTAGGGGCCGATCCCATGAATATTGTAATTTAATTTGTAAATTTCTATTATCAAATAAATTCTCCCAATTATTGAATTAAGAAAAACCAATTACTCATAATGGAAAGAAGGAAATAATAATTAATAGAATTATCAAATAATAATAATGGGATAATAGGGAGGACATATTTGGCATAGGGATATCAGTAGATTATCGAAAAATATGGTCATATAGTATTTTTGATGTTAACCTATAGAATCTTGCTCATGTTCACTTTCTGCTATCCCTTTTTGCAAATAAGCTAATGCTCGATTATAATTTATTGACTAACCAATGAATAACCTAGGATAATATCTCTAGATTCAATTAATGGTAACATTATCAATAAGGGGGCAACTAACTAGAACTATAATTACAGTTAGCTTGAGTTTTGTAATTCTAAAGATTAATAAACTAGATTAAATTAATATCTTTCTCTATAAATTGATCACCTATTTTCTATTTGTGGATGCATACATTAATAATTGCGAATGAACAATACTATCCTAGCACTCAATTAGCACTCAAATTAACCAAGTGATAAAGCTACATGATAAAGTACAAATCTAGCCGATTGTGATCATTATTCACGGTTTATTAATCTAACCAAAATACACATAACAATTAAGCTCAATTCACTTCTCACTATTAATTATCCTATACCCTAAAATTATCCTCCTACCCCATACCAATCTAGCCTGACATATTGATAAAATCTAAAAATGCATAATCCAAATGCATAAAATTCATAATTTTAATTAGAATAGATACCAAAATAGCAAAGATTGAATTAAATAACACAAAATCACAAACTCAATTAAATACATGAATAACAAGAATTGCATTAAACATAATAAAAAGTAAAAAACATTTAAACAAAACAAAGGAAAGAAAGAACTTAGGATATTGCAAACTCCGTATGATCTCAAATTCTTCAATTACAACAATGAACTAACTAAATATAACATAAGAACCCTAATGGTTTAAAAATAATGAAAATGAATTTAAAATTCATACTCGCGATGATCGATGATTATATTTGGCCTAATATTATATATATATATATATATATATATATATATATATATATATTAATATATATATAATATATATATATATATATATATATATACAGAAGATTATATAAAGCATATCCAAAATATGGAAAAAATAGCGTCCCTATTAGTAAAAAGAAAAAAAAGGACACCCATATTTCTACTCTAAAATATGCACATGGCTTGAATTAATGGAGCATGTGGAAGGATTAACCATGAAATAGAGGCTATATTTCCATATATATTGGGGGAAGGGGTATTTCCTCTTTGTATTGTCTTGATTTTTCTTCCCATGACTTCTAGTTTAATGTCTTGCATAATGGTACATTAAAATTTCTATGACTCCAAACTTTTATTCTCGCATTGTGTTTATTTTCCTTAGTTATATACCCCATCCTGCCTAATACTACATATTTCTTAACTGATATTCATGGCCTTAGATGATGGAAAGTACTTTTCTAGAAATAATTTTTGCATATCATACCACATATTAACATATCCAATAGGAAAATCATACAACCACTCCTTAGTAGCATTAGTTAAAGCAAAATGAAAATATTTTAATTTAAGTCGATCTATGCTTACCCCTACTGGTTTCATACCTAAACATGCTATATGAAATTCTTTGATAAACTTACTCAGATCAGTAATGCAACTTGATCCCGAAGATCTAATGTCTCAAATACCTATAAAAATAGGCAATAAACTTATCATTTAGGGTCTAATATCACACTCATCTTATTCATCAAGATAGTTAATGCAAAAGAGATTATGGTTAAAATTAAGAGATGCAACCTCATTTATAGTCTAATTCGCCATAGGTTCTTCAATAATTTCCTCTGAATTATATTGGATGCTCTCTTTAGATGATGATGAGATATCACTTAGAGGCAAATGAATAGTACAAACATAATCTAGTTGCCTTTGAGTTCTTTTCACCATTAGAAAGTAAGAATTAGGATCCATCAGTTGAATGAGTTGATGTTTGTTTTTACTAGCAAATGCTTTCAAATGTGAATTTCTATTGAACATGCGCAAGAAGAGAAAAGTGAGTAATAATTAGAAGAATAGATAAAAAAAGGATAATATAAATAATAATTAAAGTTGTTGATCTGTGGCAACAACATCAAATTTTGGTCTGTTGTTATAGACACTCAAAATTAAACCTTAAACACACAAACAAATAGTAAGCAACGAGTAGGGATTAATCCCATGAAGAATGTAAGTTAATTCATATATTTGTATTATCAAATAAATTCCCTAGTCATCAAATTAGGGAAAAGATGACTAATAACATAAAGAAGAAAATAATAATTAATAGAATGATCAAATAATAATAATGTGATAATAGGGGTAAGAGGACATATTCAACATCGGGATATCAGCCGATCATCAAATAATATGGCTATATAGTATTTTTGATATTAATTTATAGAAGCTCGCACACGTCTACTTCCTAGCATCCCCTTATGCAAATAAACCAATCTTCACTAATTATTTATTGTCTAACCAATTAGTTGTAATACCCCCAAAATTTCACTACTAAAAAATTTATTTTATAAAAAAATAATGGAAGTAAAAAAGCAAAAGCCGTAAATTTTTGGAATGTTACAGCCACACTTAGTACCAAACTGGTTTCATCCTACCATTCCAATACCAATTGTTAAGGCTAAAAGAACCAAAATGTAATTTACTCAAATTCAGACTTTATTTAAATCAGAGTAGTGAACTAAATTCATTACAAAAGATATAAGCCCACTATTAGTGGTTACAAGGACAAAATCATTTAAATAAGGAAGAAAGAAGGTGGGGAGAGAAACCCTAAAAGTTTTTCAGATAATCCTTATGCTCATACCTGATACCCGCTTGAATAACACCTGTAATAGACCTGTAAGGAACACTGCTCATCGAATAGGCAAAGATCCACAAATGGGACCCTTTAGTACTATAGTACTAAGTAACCCTTTATACCAAACCGAAAGGTAATGCCCACATGTAGCACATAATACATAACGATATAGGATAATATTATACGCGGTCTTAGGAAAATCGCCATCAACACCAAAACCAACACATGGGGCAGCATCACATACGATAAAAGATGCATAACACACAATTCGTATACTTAGAAATTCCATCATATACCTAAGCAGGGAAAAGCACTAAAGTCAAACTCATGTCATATCTATACACCATAATGTGAAATCAATACTTTTGGTCTTAAGCCATTAAGTAATCCTTATTCAATCATCATCTCTTGAATTATATGTACGTGAGTTTAGGGACCCCACTTTTATAGCTGATGGACTAAAAATACTCCACATGGCAAAATGCGCCTAACCACTACTATAGCTGGTGGACCAAAAATTATCCTCACTGGCCCCGACTCACGTGGTCTTCCACTGTAAGTAATTAGTATCTTTCCATGATTTATTACAATGCAAAGTTTGGTTTATCGAGCTCGAAATCCCCCACTATTATAGTCGGTAGACCGAAAATACTTCACAATACAAAACGCACCTGACCACTATTATAGCTGGTGGCTTGAAAACACTCCATAAGATAGCACACACCTTACCACTATTATAGCCGGTGGACTGAAAATTATCCTCACTAGGCCAGGCTCGATAATCTTTCACTTTAAGTAATTAGTACTTCATTTATGTCTTATTCAATAGGTTCATTTAATTAATTAGAGGGAGGAAAAAAGGTCACGAATCTAGATATACAAAGATATACTAGCCATAGAATCAAGCATTCTATACCAAGGATCATGGCATACATAAAACCCTAACACGAACATATCTAACATACATTCCTATGCATACTTACAGTTAGGCACCTCTTGCATGATTATGAGATAAACACCATATCACATCCTTAATTATCCACCCAACCTTAGGTTATGTCATGTTCTTGTAATACTCACTCATGGTACCCACTAACTTATCAAATACCATCATCTTATTATTCAATACTACATATGTCTTATTATGGAGACTCATCTAATCCATTGGCATATTATATACAAGTTATCAATTTACCCCACCATCCTTACAAAACTATTGAAATACTCTTTGTTTGTAAAATTACCAAGTCACCTCTTTTCATTTGCCAATTACCATATCACCCTTCATATTTATATAATTACCTAATTACCTCTTACGTGTGTTAGATTACCAAATTATCCTCCATACTTACTAAATTTACCAAATCACCCTTTTGGTTGGCTAAATTATTAAATTGCCCTACTCACTTATTAATATTACCAAATTGCCCCTTTTGTTGCTTAATTTACCAAATTACCCTTCTTATTTATTAAAATTAACAAATTGCCCTTTCAGTGGGTTAAATTACCAAATTTTCCTTCTTCATTATTATAATTACCATTTTGCCCCTTTACAAAATTACCAACATACCATTTCCATTAAGCTAAATTACCAAAATACCCTTCTCCTTTATTAAATTATCATTATACCCCCTTTACTTTACAAAATTACCATAATACCCTCTTTTATGCCAAATTACCAAAATACCCTTCTCCTTTATTAAATTACCATTTTACCCCTTTACTTTATAAAATTACTACAATACCCTTTCTTTTATGCCAAATTACCAAAATACCCTTTTTATTTACCAAATTACCATTTTACCCCTTTACTTTACAAAATTACCACAATACCCTTTCTTTTATGCCAAATACCAAAATACCATTTTTATTTACCAAATTACCATTTTACCCCTTTACATTATAAAATTTCTAACATACCCTTTCCTTTATGCCAAACTACTAAAATACTGTTCATTTATGTTAAATTACCAAAATACCCTTCTCCTTTATTAACTCACCATTTTATCCCTTTGCTTTACAAAATTACCAAAATGCCCTTCCTTTTTATTAATTTACCAGCATACCTTCTTACTCCCAAAAATTACCAAGTCATCCCCTTTTCCATGTAAAATTACTAAAATGTCCTCTTTACTTATCCATTTACCATTTTACCCCCTTTACTCTTATAAATTACCATTTTACACTTATTACGCCAATTTTACCAAAATATCCTCACTACATAAAATATTGATATACATGATCCATACACATCATCTAACACACCAACTATTATTATTTATCATTAATATACAATCGCACCTACACTTATTTAGGCCACACCCTTATACAAGAAATATTACTAAAATGCCCCTAGGGCTTATATCAACATTATTTATGCAACAAATGGCCACATTAGCAAATCATATCATACATATGCATTTAACATTGTCATTAATAACAAGACTCCTTCCCTTGAGAGAAGAGGGGGAGAAGGGAGAAGGGGGATATCAGTAGAAGGAGAAGGAGGGCTCGAGCAGGGCAGAAATGAAGCAATAGAGAAGGAGAAAACTAGAGGGAAAGGAGGGGAGGTAAGGATCCAGCTAGGTCGCTGGTTGCAGGCGATAGGGTGGTGGTTACATGGAATAGGAGAAGGAAAATGGAAGGCACACAAGGGAGGGTTGTAGTCTCAGGTGTGGCTAAAAATGAAAGGGAAAGGGGATGGGGGAGAGAGAGGGATAGAGAGCAAGGCTACAGGGGGAGACAAGTGATGTCAGGTGGCAATCACAAGTTGTGCAAGAGGCTGTCATAGTGTGCAGGTTTGACGGTTGAAGAAGAAGAAGAAGAAGAAGAAGAAGAAGAAGAAGAAGAAGAAGAAGAAGAAGAAGAAGAAGAAGAAGAAGAAGAAGAAGAAGAAGAAGAAGAAGAAGAAGAAGAAGAAGAAGAAGAAGAAGAAGAAGAAGAAGAAGAAGAAGAAGAAGAAGAAGAAGAAGAAGAGAAGAAGAAGAAGAAGAAGAAGAAGAAGAAGAAGAAGAAGAAGAAGAAGAAGAAGAAGAAGAAGAAGAAGAAGAAGAAGAAGAAGAAGAAGAAGAAGAAGAAGAAGAAGAAGAAGAAGAAGAAGAAGAAGAAGAAAGAAGAAGAAGAAGAAGAAGAAGAAGAAGAAGAAGAAGAAGAAGAAGAAGAAGAAGAAGAAGAGAAGAAGAAGAAGAAGAAGAAGAAGAAGAAGAAGAAGAAGAAGAAGAAGAAGAAGAAGACGAAGAAGAAGAAGAGGGAGAGGGAGATAAAGAAGAGGCAAGCCGAGTGGGCAGAGGAAGAAAGGAGGGAAAGCAGGTCGGCTCGTGCACAAGGGAGAGGGGAGAAAAAATGAGAGGTTGGGCTGGCCCAACTAGGGGAGGAAGAAAGAAAAGAAAAAGAAATGGGAGAGATGGGCTAGGTGACAACGCGGGGAAAGGGAGGAGAAAGGGAAAGAAGTCAGCTAATGGCCCAACACGAGGGGGAGAAGGGAAGGAAGGATGCCACGGCCTAGTGCGCAAGGAAGGTAGGTCAGGCGACTCAAAGGAGAAAAGAAGAAAAGGAAAAGGAGGAAAAGAAAAAGGAAGAAAGGAAAGGAAAAGGGAAAAGGGAAAAGGGAAAAGTGAAAAAGGGGAGAAATAAAATTGAAAGAATTTTTGAAATAAAGGTATTTAATTATTTTGATAGATAAATAAATTTAATAATTTAATTTATTCATATATAATATACTGGTTTAAAAAGAATAATTTTTTTGTAAAATATTGATTTGGAAAATTATTTAAATAAAATGAGTATGATAAAATAACAAAATATTTCTTTTAATTTATGAAATATTCATATCCAGTTTTATATATTCAAAAATCCATAAAATAATTAAATTAAATAATTTTAAATTTTAAATTATCCTAAATGAGGGTTATTTATTAAAGTATAGGTTTCAAATTTTTGGGGTATTACATTAGTTACCTAGGATACGATCTCTAGATTTAACTAATGGTAACATTATTAATTAGGGAGTGGCTAACTAGAAGCAATATTATAATCAGCTAGAATTTTTTTATTTTAAGGATTAATAAATATAGATTAAATCAATAACATACTTTCTACTTGTAGATATATGCATTAACAATTATGAATTAACAATACTATCTTAACATTCAAACAACACTCAAATTAACCAGGCAATTAAGCTAGATAATAAAACACAAATTTTAGATTAGTGATCATCAGTATTCACAGTTTATTAATTTGACCAAAATACACATAGCTCTTAAGTCTAATTCACATTTCATGATTAATTATCTTATAACCTAAAATTATCCTCATACCTCATACTAATCTAGACTAGTATATTAATAAAACTTAAAAACATAAAATTTATACATATAAAATCATGACTTTAACTAAAATAGATAAAAAAAAAAAAAGCTTGGATTAAACTACAAAAAATAACAACTCAATCAATCAAATAAATAATGGAAATCACATTAAACAAACTGAAAAGTATAAAATAATTAAATGAAACATAGGAAAGAAAGAAATTAGGATATTATAGAACCACAAACATCGTATGAACTCTAACCCTTCAATAACTATATAATAAAAGAACTAAATATAATCTAAGAACCCTAATGGATTGAAAACAAAGAAAAATGAAGTCTAAATTTTAACATCGATACTCTCGATATTCTCTTCAACCCATTATAAGTTATACATATAGACAGAAGGCTATATGAATTAGTGTATAATTTAACAAAAATACGATCCATATTAGTAAATACACGGTGCCAATATTTTTAACATTATACTATGCATATGAATTAAATTAATGGAGAAACTAGGAAATATGGACCTTATTTCCATAAATACAAGGCCCCAATATTTCTTACTCATAAATACTCGGTACATATATTTGTTCCTTTATTATCTTATCTTGATTTTTCTACACATGACTTCTATTATATGGTCTTTCATTATGGAACATCTAAATTTATATGACTTAAAGCTTTTCTCTTCATATTGTGATCATTTTCTTTAGTTATCTATCCAAATTACCTTGATTTCATTATTTACTACAAAACTAGGCTAATAGAAAACACTTGAGGAAATTTGTAAAATAATAATGATAAGTAGCAAAAGTTAGGTTAATATACATAGTATAATACCATAAAATATGAACCTAACACCTCTATGATGAGCCTTTTTAAGCTCCTAGAACACAACCTAAAAGCTCAGCTTCTAAAATGGCTCTAAAGCCTAAGTTTGTTGAATAATGAATCAACCACCGTTCCATGTAACATTGGGCTACACCTCCTACTACTATAGAGCCAGAATTGGAGAATGTGTTATCATTGACATTGATATTCACTATGAAGGGTAGGGTATATGACCATCCCAAAGCCACAATACTCTTAAACAAGCTGGGCAATTTTAGGCATTCAAGAAAATTCAAGGTAGCTGCTTCATTTTTTCACAAAGTTCATGATCTACCTTATTGCTCGATTAGGCCAAATATTGCCTCCACACCTCATACTATTATTCTTCCAATACCTAATTTTCTAGGTTGGAACTAAGAAGGTATCAACCCAAGGAGGATCATGTAGTTCAACAACATAAGTTTCTTGTGATTAAACCTACCTCAATCATTTAGGGAAAGATAGAAAAATTATCCTTTCATATCATTAGGAAATAGCTTTCTACCAAATAGACTTTGTCATGGTGCGATCCCTAAGCACATGTAACGTGTTTTCTTGATCCTTACAACAAAGATCACAAGATATCTTATCCGTAAGGAGTGTACACTTGCAATTTGCTTTGCTCAGCAAACACTCATTACCCAAAAGCTCGAAGAAGAAGAAGAAAAGTCTCTCTCTCTTGTGTTGTCACTTTCCATACATACCCCCATTTGGTCGAAGAGGAGATGTGATCATATTAGAGGAATTCATAAGTCAATAAGTTATTCATGAATTGAAAAAAACTCTAAATATTTCTTCCTTAATTTATAGTTTGCAAACTATAATGAGGTATGCACAATTTATTAAGTTTGAACAGAAATTCATCTTGAAGCACATAATTACCATGACTATGATTATTTTTACATGCATTGTGAATCTTAAATAAATCTTCATATTTTACATATAATTCTTTAAACATTTCAAAACCTAATAACTTAGCATCCAACTTGACAAGTATCATAGATCTACTAGATAATGCATTTACAACAACATTTTTCTTACCATCAAAATGTTTGATAGATTCCACAAAGGATTGTAATAAACTAACCCATTTTACATGCTTAGGACTAATCTTCTTTTGTCCATGCAAATATTTTAAACTTTCATGATCTAATTGTATAAAAAAAATGGTTTAGGTCTCAAATAATGACTCCTTGTTTCTAAACTTCTTTTGATGGCATTAGGGATGTTCATGTTATCCGATATCTGCTTATTTGATCCGATATCCGAAGCGATCCGATCCGAAAAAGCAAATAACCGATCCGATTTTTTTTTTCAAATCAAATATCCGATCCGGTCAACGAAAAGTCAAACAAACCAAATATCCGATCCGACAAATACAAATAATATCCGATCCGAAGAAAAATATTTATACATTCTTTTATAATTTTTTATTTTATATATAATTGTATATAAATAAATTTAGATATGTCTGTGTATAATTTTTACTTACTTTATTTATTATTTGAGGCAAAATTTAATTTAATTGAAATTATATTTTTAATATAATCCCTTTTTATATATTTATAAAAATAAAAATAAAAATACTCTGCATACCGATATTTGTTGAGTAAGTCGGATATTTGCTAAGCGAATCGGATATTTGTTCAGCATTCGCTCAACAAATCGGACAATATAAAATATATTTGTCATTTGGTAATTTTTTTATATTTGAAATTGTATTCGAATAATATCGGTTATATTTGATATCCGATGATATCCGATCCGAAAATTCAAATATCCGATCTTCCGGATATCCGAAGTTTCAAATCAAATATCAAATATCATTTTTAGATATCCGAAATTTCAAATATCCGACAATCAAATATCCGAAATATCGGATATTTGAACCGTGAACAGCCCTAGATGGCATAGAACTATTTATAATATGTGAAGTAATTTAAATTGGCCCCATTTAATTTTTCACTAAATAATGTAATAGACCATTTTTCTTTTAAGATTACACCTCCTTTTCCTACCCCATTAGCATCACAAGTAACTTCAATTATTTATCAAAGTTAGTTAAGAATAATAATAGTGCATTACATAGCTTGTCTTTCAAAGTATCGAAGGCTTTAGTTGCATCCTCTCCCCATTTGAATTCACCTTGGTTCATGAGTTATGTCATTGGAGCAGCAATATTTGAGAAGTCAGTAATGAATCTTCTATAAAAACTCACTAGCTTGTGAAAACTCCTCACCTCATGAATATCTTTAGGTATCGACCAATCTTTAATAGCTTGAATATTTGTGGGATCCACTTTTATACTTTTTCTACTTAAAATATAACCAATGAAAACAATAATCTAAAGCATAAAGTCACATTTTTTCATAGACTTTAGCTTCCCTTAGTTTATCAAATAATCTCCTTAAATGAATAAGATGATCATGCTCATTTTTACTGTACACAAGTATATCATCTAAGTATACCATAATAAATTTTCCAATAAAAGGATGAATAACTTCATTAATTAGTCTCATAAATGAACTAGGTGCATTACAAAAACCAAAAGGCATCATAGTCCATTCATAAAGACCATATTTCGCTTTAAATGCAAT
This sequence comes from Tamarix chinensis, assembly GCA_030549775.1. Classification (NCBI taxonomy): domain Eukaryota; kingdom Viridiplantae; phylum Streptophyta; class Magnoliopsida; order Caryophyllales; family Tamaricaceae; genus Tamarix; species Tamarix chinensis. The sequence goes on from CM060177.1 coordinate 38,258,149, forward strand.
CTTCTATTCATCCCCTCCTCTTATTCTCATTTGATGATATCCACTCCTTAGATCAATTTTATATAATAATTGTGCTCCACAAAATTCATCTAACACATCATCTAATCTAAGCATAGGAAATCAATATTTGGTCGTTATATTACTTACAACTCTAGATTCAATACACATGTATCACATACCATCTTTTTTTGGAACAAGTAATGCAAGTACATAGCATAGGCTTATACTTTGTCTCACATATCATTTTACTATGAGCTATTATATATTTTTTTAATTCCTTAGCCACTTTCTGATTACATCTATATACAAGTCGATTAGGTACAGGCACACTAGGCACTAAGTCTATAACATGATCTATTCCTCTTTTAGGTGGTAATTTAGGTTGCAAATCATCAGGAAATAGATCACTATACTCCTCAATAAGCTCATTTAATCGAGGATTATTTCCATTCTTCTCCATTTATAGGGACACCTTGATAATCATAGCATAGCAACTACCTTCTTCTTCAATACATTCTATCATAGCCTTTTCAGGCAAAAATAAACTCTCTCTTTTTTCTACTATGTTCTCATTATCACACTTAAAAGGTTTAAGTTTTTACTTTTTATTATTCTTTTCAAAGAGATATTCATTAGTAATATCATTATAAATAGCACATATATTACATTGACATGGTCTACCTAATAAGATTCTACATGAACCCATAGGCAAAACATCATATAACACACCATCATGATAATTACCAATTCAAATTGAGAATAGGGTTTGTTTGGTTACTTTGACTCATTTATCCTTGTTGAGACATTGAAGAGAATAAATATTTAGATATGATGTTGTTTCTAATCCTAATTCCTTCACCATTCTTTCATTAGATACATTTATACTAGATCTAATATCAATGATAACTCGACAAACTGTGTCTCCCACTCTTCCTTTAGTTTTGAATATCTTTTCTCATTGATTGGGTTATTCATTAACTTGAATTTGAAGAACTCTTTATAGTACATAACAAGAATTTCCCTCATCCTATAATTCACTTGAAATTACTTCACAAGGCTCTAACTTAGGGTCTTCACCACAAGTCTCAATAGCTTCAATCTCTTGTATGGAAAACATTCTTTGTTTAGGAGATTCGTAATCAAATTTTCCATATCCTCGGCATTTAAAGCATCATTTTGTACACAACTCATTGACCTTGGCCTTAACTTTCTCTTCTCAGGTTGTTCCTTTCTTTGTATGAACACTTATAGAACTTGAGGTACATGTCCTATACTTTGTAGCTTGAGACTTGAGTAGTACTGTGTAGAAAAAGTACTTCGCTTGGAATGAGGCTTAGTGGACTTGATTTGCTTTTTAAATATCAAAGATAGCTTAATTCTAACACCCTCAAAATTTACTACTAAAAAATTTTTATTTTAATGAAAAGGTTTAACAAAAGTGAAATAACAAAACTGTAAATTCTGGGGATATAACCGCCACACTTAGTACTAAACCGGTTCACTCCTACCGTTCCAGTACTAAGTGCTAAAGCTAAACAGGGTTAATATCAAACACAAGTCATCAATAAAACAATGAGAGTTCATGAGAGGATTCCCTCATAGTCATACAGAAATCAGAGTGCGATTTAAGAATTACAACCCAAAGAGTAAGTAACTAAAGTTTTCCAAAAACATAAATACCATATGACATGACATAACTAGAATAAAAAAAAAACATGGTAAAATAAGAGGAAGAAAAACAGAGTCTGGTCGAGTCACTCTCGATCCCCAGGTCAGGTCTAGGCTCAACGTTCAGCCCCGCCCAATGCCTCATAGGTGTCATAGGCATCGAAGATGTCATCCCCTACCTCCACAAACTTAGACGGGTCTTCTGCTCATGGGAATGAGCGGCACCTGTAAAACGGGTGATCAGTACACTACGTAATGAGTAAGGTAACCATGCGTTAAGGCCAAATATGCAAAGCATAAACATAACATGATAATATAAGTAGCATACAGAAATACAAATAATGAAGGCCGACTATGGTTCAGATAGACTTATTCTTTAAATCACTGATATATATAATCATTTTATATCATAATCTTTATCAATCCATGCGAGTGCGGGAACCTCACTATTATAGTCGGTTAAATGGATTACATACAGGGCAAAACGCACCAGACCACTATTATTCGCCGGTGGACCAGTCATGCAAGGCATAACGCTCCTGACCACTATTATTCGCTGGTGGACTGGTCTGGCTCCGACTCATATGGTGATTTGTTGTAATTACTTCATGTTTTTCCCATGTCTTATCACCATTGAACCCCCACTAATATAGCCGGTGGATTGGTCATGTAGGATAAAACGCTCCTGGCCACTATTATTCGTCGGTGGACCGGTCATGCAAGGTACCCTGGCTCCTGGCCACTATTATTTCCTGGTGGACTGGTATGGGCTCGGCCCAACACCTCATGACATCAAACTCCATCTACTATCACCCTCTAGGGGTTTTCCTTGAAAACCCTAATTAGACCTATGTGGCCCAACTTCCTCTCACTTACACAACCATCATTTCATTTATCACCCCACACCTTATCTCATTTAGATTCACTACCAAATCATATCACTTTACTCCTTGCTTTCACATGTGACCGGAAAACCCTTGTTGGTCACTTCAAACCCTAGTACCTTTCTTCCCCCACAAGTAACCTCTCTCTTTTTCACCTAATATCTCTTCTCTCCCATGGCACCCATGCTCACCCCTCATATAATAAATTCCCACTCTTAACCTGTAGTCTACTCTCTCCCTTAATTGTTTTTACTTCCACATTTTCTTTTCCAGATTAGTGCCTCCTTCCAAAACCCTAATCGGGTCCCTTATACACCCTTACACCAACCTACATACTATTTTTCGTCCCATGTCTCCAATCACTCCACAACTCTCCCCTTAGCTTACTTACATCCTAAAACAACTTTTCTCACGTAAAGATCATCCTCATGCAAGTTTCATCCACCCCATGCAAACTCTCGAAGTCCCCATGTAAACCCTAGAATTCCCATGCATGGTTCCCGTTTCCCATTCATTTTGGTCACCTCTTCCTCTTTATTTTCCTCTCATAAATCATGAGGTAGTTTGGTCAACCTCATATCCCCTTTTGGGAACTCATTTCCCATTTTTTTCTTTTTATCCTTTCATTCCCATATCATATTATCAATCACCCTAGCATGCATGTTCTAGAGGGTTATATCATATCACATCATAATCACCATATATACATATCATACTCATGTCATAAGGAGCCACATAAACATACCTCAACTCCAAGCTATGCTATACATAAGACAAGTTAATGACAATCATACGATACACGACATAGCATGATATATAACATCCGAGGCATACAAGCCACACAACACACATGGGTCTCAACTACATCCTTACCTAAAACGACGTCGGGCTTGAAGCACGATCATATGCCTCCTTAGGGTTTTGGCTTGATTTACTTACAAGAGGGAAATACTATAGGTTAATCTCCCTCTTACCAAAGACTACCATTATTTATACCCTACTCTTATCATACTCTACTATTAGGGATACTAATGATAATAGTAGTTTTATAATTAAAAGTAGGTTATTATTCCCAAAATAATTAATCGTGCCATTACTAACCAAAATAAGTCTTAGTAGCTATCATGGTTTATGTTAAAGTAGTCATAGTGATATTCATAGAATTAAAGGTAATGGTTCTAATATTACTAATAATAATATTATTATTATTATTAGTTTTAGTGATAATGCTAATATCGACCCAAACCCTAGTAATAATAATAACAATAGTAATATAAGTAATATAGAAGTGGTGACCATAATGATTCTTATATTAATAATGCTAGTAGTGATAATAGGCTAGTGATTATGAAATATCGATAAAAGACAAGTTAACAATAATAATATTTATAGTAGTATATAATAATAATAATAATAATAATAATAATAATAATAATAATAATAATAGTGATAGTGATAATATTAATAATAGTTCTCATCTTAAAAATAATACTAATGGAGTGTCCTAGAAGTCATATTAGTAGTAGCTTTCATGATAATGTGGTCAAGTGTAATAGAATAATAACAATAATAATGATAGAAATGATGATGATGATAATAATAATAATAATAATAATAATAGTAATGATAGTAATAATAATAATAATAATAATAATGTTAAGCATAATAAGGATAATAATTGAAAAGGGTAATAGTAATATAAGAGTCCCAACATTTACACCAATAATAGAAGTGATAATGGCAAAGTTAGTATTAATTGTACTAGTAAGAAAATAATAATAATAATAATAATAATAATAATAATAACAATAATAATAATGATAGTAGTAGTAGTAGTAGTAGTAATAAAGATAACTATATTAATACTAAAGTGGTAGCCTTTTAAATAATAATACCATAGTTATAAGTATTTTTTAAGTTAGATTAGATAATAAGAGTGATTACATAATAATAGTAATAATAATAATAATAATAATAATAATAACATTAATGATAATAATAATAATAATAAGAGTAATACTATTAATATTACTAAAAATTATTGACACTTATTGAAAAAGAGTTTAAGGGTTGAGGAAATTAGAATACCACCTAGGGTTGGTGGCGGAACCGGTGGCGGTGACATCGACGGCGGTGGAGGGGGAAGAGAGGTGGAGAGATGGGAGTATAGGCTAAAAGAGAGGAAATGAGGGGGTGTTTAAGGTGGTGGAAGTTGTCTCAGGTGGAGAGGGGTGGAACGGAGGTGGTGGTGCAGCCGGAAGTGGTGGTGGGTTGGTACGTTATCGTATGCACAACAAATTTAATAAATAAATCCTAATTTTCAAATACGTAGTAAATGGCAAGAAGGAATCGAATCCACAAGGAATGTTATATAATCAATAATGTTGTAATTGATGTTAAAACCCCGATTATGTAATCTCATTACTTGTATCACTAATTCTTATACTATGGATAAAAAATAAAATACTGTACTCACTAATTAATGAATATGGGTAGGAAGGTATTGATTGTGGAATTAGGATATTAAATAATCATGGATAAAATAATGATTCTAAATGATTTAACATTAACCTATAGAAACTCATAATAATTCATCTCTTTGCTTTCTCTCAATTCTAATAAATTGAATAAGCCCTCAATTTATCACCTAACCAATTAATAACCTAGGTTAAGAACGCTAGATTCAACTAATGGCAGCATTACGAATGGAAAGCAATCAACTACGACCATAATCACATAATCTTGGATCATGCAATCGTACGAATTCATGGACAAGATTAATGATTAATATTTTGCTACTCTGGAAATGTTAATTAACAATTACGTATTAATTCCATTATCCTAGCGTAGATTAAGATCTAAACTAGATAGGCGATCAGTCTAATTAGTTTAAATTCTTAATCTATGATGCGAGATCATTTAATTCCGTCCATCAATTCAATTAAATTTCATCTAAAATCATGAATTCTAATTACTTTGTTATATCTGAAACCCTAATTCTGTCATCAAATCATCCTACCTTATACTATCTACATACTTGCAACAACACACAATTAAATGCAATAATCTATAATTAACATCAACAATTACAAATAAATTAACAATGAAACAATAAACATAAGAGAAATAATAATGCAATAAAGATAATTTATTTGCATACAATCAAAAATCAAAACTTGCAATTAAGAGAGGAATGGAGAAGAACTTATCGACTTGAATTATAGAGTGTTGATTGTTCAATTGAATACAATGGAGAGAAAGAGAATTGGAATTATGAATTACATGTGGTATCTAGAGAATATAGAGAAAAAGATAGAATTCAATTCTCGAACTCCCCAGAACCGCCTCTAGAATGTTTAGAACTTCAGAAATATATCAAGGAAAAGTTTGCCCGAACAATTACAAAATTTAAGAAAAACACGGTACGTGTTGGAAAACGCGGGACCTCCGTGATTTTCCTTGAATTCTCTGCCAAATGCTAAATTTTAAAAGCTAAAATTTAGTGTGCTGACAGAAAAAAAAAACAGGCCATATTTATGAAACACAGGGGTGCTGAGTTTCTTTTTCCTTCATTATTTCTTTATGAAATTTCAACACAAGCTTCCCTTTGATATATATTCTTCATTTTTGGTCTTTTCTTCCATTGATTCCATATCTGTTGATGTTTTATTTGCTTTATTTTCTCTTCCCATCTATTTCCCCTTTGAATTTCTTCATTTTTATCTTCTCATGTAAAATCTATCTAAAAGAGAAAAACTCGAGAAAAGATTAAATCTTATAAAAATAATGAGGAATAAAGGACATTTTTACTTAGGAAAATAACATATAAATCCCATATATCATGGGTGTGGCAGCCGAAGGTGGTGGAAGGTGGAGAAGGGAGGAGGAGAGGAAGGCAGGGAAAGATAGAGGTATGGGGAGGTAGGGTGAAGTCCTCTGGTTGTTTTGGAGGGTGGAGGAGGTGCTGGTTGCAGCGGAATTAGCGGCAGGTGGTGGCGCAAAGGGCGGTGAGGGGCAAAGTGGGCTAATCAGGATTGTGATTTTGCACGGCCAAGGTGGCTCATGCAGGGCAAGGCAAGGGAGGAGGGTGACTCAGTTCTGTAGAGGGTGGTGTTGGTGGCGGCGATCGTCGACGGCAGCGGAAAAAGGATCTAATTAGGCGGTGGTGCAAGGTCAGGATTTTTTGGGTTGCCAAAACAGAAGATCTACCTAGGCTACCAATGGGGTATTTATAGGCTAATTTGTGGGGGAAAACGACGAAGGAGGAAGAGGACAACCGGGGTAGGTGAGGCAGGTCACCGACCGGTGGTGGCAAGTGGCGCATGCCCTACAAAATTGTAGGGTACATTTGGTCAGGGTGAGGGGAAAAAAGGAATGGAAGGCATGTGTGAGGAGGGAGAACAGATTGGTTGGGTCAAAATTGGAAAGAAAACGATAGGGGGAGGCATGGAAGGATGGTCAGACGGTGTAGGTGGCTACTGGCAGGGGTGGGGCTATAGGTCGGGGTGCAGTCCACGTGGGGAAGAAGAAGGAAAGGGAAAGGGGTGGACCTGCATTCCAAGGGAAGGAAAAGAAAAAGGAAAGGGGCGGCTTGGCAACGGGTAAGGGGGTGGTCGCACGAGCCTAGGCCACGCCGAAGTAGGAAGGGAGGGGAAAGGAATTGGGCCAGTGGGCTGGCCCATTTTGGGGAAGGAAGAAGAAAAGAAAAAGAAGGGGAGGAAGAAAGAAAAAGGGAAAATAAGGAAGAGAGAGAGATGGCTGGGGTGTTCAGGGTAATTTGGTACCCCTTAATATTTAAAAATAATAATATTTAAAATAATAATAATAATTAAATTCCTTTTTAGCTTAATTTGGCTATTTTGGGAGAACTTACTTAACTTCCATATTAATTAGTAAAATGTCCAAAGTTTGCCTAAATAATTTATTTATTATTTTCTCCTTATTTTGCCTTAATTAATTGCTCCTTTATTTTAATAAAATAATTTATTTACTTAAATTTTATAATAAATCCTTATTTTTTCATAATTTCCTAAATTAGAGTTTTGGGGTATTTCATTAATAACATCATCAAGATAATCATATAAACAAGTTTCAACTTTATCTTAAATCATCATCTTAGTGTTGTCTAGAAATCTAGCACATGTTTGTTCTTTTTTTATCATGGATGTCACATATAAATATTAATCTTTCAAACTCCCTAATATATTTTACAAATCTTAGGAGTCCTTGTCTAAGAGTAGTCAATCTAACATAATTATCTTGTTCATACTCTTTAGATACAAATTTCTTTCTCAAAATTTTATTAAAATTATCCAAATATTTGATTTTAGATTTACCTTCTCTTTCCCTTAGTCCTTTTCAAGTTATCATCCTATATTCTAGCAAACTTCTTACACTTAAGAGTAGCTAGTTTAAATTTTTTTTCTCATCATGATAATCCTTAAACTCAAATATATCCTCTACCTCATGTAAACACTCAAGAAATATATATGCATCAAGTTTACCATCAAAGTTGGGAAGATTAAGTTGAATACCTTTATCTTCTCTTTGATGAGGCTTCGATTAATGGTCATATAACCTTCGATTGCTTCCACTCCCTTATGACTCCTCATCACGGTCTTCATATGAGTGTAGGTATCTCCCTTTTGCTGGGTTTGTTGGTTTCCTTTCACTTCCCATTCAATCTCCATAGAACTTCCTTTGTTGTTGTACATTTTGAACCGAATCTTACTTAGCAAATCAAGACTCCATTATTCATAATTACATGTACATTACATGAATTCATTTAAGTTGAGCATTGGTTGAATATAGGTTGGTTAAGATCTTTTAGATTACCTAAAAATGGCTTGAAATTTTGGCTGCTCCTCTATTGAATTTGACTTGCTAACATACTCAATCAAAAAGTTATAAATCCTTAGGGTTTCGGTTAGGAAACCCAAATCAAACAATTATCACCTCTTGGTCCTTGGTTGGTTCTTGTAGGAAATTTTAACTCCAATGAATCAAACACATGACCAACAATCAAATACACTACACACACAAATGAATTATCATACCTTACTTATTTTTTGCTAAGTTCTTGATATAGAATTCAGTAAAGATTATGGCAAAGTCATTCGATGCACTTCCAACATTTATGCACGTTTTCTAAGTTAATTTTATGATGTGCTAAATGTAAAAGTAATGCAGTAATCTACACACATCATATGAAGGTAATTCACAACTCAAATTTTCCAAATAAGGGATTGTGTAAGATTCTAGGGTTAAGAAATTGAAACACACAATCAACATAATCCCTTTAAACAATGAAGTTGCAATTAAGGGAAAAATGAATGACCGTTTTCATCTATTGGTATCGATTACAAAACATTGTTATCCAGCACAAAATACTAACCTAATCACGTAGGAAATCATGCAAAATAAATTCCATTGAACAAAATAAAACACAAGCAATACACACACATGGTGCATCAGAAAATAAAATAAAAATAAACATGTAACTACTCATCTTTTTCGATTCTTTTGCACGTAGACATTTAAGATTTCTTCTAATATTGTTAGACCACATTATCTAACCACATGCACGTTTACTTCAGAGTATTCACATGCATTCAAGATTCTAAAAAAATCAAACAAGAATTAAAGAAAGCAAACGATAATGATCAACAATCTCACTATAGGAGACATGGTGATATGTTTGACGATTTCGACCTTGATAATGGATTCTCCCCCTAAGAGATGTCGAAAAAAGACCTTTATTTGAAACCAATGTTGATGTGGAAGATGATGGAGGATTACTCTTTCACAATGCAGGACCTTTTTGTCTTATTTCTTGGGTATAAGTGTCATTCCAAAATGATGGAAATGTCAATTAGGAATTGTAGTCTTCATTGATAGCGTGCTATTCTGATGTTGATCTACACTAAGATCAACTAAATTCTAAATAGAAATCACCAATTTTTCTCTAGAAAACAATTCTTCAACTCTCAAGACAATTCTCACTTGAAGAGGAAGGAAGTGAGATTTAAAAATTCTCTATTTGATTCTATAACACCCCCAATTTTTAAACTAAAAAATTTTATTTTTAAGACAATGAGGAAGTATTTGAAAACCAAAATAGGGGAATGTTACCACCACATCAATCATAAGAAAGGTGTGATCATCAACTAACACATTCTTAATGCAAGATAAATAGAATAAGAAACAAAAGAATGTATTATCATACCATTAATGTGATAATACCAGATAATAAGGACTAGAACAATAATATAGAGAGAATGAAATTTATAGTTTTACAAAATCTTATACAGGAAATCAAGCTAAGAGTTTAAATAACCCAAAATACAAAAACATACTAGGGCAATGGGAAAAATACTAATAATCAGTTAGCCTAACTCTTAGGCATAATTGTAAACCTCTAACCCCAAGCAATGACCCGCTAATGGCCCACATCATCACCTTCAACATATTCTAATTGAGATTCATAACCCTACAAATTGTCCTCTATTCCCAAGAACAGAAGCCAGATCATTAGAGTGATCACACAAGTGTAATATCAGTACAGTGAAGTACTGGTAAAACATACTACCTAAAACATGGTAATGCTCATGTAGAACATCCAAGTCACATAACAGCATGGCGATATCATATCGGTACAACTCAAGTACAACATGGTAGGCTTGCATGGAAATCATAGAAGTATATATAAACCATATTAGAACTCCTCCTTTTGTGATCACACAAATTTTGGTTAATAAGATAGTTCATTTGACCACACCCAATTATCCACCATGAACAAAACTCATGGCAGCACAAATAATCACAATGGGATACCACACCCATTACAAAAGGTCAGGATACATCAAAGGGGATTTCTTCAGGGATACCACACCCACCACACATCGAGTACACCTACCATAAATGGAGATACCACACCCACCACACATGGTCGAAGTATACCAAGGGGGCTAATACTAGGATACCACACCTACCACACCTTAAATGTCTCTACTACAAAGGCTAAAAGTTGGGATACCCCACCGACCACAAGTGGTCAAAGTACACCAAGGGGGCTTGTACTATGATACCTCACCCACCACACCTTGAATGTTTCCATCGCAAGAGCTAAAAAGTTAGGATACCACACCTTCCCAAACAATAGATAATACGAAGTGTTAGAGGGCTTGTACTGGGATACCTCACCCACCCAAACTAGACACTAATGCCATGTATGCTTGCCATAGTATAATTATATATCTCAATGATATATGCATACCCTCTACAAACCCCAACCCAGCAAAGAAGAAAATAGGTACTAAGTGAAAAAAATATAACCGAGGGGGACTTGTCCACTAACTCCCGACAAGTACCTCGAGAGCCAGAGAAAAAGGCTCAAACAAAATCTTAAACCATTAATTATATTATAAACATAACCAAATTAGGTGTTTCCAAGTGATAACAGCAAATACAAGTAAAATCTATTATTTAACCAAATTGGGTGTTTCCGAATGATGATATAAAACATATCACAAGGCAATAAAGCCACAAGTTGGGTGTTTAGAGATGACACCAAACTTAACCAGTTTTAAGTCTCAAATACCATCATGGTGATTTATATTAAATTAGGTCAATCATAATCGAAATAATAATTAAAAAGTTTTAAATACATAGAAGTATCAACACCAAAGGCCTCAGAGAACATAGCAAATTATAACAAAGCAGGCGGCTTCTAGATGGACTAGTTGATCGATCCTATAGACTAGTCAGCTAGTCTAGTCTTATCAAATCTAGACCAAAACAACACTATAGAACCAGTTAACTGGTTGGCCTCACCTATCGACCGTTCATGTGAACCAATCGACCAGCCTAGTCCAATCGATTTACAGGTCTAAGTAGAGACCAACCTATTTTGGACTACAGAGAAACCAATCAATGGGTTTGACCAACTAATTGACTAGTTATAATAACCAGCCAACTAGTTTGGTCCAACCGATCGATGGGTTTAAGCAAAGACCAAACCATATTAGCCTATAGGGACACCAGTCAATGGTTTTGACCAACTAATCAATTTTTCATTGAAACCAATTGACTGATTCATCAAACAAATTGACCGATCTCACAACCAACATATCCAAAACTTTAAACCATTCAAATACTAGAAAAACTAGTTGATGTGTTCGAGGAACCAATCAATCAGTATAGGTAAAACATTATCCAAACTTGTGAAATGCCACCAAATTTTACCACACTTTACCATATAATTTATAGCATGTTTCTATGTTAAAACACACATAAAAATACATGCTTCAAACATACAATCACATGGATGTATGGTAATGTACATACTTAAACAAGTCATACTCAAACAACCCATTTTATGCTTAAAATTAGAGAATTCCAGCAACACTAACTTGGAAAGAATTATACAACATGCTCATACCATGGAACACAATTAGATCATAATCATATAAGCACCAACTCATGGAACCCCAATATACTGTAAAAACCTATTTATATTAAAGATAAGAATGTCTTACCTTAAAGAAATTTTTCTAGCATAAAACTCCTACTAGATGGCTTATCTATTAGGACTTTGATTCCTAAGAGAATCAAAGTAAAAAAAAAAAACATCAAAATATTCTTCAAAATTTCATTAAAAACCAAGAAAAATTATAAGGACACAAAATACCATATTTTGTCTCCAAATAAGGTGTTAAGGGAAAAGATGAAATCTTCAACCTTTCTCAACCTTAATTCTTCCTTGTTTAAGGAAAGTAGGAAAGAAATAAAAACTTATATTAGAAGAAGAGAAAAGAATAAAATTCTTGAACAATGAAAGGAGAAAATTAGAGAAAGCCTCCGTTTTTCTTAGTAGAGGAAAAAATGGAAGGGTGCTCAACACTTAGGGAAATTTTTAAAAGAAGAAGGGAGAAGAGAGCAAGAACACAGGTGAGGAATGAGAAGTATAGAGGCAAGGTTGGTTGACATTTTTAAGGGAAAGAGGGATTAGACTAATGAGGTTAAGTGTGGGCAAGCAAAGAAGTAAAGGCTAAGTTGATGGGGTGGGTTGAGTGTAGTTGGAAATGAGCATGGTAGTGGATTAGCAAGTCAAAGGATGGTCCATAAAGTCAATCTCGTAGCCCCATCTACTAGAAGAGAGAGGGAGAGGTGAGGGAAAAGAAAAAGGTCAATCTTACCTCAAAAGTGCCTTTTGGGAAAATTTTGGCTAGTTAAAATTATGTAATGATCTAAATAATAAGAAAATAATCCCATAGCACAAAAACATGCTTATTAGTCTAATTGGACTCTGATTAAAAGTTTTCATAAATATTAGAGAAAAATTCAAATCAAAATCAGAAAATTTGATCGACTTGGACAAACTAGTCAACTGGTTTGTCGAGAATAAGGATGTTAATTTCTCCAGTGCATCAATCGATCGATTATGTAAACCAGTCAATCAGTACACCTACCATTTAAAATTTTTATTATAATTTCAAGTCCATTTCAAATCCAAAACTCATTTATTTTATATCAACATAATTCTATGATTTGAAGGATTTTGCGATGAGGTATTACATATTCTTATTAATTGCTGACTATATTAGAATGTACAAGGCACCATTACACACACACACACACATGCAAGCCTAGTTTACCCTTTACTAACTAGGTCCAAACCAACTATCCTAATTAACAAACACTAACTAATGCACGCCTATATTACAAATATAATGGCTACAATTAAAAGTTACAAACATTACAAAGTATACATAAAATGACAAAGCTACACAAAACCTTAATAATGTAATACATTTAGTAATAAAATTTTATATGTTGTAGCTTTGTCTTCAATGCAAATTTTTAGCCCTTATAATGCCATTATCTTGTGCACTAGATATCTTTGGTGGATTGTTCATGCAAACATTTGTAATACCTGCAAGAATTACTTAACAAAATATTAGGAGTATTATAGATTTTTCTTGCAAATATATGTAATACCTACAAGAATTACTTAACAAAATATTAGAAGTATTAGGATCTTCAAGAAAAATTGGTATCATCTCTAAGTATGCTAAATATTTATCTTCTATATTAGAAAGTAAGATTGAGATAAGATTAATATGCTTCAACATTACAAATCACGGCAACTTAACCAAATCAATAGAATCTGTAAAGACCTATCAAATGAAATTAAAAAAAACATAATCGAATTCTCCCATTGGGATAAAACAAAAAACAATTGAATTAAATAAAACATAAAATAAATAAAGTAAATAAATATAAAAAATAAACATGATAATCAAGTGTGAGTCTATATTCAACCTAGCATCATCCATCATCGCCATCTGTGATATGAGGAATTTATTTATATCTTGACTTTATTCTTCCTTCTTCTTCACTTCTCTCACACATCTTCTTCATCTTGCTCAACCGAAGAAACTCAAGTATTCAGAGAGGTTGACTTACTCCCACTCAATTTGATTATATCATCTTGTTTTTGGGGCATTATTTTTACTTATTCCTTAATTATCATAGAAGAATCAATGTTTATTTTATTAGTTCTTGAGAGATAGGATTAATTTAGCCATAGAAATCAATTTGAATCCTCTATGGAAAATCAACCGAGGAGAGGGAGGCGAGGATACATACTAAGAGAGAGCTTATTTCAAACACAAAGATAGAGATTAAAGAGAATATCTACTTTCCTTCATTCTTCTACTTCTAAGTTGCAGTCACATCTATGAGTCCTAAGGTTCCAAAGCTCTTTTGATTTAAGGTTTGAGATTTGAAATTCTCATTTAGACTTGATAGGTGAACACTTTCAAGGAAACATCCTCTAAATCATCCTTTACATCAACTGATTTCAACAAAATAAGCAAACCATACACATAAATTTTGTTAGTTGCATCTCCTTTGTTTGATTTATTTTTTGAACTTAAATTCCATAAATGGAGACAAAAAGAGAGAGTGAAGAAACAAGATATGGAGATCGAGAGTAAAATGTGTGAATCAAGTGAACTTTTATGGCTCTTACATGTTAAAGATTTGAATATTTCTTCCCTAGATTCGGTTAATCTAGGGTTTCACTTAAGTTCACATATCCTCTTATAGGGTCTTTGTCACAGCTTGCATTTTTCATTTTCAACGTGTTCATCCTTCATCTTCTCCCCTTGTCCTCTTCTTCTTTTTTTGTTCTCTTCCTTCATAGCTTGTTTGGACTTCTTCTCCATCTCTCAAAATTTAACTGGAGATAAGGATGCCACTAGAGAACAAAGAGAAAGGTAGAGCAGAGGAGCAAAAAGGAAAATAATGGATGGGGATTTCAACTTTCACCTTGTTTAAGGCCTTAAGTTTTGTTTGATTTTTTTTCTTTTTTATCTTTGCTGGTTTCATTTGATTTCCTATGTTTTAATTGCTTTAGTGTTCATTTTATTGATATGTTATTTTGATTTTGTTTGGTCACATACTTGATTTTGTTAATATTTCTGGTTTGATTTTATTAACTTAGTATGCTTTTATTTATTCTTTTTATTTGAATCATATTAGTTGTTTTAATTTTTGAAATTATTACTATTTTAATTTTTTGATAATATAAATAATTATATATGATGCATAGGTATTATATAAAGGTTTTTGTATACCATAAAATATGAAATATTAATTTTTTATTGTATTATGGCAACCTCTAATGGTAAAGTGCTCAGAATTTCCTTATTTGGAACAAATATCTAAACATTTTTTCTCTATTAAAAATTCAAATATAATTGTTCTTAAATTTGAATTGGAACAAACCCAAAACAGTTCTTCCTTAGTTCACACTTATCATTGTTTTCACATAGTATTCAAAACAAAATTAAAGTTTTGGTTCAATCACTTTTCTATAACGGCAACCTAATAAATCTAGCTTGTAATAGTAAATGGCTAAATGACTATCAAAATTTCTTTCAAAATAATATATAGCATGTTTCTAGAAGCATAACTATAATATATATTTTAGCACCCCTCCCAATTCTTATAAAACCTAAATATTCAAATGATCATAAGAAAATATAGAAAATCGAGGCTTACCACCACAACCAATGCAAGTAGGCTCCACTACCCCACGTGCACTAGCTACTAAGGCTAAGTTGAAAACCAAAACCTATAACAAACCAAACCAAAAACTATTATTTAATAGATAAAAGGTTGGTTGACGTACAGATTAGAAAACGCATGCGATCACATTACTTGTTAAAAACAAAACATAGTTTCCAATAACATCTCTTGGAATGCTCAAGATAATCCACCATCATTTTGAAAGTTCATCCCACCTCAAGCATTCACATCAGTCATATTCTTGCAGACTATCTACACAAGACCAAATTATCCCCACCATTAGTGGTTTATCATGATCCCTTTAAAATAGTAACAAGATAGCTAGGAAAATAGCTAAGTAACACTTCAACCCAAGCAACATCATCAGCTCCAATTATAGCTAAACACACAACCTAAGAAACTCTAAGGCACATCATTATCATACTAGTACACCTCTAATCATTAGGGCCACAACTAATATTAGAGTAACCTACCAATGAAAAATTTTAAAACATATGCTCTATACAAGCCAATAGTGTATGCACCAAACACTTCAGAATCTGCACCACATCTAACAAAAGTGTCTCCAGTGGACTCTCCACAGACATGCTCATAATAAATACGACTTGATAAATACTAAAATCATAACTAACCACAATGTACATCAAGCATCTCACAACTCCACAGTATATATTAGTGGCTAAGCAAGCCACCCCTATAACTTTGGATTTGGGAACTTATAAAGCCTTTAACTTGTTCACCTTAGATGTATCTTTTATTATAACAAGCACATCATACACATAAAACAACAACAAAATAGTGAAACGTCACATACCAATGTTTGAGTCCCCTAAATAAACCATATGTTTTTATCAATAGTAGCATAATGCCAAAAGGTAGAATTAACACCAACAATAGACTTTGAACCTAACACTAGCTCCAGCATACCAATACTACTATCTAGATATAAAGCACAACATTCTAACTCCTCAAAGCCTATATCTAATTGGAGCCTTCACAAGTCTCCATGCTCTACCTAAAGAAATATCTTTTTGCTCCACTTACTTTCTAGATTATACAATACCAAAATAATCTATACCATCTTGTCCAACCACAAACTCCACCTCGTCCAAACTACCTAGTAAACTCTCCTACTCCACGTTTTTATCAAGAAGGAATTCAGAATCATATAAGATAACATATCTAAATGTAATTAGGTCACATAATATGGATTTGTTATGCATGTCATTAACACTCTTGTGTCCTAGTTGCATCAACTCAAGGCTAGCAACATCTTAGTCAAGTACCCTCAATGTTACCCTAACTACACCCTCAATAGTTGTTTCAACAAGCTCATACAATATCCTAACTCACTTACCAACAATTGCCCCCATAATCCCTTTAGCAACCTTCAATGTCTCATCCTCAATAACATGTATATAACATTTTTTTTCCAAGGAACACAGTGATATCAATATCTTGGTCATATTGGGAGTATGATGAACTCCAAATAGTTCCATGACCCCACCATCATGCATCATCATCCTCATAGTCCTAACTCCATCAAGTTTGCACCAAAAATTATTTCCCAAGACAACAAATCCATTTTGAGTTATCTTATGTTTGGAAAACATGGTAGGAGTACCCAAAATTAAAAAACCACCTATTAACCAATATGATCTCTCCATCTATGGTGTTTAGTGTATCCCCAACACCAATACCCTTAGCTATCACAAACTTGGCCTTATTAGACACATCATTAGTATCATCTATAGGTTTCTTATTAGGGAAGTCCTAATACAGTTTTTCCTACAATAACCATGGTAGGAAGCAATATTAAATATGTCCTTCCTTTATCTGGACTTCTTCTTATCACCAAGACCCATTACTATAAGCCCCTTACCACCTGAGTCACTTGGACTTCCTCCATTTAATTGTTTCTCAATCAATTCATGATATAACAATTCATTCATGACATTTAAAAGAACTAATTCATCATTCCATACAATATAGTTTCACAAATATATATATATATATAATCATAAGCTCCTTATCATCTAATTTTACATCTATATTGTAAAAATCCATAATTATATATATAAATTCATCAAGATGGGATTTCAAGAATTGTCCCTTAATTAATTTTAGAATGTGTAGCCAACTCTTCAATAATAAAAGATTCATCACAAAACTTATCATGTAGAAAGACTCTAGACTCAACCATAGGATAGACATAGTTGTCTCTTTAGAATCCTCTCGCAAGACCTCATTAGACATGCACAATTATATGGTCAAAAAAGTCTTCAAATCAATATCCCAAAACTCTTCTATAGTCATTCTCTTAATATTCTCAAATTTCTCAGATAACAACTTCTCTAATCCATTCTAAACAAGGATTGCTTTCATCTTCTACTACTAATCATACACCTAAATCTCTTATGCCAATTGTAAGAAAAAAATTTGGATGCGAACATGTACGACCTAATCTAACAAAAAATAATAAAATTACAAGATTAAATTGAGAGAACAATCAAAACACAAGAATAATTAGAGAAACATTGATGATCTTTATTATGTGCAAAAATTATGATCAAAAGAAGAATCAAACAATCTTCACAATATTATTCAATATACAATTCTCTAATTAAACATAAGAGAATACAAGAAGATATGGTTTGGATAGGCTTAATGGTAGATCAATACAACAAGGGTTACATACACAACCTATTTATACTAGCGCATGACCAATACAAGAGAATTGATAGCAAAAAAATATAAAATAAATAAATAAATAAATAAATAAAAAGAGGAAAGATATAAAGTATTTTAATAAATATAGGTTCCTTGTGTTTTTTTCAAAGCTCTTAAATTTTTTCTAAATAATGCAACGCCAAGAAGCATAAAGGAATAAGGTTCATGAACTAACACAAGGCCCCCAATGTTCTTTCCCTTAGCCTCTATTTGGCTCCAAACTCTATAAACATCTATTCACAACAATCTATTATAGACTATACACATAATACAAGTCACGAGTTCACATGTATATGTTTTTGTGGGTGCACACATTCACGCATGCATGCAAGATACAACCATAGTTAAAAAACTAAAAACATCTATAAACCTAATGACTATATGACTTATAGTTTAGCATTTCGATTTGAAGCTAGACATAAAATAACTAATTTGGATTAACTTATTTGAATTTTTTTATTTTACAGTAAGTAAAAGTTAATTATCAATATACAAATATGAATTAGCATTATGATATCTTATTAGGCTATATTAGGTGCACCTCATTTACTAAGCCAAGTTATAATTTCTTCTCTATCACACTCTAGCTACATGGAATAATGAATTTTCAAATATTATTTTTAATATTATTTTATCTCTATTTAGAAATTAAAAATGGAAAATTATACTAATAGTTTTTCTTTGGTAAAGAGGATATTTGAAGTACCAAAAGCATGAACGTATAGTTTGATTTCTCATCATACTACCAATGACATGAATATAAGGTGCATGTTTACTCCTAGATTCGTGCATAAATTTTTAGAAACTAGTCATAAAAATCTCTCCATGAAAAAATTTTTGAGAACCTAGAACATGTGAGAAAATCTTATTGTAACATTCATACTAAATATGGGATACCATAATTCCAACTAGCACTAAAGAACTCCTTCTTCCCTTATGGTTGTCTCCATACCCTAGCAAAGTAGTTGATACTCTTGAGAAAAATGCTTCTATCTATTTATATGTCCCATGGATGGATGAATGGTCCTCCCATCTCTCTCATATATATACAATCATATTAAAGGTGATAAGCATTTTCAAATTGATATGTGTGTGTGGAAGCTAATGACGGGAATTAATATGGCTCAGTATCATTGATGGTGATGGAAAATAGAACTGGGAATTAGGGTTAGGGTTTTATGAAGATGAATTAGGGTTTCAATGGATGAATAAGAATGGCATGTAGATTAAGGTTTAATTTTGGTATGAATGTGTTAAATTAAAATGAAAACTAGCTCGTGATTAACTCACACAAAATTAACAAGAGGGATATTGAGTTACCATTCATATAGAATTAATAAAATAAGGAAAACTCACAAAAAGATTGATATAATATAAAATTCAAACTTGATTCATACATGAATATTAAAATCTATAATACATGGTTTTAATACCCTAATTGCACTCCTCAAGCCTTAATCTCCTCAAACTAAAATAAGATAAATAAGATAAATTATCACATAACACACTATAACGTAACATGCACCTAGTGATAAGACTTAACAACTAAGTTTCTTAATGTGCATATGCTAAGCACATAACTTGGACATGTGCATGGTATGCATGGCTTATCCTTAAACATCCCCTCCTCCTTGACATATGCTTAAATAAGTCACATTTTTAAGTAATCCCTTTGAACCAAGGCCTTCACTTTGTGTGTCTTAGCCAACTAGATTAAGTGTAATTGATAATTTTATCATAATATCCAACTTGATGCATCTTGGAAGCACATAAAACCAACAGAGAGGACTCGTGAATAAAAAAAGTTGAACCAAACTAAGGAAGAAAGTTATGAAAAAATGTAAACCTAGCTAAGGTTTGAGGGTTTTTTTTGTGTGGTTTGATAGACAGATGATGAATGACGATTGTTGAGTTTTTAAATAAGGATTGAATGGCATGATTAAGGTCTAATTCTTATGATTTTTACTTGAATAACTATGATAATTGATGATGATATGCATAGTTAGGGTTGGAATAATGAAAAGGTTGAACATAATTATCATTATTTTATGTAGTTTATGACATGAATAATTGATGGATTGGTTTGTGTTGTTTTGAGATAGTACTATATAATAACTTACATAATAAAATATAGAGTATTTTTAGGATTTTCACTCACACAAAGTTAATAAAAATAGAGAAGAACTCGCACATGGTTAAATGAAGATTTCAAACTTGATTCAATCTCTTTCATAACTAAGATTCATCATATAATAGCCCAAATTTTATCTAATATTAGATAATTGATATTTTTTATCCAAAATAAAATCCTAATGTGGATTTCAGGTCATTAACATTTAACTTAACCCTAATCCTAGATGATTCATAAATTTATTTTACCCTAATTTCCTAATCTTAAAATTAAATCTTATTATAATCATAACCCTTAAATCTTTTCTTTTCTTTTCCCTTTTTACTTCTTCTTTTCTATTTTATTTTCCCTTTTTTATTTTATTTTCTTTTCTTTTCCATTATCCTGACCAGCCATATTTCCTCCTACCATTTATTATCTTTTAGCCATGCAACCCCTCCCTTGAAAAGTCCTTATTTTCCCTTTCTAGCCCTACACTACCACTAAACTAACCCACATGCCTCTATACTAGCTATGCCTCCTCTACCTTATACCACTGATAAACACATAAAATATTCACTATCATAGTGTGTTTCAAGTATGATATATGGGTATTTTATGCATATTTCGTGTTTAGATTGAGGATACTACTTTAGTTTGTATCCTTATGTGTACGTATTAGCTCAAGATTGAAATATTTAATGATATTTGGAATTTAAACAAGATTTTGGAGCCACAATAAGATTTAGAATGCATGGTTATAGAATAAAATAGATGCACATGTATAAAGAACTAACATTTAAGCTATGATTCAATGTGAATATGAAAAAACTCAAAAGGCCAAAGCTGTAGGTATCTTCAAAATTTTTCTAATCCAAATTGATTCACATCAATCTGAGGTTGGACAAAAAATTTATAGCTAGAATACCAAAGATTTTCCAAATGGGCATGAATTAAGCAAGGTAACATGTGCAACATATGTGGTTTAGTTACAACATCTACAAAATTTTTTTATTTCTTTCCATATTTTTAAGAACTATATATATGTATTATAGTTTTGGGTTTAGAGGACATTTTTTAGCTTTCTCTTAGCTGCTAAATAGTATCTTAATCTAGAACTCAAGTATTGAAGGAAAATTAAGTATTTCTTATGCAAGAATGGGCTATAAATCTCTACTTTGAAGATTTTAACCAATATACTGTTTCTTTCTTTCTTCCCTTTAATCAATTTCTTCCTATGATTTAATTGTATATTTATTTGATGTGTTCTTTATTCCCAATCATGTATGAGTAGATTATTTTTTCGAGATTCGAAAAGAACCCAACCTTTTGATAATTAATGATGAATTAATATACATTCTAGGTAAAAGTTTAAATCTTTAAACTTAATTTCTTGAGATTGAACTTTGTTGACTCACTTCATTACCAAATTAGCAATCATATAAATTAATAAAGGAATTTGAACTACAAAAGTATGCTAGATTCCTTGGGAATTATATTGAATTAGAAAGAAGCTTAATGGGTTTAATCTAATATTATTTCCACAAAAGTAGGTAATTGAGATTAATTAGGTACAATATTTAGACCTTGAAAGATGTTTTAGATTAATTTAGGCTAATTCATCCTTTTTAGCTTAAACAAACATAGAGAGCTAAAATAATTCATCATTGAGTACCGAATTAGTGGTAAAAAACCCAATCTTGGTCTTCATTATATTAAAGTCCACCCAATTAGCTATTTAGTTTATTTTTATTATTTAATCTTATAATTTTATTCTCTTTTACCTTACTCATTGGTTTAGGTAGGCAAAAACATAAATTTTGGTAATTAAGCTCTAGTCCTTGTGGGATTGACCTTGATAACTACAACTAATCCTTGTGATTGCAGATTTCCCTATCAAGTTTTTTGAGTTGTTGTCGGGGACTACGATGTTAATATTGATTTTTTACATGATTTGGCTAGGCTAGATTTTTTATTTATTTTTATTATTTTATTTTATTTGCTAAAAAAAATTCTTTTATGTGAGGGCATTAACCAAAATTACACAATGAAAACAATCTTGAACTATTACTAACTATTACAAACATAAGTGGGTATATAAGAGAGTAATAGAACACAGAACAAGTTATAATGGGTGATTAGAATCAGCTTCTTAATGATTTCACTTCCCCAGATGGTCAAGGCACACACTCGAGCACTACAAGGAACATTGCAGAAGCTAATAACTTTGAGCTGAAACCATCACTTCTCTCAATGGTTCAATAAAATCGGTTTGGAGGAGGTCCTACTGAAGATGCGAACCTCCACCCATCAATTTTTGTGGAGTATTTCAACACTGTGAAGAGTAATGGAGCAACCAATGATGCTACTTAACTCATATTGTTTATGTTCTCTATAAAATAAAACGCTAGGGATTGGTTGCATTCATTGCCAGCTGGGTCTATCACCACTTGGGATTAGTTATCTAAGGTGCTCCTAGTAAAGTATTTTCCCCCAAAGAAAACAACAAAAATGAGGAACCAAATCACAAGCCTTGCAGAAAAGGAAGGAGAATAACTCTATGAATCTTGGGACCACTACAATGAATTATTGAGGATATGTTCACCATGGATAAGAGAAGTGCCTTACTGTTCATACCTTCTACAACGGTCTTACTTACAAGACTAGGATGACTATTGATGTTGTTATAGGAGGAGCTTTTATGAATAAAATAATAAATGAGGCATACCCTCTCATTAAAAACATGGTGCAAAATCACTGTCAATAGGGAAGTGTGCATGCGCAGACATCAAAAGGTGGAAGGTATGACATCGATAACTTATATCATACATCATATAAATTTGATACTTTGCTTAACAAAGTTGACATCTTGAGTATCAATTCTATGGCATCTACTTCAACAATTACATGTGAAGTTTGTGGTTGTGTGGGTGACTCTACCCTAGAATGTTAATTAAGAAACCCCCATCCCCTGATAATTCTAGTGTTGAATAGATCAACTATGTTAATAATTTTAATTAGAAGATATACCCGGGAATCATATAAATTTGTCTTATAGATACCCACCTCAAAATCCTATGCCTGCATCTAATTTTTCCCCTCCTAGTTCTCATGCCTCTTAATCATATCCTCCTCCACAAAGGTCCAATTTGGAAAATATGATGGAAAAATTTGTGATGACTCAATCTAAATTGAATTGAGAGTTTAAGAAACAACAACAAAATATGAATGAGGTAGTAAAAAATTTGAATTTAAGAGGGATTCCCTAGTTACACATAACAAGACATTAGATACCTAAATCAATCAATTAGCAAAAAATTCTAGCTCGTCTTGTAAGCCTTCAGATATGATACATGGAAAACCCAAGATAAATCACAAAGGTCTTGTGAATGTTATAGCCTTTAGGAGTGGAAAACAATAAGGATCTAAGATGAGGGAAAACTATAACACCCTAAAATTTTATAACATTTGCTTTTGGGTATTTAACCTTTTTATTCAAAACTAGCCCTTAAACCTTAGCCTAATTATTTTATTATTAACCTTTCACTTGTAATCTAAATAATTTCTTGAATATTTTTTCCTAATTATTTTACCTCTTTACTTTTTGTTAAAACTATCCTAAACCTAATTATGTTTTCTAATATATTTTTTTCTTACTCGGTATCCTAACCTACCCAAAATAAACCTAAACTAAAATAAACTACTCTTACTCTACCCTACCATTTTTACCCCTTCTAATTTACCCTTTGCTTGCTCGATTTCTCTCCCCCAAATGCTCTCCTATTTTCACTTTCATTCTCATGTTGTCACCCCATCACCCTCATCTTACTTATCTATCAAACCTTCACCATCACGTCCCTCACCAAAAAACCCATTTGCTTGTGTACATACACACACACATTCACACATGTTCCCTTCCTCTCTATCTCAACACAAAAACATCTCCATACTTACCTCTTACATTTATGTCATCAACATAGCCAAACTCATTTCCCCTCTCTTTTCTTTGACCAAACCCAACAAACACTACCCTTCCTCGACCTTATTTGGTTTCACTCTCAATAAAACCACCCTCCATCATCGCCTATGCCACTCCCTTTTCCTTTTCCATTTCAACCTCCGCCCTAACTATTTCCTTTTATTACTTGTGCATCACCCCTATACACCATCACCACCTTAGTCGTATCCCCGACACTTCTTGCGCCATTTTTAACTATGGATCCAACCCTTATTGAACCCTCTCCCTCAACGCCTTACTTCCTCAACTAAACACAAACTACACAACCCCTCCTCCTACTCCCTTTTGCCATTCCATTTTCCCCCAACCATTTCTTTAGCCTTTACCAACTCTAGCTCTTCCCCTTATTGGTTTTGTTTGGTTTCGTAGAAACTATCACTGACCAACTCCAACCATCACCATTTTCTTCACCATCATTGACCTCCTCCTCCTCCTCCTCCCTTCTCCCCTATCATTCATTGTTCCTTTATCTTCCTCCCCTACTACAATTTTGATCATTTCCAACTACCCCCTATTTGACCTATCCTATCATAACCCACCAACCACCTTCGGTGCCACCCTCCGTTGCTCCTCCTCCTACTTCAGAAACTTATGTCATAACCTCCCAGCTTGTCTCACCACCTTACAATCACACACCACACTCCTCCTTCTTCCCTCGTCATCCTTGTTGCAAAATCCTTCATCCCTTGTCACCACCAGCCTATGACGAGCTTGCCCATCAACACCATCACAACCCCTACCATTGGATTTTCTCTCATCATCTTTATTTTACTTGTTCCTCATTCCCATCTATGCAGCCACGACCTCCACCATCCTTATCCTAGGCCTAACCAACTAAGCCACCTCCCCCTACTTATCGCACTACCCTATCCAACCCAACAACCACCTCTCTCACAGCTATTATCCCAACCCAACCAACCAAGCTCCAACGCCACTACTACCACCTACTAACTAGCACCAACTATCACCACCATCTCCACCTTTACCTCATCCTTCCACACAAGCTAGCAAACCAGCTAGCAACCCCCTTTTCCTAAGCACAACTCACATTGCGCATGCAACGTGAGAAGTTTTCATTAAAATATTTTTTAACTTATTTTAATAAAAATATTTTCTAATTTTGGAGAATAAATATTTTAATATTTATAAATATTATTTTATTTATTAAATATTAATTCAATAATTGTGGTATTATTTATAGGTACCAAAATTTGATTATCAAGGCCTTGTAATTTTTAGTAGGATGCCACTAATTTATATTTTTGTTGGAATTCAGGTAACTTTTGTACTTTAATAAAATAGTAAATATCACATTATACACTACAAAATATTTTGAGCATGATTCATTATCTTATAATTATGTGTATATTATTATTATCATGCAAATTGATAAATAAAGAAAAGAGCATGTTATATTATGAAAAATAATTCAATTACAAAAGTATGGGAAAATGATTTTTATGATTATGTACGACATGTAGGTAGAAAATGATAGGTTGAGCATGTTTAGATATAATTGTGAAATAATAATTATCGATGTGTACCCTAGGGATAATTTAGTCATTTTTGGTGTATTATGATATCTATCCTAACAAGTATATCTAAAGTATATTATATGTTGTTAAGCATAAGATTGTGTGATCATGGATGTATTATATGTGCATACTAGGATTTATGTGTCGAATCTTGAATACGGGCAAAGTGGTCATTTCACTCATCTAATAGTTTAATTGCATAATAAATAATTTAATTATTATTCTATAGCCTTTTCATGACAAATCTATAATTAAAATATGTTTAATTATTAAAGAGGATGTTAATGTGGTAATTTTGATCCTAGGAGCATTTTGGTTATTTTTGGCCTAATGCGACAAAATGTGAATAATTGAGCCTAGGATGGCTTTAGTATATTGTTATAATTAACCTTAGTAATGATCTTGTTTATGGTTGTCTCAAAATAATTGGAAATGAGTAAAATGATTAATTGTGGAAATTGTATCTATGTGATTTATATGTAATTTCATGGTTTCCTTAATAACATGCTAATACTTAAAGTGAAATATCTTGTGATTGAGAATGGTGCCTCTTTAGGGGTTGCTACCATAAATTTGTGGTTTAGCCCATAGTTGATTCTGATTTTTTTCCAGTGTGCCTTCATGCTTTACCCAAGCCCTATATCTTACTCTATTTAGTTATATGGACTGATATAGGATATGTATACTTATGAATTAAGTTTTCTTTTCAATAGAGTACTTTTTTACTTTAATGTACCAGTATGACCAGGGTACCTTTAATTCCTTGGGTTCATAGCCAATATGATACTATATTGCCTTGGATGTTGGTATGACTAGAGTATATTAGTGTCTTCGGGTTGATTGATATTCCCTCAAGTAAAGAAAAATAGAAATAATTTATTAATTATTGGATTGTTCGGTAGCAGCCTTTGTGCCTACTTGTGGTTTTATAGAAGCCTTTTTACTTACCTATGGTTCTATAGTAACCTTTGTGCCTACATATGGTTTGGTAGTGGCCTTTATACCTACCTTTGGTTCAGTAGTAGCATTCGTGTGTACTTGTGGTTCAGTAGTGGCCTTCGTGCCTGCTTGTGTTTTGGTAGTAGTCTTTGTGCTTACATATGATACTATAGATGTTATTGGTTTGTGCCTATAATCTTACCTATTTTATGAGATTTATTGGTATTGATAGTGAGATATGTGATATATTGTTATTTTCTTGGTTTTGGTTTGATGTTATTTTTAATTATACTTCAAAGAGCATATCTTAGATGTTTGATTAGTAAGTTTCAGTTGTTCTTAATGAACAAGTATGAATAGTATATATATGGTGGAATTTATTTATATGAATGATTATCATATTTTAATCAACACATGTATATTTTGATTTTTTTATACCATTTAATATTGTTATGCCTTATATGTGTTCTATGCTAGTATTTCATATTGGTTTAGTATAAAGGTTTGCTCGCTACCGTTGTACAAAAGGGTTCCTTTCGTAGGCCTTTATCTATTCAATGGGCAGTGGACTTTGCAATTTAGCTTTCAATTTCAGTCAAAAGCTATAGTTCAAATTGAGAGCGTAGAACTATCTACTGTCTTTTTAGTATATTTGATGTTGGTTGTACTAGGATGTGTGTATCCTCCTGTTCTTTCTCTCTTTTGATTTTTGTAATTGTTGATGTTGCTTTTGTTTAGCATAATACTTATCTATTGTTCTCTCTATCCTATTTCTTGTAATAAATTTATTAATTTAAGTGGAGTAATAATTTTAGTCTTAAAACTTAGTTTGATAATGGTAGAGGAAACCAAATTTGTACCAAGTATGGTGGTAACACCCACCGTTTTTATTATTTTAGCATCTGCCCTTAAATCTTTAAAAGCAAATTTTTTAAGTCCTAAAAATTGGGGTGTTATAAAAATAATGGGGTACATGGTCCTCATGAAGAAAAAAGATGAAAAGATGGTAGATAAGGATAATGAGATCCAAATTGAGGAAGCAGAAAAAAGTAGAGGCATATGTGCCTCCCGCTCCTAACAAGCCTCTTCTACCCTTTCCCTAAAGGTTAGCCAAGGATAAGTTAGAAAAGCAACTTGGGAAATATTTGGAGATTGTTTTTATAAAAAAAAACACACTAATATCCCATTCACTAAGGTTATTTCCCAAATGCCTTCTTACGCCAAGTTCTTAAAAGTGATCCTCTCTAGTAAAAGGAAGTTAGAAGAATATGAGACTATGTCCCTTACTAAGGAGTGTAGTGCTATAATTAAAAATAAGTTTTCCTCCTAAACTTAAGGATCCAAATTAATTTTCAATTCCTTGTATTATTGGTAATGTCTCTATTAACGGTGGTTTGTGTGATTTGGGTACAAGCATAAGCTTGATGCCAATTTCTATTAGCATGAAGCTTCGTATAGGTGATTTGAAACTAACTATGATATTACTCCAATTGGTAGATCAATTGGTAAAATATCTTGTAGGTATACTTGAGGATGTGCCTATTCAATTATAACTTCTTTATCCAAATTGATTTAATTATTTTAGAAATAGAGGACTCTAACACTCTAATTATATGGGAATACCCTTCCTTGCTACTACATGTGCTCCAATCTATGTTAAAAATGGAAGGATCTCCTAAGTATTTGAGTGGAGAAGGTATAATTTGATTTAAGCAACCTCTAAATGATAAAGTTTGTTATAGGGTCAACATGATTGACAAGTGTACACATGAGCAATTTACAAGCCATTACTCAGTTGATCCACCAGAGAAGTGTTCGATAAGTGACGACTCAATAAATGATGAAAACCCCGAGGTAGCCACATGTGCCCAATTTTTGGAATCAACATCAACTACTCCACTTCAAAATACAAAGCTTGAAGTATAAAGTCTAATGCTAAATCCAAAAAGTTCTACTTATAAAGTGGATAAAGCACCAAAGGTAGAACTAAAACCCCTCCCATCCTCTTTAAGGTATGAGTTTCTTGGTCCTAACTCTACTTATCTTATGATTTTGAATGCTTTTTTGAATGAAAATTAAACTAATAAGTTGCTTTAAACACTTAGAAAGCACCACAAGGTCATATGATGCACCATGGATGACATTAAAGTAATCAACCCATTGATTTGTATGCATAGAATTATCATGGAAGATGATCATAAACCCTCTATAGAAGACCAACGTAGATTAAATCTTAACATATAGGAAGTGGTTAAAGAAGAGGTACTTAAGATACTATATGTTAGGGTAATTTATCCTATTTCAGATAGTGAATGGGTTATTCTAGTCCACATGTTTCCTAGAAAAAGGGGTGTAACTATAGTTAAGAACAAGAATAATGATCTAATTCCTGCTAGGACAGTTAGAGGTTGGAGGATGTGCACTGACTATAGAAAGTTGAATAATGAAACACAAAAATATCATTTTCCCCTTACTTTTATAGAGAAAATGTTGGAAAGATTGGCTAAGCACTCTTATCTTCTTATTTGGATGGCTATTCGGGGTTCTTCCAAATCCATATTCATCCTAGTGACTAGGAAAAGACCACTTTCACTTGCCTTTTGGTCTTTATAATTCCTCTAACACTTTTCAATAATGTATCATGGCTATCATATTTGATTTTATAGAGGACAGTATAGACGTGTTTATGGATGACTTCTCTGTGCATGGCACTACTTTTGATGGTTATTTAGCTAACTTGTCTTGAGTTTTGTAGTGTTGTGAATAATTTAATTTAGTCCTAAATTGGTAAAAAAAATTACAATTTATGGGAAATTATGGAATAGTTCTAAGACATAAAGTGCTTGATCTGGACATTGAAGTTGATTGAGAAAAAGTGGAAGTCATTGAAAAATTTTCTCCACCAATGTCAATTAGGGGAGTAAGAAGTTTCTTAGGCCATGCTAGTTTCTATCAGTATTTCATTAATAAATTTTTGAAAATTGAAAAACTCTTAACTAACCTCCTTCTTAAAGATGATCTCTTTGATTCCATTGATAAATTTCTCAATGCTTTTCTTAGGTTGAAGGAAGCATTGATAACAACTCCTATTATACAGCACTGGATTATAATCTTCCATTTAAAGTTATGACTGAAGCAAGTGATTTTACAGTTAATGTTGTGTTGGGATAAATAAAAAACAATATATTTCATGTAATATATTATGCTATTCATACTCTTGATGAGGCTCAATTTAACTATGATTCCATAGAAAAAGAGCTATTAGCAATTGTTTTCACCTTAAACAAATTTGGGTCTTACTTAGTGGAGTCCAAAGGCATTGTTTATATCAAGCACCAGGCCATCAAATATATTTTAAGCAAGAAAGATGCCAAGCCTAAGTTTATTCAATTGATACTACCGCTACAAGAGTTTGACTAAGAGATAAAGGACACAAAAGAGATAAGAAATATAGTGGCAAACCATTTGTTGAGGGTGAATCAAGAGTCATGTGATAGGGAGGAGGATGAACTACCAATTGATAACTCCTTCCCATTTAAAGAAGGCATGATCATGTTATAAAACACACACTTTTTTTTGAAATTGGCCTCCCCAAATTTCAAAGAATAGGATAGGCAAACTAAAAACATAATTTATAGTATAAAACATGGGCCCCTATGTTTTCCACTAGCACCTCTCTTCTTTACCAAACTTAACCAGCACTTTATCCGTGAACATGGGGATCCTCTATAATCTTCACATAGATGGAATTTTGTTATTCTAAGCTCTGCCTTACATCAAGTTTAAGACACAAAATCATGCAAAATTTATGTCCTACATTTAATATTTTAACCATTCTAAAACCATTCAACTATTTTAATATTTTAACTAGGATCATGGATCATTTTATAATTTTTGGATTATAAGATTGTAGAATCTTGGGATCGAATTGAGATTTTAATAACTATGGAGCAAATAATGCTTCTCCATCCAAAAATTTAAAAGTCTAATAATGTCACCCACAATAGATAAACCTATAAAACCACATATTTTTTAAATTAAATTTTAATAGGATTAATTAATTTATTAACATTATTTGATGTAGATATTTAATTATTTTAATTTTGATTCTTCTTAAGGTTCTATTGACACTTTTGAAATAATATTATAATTTAGTTAATCATTGTTGTTGGTTAACATTTTATATAAATTTATTCTTGAACGTGATTTTTATTATATTCATATGATTTAAATTTTCATTTAAAAATATCTTTATGTTCCATTATATTTGTTTTTAATATTTTCAATTTATTTTTTTATTATAAATTCATTATGGGAATGTGATTTTGCATTGAATTATATTTCATTAATAAAATAAATTATTTAAATAATAAATTTCCTTTAAAATAGTAAAATTATTTTAATAGATTTTTTATATATAAAATAATTCTTCATTGAATTTATCTATTTTTATGAGGTTGATAAAATCTTTGAAAATTTTAAAAATTTAAGATTCTTGTAACTTATTTATGAATTTATTTTAAAAATTAATTTTCTAGGATTTTTTACTTTTTGGTTTCCAACTTCCAAGTGAGATTTTTAAGAAATCATTTAAATTAATCCCAATTTATTCTTAATTTAAATATTTTTCTAGATAGTTTTAAATATTTTTCGAGATAGTAATATATATTTTCGTAAACAATAAGAGCTCTTGAAATCATTGGTATGTCTTATAAAACTTTTCCTAAATCCTTTAAATAGTCTTCATATTGATTTTATATCTTCAAACCTATACAAAAGTAATTCCATTAATTAAATCTCAAATAAAATTATCCATTAATATTTTTCAAATATTAAATATCCTCTTGTGTGTATGTGTTTTAGTGGGGAAAAACTAATGAGTTGGTCCCCGCCACCTTTTCTTCTTTTCTTTCCATATTCTCTTTTCTCTTCTCTATCTTCCTTTCCTATTTCTTCTTTACATGAACCATGCCCAACTCCAAAACTCTAACCAGCTATTCCTACTCCTATTCTGCATTAATCTCAAGTCACCACCTCACCAATGCAACTCCACCACCTATATCTATCACCACCATACTCCAACATAACAATCACATGAAGTGGCAACAATGAGAATGAGTTTCAAACAACATAAAAGCCGCAAGACCAACCAAGTCAATCTCTTCAACCCTAGATAACTGCATGCAAGCTTTGGTGAACATCGAACAAGCCTTCCCTTTCCATGGCCAAGCTTCATTTAGCTCATAAAAACAACTTTAATTTGGTATATTTTACTCAAGCCCTAACTTTAATTTTAATTGATTTTGGATAAATCGGGCTTAATTAAGTAACATTGATTATTGGTTTATGTATATATGACTTGTAGGATTTATTTGGAGTGGTTAATTATATTATATCTTATTGATTGGTAAATTTGAATTTTTGAACTAAATATATTTGAATTTATCTCAATGAGTGAGTTTTGATAATTAATTGTACAATATGTTTGGAAGTGTGTCTAATTTCATGTTGGCGGCTTTCATTTGATAAAATTGATGAAATAAATTGAATTGAAATGTTAGGATCAAACCCTAATTGGAGAACCATGTCTTTGAATTAGATTTAATTTTTGAGTTATTTCTATCTATTGGCTTTTTGGAATTTTTTAGAATATGGCTAATTGTATTTTTGGTTTGTTAATTTAACAAAATTATGAGAATAGGTTGAATTGGGACATTTAAGACATAAATCTAATTTTCTTAAATTAGTGCATGTCACTATCACTTTTAATTGAATTAATTATTTTATATGGCTTAGTATAAAATTAATTTCATATTTCGATCATCAATTTGAAAAAATAAGTAAGAATTGACCAAATTCACATTACAAGCCAAAACCCTAATTTTTTTTAAATGGTTGTCTTAATATAGTTAATCATAATATAGTTTTTGTTGAAATTGGTTATCTAGAATGATATAAAATTAGTTTAATTTCATTTTTTAATTATCAATATGAGGTAATCAAACGTAATTGGTTGGTTTGTAGTTCAGACCTAGAAACCCTAACTTCTAAAGATAGTCTTACGAAATTGATCTACTTATGCCTCTTTTACCTAGTTGATTATTAGCTTTGATTTAAAATCATTTGAATTGTGTTTTTATCTTATCGACTTGGATTGGTTCTTTGAAATTGGTTTCTTTTCCTTTTAGGTTGCAAAACCTAATCATTAAGTACTTTTTGAAAGAAAAAAAAACTTACCATCTATAGTCCTTCCTTCGAGTCTTCAAATTGATTTGAAATGCCCTAAGTGTTCTTTGCTGAATTAGATTTAGTTAAAACTTAATTTTGAATCTTAATAGAGATAGTCTCTTAATTCCATTTGTGTTTTCCTTTATTGATTAAATTATAATACTTGAATTATTGGTGGACAATGTAGTTTTCTAACCTAGTCCTACAATTTATATCGATGATCTTGGAAAGCATTATTGTGAATCCTCAAGCTAGTGATGCTCCCCTCTTTCTTATTTTTCTTGTCTTGATTAGGCCTTAGGAAAGTCTTTACTTACCTTTGCTTAAGGTGTAATCACGAGATGTATGTCTTCTTGAAGTTTAATGTGATGAGTATGTTTTATGTGATTTAAGTATGACTAGTGTATACTATATCTTATACAATACTTTCATGTATCTATGAGCTTATAATTTTCAATGTGAATAGATGTTAGCATGCCTCTTGAGTATTGTATGAGTTTGAATATATGAAGGGTTGAGAATTATTATGGATTTAACATGCTCAACTAAATTATGAAATACTTGGTGATTCTAGAGCATTTTTTGGTGTGTTTGAATTATAATTAGTTTTGGAAAATTTTATGATTGATTATGTAACACCCCCAAAATTCAATCCTGAATTTTTTTTTTAAAGAATAAAGCGGAAGCTAAAATAGAATTTGGGGAATATTACTGCCACATCTAACACAAGATAAATGTCTACCATCTATCTCATGCTAGATGCAAGGCTAAACCTGTCAAACAAAATTTCAAATATCTATGCCGTGAGGATAAACTCCCACCAGGAGATATCGACAGGCAGATGGCAAGTGAATATTTTCATTGAATAAAAGCATCGCTGAATGAATCGGCAAAACCTGTGAAATAAATCTGAATTTTAAAAGCTTATCGGAGTATGAGGAATTAAAATTTAGTTACAACACCCATCAAATTTTAAATACAACACTTGAAACTTCCGAAAATAAATACAATCAAACAAGACAATTTTTGATGGATCAAATTTCCGGATTGCCTACTCTCTCAAACCAAGCCTTCCACCCAATTACCATATCTGATCTCAAACCTGCACAAGAGGTCTGCTCCCCACCATCAATGGATCATCACAGGACCCATTCAACCAAGGTAGCATCAGTACGGGTCCAATACTGAGTAAATCACACTACCCTATCTTACGAGAGAGACATAAACTATAACATCAAGTGCATATTGAATCATGGTACATTACGTTGATACAATATTATGCATACTCAAAACCCACATCATAAGTCCTACCATACACATATAATAACATGCGAAACATATGTAACATCTTATACCAATAAGAGATTCAGATAACCCAACAGGGCATTTTTGGACAACGCCTAAACCAAACCAAGCAGAATCGGGCATTTATCAAGCGGGCATTTCTGGGCAATGCCAAACCAAAACAATCGAGCATTTAGCCCCACGAACATTACTTAGGGACATGTCCAGCCCCAGTCGAGTAGACTCATACTTTAGATCTCTGGTAAATATAGTCAATTCACATCATAGTCTTTATCAATTCATGTGAGTGCGGGAACACCACTATTATAGCTGGTGGACCGGTTATGCAGGGCAAAACGCGCCTGGCCACTATTATAACTGGTGGACCGGACATGCAGGGCAAACCGCTCCTGGCCACTATTATTCACCGGTGGACCGGTCTGGCCCCGACTCACATGATGTTTCACTATAATTACTTCGTATCTTTCCCATGTCTTATCGTTATTACATTCAGTTTGTTGAGTACGGAATCCCCCACTATTATAGCCAGTGGACTGGTCTTGCAAGGCAAAACGCACCTGGCCACTATTATAGCCGGTGGACCGGTCATGTAGGGCACCCCGGCCCTAGCCACTATTATTCGCCGGTGGACCGGTTTGGGTCCAGCTGAACATCTTCCTCTTTAAGTGATTAGTGTCTTAACATATCTTATTTGAAAGTATTTTACCCTTGACATGCATGGCTAACTATATCCACACTTACCCTCCCAGGAGAGCCCGTCCCATATCTTGGGACTCTTGCGCCCCTTATCACACCTCGATATCCATTCCCCTTTACACTTACACATAATGAAAACCAACTCTTAAGGGTGTGGGTTAAGGCCCAACACCTCGTGACATCAAACTCCATCCACTATCACTCTCTAGGGTTTCCCTTGAAACCCTAATTGGACCTATGTGGCCCAATTTCCTCTTACCTTACTACAATTAATTTATTTATCGTCCAACACCTCATCTCATTTAATTTCAACCCCAAATCATATCACTTTACTCATTGATTTCGTAGGTGATCGAAAAACCCTAGCTGCCCACTCCAAACCCTAGCATATTTCTTCCCCCACATGTAATCTCTCTACTTTCCACCTAACATTACTTACTTCCCATGGCACCCATACTCATCCCTCATATATTAAATTTCCACTCTTAACCCATCACTCCACTCCTCCTTAGTTGTTCTTACTTCCACATTTTCCCCCATATTAGGGTTTCCTCCCAAACCCAAATCAAAGTCTCCTATACATCTTACACCAACCTACGTACTATTTTTCACCCAAAGTTTCCAATCACTCCACAATTCTCCCCTTAGTTTATTTACACCCTAATACAACTTTTCTCACGTAAAGATCTTCCCCATGCAAGATTTATCCACTCCATGCAAACTCTCAAAGTCCCCATGCAAATTTTAAGGCTCCCATGCATGGTTCCCATCTCTCATTCATTTTGGCCATTCCTCCCTCTTTAATTTCCTCTCACGGATCATGAGGTATTTTGGTCAACCTCATATCCCCCTTAGTCAACTCACTTTGCATTTCCCCTTTTTATCCTTTCACCTCACATCATATTATTAATATCCTAGCATGCATGTCCTAGAGGGTCATGTCATAAAATATCATAAACACAACAAAACAATCATTATACACATGTCATAAGGAATTCATATAAGCATACCTCAACTCCAAGCTGTGCTACAAGTAATTAGTCATTAAAATCATATAGTACACAACATGGCATAACACATGGCACATAAGGCACATAACACACATATACGTTCCTACGCCTCTTCCGGATTTTGACTTGATTCGCCTATAAGAGGGAAAACTATGGATTAACTTCCCTCTAACCAAAATTTCTATCCTTCCTACCTTACCCTTATCACAACTTACTATTAGGGCTAAAAATAATAATATTACTTTTATAAGTAAAAGTAGGGTTATTATTCCTAAGGTAGCAAATCATGCTACTACAAATCAAAAGTAGGTCTTAATAGCTACAATAATTTAAAGTAATTATAATAATATTTATATTATTAACGGTAACAGTTTCAATGTTACTAATAATGATAATAGTAGTAGTGATAGTAAGGTTAGTGATATATGAAAAATTAATAATAGTGACAAGGTAATAAAAATAATAATAACAATAGCAATAATAATAATAATAATAATAATAATAATAATAATAATAATAATAATAATAACGATAATGATGTTAAAATAATAATACTAAAGTTATAGGTCATTAATAATAATAGTAATAACAGTTACGAATATTTCGAAGTTAGGCTAAATAATAATAATGATAATAATGATAATAATAACAACAACAACAACAACAACAACAATAATGATGTTAAAATAATAATACTAAAGTTCTAGGTCATTAATAATAATAGTAATAACAGTTATGAATATTTTGAAGTTAGGTTAAGTAATAATAATGATAAAAGGTAGTAGTAGTAATAATAATAATAATAATAATAATAATAATAACAACAACAACAACATTAAGAATAACACTAATAATACTACTAAAATAACCAACATTTGTATAACGAGGGTTTAGGGGTTGGGGAGTTTAGAGGACCATCTAGGGATGGTGGTGGCACAGGCGGCGGCGCACGATGGCGGCGGCGATGGCGATGGGGGAAAAGAGGTAGAAAGATCAATGTGTAGGCTAAAGGAGAGGGATTAGAGGGGTTTTTGAGGTGGAGGAAGGTGCAACAGGTGAAGAGGGGTAGAATGAAGGTGGTGGTGTGGCTGGGAGTGGCGGCGCACGATGGTTGGCCCACCGGCCGAAGGTGGTTGGAGGTGGTGGAAGATGGGGGAGGTAAGAGGAGAAGGAGGTAGGGGAGATGATGGTATGAAAAGGTAAGGGAAGGTTTCCTGGGTGTTTTGGAGGGTGGAGGAGGTGCTGGTGGTGGCTGGATTGGCGACGGGAGGCGGCGCAAGGGGCGGTGAAGGGTTGGTGAGGACTGATCGAGGTGGCGACTTTGCACGACTGGGGCAGCATGTGCAGGGTGAGGCAAGGGGTGGTGGTGGTATGGTTTCATAGAGGAGGGTGCAGGGATGGTCTCGGTGGGCGGCGTTTGTTGCAGCGATCATCGGCGGCGGCGGAATATGCAACTGTTTGGGCGGTGGTGAGGGCAGAGTTTCTGGACTTGCAAAAATGGGAGCTCGACTATAGCTTCCCGGGGGTGTATTTATAGGCCAATTGAGGGGGGAAACGATAAAAGGAGAAGAAGAAAACTGGGGGCAGGTGAGGGAGGTCACCGACCGGCAGTGGCAGCCGGCGCATGCCCTACGAATTGCAGGGTGTGTTTGGCTCGGTGTGGGGAAAAGGAAAGGGGGCAGTATGTGTGAGGGAAAGGACAAGTATGCTGGGTCAAAATTGGAAAGGAAAGCGACGGGAATGGCAGGAGAGGACAGCCGGACGGAGCAGGTGGTCGTCGGTAGGCGCAGGCTGCGGTCAGGGGTTGCAGGCCCACGTGAGGAAGAAGAAGACAGGCGCGAGGTGGACCGTACGGTCCAAGGAAAAGAGGAAAGGAGGGGGGGAGTCAGGCCGGTCTGGCAATGGTCATATTATCATTAAACGAGATGCGGCGTCTCAGAGAACTGAGGGTCAAAACGCTGCGTCGGAGCGCCGCAACAAAAGAGCCGAACGGCACTGGGCCGCGGAGGAAGGAGAAGGAAAAAAAGGGTTGGGTCGCGTCCAGGCCCAATCCGACGAGAAGAAAAAAGAAAGAAAATAAGAAAGAAAAAGGGGAAAAAGGAAAAATGGAATAATTTAATTGATAAAATAATAAAATAGAATCATTTTGGGTAATAAATTGATTTAATAATTTAATTTAGAATAATTAAAATATATGGGTTAAAAGGATAATTTTAGTGAAATAATGATTTAGAAAATTATTTAAATAAGAAGGGTATGATAAAATAACAAAAATTTTACTTTTAATTTATTAAATATTTATACCAAATTTCATACACTCAAAACTCCATAAAATAATTAAATTAAAAATATTTAAAATCTAATTTATGCAAAAATAAAATTTATTTATTAAAGTATAGGGTTTTAAAAATTCGGGGGATTACAGATTAACCATAGATTGAAATTGTGAGATGCCTTATGTTGGGTTTTTATGCCATGAAATTGTTAGGCTTTAGTACCACTTGAAATTGATCATCTTTAATGCCACTTGGAATTGATTGGATTTAATGCCACTTTAAATTTTTTAACTTTAAGGCAACTTGGAATGAAATTGATCATGGTATTACATTATGTTGATGGAAGTGATATTAAGTGTTGTTGTGTGGGCCTAATTTATGCTTATTTAAATCCTTAAATAAAACACCAAACACTTAAAATAAAAGATCTTGAATAGGGAATTGCACCACTAAGGATAGCTATCTGAGTCAAGTTTGGTATTCACTTAGTATCATTCCAATGTTATCTATTATTTGATCCCAAGTTCCTTACTAGGTTAGGAGTATCCCTCTTCTTCTCGGTATATTTCATCCCTATAAGGAATATGCATACGTAAGTGATTAGGTGTCACGTTATTTGGTGGCCTGATTACGTTCAAGTACTGACTACTTGTTATGGTTTATTTGAGTCTCTGTCCTCAATTTAAAATAATCAAATAGTTTTAATCACAATAATTGAAAACAATAATTAATTGTTCTCGTTCATTTATGAAATACAATATTTTATTATCCTACACATGTTGCTTATTTTTCTTCCTTACAATTGTGCTACCATATGATGCATGTTCTTATCTTGTAATCACAAGGTCTACTATCTTAATCCCAATTGGGCCTTATGTACAGAATTCTATCTTCTAGGATAAATGTGTTACTCACCATGAGTTTGTGTATCATTATATAATCATAACCCTATATGTTGTTGTAACACCCTTCGTCAGTGTGACCATGTAAGGTTACCTTAGAGTACTTTCGTATTAGTCAGATGACCCCTTAGATCAATACAAGTTCTTTAAGTGCACTTTTTCCTTACCCACAAGCTTTTCAATAATTTTCTAAGAGAATTTACGAAACTTCCTAGCAGGATTACCCCTCCTAAAAATTACTCTACAACAAGTATACTTAACTATAAAGTTCTCATGATGGAATCACTGAAATAATTAAATACCATGTTGATATAAATAGTCATATTAGTGCTTATAACACTCTACTCATAGAGGGGCTACCCGAGAGCACATTTTAATTAATTGGTTAACCCCATAAATTGACACAAGTCAGCAAGCTTAATTGTGGAGTTCTTCGGATGAAATCACTAAAAGGATGGTATACCATATTGATATAAATAGCCATATCAATCCTCATAACACTCCATCTTCATTGGAAGTTTTAGAAGCTTTCTAAAAACATCTCAAGAAGCACATGAGTGAGGATAAAGTACGCTTTAAGGACTCACACCAATATGTGGGGTTAGCTTATCAATCTAAAAATTCTCTAAGGTAGCTTCTGTGTGTTTGTATCAACTCAGGATATTACAAATGGTATTAAAGTGAAACCGTGATTGTGAGTTGAACTTGGATGAGTCAATCGACCTCTTAGCGGGATAATTCTTGGGATAAACTGTATTGAAAGAGTTAGTGGTTTAAGGGCAATAAGGACATTGCGTTATTTGAGTGAGGTGAATGTAATACCCCCAAATTAAACAGAGTGTTATAAGAATTGATATGAAACTTACATCAAAATGGTATACCATCCTTCTGGTGATTATGTCATAAGATCTCCATAGTCAAGCATGTTGGCTATGGAGTCATTTTTAGGATAGGTGACATTCCTAGAAAGTTTTAGAAGTTTTTTGAAAATATCTTAGGAAGTGCATGAGGACTAAGCATGCAAAAATGTCTCATGTTGATCTGTGGGATCAACCTATCAATCTGAAAGTGCTCCACTATAGCCCTCGTGTGGCCAAATCAACTCAAGGTGTCACAAGCGACCTCAAGCTAAACTTGGATGAGTTGATCAGTTATCTAGCATGATAATTATTGGGATAAACTACATTGAGATAATGGTTGATTAGCAATGAGGATGTTGCTTTCTTTGAGTAGGTTGAATATAATGCCCCCAAATTGATCTAAGTATGATAAGGATTGATATAGCTGCTTATATCAACATGGTATACTATCCTTTTGGTTATTTTATTTTAAGAACTCCATAATTAGGTGTGATTGTAGTGGAGCAATTTTTATAATGGGTGGCCCTCTTGGGAAGTTTCAAAAAATTTCTATAAGTATGTCGGGAAATGTGAGAGTGAGGACAAATCAAGCTAAAAAGAATCATATTGATCTATAGGGTCAGTCGGTCAATCTAAAAGCACTCTAGAATATCTCCCACATGTTTTATTGAATCGGGGTGTTGCAAATTGCATCAAAGCAAAACTACAATCATGATGTAAACTTAGATAAGCCAATCAATCACCTAGTGAGACAATTATCGGGATAAACTATATTATCAATCTATTAGTACATGTGTGAGTAGCTCTGTGATTAAAATATGAAACCAAGAATGACATATTCTATGTTATCTAAGTTATGCATGATAGTATGTTCTAGTATATTTCTACCTTTACGTAAATGGTATTAGCATGGCGCATGTTGATTATGATATCCATGTATGATAGATTTTGCATTGCATACTTATGTTCCCTTTGAGGAAGCAACTTATCTTACTTAGTACATAGCATACTAATGTGCCCATTTTCTTAGTCACCTACTTATTCCCACAAGCACAGGGTCATGTGCAGGTTTTTGGGAATGGCTAGTAATGGGTCTACCTTATTTTGGGTTCAAGACTATATCCAGAGATTCTTGTGGGGTCTGTAGCAGATCATGTTTTTGGTTTTAGGGTCACACCCTAATCTCATTTTAATGTAGCTCCATACTTTTATCTATTTGTATTCTTGTATTGATGTGGTCGGGGACCGATGAAATCCTTGATTTAACCAATCTTTTAAATGTTATGTAACTTAAATACACTCACTCTATTATTTTTAAATTAGTTGGTTGCTTTTAGCCTTGTATCGGATATAGGGTAGGCGGTGGATGTCTATCCTATGTTAGGTACGGCGGTAACACCCCACTGTTCCTAGGTGCCTTTTCAGCTTCCACACTATTTTAAATGAATTTTTTTTGTAGTAAAAAATGGGGGTGATACAATATATGACATGTATCCATAGGTAAAATGTTACATAATACAGCATCAACATAATTACAAATTTTGAAATATAAAAACACTTATTTAGAGACTCTTACCCTCTGTATTTTTTGAGCCATTGTAAACAATAGGGCCTAGGGTGCTTTGTATCATTACTTTCTACATTGGTGCATGAACCACTATCATTGATGACATTTCACACTTTGTCTTCCACCTCATGCTTGATCTTGAAACTTATGTCTTGTTGTTTTGAGTATGAAAATAAATGCACTTGTAGAATCCTTGACACAATATAGTGTTCTTGGCCCTATTCATCATAACCACTCTCTACATCATCACTTTGTTCATCCTCTACTTTGATCTACTCACCACTACATGGCTCCATGCTATAAATTTGTCTTGAAGTTAAGGCCTTTTCATTAGAAGAATATCTAGTAAAGTGTCAGTAACCTCAATACTTGAAGCATTGTTTCCAAGAATTCTCTCCCATATAGTCTTTCCTTTTTTCAATTCAGTTCCTTCCCATATTTTTATCACTAGGATTAGGCTTGGAAATTATAGAAAATAATGTCTTGTAAGTCATCTTTATCCTCTTCAATTGCTTCTCAAACTTTAAAATAACTTTCACCAATTCTTCTAATGTATAATATATATGCATATTTCAACCTTCTCACATACGTTTAAGTTGGGAATTATAAGGAAACTTGTACAAGTTTACGCCTTTTTCTCACGAATGTCACAAACCAACAATAATTTTTTTGAACTCCCCAACATATTCTTCCACATCATAAATCCTTGTTTGAATGTAGTCAACTTGATATAGTTGTTTTGCTCATAATATTGTGGTACAAAATGTTTCCAAATATACTTGTTCAACTTTTTTTAACGCCCTCATTTTTCACTAATGAAAATTTTTATTTTAAAACATTGAAGAAGCAGAAAAAATAGGGTACTACCACCATACCTAATATAGGATAGGCATCAGCCTCATATCCCATGTTAGATTCTATAATACTCCAAAATTTTAAAACATGGAATTTAATAATTAATCCTCATTTAGGGATCATTTAAATTTTAAATTATTTAATTAATTATTTTTTGGCCTTATGGGTTTTTAAAAAAATAGATATGATTATTTGATAAATTAAATTAAATATTTTATTATTTTATCATGCCCTTTTTATTTAAATAATATTTCAAACCCATATTTTACTAAAATTATCCTCTTAAATTAAATTATTAAAAATTAAATAATTTAATTTAGTAAAATAATTTAGCAATATAAATAATTAAATACCCTATTCCCAAAAATTATTTTATTTTTATTTTTCCATTTTTCCTTCTCATTTTTCCTTTTTCCTCTTTCCTTCCTCCTTTCTACCGCCCAACCCACTTCTCCTCTTCTTTCCCTCCCTTTATTGCCTGTCTAGCCCACCTCCCTTCTTCCTTTTTCTTTCCTTTTTCCTCCCTAGTTGGGCTAGCCCAATAGCCCCCTTCCCTTCCCCTTCTCCCTCATGCGGTGGCCATCCAATCCCCCTTTCTTTTTCTCACTCGCATGATCGGTCTGCTCCCCCTTTCTTCTTCTTCTTCTTCTTCTTCTTCTTCTTCTTCTTCTTCTTCTTCTTCTTCTTCTTCTTCTTCTTCTTCTTCTTCCTCCTCCTCCTCCTTCGCCTACCCATCAACCCTGTAC
Source organism: Tamarix chinensis (assembly GCA_030549775.1). Lineage (NCBI taxonomy): Eukaryota > Viridiplantae > Streptophyta > Magnoliopsida > Caryophyllales > Tamaricaceae > Tamarix > Tamarix chinensis. Next base: position 38,301,573 of record CM060177.1, read on the forward strand.
CTACAAATTCCACCCCTCTACACCTGCACTAGCCAATCTTCCCTCTCCCTCTCTCTCCCTTTTCCCTTTCCTTTTCATTTCAGGCCAAACCCTCCCCTTGCACAACCCTCTCACATGCCCCCCTCTTCCTCCCTTTTTTCCCCTGTGACCTACGAGATTGCACCCTGCAGTTCTGCGCCAGCCTATCACTGCCAACAGTCGCCTGCCCCTCCCACTCCCTTATCCTTACCCCTTGTCTTCTTCTCCACCCCTCGTCTTCCATCCTCTTCTTTTTTCTCTACCCAAAAGCTCTCAAAATCCCCTCCCGCCACCCTTTCAAACATAGCCACAACCATCGCCGCACCTCACCACCATCCAAACCTCCACCCATCCTCTTCCCTGCACTACCCTATACCAAATAAGACCCCTCCCCACCTCTAACTCTCCCCCTCTTCTCGCCCTGCTCGTGTAAAGTGGGCAACTTGAGTTGCCCTTTGCACCCTTTTGCTGCTCCTTGTGTCACCTCCTTCACCATGACCACCACTCCCACTACCTCCATCTCTACCTAAAAATCCTCCCTTTCCTTGTTCTCCCCCTCCTTCCTTCTCCTTTACTCTCCTCCACACTTGGTCACCGCCATGGCATGCCACCACCACCACTATAACCCCCTCTAACCCAGGAACCCTACCACCTCACAACCACCACTTCCCTTCCCTTTTTCCAACTCCAAAATCTTGCCTTTCTAATCACAACCACCTCAACCACCCTTACGCTACCGCCACCCTAGTTGTCACATCCATCCCTGGTTATGCCTTAACCCTTATTTTTATTTGATCGTAATTTATTTTACATATTTGCTATTATTAATCTTAATCTTAATCTTATTATTATTATTATTACTATTATTATTATTATTATCATCATCATCATTATCATTATTTATCTTATTATTATTATTATTATTATTATTATTATTATTATTATTATTATTATTATTATTATTATTATCATCATCATCATCATCATCATTAGTAGTATTAGTCTTTTTACTAATAGTTATTTAGAGGATAATAAAAGAAAAATGAGTAAGAGGGAGGTTAATATTAGTGTTCCATTCTTATAGGTGAACCAAACCCTTCCCTTAAGGAGGAGTAGGATTTGTGCTCCAAGCCTAGTGTCCTATTAGATAAGGATGCAGTTAAGGCTAAATTACATGTTTCATGTGTTCATGGGTGTTTTGGATATGCGCTTGTATTATATATGGGTATGTACTAAAATACTTTTAGTGTATGGAGCTATGCATGGAGCTAAGGTGAGTTGTGTATGTGTTATGATATGGGTGATATGACTTGTATTTTATGATATGCTCTTATGTATAGTTTCTATAATATGACATGTATGTTAGGAGGACTTAGGTGGCATGATAAGGTTGTAGGGAGCTAAAAGAAATAAAGAGCGTCGAGTGATTAGGAAGAAGTGAGAAAAAGGCCTAAGTACCTTATAATTCATGGGTGACAAAATAAAAGGATAATAATAATAAAATGAGGGGTTGGAGTAAATCTTACATGGAGTATTTAGCCTTTGCATGGTAGTAAAGTTTATGTGGGAAAAGGTGGTTTAAGGATTAATCATGGTGAGGGAAGCGTATTTTGGGTGATTGGAGTCCATGGGTGCAAAATAGTACGTGGTTTGGTAGAAGTGTGCATAGGGGACTTAACTAGGGTTTGTGGAAAAAATCGTAAGTGAAGGAAGTGTGTGGAGAGAGTTGATGGTGAGTGGTTGGAATAAGGGTTGATAATAGGAGGGTATATTATGAAGGGATATGAGTCAAATGGAAAGGAGGGTGGAGCGTGTGTGGATGAAATGATGGTGTAAAAGAATGGAGAAGTACTAGGGTTCGGGGTGGCTAACTAGGGTTTTCATGATCTCATGTGAAGGATGGGAAGTAAGGTTATGATGTTTGGGTGTGGACTGAGTGGAGTGATGGTGTTGGAAATAAAGGGAGCATGGGCCATGTATGATAAGGAGAGGTTAGGGCCACATAAGCCATATTAGGATTTATAAGGGGAAACCCTAGAGGGCAATGGTGAGCTAAAGAGGAGATATGGGAAAGTGGGCCTTGATCCACATGCATAGGAGTTTGGGTTTTCATGGTGAGTAAGGGAAAGGTGAGGAAGAAGTCTTGGAGTCCTAGGGTGTGTAGAGGTCCCAAGATATAGGATGGGGCTATTCAGGAGAACTGGAGTGAGAAGATGAGAATGGAAAGTTTAGTGGGGCATACATGTCCAGTAAGAAGGTACTTGTTGAATAAGACATGAATAAAACACTAACTATTTAAAGTGAAAGATTATTAAGTCGAGCCTAGACCAATCCATGGGCCAAAATAGTGGCCAAGTGCATTATGCCCTAGAGACCCATCCGCCAGCGAATAATAGTGGCCAGGTGCATTCTACCCTGGGTGTTTCGGATCCACTAACTATAATCGTGGGGGATCTCGAGCTCATTAAACCAAACCTTTAATGATAATAAGTCATAAAAAAAATACTAAACACTTGTATTTGAACACCAAGAGAGTCAAGGCCAAACCAATCCACCAGCGAGAACAGTGGTCGAGAGCAATTTACCCTGGAGACCAATCCATTGGCAAATAAAAGTGGCCAGGAGCGTCCTACCTTGGGTATTTTCAATCCACCAACTATAATAGTGGGGTTTCCATACTCACATGGACCTAAATTGATAGTTGTGTGAAAATGGAATTAATGGCCTGAATTTTAATGATTATGATTAACCGGACTGACACACTGCATGTATCATCTGCCTTTTATGTTTGTATGGTTTTGTCCATATGGTTGTCTTACTCAATACGTAGCGTGATTATCACCCCTTTCATGGGTGCTGCTCATTCCCACGATCAGTTACCCCTCCTATGTTTGTGTAGGTAAGAGACAATTCCTATGATGACTTTGATGTTTACGATACCATCGGTGGGACTAAGTGATGGCCTAATGTACTTGTCATAGGGTCTGAGAGGGTTTTATATATACTTATCTTTATCTAAGTTTCCTCTTGTTTTATTTACCGTTTTATTTCCCCCATAGAGGGTGTTATTGTATTATCATCCATTTTTGTATCGACTCTGACATTTGCGCATTCTGTTTTATTTTTAAAGTGTTGGACCTATTGCAGTTTTATTTTTTACTCATATTAATATCTTTAAATTTTCTAGCCTTGTAGTAGGTATGAGATTAGCTAGGGTTCAATCTTGTGACAATCACAACAATAAAACCCTTTGTTTTTGGTGTATGGTTTTCTACATAAACAAAAAAAATTCAACTGTAAATTTTGAGGGTGTTATAGATACATGTAAAACTATACCAAATCAAACAAAAGTAGAGTGTGTAAGAAACACGATATACAGATACTTAAAGAACACATTTACAAAATAGGATCTTGATGGTCCCCAAAATATTCAAATACATGAGAGTAAGTTCAACTAAAATATAAGACTACAATGGTAGAAAATAAAGGTAGCATGTAACCCCAACCCTAGTTCATTAGGAACTAAACAAAATTTTCCAGATATCTATGCTCTCAAGCCTCTAACCCAAATTGAGGTGAGCCCACTACTTTTTATCCCCTAAAACCTTCACATGGTCCTCTACTTGTGGGAATATGATCAAACAAATTATCACATTAGTATGCTTCATACTAAATAAGCCAAGTTACCTCCTCAACAGCAATCACAAGTATATAAAGTCCTAACATGATGTGGAGATCACCCTAACATATATCATGCTTATGCCATACCATTAGATATACATGTTCTATCATGGTCATATAATGCATCAAAACTTCATACCATACACGACTAAGAAAATGTAGGACTAATCACGCTTATCAACATAACATAAACATCATGGATAGAAACATAGAACTAAGCAAACAGGTTATTAGAACAACTTATGAGGATTTCTACCATCCATTCACATAGTTTTCCATTGGATCTATTTTCCATCTTACATAATCAATTAAGTCATTTATTTATAAGTCATTATTTCCTTTTCCTATCCTTTTCCCTTTTTTCTCTTTATTCACATCCTTATTCTTATCAAGCAATTGATTGTACACCATCCCATAGTCTCACATACCATGAAATGCTATCCAAACTAGAGGACATAAAGTCTTACTAAAGCCAAGTAACGACCAATGGATATAAAGTCTAGCCGAATCCAAAAACCACCTAGGTGACCAGACCCTTTAGTATCGATAACCACGAGTATATCTTTAATGTCTAAAGTAGGTAAGGTATCAATATCTACTAGGATCATAATCAAAGGCAAAGCAAGAAGGCACAAATAAAATGGACGAAGGCAAACTAACCCCTAGTAACTAATCAAGGATTGGGTAGCTCAGACCCATACACATATCAATAAGATTCCACTTTAAGTAATTAGTGCGTTATTTTCCAATGTTATATGATTATACAAGGCCTATACAACATCCAAGTAATACATCCACATACTCATTCCATCATAACCATTTTTACCCTCCAACTATGTAGTGGGATTTCTATTAGTACTTAACTAATATTAATCAATCCATTTTAGGAAAATAATCTAGATTGCATTACCCTTTGAAGTTATAATGTACTTATTTGAGTTTTTCCACTAAAGCCTTCACAATTACTTATTGAAAATGTCATGAGTTATAATCCATTAATTTAATCCATCCATTAGGTTATTCAATCTATTCCAAAAAGTGTATTTCCATCATTAAATGATCATATTTCCAAAATATATCAAGTTCAAAAAATAAAAATCACACTCTTTGGCTAAACCAGTCAATCGATTTGGCCTAATTGATTGATCAGTTTAACTAACTAGTTTATCAATTTGGGTCAACCAGTCCATTGGTTTACCTTAGTCCAACCTAGGGTTCCCTCAACCAGTCAATCAGTTTGGCCAAACTAACCAAATATTCTAAGACCAATCAATTAGTTCCCAGGTAAAATGTGGTAAATTTTACTAAAGGTATGTACAAGTACTCAGGTCATGCCCCGGAGAGTCAAAACAACGGCAAGTGGCTTACCACAGGTTGGTAGCTCTAGAATGCCTTGACTAGAACCAAGATAGTACATATGGAAATTAGAGGAGTACACTAGACCCCTCGAAATACATAGCACTATATACATATTTTTGGACCTAGATCACTGTACTGTAGTAGTCAAAGTTAGAATTATCAAACATCTTTACAAACATCTTTGCTACCATATTTCTGTCTTCGAATGGATCGTACCACACTAAAATGGTTTGTTGAACCTCTAATAATCCCTAGCCATGAGCGGATGCGGAACCATACTGTCTTCAAAATAGGGCATGCAAAAAAGAGGTGGTCATGATCCTCTAGCCCATTATGGCAAAAGAGGCAATCTTAGGGTCCAGCAAAAAAAGTAAGTCTGTCCCGGGTATTCAGGCGCCGAATGAGAGAAAGCTAGAAAATAAACGAATACCTTTTTATCCTGCTATGCTTCCAAACTACCTTGTAAGGACTCCATTTTTCAGATTTGGTACGGAATAACTCATAAGTTGCTTTAGTGGAAAACCCCTTGATGGATTGCCAGTCTTGAGGAGAGAAATGGTTCTGTCAAAGGACCCACTAATCTGCGAGATATAGTGAAATAAGTTGCTGATCTTCCTCAAAAATTGGGGCGTATCATGTGATGGCACAAAGTTCTTTAGACCCCCCCTATGCAGATAATGAGAGTGGATCCACTTTGTCTAAAGAGATTGTTTTTCGTCTTGTAAAAATCAAATATATTTACAGAGAAAAGTAGAATTCCAGGCGACCAGATCTTTGATGCCTAGACCCCCCTCCTTTTTGGCCAACATAGAGTTTTCCAAGCTACAGAAGGGGCCTTACCTTGCCAAAGGAATCTAGGACACAGGGAAATGATACGGGTAATGGCCACTTTGGGGATAGCAAAGATGGAGAGCCAGAACCCGAGAACACCTTGGATAACAGAGTTGAGAAGCTCTAACCGACCAGCAAATGAAAGAGCATTTATCTGCCACATTTTGAGATGTTCGCAAACACTATTTATCAAGGTCTCATAGTCTATAGTATGTAATTTGCATGGGTTGAGAGGAACTCTCAAGTACCAGAAAAGGAAGGTGCCAAGATCCATGTTACTTACCTAGAGAATCTCATTGGATGTGACCTCATTTACACCAGCAAGAAAAATTTGAGATTTAACCGAGTTCACATGCAGCCCCGAAACTATATTGAAATGGTCGAGCCCCTGAATGAGAATTTTGACTGATGTAACGTCCCCTATACTGAAAAGAATAAGATCATCCGCATAAGCTATATGGGTGAGCCCCATCTGCATACATTGAGAGTGGAAAGCGAAGTCCTTCTACAGCGACTATTTTTTGATTAATCTACTGAAGTATTCCATGTAGAGGACGAAAAGATAGGGGGGACAGTGGGTCCCCTTGCCGTAGTTCTCGAGCCCCTTTGAAGAATCCAAACATGTTCCCATTCAATTTGAGGGAGAAGCTAGTTGATGTAACACATTCCATAATCAGGTCCACAAATAAAGGGGGAAAGTTGAAGACCTGTAGAATTTTTCTGAGAAAGTTCCAAGAAATAGAATCATAAGCTTTACGAAGATCTACCTTTATCATACATTTTGGGGCAATTCTTTTGCAGGAATAATCCTTTACTAGTTCTTGTACCAACAAGATGTTTTCAAACATTAATCAACCTTTGACAAATGCACCTTGCTCGCTGCTAATAATTTTTTCCAGCACCTCTGCTACCTTGTTAGCAATAATTTTTGCTATTACTTTGTAGGTAGTAGAGCAACAAGCTATAGGACGAAACTCTGTCACTGAAGCAGTCTGTGGGGTCTTTGGTATGAGGACCAATGCAGCATGATTAATTCTTTTAAGGAGTCTTTGAGTACTAAAAAACTCCTGGATAGCTTTACAGAATTTAAGTCCAACTACCCCCCATGCAGCCTTGAAGAATTTGGGGGAGTATCCGTCCGGTCCTGGGGCCTTTAAGTCTCCCAGGGAAAAAATAGTATTCTTGATCTCTTCATTGGTGACTGGTCTCAATAGAGTAGGATGTTGGTCACTACTAACAATATTCCCTGACAGGAGGATCTCTTGATCCAGAGAGACATGAGGAGAAGAAGTGCCCAACAACCCCTTGTAATAATTCAGGAACTCAAACTCCATTTCCTGATCCGATTGGGACCACGAACCATCATTTTTTATAACACACACTATTCTGGTATTGCTTTGTCGAGTCGTGATCATGTTGAAGAAAAATCTGGAATTTAGGTCCATGTTAAACAAAAATTTATTTTTTTTTGGGCGATAAAGGAGGCAGCAGCACGTCTCAAGAACAAGGCAATTTTCCTGAGATGGCCCAAGTTTTCCAGCCCTTGCATTGAATTTGAGACCAATGCATTTTCTTGAGCTTCCATGAGCTGTTTCTCTACATTTTCTGCTCTCGAAATTATGTGAGAATAATCATGTTGGTTCGGCAAATTGAGATCCTATTTCAAGCCTGAAAGCTTGCTGCACAGGATGAATTGACTAGTACCACAAAGGGAGAAGCTCCATGCTTTACAAACCTTCTCCAGGAATTTGGGATGCTCGCACCACATGTTAAAAAATTGGAAAGGCTTTCTTCTCTGTTTAGCTTAGCCCACCGAGATGATGCAGGGTGAGTGGTTAGAGGAGCTTCCCAGGGGCAAGAAGGTAACCTGCACATTGAGATTAGAAGCAAAACCAGAGGCATTTAATAAAACATGATCCAGTTTACTTTTTACATTTCGGGCTGCAAAGGTAAAAAAACAACCCTAAAATGGAATATCCGAGAGCTAAGAAATGAGGCAGCACTCCTTGAAGTCTGCAGTTTCATAGTCTGTTATGGGTCGAAGGCCAACTATATCTGTTGCATTAAGTGGACAATTCAAGTCCTCGCAGACCAACCATGGGCCTGTCATGTTCCTGGAGAGGGCCATCAAAGATTTCTAGAGATCTTTCCTATCTCTTATAGTGTAAAAACCATAGATAACTGTAATAGAATATTGAATTCCCGAATTAATCACATAAACCATGCTTGTGAGAGCTTGTGGGGTGACTTCCTTCAGGGAAAAAGTAACAAAAAGTGGATTCCATAATAAGACCAACCGGCCGTTTGGATGGTTGGAGAAATTATCATAATGGAGCCAACCTCTGAAGAACTTATCTTTCATCACACACACTTTTGGGGAGTCTAGTTTCGATTCCAAAATGCTTACAACTGAACAATCACGGTTAGTTGCAAGCTTGGCAAGGGCTTTTTGTTTTAGGGGAGATCCCGCTCCCCTTAAATTCCATACAAGCATATTCATGACCCCATGAGGGATCTAGAACTTTTCTTTAAAACCACGGTATTTCTCAACTGATACTTCAAGTACCCCGGTTTCTTTTTTCTTGCAATTTTTGACACCACATGATGCCATGCTTCGTGTTCCACTGGTTGTTTTGAGGTGGAAGCTCTTTGAGTCCCACTAGGAGGAGGCAATTGTCCCTTATTTCCTGCTAGAGTTGGTTGATTGAGTTTTGGGTGCAAGGATTGAGTTTTCTGAGTTGTAGGCCTCTTCCCGAGATCCCTTCTAGTCTCAACAGTATGCGCACCAATGACAATAGCAACCGAAGCAGCAGAAGTAGCAGCTCTGTCTTCCCAATTATTTCTGGCTATGTTATCAAGGCCTTGATCAGTTCCAGCACCAGGAAGGGATTCATTGACAGGGTTTTGATCATGTCTATCATTTTCCATATCGCAGCCTTGAAGTCCATTTCCCTTTTTTTGGGGATTCCTGGATGAGGGAGGAATCCTGTGAGTACCCGAGATATGATTGATAATTTCTGGATTATCCAGTGGCTAATTGCGCTGACATGTGGGAGAATGATGTCCCAGAACACCACAACTTATGAAAACTTGAGGCAGGTCCTCATATTCAACTCTTTGGATGTATTCATCAACATCCCCAGTCACTTTAATCGAAGATGGGAGATTCCCTTTTACATCTATTTCAACCAATGCACGACCATATTTGATTTTGGTCTTTTGGAATGTAAGATCATCCATTATAATGGGTTTACCAATGAAAGATGCTTTTGCACTAATAGCCCTGCAGTTCCACATCTTAAATGGCAGATTCACTAAATGAACCCAAACCGAAATTTTTGTGATTTCATCCTCTTGAAAGGAGAAGAATTGAGGGATTTCCTTTAGCATCAAGGCTTTGCCCCTAATAAAATATGGCCCCCCAGTCAAAGCCATATTGCGTGCACAATCATCTCAAATTTTAGGACAACCCAACCCGAGCTATGAATTATGTACTTGAATGGTTGGCGGATGGCATGCTTAGCCACCCCCATCAGATACCTGTTTGGCTTAATACCCACAAAGTGGCCGAGAAGACAAGCTCCCCAAGCCGAATCAATAGATTGGATATGTTTTTTGGGGATAACAACCAAATCACCATTAGGGGGAACAAGTTCACATTTTCTGGACGGGATGTCAGAAAACAAATTTGCAAAAGTTTTTCGGGGTACCTAGGGATTCTATGAAGCATGGTCAAGTTCAACCAACCCTTCACACTGGAATTCAGGGATGTCAGCTGATTTTTTACTGTCCTCCCCCTGTGCACTTTCCAAATCCGACAGTAATTCCGGGATTGATGAGGTTGGTTCTTTCAAATTTTTCCTTTATTTCGACCTAGGACCCTGATGATCGCAGACATTGGAATTGATTCCAATTCGAATGCCCAAATTTGTTTGTGTCGTGCAAGACTGAGCTGGTTCCTTATGGATTGCACTATCAGGAACAAGCTTTTCCTCCTGCGAATCGCGAATTGGAGCTGGGGAGTTTTCTCAAAATTTTAGGGCTTCTAGTCCTGGGCAATTTGGACCCCGATTGGTCGAATCACTACCCAATTCCATGTACTTACCTGCCGAAAGCTCCAACGGATCTGATGAGGAAGCTCCATCTGAAGGATTTGTTCTAGTATTGACATCATTATGGGGGCTGGACACCACGCAGATCAGGGTTTTGTTCAAATCCTAACTCTTTGATGCTTTCTTTTTTGGTCCTATTAAAACATGGAGGGTGAGTGGGCCCTAAAATGGAATATTGTAGAAGAAGAGAGCAAGGAGGCAGAGAGGAACAGTATGAACAGTGATTTTTTGATGGTGCAAATTCTCTACCAGTGCTTGTTCTCCAATCAAATATTTCCACCAAACAAGTTGATGGGTTAAAGTACAAAGCAACCAAAGTCACTACAGACCAACCTGTTGATCAATTTCAGCCAACTAGTCAACTATTCTAAAGACCAGTCGATCAGTTTGGCCTAACCAATCAATTGGTCTTCTCCTAAATAGCATAGAACATGCATCTTTCATGCTAATCATACTTTAAAATCCTACCACATCCAAATCAAAACATATTATAGCAATATACTAATATTTAACAAGTTCATAAAGTGAATCATGCTTCACATTCAAGCAAATCAACCCTATTTTCTCTAAAATTATACCTTTTTTCTCATGATTCACAATTAATTCTACATGCATCAATTGGAAGTCAAACTCTCATGAAGGCATATAAAATTAAACTTTTACATAATATATCATATCACATGCTTATTCATGCCACATTTTAGAGCTAAGAATGCCTTACTTGATGCTTAATAAAAGTTTCCACCGAGTAAAACTCAAACTAGAAGGTTCTCAAATTCAAAAACCTTTAAAATAACAAGTTAAAACTCAAAAATAATTAAATTATTTTCATAAATTAGAAATCTAATTAGAAATAAAAATAGACTTACCGAACCCACAAGAAAAACAAAGGAAGACTTAGCTGAAAACAACTCAACTTCCTTCGAAATCTAACTTTCTCTTACTTAAGGATAAAACAAGAGGATGATAGAAAAAAGGATAATAAGAGTTAAAGGAATTTGATTGTAAGCTCAAATTGGAGAGGAAATAACACAAGTGCTAGAGAGAGAAGATATTTTGGAGGCTCAAAGAAAAGTGAGAAAAGGGGGCGATTAGGGCTATTTATGGCTAATGAATCAATTAAGGAGCAAGTGGGGTTATGTAATAGATCAAAAACTCTAATTTTACCATTCAAATATGTGTTGAATGGGTAAATTTATAAAGAATAGGTGAACTTCTATCTCATAACTCAAATGGTGATTTTCTAAAGAATGCAGGTCTAATTCATGTAGAAAATATCGAACACAAGAAGGATAATGGAAGATCATTGTGAGAAGGAATCTCCCAACCAAGCAAGGACAATATTGAAAGTAAATCATGCTTCTATAGGTGTGCAGAGGAGATAGGTGGAAGAAGATAAGAATGAGTTCATCTTCTCCCTCAATTGTTAAAACTAGGCCCTCAAATTTGTTTGAGAAAGCAACTAAAGCAGAATAAATGATAAAAAAAAAAGGGTTAAGAATCACTAAAGAACATTTTTTATTTGGATTATCAATGTTCCATTTTGATACAAAAAAATTCCTAAAAAAATTGAGTTTAAAAAAACACCCTGTCCAACCAACCAGTTGATTGGTTTGGCCTACTAGTCGAATATTTTATTGACAAGTTGAAATGTTCGGTTGAACAAAGACCCTTAGCTGAAATGACAAACTAGTTGATCGATTTATAGAACCAGTCAATTGGCTTACCTAAAAATTATTTTATTCAATTTACCAAACTTTATTCAAATTTATCTTTAACTTAAATCTAATTATAGTTCCACATCAAGTTCAATAATTGTCAAATTTTATTAAACACTATAATTCTCCATTCAATAATCTAAAAAAATATGGGGTATTACACTTTTCCCATAAATTGATCTTAGAACTTCCTCCCTTGTGTCATGCATTCTGTAAATCCTCAAACCATACTCTAAAAAATTTCTTGAGTTTCAAAACCACCAATTTGTATCACTTCTATTCATATAACTCTTGAGACTCAAAAATCACCTCCATCGTTTGTTGCTGATTTAGATGGAAATTACGATCCATATTTACTTCTAACTCAAAAAGATCAAATATAAGTCATTTCCGTAAGTCATTATGTGGTTATCTTGTACTTGAATCATCCCTCCAATTTTTACCAATGCTCTACTCATCATCATCATCAATTTGGTTGTCTCTACAGGGTGGTGTTTGGTAAGCTCTACCTTGTGGCCTTTTTCTCCCATATACTCCTCCTTTATTGTATGACATATATAATTAGAGATACCCTCTTCAATTCTATACAAACAGATGTTGTGCCTGTCATCTTGTCAAGCCATTATGTGAGTAACATATAGAATTTAACCCACCAATAAATCAATTCTATCATCCTTTTTCGTGTTCTATATCATTTTTGACATATTTGTGTCAATTGATCAAAAACAAAACCTTTAGTCTAATGTAGGAAAATTTTTCTTCAACTTGGAGGATTCTTGATGAAGTCTTGGTTGAATCTTAGAATAATCTTGATACAAGAAGTTAAATTCTTGAAGAAAAATTCAAGATTTGTATACATAACTTTTGGTGTATGATAATTTATATTCAACCAAAAATCTAACACCACTTTTAATGTGCATTTGAATACCATGCAACAAAAATGAGATACTTGGAATTGATATGCACAATAATCAAATTGAGAGAAGAAGAGAAAGAAGATTTTAATGAATAAGGTTGAAATTGTTGGTTTATGATTTGTAATTTTCAATGTGTAAGATAATAGATGAATTATCTTTCACAATATAGGATATTTTTGCTTTATCTTTTTAAGAAGAATGTCGTTCATGATGGAAATGAATTTAAAGTTGTGATTGTCTTCAACTCAAACACACAGTTGGAAATTTTTTTATCTTCACCAAGATCAAAGGATTTCTAAAGAAAAAATAGTAATTTCTCTATAGAAAAAATCATAAGCTCACTCAAGAGAAACTCACTTGAAGAGGAAGGAAGTTCCAAGCTAAAAAAGAGTTTTAGCTCAATTCTTATTCATTCATTAATGTTTTTCAATCTCTAGTTCACTAAATGTACAAGTATTTATATATACACATATAAGGCTGAGCCTAACCTTCACTAATCAAGCCCAACCCAACAGGCCTGCTTAATAAGAAGTTAAACTAATACATGTCCATATGATATTACAGTTACAATCTCAAGATATTATAAAGTATACATAAAATATAAAATCTGCATAAAACCTAATCATGATAATACATTGAATAATCAAGTAATTAAGCTTCATGTCTTGTAGCTTTGTCTTCCATGCAACTTTTTAACCCTTAAATTGTCATTGTCTTATACACTAGATATCATTAGTGAAGTCTTATTCTTGCAAGCATGTATAATACCTACAATAATCACTTAATGAAACATTATTAGGGTTATTATGAAGGTATTAAAGGTTTTCAAGAATAATTGGTACCATCTGCAAATATACAAGCTCTTGACCTTCAACACAAGAAGAATGAGATGGAGATTATCTTACATCATTCTCCCCTTGCACACAATAATTTTTCCTCAAATTAGAATCATTATAATAAGGAGATAAATCACTAAAATTGAAATTCCTAAATACTCTTCTATAAGATTTAAGTAATTCTAATTCATGCGTATTATTTCCAAATATTCTTAAGATTTTAAATGGTCCATCCGTTCTTAGCATTAGGTTATTTTTTCTTAATTTAGGAAACCGCTCTTTTCTTAAGTGTAACCACACCAAGTATCATGGTAAAAATATTCATGTAATATAATTTTTATTCTCTTAAGTTTGGTATTTATCATTAGATTTCTCAATATTATTCTTTATTTGCTTATGTCGTTTCTTACAGAATTAAATTCTTTCTTTAGCACCATAATTCTTAATATCATCTTTCTGTAATGACAACATATCAATAGGAAAATAAGTATTAACTCCATAGACAACTTCAAATAGACTCGATTAATTTGTACTAGAAGGACTCCTATTGTATGCAAATTTAGCATGTGCAAGTTTTATATTCACATCTTTTGTACTCTTATTAACTAAACCTCGTAGCAAAATTCCTAATGTCCTATTAGCCACTTTTGTTTGAGCATCCATTTGTGGATGATGAGATCTAAAAAAAATAACTTAATACCTAACATATGCCAAAGTGTCTTCCAAAAGTTACTCAAAAAGTTTACATCTCTATCTAACACTAGAATTTTCAGAATACAATGTAAACTTGCTATTTCCTTGAAATATAAACCTACCACATGTGTTATGTCATCTGTTTTATTATAAGGAATAAAATGTGTCATTTTAGAAAGTATATCTACCACCACCATAATAGAATCATTTCTCATTTGTGTCCTTAGTAACCCTAGGATAAAGTCCATACTAACCCCCTCCCATGGTTGACTAGAAATAGCTAAAGGAATATACAAACATTTATGAAAGAAACTCTTACTCTTTTGACAAGTTACACATCTCCTAGTAATAAATTGTACAAACTTTATCATTTTTTACCAGTAGAAATGTTCTTGAATATTTCCATAATTTTATGAACACCAAAATGACCGGTTATACCTCCCTCATGTACTTCCTTAACAAATAAATCAAGTACACTAGAATGAGGTATATACAACTAATTAAGTTTGGAAAGAAAGTCATCCTAAAGCGCATAATTACCATAATTGTGATTTTTCTTACATTCATTAAAAAATTTAAATAAATCTTCATATTTTGCATATAATTCTTTCAACATTTCAAAACCTTATAATTTAGCATCCAACATGACAAGTATCATAGATATCCTCGATAATGCATACTCCACTACATTTTATTTACCATCAAAATATTTGATAAAAAATAAGAATAGTTGTAAGAAATTAACCCATTTTTCATGACTAAGATTAATTTTCTTTTGCCCATGCAAATATTTTATAATTTCATCATCCAAATGCAAAAAAAAATGGATTAGGTTTCAAATAATAACTCTAAGTTTCTAAGCTTCTTATAATGACATAGAATTCCTTATCATATGTTGAATAATTCATTTTAGCACTATTTTATTTTTCACTAAAAAATGTAGTGACCTTTTTTCATGTGAGAGTATACCTCCTATCTCTACCCCACTAGCATCATATGTAACTTCAAACAATTTATCAAAGTCAGGCAAGGATAATACTCGTGTATTAGATATCTTGTCCTATAAAGTTTCAAAGGCTTTAGTGGCATCTTCTCTCCACTTGAATTCATCTTTCTTCATAAGATGTGTAATTGGCACAACTATAGTCAAGAATGTTTTTAATGGATCTTCTATAGAAACTCACTAATCCGTGAAAACTCCTCATCTCATAAATATTTTTAGGTATTAGCCAATTATGCGTAACATGAATCTTTGCATGATTTATGTTTATACCTTCGCTACTCACAATATTACCGAGGAAAAAAATACTCAAAATAAAATCACACCTTTTCATTTTTCCATAGAGTTTAGCTTCCTTTAACTTATCAAATAATTTCCTTATGTGACTAAGATGATCATGCATATTTTTACATGTATATCATTAGAAGTATACCACAATGAATTTTCCAAGAAAAGGTTGAAGAACTTCATTCATTAGTCTCAAAAACAAACTAGGTGCATGAAGTAGATGTTATTTTTCAATTCAAGGATAAGAAATTTATTTGGATGGTATGATAACTTGAAGATAACTATATGAAGAGAAGGTAAATCTAAAATTAAATATTGGGATAAACTTAAGAGACATTTGAGGAGGAAATTTATACCTAAAGAATATAAATAAGATAATTACATTAGATTGACTACCCTGATACAAGGACTTGTAAGTGTTGAATAATATATTAGGGAATTTGAGAGGTTAGAATGAAAGGAAGGAACAAATATGTGCTATATTTGTAGATGGCCTTAATATGATGATTCGAGATAAAGTTGAAACTTGTCTATATGATTCTCTTGATGATATAATTAAGCTCTCTATGAGATTTGAAGATTAAATCAAATATACTAAACCTCATACCAATAAAGGTAATTTTTCTATAAAGTACTACTCAAGTACTTAAGCTACTAAGTACAAGATGGGTACCTCAAACTCAATGATTGTTGAGAAGAAACAAGGGATTAATCGATAGGAGAAGGGCAAGGCCAAGGTTAATGAAGTCTCTACAAAATAATGTTTTTAAGTGTCAGAGATTTAGACACTTGGCTAGAGAATGTCTCAACCAAAGAGTATTGTCTATATGAGATATTGAAGCTATGGAGACTTGTGATGAAGATCTTAAGTTCAAGTCAAATGAAGATATTTTAAGTGAATCAGAGGATAAAGGAAATTATTATTATGTACTATAAAGATTACTTCGAGTGTGAGCTAACAAGAAACCTAATCAACGAGAGAAGATATTCAAGACTAAAGGAAGAATGGGAGATATAATTTGTCGGGTTATCACTGATAGTGAATCATGTACAAATGTGGCTAATGAGAGGATATTAAAGAAATTGGGGTTAGAGATAACACCATATTCGAAGCCTTATTATCTTCAATGGATTAGTGAGGATGAAGGAGTCAAAATAACAAAACAAACCCTAATCTCATTTAGAATTGGTAATTATTATGATGATGTGCTATTTGATTTTTTGCCTATATATGCATATGGAATCTTATTAGGTAGACCATGGAAATATAATTAATATGATATTCATAATGGTATTACTAATCAATATCTTGTTGAAGAGGATATGAACAAGCTCAAACTTAAACCTTCTAAATGTGATAATGATAACATAGTCAATAATAAAAAGAGATTATTTTTGCGTGACAAAGCTATGATAGGATGTATTAAGGAAGAAGGTAGTTGTTATATTATTATTATCAATAATCCCTACAAGGGGTGAAAAATGAAAAAATTATCAGTTATATGAGCTTATTGATGAATATAAGCATGTGTTTCCAAATGATTTATCACCAGGATTACCACCGAAAAGAGGGATAAAACATGTTGTAGACTTAATCCCTGGTATGTCTTCAGCTAATTGACCTACTTATAAATGTAATCTGGAAGAAGCTAAGGAATTGGAGAGACAAATACAAGTGCTCATAAAAAAAAAGGATATGTGAGAGAAAGCATGATTCCATATAGTGTACCTGCATTACTTATTCCTAAAAAAGATGGTAAGAGATGTACGTTTATTAACTCTAGAGTTGTAAACAATATAACTATCAAATATAGATATCTTATACCTAGATTAGATGAATTATGTGGAGCATAAGTATTATTTAAAATTAATCTAAGGAGTGGATATCATCAAGTGAGAATAAGAGAAGGAGATGAATGGAAGACTACTTTTAAAATGAAATATAATCTTTACGATTGGACTATTATGCCATTTGGATTGTGTAATGTGCCTAGTTCATTTATGATATTAATGAATGAAGTTCTTTGACCTTTTATTGGAAAACTCAATATGGTATACTTAGATGATACACTTGTGTATAGTTAGAATGAGCATGATCATCTTAGTCATTTGAAGAGATTATATGATAAACTAAGGGAAGCTAAACTCTATGAAAAAATAGAAAAGTGTAATTTTATGCTTTCGAGTATTGTTGTCCTTGGTTATATTGTGAGTAGAGAAGGTATAAAAGTGGATCCTACAAAGATTCAAGTTATTCGTGATTAGCCAATACTTAAAGATATTTATGAGGTGAAGAGTTTTTACAGATTAGCAAATTTCTATAGAAGATTTATTAAGGCTTCATTTGGTTTATGGAAAACAAGGAGGAAAGGAAAAAAAGTTAGATGGAAACTTATTTTTCTATGTTTGGTTGCCAAGAAAATTTAAAGGAAAGAAAATAAGGAAGAAAATATTGTGGAAACTTACACTATATATCATTCTTAGGCTGAATCGGAGGAAAACAAAAGAAAGCTAAGGAAAATTTTTTTGTCATATGTACTTATGTATATTTACAACTTTTTATATGGATCAAGTTACCCTTCCAACATATTTGATAGTAAGGACTAAAGTGAAGCATGGAGATGGAAGCCGAAAAAAGTATAAAAAATATTTCCTCTTCCAAAAATATTTTGATATTGGAAATTATATTAAAATTATTTAATTAATTTTTTTATTAAAATAAAATTATTAATGATTAAAATTAACTAATATAGATAATAATTTTAGGAATTTTTTATTTTTTTCTCTTAATTTTAGTAGATGTGAGTTATTTTAATATATATATATGTGTGTGTGTGTGTGTGTGTGTGTGTGTGTGTGTGTGTGTGTGTGTGTGTGTGTGTGTGTATGTGCATATATGTATATATAAATCATATGTATATATATAATTTTTTTTTACGTTTCTTACCGTCTCTATTTCCTCGATTTTTAAAAAATGACATTTTTATGTTTCTTCTCGTCCCCCGTCTCCGTGCAACACTGCTATAACATAACTGCTCGCCGTAATCCTCCGCCGCCAGTGTTGCCTCCGATCTCCCCTACTCTACGCAATTAATTGACCCGTCAAAAAAAATTTCTCTCAATTTTAGTATATCTAATTTATTTTAATATATATATATATATCATATGTATATATATATATATAAATTTTTTTTTACGTTTCTTATCGTCTCCATTTCCTAGATTTTAAAAAATGACGTTTTTGCGTTTCTTCCCATCCCCATCAGTAATACCCTGTATTTTTTAAATCCAAATTTATTAAGTTTAATGATTTTATTAGCGTAATTTGATGTAAACATTTAATTATTTTAATTTCGATTTTTTTATGGATTTATCGACGATTTTGACTTCATATTTGAATTTAATTAATCGTTGTCATTGCAGACCATTCTAGATAAATTCTTTTACGACCATAATTTTATTATATTCATATGATATCGATTTTTGTTAAAAATATGTAATCTCGTTCTTTCTTTAATTTTGAATTTTAATATTTTATATTTGTTCTCGATTATAACATCGTCATGTGATTACGACTTTATTTTGGAGTTATGTTTTGTTAACGAAATATATTATTTAAATTATAGAATTTCTGTTTAAATAGTTAAATTTATTTTAATGATTTTATCCATAGAAAATCTTTCTCACTTTAAATTTATTCGTTTCTAGAAATTGTTAATATTTTTGGGAAGTTTTAAATTAAAAAGATTTTCAGATCTTATTTATAAATTTCTTTCCGAAATTAATTTTCTTCCATTTTACGCTTTTTGATTTACGAAAAACCGATTTCGGAAACTATTAAAATTAGTCTCGATTTATTAGAATTGGATTTAAATATTTTCTTATATGCCTTTAAATAATTTTTCGAGGTCTTATAATATATTTTCGTAAATAATATAAATTTTTATGTTCGTTGGTAAATTCTTTCGAAAATATTTCTAAAATTCTTTATATAGCTTTTTTTATTAATTTTAAGCCTTCGGATGATTTCGAAATAAATTTTCGTTAAATAAATTTTAGATAAAATCATCCAATAATAATTTTACCTATTTAGTATTTATTTTCTACTTGTATTTGTAAAAAAAAGAATAAGAAAGCCTAACCCCGACCAGCCGACCCCCCCCCCTCATCTTTTCCTTTTCTCTTCTTCTCTTTCTCGTCTCTTCTCTCTCTCTCTCTCTTTCCCGTGCGTTATGTCCCGTAGCCCCAGCCTCCCTCACCTCCTCCTTCTCCTCAACTATCTCCTCCCTGCTCCGGCCAACCTCGCCAGCCGCAACAACAGCCGCTGCATCAGCAGCCGAAGCTGCACAACAACAGCCACCGAAGCAACGCGGGAGCAGCAGCAGCAGCGACGAGCCGCCGTCCAGCTCCGATGAGCCTCGCTGACCACCGGTGAGCAACCCCCGCCTCCGACAAAGCTTCTCCGGCCTTCTCTTGCTCCGATTTGTTGATTTTCATTTGGTATAAATTTCTGAGAAACCCTAATATTGATTTGATTAATTGAGTATGATTTAGCTTGTGATAAGCTAAATTAATTGTTTGGTTATGTATATATGTGCAGTGAGATTAATTTGGATAAGTTAATTGTATTGTTTATATTGGAATTCCGGAAAATTAAATTTTTGGTCGGGTTATGCCCGAATGTTTCGTATCTGCCCGATTTGGCGATTTTGGATAAATTGATTATACAATACGCTTTAAAATGTATCTAATTTCATGTCGGAACCGTCAATTTGAAAAATTTATGCGGAATCAATCGGAATTTGATTCCTAGGTCAAAATTCGTGTGTAATGAAATTGGGTCGCATAATTGAGTCGTTCTGCTCAATTGATTTTATAATATCATTTGAAATGTATTCAATTTCATATCGGGAGTGTTGATTTGGGAAAATTGTGCACAATTAATCAGAATTGAATTTTTAGGTCAAAACTCTTGCGGGACTAAATTGAATTGTGTAATCGGGTCGTTTTACTCAATCGACTATATAATTTATATTAGAATACATTTAATTACATTTTCGAACCGTCAATTTATATATTTTAGAAAGAATTGATCGGATTTGTATTCCGGGCTCAAAACCCCTAATTATGCTAAATTGGGTATTTCTTTTATTGGTTTTGGGCAATTGATTATATGATATGTTATAAAATGTGTTTAATTGCATTTCTAAACATTCAATTTAATTTAATTAGTAGAATTCAACCAAATTGTATTTTTGGGCCTAAAGCCCTAGATTTTTAAGTGAACTTATGAAATTAATCATTTGTATAGTTGTTTTTCTAAAAAATTGAATTTATAGGAATAGTTGAAATTGTCTTAACTTCATTCTAACACTTTTAATGGGAATTAATTTATTTGAATTATTCGAGTTTGTGCCCCGCGTTGTAAAACCTAACTAGTAAATCATTTTCGAGAAAATAACTTATCTTCTATCGTCATTTCCCTAGCTTCCAAATCAATTTAAAATACTTTAAGTGATATGTATTTAAACCGATTTGAGTAATATTTAACCTTAAATCTTAATAGAGCTATACTTTTGAGTCCTGGGTTTTGGACACATTTTCCAAGAAAAATTGTTTGTGTCGATTTAATTATAATAATTGAATTATTGATCAATAGGATAGTTTCTAACTTAGTTTTTGATTTCTATCAGCGATCTAACAAACTTTATTGTGGATCCTCGAGCTAGTGATCTCTCTCTCCCTCTTATCTCGCTTAGCTAGCTTTGGATTTAGGTAAGTCTCTACTTACCTCCACTTATGGGTGTTTTGTAAGGATGTGGCTAAGAATAACTATGTGTGTGTTATGTGCCTTGTGTATCATGTGTTATGCCATGTTGTATACTTTATGTTTTTAATGATTAATTACTTGTAGCGCAACTTGGAGTTGAGATATGCTTATATGAATTCCTTATGACATATGTGTGATGATTGTTCAGTTGTGTTTATGATATTTTATAACGTGACCCTCTAGGACATTCATGCTAGGATGTTAATAATATGATGTGGGGTGAAAGGATAAAATGGGGGGAAATATGGAAGTAAGAACAATTAAGGAAGAGTAGAGTAATGGGTTAAGAGTGTAAATTTAATATACAAGGGATGAGTATGGGTGCCATGGGAAGTAAGTAATGTTCGGTGAAAAGTAGAGATATTGCTTGTGGGGGAAGAAATGTGCTAGGGTTTGGAGTGGCTAACTAGGATTTTCGATCACCTACAAAATCAATGAGTAAAGTGATATGATTTGGGATTGAACCTAAATGAGATGAGGTGTTTGACGATAAATGAATTAATGGTAGTGAAATAAGAGGAAGTTAGGTCACATAGGTTCAATTAGGGTTTCAAGGGAAACCCAAGAGGCTAATAGCGGGTGGAGTTTGATGTCACAAGGTGTTGGGCCTTAACCCACACCCTTAGGAGTTGGTTTTCATTATGTGTAAGTGTAAAGGGGAATGGATATCGAGGTGTGATAAGGGGCGCAAGAGTCCCAAGATATGGGACGGGCCCTCCTGGGAGGATAAGTGTGGATATAGTTGTCAAGGGTAAAATATTTTCAAATAAGATATGTTAAGACACTAATCACTTAAAGAGGAAGACGTTGAGCCGCACCCAGACCGGTCCACCGGCGAATAATAGTGGCTAGGGCTGGGGTGCCCTACATGACCGGTCTACCGGCTATAATAGTGGACAGGCGCGTTTTGCCCTGCATGACCGATCCACCGGCTATAATAGTGGAGAATTTTGTGCTCAACAAACCGAACGTAATAACTATAAGACATGGGAAAGACACAAAGTAATTACAGTGAAACATCATATGAGTCGGGGCCAAACCGGTCCACCGGCGAATAATAGTGGCCAGGAGCGATTTGCCCTGCATGACCGGTCCACCGGCTATAATAGTGGCCAGGCGCGTTTTGCCCTGCATGATCGGTCCACCGGCTATAATAGTAGGGTTCCCGCACTCACATAAATTCATAAAGACTATAATGTGAATTGACTATATTTACCAGAGATCTAAAGAATGAGTCTACCCGGACCATATCCGGCCTTCATTATCTATATTACTACATGTTGCTTATGCGATTGTGGCCATGTAATGAGTTGTCAATAATATGGATTATTCCTACCTGAGGCGCATAAGCTACTTTATATTTCGGTCATACCACACTTACACGTTTAAATAGGATGTTACATATGTTTCGCATGTTATTATATGTGTATGGTAGGACTTATGATGTGGGTATTAAGTATGCATAATATTGTATCAACGTAATGCACCATGATTCAATATGCACTTGATGTTATAGTTTACGTCTCTCCCATAAGATAGGGTAGTGGGATTTACTTAGTATTGGACCCGTACTGATACTACCTTGGTTGAATGGGTCCTGTGATATCCACTGATGGTAGGGAGCAGACCTCTTGTGCAAGTTTAACATCAGATACTATTTTGGGGTGGAAGGCTTGACTTGAGAGAGTAGGCAAATCCGGATTTGATCCGTCGGGTTTTATCTTGTTTATCTGTATTCATCTTTGGAAGTTACAAGTGTTGTATTTAAAATTTCAAGGGTATTGTAATTAACTTTCAATTTCTCGTACTCCGATAAGCTTTTAAAATTCGGATTTATTTCACAGGTTACACTGATTAATTCAGCGATGATTTTATTTAGTGAATTTATTCACTTGCCATCTGCCTGTAGATATCTCCTTATGGGAGTTTATCCTTATAACATAGATGTTTGAAATTTTGTTTGACAAGTTTTAGCCTTGCATCTAGCATGAGATAGATGGTGGACATTTATCTTATGTTAGATGTGGTGGTAACATTCCCCAAATTCTATTTAGCTTCTGCCTTATTCTTTCAAAAAAAAATTCAGGAGTGAATTTTGGGGGTGTTACACCGTCTCCGTGCAACGCCGTTATAACATAACTGCTCGCTGTATTCCTCCGCCGCCAGTGTTGCCTCCAACCTTCGCTACTCTACGCAATTAATTGACCCGTCAAAGTTTTTTTTTTCTCTTAATTTTAGTAGATTTAATTTATATATATATATATATATATATATATATATATATATATTATTTGACGTTTCTTACCGTCTCCATTTCTTAGATTTTTTAAAAATAACGTTTTTACGTTTCTTCTCGTCCCCGTCTCCGTGCAATGCCGCGGTAATATAACTGCTCGCCATATTCTTTCGCCACTAGTGTTGCTTCCAACCTTCTCTAGTTTGTACAATTAATTGACCCGTCAAAGTTTCTTTTTCCCATGAATTAAGGATATGCAGTATTTGGACAAAGATTGATCTAGCCTCCATATTATGTATGCGTCGAATGTCTTTCTACTGTCACGTCTATCGCCGTACCGTGCCTCGGAATCTTCTTCTAATCAAATATTCATCTTTACACTATTTTCTCATCTATCGCCGTATGACATCCCAGCAGCTTCTTATTGAATAGATAAACTTATTTTATTTTATTTTATTTTTAAGGCGAAGATTTAGACTCCGCATTCTGCATGTAATATTTTAAAATTTTCTGAAAAAATTTGGTATTAGTATTGAGTTTATACAAATTTTATAATTTTATTATAAACTTTATGAAAATTTTTATATATTAATAAAATATTTTAATTTTAATAAATATATAAAAAATTTAAATAATAATATTATACTTTTCTTCAAATACTAAAACATTTTTCAAGAATTCAATTTTCCATTAAATTTTCTCTAACAACCAAACAAAGGAAAGAAATTTATTTTATTTTATTTTCTTTCCTTCAATTTTCTTTCCTCTAAATTTTCTTTTTCATTTAACTTTCTTCAAATCAAACGGAGCCTAACGACTTATTAACTATTGCCACACCGATTACACATCTTACGAAGGTAGAGAATTCAAGTGGGGAGAAGATGCCACTGAAGCCTTCAAGACTTTAGGACAAGCTATTGAATGCACTAGTATTATCTTTGCCTAACTTTGATAAATTGTTTGAACTTACATGTGATGCTAGTTGGGTAGGTAAAAGAGGTGTACTCTCATAAGAAAAAAGAGCCATTGCAATTTCTTTTGAAAAATTAAATAGTGCTAAAATGAACTATTCAACAAATGATAAGGAATTATATATCATCATAATAATCTTGGAAACATGGAGTCATTATGTGAGGCCTAAATCATTTGTTTTGCATTCAAATCATGAGAGTCTAAAATATTTGCATGGAAAAAAAAAAGATTAGTATTAGGCATGCAAAATGGGTTAGTTTCTTACACTCCTTCATGTTTTCTAACAAAAATTTTTATGTTAGAGGAAATGTTGTAGCAAATGCATTATCTAGAAGATCTATGATACTACTTGCTATATTAGATGCTAAATTATTAGATTTTTGAAATGTCAAAAGAATTATATGTAAAATATGAAGATTTATTTAAATTTTATAATGAATGTAAGAAAAATCATAATTATAGTAATTATGTGTTATGTGATGAATTTCTTTTCAAACTTAATAAGTTATGTATACCTTGTTCTAGTGTACATGATTTACTTGTTAATGAAGTACATGAGGAAAGTATAGTTGTTCATTTTGGTGTTCACACAACCATGAAAATATTATAGGAAAATTTCTACTTGTCATAAATGATAAAATTGGTACAATAGATTATAGGGAGATGTGTGACTTATCAAAATAGTAAGAGTTTCTTCCATAAAGGTTTGTATACTCCTTTACCAGTTCTAGGGATGGCAATGGGTCCCGGATCCATTTATATTACCTAGACCCAGACCCAACCCAAACCCGTCGGATCTCCAAAGTTTAGACCTAGATCTAGATCCATCGGATCTAGTTCCTAAATGGGTCCGGCTATTTTTTTAATAAATATATAATAATCTATGTAAATATATATTCATTTATGTTTTTATATAACTTAATATGTATTTTTTGCAAACAAAATCCTCCAAGTGAAAAAATAAGCATATTAAAATAGTTACATAAACTTTTCAAATAGTGTTTTCATGCTTTTAGAATACAATATTGTATATAGTGCTTATAAAGTAAATATACAAAAGTAAAATTAAAAAAATAAATAAGGAGCTCAAATAATATTACAGCAATAATGATAAACATAATATTAGTATATATTTATATATGTATATACGTACACACACACACACACATATATACTAAACGTGTCTGGTAGGTCATATTTGGGTCTAGAACTACTGAACATGGACCCACACCCAATCCAGACCCGTTGGATCCAAAAATTATGGATCCAGACCCGCTAAAAATGAGGTGGGTTAGCGGTTCTAGATTGGGTTCGAGACCCATTGCCATCCCTAACCAGTTCCTAGCAAACCACGTGAGAGTGTTAGTATGTATAGGTTTACTAAGGGCACAAAGGGGAAGGGATTCTATTATAGTGGTAGCAGATAGATTTTCTAAAATGACACATTTTATTCATTGTGATAAAATAGATGAGGCAAATTATGTGTCAGATTTATATTTCAAGGAGATAGTAAGGTTACATGGTATTCTTAAAAGTATAGTGTCGAATAGAGATATGAAAATTTTAAGTTACTTTTGGAAGACACATTGGCAGATGTTAGGTATTAAGTTGTTGTTTAGTACATCTCATCATCTATAAATGAATGATTAAACCGAAATGGCTAACAGAATCTTGGGATATTTACTACAAGGGTTAGTTAATAAAAGTACAAAGGATTGGGATATATAACTCTTATATGCTGAATTTGCGTATAATAGGAGTCCTTCTAGTACAACTCACTCGAGTCCATTTGAGGATGTCTATAGAGTTAATCATTATTTAGCTATTGATATATTGTCATTGAGGAAATGTGGTACTAAAAACTATGATGTTAAAGAAAGAGTTGAGTTATTTAAAAAACTTCATGAGAAAATAAATAATAATACTGAGAAATCTAATATTAAATACCAAAACCAAGCTAACAAAATTAAAACCATACAATTATTTTCATCGGGAGATTTAGTATGGTCACATTTAAGAAAACAAACATTTAAAAACTTAAGAAAGAATAAACTAATACTAATAACATATGGGCCTTTAAAAATCTTAAGAAAAATTGAAAATAATACTTATGAATTAGAATTACTAAAATCCTATAGAGGAGTTTCGAAGACTTTTAACATTGGTGATTTATCTTCTTATTATAGTGATGCTAATTTGAGGATAAATTCTTCTTTACAATGGGAGAAGGATGCAGGAGCATCTCCATATTATTCTTCTCATGTTGCAGGGCACGAGTTAGCAAATTTGGAGGTAGTACCAATAGTTCTGAAACATCTTGAACACCTTTATAATAATACTAATAATGTTTTATTAAATGATTGTTGCTGGCATTACATTTATTTGCAAGAATATGACTTCACCAATGATATCTAATATGCAATACAAAGCTTGATTATTGATTATTTCATGTATTATCATGATTAGGTTTTATGTAGTTTTGATATTTTATGTAAACTTTGTAATATCTTATCAATGTAATCATAACTCGTTATGAATACCATATGGACATGCAGTGGTTTAACTCATATATAATTATGTTAGTCGATTTAGGCTCAGTTAAGGAGATCTAAGCTTGACTTCATTGTCATATGCGTATATATATATAAGCCCTGTACATTTTATTAAGGAAGAATAGAAGAATGAATCGAGTTGTTAATGCATAAGAGGAACGAGAGTAGAACTCTTAACCATCTTTCTTTCTATCTTTCTCTCGGGTGAGGAGTAAAGTTTAGGAACCATTCTCTAGAGAAATTAGAAATTTCTCTTTAAAAGTTATTTTGATCTTGGAGTAGATCAAAATACACCATTTGAAGCTATATTGCAAGCATCCAGCTTCAAGTCTTTCTTACTTCTTAGCTGACTTTGTTGAAAATCAAGCCAAACTCAAAGGTCCTACAAGTGTGAATGATATCCATCTAATATATTACACATCAAAGGCCATCATGTAGGTCCATCTTATTTTCTTTCGTTTATGCTAAGTCATTTAGACTTACAATGTTTCACATTTTAAGGCCACAACATAAGTCGTTAGAAGTTGATTGGCCATTGTTGTGATATAATGCTTAGATTTTAGCCATGGGAAGATCAATTTGTATCCATCTAATCATTTACTCATATTATGGTCAAGGGAAGTTGCTAGGATAATGTCACATTGGTCTACTAGGCTCAATCTAATTTTAATCTATTTAAACTAAACTAATCCAAGTAAATTAATAGATACTGGCATCTCATGTCGCCTATCTTGCATAGGGAAACTTAAGTATCATATTTGGAAATAAATAGGAAATAAATGCAAATTTGGCCAACACTAATCAAAGGGTTTCCAAGAACCAATCAATCAACCATGCTAACCAATCGATCAATCTAAGCACAACCGAACCTTTATAGTGGTGGTGAACCAACCGGCTGGTCAACCTTACCATTTGATTATTCTAAAACAACCAATCAACCGCTTTGGATCAACTAGTCAATGGGTCTAAATATAGGTTAATACTACTAGGGTTACAGACTAATTGGTCGATTGGTCAATTCAACCGATCGAATGTTCTAAGAAGTGTTCAATTGATTTAGTCAAACCAGCCAATGGGTTTAAACCGAGACCAATACCACTGAAGTTATATGGGCACCAATTGATAGGACTACCATGTTGATTGGTCCCGGGACCAGTCGATCTGTTGGGGCAATATCAGCCCCTACAAAATACACCTACACACAATTAAATTCCACAATATTTACTCAATCAATCCGGACACCAATTAGAGGTCATTCAAGTTTTATACAAGCAATATTCATGGATTGACATGTGAAATACCAAAATCATGCTTTGAATCTCAATAAAACCATGCTTGCACTTCATGAGCTTAATAAGAGCTATGAAATCATACATCATATTCTCTTTACATTAGGTCATCATGCACACAACTTGTACATCACATTACGCATGCCAATGTTTTTGAGATGCTCATAATACTCAGGTTAGCTACTAATCCAAATCATACCCACAAAGCTTATGCACACAAAATCTCAAGTTAGACTTCCTAACACTAACTTCATTTATTCACTATTAATGAGTTTGAGCATACTTTAATCTCTAACAATCATGCATCTACATAAATATAGAACACATAGTATACTTACCCGCATCATTTTCCACAAAAATAGGGAATAGAATGGTTTACCCCAAAAGAACTTAGCAAATCCACCAAAGAGAGCAAAAGCCTTTGAAAGTCCAAACCCTTTTCTAACATTTGAACAATTTTTAGGAAATAAAGATTATAACTTTGTAAACACTTAAAATCATACAAACACCAAACAAAATTAAAGAATGAGGGGAGAATCAAAGAGAAATCACCTTTTCAAGAAGAAAACAAAAAACCCAAAAAATACAAGCTAATCCTTTACTCTTTTTTCCAAATCTAACATTGTATTATTTAAGAACGAAACACCAAAGAGTTAGAGGAAGGATTAGGAAGGAAAGAAAGATCATAATAGAAGGCCAAAGGAAGAAAATGTGGTTAGAGTAAGTATGCAGAATAATATGGAAGTTCAGAGGTTAGGGAAGGAGGGAGAAAATCAAAGGTTTTTGTTAGAATTGTTGAGGGTTTCTAGTAGAAAAGAAGGATAATGGGGTTTATAAATTGAGACCCTAAACCCTAACCCAAATCTAAGCTTCTAGTTGCACATTTCAGAGGTTTAAGGTTGCCCTATCAATCTTCCTCAAATGGTGAAAATTAAAATGTTCTAGGACAATGTGTCTCAAAATTTCAAACACAAGAAGGGGAAAAAAGGACAATAAAGAGAGGGAATCGAAGTCAATAATATTCAAAGGTTCGAGGGAATAGTCACCTGCTCAAGAATCTCACAAAAGAGAGAGAAGAAGAAGAAGAAGAAGAAGAAGAAGAAGAAGAAGAAGAAGAAGAAGGCTAAAGTCATGAAAGTGACTCATGAGGAATGACTCCTCTAATCAATTAAAAATCGATAAAATAAGTTAGGTATCCTCAAATGCTTCATAAAAATCATTAAAAAAACATTCAAAATAATCATGATGTAGTAAAATTTTCAGGAAAAGATTTGTAGTGAAAATTGAGCCTGAAGAGCAACTAGCTCAATGAAACTAGTTGATTGGTTCATTAGGCTTCAAAACTCAAATTTAATGAACAAACCAGTCAACTAATTTTCCGATAAAAATAATTATCTTCCAAAATCCAAACCAAGCTCAACAAAAACCATACCAACCTTAAATACACTGAAATAAACAAAAACCCTAATTTAATAAATTATGATAAAACATAGATATTTTAGAAAAATTAATTAAATATATTATTTTATTAGAAGAAAGGGAGTATTTAAGATAAAAAAGAGGAAAATAATAAAGAATTTAATTGGAGAATATTAGAGTATTTTGCTAGTTAAAAATAGAATTTAGAAAATTATCCAAAATATCCTAAATTAATATAAAAAAGAATTTAATTAATTTTTTACTAATTTTATTATTTTGAAATATTCAAAAATACTAAAATATCCTAAATACCCCAACCAGCCTAATTTTCATTTTTCTTTTTCCCTTTTTCCTTTTTTCTTCTTTCTTTTTCTCCTTTCTACTTTCTCCTTTTTCTTTTTCTCTCCTTCCTCCCCATATTGGGCCACGCCCAGCCCAACTTCCCTTCCCTTTCTTCTCTCCCCCGCACGACCCAATCCACCTTCTTCTTCTTTTTTCTCCTCCCTCGCCCGCCGGTTCTCTCTCTCTTTTTCTTTCTTTTCTTTTCCCCCAAACCGGCCCACCCGACCCTTCCTTCTTCCTCCTCCCTTCTTGTAACACCCCTAAAATTCACAGCTGAAAATTTTCATTTTATTAAAAAATAGAACTGTGAATTTTGGGGATATTACCGCCACACTTAGTTCCAGACTGGTTTACTCCTAACATTCCAGTACCAAGTACTAAGGCTAAAAGAATAAAATACAATTTGCTTGAAACTCAAACCATATTTAAATCAGAGTAGCACAAATGGTTTTGTTATAATAATAGAATCCACTAATGGTGGCTAAAAGAGATGTTACATTTAAACCAAGAATTAAAAGGGGGAAAGATACCCTAAGGACTTTCTAGATAATCCTTACGCTCGAACCCAAGCCCTCTTGAATAGAACCTGTAATGGACCTGCAAGGAACACTACCCATTGACTAGGCAGGGGGCCACGGAGGGAACCCTTTAGTACTGTGGTATTGAGTAACCCTTTAAACCACACTAAAAGGCAGGCCCGCAATGCAACACATGATACCAAAACTATGTAGATTGATAACATTATGCTAATACGCTAGGCACATCTCATACAATGAGAAATGCATAACACAAATCAGTATACTTAGCAAATTCATCACATGCCCAATTGGGGACAAGCATTAAAGCCAACTCAGGTCATATCAATGGATCATAACGGAAAATCAATATTTTTGGGCCTTAATTTATTAATTAATCAATATTCAATCATCATCTGTCTATTTATACCCATATGAATGCGGGAACCCTACTATTATAGACGGTGGACTGAAAATATATAGGGCAACACACACCTAACCACTATTATTTGCCCGTAGATCGGTCTCCAAGGCAGAAGGCTCCTAGCCACTATTATCGCCGGTGGATCGGTCTGGCCCCGACTCACATGGTGTTCCACCATAAGTGATTAGTATTCTTCCAAGATTTATTCATCTCCAAGATTTGGTTTATTAAGCTCAGGACCCCCACTATTATAGCTAGTGGACCGAAATACACATATATATCTTCTAGGGCAAAGCACTATTGGGCCACTATTATAACCGGTGGACCGGTACACATATACATCTTTCAAGACAAAATGTTCTGGGACCACTACTATAACTGGTTGATCAGTACGCATGATATAATCCATTTGGGTCTGGCTCAATCGCCTTTCACTTTACATGATTAGTGTTTTCCCTTTTAATTAACACAATAGTTCCATTTATTTTCCTAAAGGAGAGATCAAGAATACAAAGACGCAAAGGTACACCGGTCATACTGGCGCATACAAGCAACTTAGTATCCTTCAACCATCAACCCAGGGACACAAAGGTACCCTGGTCATATTGGTGCATACAAGCTACATAGTACCCTACCAACAAGGACACCCTGACCGTACTTATGCATACAAGCTACACAATACCCTACCAATAAGGACACCTAATCCATAAGTATGCATATCCCCTAAATAGGTTCATAGAGCTTGATAGAGTAAGATATAGAGTCTGGTTGGGGCACTAAGGCGCACCAGCAAATACCAAGATAATTATGGGCTAAACCACATCTTTAGGGTAGCGACCCCCAAAGAGCCACCATTCCTGATCTCGAGGTCTTCCACTTTAATTATTAGTGTCATATTTAAGGTGACCACGAGAAGCACAACAACCACACACTTATTCAATTCTATTTATTTATGATATCATTAGGTAATCCTTATTCATATAATTATCCATAATAACCCAATGAATCACTAAAGCCATCATTATCTCATCCAATTCCAATTCAAGATTCGTTTCCATTTGTTCACATTCCATATGGGTTATCATATTATAATCACATTACAATTTTAGAGTCAGGTTAGTTCACATCAAAGGATCATGACACACATAACCCTAACATGCCCTTAATTCACACCTAACACACAATACCCTGCATGATTAATGATTAAGACACTTCCTTCATGTATATAAGAATAACACCATACCAAAATCTTAATTATCCATCCAATTTGAGGTTAGGCCATGTTCTTGTGATACTTATTGATTATCAAATACCCTTATCTTGCTATTCAATGTTACTTGAGTTTTATTATGAAACTCTGTTTATCCATCGACATATTAGATATGGGTTACCGATTTACCCCTATCATCTCTACAAAATTATCGAAAGACCCCTTGCTTGTATAATTATTAAGTCATCCCTCTTTACATGCCAAATTACCATATTACCCTCCATATTACATAATTACAAATTTGCCCCATACTTGTGTTAGATTACAAAATTATCCACCATATTTATTAAATCACCAACTTTACCCCCTTGTATTTGTTAAGTTACCAATTTACCCTTCTAGTGGGTTAAATTACCGTATTACCCTTTATACTTATCTAAATTACTAAATTGCCCTTAGGCTCATTAAGTCACCAATTACCCTTCATACTTGTTACACTTGTCAGATTTCCCATTTAGTTGGTTAGATTACTAAATTGCCCTTCTTCATTATTATAATTACCAAATTGCCTTTTTAGTTGGTTAAATTACCAAATCGCCATTCTTCATTATTATAATTACCATTTTGCCATTTTAATTGGTTAGATTACCAAATTACCCTTCTTCATTATTATTATTGCCAAATTACCATTATCTATTATTATAACTACCATTTTGCCATTTTGCCCTTTTTATTGGTTCATTTACCAAATCACCCCTCTTCATTATTATATTTACCATTTTTCCCATCTTGCTATAAATTACCAAAATAGCCTTCATTTATACCAATTTACCATTTTTCCCTTATACTTTATTAAATTAACATTTTACACTTCCTTTATACCAATTTACCAATTTACCCTTCTACTTTATTAAATTACCAAAATACCCTTGTTTATACCAAATTACCAGTTTACCCTTCTACTTCATTAAATTACCATTTCATCCCTTTACTTTATAATATTACCATGATACCCTTTCTTTATACTTATTTACTAGAATACCCTTATCCTTTATTAAATTACCAATTTATCCATTTACTTCACCAAATTACCAACATGTCCTTTCTTTTATGTTAATTTATCAAAATGCCCTTTCCATTATGTTTAATTCACCAAAATACTTTCTTACACCCAAAATTACCAATTTATCCCATTTTACCCCTTTACTTATAAAATTACCATTTTGCCCTTTCCATTATATTTCATTCACCAAAATACTTTATTACTCCCAAAAATACCAAGTTACCCCTTTTCCATATAAAATTACTAAAATACTCTTCTTCCTTGTCTATTTACCATTTACCTCCTTTATTCTTACAATTTACCATTTTGCCCTTATTATAACACTTTTATCAAAATACCCTCACTACATAAAATATCAATATTAATGCTCCATACCCACCATTCAATTTCCACCAACTATTATTAATTATCATTAACACATATTAGCATCTACCACACACATTTTTAGGCCACACCTTTTGCACATGCAAAAATTACCAAAATACCCCTAGGGCTCATATGAACATTACTTATGCACCAATGGCCATATTAACATATCATATCATACATATACTTTTAACCTCATTTTTAACAACAAAACCCTTCCTTAAGCATTATTTCTACACATGACATATAAATTAACAAGCTTTTCTTTTTCAATCAACCCATGCCACTAAATACATCATGCTTAACAACATACATCATGCATATAAACATATTAAAAACCTTAATGTGCTAGTATACGTATATCCATACATTTAAGTAAGGTTTAACGATCATCTTATTGCCTGTAAAAATTGAACCTTGCCGGTACTTCGGTTAAAGATTCAAGCTTTAATTAGTAAAAATCAATCCCTAAAAACAATACCAAAATTAGCATAATAGAAGTAGGAAAAATCAAAGAAATAATTTTTATATCAAAAGCTTAATTAAATATATACTAATATTAACTTTTTTTATACCTTAAAATTAATTAATGATTAGGCTAAACTTAAGGCAAGACTCCCGTTGCTCATGCAGCATGAGCTGCATGCAAAAAATGAAGGGGGAAGGGGTCGAAGGAGGGAGTTAGGAAAATGGAGGAAGTTGGTTCGAGTTGGGGTTTTGGGTGCAAGGAGGAGGGTAGGTGGAGGGGAGTTAGGGCAAAGGCTAGGTGCAGGGGTGGAGTAGGGGTGTAGGTAGTGATCGGGGATGGGTTATCGACGTCCAAGGTGGCAGAGGTGACGATTATAGGCTAGAAAAAGTGGGTCAAGGGTTGGGTGGAGGAGAAGAAGGAAGGAAAAGAAGAAGGAAAATGAGGGGTCGTAGGGCTAGTTTTTGGCCAAGGGAGGTAAGGGGGTAGTAGGGGAGGTTGTAGGGAGTAAGTTAGTGGCTTAGGAGGCGATAGAATGGTGATGAAGGGTGGTGGTGCAGGGAGGAGCCCGAGAAGGGGGAAGAAAAAGAAAATGAAGAAGGGGGCTGCAAGGGCTCGAGGGGTGGCTTGGTGGTGCACTATGGTAGTAGGGGTAGCAAGAAGTGGTGTAGGTGGTTGGTAGGGTGGTGGAAGCGGTGGTTGAGGGTGGCGGAGCAAAAATAGGGGAGGAAAGGAAAGGAGAAGAAAGAATAATGGGGGGGTTAAGAGAAGAAGAATAATGGCTCAAACAGGGCGGAAATGAAGCAAGAGAGAAAGAAAAAATAAGAGAGAGAGGAGGGGAGGTAGGTCGCCGGCTAGGTGGCTGTGGGTGGCAGGCTCTGAGTCGCAGTTGCAGGGAGAAGGAGGAGGAAAATGGAAGGCATGCAAGGGAGGGGTTGCAGGTCGTGTTTGGTCCAAAAATGGGAAGAAAATGATGGGGAGGGAGAGGGAGAGGGAGCTGTAGGGGGAGGCAAGTGGTGGCAGGCGGCGGTGCAGGAGGTTGATATGGCGTGTGGGGAAGGATAAGAGAAAGAAGAAGAAGAAAAAGAAAAGGAAATAAGGGGCAAGTCGCCCGGGTGAGGGAGAAAGAAAAGGGAGCGGGCCGGCATGTACGCAAAGGAGA
The DNA here is from genome assembly GCA_030549775.1 of Tamarix chinensis. NCBI lineage: Eukaryota > Viridiplantae > Streptophyta > Magnoliopsida > Caryophyllales > Tamaricaceae > Tamarix > Tamarix chinensis. Next base: position 38,336,872 of record CM060177.1, read on the forward strand.
GGGAGAAAAAGACGGGGGAGTTAGGCTGGCCCAACCGGGGGAGGAAAGGAAAAGAAAAAGAAGAAGGGGGAATGACTCACGCTGGGGTTTCCGCGTAGGAGAGGGGGAAAGGAAGGGGAGGAGTATACCGGTGGCCTAACGCAAGGGGAGGGGGAAGGTGGGCAGGTCGAACAGCCCGGGGAAGAGAAAAAGAAGAAAAGGAAAAAAGAAAGGAAAACAAGAAAAATGAGAAAGAAAAAGGGAAGAAGAAAAAGGGAAATGAAAATGGGGAGAAATAAAATAAAAATAATTTTTTGGAATAACTAAATTTAATATTTTTTATAGATAAATTAATTTAATAATTTATTTTATTATAATTTAATATATTGGTTTAAAAAGGATAATTTTAGTAAAATATTGGTTTGAAAAATTATGTAAATAAAATGAGTATGATAAAATAATAAAATATTTATTTTAATTTATTAAATATCCATATCCAATTTTATATAATTAAAAAGCCACAAAATAATTAAATTAAATAAATTTAAAAGTTAATTTATTCCAAATAAGGGATATTTATTAAATTATAAGTTCTTAAAATTTTGGGGTATTACACTTCTCCCCATCCTTGCGTTGCAAGTTGGCTTGCAGCTCTACCGCCGTCCTCCTCTCTACCCTTGTACTGATAGACTACACCTCCCCTCTCTCTCCCCCATCCTTTTCCTTTCCATTTCCAGCCCCAACCTGCCCTATACCCCTTTCTACGCGTGCCCCTTCCCCTTTCCTTTCTCTCCCCTTGCCAATTGCACCTACGATTTTTGTAGGCTCATACCGGCTTGTCACCGCTGGGCGGCAAGCCCTGCCTCAACTACACCCTTACCCACTTCCCCCTTTGTCTTATCCTCCCTCCATTGGCCTATAAATACCCCCTCCCAATCCCATTTGGCCCTCTTTACTCTGCCTAGAAATTTCAGCATATTTGCACCACTGCCACTTCAAACGCTGCCCTGGTAGCTGCTGCACAACACCGCCACCTAAAACACCACACAAATCCTTACCTACATTACCCTCCACCAAAATGAGCCACTCACCACCCTTGGTTCCCCCTACATAAGCCCCCCAACCGTGCAAAGTTAGCTACTCAACCCTTTTACACGCATTGCCCCTTCTTGCCATCATGCGCCACCTCCTTTGTTGTAATCACTACCTCCCCTGCCACCCTATCAAACTAGCAGAGCCTCCCCAACATTCTCTTTTCCCTCTCCTTCATCCTCACTCCTTCTCTACCACCACCACATGCGCCGCCACCCTTACCGCACCACCACCACTCCAACCCTCTCAGCCTAGAGAGTCTACCACCACCACCATAACTACTAGCTCACTCTCTCTCTCTACCAACCCTAAAAGACCACCTTCTCCAAACCACCACTTCCATTGCCACCGCCCTCATGTGCCGCCATCATTGCCACCACTTAGCTTCCACCTTCACTAGGTTGTGCCCCAACCCTTCCTAGCCTTTAAGTATAATTTATTTAGTTTAATTATTATTCTAACCTTATCATCATCATCATCGTCATCATCATCATCATTATCATTATTATTAAATTTATTATCATTATTATTGCTAATATTGTTAATAATATCTTGTCATTGATTAATACAACTACTTGAACCTATTTTAGCTAAAGATAGCATGATTAACCATTTTAAGGGTAATATCCTTATGTTGACTACTAAAGCTACTATTATTATTAGTATCCCTAATATTATGTTATAATAGAGATGAGTAGAAATAAATAAAAATGTTAATAAGAGGGAATTTAACCCTAGTATTCCCCCTCTTATAGGTAAACCAAGTCCAAATCCTAAAGAGGCATAGGAGTGTGCTCCAAGTCCCATGTTGTTTTATGTAAGGATATGGTTAAGGCCTAATGTGTGTGTAATATGTGTTATGTGTTTGTTGATTTTATGTATTTGCCTTATATATTATGGATTATACTCTTGTAGCGTAGCTTACTAAGCATGGAGCTAAGGTAAGTTACATGTGTTTTATGATATGTGTAATATGGTATTGTTACTTCTACTTAGAATGTGCTTATGTAATATTAACCTTCATGACATATGTGATAGGAAGCCTTAAATAGTGTGATATGTTTGTGAGAGAAATGAAAAGAGTGAGGAAAGTGAATTGACTAGAGGGTGGTAAGGATGGCCTAAATATCTTATGACCTATAGGTGGACAAAAAGAGGAATAATAGAAACAAATTAAGGGAATTGACCAAAATATGAATAGGGAGTGTGGGGTTACATGAAATGGTTAGCCTTTACATGAGGATGACCTTTACGTGGAAAAAGTTGACTTGAGGGTTAAGTAAGGTAAGGGAAGAATTGTTAGGGTGATTAGGGTTCATGTGTGAAAAATAGTACGTGAGTTGGTGTGAAGATGCATAGGGGACTTGACTAGAGTTTTGGGAGGAAACCCTAAGTGAGAGAAGTGTGCAATGAAGGGAAAACTAATAGAAATGGCTAGAATGGGGAATGAAGGATGAAAGGGGTGTCACATGGAGGAAAGGTGAGCCTGGGTGTTGAGGGGGTGACATAAAAGAAAGGAGTACTAGGGTTTTGGGGAGTGAACTAAGGTTTCTATGATCACGTGTGGGAATTGGGTAGCGATGTTTTTTATGTAAGACCAGGGGAAGTGAGGCCACATAGGCCAGATTAAGGTTTTGGAGGAAACCCTAGAGAGCAAAGAGGATTCGAAACCAAGTTATAGCGAGTGAGCCTTGAACCATATACAAAAGAGTTTTGGGTTCTCATGGTGAGTGAGAAAAGATGGGGAGGAAGTCTCGGGGTCATAGGTTGTATAAATGTCCTAAGATATAGGATTGGGTTTTTAGGAGAATTAAGAATAAAAGGGTGAGCACGTGAAGTCTAGTGGGTCATGTATGTCTAGTTTGGATTGTGTGTGAAATAAGATATGAATAAAACATTAAACACTTAAAGTGAAAGATTATTGAGTTGAGCCTAGTGAGGATATTTTTTCGGTCCACCGGCTATAATAGTGGTCTGGTGTATTTTGCCTTATGGAGTCATTCCGATCCACTGGCTATAATAGTGGGGGATTATGGGCTCAATAAACCAAACTTTACATGGTAATAAATCATGAAAATATACTAATTACTTATAGTGGAACACCACGTGAGGATAATTTTTTGGTCCACTGGTTATAATAGTGGTTAGGTACATTTTACCCCGTAGAGTGATTCCGGTTCATCGACCATAATAGTGGTCGAGTGTGTTTTGCCCTATGGAGTGTTTCTGATCCACTGATTGTAATAATGGGATCCCCGTACTCACTTTTCCCCTTGAGGGATTAACTTGTATCCATTTTTAATTCCATATTAATGCTTTAATTTCGCACTCTGACTTCTCTTTATTATGAATATTTTGGATTTTTCCAGTTCCATGTCTTTTTTTTATAAGTAGAATTTATTACTATCGAAATAGAGATTACAACTTAGCATTACAATCAATATCATCAAGCAGTCCTAACCATCTAACATACTTAGCAGAGTAAGTATGATTAACAAACATCCTAGATACATGCATAATAATACTTCTCAAAAGGACACTTGATTGCCTAGTCTTACTTTGAAAAATTATAAGATTCCTTTCATGCTAAACAGTTGCAATGTAAAAAACAAAAAGAGACCCTAAAATGTATTTCTTCTTTGCTGCTTGTCTAGTTCTGTAATTAAATTCTTGACCTCTTGTTCCCATCCCAAGATAGGATCACTGCTACCAGCTAGTCTCCTAATAGTTCTCCAGATTATGGATGTATTAGGACAAAACAAGAAAAGATGGTCCCTGGTCTCATTATGATGATGGCAGAAAATACAGACTAGATCCACTACCATGACAATATCCCTTAGTCTTACTTTGGTTAACAATCTATTTCTGCAAGCAAGCCAAGCAATAAAATTCAATCGTGGAGTAGAAACAGGTCTCCATAACAACTTTGTCCAAGGCTGCTTGTCCTGTGGTGGTCTAATGGCTTTATAAGCTGCTTTGATACTCTACTCTGTCTAAGATGCCTCACAATTCAAAATGAAGTCTTGCATAATAGGTCTAATGTGGAGAACACTAAGAAAAATCCAAGAAGTGTAAGATGTTGGGCTAAAATCCCACACTGAGCCTTGTTTAATATACACTGTATGCACCCATTTGACCCATAGGATATCCTTCTTTGCTGCAATGTTCCATAGGAGCTTCCCCAATGCACAACAATTCCACAGCTGAAGATTTAACAATCCAAGCCCTCCCTCACTGGTTGGAGAACACAGAGAATCCCAAGCAACAAGAGTAGTCTTCTTAAGCTGCATTTTGCCAGACCATAGGAAAGTCCTGCAAAGACTGATAAAACTTGTAACACCCCAAAATTCACTACTTTTTTTTGAAAAGCGGAAGCAATTAAAATAGAAATACTTAAAACCTGTGAATTCTGGGAATGTTACCGCCACACTTAGTACCAGACCGGTTCTCTCAAACCGTTCCAGTACCAAGTGCTAAGGCTAAAGAAAATATTTACGTTAAATTTAAATTAACAATTCATAAAAGGATTCGAAGATCATACACAAAATCAGAGTACGAGAAATTAAGAGTTAATTATAATACCCTTGAAGTTTCAAATAACACTTGTAACTTCCAAATAGAAATACATTTAAACAAGATAAAACCTGATGGGTCAAATTCCGGATTGCCTACTCACTCAAATCAGGCCTGCCACCCCAAAATAGTCTCTGATCTTAAACCTGCACAAGAGGTCTGCTCCCCACCATCAGTGGATCATCACAGGACCCATCAACCAAGGTAGTATCAGTACGGGTCCAGTACTGAGTAAGGTGACTTGATCACTAAGGCCAACACACAAACCCATAAATCATGCAGAACATAGAAGGGCATAATTACCAACACAATGACATAAGGTGCTTATGATCATCCAAGTAAGAGTACAAGGCCCGATTGTAGACTGGATTAATTTTTAAATTAATCTCTGATCAGAATTCATTTCACACCATACTTTTTATCAAGTCCATACGAGTACGGGAACCCCACTATTTTAGCCGGTGGATCGGTTGCAAGGGTAACATACCGTGCCACTATTTTAGCCGGTGGATCGGTCGCGAGGGTAACATACCCTGCCACTATTATATGCCGGTGGATCGGTCTGGCCCCTTCTCGCACGGTGTTCCACTGTTAGTAATTAGTATATTTCCCATGTCTTAGCAACTGTAGGGTTTGATTTTGTTGAGCTCGGGATCCCCCACTATTATTGCCGGTGGATCGGTCGCGAGGGTACATGCCCTGCCACTATTATAGCCGGTGGATCGGTCGCGAGGGAAATATTCCCTGTCACTATTATGCCGGTGGATCGGTCTGGGCCCAGCTCAACATCTTTCACTTTACGTGATTAATGTCTTAAGTATCTTATTCAAAGACTTTTACCCTAGACATGCATAAATCTTCACACATAACAAATCATAAAATTCCACCATCATAATTACACTTTATCACCGCATACACATGGTAACACAAAGACCCTAATCAAACACCACATAACCTAACTGACCCCCACAACCATAGTCAATCACTCCAAACCCTAATTCAGTCACCTCCATACCCTTATAATGTCTTACGTATTATTTTTCACCCAAAACATTCAAACACCCAAATAACTCTTCTACTTCCTCCCTTACATCCCAAATCAACTTTTCACACGTAAATTTCACTTCCATGCAAACACTAATCTTTCCATGCAAACCTTCGAATCTTTTTCATGTAAACCCTAAAATTCCACGTGAAGCCTTAAATTCAACCATGCAAACCCTAATACCACCATACAACTATAATTACCACCATACAAACCTTAATATCATCATACAAACCCTAATACCAACATACATTCATTAATACCACCAGGTAAACCCTAGATTCCGTCATACAAAACCATAAATTCAATCCAACCAAAACCAAAGATTCACCCATACCAAACCCTAAATTCAAACCATAACGATTCTTCCATACCAAACCCTAAATTCAAGCCATAAAGATTCTTCCACATAAAATCATAAATTAGAATCTCCCAAGGAAAACTATAAATTGAATTCCCCCAAACAAATCATAAATTAGATTCCCCCATATAATATCATAAATTACATTTTCCCAAATAACATCATGAATTAGATTCTCCTAAACAAATTATAAATTAACTCTCCCAATCAAATCATAACTTAAATTCTCCCATATAATATTATAAATTACATTCTCCCAAATAACATCATAAACTAAATTCTCCCAAACAAATTATAAATTAACTCTCCCAATCAAATCATAACTTAAATTCTCCCATATAATATTATAAATTACATTCTCCCAAATAACATCATAAACTAAATTCTCCCAAACAAACCATAATTTAATTCTCCCAATCAATCATAAATTAAATTCTCCCATATAATATCATAAATTAAATTCTCCCAAATAGCATCATAAACTAGATTATTCCTTATAAAACCATAAAATTTAGGTCAACTCACTTCCCTTAGTCAACTTCTTTCCCCATCCTCCTTTTTCATCCTTCCTCTCACACAAACCACATCGACTTCCTCACATACACAACACATATCATCATACATAATTAATACACATACCATGCACAACATACTTCAACTCCAAGTCATACCACATATAAAATATTTAATTATAATAAACATTAGATACATAACATGCGAAACACATAACATACATAAGCACATAAAAGGCCTTAGCACTCCTTACCTAAAACGACACCGGTCTTGGAGCACGCTCCTACGCCTCCTTAGGGTTTTGACTGGTTTTACCTATTTTGGGAGAAAAGCTAAAATTAGACTCTCTCCTATCAAAATAATATTAAACACTAATTTAATATAAGAATATTTTTTTGATAAAATAATAATAACAAAAATACCAAAATAATATCAATATTAATATTACTAAGAATAATAAAATAGTAGAAATAATAATAAAAAGGCATTACTCAAAAATAAAGTGAAATAAGGGATTTGGACCCTTTACCAAAATCATACTAAAAAGATTATTTGTAAATTAAATAACCCAATTCAGAAATAATAATAATAATAATAATAATAATAATAATAATAATAATAATAATGATGATGATGATGATGATGATGATGATAATAATAGTAACATTATTAACAACACTATTGTTAAAATATTTATATTAATAATAATAAATAAGAAAAATGGAAATTCGAAATAGAAAATAATAATAACAATAATAATTATACTTATAACATTTTAATATTAATAATAGTAAATATAGAAATAATAAGAAGAATAATAATAAAATCGAATTAAAATATATTAGGCTTCAGCCATCAACATAAATAATAATAAAATATTAATACTAATAATAATAATAATAATGCATATTAAAATATAAATATTAAGAATAATAATAATAATAGTATTTATATGTAAATAATTGAAATAAAATAATTTAAGGGTTATAAAAATAGGGAAAAAGCTTAGAGGGTCTAGGGTTCAACCAAATGTTGGTGGGGATAGGCGGCACCGGCGGTGGTGCAAGGCGGTGGCGGCGGTGGCCGGAAAAAGAGAGGAAAGAAGGGAAAGTTGCATGCTGGGAATAAGATAGGAAGAATTAAAATGGGATCTGGGATGTTTTGAGTTCCCCAGAAGGAGAGGGACAGAATGAAGGTGGCGGCACAGCCGAAGGTGGCGGCACAGCCAAAGGTGGCGGCGCACAGCGGCGATGGTGGTGGCCGAATGGAGGAGAAGGAGAAAGAGAGAGGAGGAGAGGGAGAAAGAAGAAAATAAAGGTATGGGGAGATAGAGGAAGGTCTGCAGAAGATTTTGGAGGTGAAAGAAGAGGCAGAAACGGCCGAAGGGGTGGCTAAGGGCGGCGCAAAGGGTGGCGGAGGTGGAAGAAAGGGCTGTTTGGGAAGGCAACTTTGCACAGCTCGTTCGGCTTGTGAAGGAAGAATCGAAGGTTTAGGGAGGTTTGGTTAGCTAGAGAAAGGTTCAAGGAAGAGTTTGGTGGCCAGGGATGGCGGTGAAGTTGGCCGGAGGCGGCGGTCGAAGCGTCTAAATGGGCAGCGGTGGTAAGGTTGGAGAATTCTGGACAACAACCAAAGCTCGATACAGAGCTGCTTATGAGGGTATTTATACGGAAAATAAGATAGGGTAGGGTTCTTTGGGTCGGTTACGGGGTAAGGAACGTAGGGTTCAGGTCGCCGGAGGCGACGTTTGGCCGGCGGCAGCAAATCGGGGCAAGGGTGGGTTGGCGGAAAGAGAGAGAATCGCTCGAGAATAGGGGAGTGTTGGTTGGGTCTCTGTGGTCGCCGAATCAAGGGGAAGAGAAAGGGAGGAGAACGGCCGGTCAAAAATGGCGAGATCGCCGGCGAAAAACCAGGGCGGGCGGCGGACGTTGCAGGTGCGGTCGACGGTGTCGGGGTTGGGAGTGCGAAGCTGGGGAAGAAGAAAAGGGATGGACCGGCGGTCCAGAAGAAAAAGAAAGAAAGGAAAAGAGAGGAGACCGGGCGGTCGGCGTCGAAACTTACTTAAATGGAACGACGAGTTGCAAGCATAAAACAGAGAAAACGCAGCGCGTTGATGGCGGAAGAAACGGCTGCGTTGCACGGGTTGGGCCGTGCCGAACGAAAGGAAAGAAAAAAAAAGGAACTGGGCCGCCGGGCTGGCCCAGTTCAGCGAGGATAAAAGGAAAAAGAAAGGAAGAAGAAAGAAAAAGAAAATAAAAGAAAGAAAAAGGAAAAAGAAAAAAAGAAAAGAGAAAAATAATTAGGTTAGGGCCAATTAAATTAGTCTTAAAATTTAGGATATTTAAAAATAATAATATTTGAATAAAATAATATTTAAATCCCTTTCTAGACTAAATTAGAATTTTTAAAAGATTTTCCATAAATTCCATTTTAATTAGTAACCACCCTAAATTTTTCCAATTAAATTATTTATAAAATTAATATTAATTTGAAACTATTTTCTCCTTCTTATTTTAAATAAAATAATTTATTTAATTAATATTCAAAATAAAATGCTTAATTAGCTAAAATACCCAAATTCTCTTCTAATAAAAATACTTATAAATTTCTTCTTGATTTTCCCTAATTAATTCAATTTAAAAATAATTTATTTAAATAATTTTCTTAATAAATATCATTTAATGTAGTTTATAAAATTAGAAATTTTCGGGGCATTTCAAAACAGTAGAGAAGTTTCCTAGGAAGTAAGATGATCTAGCTGAAATAGAGTTGAACACTAAATAACACATATTTAATGAGTTGCAGTCTGCCTGCATATGCGAGGAATAAGGTACTCCAATGCCTTAACCTTGCAGTATGTTTATCCAACAGAGGCTGAAGATGAGTAGCAGATAATCTTGTAGAGGATAAAGGCAAACCCAGATAAGTTATGGGAAACCTCCCTACAGGAAAACCAAGATGCTCCAGAATAGTTGCCTAAGTTGAACCATCCACACCTCCAAAAAACATAGAGCACTTGTTGGGATTAACCACAAGGCCTGAAGTTGCAGAGAAATGATCCATAACCTCCTTAAGACATTGAATACTCTGCACATTACCCTTACAAAATAGCAAGAGGTCATCTGTAAAATTTAAATTGATAAGTTACAGTCCTCTACAACTTGGATGAGCATGAATCCTGGGATCAACCCACAATTTCTTCAAGCACCTACTAAAATAATCCATAACAAGTACAAACAGGTAAGGAGAAAGAAGGTCTCCTTGCCTTAAGCCTTTTTTTCTAGGGAAAGGTGAGGCCAAAACACCACTGAAAGAGACAAAATATGAAATAGTGGATATACATGCCATAATCAACTTAATAAAATGAGGAGGGAAGCCATATAAGTTCAGGATTTGTTACAGAAACTTCCAGTTAACCATATCATAAGCCTTCTTAAGATCAATCTTAAGCATGCATCTAGGAGACGTGCCCTTATGAGAATACTTCCTTACTAACTCATGTGCCAACAAAATATTTTCTCCAATGCTTCTTTCTTTAATGAATGCATTTTTAGAGAGGTCAATAAGAATTGGCATAATATGTTGCAACCTCTGAACAATAACCTTTGCAATAATTTTATATAACACATTGCAACAAGCTATTGGTCTAAATTTAGTAACCCTATTTGCATTAGGTTGTTTTGAAATGAGAGTGAGGGCAGTAATGTTCAGCTTCCTGGGTAGAAAACCAGTGGAGAAAAATTCTCTAACAGCCCAGAAAACCTCCTCTGCAATAATTGGCCAGAAATTCTTGTAGAATCTTGTAGAAAAACCATTAACACCAGGTGCTTTTGTATCCCCCGTTGAGAAAATAGCTGCTTTCAGTTCCTCATGAGTAACAGGAGCAGAAAGGCCAGCATAACAATTAGGAGGAAGGCCTGAGTTGATAACAAAAGGATCAATAACCCCATCCATACAAGGTCCTGCTCCCAAGAGGTCTTGAAAGTAATTACTAAAGGCTTATTGAATGTGCTTTGCACCTCTAATCTCATTATTATCAGAGTCTAAAAAGAAAAACCACTATTTTCCTTTGATGCCTCTCCTTAACCTTGGTATAAAAATATTTATTATTTGAATCCCCACATTTAAGCCATTGATTTGTTGTTTTTTTGCTTATAGAACAATTCTTCACAATGAAGTAAATGATGAAAGTACTTCTCTTTTACCTTCAGGAGTCTTCTCTGATCAAAATTACTTGGATTAATATAACAATTATATTGTAATGCTGCCACTTCCTCTCTAGCTTCATTAACTCTATGAGAAATAGAGCCATAATTCTCTCTATTGAATTTCTTGAGTTCCTGCTTTAGCATACTCAGCCTCTTAGAGATTTTGATCATAAAATTTCCCCAATCTTGATTCTCCATATGCTCTGAACAATAGGTAAGAACTCCTCTGATTCAGTCCAGAATTGGAAGAACTTGAAAGGCTTAGGTCCTGTCAAATGAGAAATGTTAAGGTGGATAATCACAGGGCAATGATCTAAGATTGTAGGACTTAATTAGTGTAATGATTTGTGAAAATTATCTCTTAGCCTTATGGTTGGTACGAGACTGGTCGGGGACCAAGGTTGTGTTGATCACGGCGGTAGCACCCACGTGCTCGTGATTGTTTTAATTAAATGAAAATTTTCAACTGTAATTTTTAGAGGTGTTACACACACCTCTAACTCAAGATCAAACACACTTAGATTGCAATCAAATGCATTGATTAAAACACAATAAATACCCTAAAAAGTGGGATATTACAAAATCACGTTCTAAAATGAAGATGATATGAAATAATGTATATTAACTTTTGAATATATTCTTTAATAATTTTTTAGTTAATTTTTTTATTATAATAAATTATAATAAAACATTGTAATAATTTTAAAATTTTATAAAAAGTCATGTGTCTTACTAGTTAAATTAAATGATTGAAATGAAAAGAATATAATTGTAAAATAGGCCAACGACAAATAAGTAAGGGGATAATATTACCTAATCCCCTACCTTAAAAGTAAAATCAATTATATTCTCTTATACTAAATCAATTTGAATGGTAATCTGTGTTTAGATTACTGTTCTAAATAATCTTAAATAGATAAATATTCTTCATCGAGCTTCTTTTGGTATTATTCCTATGAGTTGTTTGTCAACTTGAATAATCAATCCAATATTGGTGTGGCTGTAGCCGATATGCAATTCAAACCCTCTTATAGTCAACTGTAGTATTGATAAATAAAGGTATCATTCTATACCAAAAATTGATATGGCCCACCTCTATTTAACTAGCTCACAAATAATAAAACTAAATAAATAAATAAAAATTGTAAATCATAGAAAATAAATAAAAAATAAGAAAAATACAATAATGGGGGGTTTTAAAATGAAAAGAATAAAAAGAATAAATAAAATAAAATAATAAAAATAATGGATAACTGCAAATATGATAACTATGCTAGGAAAATCAAAATCCACCACTAGATTAGGTCAAAATGTAATAATAATTTCTAAGTCATATTTTAGTCATGAGAATGAAACTGACCAAGTTGAAAGTCAAAAGCATGTTTATATACCTTATATTACTTTCCTAAAATAATTAATACGATGAAGCGCCAATATTAATGAAATAATAGTAGTATAGTAGCAACAAATGACTCATATATTTAACTAGATTTAATGCATTAAACACAAGGAGAAAGATATCGATCTAAGTACCCAAACTAGTACAATGAGTATGTCTAGCTGTGTTTCTCTCATTTAACCCACACGTATCGAGACATTTCACTACTCTAGTTACAATCACAAAACCATTAATTGAATTATTATTTAACCTAGCTGTAATTTATACATACAAAGTTTAGCATATTTATATGGTCATATAGTAGACAAATAATCCTACATACTATCAATATGAGGAAATTAGTATAAGGCATGCATCATATTAGTCATATTTAATAGAACCATATATATAATATAGTAATTAAAATAGAGTCAAAGAACAATCTCATGAAATAAAGAAAAATAATATCATATTTCAAATCATAATTTAGGGTTTCAGTCTATTCTTTAACAATAAATAATTAGCTAGTCATAATGATCAAATTAATTGCACAAATATAAATATTAAAAATATAAATCAAAAATAGAGAAAGAAATAATTGAATTTAATTATGGATGAAAGTTTAGCAAGTTATTCAGATGAAAAATTGATAGCAGACATAGAATCTCACGGGAGAGAGAAATAAAGAGGAAAAATATCTGAAGATTTATTATATGCATGCTGCCTCTCTTTTCTGTTACTTTTTGGTGCGTCAAAATTCTTTTTGGGGAGGGGGGGTTGGTTCCTCTTGTCTCTCTCTCTCTCTCTAACGAAGCACATCTACCTTTTATTCTCTGACGTGGTTCGCTTGATTAGGTCTTCGTGCTTGAGCCTTTTGCTACTGCACTATGCTCCCTTACCTAGTTGGCTTCTCCTGCTGTAACACCCCCAAAATTAACTACTAAAAAATTTTGTTTAATTAAAAGAAATTTGCGGAAGTGAAATAACAAACCGTGAAGTCTGGGGGTATTACCGCCACACTTAGTATCAGACCGGTTCATTCATACCGTTCCAGTATCAAGTGTTAAAGCTAAAGGAGAAAAATACAAATTATGAAAAACTCGACTAATAATTAAATCAGAGTAGCGCAAATAAATATAATCCATCAAGTAGTGGTTACAAAACAACGAATACATTAAAATTGCAAAATTTAAGGAGACAGAGTAAAACCCTAACAGTTCCGGATAGTTCCTTACGCTCTTTCCTGATAGCCCACTTCAGTAACATCGAATACGACCTGCAAAGGGTACTGCCCATTGAATAGGCAGGGGCCCCATGAATGGAACCCTTCAATACTACGGTATTGAGTAACCATTTAAAAACGCACTTAAAAGTAGGCACGCAATGTAACGCATGATATACTACTATATACATAATGTCAGGTGTAAACATAATATTCAGATCCATATATTCACATATATAATAAGTCAATCAGATATTAATGGTGTATACGTAACATTCACTTTCGTCCATTCGCATACTTAACAAGTTAACCGAACATTAATAGGCCATAATGAAAAACGATGCTTTTAGGGCCTTAAGGCCATTAGTCCATCATTAATCAATCATCTCGGATTATAAATGTCAATGTGAGTGCGGGAATTCCACTATTATAGACGGTGAACCAGAAATACATACAGCGCAAAACGCTCCTGACCACTATTATTCGCTGATGGACCGGTCTCCAAGGTAGAACACTCCTGGCCACTATTATTTGCCAGTGGACTGGTATAGCCCCGACTCACAAGATATTCCACTGTAAATGATTAGTGTCTTCCCCATGTCTAATCGTTATTACGTTTGGTTTGTTGAACACGGAATACCCCACTATTATAGCCGATGGACCGAAAATACATACAGGGCAGAACGCTCCTGACCACTATTATTCGCCGATGGACCGGTCTCCAGGGCACCCTGGCTTCTAGCCACTATTATTCTTCGGTGGACCGGTCTGGGTCGACTCATCATCTTTCTCTTTAAGTGATTAGTGTCTTAATCGTATCTTATTTGAAAGTATTTCACCCTCGACATGCATGGCTAACTATATCCACACTTATCCTCCCAGGAAGACCCGTCCCATATCTTGAGACTTTTGCACCTCCTAACTCTAGGGCTGTTCACGGTTCAAATATCCGATATTTCGGATATTTGATTGTCGGATATTTGAAATTTCAGATATCTAAAAATGATATTTGATATTTGATTTGAAACTTCGGATATCCGGAAGATCGGATATTTGAATTTTCGGATCGGATATCATCGGATATCAAATATATCCGATATTACCCGAATACAATTTCAAATATAAAAAAATTACCAAATGACAAATATATTTCATATTATCCGATTTGTTGAGCGAATGCTGAGCAAATATCCGATTCGCTTAGCAAATATCCGACTTACTCAACATATATCCAATGTTAAAACTAAAATAAGAAATGAGTGGATGAAGTCTATTAGTATGTAGAGTATTTTTATTTTTATTTTTATAAATATCTAAAAAGGGATTGTATTAAAAATATAATTTCAATTAAATTAAATTTTTCCTCAAATAATAAATAAAGTAAGTAAAAATTATACACAGACACATATAAATTTATTTATATACAATTATATATAAAATAAAAAATTATAAAAAAATGTATAAATATTTTTCTTCGGATCGGATATTATTTGTATTTGTCAGATCGGATATTTGGTTTGTTTGATTTTTCGTTGATCGGATCGGATATTTGATTTGAAAAAAAAATCGGATCGGTTATTTGCTTTTTCGGATTGGATCGCTTCGGATATCGGATCAAATAAGCAGATATCGGATAACATGAACAGCCCTACCTAACTCGCCCCGACATCCCTTCCTTAGTCCACTTTCTTGCATAGGGAGTCCAATTTCTAAGTGCATGGGTCAAGGCCCACACTTTATACCCTCAAGGTCCACTCACCGCCTTACCCCTAGGTTTTTTCTAGAAACCCTAATTTGGGCTTATGCGGCCCATCCTTCTCTACTTTACACATCCCGACTATTTCAACACCTTACACGTCACGACCCTTAGATCCAACCCTCACTTTCTACCCCACTCATTTTCATTTATTTTTATTATTTTCTTTTTCTTTTTCTACCTTCTCACATTAGGGTTTCCTCCTAAAACCCTAGCTCAGTCTCCTACGCACCATTATACTGTCTCACGTACTATTTTTCGCTCGAAGCCCCCAAACACCCAAACGACACTTCCATTACCTTCATCAAGCCCCTAACTCGAACCCTCGATTCTTCCACTCCTTCATTAGCCAACTTACTTCCCCTTGGTTATCCTATTTTCCCATTTTTATTTTTCATGCCTCCATCCCACATCACCACGTCAATTATCCTAGCATGCATGTTCTAGAGGGCCACATCACGTCACATCATAACTTACAACATATCCATATTATCACATACCAAAAGATGACATATGAACACATCTCAGTTCCAAGCCATACCACACATGAAACAATTAAAATAATAGCATGTAGAACATGACATATTAATTATATAGGACATCCAAGGCATGTAGGACACATAGCACACATTCGGCCTTAGCTACACCCTTACTTGGTTTAGGTTACCGAGCTATTTCCCACACTTATTAGGCTACTAAACACCCTTCATAATTATTATATTTAATATATCCCCCATTTGGTTGGTTAGATTACCAATTTGCCCATTTCCTTTATTATAATTAACAAATTGCCCTTTAGTTGGTCAAACTACCAAATTACCCCTGTTCATTATCTTAATTACCAAATTACCCCTTTAGTTGGTTAAATTACCAAATCACCCCTCACATTTACCATATTCACCATTTTACCCTTTTCCATTAGTAAATTATCATTTTTCCCTTTTCTTTTATTAAATTATCATTTTACCCTTATCAATTATTATAATTACCAAGTTACTCCTTTCCAATTTCCACTTTTATCCCTTTTATTTATAAAATTACCATTTTATCCCTTTACTTTAAATTTACCATTTTACCCCTTAACTTCTAAAAATTACCATAACACCCTCTCACTTATAAGATTATCATTTTATCCTTAATTACGGAATTACCATTTGACCTCTGTTAATTTTAAAATTTCCATTTTGCCCTCTAATTATGAAATTACCAATTTACTCTTTTTATTATACAATTACCATAATACCCCTTTTTAATTATAAAATACCATTTTGTCCCTTGTTACACCACTCATTTTAAATTATCACCACTACTTAAAATATTAATAATAATACCTCATCCACAACTAATATATTTAATATATACTTTTAGTACCCTCACATATTATGCCATATTCTTGTACAAGATATATATATTATTAAAATACCCCTAAGGCTCACAAAATATTAACCGTGCATTAAGATCACATTAGCATAACACAACATGGATAATACTTAACATTTTCATTAATAACCAACTCATACCTTAAACAATATCCCCATACATATCATATAACCTATCATGCTTCCTTCTATAAACCAATACAAGAAACCACATATAATATATTAAACAACATTTATCAAGCATAATACACATTAAAAATGCCTAATATGCTAACATACGATATCCATGCATTTAAGTGGGATTTAACAGTTACCTCGATTCCTGCAAAAACAAACCTTACCGGTATTCCAGTTAAAGGTTCAAACTTTGATTATCAAAACCAATACCTAAAAATAATATCAAGACTTATTACATTAGAAATAATAAAAATCAAAGTATAAGGCTTTATAACACTTAATTAATAAAATAATTAACTTAAAATATTATTATATCTTAAAATTTTTACCCAAATAAATCAAGAAGGGTAGAAGCTCATCCTGCTTATGCAGCATGAGCTGCATGCAAAGAAAGGAAAAGGAGGGGGCTCGAAGGTGGTGAAAATAGGGAAAAATGGGCATTTTTGGGTTGGGGTTTTAGGACTAAGAAAAAAAGCATGTGGGGAAAGATTTAAGGCAAGGGAAGGATGCAGAGGTGGAGAGGGGTTGTAGGAGGTGGTCGGGGATGGGTTGACGGCAGCTAAGGGCGACAGAGGTGGCGGCAGCGAGGCTGCGAAGGTGGCGGCCGAGGAGGGGTCGAAATGGAAGGCTGAGAAGGAAAGAAAAGGGAGGGGGAAAACGAGGGCCTGCAGGTGGTGGTTTCAACCAAAGGATGATTTGGGGTGGTAGAGGGGGTTGCAGGGAGTAGTGTGGTGGCTTAGTTAGCGGAATAGGCGGCAGCATATGGCGGTGCAGGATGGTTGCCGAGAAGGAAGAAAAAGAAGATAAAAAGAAGAGAGGAGGAAGAAGAAGGTTGCGGGGTGGCTCAATGGGTGTTGGGATGATTCGAGGGTGAGGTAGAGGGTGGCAAGGGGTGGTGCAGGTGGCTGTTGAGGCGGTAGAAGTGGCAGAGATGGGCAGTGAAACAAAAATAAGGGAGAGAAGGGGGGTCGGGTAGCATGTGAGGCTCGAGAAAAATGGTCGAATGGGACAGGAAGGGAAGAAGAAAAAGAATGAGAGAGAGGAGGGGATAGGTAGGCTCGAGGGTGGTGGTAGGTGGAAGGGAGATGGGTGTTGCAGGGAGAGGGAGAAGGAAGGTGTGGCAATGGCAGGGAGAGGGAGAGGGAAAGGTGGTGGGGTCGACATGGCAGGAAAACAACGAGAAGGAGAGAGAGGGAGATAGGGTAGGTCAACGGGGGAGAGGGAGTTACAGGCAGAGATGGCGGGGGTCGGGATTCTCGCCAGGGAAAGAGGAAGAAGAAAGAAAGAAGAAGAAGAAGAAAGAAAGAAAGAAGAAGAAGAAGAAGAAGAAGAAGAAGGGAAGGGGCTGGGTGCGTGCGACGGGTGGCCGAAGAAAAGAAAGAAGCAGACTGGCCCGGTCGAGGAAGAAAGGAAAGAAAGAAGGGGCGGCCGGCCGGCTCGCGCGGGAGAAGGAAGAAAGGAGCCGAGTCAGGGAAAGGAGAAAGGAAAAGAGGGAGGAGAGGGAGAGATAGGCTAGGACCCAATCGCATAGGGGGTGAGGGAGAGGCAGGCCGGCTGGCGGCCCAAGGAGAAAAAAAGGAAGAAGAAAGAAAAGAGAAAAAGGAGAAGGAAAAGGAAAAAGAAAAGAGGAAATGGGATTAAATAAATAATTTATAAAATAATAAAATACAATATTTTTCGGGCAATAAATTTATTTAATAATTTAATTTAATATAATTAAAATATAAGGGTTTAAAGAGGATAAGCTTAGTAAAATAAGGGTTTGAAAATTTATTTAAATAATAAGAGTGTGATAAAATAACAAAATATTTGTATCCAATTTTATTTACTCAAAAATCCATGAAATAATTAAATTAAATAGATTTAGAGCCTGTTTGATTTAACTTAACAAAAGTAGTTTTTTGTATAATTAATTATTAAAAGTAATTATAGATAAAAATAAGTGTTTGGTTTTACTTTTAATAAGTAATTATAAAAAAGTGATTAGGAAAAATTACTTTCTAAAAGTAATAATCAATAAGTAATTTTTACCTACTTCTAAAAATAACTTCTATATACCACGCGACACGTCTTTTGTTTAAAATCAAAAGTCGTAAATAACACCTGACTGGTGTCTCCTCCTCCATTTTCGGTTGTTCACTACTCTGCATTTCTGCTTCTCTACTTAGGCATTCAAAAAAAAATTTGAGCTCGACCGGCATGCCTGCTCTCTTCTCTCGCCCTCGTTTGCTTGCAGTTCTCCATTCTTTTGGACCGAGATAGACTTGAGCCATCCAGCCCCGAAAGTCTCCTCTATCTCCCCCTTATCTCCGCCTCCGGCTAATCTCAATCGACGGCCTGGTCTTTACGGGTATGTTATCAACCGACGGTCGATCTTGCTAGATTTTTGTACGGTTTTGGGGATTGCAGTGTTGAAGCTGCCTGATTAATATGTTTTGTCTCAGTATATTCTTTTTGAATTTTGATTGTAGATAGTTCGATATGGCAGCTTCATTTCGAGCATTTTTGAACAGTTCGATGACCCGAAAACAACTCATTTTTTTCAATATAGAGAAAAGATAATCTTCCTGTTGACATAGTTTCCATGTTAATTGGCCTGTATAAATTCCCATAAATTTTCAAATTAGTTGTTTTTGTGTTCTATATTCGGGATTGGTTTTGGTGAAAGGAATTGACAGAATATTATAGTAACCTTTACCTTGGCCCCTATGTTAAAGCAAGCCTCTTTTCTCTCTCTATTCGATTATGTGAATCCTTTTTATTTATTTTATCTCTCACTGACCTTTCAGCTCTCAGGTCAAGAGCTTAGGATGGATGGTCATACTCTCTCATACATGTCAGTTTGCTGCGTTTCCTGATGCAGGTATTCCTTGGGTTGGCGGGGTGGAAAGTGGTATGCGACTAGGAAGTTTAGGAGGGAGCAAATGAAATTACTAGGACAGATCGAACCAAGAGGGTTGTAGTTCCAGTTCATCAGAAAACCATTCAAGAGACTCAAATTTCGGGAAAATGTTGCCGGCCCTTCTGCTTCGACATCATTGCGGAATGATAGACCCGTCCCTGAAAATAGTACAGGACAAACACAGTTCGGCAGCAAAAAACTGAGGTTCAGGATCAACTTGTTGAGGCTGGTATGGAGGACTATTTATGTGACACTGGCGACAATACTTGCAATGGCACTACCATTTTTCATTGACATCCTTGCACTACTCAGAGCCATCAGTTACTGGCCGTTATCCGTCTATTTTTTGGTAACCATGTATATTGCTCAGAACAAGATCAGTCGAAGGAGCAGGACGTGGTTTTCCCTCCAATCCTTAATCAGGAGGTGATTGGTCACTTTAATTCATAAATCTCAATCTCACCAAGAGTGCTCTCATCAGTAAGTTTATGTTCAAGACTTTGAACTTTTCTTGTAAAGGATGCCCATTGTGCTGAACATATGAGAAGGAACTCACTTTACATAGATATACTGCATGTTTAGAAAGCCAAAACAATCAGGTATTCTCACTTTACATAGATATACTGCATGTTAATTTGACATTATGTGCATAATAGCTGGTTAAGAATGAAAATGCTTATGGTTCTTCTTTTTATACCATGCCTTTATGTTTTGTGATGGACTTTTCATGTGAATGTGCCTAGCAGGAAGAGGGGAAAATGTTCCGGTGATGAGTGATCCTTGAGCCCAAAACAAAGCTTGGTAAATAATGTGATGCACTCTGCTTTGTTGAACAATCTTTCTTACCTACAGCGTGAGATCTTGAGATATATGCAACAGGTGGGTACACTAGTTTCATAATGCAGGAGTTACAAGGTGGAGAGAAGATATTCAAGAAATCCTCTGCCACAACTTTTAGATGTAGGATCGACTCTTAGTGCCACTAGATGATATATGCACTAAGGAGAAGATGTAGCTAAAGGCAGATAAAAAGTCGAGTGCATGGATGATAGATAAATAATAGCATGAATTGGAAGGTTTGGTTCGAGTATTTGAGTCAAATAGCCAGCTGATTATTGAAGCTCGTATATATGACATGAAGCTTGACGAACATATTAAACTTATAGGGCTGGTGTTACTACTTCATATCAGTTCCCATGAGCTGAGTTAAACCATATTTAATTTAAAGATGGCAAAATAAAACTATAGATGATGAAACTTGCGTATGTTAACTTGTTAATGAAAAAGAGATGCACAATGTATGTTTATAATTATTAACTATAATCGAAATAATCCAAAAGGTAATATATATTACTTTTGTCGTAAATTTATAACTACAATGTATGGTTATAATTGCAAGTATAATACAATTAATTATAAGTAGACTATAATTACGTTAATAATATATTTAAATTGATATCTCTATTGATAGTATATAAGTGTATTTGTAGGATATATGGCATCTTCATCAAATACTGCACATTGGACCGGATCAAGGCATCAAACATTTATTCAATTATGTGTTCAGGAGGTTAAGAAAGGCAATATGCCTACTTTGAGTTTCAATAAAATTATGATTCTTATTATAAATTTAATAATGTTTATTGTATAATATAAACTTTGATTTACAATTAATATTTGAGTTTTAGATGTTTGTGAATTTTATAAAGTTTGTTTAATGGTTGTTCATGATTTTTTTTAATAAGTTTATAATTTATAGTACTTTGTAATATCTTTATATTTTTTTTATACTTGTTATTGTTTAATATGCTTTTTAATATTTAATATTACATAATTTATATAGTAGTTATTACTAAAAGATATATATAGGAAGATAAAAAATAAAGATGGAAAAGAAAAAGTAATTTTGTAGGAAAATGAAAACCAAACACTAATAAAATACAATAAGTAGTTTTTTAGCATTAATCACTTATGTAATAAAAGTTAAAACAAACATATATTTTACTTATAAAAGTACCTTTTTAAAAGTAGATTTATAAAAGTAGTTTTTATCTAAAAGTAGTTATTAATAATAAGTAAAACCAAACAGGGGCTTAAAGGCTAATTTATCCCAAATAAAATTTATTTATTAAATTATACGCTTTTAAAATTTCGGAGAATTACACCTGCACCTTCATTTTTTCTTTTCTCTACTCTCTACTACCCATCTTATTCTCTTTTTTGTAGCCCTCAACTCCTCCCTCTCTATTTTTCTGTCATGGCCTTGACTCTACTTGTAATCCCCCAAAATTTTCGAAAACCTATATTTTAATAAATAACTTTTATTTGAAATAAAACTAGCCTTTAAAATTAGTTATTTTAATTATTTTATAGATTTTAGATTATGTAAAGTTGGATAAGAGTATTTAATAAAATAAAGTTTAATATTTTCTATTTATCATATTATTTTATTTAAATAAATTTTCAAACTAGTAGTTTACTATAATTATCCATTTTAAGCCCATATATTTAATTATATTAAATTAAATTATTAAATAATCTTATTATCAAAAATATTACATCCTGTTATTTTATAAATTTAATTATTCTCAATTTTTCCATTTTTCCCCAATTTTCTTTTCCTACCTTTTCTTTTCTTTCTCCTTCCCTCTATTTTCTTTTTCCCTCTTCCTAGATTTGGGCCGCCAGACCCCTCGGCCTGCTTTCCCCCCCCTCCTTGCGCATTGGGCCACAAGCCCGATCTTTCTCCCCTGCCCCTCGCGCGCCCGCCCAGCCGCAGCCTTCTTTTTCCCCTGGACCGGCCGGCTCATCTTTTTTTCTTTATTTTCCTACGCCGGTCCAGTCGCCCGCCATCCCTTTCTTCTTCCTTCTCCCACGCCCGACCTGCTCCCATCGCCATGCCAGCCTGCAACTACGGCCGCCTGCCACCACCACCTGCTCCCTCTCCCTCTCTCTCCTCCCCCGTCGTTTTTCCCTTTTCGAGCCAAACCAGCCCTGGACCACAGCCTCGCATGCTCTCTCCCTTTCCTTCTTCGTCCCTCTTTCTCCCCTGCCACCCGACCACCACCTGCCACCTGCAGCACCGATCGCCGGCCATCCCTGCCCCTCTCTTCTCCCTCCTATTTTTCTCCATCCCACCAACCCTTCATTACCACATTTTTTGAAGCCTAGCATCCCCTTCCCGAGCTCCCTCCTCTCTCTTTTCTCCTCCTCCCATTCGCTCCCCGTTCTTCTTTTTCTACCGCCCTCCGCCGCTCGAACCACCAAGCCCAGCCCCTGAGCCGCCTTCTGCCACCGCCTACTACCAGCCTGCACCACCACGCCGCCCCTCGAGCCCTACACCTCCTCCCTTCTCCTCCTCTTCCTTTTTCTTCCCAGCTTCCCCCCTTACCGCCGAGCCACCTGCAACCGCCGCTTCTGCCGCCGTCCGGCCACCTCTGCCGCCACCCAACCCACCGTTCAACACCCTGCAACCCCCTCTACAACCGCCATGTCTTAGTTGGCCGAAACCAACCCTTGCACCCCTCCATTTTTCCCTCCACTTTTCCTTCCTTCTCAACCCTTCCACCTCGACCCACTTCGGCAGCCACCTTCGCCGCCTCTCCGCCGCCGTCTCCGCCACCTTGAGCCGCCTCGAAACCACCCTTAGCCTCCACCTACACCCCCTCTTCACTTCTGCACCATTCACTTGCCTTAGAACCTCCCCCAACCACCTTCTTTTCTAGCCTAAATACCCTAACCGAAAATAATGTATTTTGCTCCCTTCACCCTCTTTGAGCCTTTTTCCCCCATGGGTTTTGCATGAGACTCACGCTGCATGAGCAGCGTGAGCTCCCCCTTGATTTTGGAAATCATTTAGCTAATTTTTAAGGTATAATAGTATTTTATGTTAAGTGTTTTACTAATTAAATTTTATAAAGTTTTATCCTTTTTAACTTCTTATTTCTAACAATAATGATGGATATTATTTTTAGGTGTTGAATTGCTAATTATGCTTGGTAAGATTTGATATTTTGTGGGATTAAGGTAACCGTTAATCCTCCCTTAAATATATGGAAAAACGCATGCTAGCACATTTAGGGTTTAGTATGATCTTATGCATGTTTTGTATGCTTAGCATGATATGTTTATGGTTTCTTATATTATTTGTTAAAAAGAAAAAGTATGATAACTTTTGTGCCATATGTAGGTATGTTAAATAAAGAAGGAGTTGGAATATGGATAGAAATGTTAAACACTTGTTTATGATGTACCATGTTGTTAATGCATGAATGATGTTATTGTTTAAGGGTATTTTAGTAATTATGCTTATGAGGTAAATAAATCAATGTGTGTAATTGCTAATGAGTATTATGTTGAAAAATGACAAGTTGGTGGACTTAGATGATAAGAATGAAGTATTAATATTATTATTTTATGTAGTGTTAGTAAATTCATAAAAATGGCGAATAAAGGGGTTGAGTGGAAATTTTATAAGTGGAAAGGGTATTTCGGTAAGTTTTGAGATAAAAGAATAATATGGAAATTTTATGATTAAATGGTCAAATGATAATTTACAAGTAAAGGATAAAATTGTAAGTTGTGAGAAAGAAGGATAAAATGGTAATTTTGGAAGTAGGGGTAAAATAGTAATTTTGGATGAAGAAGGGCATTATGGTAATTTTGGAGGTAGAGGGGCAAAATCGTAATTTCATAAGTAAAGGGTAATATGGTAAATTTTATAAGTGAATGGTGAAGTGGTAATTTATAAGTAAATGGGTAATATGGTAATTTGGGAAAGAAGGGCAAAATGGTAATTATGTATGGAAAGATAAAGATGGTAATCTTGGATGTGAAAGGGTAAAATAGTAATTTGTAAAGTAAACGATGTATGGTGGTAGTTTTCATAAATAAAAGGATATATTGGTAAAATTGGATTTAAGGGGGTAAAATGGTAATTTTGTAAATAAAAGGATATTATGGTAAACTTGGGAGTAAGGGGTAACTTGGTAATTATGATAGCGACAAAAGATAGTTTATCAATTAAATTATGATTGTAGAAGGGCAATTAGATGAGTATGATGCTATAGAAGGGTAATTTGGTAAATTGACCAATTAAAGGGCATTATGGTAATTTTCAATATGGAGAAGGGTAAAATTGGTAATTGTAATTATGAAGAGGGGTAAATTAATTATGAGGAAGGTTAATTTGGAATTTATAATGATTAAAAAGGGTAAATGGCAATTAAAATAATTGTAAAGGGTAAACTGGTAATTATGATAAAGGAGAAGGATAATTTAGTAATTTATCCAACTCAAGGGCAATTTAGTAATTATAACAAAGGAGAAGGGCGATTTGGTAATATAACCAACCAAAAGGGAAATATGATAAGTGTAGTAATTATGAGGGGTGAATGGTGATCTAAAAAGTGTAGGGGATAATCTTGGTAATCTAAAGTGGACAAGGGGTAATTTGGTAATTATGTAACCTAAAGGGTAATATGGTAATTTGGCGAGTAAGGAATGGATACTTAACAATTATATAAGAAAAGGGAAAATGAGTAGTTTGTACCTAACATGCCTTTGAGATTGTGGAATATTAATATGATTAAATAATGCTGATAGCCAAGTAAGAGTATCTAATGATTAGTATGACCTTGATGGTTTCTCTGTGACATTTTGGATAATCATCTGAATAAGAAACGATTAATGATATCAGAACGATTAAAAGTGAATAAGTATCGGATTATCGTGCTTTTCGTGATCACCTTAATTAAGACACTATTACTTAAAGTGAAAGACCTCGAGATCGGGAATGGTGACTCCTTAGGGGTCGCTACCCTAAGGACGTGGTTTAGTCCACAATTATTCTGGTATTTGTTGGTGTGCCTTTGTGCCCCAGCTAGGCCCTATATCTTACTATTCCTAGCTCTACGGACCTAGTTAGGGGGTATGCATACTTATGGATTAGGTGTCCTTTTCGGTAGGGTACTGAATTAGCTTTATGCACCAGTACGACTAGGGTACCTTTGCGTCTTTGGGTTCATGGTTGAAGGGTACTGAGTAGCTGATATGCACCGGTACGACCGGTGTATCTTTGTGTCCCGGGTTATCGATCTCCCAATCGAGGCAAATAAATATGATTGATGTGCTGATTAAAGAAAGGAAAGATACTATTATTAAAAGTGGAATATTAATGAGCCGGGCCCAGATGATTATGATATTGAGTACCGGTCCACCGGTTATAATAGTGGCCAGGAGCGTTGTGCCCTGGATGATGAGTTATATGTATCCCGGTCCACCGGTTATAATAGTGGCCAGGAGCGTTGTGCCCTGGATGATGATTCTTTATATATCCCGGTCCACCGGTTATAATAGTGGCTAGGAGCGTTGTGCCCTGGATGATGAGTTATCTGTATTCCGGTCTACCGGCAATAATAGTGGGGGTCCCGAGCTCAATAAAATCGGTTATGTATGTGAATAAGATTATGGAAAAATACTAATCACTTATAGTGGAACACCATGTGAGTCGGGGCTAGACCGGTCCACCGGCAAATAATAGTGGTCAGGTGCGTTCTGCCCTGTGTGTTTATCTTCCGGTCCACCGGCAATAATAGTGGTCAGAGGCGTTCTGCCCTGAGTGTATACTTTCCGGTCCACCGGCTATAATAGTGGGGTTCTCGCACTCACATGGATATACAATATGATATTGATTGAATGATGATGGAATAATGGCTTAAGGCCCGAATGTATTGATCTCACACTATGATATGGCTTAAGGCCCAAGGATATCGATCGTGAATTATAACTTGTGTTACGTGTTATTGTTACATATGCACCTCTCATTATTTATGTGCGTGACTTGCATTATGTGCCGTATGCGGGCCTGTCTTTAAGTGTGGTATTAAATGGTTACTCAGTACCGTAGTACTGAAGGGATTCCCTTTATGGGGCCCCTGCCTATTCAATGGGCAGTGCCCTTGCAGGTATTTTCAGGTGCTACTCAAGTGGGTTACGGGAAGGAGAGTAAGGAATTTTCCGGTATCATGGCTTTTTCTCTTTCTCATTTAAATTATTGATTTTAAATGTTAACGTTGTTAAAGTAACCACCATTGGTGGATTTTATTCCTGAAAACGATTTGATGCGCTACTTTGATTTAAATATGTTGAAGTTCTTGCAATTTACTCTGATTTATGCATGTTGAATGTCTTTCGAATTGTATTTCATTTTCTTAGCCTTAGCACTTGATACTGGAACGGTATGAGTGAACCGGTCTAGTACTAAGTGTGGCGGTAATACTCCCAAAGTTCACGTTTTATTTATCTGCTTCCGCTAATCTTCCTTTTAATTAACGAAATTTTTCAGTAGTGAATTTTGGGGGTGTTACACTATTGCACCGTCTTCTTCTTTTTTTCTTTTTCTTTTCTTCCTTCGTATTTCTACTAGCTCCCTAGCCCAATCTTTTATCTTTTCTATGTTATTTCCCTGACTATTGCAGACTCTCCTCTCTCTTCTCTCTTGGTTTGCTCCTCTAACAATTTTTTATAAAAAAAAAATTCCACCACCTTTGCCAACTTTTCATTGGCTTTTGTTTTGGGCCTTTGGTCCAAATGACATAAACTTTATTATTATTATTATTATTATTATTATTATTATTATTATTATTATTTAATTTACCTACAAAATAAAATTAGAAAAAGCATTAAATAATCTTATACTTTAAATTTAGTTAATTTCTATCATTTTAGCTTAAATAATAAAATATATAAAATTATTATTACTTAATTATAAAATTATAATCATTCACATGTATTACTCAAATAAAATATCAAAAACTAATATTTTTTTATGAAAGGTCAAAACTTCATTAATCAACGGAAGAATTACAATTGAGTTCCCAAAACTTATCTAAACAACTCTTGACATAAACACTACTCATTCTCTTATGAGGAGTCAAGTACCTAGCTGAGATAATATAAATAATTCTCTTAATGAGATTCCTCCATCTACAAGTGACTTGTGAAAAGTTTTTGGAGTTTCTAGCATGCCAACATTCATAGATGCACATATCACATAAGGTTCGAACCATTTGCACCTTCCTTTTGGACACCCTTGTTTTTTAAGCCAAGGTAACTAGCATTTGGGGCCACCGTTAGATAGGTCCTCTCAAGTCAACACTAGCATAAGCAGTCTTTAAAATATGCTTCATAACTTGACATGAGAAAAATATATGAGGAAGAGATTCATTTGTATCACAAAAGTAGCAAGATGGATCCTCCACATAAGTAAACCGACTTATGACATCCTTAATGAGGAGCTGACAGTGAGTAGCTATCCATAACATTAGCTTATGTTTTAGACTAGCATTATTCAGCCAGACCAATCTCCACCATGAAACAAGGGGACTCCTATGCCGAATTTGTTCATAAACATAACTGATATTATAGGATATATAATGATTGAGGGAAAGAAACATAAGCTCGAGGACTTCTTGAAGCTTAGAGAGCTTATTTACAGTCCACGAGGCAAAGCTAGGTAATTTAGTACTCCAAAGAGAATCACCCTTAAGGCAATAACTATGTATCCATTTTACCCACAAGCTATTTTTATCTTGAGCAATATGCCATAGATATTTACCCACAGTTACTATGTTTTAGACTTGAAAATCTAACCCAAGGCCTCCATCTTATTTTAGTAGACAAACAGTTGACCAAGCAATCAAGACTAGTTTGCTTGGGCCAGCTTTACCAGTCCATAGGAAGGTTCTACATAAACTAATGATCTTGAGAAGGCGTTTTTTAGGAAGATAAATATTTGACTTCTATATATGTGGATGCCATAGACAACTAATCTAAGGAGCTACAGTCTTCTAGCATACGATAATAACTTTTTAGACTAATGTTGTAGCTTTTTTGTGATTTTCCTAACCAGCTCCATCATCTGCTAAGAACGGAGTCTAGTAGAAGATAAAGGAACCCCAAGATATTTAAAAGGCGTATTGCCTTTAGAGAAGGAAAGGAAATAAGTAATTTGTTGTTTCGCTATCTCTGTGACTCCTCTAATATAGATAGAACTTTTCTTTGGGTTTATATGAAGACCTGGGATGTTATTAAAGCATTGGAAGTGATTCAAAAGTAAAGTTACAAAGGGTAAATCACCCCTACAAAATAGCAAAAAGTCATCAGCAAAAGATAAATTGATGATATGAAGTCTTTTGCATTTTGAGTGTCCTTAAAAACCATCCATGGTCTGTAACTATTGTAGCATCCTAGATAGGTACTCAATACCAATGATGAAGATGTATAGGGAGAGGGGGTCTCCTTGCCTCAAACCTCTTTTTGATTGGAAAGGAAGAATGAGCTCATCATTTATAGAGAGGGTATAGTTGACTTGGGTCACACAAGATATAAGGAGTTTAACAAAATGAGGAGGGAGCATAAGACCCAAAAGAACAATCTCTAAGTATTTTTAATTGAAGGAATCATAAGCCTTCATCACATCAACCTTCGTCATACATCTTGGGGATGTATGTTTTCTTCCATATAGCCTAATGAGCTCATGTGCCAATAAGATATTTTCACTAGTCTAACTACCCTTAACAAAAGCAGATTGCGAGATGCTGATGATGTCAGGCAAGATAGCTTGAAGCCTTACTGCTAAGATTTTGGAGAGGTTCTTATAAAGAACAAAACAACATGTAATGGGTTTGAAATCAGGGACTTTACCGGGGTTATCTTTCTTAGGGATAAGTACCAGAAGAGTAGAAGTGATAAATGAAGGGACAACACCTGAGAAGAAGATTTCTTTCACAAAAGACTAAATGTCTTCGCCTACAATATCCTAGGAGGATTTAAAGAAACTAGCAGTGATGCCATCTAAGATATGAGCCTTTTTGTCGCCAATAGAGAACAAGGCATATTTGACTTCATAAAAGGAGACTGACTTGAGAAGTTCTTGTTGTTGTTTAGTACTGAGAATAACTCCCTACTGAAGGATATATCTATCCACCGGCTTTGCATTAGCATTAGGGAAATCAAAACCGATAAGATTTTTATAAAATTTTGCAAAGGCATCTTTGATTGACTTAGGGTCATTAGCCTAGTCTCCATTTAACTTTTGAATCTTTAAGATCATCCTTTTATTTTATCTTACCTTCATATTAGCAAAAAATAAGTAGTTTCTTGAATCCCCTAGATGTTGCCACTTGATGCCTAATTTTTATTTGAAAAAGCATTTGGCATAATGCTCATATTTTTTAAGACAATCCTTTCCCTCAAGTTGCAAGTTGCTACAGGTAGGATGAGCCTTTAACCTCTCTTGAATTACTTCAAGCTTCTCTCTCTGGTCAGCAACTCTATGCCTATTTTGCCACACTTAGCTTTGTTTAACACCCTGAGGTGATATTTAAGTCGATACAGGGATTTTTTTGATCTTAGTAAACACTAAACAAGGTCGTTCCAAACATCGATCGTAATTTTAAGCAAATCATCATTATAGGTCCATAT
Organism: Tamarix chinensis; assembly: GCA_030549775.1. Classification (NCBI taxonomy): domain Eukaryota; kingdom Viridiplantae; phylum Streptophyta; class Magnoliopsida; order Caryophyllales; family Tamaricaceae; genus Tamarix; species Tamarix chinensis. Next base: position 38,366,939 of record CM060177.1, read on the forward strand.
GTCAGAGAACTTAAATCTCCCCTTAAGTTGAGGTCTAGTATGGTTTAGGTTCACTAAAGCAGGGTAATGGGTTGAGAAATAGGTGGATTGGAAATCCACAGTCAAATTTGTAAAGGTGTCAAACCATTTGATATCATCCAACACCTTGTCGAGTTTACACACAATTCTAAGATCTCTAAGCTGTCTATTGTTCCAGGTGTAGACGTGGCTTGTAAAATGGAGATCTTCAACCACGATATTCTACAAACATTATTTGAACTCTTCTATATCCCTTACATTAATTCCTACCCCTTGAAAATTCTCATAATCATGCAAAACCACATTGAAATCCCCTAGTACAAGCTAGGGCATATCTATGATAATAGTGGAGTCAAGCCATTGCCATAGATATCTTCTATCACTTCCCAAGTTATGTTCTTAAATGAAGGAAATACATATGATACTATCAGTGGAATTGAAGATAGAATTGACTTGGATACCTTGAGCATGAGCATTTAGCAACCGTACATGCTATTTGCTTGTGTCCTATAAGCACCAAACTCTACCACTGTAATGGTGGCTATAATTGTCAAGAGTAGCAAAATGAGGTCCTAATTTCATCCTTATCAAAACAACATTAGAGGATTTTATTCAAATTTCTAATAAACCAATTAAAGATACGTTATTTACTTTGATTTAATGCCTTAATTCATCCTACTTGAAAGGTTTATTAAGGCTTCAGATGTTCCATGCACTTATCGTGATAATAATGAGGCGGGTAGGATGCCATTAACACCTTGCTTACCTTTTTCTTCCACCCAGCCTGTATCCACATCCAAGGGGGCAAATCTGTTGTTAATTGGAGCACTTGAAGCTATAAACTATTGGAAGTGGTCCTTATTTTCATGTTCTTGTGAGGTTTATCTAGGGTCTTGTTGAAGGTTTCGAGGCCTCTGCACAAAATGCCTCTGGTGTGTATGACCAGTAGCCTTAGAGGGAGGCCTATAAGAAATCCGCTTGGTTTTGGTTCACTTGTTGAGAGCCCTTGGAGTGTTTATGCACAACAACTTGTTGGTCTGCAATATCAATTCATAGGTCTTGAGTTGGATTGTTCTTATTGGGGCGAGAGTAATTATTATGTCCAAAAGAGTCACACAAACTATAAAAGGATAGTCTCCTTTCGTAAACTACAAATTATGTAATAACACATGCATCAAGATCTTCTATGTCAATAGATTCTACATATTTTTTTGGTTAGATCAACCTCCACAAGCGCACGGGCATATGATATCCTCTCCCCGGATGTTGTTATCCCATCCAAAATAGGGGTTAACCTATAACACTAGTGATATGACTAATGGAATCTATACCCCAATAGTCAAGATGAAGGTTTGGTAGTTTAATCCATAAAATCATGAATTGAAAATGTTCTTTGACAAATTAGACTTGTCGATAGCATTGTTTGAGGATGAATGGTCGATTCATAAATGTCTAGTAGGGGTATTGAAGAACCCAGTCCCCATCTTGGTTAGATTTGAATTTAAACATAACAAAACCATCATCATGTAACCATACTTGGGGAATTTGAATAGAAGGCTAGTTGGATTGAATGGAGGACATAATCCTGTCCCATGCTAGGATGGATGCCAATAACATAGCCGACAATTGATCCCTGCTAAATATTGCAATTCTCCTAAACCTCATCCTTAAGGACTGACACCTTCCATCGATCACTAGCAAGAGGGGGGATATAAGAAAGGGTAGTAGAAGCCTTGGGAGATCGGTTACCAATAACCATATCCTTCCACGATTTTCTATCCAGGAACATCCTAATTGGTTTGTTTTGGAACCTTGTTAGCAGTAGATACAGGCTCCTAATCTACAATCAAATGGTAATGGTTATCATCGTGGGTCAGATCTGTGCTTGTTTGATTTAAATTAGGGGGCATTCGTCCACAATTCTGCCTTGATTGATGCTTAGCATCATCATTTAAATCAAATGCACATTCAATTGGTTCTTTATTATGAGTATTCAAAGTGGGCGAATTCTCCTTTGAGAGGGCAACAGACAAAGGAGACGAAGAGGAATCTATGGCCATTTCAGCCGATAAAACTTTGTTTAGTTCGTCCAAAAGTTGTTTATTCTTCGGTGTTGTAGATTCTTTCCCCGGTGATCGTCTCAACCTGGCTGAGTACGTAGATTGCCTCATCTTGGCCATGAGCGGAGGAGAGAGGAGAGAGCTCACCTAGATGAAAATAGTAGTAGTATTAATTCATTGAGTTTATAAATAAAAAATTAAGATTAAAAATGTATAAAATATGTCAAAATATATACTCATCGAATATATAAAATTTTGATACTTTTGTGTATATCAAATGAGGACGTGAAAATATAGAAAATGAGCGTTAAGTTGTATTGTAGAAGTATGAGAATTGTGATGAAAAGAAATATATATCTTTTTTAATCATAACATACATTTGTGTATGTTTTAAAGAAACATATATGTTGAAACAAAAGCTGAAAAATATTTATGGGACGAGAATATTGACTCAAATGAAATTTTCATATATTATGGTGTCAAGGATAAAACATAAAAAGTTTTTATTTTACCACATTATATTATTTTTTTTGTTGAGGTTTAAAATTCTCCTAGCATAGCTTCGTACAATTATTTTATCACCAAAATTATTTAAAATTAGGCCCACTTTCTTCTATGGTTCTCATTTTCCTTTGCCTTACATGGCAACAAGCCTATCAACCTAAAAAACAAAATAAATATTCTATTTGAAATGCTTAGAAATTTAGAAAATTGATTTGTATTTCCATTATTTTTAGAATTGTTATATTTGATATATTAAATAAAAAATATAACTTTATCCTTTGAAAACTAAGAAAATACAAACCCTTCAGAATTAAAAATGAATTTTTATTTTTATCCTGCCAAGTAGGCTGAAAATAAAAAAATAAAATCCCACCACTCTTGTCTATGATCCTCAAAAGATATAATCCAACGATCGTTTTTCGTACGTGTCTCAACTTCGCGTCTCGGCGGCGCGGATGGCAACGAATTAACAATCGATCTCCACATTGGAAGCTTGAAACACAAAATACCCCTCTGTTTCATTTCAAAAAAAAGGTGAGAGAAAATTTAAAAATTCATAAAAACAGAAAAGGTAAGAGGAAACGCTCCGTCGCTCCTTCTCTCTTTATAATATTACCCCCTTTAATTTGTTTCTTTTTCTCTGACCTCTGCTCCATCTCTCACTCTCTCTCTCTCTCTCTCATCGGCGGTACTCGTGAGAGAGACAAATATTTCTTCGATAGAAAAATATAGAGAAATTTTGAAGTTTGTTTTTCCATTTCTAATCCGCTACATTCTTCTCTATCGCACACATACACTAAATTGAGCAGATTTGGAATTGTAGGTCGAATTTAGCCGATAAAAATTTGGAAGTTCGATTGCATATAAGCAATAATGTCGACGGAGGATGAGAAATTGTTGAAAGAAGCGAAGAAATTGCCATGGGAAGATCGATTAACACATAAAAGCTGGAAAGTTCGAAATGATGCGAATATCGACCTCACTGCTCTTTTCAACTCCATTACCGATCCTAAAGACCCGAAGCTTCGAGAATTCGGTGCGCTCAGTTCTTTAGCGATTTTATTGCTGATTTAGGGTTTTTGTTCTAGGTTTAGATCTGATTATTTGTTTGGTTATGTGATTTGATCTGTCTGTGGTCACACATTTCGTGTTTGGTTTAGATCTCCTAATATTCTTAGGTTTTAATTTCTTATGACTTTTTCTATGTTCGTTTTTGTCTTCGGGTTTTCGCAGGACCTTTTTTTAAGAAGATGGTGCAGGATTCAAATATGGCGGTGCAAGATAAGGCGTTGGATGCGTTAATTGCTTACTTAAAAGCTGCAGATGCTGATATTGGAAGGTTTGTTTTGTTTTCTTCTCTCAAAACTGCTCCGTTTCCTTTCTATTTGTTCTTATTGGAAGTTTGTTGTTTTTGTTCGTAACTGTTGATGTGATTCTTTTTTCCTGCTCCTGCATGCGCATAGGTATGCAAAAGAAATATGCGATGGTGTCGTAAATAAATGCCTAACTGCCAGTGCAAAGTCATGGACAGTGGAGAAAGCGCAGACAGTGTTTATGCTCTGGGTGGAGCTTGAGGCCGCTGAGGCTTTCCTGGTATGAGCATTGTATTTCCACATTTTCAGCCCTTTTTTTTTTATTTTTTATAGTTAGGCGAACCTTCTGTTCATTAGCAAACATCGCATAGTTCATCAGCGTGCTTTAAGAAATGCATAGATTTCTCGATGAAGCGTAAATGGTTCTTTTTGGAAGAATCTTCCTTCTTGACTAGCACTGCCAGTAGCAAAATTATACTATATCAATTCTGTTTTCAATCACGAGAATTGTGATGTGCTGCAGCTCTCTTTTGGGAGAGCCGTGAGGTAATTAGACTACTACTTTTGATTATGTCAGTTTGTGTGTGGGAGGTCTTATGTTTAGTTTGATTGAGAAGTTGCCATGGAAAGTTGTGATGTGAAAATTTTTGTTTAAGATACGGCATATGGCCCCTCAATATGACTGTCCAACAAATCAAGAGAGTACCGAGCCTGTGAAGATATTCTGTCTCCAATCAGTCATATTGAAGTTGTTGAGGAGATGCTGTTTGTTTAGTCCTGACTCCTGACTTAGGATTGCCGAGGAACCTTTGTTTATGACCGGATGAAATTGCAACATCAGTTGGTGGTGGTGACCTGCATTTCTTTGAAGCTTCTGTGTCCTTCATCTCTGCATTTATTTTGCCCAATGACCTGTTTGCTACATTACCTTGCTGCTTGTCTTCTCTTAGTTTGTAGAATCTCGGTGACCTGATTCAATTTGATTCTAGATAATGGGCTCGTTATCTGCTTCCATTTTTGTTTCTTCTAGAAACCAGAATACATGCACTCAAGTCATTGTTTTGGTAGAGCTGAAATTATACTGCCACTGTTCTCTTTGCTCCTCCTTTGGCTCCTCTCCATACAGCCTTTGTATAGGTTCTTGGTTTCCACAATCTTGGCCTCCCTTCATCATGGTAAATAATTTCACACCCAACCAAAAAAAAAGGTTCTTTTGAGTAACATAAATATCCCTATTATTACCCATGGAATTATCCATATGATCTGGATCAAATCTCTTTTATAGAAAGTTATTAATGGATTTTTTCAGTCACCTAGGATTAATGTTTTGTGCTAGCTATAAAGTATGAAGTAGACAATACCTTTCTCTCTTCTTCTTCTTCTTTTTTTTTTTTTGGTTCTGGGGTGGGGATGGCGGTTCCCAAAAGGATAGGAATGGGATTGTGATCGTTCCTGATGTGATGATCTTAGCCTTTGTGCTTGGGGTTCTTTAGAAGTGTATGATGAGTTTGTACCTGCTATCTTTTGTCCAAACCTCCCTTCTTTGTGTAGCTATATAGTTCCGTTGATGAAATTATGAGATATTTAGAGCGGTGAACTAAGAGTTTGTTTGGCAAGATTAATTGAGAAGCTAAAAAGCTTGGAGTAGCTTTTCTCTAAAGTAACAAACATCCAATCACAAGCTTAGCCCTAATAAGCTTGTCATGCAAACATAGTTTTGTTTTTGGGGGGATTGAGTAAGCTAAAAGTTAGATTGTTTTTACATTTTTTTATACTCTGAATGGAGAGAGGGGAAAGTTTGGAGGGAGTAGCTTGAATTGAGACATGCCAATTGAAATCATAATATAATGCAATTTTGGATTGACCGTTGAGGATGCTTGAATTTCCTTTTCTCAAGCATGGCATTCCTTTGAAATTAGTCATTTTTTTCCCTTCCTTTTCCCAAGAAGCCTTTTGAAGAGAGAATCTTGACTATTTACAATTTTGCTATAATGGAAGAATTTTTGTGAAGAATGCTTGCAAAGGATCTAAATTTTAAAGTCCACTTCTTAATTATCAAGGCCTCATTTGTCAATCAAATTATTCTCAAATTATCAGGTCAATATACATCGATCAATTTTATCTATATTCCCTACAAAATTCAAATAGTTGGATTTGTTTGAATGTGTTTGGATTGGCAAGCTGTAAATTGAAGGGGTTCTCAGAATGAAATTATTTTGTAGGTGATGCATTTTTTAAGTGCTTAATTAGTGAAGGTTATTATGGAGGAATTTATTTGGACAGATTATTAGGTGGTAGAGATGGTGGTCTTTTGAGAAGAAGCTAGCTCTGCATGTCGCAATGCACAGAATTTAAATATCATAATTTATAAGGTAATTAATATGATTACAGAAAAAATATCATTCATTTGAAAATAAAACTATTTAGTGAATGAATTTACGAAATGAAGCTAAAATAATTTAGTACCAAAAATGCATATTCATTATCATTCACTTTGGTATAGATGCAGGATTTGAATACTGCAATTTATAATATAGTGAATTTGAATATAGTAAAATTATTATTCATATAATAATATAGTTATTTACAAGTTTAAGTAACAAATTGAAATTGAACTAATTTAGTATATAAAATAACATATTCACTTTCATTTGCTATGGTATACATGGGTCTGAAAGAATAATGGAAGAGTTCGATTTAGGTATTCTTAAATTTAGTTTAATATTTCACAGATATTCTATGTTATTAATGATTTGATTTCTGTTCTTTTATATTTCAATTTTTTTTTAACTCAAATATCCAAACAAATACCTAAATGGATTATGATAGTGATTTAGTTTTATTATTTAGGTATTCAAGTGAAGATAAATTATAAAAGTATTTGAGTGAAGTTTATAAAAAACATGAATACCTAGCTCTGCATGTCGCAATGCACAGAATTTAAATATCATAATTTATAAGGTAATTAATATGATTACAGAAAAAATATCATTCATTTGAAAATAAAACTATTTAGTGAATGAATTTACGAAATGAAGCTAAAATAATTTAGTACCAAAAATGCATATTCATTATCATTCACTTTGGTATAGATGCAGGATTTGAATACTGCAATTTATAATATAGTGAATTTGAATATAGTAAAATTATTATTCATATAATAATATAGTTATTTACAAGTTTAAGTAACAAATTGAAATTGAACTAATTTAGTATATAAAATAACATATTCACTTTCATTTGCTATGGTATACATGGGTCTGAAAGAATAATGGAAGAGTTCGATTTAGGTATTCTTAAATTTAGTTTAATATTTCACAGATATTCTATGTTATTAATGATTTGATTTCTGTTCTTTTATATTTCAATTTTTTTTTAACTCAAATATCCAAACAAATACCTAAATGGATTATGATAGTGATTTAGTTTTATTATTTAGGTATTCAAGTGAAGATAAATTATAAAAGTATTTGAGTGAAGTTTATAAAAAACATGGTACCCATATAATATTAGGCCTATATTGATATTATAAAAAAATGAATTGACATAAGATATCTAGTATAGTTTACCATAAGAATGTTGGTGTGTTTATTTAAATGACACACAGAAATTAAGAGTAATTTATAATCACTGTTTTCTGCTATATTACATCAACCAAAAGTCTGCATTTGTGTTGTGCTAAAAAAAGTCTGCATTTATGTGAAGGGGCTTATATTGCACATTCTCATTTATATTATACATGTGTTATGCACTAATTTGGATGAGGGATCCAGATTCACTTATCCTTAATATTTTAATATGCATCTCATTTATATTAAATACACGTTTTATGCAGTATTATACAAATTTTGGTGACCAAATTTATTTCTCATTTTTATTGTGATTTGGCATTTAATGAATGACTCATATATCAATGCTTGTATGCGTTCTTTTGGCGGGAAAATGCTTTGCTCCAGGGCTTATGTGTGTGTGTGTGTGTGTATCAGGCATGCTTGCTTGTACAACACAAACCAAGGAGCAAAACTTAAACACATACATATAAAATTTTCTTGTCTATCTATTAATTTATTTGTTTCATCATCATCATGATTATTATTATTAAATTCTGTGCCCTGCCCCTCCGTTGTTCTTTTCTCTTTTCTTCGACCTCCTTCATCCTCATTACTTTTGATTGACTACTGCTTGTAAGCCTAGATCTAGGTTTCAGTTGCCTCACCTGCCTCCTTCCCAGCACATACCCCTCCCCTCCCCTTCCTTGTCTTGTCAGGCTGACGATTACCCAAAATCTTAGACCAAGGCTTGCTTGACTAAACCTTTCCTTCTTCCCTTATCTTTAAACCCTTTCCTCATCTTCTTCACCTTCTCATTCTATCTCCTTCTTTCTTGCCTTTTTATGGTTTTTGTGTCCCTGAATGGCGTATTAACCTCCAGAAATGGTGGTTGTGTGGTGCAGTTGGCAGTGGGCTTATTCTATTCTTCACCGTTCATATGGGTGTTAAGCATGCTTTTCTTAAAACTATTTTTTAGGCAAAATATACAATATAACTAAATAAGGAACTGATGTATGAGGTTTTCTCTGCTTTGTTTGTTATTGACTTCTTATTGGTTTGAGGCCTTTAGTGTCCAAGGCGCCTTTAGGGTTGAATTAGGTGACAATGTGGTTATTTACATTTTGAAGACGTGTAAAATTTGAAGGTCAAGGTCGTTCTAATGATATATCAGCTTGGTATTATGATGGTTCATGATGGGCTTTATGGATATGGGATCCTCACAGCCAGCTAATACACTTTTGTAATTATCATATCATGGGTTTGTCCTTTTCAGATCTGAATGTTGATTTATTTTATTTTTGTTTGAAATAACCTTTTCTGGTTTTGGCCCTTTGCATTATTTTAACTTTCTAGCATGTATAAGGTTATCTGATTTGTCATGCATCATTTTCCCTGATGTCCCTTTGTTCCTAGGATGCTATGGAGAAAGCTATTAAGCAAAGGTCAGCCAAGACAGTTGTTGCTGCCATCGATTCCATGTTTCGAGCGCTAAGGTTTGTACAACATTTCAAGTATACTAGACTTGCTTGCGACTTTGTTTAATCTTTGCTACCTTTGATTCAAAATAAGTGTCCTTTTAAACTTTTGTGCACATGTATGCACATTTTCAAATATATCCTTATCAAACATACCTCTTATAGTGGGAAGCCTTTATTGAGTAATGGTAACTCAAGAAATATAGTCAAATTTTTGCCATGGAAATCCGAGACCACTTTTTTTGAATTTTTATTTTTATTTGGCTAAAATGATGTATTTTTTTGAATAGGAGGTAATATTTTTCATGTTCTTAGCTTGTCTATTATGCTCCTCTAATTCCCCCCTTCATTGGATAGTGAATTTGGGTCAAAGGTTGTACCACCTAAAAGGATCCTTAAGATGTTACCTGATCTTTTTGATCATCAAGACCAGAATGTTCGAGCTTCATCCAAAGGACTGACCTTGGAGCTATGCCGGTGGATAGGAAAGGATCCTGTCAAATCTTTATTGCTTGAAAAGATGCGAGATACGATGGTATATATATGTTTTCATATATATATTTACCTTTTTTTTTTCATGTTCGAGTCTCTTTTTTTTTTTGCTTTTATAAATAGTCCATAAGCGTATTAAAAATGTATTCTCTTTCTCTTTTTGAAGAAAAAAGAGTTGGAGGCCGAACTTGTCAATGTCTCTGGGACAGCAAAGTCTACACGAAAAATAAGGTCAGTGCTGTCCTCTTCTTGAACATTTGAGCTGCCTGTTATATATCTTCATTCCACTGGACTATTTGGAATATGAAATATTAGTCTGTCATATGAATTTATCTACATGTCCATTGGATACATATGATCATAGGAGTACCCTGGCCTGAGATATACTTCAGAGTATTTGTACATGAAACTTGTTATGTTTTTGATTAATGTTGGTATATTTGTTCACGAGTGTCCATAGTCCTTCACTGAGAATTCCACCGGTAAGGATTCTATTTTTACAAATGAGGTAGAGTTCAATGCATCATGAAATGAATACATTGAATAGTAGTGCAATGATTGACAAAACATGGTTGTAGATCCTGTCATGTTGTCCTTGTGAGCAATGGTTTTATTGGTACATCTTGTTTCGTAGGGCTGGGAAAAGCTGACTTGATCTGACACGAATAGAACCTCCCAAAACCTGCTACGATTTATACCTAAGAAAGATTAAAACCAGAAATGGACCTGATGCTTACCCTAGAGAGCCTAGACCCCATGTATGTATTCCCAAAACTGCAGTACCAAAGCAAGTTGGTGCTTAATTTAAATTTGATGTAACCAAATTAAGTATAAGTATAAACCCTTAACTGATTTGACACAATGCTTACTCGAGAATTATTATAACTTTGCTTACCTAAGATCCCTAGTGATCCAAAATATAATTTTACCCAAATTTGAATGAACCCGTTGAAAACATGATTTACCTGATTCTGCTCCTACCTGTAAGTTGAGATAAGTTAAAAAATTAAAATGGAAAATGAAATACATTTTGAGATCTTTGATGATTATGAAAATTCAAAATGCATAAAACTTTGTTAGCGATTGAATCCATTACATATATGAAACTAAACTCATTATGTATAGACTATAATTAACGACATCACCATATGATGGATATGGATTTGAGTCGAGACCGACTCTAACTCAATACAACCAAATAGGTCTATGCATGTTGAAGTTAGTGTCTACGTGGCGGTGCTTGGTTCACTGCCTTAGCCTGGAGTCCTTTGACCCTTGAAATTGCTCAAATTGCTACAAGACCTGCAATTCATACAATAAAATATTGTTCTCGATACTGGCCGATAATTTTTGGCTTTTGAGTAAGCCAAGACTCGACTGTTGAAACGCTACGGTTTTAAACAAATCACATATTTATTGCTGTTATAGGCCAATATGGGAGGTTTTGGCCAGTATTTAGCAATAATTTTTTTGGATATTTTGCCAGTATTCGATTATATTTGTAATAGATCATAAAGAAGTCATGTCATGACAAATAAGACATGTAAAATATCCTTTGCGACACCCGATATTGTGACGTGACAATTGTGACCGCAGTCACGGCTGCTGCAAGCATAAATTGTCCAAAACTGAATATGGCCCTACTTGAATTAACATATTCCCTTTGTTGAAGCAATTTCGACAGCAAACTTTTACTAGTAATATTATTTAATATATATTGATAAAAAATATAAAAAACAATACTATAGAAATAATTTTCAATACGAATATAATAATTATATTTTTATATAAAATTAATGGTCAAAGTTTGGGAAGGAGTAAAACCTAAGCAAACTCGAACAGAGTACCTTGACCTGACTCCCATGTGATCCATAATGGCAGATCCAGAATGATCGATCTGGAAGGACAGAAGGATGTGAAATGGTAATAACCTGAGCTAAACCCTACCTAGATTGGAAGGATAAATTACCAAATTTACCCAATTCAACCCTGCCCCATCTTTTTGATTGCCATCTCTACATGTTTGTCTGTTTATTTTTTGCATCTTGCTCATGTGTTGATATTTGTTATCAGATCAGAGCAAGACAAGGAACCTGAACAGGATGCTGTCTCTGAAGTTGCAGCCTCAGGCCCTTCGGAAGAAGCTTGTGCAGAGGGTAAGTTATTAGTTTTCAGGTTGCTTAGGGTCTCAGTTTCTTGGTACGTTGATTAAATTCTTATGAGAAGGTTTACATGGTTCAATCACTGTATACTTTGTTCCTTCTTTTCATATTAATTTTGGAAATTTTTTAAATGAAAATATCTGTATATGATTATAATTTGTATGAATCTGAGGCTCCTGTTATGTTTCAGCTCCTCAGGAAATAGACGAATATGATCTGGTGGACCCAGTTGATATATTGACACCTTTGGAGAAATCAGGATTTTGGAATGGAGTGGTAAGTCCTATTTAAATTGTTTTTTCTTTCCTACTAGTTGTGTGCAAATCTTTACTATGTGGGGTAAAGGTGAAGGTAGGAGGATTGATATGCCTATAAATTTTATTGTAATTGTTATTGCATTTGCATGATACCTCTATCAGAAAGCTACCAAGTGGTCGGAGCGGAAGGAGGCTGTTGCTGAGTTGACAAAGCTTGCTTCAACAAAAAAGATTGCTCCAGGTGATTTTACGGAAGTTTGTCGGACATTGAAAAAGGTACACCATATTGAACCTGTCTATCTACTTACTTTATGCTGGCTTGTTCTCTGTTTTGAGTATCTAACAATTTGGTGGTGATTCAGCTTATCATGGATGTTAATTTAGCTGTCTCTGTGGAAGCCATACAAGCGATTGGGAATCTTTCCAAAGGCTTAAGAACCCATTTTGGGGGTGCACGTTTCCTATTACCTACTCTACTAGTAAGTTCGGGAAGGTGTTTGGTTGAACTATAATGCTCTTTGTTTGGATATTCTCTTGCCTTGTTAGGCATGCTTGGTGCCAATATCTAATAATTTGTTGTGCCTTGTTTTGGGAAGTATTCCATAAGAATGATCGTGATACTTGATTATTGTGATTTTTATATAATGTCATGCTGCAGCACTTTGTACCTTGAAACTTGTGAGCTATCTCGGGAAGTATCTTTTCTTAATATGAAGTGGTTAGGCATGACTATGATTAGTTCTTTTTTTTTCCCTGTCAATTTTGCTTGTCTGTACGTTTTATGCAGTTGTAACTTGTAATTTACATCCTCCAATTTTTGTTTTTGGTTTTTTGATCGTTATCTTTTGCTGGCAGTCACATAATTGCTGTTTGTATTGAAGTCATTTACCTTTGCTATCTAAGATGTGTGATTTTGTATTGTTCTTTTGTTTGATATTTTCTTTGACTTGAACTCATGATTGGCTGTCCTTGAAATTGATTTAATTAGGGTGTATTTGATAACAAAATTCTTTGTGCTTTAATAAAATAACATTAGAACACATCCGCCAGTGTCAACATGCATAGATTTATTTCATCCTTAGTTTAACACTTTATTTGCCAAACATAGCCTTTGTGTATTTGAAGGGTGATTTAAGGTTGTATTCGAGCGGGTTTATCAAATAAAACCCAAAACTTACAATCCTCACTTAAATTAAACTCTCAAATTTTATTGATCATAATACTCTGAATAATGGCCTATTTAGTGTTTATGGGCTTATAACCTACGAAGATAAACCTAAATTAACTAAATGATAACCTAAATTCCTAGTAAATAGCAACAAATCATATCTTCCAAAAATATTATCCAATATCTTAGGAAGTAATTACTCCTAAAAGTTAATTTAGTCATGGATGCACAGGACTTGGCAAAAGACTTAGCTTCACAAATCGAGTCCAAAAGGTAGTCTCTTCTTTCACTTATAGTCAAGAAGACGAATAGATTACAAGCCTGGAATGCCAACTTTCATGCCTGCGTGGATTGAGCTATTTTCTTTGTGACCTTACTGTGCAAATAAACAAGGATCTTCCTGAGGCCATCTTGTATTTCCTGAATTAAGGCTTGGTACTCCTCTTTGAATCGAGGTTTGTTACTCCTTCAATCAAGGCTTGGTACTCTTTGATGCTCAAAATCTTAGGACTGATAAATATGATGATACACTTCTTTTATTTGGTCAATCTTTGATTTTAAGTGAAGAAAATTACAAGTCTTTCAACTAACCAAATCAAAAGATGAAGGCTTGTTTGCTTTTTTCGACTTAACAATCACCAAGGGCAAATATGCATGTTGCTCAACTGTGATAGCTTAGGCAGAGTTTGATGATAACCTTGTGGCTGCAAACAAGTGTGTAATGCAAAGGCATCAACGCCAATAGGTGGGTGATAACTCGTATGCCCTTTCAATCAACGATAGAGGACAACCATGATGAGTGAAACATAAGTGTGATGGGTGACGATGGTGAAGGGCTTTGACTTGAGATGATTGCTGACGAGTTTTACACAAATGAGGTTGCATGAAGATTAAGTGACGAGTGTGATAGGCCAACGACATTTGATATTGGTAATTGTCAGTGTTGACATCAAGTAAAAGGCGAGTGTTGGATTTCTGATTGAGGGTTCTCGACTATTGGTGGGTTTGTTTGGCTGAATTTTGGTGTTTATGGCTGGAGAGGACAACACTTCTAGAGTTTCTGTTGCAGAGGAATTAATTGACTAGGGATTAGGAGTTGTGTTAGTTCTTGTTTTGTGGTGGTTGTTACTGATTTTGGCTATGGGTACATTTGTATTTGATTGTATTGAGGGAGTGGTGGTAAGTTGTTTGATCAATAAACATAATGGCCATGCAGGGTCAATTTCTAGCCTTGTAGGCTTACTTATCAAACAAAACCCAAAGGCTTTCATGCAAACCTCATTCAATTCAACACTCAAATTTTATTCTTGAAAACACAGTGAATGATATAAGTACTTAGGCTTATGTGTAGGGTTACAACTTAAAAATATGAACTCAACTCTACTAAATGATAAGCTAGAATCCTAGTAAATAGTAACCAATCATATCGTTAAAAGATATTAGATAATATCTTTTAATCCAATATCTAAAAAAGATAATTATTTTTAGAAGATGTTATCGAAACTAAATCAGTTAAAATCCAGTAAGTTCTAGCTCTATTGAGCTTTGACCTTTCAAATGAGGCATATCTATTTGTTCCCAGGCCTTCTTTTATGTATTTCGGTAGCAAACTAGGAGTCTAGGACTACAACTACATGTTTACGGTGAGGTGGAATGCAGATTGCATCAAATGGCCGGCCTTGTTTATATGTGATGCATGATTTTCATATATCTGTGGTGGCAGCTTTTGTTTTGTCTAGATGTTATCCTTGACTTGAACCATGTTAGGATTTCCCCAAAAATTCCTTGATTTGTGTATTTGACTTTCCTCCTTTTGGGTTGAGATTTTTTCCCCCTTAAAACAAATCATGCTTTCATATCCTTTTTTTGTGGGGGCGTACCACATTTTTTTGTTTATTATGAGGTGCAGTTATTTTTGGGATTGTGCAAATAACTGTTTCTTTGTTTAACAGGAAAAATTGAAGGAGAAAAAGCAAGCACTGACTGAGGCATTAACTCAAACTCTTCAGGCAATGCACAAGGCAGGTTGTCTGAACCTTGTTGATGTCGTTGAAGGTATTCCTACTCCATTCCAGAATTTAATTTGTTGTAGCCATAAATACTATCCATCAAGCAGAACAATAACTTACAACATTATAGACTGCTCAATTGAATACACAAGATAGCACCCGAAGCTTTTATTTTTTGTTTCAAACAATCACTATTCTAAATATATAGGTGCCAATGCTTTATGATGATACTGTTGAATAAAGTGGTGCATATCAGAAATATCTGGACTTGTAGGTCTTGCCATGTGTCAAATTACTTTAATAAGTCTAGTTTGATTTTATGTTCCCAAGTTAAATATGGAAACAACTCATCATCCCAAATTTGTGGCAGACAGGTTGGTTTTGCATGTTTTTCAGTATGGTATCATTCTATCTGACAATGCGCTCTATTAGTCATGATATTATGTGTATGCTAATATCCTGACTTGTGCCTGTCTGTTATGCTTGTAATACAATTGACTATCTGCATGATAAACTTCTCTGTACTGTAAGCACTGCTTCAGTTTATCTTCTTCCTGAGCTTATGTATAGTATTTGACTCAGGATTTTGATTTACTGAATTGTGCTTTGGGCTGGATTTATTAATGCTTTTGACTCTTGCGCATCTTGGCTAACTCTTGGTTTGGATTTCTGCAGAGGTCAAGACTGCAGTTAAAAATAAAGTTCCCCTTGTTCGTTCACAGACATTAAACTGGGTTTCTTTTTGTATTGAGACAAGCAATAAGTCTGTCATCCTAAAAGCTCACAAGGATTATGTCCCAATCTGCATGGAGGTCAGTGTACCTGCAATTTTGTATTGTTTTTCCTCATGTCAATCAGACTGCTGAAATTAAAAGCTTTGGAGTCCATCATACACATATTGCCTTTCCCTCGCTTCTACTAGGGACTTGTAATATATCCATACTGTCTTTTCTTGTGGCATGACTTGCAAATAGGTGTAGGAAATGTAGCCCGATTAGATAAAAAATAATGCAATGAATTCGAATGCCTCGTGTCTTCTGATTCAAGTCATTCAATTCACTTAAATTCGCAGTACACAATGTTGTCATCAGGTCTCTTGGTACTGGGGAACAGTATATATGCAGGCAAAAGTCCTGTCTATTAGCTGTGAATGCAATGATGCTATTTCACATTCACTTAATTCTCTGATGATAAAATAATGATGGGATTTGTAGTGTCTTAATGATGGGACTCCAGAAGTAAGGGATGCAGCTTTTTCAGCTTTGGCAGCCATAGCTAAGGTGATTCATCTAGTTTGTTTTTGCTTCTTTCTCATTTTTCTAAATTAAAGTGAAGGGATGATTGATACTTTTTCATCGTTTAGTCTGTGGGCATGAGACCTTTGGAAAGGTCATTAGAGAAGCTTGATGATGTTAGGAGAAAGAAGCTTTCAGAAATGATTGGTACTTCAGACAATGGCATTCCTGTTGGTGGAGTACCTGGAGGCTCAGGTTAGAACTTCTCTGTTCACGTCTGTTCTTTCTATTACTTCATTATGCTTTATTGTTTCTTATATTGTGTCATGACATGCCAGCTGCTGTTCGAAGTTCTAGTGGGAGTGCTACAGAGGTTTGTCTTTGCTCTTTACTGTCTGCATATTGAGTTTCCATGTTCTACATTGTGGTGCTTGTTCTTTTCCTATGCTAAATTTTTTTGTTAGTTCACAAGTGTGTTCAACAGATATTGCACCTGTATAGAATTGTTTTCTAGATCATTTTTCTTGCAGGCATGAATAAATGATGATTCTATTTCTGTGGAGATTGTGAAATTATGTTTTTAATAGGTTTCTAATTTGTCTTTTAAGCTTTCTTGTTTAATATATGAAGTGTTGAGGTGTTATAAAGCTGATTTAGTCACAGCAACAGTGGTCTTATTATAAAGACAAAGCCATGGATTGTGGTCAGAACTCAGATATGGCAATCTGGATATTCATGTAGTTTTTAACTGATATTCATACTGATTATTAAGTCAATATCTCAAATTTTCTTTTACTGGTATATGTTGTGAAATCATTGGTTACTCACTTGTAAAAAAATTCCTCCTACTGCTGGTGGTGGTCTGTTATTCATTTGCACCATCATTTCGGTATGATATTGGTTATACATACGTCTAGATCAACATCCTGAACCTTTACTCCCATGTTTTAGTGACTTGCAATGAATATATTTGTCCTTGTAAATCTTTCTGTCAGCAAGTTTCTTCATCAATGATGTTGAGGAATTATCAGTAAGGAATCATTTGGCCCATGTTTCTTTTTTGCTTTCCCTTTTTCCTTTTAGTTCTAGGAAAAGATGACTAGTGGGCAAAATGACTAAGCATGTCTCCTAAAAATTGCAGTGGTTTTGTGTGCTTAATTTTGTGGAACTATTTTTCAGGGTGCTTCATTCTTTTCATTCAATTGAAAGAAGATTGAGGACTAGGTGGGCTGTCAGTTTTAGTTACTTGACTATAATATTTTTTGGTCAAGCTACAGAAGTGATAAGTTTCACTATTAGCAGTTATGGATGTTGAGAATGCACCCATTAAATACAAAAGTGGCAGTGTTCTTAGTTATGACTTACGATATTGGTCATTGCACAGATTATTACAAACTCCAGAATGTTAAATGTTAGACTAGCTCACACTTTGTATCCCAAAACTTAAGCCATTAATCTTTGAGTTACTGGGTTTTGATTTTTTACTTATGTTCTCTAGAGCTATTTGGATCAATAGAGTCGTGTAATCTAACCCCAGACTCATTGGCATTTATAAGATCACAAAGGTGTTATTAGTTGTACACTTGTACTTTAGATTTGTGGGTCATTGTAAAACTTACAGTTCGGGGGAAGAACTCTAGTTCGCAGAAGAATGTATGTTATAAATCAGACATAACTTATGGTTGGTCTGCTGAATTTGCAACAGAGACTAGCCATGACACGAGTAATGCAGGTCTATCTAGTGCAAGTGTGAAGTGAATTTTGTTTCTGTTCTGGATTGTAAATTGTTGCCTAGTGGAATTACTCTTGAATTATCATATAAATGTTTATATCTCAGATGGAACATGTGTTGTAATTCTGCTGGTGATGTGGCATATTTTCTTTTGTGACAGTTTGAGATCTCTGTAACATTGTTTTGTTGAATATTGGATATGCACGTACTTCATGATAAAAAATCATAATAGTTTATTAAGTCAATTATTGAAGCATGCATTTGTTGCCCTTGTGAAAGGGTAAAATTGTGGATCAATGATGAAAATCCTGTTTTTTACTAACTTAGGTGTCGTTTGGTATTACTTATTTTTAATAACTACTTTTAGATAAAAACTACTTTTATAAATCTACTTTTAAAAAAGTACTTTTATAAGTAAAATGTATGTTTGTTTTTACTTTTATTATATAAGTGATTAATGCTAAAAAACTACTTATTGTACCTTATTAGTGTTTGGTTTTCATTTTTCTATAAAATTACTTTTTCTTTTCCATCTTTAGTTTTTATCTTCCTATATATATCTTTTAGTATTAATTACTATATAAATTATGTAATATTAAATATTAAAACGCATATGAAACATTAACAAGTATAAAAAAATATAAAGATATTATAAA
Source organism: Tamarix chinensis (assembly GCA_030549775.1). Taxonomy (NCBI): domain Eukaryota; kingdom Viridiplantae; phylum Streptophyta; class Magnoliopsida; order Caryophyllales; family Tamaricaceae; genus Tamarix; species Tamarix chinensis. The sequence goes on from CM060177.1 coordinate 38,385,571, forward strand.
GTACTAAAAATTATAAACTTATTAAAAAAAATTATGAACAACCACTAAACAAACTTTGTCAAATTCTATATGTCTAGGATCCTTGAAATCTGAATAAAATAATAGAAACAATTTTCCATTCCTATTACACAATACTAAACAAGCCCTAAGTGGTACCTAGAACAGAAATTTTATAGAGATTCCATATTTTAATTGCTTTGGCGTTTCTTAGCAGCTTCTGCAGGGCTTGTTGTCATGAAAGATTCTCCACAGCCACATTGCCCTTTAGAGTTTGGGTTAATGAATATGAATTCAGACCTGCAAGCCAAAAAAATACAGAGACATCGTCAAAATCACCGAGAAAATCAGCAAAATTATCAAAAAGCTGATACATGTCAGAAGGCCCAAAACCTTGCAAAGAATAGAATAAAAAAAAGGAAAGAAAGAAGGAAAAAGAATGAAAAATTTTATGTGGTCGTTCCACTGAACATAATCCTGACCCCTTCAAATCAAAAAGCTTCCTTATGCTTAGCTCTACCCCTCCCAAAAGTACAGCAGATGTTGCTCCTAATAGAACAGCATTCCAATACCCTTACTCTACGGTAACCATGCGCACAAAAACAGCAGCAGTACACAAAAGAGAAAATCCCATATTAGAATGAAAACTAGGATGCAAGTAGACTTCATAAACGCTAGCCAAAACTGCCAGTAGGAGCCCAATGATGCATCACAGGCTCCACAGATACAGCTTGACAATGCCCAGGGAGGTCATTTTGGAATTGATACAGCTTGAATCTCATACATTTCTCCATAGAGCATGAATTTGACCACATATCGATGCACTTCACGCACTTTCGTATTACTTTTTCTCCTATTGGGAATGAATCTTACCACATATCTATGCATTTCTTAAAGTCCGTCTGACATGGGGGTACTGATACGACAGTTGTTTCTTTCCTGGTATTACTCCTAAGACATAGACAATGCTCACAAAGTATTAAATGCTTGACGGAATGCAACATCCAGAAAAATGATCAGTTCAAGCCATCGTTGTATCTCAAAAAATACACTAACCAAGGACTCGTAAGTCGTAACCCAAGAGTAACGATGTCTGGAGAGGACTTAAAAGTGGCCAGGATACAGCCTTATAGGACAAACTATAGAGAACATGACAGAAAATGGTCCATAGGAAGAGCATAAAAGAGAACTGAAATTACAAGCCTTGTCTGTGCAATGGTATAATTTCACCAACCACAAATTAAAAACCAAAATTAAATGTTAAGAGCATAAAAGAGAATTGAAACTTAAAAATTTACTAAATAAAAGATCAAACAAATCCAAAGCATCAAGCATCATACAATCAGCTTACCTTTTTAGATAAATTACAAGCCTTCAATCTCAGAACCCTGAAGAAGTCACAATGCTTCACACCACCACTGCATGCAGAAAGAAAAATTAGTATGCCCGTAGGAAGAGAATCTGCCACCTCATTCAACAAGCACAATCACAAATCATTCACCGATTACAGGAAATATATATTAGGTAGCTATGTATGTATGTATTTCTGTCTATCTTTTATGTATGTGTGTAGAGCAGGTGTATCAGAAAGGCCCACTTGCTGCAATACATATGTGTGGAACAGAAATATCTACAAGTGTAGCAACAATAGTCATGGGAATGGGTCATCACAACTACTATGCTAAGATTACTTCAGAGAATAACTTTAGTATTAGGACAGACCTAAAATATAAATCTCTTCCAAGTTGTTAAATACTAGAACTTGTTGAATATGAATAATATAAACCCTCTCTTCTCTAGTTTGCACTGACTTGGGCTCTTGGTGGCTTAAGTTAACTGTGTCCATACTACATTTTGGCAATAGACAATGCAGAATTAATACACAGGAAAAAGGAAGATGTTCCGAGCTACAAGTCTGCAGAGACAGAGAGGGTAGCTCCACCTAAGATAACAGTCTGAACCAAAAGAAGGATTCGACTGAAAGAAGACTTTAAAGGAAACCAAAATGTAACAAAATCTAAAACCAATTACCCTAATTCACACTCAAACAACATTAAACCTGGTTTTATGTATGCTAATCTAGCTTTCTTAATAAGAGAATTGTCATGATCAAACCTAATCGCCAGCAGCCCTCGCATCCAGGATTCGACATCACCATATAATACCCTAATACAATAATGCAGAGACCATCCCTCTAAACACTGGAAATGGACTTCTAATTAGGTGAGAATCCCGTAGTATTTTCCTTACTCAGTACAATACTCAAAAGTAAAATTCCAGCTTCACAACAAATGATCTGGAAGAATTCAAGCCTTCAAACATATATGAAAAACCTTCCCGACCTTTTCCTAACCCCAAACTCCTCCTCAACTGAGAAAACAAAAGGAAAAAAAAAACAGAACCAACAAAACCGAAGACAATAAGCAGGAGATGGAGAAGGCGAGAATAACAGACCTGAAATTTGAAGAAGACGGGAAATTGAAGCTCAAAAATTACAGATCTGTATCTTGAGAAGATCGATCGAGGAGCGGCGTCAAATGGAAGCAGCAAAAATGGTGATGTTGAATGCGAGCAGCAAAATGGAGAAGGTGAGCAGCAAAAATGGTGAGCCGGCTGCAGAGCACAGAAGCACAAATAGAGAGAAAAAATGGAGGAGAACGAGCCAAACAAGTGAACAACTACTAGACAATTAGCACGCACAGAAGCAGGGGTAGGGAGTTAGGGACGGGTTCCGACATAAACGAAATTTTTTTTTTCTAAGTACCGTGCCGCATTTATCTAAAAGTAATTTTAAAAGTAGGTAGGATTTACTTTTGAATAACTACTTATAAAAAGTTATTTGTATTAATTACTTTTGTATAATAATTTTTTATAAGTAAAACCAAACACCTATTTTAATTTAAAATTACTTTTTATAACTACTTTTATAAAAAACTACTTATCATAAGTTAAAACAAACAGGCTCTTAGTGGTCAATTGTGTGTTGAATGTGTAGGATTTTGTCTGGATTGTCAGAAATATGAGTATATGTTGGCAGCAACTGCTGCTCATGTTATCAGTTTCTTGTTTGCCTTTTCCTCACTCCTGTCCATTCTTATGCCTAAACCTTTTTTATTTTGGCATTGTCTTGAAAGTTGACATTATTGAGAATCTTGACACTTCTTGTTGAGCATCATATCTGGGTTTAGAGCTTTTTTTGTGGGTGGCTTTCGGTAGTTGCTTTTTTTTGTTGATGTTTTGTTACTAGTTTTCAGTCATTTGTATCCATGAGGTCAGGGCAATATATTGATTTTGTTGTTGCCTGTGATCATCCTTAATGAAGAAGTATTAACTTTGAACTTTCTCTGGGCAATTACTGACATGGATTTCTAAGATATTAATATTATTCTTGTCGCTCTGCATGCATCTCTATAATTTTATATGTTATGCTGCTCGTTGTGCATCTTAATTGTTGCTTTTTTGCCTATGGTTTACCAACTTGCTTATTTGTAGTTCACCGAGCCTGTTCAAGGTGTACTTCCTAATTTCATTTTTTTCTTCATATTTATTGTTTTATTGGCTGTTTGATCACTGCCTAAGATGTTGTTTATTGCTGCCTGTTTCACAGAGCTCATTCGTGAGAAAATCTGCGGCAAGTATGCTGAGTGGTAAAAGGCCAGTCCAGGCAGCTGTGAGTTTCCTTGTTTGATACCTCCCTCCCTGTCCTATGAACCTTAGTACTTCATTTACCTCTGTTTCTGTTGGTTTATGTTTGCTGAATTGGCTCTAGCTTTTTTCTCTCTTGCATAGTTGCTGGTACCGAGATAATTTTGCCTTTTTTCAATTGATTGCTCAATAATGATGGCTATATATTTTCTGCACTGATTTTTGATAGCAGGCTACCAAGCAAGGTGGGTCGACGAAGACTGCTGCCAATAAGAAAAAAGATGGTGGTGGGCAGCAGCAGCAGAAAATTGTGAAGCCTGTTGTGCCTGAGGATGTTGAGGTCTGTTTGATGGTGTTGGCATGTGTGATGTTCTGTTTTGTGTGTCTTGGCATGGAATATCAAAACATTTTCTGGTTTATGATGCAGCCTGCGGAGATGAGTCTTGAAGAAATTGAAAGTAAACTGGGTTCTCTTATATTAGCAGACACTATAACTCAATTGAAGAGTGCCATATGGAAGGATCGACTTGAAGGTTCCTTATGCTTTTTCCTTTCTGATTATATATATATATATATATATATATATATATATATATATTCTTTAACCTTTTTACCCAAGTCTAATTAGTTCATTGAAATTGAGCTCTTGCATTCTTGTATTTTCATTAGTCTATTGGAATTGAGCTCATCTTGGAGTTCTGACTTTGGTCTGGCTTCTTATTATTTGGTTCATTTCTTCTTTGAAAAGTGGTTTGGCAGTCGTATATTCTGATCCATTTAATTATTTTTTGATTGCTTATCTGCTTGCCAGTGGCTATAAGAAACCTAATTTATGATGCTGCTTATACTGTGCATTATTTGGCTATTACTTATATTTAGAGTTGGCAAAAGCTGACCCGATCCGACTTAACCTGATAAATTAAATAATACAACCAAATCCAAACCTGATCCGACTCCAACCCCATGTGCCATCAATCCGAGTCACTATTAATCCGACCCAGTTTGACAAAACTAAATTCAATACTAGTTATGATAATAAAAAAATACACATCTTATCATTTATTTAAAGCTTTTTAAAAAATATTATTTTTTTTAAACTTAACTTATTTTTCTTAGTTTTATTGTGGACTCACTTATTCATCAATGATATATTAATTTTACCTATTTTTTTGCGTAAAATTAAAAAATTAAAAAATCATAATAATAAACAAATAGCAATTAATAACACATTATTAATCACATGTGTACATGAAGTTAAACTTAATATTTGCCTATAAGGTTAATGAGTTAGAGGAATAACTCTGCCCGAACACAATTTGACCCATCAAAATCTAAAAAGATCTGATTTGTCAAGTTAACCCAAACTTGACCCGTTAAATTAATTTGAACACAAAATCATCCGAGTACGAGCTTGTTCGGCCCAAACCTTACCCAATAAGGATGTAGACGGGGTGGGTTCAGGGGGGTTATGCCCATACTTGTACCCGATAAGAAAATTTGTATTTGTACTCCGAACGGGTATCCCCTAACACATTCATATTTGTATTTGTTGTATATCTCTTGTTTGACGGATAATCCGTTTACCTGTTAATTGATATTATTCAGTGGATAAATCCATTACTTGACATATATACCCAGTTAAAGTTAAGTTAAATGACAATTTTAACCTTGATATATACTATATTTATTTTAAAATTAAGGGTATAGGTAATTATATATTTGGTAAACATGTATTAAAATGGATTGGCGGTATTTTTTTCATCTTCCATATCTATTTATCCATATCCGTTTAAGCATCTGACGGATAAAACCCATTGGGTTTCGGATAAAAGCCGCCTTGTTTATATCCCTAGACTAAACTTGATCCAATAAGCTAACTTGAAATAATCTGAACCCGACCTGACCTGAACAATAAGACGACCCGAATCTTAAATGGCCTGACCCAACCCAACCCAACATAACCTGACCCCATTACTACCTATACATATGTTATATAGATGACAGTTATATATCTAGTGCTGTTGGTTACTTAATGTATAGTTGACTGACCATAGTTAAGCTGTGTAAGCAATTGCTTGAGAGGCTTGTGCTTTTCTCTTAGTTGGATTTTAGGGGAATCTCTCGGTAGTCTCAAATGAAACTTCAATTCTGTGAGACATGCTCAAGTTGAGGAAATGCAAATGGTGAATGATGAATCTGGCTTCCTATGGTTCTGCCTTCCCTGCATGGCAAAACAAATGTATGACTGTCCTCTATATGATAACTGTAAGCATGCGCCGCACAGTGTTTCATAAATTGGAGATAATCATTATCAACCGATTGTTAAGGGAGTAAGTTAGGCGTTTCTTCGTCACTATTGAGGAGGCTTGAGGTGTGCAACTTAATAAAGGAAGAGGCCTCATGCAAGATGATTCTCTATATGGTATATAAAAAAGAAAATGCGGAAAATTGAATTTGTTTTATAAAGTTAGGGAAATTTGCAGTCTTCAAGATGTAGCTTGTAGGATTTAGTATAATACTCTGGTGGTATGTATCTCCCGTCCCCTAGCAAGAGGTCAAAAAATGCAGCTACTTTTTAGTATATTAGCTAAATATTCATTAGAAGAATCTTTATTGTTTGCTATCTTTTAATATTATTATTTTTTTATTTAAGTTAGATATACTAATTTCGTTTAGGTATTATTACTTAAGATTTAGGAAGATTATAAATTACTATCTTTAATAAGGGCCAATCCCATAGGAGTGTGTAATAGGTATAAATAGGCTTATGCCTCTACTATTAATTCAGCAATTAGAGAATTAATGAATAAGTTAATCTCCATCTCTCTCTTAACCCACTTTTCTCTCTCGACTCTCGAGATTGATGGCCTTCCTCTCTATCCTTCTTCTATTCTTCAATTCTCCCTCTCTTCAATTCTCCCTCTAATAGATAATAGAGAATCAATCCTCCTTATTAACTCTTTCCCCTATTCAATTAAGAAATATGGATCACGAACACACTAGGCGCAACAAAAGCAATTCAAGAAATACATCTTGAGTTTGAGTTCTACCAAGAACTCTGGATTCAGGTTTAGCCATGAAATTGAGTCAAGAAGCTAGTAATCGGGATCATACCAAATTGACATTAGAGTTTGATTCTATGGCTAAAGCTCAATATTGAGTAATTAAAGGGTTGAAACAGAAATTGGAGGTTATGTGAGAAGAATGGGAGTTCACGTGCTCAATCCTACAAAATTCCTATAATTGAAGGTTGGAAACAATTGGTAGGCCATGTTGTTGACCCTATGCTACTTGTAGAACTACTATAGGTCGCCTACAAAGCCCTTGACACCCTCGTCGGTACTTGCACATGCCTAACCCGCAATATCTCTGTTACTCGTTGCGGTGTGGCCATCGCCCACTACCACTTTTACTCATGCCCTCTTAGATTGACTATAAGGGCCCTAACACCTTCGCCATCCCTTTGCTGGTGATTGTTGGTCCTTTGTTTCCTTGCATTACCTCTTCCCGCCCTCAACGTCTGCCACCATCCGGACTACCGTCGTTGTCTTGCTTATGCCACTTCTAATTTCACAATTAGCGCATGATTTTGACCTTGATAAGGGCTCCAACACCTTTGCCAACCCTCTATCCTATGTGGCCTTGCATTGTCTCTTTGTTGCCATGATTTTCGAAAATCCTGGCCACCGAACCATACTTTTACCATACCCTAACCTTAAATTGCCCTTTGGCCCAAAAACCACAACGCCACCACCTTCATCCTTCCCGGACAACACTTATCCATTCACTAACCACAAGAACCCCAACCAACCTTTTGCTGCCTCAATTGCCATCTCTGCTGACAACCATCACAGGTGACCTTGTTGAGCTCACACTCTTCCTCTTAGCCACCCCCATCAGTGTTGTCGTACCCTTCCTACACCCTAATGCTATGCTCCAGACTAAGTGACTATTGCCACTAGTGCCTACTACATGCTAAGGAGCACCATCTGACATGCAAGGAATGCTAGTGTCTGCACCACCCTGAGACCAATACCGAGGCTTGAAAGTGTCCACACTTTTGGGAATCCTCTCCAAGTTGGTTGAGCACTCTTGGGTTAGCCCAATTTATTACAAGCCTCTTTCTTTTGGCCCTGAGCCCACCTTAGGCTTTTCTTATTAGCTTTTGGTATATAAGCCCATGCCCCACTCGTGGTTTCAGAAACTAAGGAGTCTTTGCGGGCTAGCGGCCGATGTGAATGGTGCAAGGATCTCTTCTATCAAGGGCACCTGTGTGAGGTCCGAGATGCACTATTGGGTTGACCTTTGGCAATTTGTTTGATAGTTCCTCTTCTTCTTTTGGGGACCCTTCAAGCATCTTAGTTCACCTAGGTTTGGGGATGGTGCTGATTTCCCCAGTCTTGAGTAGTTGCCATATGTTATTACTTGGGTGCCCCTAATTATGATTCTTCATTAGATCTAGACACACATATGACACATTAGGTTGGCTTGCTCAACAAAATGCACACATTAGGTTGACACATACACGATTCTTCATCTTGGTACACTTCCTAGCTCATCCTATCATGGTGATGCCATCCCTTTGTCCACACCAACAGGGGTCATAGAGTCCTACCAACCCCTGATGCTTATGGTCTTTTCTAGAGTGGCTAGGCATTCTCTATCCATTTAGGTTAAGCCCTCCAATGCTTCGTGTTGTATTAGTTTGGATGCAGTTGCTATTTATCATATGAAGTTATCCCTGTGGATGGACTTGAGTTCACTATCGATGGTCAAGTTGACGTGGGAGTTTTGATTCAAATTTGTGATCATACATCCTATGTGAATCTCTACATTCTTTATTGGGATAAACCTATTGTGGTCCTAGGCTGCCTTTGATTAGATTTACTAGCTACTACCTTTTTGTCCAAGTTTGAAGGAAAACATATCCCTCCTTTGCCTAAGTTGATCCAAGCCTATAGAGTCGTTAATGGAGTTGTGAAGCTGCTAGTCTAAACTTCGCTGGATAGATCACATGTGACGAATTCAAGGCAAAGTACCCTTCAAGCTTGAGGGCAAGTTTGATGAGGAGCTGGACCATTAGCACATGCGCCCCCATAAAGAGGCAAAAAAGGCAACTACTTATTAATTTATTAGCTCGATATTCATGTTAGGATGAATCTTTATTATTTGCTATCTTTTTACATTCAGCTTTTATATTTAAGTTATACATATTGATTTCATTTAGATATCATTACTTACATTTAGAAAGTTTATTAATTGCTATCTTTATTAAGGGCCAATCCCATAGGTTGTGCTAGATATAAATAGGCCTATACCTTAATTTTAGCAATCAGAGAATTACTGAATCAGTTAACTTTGGTCCTCTCTCATTCCCACATCTCTCTGTCTCTCTCTCTAGGCCTATGGCCTCCCTCCCCCATCCTCTTGTTCTATTCTTCAGTTCTCCTTCTAATATATAATTAGGGATGTAAACGAGTTGAGCCGAACTGAATACCCCTGGGCTCGGGCTTGGCTTGTTTAACTAAATGAACAAGCCAAGCCAAGCTTTTAGTCGAGCTCACGAACCAAAGCTAAAAAATAAATCGAGCCTCACTCTTTCGAGCTTGGGCTCGACTCGCTTAATAAATGAGCCCAAAAATAAGGTTCGGGTTTGGCTCATTTAACTAAACGAACGAGCCGAACCGAGCCAAGCCGAGTTGAATACCAAACAGGCTCAACTCATTTACAACCCTATGTATAATAGACAATTGATCCTCCTAATTTATCCTTTCCCCTGTTCAATTAATCAATATGGGTCACAATTGCTCTAATTGCAACAAGCATTCAAGACATCAATCCCAATTTCAAGCTCAGCCAAGAACTCCAAATCCGAGTTAAGCCTCGGAACTAAGTCAAGAAGCTAGTCATTGGGAACATACTAATATCAGATGTATTGATTGTTGGTATAAGACTAGTAATCTTGTTATTTTGAGTGAAATATGATTTATTTAATTATTTACTCAATTAGGCAGTTTTAGTGTAATTCTTTTGTTAGAAAATGGAGAAGAATGTGTGCATGAGTGTCAAAACTCTAACATGCATATTTTTCTGTGAAATATGTATGTTGGGGTTAGTGTGGCTGATGAGCTATGTGGATACTGTTGCCCAGTTTTCTTTTTGTATTATCTGAAGTGGTGCAGTTTTTTTGGTTGATGCTAATGGGTTTGAACTCTGTATGTTTGAAATGCAATCAATTAGTTATTTTATTTTATTTCTTTGGCATTTTAACTTTCCCAGATTAATTTCTATATGCATTTATTAAAATGAACTAGTTGTGTGCATGAAAAATATGACTTCAGCCATAGTGACACATCTCCCAACCTATTCATGCTCAAGTGTGATTACTAGTCTAAGATGAGGATGAATATGTGAAGATTGTGTTCAGTAGTAACCAGAAAACATTTCAAACCAATTTTAGTAAATTTCTGCTTTGACGACAATGTCTTCCACTGATATGCACATGCTCTTGTTGCATTAAGTGACTTCTATTTTAATACAAAAGTTGAGTTTATTGCATAAGTATTTCATCTAAAAATGAAAGAAAAAAGTTTCTATAGACAAGCTGACATATTTTGGCTTGGTAATTTGGTGTATGGTTTGGGCTGGCATTAACTCACATTGTGTTATTTTTTCTTTTCCGTACAGCAATAACATCCTTGAAGGGACAAGTGGAAGCCATTGAGGACCTCAATCAGTCGGTGGAGATTTTGATACGTTTACTGTGTGCTGTTCCTGGATGGAATGAGAAAAACGTTCAGGTAGTCATAGTTTTGCCTCAGTAATATATGCTTCTGTTGTATGGAATTGTCATGTGACATGTCTTGGTTTGTTTGGGAAATATTTTTTGTTTTGGTTTAGGTGATGGTATTTGTTAGAAAGTGAACTTAGGAAAATACAGCTGTAACTTTGAAAACTGCAGTTAAAAGCCATGTTCTAGGGATTGAAAAGCTTCTCAAACCAACTTTATGTGTAGCTCGTAATACATGGTTGGACCAAATAGTGTAGTTAAATATTCAGGCCAAACTAAATCTGGGAATAGTAGTTTTGTTTGCTTTATTTCGTCTGTATATGTTAGTGCACACATTATATTGTTCTTGGTAAAACTAATTTTAAAATTGGCAAACCTTGTGTGTGAAGCTCTGTGCATGAAAGTTGATAAACCTCTCTATGTAACACCCTTTATGGGTTTGAAATCAGATTCTCTGTCTCTTGTACTAAAGCATGTATATATCGCGTTCTGAATTCCTGGCTAGTATTTGTTAGTTTCCTTGCTAGTGATCTGAGTGGTTAACCTTATTGATAATTGCAGGTCCAACAGCAAACTATTGAAGTCATTACTTATATCACGTCAACTGCTTCCAAGTTTCCAAAGAAATGTGTCGTGCTATGTCTTCTTGGTGGGTACTGAGCTTTTTAACTGGATGGCTCATTTGTTACATCTGCTTATTTTGTGCTTCTTGATGTTGTTCACTATATAGTGGTTATTCTTGTTTCTATATTAATCTCTGATTCTCAAGTGCTTATTTATACTTTATTTATGGACCATCATGATTTAATCTGCAGGTATCAGTGAGAGAGTTGCTGACATTAAGACCCGGGCCCAAGCAATGAAGTGCCTTACTGCCTTTGCAGAAGCCGTAGGGCCAGGGTTTATTTTTGAGCGAGTAAGTATCTTTTGAATATCTTATGTCTCACTTGATTACTAACATATTTGTTTCATTGGACCAATATCTATGTATTTGTCTTTGATGTAGCTGTATAAAATCATGAAAGAGCACAAGAATCCTAAGGTTCTCAGCGAGGGTGTTCTGTGGATGGTTACAGCAGTTGACGATTTTGGTGTATCCCATTTGAAAATGAAGGTGCTTCTATTTATTTTGCAATGGTCTTCTGTTTGCCCATTTTTCTTCTTCTTGTGTGGTGTTATTAATTTACAATTTTCTGCATTTGCAAGGACTTGATTGACTTCTGTAAGGAGACGGGATTGCAATCAAGTGCTGCTGCTGCTAGAAATGCAACTATAAAACTTATTGGAGCTTTACATAAGTTTGTTGGTCCAGGTGATGTCAATATTTCTAGAAAATTGGTTGTTACCTGATTTCTCTTGTGCATTATGTGTAAGTATTCTAAAGGAGCGCCTCATTGCCTGCAGATATAAAGGGTTTTCTTGCTGATGTAAAGCCTGCGCTTCTCAGTGCTCTTGATGCAGAGTATGAAAAAAATCCATATGAGGTATCATCTGCTTTACTGCAACACCACTCTCCATTGAGTATTCCTTGTCACCATTCTGTATTCTGTTAGGCTATGGACACCAATTCTCTGTTGATTTTATCTTGTCTGTCAAATTTATTTATTGCAGGGTGCACCTGCTGCTCCCAAGAAAACTGTTAAGATGTCAGATTCAGCATCTGTAATTGCTGAGGGATCAGATGGATTACCACGAGAAGATATCAGTGGGAAAATCACAGCTGTTCTGCTTAAAAACTTCGAAAGTGCTGACTGGAAGGTATTCTTTAATACATTCATAAATGTCACATTGTGGGCTGATGTGAGAATATGGTTGTGGATATCTTTTCTGCAGGCGTGATTGGAGAGTTTATTTAATTTCATATATATATATATATATATTCTGCAGGCACGTTTGGAGTCTATTGAAGCTGTGAATACAATTTTGGAAGAGGCCAACAGGCGTATCCAACCTGCAGGAACTGGTGAGACTTTCTGTTGTATATTTTTCTGATCTTGACTGAGCCATAATTTCTTGTTATCCCTGTATATAGCTTTTGCTGGAATATGCATCAATTACAGAATTTTGTTCGACAACAGGGGAGTTATTTGGGGCACTTAGAGGGCGTCTATATGACAGCAACAAAAAACTAGTGATGGAATCATTGTCTACCATTGGCAGTGTTGCATCTGCAATGGGCCCTTCTGTAGAGAAGGCTAGCAAGGTCAAACCTCTGGGTCATTTAATGTGCCCCAATATCTTGATTATCTTTGCGGTAACTCTGAACTGAAGACTTATTTTCTTTCTCAGGGAATTCTTTCAGATGTTTTGAAATGCCTCTGCGACAACAAAAAGCAGATGAGAGAATGTGCGTTGACAACATTGGACTTGTGGCTTGGAGCTGTTCATCTTGATAAAATGGTTGTTTCATTGTCTTCCTGTTGATGCCTTCTTTTAGTTTATTTGATTGAGGTACAGGATGTTGTTGGCCATGAATCCTCATTCATATTTTTGTTTTCTGGTTCTGATCAAATTTCTTTCATGCAGGTTCCATACATTACATCTGTTTTCACAGATGGAAAAATAGGGGCAGAAGGACGCAAGGATCTATTTGAATGGTTGACTAGGCAGCTCGCAAAGCTGAATGACTTCCCTGATGCTGTGAACCTGCTGAAACCAACTGCTTTGGCTATGACGGTAATTAAATATTATGATGTTGAGCCTGTAAAAATATTTACTGTTACATATTTTTCATGTAACCTGTTACTATGTAACATCAACAACAACCAAGTTTAAATTCTGCAAAGGCCAGGTCTGGGAATCTGGATGTAACATCACCTCTATTAGCTCAATGGGTGGTAGGGGGCTAGTTCTGAATTGATTCGTTGAAAACTGTTGTTTTGTAGAACTTCTTGGATGAAAAGAGGTAATATGAAGGTGAGGCAAAAGTACTGAAAGGAAGAGATAAAATAGTGTGTACCGGACGATACACTAGTAGTAGCAGAAGTATTAATAGTGTTAGGGAGCACTGAAAAAACAGATAGAAATAATAATAATGTATAACTGTAATAGTTGTACTATAAATTAAACTTTGGTAGCAATACAACACAATAACTAGAAAGAAAAGAAAAGGAATAACAGCAACAAAAGCAATCGACTCATGGGACAATAACAACATACACAACCAATCCACCTATCTAGTACTATTAACTGGCATAAAACACTAGTAAAGAAAATGAGGACTTTTGTCTCGATGGCAAACTCATGATAAGTCGATGCAAGTAGGTCCCTTATGTAGACTTAGTTACCCTAATTCCCCATTATTACTGTCTATTACAGGATAAGTCAGCTGATGTTCGTAAAGCAGCAGAAGCATGCATTGTTGAAACTTTGAGAGTATCTAGTCCTGAAATGGTGCGCATACTTAAAAACTCTCTCTCTCTCAACCTTTTTTTTTACTTTATATTTTTGCAATTTTTGCACTGTTATGCTTTTGCAGCGTAGAGCATAAGCAGCTCATATCTCTTATGATTTTATTTTCCTTTGTAGGTTTCCAAGAATCTAAGAGATATTCAGGGGCCAGCAGTAAGCCTTATTGTGGAGCGCTTAAGGCCATATGGAATTCTTCCAGGTGCAGTACTGTAAATCCCTGCTTCTGTACAAAATATTTTCTTTTAGACTAAATACATGTTGCGCGTGTTTGTCTGTATCAGATATTCCCGACTCTATTCCAGTGGTTTCATCTGGAGCTGTGCCCAGAGGAGGTAGCAGGATTGGAAAACCAAGCTCAAACGTACATGTTGAACGTGCATCCAAGCAGGGAAGCAAATCTGTATCTTCGGTATGCCACTAGAGTTCGTTATTGCCTAGAACTATGTATGGTTGTGTGTTTTTTAATTCTTCTTCTTTGGTTCACCAGAGAGCTGCTCCAACTAGGAATTCAAGGGCAGAATCTATCATGTCTGTTCATGACATTGCAGTCCAGAATCAACCATTGCTCAATGTCAGGGATTCAAGCAAGGTGATTGCTGCTAGAATTGAATTATTTATAATAACCTTCTGCTCTTAGTTTTGGGATGTATCATATCTGTTGATGATCACAGGAAGATAGAGAGAGAATGGTAGTTCGCCGGTTGAAGTATGAGGAACTGCGCCCGGAGCAAATTCAAGATCTTGAGGTTTGTGCTTGTGATATTCAGAAATATAAGTCCTTGGTATTCATTTTCAAATGATTTTTTTGTGGTTCGTTTGTTGCAGCATTGTCTCATGAAATATTTTAGGGAAGATTTAAGTCGAAGGATGCTGTGTACTGATTTCAAAAAGCATGTGGATGCCATAGAGATGCTACATAGAGTAGGTTTTTCTCTTTATCAACTTCTGTGAAGACTTGTGGAACCTAATTTTTACTTTGGTTAGCTGTTTTCATTTGGCAGTCTCTTCCATCCGTAGTGAAGGAGTTGATTGAAGTTCTGGATATTCTATTGCGATGGTTTGTTATGCGGATTTGTGAATCGAACACAACATGCCTATTAAAAGTATGTTTCTAATTCCCGTGTTATCTGTTTTTGGTGTCTCATCTCGTAGTACTTGAACCAGTTAGATTTAATTCTTCTGTATTCTTTTCTATTCATGTGATCAGGTGCTGGAATTCCTGCCTGAACTTTTTGCGAGTTTGAAGAATGAAGGATATTTGCTGACTGAGTCGGAAGCCACCATTTTTGTTCCTGCTGTTCTAGAGAAGGTATGCTTGCTTCTCTTCTGCTATGTCGCTCTGATATCTTGTTGGAGTGATGTAGACTGATGTTTTGCCATCCAAGTTGGCTAAATGACCCCTGTTCCTGCATTAAAATGGCATGACCTCTTGTGTACAATCTGCTTCTTTGCACTCTTTTTCATTCCTTGATGCCTAATTGTTGATTGATCTTAATGTATGATTTCTGTGATCATAAATGTCAATTATTGTTTTGTAGTTTATTGTGATACTGAGTCTATCTGGATCTGTGATCTAAAGTTGGGCATTTTTATTGTTTTGAATCTTCTGTGTGGGTTTCACATGGGAAGAAATAACTACCTTTTTTGTCATCACCATACCTCTGAAAAGAGTTGGATGAATAAAATGAACCATCTATATGAAAGGGGATTGAGGGTGTTTAATTGGCTGTGCATTTTATTGGTGTTCATAGTCTTATGTTCATTTAGTTTCCAAAATGGGCATTCATATGCACCAGATTGAATAATGGCATAGTTTAGTACTTTATGAGCATGCTCTCATTTTCTCAGAAGAAAGACAGACTGCTTAAATGTGGTGCGCATTTTAAGTATGAAATTATAAATTTGCAATTAGGTTCCCTTTCAGTCTTCCTGTTTTATAATTTTTATCAAGATGGATTTCACAGTCCCCCCTCTTACGGGTTATTGTCCTTGTGTAGTCTGGACATAATATGGAGAAGTTGCGAGAGAAGATGAGGGAGCTAGCAAAACAGATTGTGAACATATATCCAGCAGCAAAAATGTTTCCGTATGTTGCAGAAGGTTTGCGTTCAAAAAATAACAGGTCTCGGATTGAGTGTGTTGATCTTATTGGGTATCTCATTGAAAATCATGGAGCTGAGGTATGCTGCAGCATCTGTACATTTTACCTAAGGCTCTCCATTTTGATCAGCCATGGTCTTACTGCTCCTTTTTACATGCCTGGGTACAGGTAAGTGGCCAATTGAAGAATTTGCAGATTGTTGCTAGTCTTACAGCTGAAAGAGATGGAGAAATCAGAAAAGCTTCTCTAAACTCTTTAGCTACAGGCTACAAGATTCTTGGTATATAATGAATATGATTAAGTATATGTTTTTTATTTGTGTTTTGTTGGATAAAACCTGTTTGTTGTTTGGCCTATATAAAATCAGTTGTCTTATTTATTTATTATACTTTTACTTCAGTATGCTGCTGTGGTGGTGTTAATCACCACTGTACTAGGCTTTTGATAAAGTAACCAATCAACTAGTGAAAAGTATGATTTTATTGTTTTGTTCCTAGGGGAGGACATCTGGAGATATTTTGGAAAGCTAACGGATGCACAGAGAAGTATGATTGATGAGAAATTTAAATCGAAGGTGTGCATTTGCATTTTGGATATTGTTGGTCTGATTCATCTCTTTCTGAACTCATCTTGTTGCATTTGCTCAGGCTCGGGAGATGGAGAGGAGGAGGGAAGGAAGGCCTGGAGAAGCCAGAGGGCTGCTAAGGCGTTCAGTTAGAGATAATGGGTAAACATCTTCATGTTGTACTCTGTTGTTTTTTATGCCTTATTCTAATATGATAATGTAGTTAAAGTTGGATGGTGCATTTGGTGCCCTCTTTAAATATTTACGAGGCTCTTTCTGGAGCGATATTCATTGAAGTTGATTCTAAGCCTCTTTTTTTGGTGTGATTATTTTGATCATGAAGACTTAAATTTTTTAAATTTTTTGTTGGCAAACTGTAATTGTTATTCAATGCATGGTGCTCTTTGTTCATTTTCATGTTGGTCATTTCAGGGATTGCTGTTGCTTAATGCCCTCTTTGGTTATGATCACTTAAGATTTGCTCGTTGCTGGATTCTATCCTGTTATATTGTTTAAACGTGAACTCTGAGTTGGTCTTTTCTCCTGCTCCATAGAGTGACGCTTGGAGCATCATGATTTTTTATAACAAAAGAATTTGTGAAACGTGGAGCCCTTTCTGTTTTTTGTTCTTCCTTTTTCCTATTATAATTTTAATCTTTTTTTGTCCTATGGTAAACAAATGGTATCTAATCCACTTAAATTGAATTCATTTATTCAATATCATCACATAATTTATTTTAGAATTTTTTTATCTATCCTTTTCCTCTTGTTTTTGTTCGTTCTTATCTTTTATAATAATTCCCAACTTATAATATGTTTTTTCAAATAACTTCAACTTATCATAGAATCTCTGTAGCTGCCTACTTATATTATGTTAGGCCAATGTTTTTGTGTGTGACTTGCATTAATACCTATGTTAATTTTGATGTTTTCTGCTTACAATTTGCCTCATGCATTCATCCCTGCTCTGATATTCATCTCTAGTATGTGTTTCTCTTATCCATTGTGCTTCTGTTCTTTCTTCTGAGGCTATACCTCTTATCCGTTGTACTTATGTTCCTATCATACATACATACATATATATTCTTAAAATGTTGTTGGTTAATAATTGTCCAGGTCTGATATAGCTGAGCAAAGTGGAGAAGTTTCGAGATCTTTGTCTGGGCCAGTTTTTACTCGGTACTTCAGGATTTTTAGTTTTCTTTCATCTTACCCCTATCCCTGTTGTAATCTCATAAATGACATACCTAAACTGGTGTTAATACAATGCGTTTTCAGAGAAAACTATGCTCAACCTGAGCATCATACAGAGAGAAATGTTGTGCCTCGTTCACTTCCTGGTGTCAACGGCCCTGCAGACTGGAATGAAGCATTAGATATCATTGCATATGGTTCCCCTGAGCAGGTGCCTACATTTCTGATATTTTGAAAGATAAAATTCATCTTTTTCCCAGATAAATAGTTGTTAGTGTTTACTGCAAGCCTCAATTGCAGCTCAGTGTATTTGCTTTAGTGAATGCTCTTGCATTAAAGTATTATGATAGCAAAGAAAGGAGAACTCATCTCAAGGTTTGGTTGATAATATAGAAATTTTGAAGAAATTAAGGACAGTATGATTCTCTTTACATGAAATCTGTTATTTGGCACATGAAGATATGTAAATATATTCCTCTCTTCTAGCAACATTTACTACTACTTTCTGTTGCAGGTCTGTTAGTAACTTCCTTACACCGATTTGTCCACCATATCTGTTATTTCTTCTTACTAAATTATTTCTGCAGTCTGTGGAAGGAATGAAAATTGTGTGCCATGAGTTGGCAGAGGCTGAAAAGGATCCTGAAGGAAGTGCCATGGATGATATCATCAAAGATGCAGACAGGCTTTTCTCATGCTTAACAAATGAGGTAATATTTCTGTTACTTCCTTGTGCTTCAGTTTGTCCATTCTTATGATTTGTCTTTGATTGTGCTACTTCTTATCATCAGGTTCCCAAGACATTTAACTTTAGCCTAGCAGGAGCTTCTTCGAGGTCATGTAAATATGTTTTGAACACACTTATGCAGGTAATTTAGTTATGCACACACACTGTTGTATCATGTGAAAGTATGTTAAATAAATGACATTGTTCATTATCTATTCACATGGGATTTTCTGCAGGCATTTCAAAATAGGAGGCTGGCACATGCTGCCAAGGAGAGCACACTAGATAATTTAATTACAGAGCTTCTTCTTTGGCTTTTGGATGAAAGGGTTACCCATATGGATGATGGTGGCCAACTTCTGAAAGCATTAAATGTTTTGATGCTTAAAATTCTGGTCAGTTTTAACCTTTTTTGTACACTTTGGTTGTAACCACTAGAAGAGGTGTATGCTGAATGTGGTTCTAAGTGCAGGATAATGCTGACCGAACATCATCTTTTGTGGTTCTCATTAATCTATTGCGTCCACTGGACTCATCAAGATGGCCTTCACCAGCATCAAATGAAGCTGTTGTTGTACGAAATCAGAAGTTCTCTGATCTGGTGGTCAAATGTCTGATCAAACTAACAAAGGTAATTTTTTAAAATGAGTGCTGATGTGTTGCAACTTTGGTGTCTATTTGTCTGAATCACTGGGACAGTTGTTTTTGTTATAACCTTTTTTTCCCCTTCGTGATGTTTCCTTTTTATGTTCTTTATAGTAGGATTAATATTGTGTCACTAAATTTTCTCTAAATAGTCTTTGTTTTTCCTTATTTTCTTTTATTTTTTTAATAATTATCTTGCAAAAGCTTTGTTGGGCTTCTGAGAGAGAAATTTCTCATGCCAAATTATGCTGAAGAATGTTTTGATATACCTTCTGCTCCTTTTTGTTTTTGTACGTCTTTTTTGTTCGTGTTGTTGCTCCTGCTCACCAAAAGTAGCTTAGCCTTCTGAGATGAATAAACACCACATGTGGTCAAATTATAAGTTGAAGAACGATAATTGCCTGACTTCCCGCTCTCCTGTCCTTTCCAATTTTCATGATTCCTGTGATCCATCATGTTTATTTTCTTTTGCTTGTCCTTCTCACCAATCCCTGTTGCTTCAAGATGTTCAAGGAAGTGGCCCTTACTGGATTTTCTAAGTATTTGGTGCATCGACCAACCGTGATGCTTGGTACTGCTGAATTTCCTTTCCAGGAAGTAGAGGTTTCTGTTCTTCTGGATTTAGATCCTGGGTTGTGCTTTGTTTTCTTCTTCTGTTTCTTATGCGCACCATCTTTTGTTACAGTGCTAATGGTCCAGTTCGTTTTGCTCATTTTCTTGTTCTGGTCAAATATTGGTTTCTGAAACAATCAACATACTCCTGTTTTTCTACTATTCTGATATCATTTTTAACTTTGCTCATTATTTAAAGAACATTTTTAATTTTTAAGAAACTAAAAAATATGATATGATCTTGATTTCATATTTTTCTACTATTTTTAATTCTTTGATATATTTTTTTTATTCCATTTTTGAAGTAGGGTTTTGTTTTTGCATTTCTATCCATTCATGTATAAAGATGTAGCTTTTTGAAATTTCCAAACGATTGGATTGGAGATGTAGAAGTATAGATTTTAAATTTGATTAATTATGTATAATTGTTACTCATTGGAGCTATCAATTTTGAAACTTTGCTGCTTAAGCTGGGGAACTGCTTCTTTAAGGTTGAAGCAGTTGCTCTCATATATTATTAAGTGGTGTGTGAGTTGATATTCTGACGATTGAAGTGATTCAATGGAATATTATTCAGATGATGGCAGCATGATTTTGAAGGCTGTTTTGGGGGAGGGGTGAGATTTGGAAAAGATGTGGGAGATGAGAAACCCTTAACAACTGGAAGTTTAAAATACACAACCCCAGTGTCTGCCACACAACCATCTGCATTTGCCAATGAGTTTTTGCATGCGTTGTAAAAAAGTTTTAATCAGTTTGCTACATCAGCATCAGCAGCTATCAATGTTTTTTCCTATGTACCATATATAATTTTCTGATGCGGTGAAGGATTGTGATTCAATTGTAAAAATTCCCCAGTTGGGATTTGTGGAAATTGGTAGTTATAAATGCTTGTACTTTTGGCATGTCACTTACGCAATAACAGAAAAATAGAATCAGACAGGGATGCTTTGACTTAATCAAACCTGTGCAATTTGGTGGTTGCTTATTTGTGCAATGAGTGGCATCTTAGATTATAACTGATGCTGGTTATGTGATCGGTAGATTGGAGAACAATCACATGCTAATTATCTAATCTTTCCTGTCATAATTTATTAGTTCATATTTCTAAAAATATGTCCAAAAATGAGTGCTGCTAGTAATTAATGTGTAATTTACATCTGTTTCCAATGTTTGCCTTACATATATATCTTAATAAAACTGCTTCCAGTAAATGTGTGAGGAATAGGTTATTTTGGCTCCAATCCTTTTTTTTTGTTGGTGGTAGCATTAATTAAGTTGTATTAACTAGGTCAATGATTTTTTTCGTACTAAGTTATATAGATGCAGATTGCCATTTGGTCCATGTATATATTGATGTAGTAGATGGCCGATCCAATTGACTAAAAGGCTATAAACACTGATAATTTACGCATTGGATCATCTATTTGATATATTCAATCAAACACTAAAAGACAAAAGACATGATAGAATGGCTAAAATGTTTGACTCAGGACATCTCTATACGAGGAATTGTGCTAATCACTACTGTTGGCGGATTGGTTCAGGTTCTTCAAACTACCATCTATGATGTTGACTTGGACCGCATCCTTCAAAGCATACATGTGTACCTGCAAGAATTGGGAATGGAGGAGATAAGGAGAAGGTAGTCCAATTAACTTCCTATATTTTCTCATGTTTTGTGTGCCTTAGAAGTTTGATGGTGGAAATTTTTGTTTCCTTGTGTGAACATCTGGCTGCCTGTTGTTGCTAGAGCTGGAGCGGATGACAAACCTTTGCGCATGGTAAAGACTGTGTTGCATGAACTTGTGAAGCTTCGTGGGACAGCAATAAAGGGTAACCTCTCAATGGTCCCTATTGACATGGAGCCTCCACCGATCATTCTTGCTTATATTGATCTCAATCTTCAGGTATCAAATGTTGATAATTGTCCCATGCACCAGTGCAATACTCTTAACCCCTCTCCATTCAAAAATAAAAAATAATAACAGTTGGAGAATAAACAGAGGTTTATATTAAGTATGTATTTCAATTGCTATTGTAGACTTTGGCGGCTGCAAGGATGTTGACACCTACAGGAGCTGTGGGCCAGCCTCACTGGGGTGATTCGGCTGCTAATAGTCCAGCTCCACCTAGTCATTCTGCAGACGCCCAGTTAAAGGTATCTGTGGTTTTTTAAGGCATGGTTGTAGTTTAACTTCTGGGGCTCTATAACAAAACTGCTGTCGCTATACATGTGCAGCAAGAACTTGCTGCCATATTTAAGAAAATTGCAGACAAGCAGACGTGCAGTATTGGCCTTTATGAGCTGTATCGCATAACACAATTATACCCTAAGGTAATTTTGCATATCCGAGAACTATGATCACATATATATTAGTAATTTTCATGGAAAAATTGACTGGTTTGTGTGCAAGTTGAGGTCTCCCTTTTTTGAGTTTCTGAATTAGAATGCCTCCTTTAGGTTGATATATTTGCTCAGCTCCAAAATGCCAGTGAAGCATTCCGAACATACATACGGGATGGGCTAGCCCAGGTCTGTGATGTCACCTTTCTCGCGAATTCACATTTTAAAATCATGCTCATGACCTTTAACCCTCACAATGTTTGTTTAGATGGAGAAGAATGCCGCAGCTGGGAGAACGCCCTCAAGTGTGCCATTGTCCACTCCTCCTCCAACTACACTTACTCTTTCTTCCCCGAAATTGGCACCATTGTCCCCTGTAAAAACTAATTCCTTGAATAATGCTAGAGCACAAAATGCGAGAGCCGAGCCTACCAGTTTCAATTTGCCACCATCTTATAATGAGGAGGACCGAACAGGAAACTCTATTTCTAGAGACATCTCATCTGATCAGTTAGAGTCAAGACAGCATCTGGGAGACCAAAGGGCAGACAGATTTCCAGGAGGAGGTAACACAATATGATGCTATTTTTCACATGCACTTCTTTAAGTGTTCTCCCCTGTAATATCCTGAAGTGGAATGTTTTCTTGACGATGGTAGTTGCGAGCGGGGCTTTAGATGCTATTAGGGAAAGAATGAAGAGCATACAATTGGCTGCAGCTGGTGGGAACCCTGATACTGGAAGTAGGCCTTTAATGCCCATGAATGGAAACGTGACTCACAGTCAGAATCAGCCAGCATCAGACAATCCTGGGACTGAGAACCCAGTTGAAAGTGGAGTCCCGCCCATGGATGAGAAGGCATTATCTGGGTTGCAGGCCAGGATGGAAAGGCTAAAAAGCGGATCATTTGATCATATGTAGATAGATAACCTAAAGGGATTGTGATGCTATTTGATTCCATAGGCACCTGGTTGCTGCCTTCTCTTTGGGCGCAGAACCGTGTAAATAACTTATCATCCAAGTTTTGTGGATGGTTTTTCTCTGGATGGTGTATCAAAAGGACGAAGAGGCTTCAAAGGATGCTTGAGATTGGGTCCGGAAAGCCTTTTTGGATGACATGCACCCCTTCGTGCATAAATCTAATGGCGGAAACTTTCTTGTTCCACCAGTCTCGTGTCCCCAATTCAAAGTAGCAGCTCCGTTCAGCGATGAGTGCTGACCATTTTTACTGTAACATGTTGGGGTTGGTCGTTCCTACATGATAGTTCTATTTTAAGATACTTGCATGTCATGTAATTTAATGAGAAATTTTGATATCACCATCACTAAATGCTATATACCAGATGTCACATGCTTGTTATTGTTTCGTCGCTGTTGCCCAATAGCCCGTCGTTTACAATTTGTTCAAATGTGATGTCTTACGCGTTTGTCTGTTACTGTTCTTTGCTCCACTCACAAATAGTTCCTTCGTAGGTGACTTGCTGAGAACCATGATCTTATGCGGTTGCTTTTATGAACGATGAGGGTATTGTGACCTTTTTAGGGAAAAAAATAATATTAAAAGCTGGTGATCAACTGAATATTTGTCTCCTTTTATATCTATTCCAATATATGAGATGTTTTGAATGCAAACTGTAATGAACTTTTTGCGATCATCCCAATCTATGAAATATTTTTTGACTACAAAAATAAGGTATTTGTAGTATGGTGAATTCTTCGACAGACAACTTCACATCTTAAGTTGTGTATCATTGTTGTTCAATTTCCAATATTTTTAGTTTGCCTTTAATTTTTTAATGCTTTAATTGTACAAATTCAATTGAATCATTATATTATGCAGATACAAAGGATGAAAGAGGTAAATCAAATGTCGCGACTATGATGTCAATTAAAACGTGTATATGTATAGGAACAAAAGTGACCGGAAAAGTAAATCAAATGGTACGATCATGATGTCAACTAAAACTTGTGTGTGCATAGATACACGCACACTTTTTTGGTTTATTATTGTTATCGATTATGCATGCCACGCGTGGTTTTAAAGTTAAGTATTATTTTATTTTTGTAGCGGGAATTAACCAAAATGGTTAGATATCATTTGCAGGGTTTAGTCCTAGGCACATTTAATAAGTTATGAATATTGTTCTTAATCAGTTAAAATTTGAAGTTAAAGAATGGGTGGTATGAATGTTCCAGAATTGGATATTTGGTGGTTCGATTGTTGAGCATCTCTAAAGATGCAATCAAAATTATTTTACATTGATCAATATTTTTTTTTTCCGTGGTAAACGACTTTAGTATTGTATCCTGGACCAATATAATTACCACCAAAAGGAATACATTTACTATTCTCAAATCCTTTCATACTCTCAAATTATGATGCCCTCAATAGTACAAAAACACAAATAAACGATTTCTTATATATGATTGTTGTAACAAGAAAAACAGTATAAAATCAATTTAGTAAATAATGGAGTGGATTGGGAAAAAATAGTATTATTGTAGAGAAATATAGATGACAATTTGAATATAATAACAATCATCTATAATATCTTCTAAGTGAGACATTTTATGAAAGATTATAAATGATGGTTTTACACATAATTTTAAAAATCTAAATGGTATCATAACTACTTCACTAGTTTAGTAGTAGGACCAATGATTTGGATTGGTTGGATAGTGGTAAAATTTAAGTAAAATTTTTTAAATATATAAAAAATTAAACTACACATGAATTTGACAGGCTCCAATCGATTTTTTGACTGATTCACCAATTTTTACTAGTCCGATAGATTTTCACTTGTTTAAAGATTCTAAGAACAAGTACATAAAATCTGACCGATTCTCTAGTTCGTCTATCGGACTGGCCAGTCCTTTCTAGTTTTAAAATTATGGTTTTATATCTTTTCAAAATTTTAATTTAACCTTAATTTAGCTCATTTGAAAGAAAAAACTTAATATTTTTTATAAGTTTAATCCTAAAATCATTTTTTTTGTTGAAATATTCTACCATACTTATATTTCACATTTATAATTTTATTTTATATAAAATGTGGTTTTAAGATTTTACAAAGTGATTTCAATGGTAAACTTTCTCTTTTGGGGCCTGACACATCATTCTTATAAAAATAGTATTTATATCTATTAATTTTTAGTTCATTTTTTCAAAAATAGTTTTTCTAAACAAATATATATTTTTGAGGTTTGAACCACTTAAACTATAGATTCAGAAATGTTGGTTGAATTATAATTATTTTTACCATTTTTTTAAAAATTATTTTGAAAACTTATATCTAATGGGTTTGGATATTAAAAAGGCATCAACGCCTATGGAAAACTTTAAAAAACTATATTAGAGTTAGAAATGAGTTAAAATACTTGTATGATAAGTTTCATGAATTTTTGTTATTTATATTTTGGAATTATTTTAAAACTCTATATTTCACATTTGACACTATACTTTATATATTAAATCTTGTTTTTAATTAAAAAGAAACTTTAAAGTATTCTATATTACATATTTTATATACTTTTATTACTTTATATTTTCATCACTTCTCTTCTGTAGCTATGATTGGCCATATCCAGTACCCCAAAACTAGCCAAACTTACACAATCTCTATTCTTCTTCATTCTTATCCTTGCTTTTCAATTTTAATGAGATTTTTCCTTGTACATTGTTACTTTTACACTCCACCTTGTTTTTACACTCTATACTTGGTACTCAAGTGGTGAATAAGTGAAAAAACAAGACCCTCTCTTCCTTCATCTATGTCATGGCTATCCACCCCTTCATTTGTGAGCCTTGATTTGTTTTTGAATTTTAAGCCATTTTGCTATCTTATTTTAAGTGCTCTCTTCTTTCATCAAGTGTTAGAAGACCTCACCACTCCTTCTTCTTGGCTTGGTTGAAACATCCTCCTCCTTATTCCTTTTCTTCTTCTATAACCTTTTAATCTAGCCTCTATTTTGTTTTGATTAATTAAAAGAGGTTAGAATTTAGGTAATTTGATAAGAGATTCATAATTTATCTTCCCATATTCATCCTCTTATCTAATATATTATACTTTCGTGCCCTTGCTATTCTTACCTTCTTAAATTAGTATTTTAACAAGTGAAAACATATTCTCTAAGTATTTAGTCATAATTTTAGGAAGGAAATTAGGTGTAAAACCCCAAAATTTTGCTAAACCTAATATTGTATAATTAATACTTTAATCCGATTCTAATCTCAAGAAAATTTTATTTTAACCTTACACACAAATTCCTTAATCCCAAAATCTTAACCTAATTCGAATATTTGACCCGGATAAATTATTTTTTAAAACCCAATCTTAATTTTGGTAAATTTATGTTACTAATCTTAGCTATTTTAGCTAATCCAAATTTATCTAATCCTAACTTAACCCTTTTTTCCTTTTTCCTTTTTTTTTTCTTTTTTCCTTCCTTTTAGGTGCAAACTTCTTCTCTTGTGTGTACTTTATTTTACTCCCAGCCACACACAACTACCACTTCACCTCTTCTCCTTTATAATTTTTCTTCTGCCATCCCTCACCATTGCCACGTGTCTCTTCTTCCCTTATAACCACCACCATCATCACCCTCTAGCTTCATCATCACCATCAACATCATCACCCTTTACACATCCATTTCGCGCACCACACACACACACACACACACACACACTACTCACCTCTATCTTTCTCCCTCATTTGTTTATCCCATTGTAGCCCATATTTTCTACTTGATTGAGCCTACTCGAGCTTCTCTCTTTTTTCTTATTCTTCTTCTTCCTCGTGTGGCTGTTGATTTGTTTTTTTTACCACATGCCAACACATCACCACCATGCACCACCACAATCACTAAGCACTACCCAAAGCTTAGTGTATCAACCACCAAGGCCATCCCATCACTCCCCCTCATTGTCGCCGATAGTCATCGTCGACCACCGTAGTTTTTTCCTCTTATTTCCTCACATCTGTTATGTTTTTGTGAGATGCTTGACTCACAAGGCCTCATGCACAGTTGTGCACCTCTAATTTTCCTTATTGCATGCTTGTGCAGACCACATAGTTTGCCTGTGTACCCTCGCATGACTTGCGCATAGCCTCTGCATACTTGTGTTCACCTGTTCATTATTTACTAGGATATCCATTGCTTGAGTACAGTTATGCCTCTTTGCACAACCTGCCCATGCTAGATCCCAACTCTCGGCCTGTGAGTACACTGTTTACTGCATGCCTGTGCAACCTCCCTATTTTGGTCGTACACTCCCTTTTTCACCCCCAAACCTTACCGGAACACCAAAAAATTTTAACCATAGCACCAACATACATTCCACCACACTTCCATGCAATTCAAGCTTCCCTTTCATTCTAGTTATTTTCATTTTTACCCTCCTTTACCTTAACTTCTACCTTGGTTATAATCTTTGAGCCTAATTGTGTATTATCTTATTTTTTTGTAGGTGATATTCCCGTAATCTCAGAGGAGTAAGTCTAGGATGCACATTCTTAGAGCCCAGTGTCCTTATTGTTAAGGATGTTAATCGATGTTTTAGGTTTTTTGTGTTAAACTCTTGTATGACTATATGTATTATCATGATATTGTTGTTATATGATGGAATGTATGTTGTTAATGATATGTTGTGATAATGTGGATTTATATGATATAAAGGATGTGAGAATGGGAAATATTTTTTTTGATATAATCTTGTTATAGTAGGTCTTACTTATGGAAAAATATAACTTATGAAATAATAATATGGGTTAATATGAGATCTCAGTATTTTAATGTGTTATGTGTATTTTAATGTGTATTAGACCATGAACTTCGAGTATGTTAACAATAATAATATTTGAGAATGCTATACTACATTTGATAGTTGAACGATCAATATAAGAGAAGTTATGCTAGAAGTGCAAAATTAAGGTTTGAGGAAGATAATAATCTTAACTCCAAAGATTGGCCTTATGACATACGTAAGTTGCTTATCTACCTTAATGTGTTTGATACTTGTAAATCAATCATGAATAAGATGTTAATCATTTAAAGTAAAAGATCAAGTGAGTAGGGCCAAGGTGATGTTTTATATCTGTTCCACTTGAGGATAATAGTGGCTCGATAGTGTTTTTCCTTAAGAGGGTATTTTAGTCCGGTCTACCAGATTAAGAATAGTGACCCTCTTGCTCATCGTGAATGAAAATATAAATTGCGTAAGCTATGGATAATACACTAATGGCTTAAAGTGGAAAAGTACATGAGTCAGGACCATGGTGATGTTTTTATATCCATTCCACCATATGATAATAGTGGCTCAACAACGTTTTGCACCAAAAAGGTGATGTTTTTCGATCCATTCCACCAGATGATAATAGTGACTTATGTGTGCTATCCTTAAGAAGGTTCTTTAGACCATTCCATCTATTTAAGAATAGTGGGGTTCCTAAACTCAACATATATAAAAGAATAAAAATGGTTATACATAATAAAGAGGCCTGGGTTAGTATTTTATCTTATGAGATTTTTCATAGATTGAAGGTGTGCTCATCATTAGTTGTGAATGCATGTTTTTATGTATATCCCTTATTCGATAGTATTATTACCCTGCTTAATATGTTACATACTGACTACTCTTTTTATGGGTACTGCTCATTCCCATGAGCAAGTGACCCTCATTCTATTGTGCAGGTTTTTGAAGACCCGCTAGATGTATATGCTGCTTTTGATGCACTATGTGGGGATCATTGACCTATTATTTATACTGGGTGTTTGGGCAAAGAATTATGTTATCTGGTTGATGTATTTACTCGAATATCTTTTTTGACTCTTTTATCCATGGTATCCATTAGTTTATATTTTATTATTGTAATTTGGATTTAACCTCTAAAATCGTATGGTATTTATAAATGTTTCTTCCATTTTCAATTTTCTTGTTTTAATATGAATGGTTTTAACCTTTTGATTGATTTAAGGATGGTTGGACAAATTACGATGATAATACCCAATATTTTGCTTATATGATTCCGTAGTAAAATAAAATTTTTTAGTAGTAAAATTTGGGGTGATATATTAGATGGATCCTAAATTCTAGATTGGAAGGGTTATTTCTTCCTTTATTTTGCTTCAAGATTTGGAAGATAGGTAAAATCGTCCTTATCTTTAGATGATAAAACTCATTTTATGTGAATCTTTACATTTAGCATGTGAGTATGCTATTTTCCTATGTTTAAGTATGTATGTTAACGAAAGTTTTTAATTTGTTAAAATCATGGGATAATGATCTTGGTTAAGTATGTTTAGCTACTACTTTAGGGTCATTTTTGTGTAAACCACCTATTTTTCTTGATTTAAAATTTCATTAGCCTTTTTGTATATTTTACATGGAGTTTGATATTTGATAGTTCAAGGCTTAGATCCATATGATGAAAGATATGCCTTAATTATGCTAGAATAGGCTTTCTAATCTTTCCTTATATCCCACAACAACTTTGTACATATATGGTTGGAGTGTTTAGAGATGACAATTTTTTCCATGATTTTGGGACTCTATTGGAAATTCCTCATTTGGGTTCGGGGAGAGATTTTGGAGATTGGGTTCAGGTCTAAGAATAATTATTGGGGACAGGGCTAGGACGGGTTTGGAGTTCCCATCCCTGGACCTATCCCACTTATATATATAAAATGTTTTATACAGACTTTAAATATATTGTAAAAAAATAAGATCGGATATTGGGGATGGGGTTGGGTTTCGCATATCGGGTCAGGTTTTGAGGTTGGAAAATAAATTAGGGATGGAGAATAGTTTAGGAATGGGGTCGAGTACGGAGATTTGATCCCCAGTGAGATCAGGTTGGGAATTTCCTAATAAGAAAAAAAAGGGATTAGCACAGATTCGAGGATGATTTTGCTTATCGAGTTTGGGGATAAGGTCCCCATCTCCGATCCACCTTTTTGACATCCCTAGGAGTGTTGGCCCAATAATGATATCATTTGATAACTTAAGACGTCTAATTTACAACACATTTTTGAGATATTTATTTTATTAAATATGTTATGGTTAAAATAGTAGAAAGTATCAGATTTTTTTTGATTGCTTATTTATGTTATGCATTCATGATATTAATAATGTATGAAGTTAGTGGATGATTTTGATGTGTATATATAGTGCTTAATTGAAATATGATGCATGTGTTAAGATTTAATAAGTTGAATGTCTTGAATTACATGATTTTTGATATTAAAGACATTTTGGCCTATTTACTTATTGCTGGAAATTATTTTCAAAGACCTATCCTTATATTTAAAATTTACACATTTAATCATATACACGTTGGCATGGAATTTTTATAATAAAGGTAAGAGTTGTTAATTTAAAGATCATAAAATGAAATTATAATGTTTACACGGGAATATTTGACATAATTGGTAATATATTTGTAAGTTGGTTAATATAGAATTTAGTTGGTCCATAATTTACTTTAGTTGACTGTTGACTTTAGATTTGACCATTGATATTAGAATATAATTTTATATAATCATAATCAAAAGAGAAAATGGGTTTAATGTTAATGACCTTGTTTTAATGTTGTAAGTGTGGTGTATGGATCTTGTGTTATATATTGGATATAATCATTCGAATAAAATATTCTAACATCTACATTTTTCACACCTAACAATTTTTGTTAATATAATGATGAAAAAGTTAAAAACAATAAATAAGAGATGCTACTGCCACATCTAACATGAGAAGATATATATGTATTCACCTAACCCATGATATATATAAGGTTAAAACCACAACTTAATACAACCTTTAACAACATCTATACTGAAACAATAAATTCCCATATAGAGATATCAAATGGTAGTTGAAACTTAAATAATTTCACAAAACCAAAACATTGGTATTAAAGTCTGTGCAAACCTTATATGGAAAACTTGGATTTTGAGAATTCTATACAACAAAAGGAAGATAAAGTCACACAACACCAATTAAATACAATATAACTATTCTTATTAAGGGCTTACAAACCAAATAAATACATTGGAAATATAAGACATTTGATAAAAATGTCAAAAGGATCCCATAACTAGGAGAAAACTTGATACATCAGATAACCTAGTCTCAACCTTAATGAACTCCCCGAGCAAGACCACTTATTGGCTTGCATCAAACTAATTACTAACTTATAAGACACCAATTACCCATTAAATGAGAACACCATGAAAAATGTAATGTTAGTATGCAACAAGATGAATAAGCTAATCTACCTTATCATGTGGTTTATGGTACAGGCAAAGGGTCATGCAATACATATACCAACTCATGCATTAACATGCTTAAGTACAACTACTATAGTCTTACTAAGGCATGCATCTAAAATTTTACATGAAATAATATTCAATTGTATTTGCTATCATTATAAGGGGCATTCTTATTCATGATTACATGTACACTCAACAGATTATTCATATAATATCATGCTCATTGTTAAACATGTCATGCGATAATGTTGTGAATCACATCAACCATGTATCACAAGAATAACAACACATACGTAGAAACAAGATCACCTAACTAAGACTTATCCACTTATTATCCATGTAGGATTGTGATCACATTATCCACAATTCAATTAATATTTTTCAAACGAATATACCATACTCACACATACGGTAAAATATAACACGACATGCTTATGCATACAAATATTTAAAGGGACATACTTGGCCATATATATGACATCATGGATGAGATATGAATCCCACAAGAATTAGGAATCATGAGCCATACTAACCATATACACATAATAAGGGCTCATAAAGAGAACAAAGCCATTTATGACATTAGTTCTAGTTATTATTCAATTAAAGTTATGTTCACATATTTCCATACTTATTTAATCTCAAATGATGGGCTAGATTATCCCCTATGGTCTCTTAATACCCATGGTAAAACCAAGTGGACATAAATTTTGCCTAAAGTCAAATAAAACCAATCATTTAAGTGACCAAACCCTTTAGTAGTGATACCCCCTTATACATCAATAGTTTCTAAGTTAAGAAAGACATTAAGACCTCTAGGACCTCACATAAAGATAAATAAATAATAATAAAAAATGACTAAACCAGACTAACTCTTGGTAGCTAATCAATGATTGAATAATATACACCCATATTAGTACTCAAATGTTCTTCTAATTTAAGTGATTAAAGTCTTATTATATCTAGAGTTTCAAGGGATTAAACATTAAACCAACTAATCAAGACCATAAACAAGCACAAAGCCAAATTATTAATGGGGTTCCATCTTCGGTAAAGGAATTAATACATATCCATGTTGGCAAGGAAGCCCTTAGATGTTTATTGATTACGTAAAAAATTTATCGACATGTCATAGAATAACTTATAACCATATTCTAATATACAAATCGACCAATGCATACCTTATATTCAACCAAATCATACAAACATGCCTTATACCCTTTGTTCTGAATAAGGGCTTAACATGCTTCCAAATGCTTAAAAACTAGATTCTTACATAATTAATGACACATGCTCATAATCATACTTGAAAGAAAAACATAAATAAACTCCAATATACACATCCTTTACACCTATTTTCTCCAAAATGGTTAAAATGGCTTGAAAATGCATTTCCTAAACTAATCATGCTCAACACTTTCAATTCCATCACACCATCACTATTTCAAGCATACATAAAAAACATACTCAAGATCATGACCACTTAATTCATGCTTGAGAAATGAGCCAATACCAATATATGTGCTAAATTCATCAAGTTTCATAGCAAGAATCAAGATGACCAAAATAGGCCTCCCATGCTGAAAACATGTAATATAGGCCACATCATGTAAGGAATCAAATCATCATGAGGGGACATTAATTATGATTAAAACTATTGTAACCCTATTAATAACTAAGATGTCGAGTCTCATTCATCATTAATCTAATATGACACTCGAACGCATAAAAAATCAAGCTTCTTTGAATTCTCATGCTTTAATTTAAGGTGAAATATATATAGAATAAAGAATAAAATGTCAACACTTGAGCACCAAACCACATTACAAATATAGGATTGAATTACTGAGTTTCAAAGCTATCTTAGCTTCAAAAATAAAGGCAAACCTTAGATTTGGGGCTCCATGAGAATGCCTTCCTAGATCATATTTGAAAATTGAAAGATTAAGGACTAAGTTAGAAAGGTACATAAATAACTAATGATTCAAATAATTCTAATTACTTAGTAATGAAAATCACACATGTATTTCCTAGAAAATAAATATGAGATTCAAGACTTGACACTCAAAGGATTTCAAAGAAATGAGTTATTGACAAACTCAAGTTTATTAAGAATCATTTAACAACACTACTTGAGCAAGATTTATAGAGAATATATAAATTCTATCAAAAATGAACTTAAATGGTTAGGTTTAACAACCAAAGTCTAAACTAGCCATGTCTGGAGTATTAATCTAATTGAAAAGAAACAAATGCAACTAAGTATATATTAAAGTAATCTAATTTAGCACCCAAATCTGTTAAAATCCACAATTCGGGATCTTAAGTTCGAACTATAAATTAGACAATTCAAATAAGTTACTTTAAATTTATATCTAAAAATTATAATCAAACCAATTAAAATCAAATTTGGATAATTAATTTTAATAAATAAAATCACATGAATAATCAATTTAGGGGAATCATTTATGAAAAATCATGATTTTAGCCTAAAATGCAATCTTCTCAATTCTTCCTAATTTATTCAAATCAATGGATTGGAAATGAAATTAAACGTACTCTAAATCAATCAATTGATAGAAATAATTCAAAGTCTCAATCCAATTTCAAATACACAGGCTCCTTGATTTGGGTTTAAGCCAAAATCCCTATTCACTTAATTTCATACATATTCATCAAATTGAAGCTTTCATCATTCAATTAAACATATTTTAAGGCCTCTTGCACCATCAATTTATTAAAAATATCTTAAACAGACACATCTAAACTATCTGGACATAACCAATAAAAATATAAATATTTGGAATCGATCCCATATAACACAATCAATCCATCAAAATCAATCATATAACTTTAAAGTTAATTCATATAGAATCAATTTAAATCAAAATTAAGGTTAGGGAAAATTTATACCAAATGAAACACATTAAATTAGAGTTGGTGAGAGTCGGTTGAGGTTACCAGAGGTTAAGCATCAATATATGGTTCTCTGATGGAGCTTGTGGTGGCAGGACTAGCGGTGTAATATACTGTTCCATTGTACGTGCTGCTGCTCACTGCTGTGTTTCGTTATTATTGTTTGCCTACATTGTTACTATTTGCTTGTGTTGCTGCTTAGTGATGGGTTATTGTGGTGTTGGTGCTATTGAACAACAAAGAATGTTGTTGGAGGAGGAGTGGTGTGTGGCAAGGTTGAAGAGAAGAGGATAAGGGAAGCAAGGTCAGGGTTGATCAAGCTTAATGCATGAAAGAGAAGGAGACTAAAAGAGAAGACAATTTATGGTGCATTTGGTTTGGAGTAATTGAGGGTTAATGGATATGGATTAATTAATTCACCCTATTTGGAAATGGTTTTTCTTAACATCAATCAGGTGAATAGATGTTAAAGTTTCAACTCTGTTCACCCCATTTAACCTTATTATATTCACCTCAATCCAAATGGGATTTTTAAAACATTCACATTGATTCACCCAGATTAGGTTAATATCATTCAAATAATATTTTAAAAAATTATCTCTAATTCACCTCCATTCCCTTCGCCTAGGTTAATTTTTAATGTTTACTCTCATCTTGATTCACCCTAATCCAAATGGAGTATTAGGAAAAATAAGTTGGATCAGTGTTATGTTGTGAGATATTTTTCTTTTTCATTTTCATTTTAAATATTATTACATAAGGTTATAAAATAGCTAAGTGATAAAGATGATATTATCTAAAATTTATTTGACGAAATTAATTTTATAAGGATTTAAGGGGATAAAATCAATTTCAAGTTATTTAAGGAATTTTTGAATAACTCTTAGATAAACTGCTAAAAATAAATAGAATTTATATTATTTGTGGAAATAAATAATAAAAATTTAAAATAATATTTAAAACTATTTTGAATAATATTTAAATAAAACCATAAGTATTCATAAATAACTTGACTAATTTTTGAATATATTTATCTTAACCA
Source organism: Tamarix chinensis (assembly GCA_030549775.1). Classification (NCBI taxonomy): domain Eukaryota; kingdom Viridiplantae; phylum Streptophyta; class Magnoliopsida; order Caryophyllales; family Tamaricaceae; genus Tamarix; species Tamarix chinensis. The sequence goes on from CM060177.1 coordinate 38,420,830, forward strand.
TTTAAAAGCAAAAATTAGTGATAAATAGATTTTAAAAACTTTTATATCAAATCCTATTATTGTTTTGATATTAAATTGATACGATGGATCTTCAAAATTATTATGAATATATTTTCTAATTTTGAAACAAATTATATTATAATCATGAGTCATTTTTGATAAAAAATTAGAATGAGTTGTAGAAAACTCTACATAGAATTTTTGAATATTGCAAAACATTGTAAAAACTATAAATTCTCACAATATGAACATATAGAGACATAAAATATTATTTTCTAAAGTTTTACTAACTAAATCAAAAATTGAAGAGCTACCGTAAGGCTTTTAAAAGAAATAAAAAATTGAAAGAAAATTGTAATTACGTTAGAAAATGAAAATCTAAATCGCTACTATTATGGGTGTTTTACGAATCGAGGGGTTCTTAAGAAAATTAGGTAATGTATTGAGTAATGAAAGATTATCAAGGGAAAATCTTATATGAAAGAGGAGAGAGCAAAAGTGAGAAGCTTTATCAATGATTTAGTCCCCCTAAAATGAGTACGAGACTCAATATTTATAGAGATAGAATTGGTGAAGAGGAGAAGAGGGGAGGAGAATGCTATGTGCTCGAAGATAGCAAACCGTGCGTTGCATAGTAGACTGGCTCAGTGTGAAATTAGGAGAGAAACTAGAAGGGATGAGTGTGTCCAAAGTATTTTTGGTCTGACATTTATTCTTTAGGCTTCTATACCTTAGACCCAATAATATTAATTAAAAAAAATACTTATATCATCATTTAATTTAAAACTTCATCCCTCATGTCCATCATTCCTCTGTTGCAAACATGCTAGACTTCAGTGATTTATCACTGGCCCTGTGCGCTCGATGGTTGTTTCCCTAAAGTAGATAATATGATCTTCATATGCATCAAGTGGCTAATCTTTCAAAGCAATCACACTACACTTCAATGGTCGGTTGATGATTTATATTACAATTTTACAAAAATAAAATAACTTATTGGTTACTTACAACAACAACAACGACACTTACAACAACAACAATAATAATAAAGATCGCCAACAAGTTATAAGTGAAGGACTATCATATATTGTAAAATAATATTATCACCATTGGTAGATTATAAAATGACATCAATTGTTTACATATGTTCTTACATAAGAATACCGTTGGTAAATCATTCATATGTACTAGCGGATGTTGTATAAAGAAGTCCCATTAGCAAGGATTGTTAGCTAGTTCTGTCAAAGAAAAATAAAACTACACCAAAATCATCATTTATTAAAAAATTTAAAAATTAAAATTTGACAAAATATAACTAAAACTTGTTGAGTAAGCTTCATTTATTCTCCCTAAGTGCCTAAATTGTGAAAAAAAGTCCATGAATAAGGGCCACATGATATGCTCCAACATTGTTATAAAATAGAGCAATTTCCTAAGTTATTGTAGGCCATTCATTACACCTTTATTTTGTGTAATAAAAGGTATAAATCAAGTGATAATTGAGACGGTATTGGACGTTCTGTCTTGTACCAAATGAGATTATCAAGGAGATTTTTTAGTTATGAATGCAAATTCTTCATTTCCTTGATAAAACATGAGGTAAATTTACTAAGTTTGTATTGCTACTCACACAACCCTCCTTCACATTTACTCCCCTCTTCTCCAGTATTTACGATTATCATTCTCCAATTTTCTTTCATCCTCACTCTACATCTTCAAACCCTCATTCCTTATTTTTGTATTTCTTCATCTGTTAAGATATTTTCATACGGTTATAATCTTCATTTGTAGATATCATACCGAATCCTCCCACATTTTCTATTAGTGGAGGTATGGGTTATTAATTGGGAATCACACTTGTGAAGTTTGCATTGCTGCCACTCCAATTACCAGTCCCTATAACCATCATAGTAAATCCCCAACTTTGTTGAGGGATCTTTTCTAAAAAAAACCCTAGAAGGGGGGTGAATAGGGTAGAATGAAATATAATGAGAAATTAAAAATTTTCATAATGATTTTTAGTGGTTCAAGAGCCTAATGCACCTCTACATCCACTACCAAAAGGTATCTTCTTTTGGATTTTAATAACTTGGCTTAAAGATTTCTTGGATTTAATTATGAAAATTAGCCTATTTTATTGTTTATTAAAGTGCTAAAATAAAATAGAAATACATGATCATGATCCAAAATCTAAAATGATTCGATGTTGTTCGAAATAAAAAAAAACTAGCTAAACTAGTTGACTATTTTGCATACCGATCGATGGATTCAAAGGACAGGTTTGCGAGTTGTGGTGAAACCAAGGGACAAATTGAAAATTTTTGGGTGATACCACTCGATTAAAGTGACAAAACTAGTCCACTAGAAAATCAAGTATATAAATAGGACCTCACATGTTCAACCAAACCACCGAACTCGGTTCTTATAAACCATTTGATCCCTTTCCTTGCACTTTCTTCTCTCTCACCCAAACTAATCAACATTTCTCCAAATCACTCAAAATAGGTCTTATTATTATTGAATCAACAAACCCTAACCGATTCTCGACAATAATCAAGCATCGATTCCATTATTACTTGTCTGAATTTAGGGTACGCTTTTCTCAGAACCTAACTTTTGATTTGTTTTTACATCCAATTTTGAATCTACTTAGGGTATATATTGGTTTCAATTAGAGCTACTCTAGACATTTCAAAACTCAAGGTGAATTGTTTCTTCATTTTTCTTCATCACATTATGATTTTTCTTTTCAACCTGAAATTTGCCATCATTTTTTTCCTTTCCCTCTATGATTTCAACTAAATAGTGGTAAATATTTCTTAATTAGCATGACTTAGTGTAAGTCTACTGCTACAACCACTCTTAAAGACAATGTTCTAATTCCATACAAAAATGCTCGCACATTACCCACTCATCAACATAGGAAAAACACTCAGATTGAGGATCCCTCTACCTCATCCCATTCTTCTCCATTTAAAAGATCCTCCTTTTATTTAGAAGAGGATATTTTCCATCTCCTCCTCCTCTAAGGACCACTACTTCTCCTTCTTCCACTAGACAACCAATTCACTCTTACTTGATTGGTGAGGACTATGAAATCATCCCCTCACTCTACATATTTGTTTTGTACCATAGATGATTAGCAACATTGGGTTAAATTATTCCATTAGAAGAAAGTAACCTAAGGAACATGCATGGACACTAATTCATGCACTAAGCATTTTATACTTATTTTCTTTTAATCTCTATCTGATCTCCATATTCACCCTTTTTTCACTCTTCGCAATCCAGTCTACTATGACTTAGTTTACCTCTTTTATGCAAACCTTACCATTCATGTTCAAGGATCCACCATTACTATCCACATGTTAGGGGTCCCTATAGTGGTAGATAATACCTATTTCACCAAGGTTATAGAGATCAAGCATGATATTGACACATAGATTACATATACCAACTGGATAAAGACTCGGATACCTGACTCCATTTACTCTAATATGCATAGATACAACTTCGTGTATGGTGGCACATCTAGCTTTTATTACCTACCACCCTTAAATAGGGTGTGCCATTATCCAATCTACTCCATTCTTTATCCTTGCATTGACTCAGGTGTAAACATTACCATAAAGGACTACTATAGGGTCAATCACATGTGCTACCCCTTTACACTTTGGTGTCAACATCTTCCACCATATTTCCCATATGGCTATATACAATTAGAATAATCTTACTTATGGATCACTCATCATGTGGATCCTTTAAGATTTTTAGAGTTCAAATTTGAGATTTATTGGCCACTCCACTTCATTTATAAAATGGAATTGAAATCTTGGATGATATCACTTTTAGGAAGATGGGGTATCAAATGAGAATTTATGGACAAAACCTTGAAATTAAACCTAATACTCGTTCCTTCCTTCTTCATAGTAGTCACATTTCTTATTCATATAGGCCACAACTTCCACTAATAGCTAGAGAAGACCTACCTTTACCCTTATATGATCCCCTAGCTCCACCTAATCTTCCATTCACATTCGGTGGAGCCTCTACATTTACTTTAATAACCTCCACATCCATTGTAGCACCCACCACCTCCACTACACCTACCCCTCCTATAGCTTCAAATCGTGTGATACTAGCTAGTTTTCATGATCTTCTGCTTAGAGTTCTTGCAATGCTTATGGAGAGATGTTAGGGAGTATTGGAAATCAATATACACGCCATATGCTTATAGATTCAACCAAAATTCACATAGAATTATCAGGATGACATGGAGACTCACTCAGATGCTAAGGTTGTCTATGAGACACGCAAACCTACTCCCATGACTACTAATCATGGTGATGGCATTTCTCCTCCTTCGATCAGATCATTGATGATTATCTTATTGAGGTTACTTAGATTGGTCAAGATATCATCAATATCATTAATTCAAAGGATACTATAAGTGAGGACATATTATCCATGCCTTTGGTCACTAATCTAGCTATGCTATCCTAGCCACCCACCTTTCATTTGCATTAATGTAAATCTTATATATATATATATATATATATATATATATATCATTTTTTGTTTTAGATTAGGTGTAGTAAATTACTTAGCCTTATACTTTCCTCTATCTTTTAGTACACACTCTCTTGTATTTATATGTGTTATGAACTCTATCTTTCATGTACATTATGACCATCAAATGGGATATTGAGTTCTTGGTCAACTTCTTGTGTGTTACTTCTATTTATTTCTAATAATTCATATTAACTAATCACTTATCTTAAGTAATAACCTATGAGATCTTTATGCGTGCATCAATTTAAGGGGGATTTTTTTCCATATTTACCTAATGTGTGTCACTCTATTTACCCAAATATGCACATGCTTAGGTGGAGATTCCCCTTATGGTCTGATTATTGTTGTCTCTTTATAGGTTTTAATATTGTCAACCTTTCATCCTCACCTTTTTTTTAATGACAAAAGGGGGAGATAAATATTAATAGCGGTGAAATTGGTGAATGAAAAAGGATATGGTACAATTCTTGCTTACTTTATATTCATTATTCCACAACAATTGCACATTCACACCTTTTATTTTTCAACATCAAAAAGGGGAAGATTGTTAACCATATAGGTTAAATAATTTCCTTGTGATTATTTTGATGATAACAAATAGGTTGAGAAAACTAATTTGCTTGCTTAAATGTTTAAGAACCATTAATGTCAAACAAAGAGGCCAAATCATGCTTACTCACATCATTTCTCAAGTGCACATTTAAAAGAGAAATCAAGGTTTAAAGCCTAAAATATAATTGTATGAAGATTACTAAGATGCAAAGTTTAATATTTATATTTAGAAGTCATTTTTTCCTATAAATAGTTAAGTTGAGCACGTTCACATTTTAATCAAAACTCTTTAAAAATCTTTTAAAGCGGTTGACTAGAATTCACTTCATATGAATTTATGGTTGATATTGATTTCTAAATCTTTTTCAAGTGTTTTAAAAATTGTTTGGTTTCATTTAGAACCATTCAACTAGTTTTAAGACTAATCAAATAGTTTGATTTAAAGTAAGAGTATCAGACGAGTTAAACTCAGACTTATGCAGCTAGCTGATCGACTTATTTGGAAATCAATTAACTAGTTTAACCAACCAGTTTATGGGTTTCACTCTTAAAGAAACTCATTTTTCTCCTTTTAAACTCATTGATTGCTTTTGCCACACTAGTTGACTAGTTTGGAAATCAATCAGTTAGTTTAACCAATCAGCCCATGGCTTTCACTCCTATAGAAACCCATTTTATCTATTTAAACTCATCAACTAGTTTCACCAAACTTATCAACTTGTTTGATCAAATAGTCCATAGGATTAAATCCTGCATAAACCCATGCATATCTATTTAAATTCAACTATTAGCTTCACCAAACTAGTAAACTTGTTTGGAATTGATTGACTAGTCTGAAGGACACATAGAATGGTTTACTAAATCATTATACAATTCATATATGTTCATAGGACCAACAAATCAATCGATTGATTTTAATAAACCAAGTAGTAGGTTTGTGTAACAGGGACTTTCTCATCTTAGATCAAAACATATTCAATTGACTGGTTCAAAACACTGATCCACTGGTCATATAATCAATCGACTAGTTTGTCCAAACCGATTGACTGGTGAGCATTAAATTTTGATTGTTTTCCCATCAGGAAATATAACTTTTTGTCTATTTCATGTCCAATGGCTACCCAAAGAGGGTAAACTATATAAATAATATACCTCTATATTTATTACACAAATTTTTAATTACCTTAATTTTGTAATAAATCATCTACTCTTTAAATCATTTAATTCCTCATTCAAACATTTTCAACATTCAAATATTGAGTTTTCATTAAAATATGTTCATTACTTTCTTCTTTTAGCTATAATTTCTCTACATTTGTAATATATTTTATTACATATAGCTAGATTACATCTCATATAAAGTTCTACACTTTTATATCTTTATTTTTGGGGAGAATCAATTATAATCACAACCACCTTTCTAAATTCATTACAAAGGGATTAGTGAGTGTTTGTCTATCATTCTTGAGATATTCTCATTGAGAGTCTAGAGAAGATAAATAGGTGAATTTTTAAATTATCTCTTAGAGGTTCATTAATATTGTAAGGATTATAAACTAAGAGAATAGTAACCATCAATTAAAAAACATCACATATTCAAAATCCAAAAGGGAGAGCCCTTTTAGTAGTGGATGTAGAGTGTAGTTTTCTCTAGAACCATTCTACATTGTGTGCAATTTTTTTATTTGTCATTTCCATTTTATTAAAATTTATTCACCCCCCTCTAGGGCTCTTTCAGTGGTGATGATGCTCATGATGATGTTATCCCTTCTACTAGATATGGTAGTAGTGGTGATGATGCTAGTCCTTCTATGGAACATGGTGGTGGTGGTGGTGAGTTTATTCACTCTGATTAGTTGTTACGTGGCCCCACTTTAGGTTGTCTAAAGATACATAATCTGTTAAAGAGTTTAAGACTCATGTAGAGAGCACCATATGGTACCATCAGGTAATTTTCAACATATGCATCATTATTTGATAATTATTTATAATGTAATTATTTTCATCGAATTGTAGTGTAATACCTCAATATTTTATAACCATAAATTAGCACCTTTAATATTTTATCTAGAAAAGTTAATCTTTAATTATTAATTTAATTATTTTATCAACCTTTAATTGGTAAATCTAGATAAATTATTTAATACATTAATATAATTATTTTTATATTATTATTTTTATTTAAATAAACCCTAAAGCTATAATTTTACCAAAATTATTTGTGTTAATTTGATACACTAATTATTGGATAAGTTAATATAATATTATCCTAATAACCTAAGTTTAATCTAAATTTTAATTATAAACCTAAATTTATTTTCATTTTCTTTTTCCTTTTTCTTTCTTTTCCCTTTTCTTCTTCTTCTTCTTCTTCTTCTTCTTCTTCTTCTTCTTCTTCTTCTTCTTTCTTCTTTCTTCTTCTTCTTCTTCTTCTTCTTCTTCTTCTTCTTCTTCTTCTTCTTCTTCTTCTTCTTCTTCTTCTTCTTCTTCTTCTTCTTCTTCTTCTTCTTCTTCTTCTTCTTCCCCTGCAGGTCAACCCTTTTATTCTCTTTTTCTTTCCCACACATCCCACCCTAATCTAATTTCTTCTCCTCCTTCCCCTGTTCACGATCCTGCCCAAACGCACCCTCACCTCCATCCCCCTAACACATAGTGTGCCTCCATCCCTACACGCCTGCGTCACCTTCTTTCCTTTCCCAGCCAAACCATGCTTGCACTGCTTCCCTTTTTGCACCCCTTTCCTTCCCTTTTTGGCCCTTACAACACCCAGTCGGCTTGCTTGAACTAGCTAGCCATGTAACACCCCCGTCTGCCAGCCATCGACCCCTTCTATGCCCTAGTCTTTCCTGCCCATCGCTTGCAACCCTCACCTGCCGTCTGCATGCCTAAGGTCCCCTCCTCTTCTTCCTTCTTCTTCCCTTTTTCTCTTCTCCCTCATGCCCTGCCTCTTCTCTATCTTGACCTACCTTTCCTTCTTTCTTCTTCTTCCCCTTATTTTTCCTCACCACCATCTACAGCAACACCCATCACCCCCACAACCAACCCAGCCTTCCTCGTCAACCAACTCCCTATTCCCTTGTTCCCTCCTTCTTTCTCCTCCTCCTCTACCACCCTATTTTCCTTGTCTTTCCTCCCCTGTAGTACTTTATGTCGATCCCGGCCCCCTGCCATCAACCACATCCCCTACTGCCACATTTAGGGAAACAACAGTTTTTGCTATTTCCACCCCCTCCACCTTACACCCCTTGCATGACCCAAACTACCACCAATCACCTCATTGCAGCCTTGCATCCATCTCCTTCCCTCGACACCCACCCTGTCTCCACCACCTTCTTTCGGTCACAACTCCTCTTAGCTTACCTACCTCTGGTCACAACTGCCACCCACTCCTACATCATCACCCTACAGCCACCCCAACACCACCTCCCCTCCTTTTTCTCATCATTCTCTTCTCCTCTATTCGCTTCTCCGCATCACCCCCTTCTTATAGCCCACACCACCATTTTCATTGCCTTTAACCTTCCTACACCACACCATCCAACCACTACCATCTCCACCCCCACCTCCTACATCCAATGGCCAAATCAACACGCTTAACTACCACCTCCAACCACTTTCATTGAGCCACTCCCCCTATGTGCATGGCTCATGCTACACATATAGCATGAGTTATGTTTTAGTTTTTAAAATTAATTTGGTAATGTTGAATGGGGTGTTATGGTAAATTTATATTTAATAAAAATATTATTTTATTGATAAAATATTAGTATGGTATTTATGATATTATTTTTAGGTATAAAAATTTTATTAACGGAGCCTAATTATTTTTTGACGGTTATAGATAAAGTTTGCTTTTACTAGAAATCAGGTAGCCTTTATACTCCACTAAAGTGTTTGGATATCTTGTGATAACACATTAGGATTTTGAAATATAATTTGTGTTAGACATGACTTGTTATAAATAATTACACGATTATTATTGTAATAATGAAAAATTAAAAAAGAAGGCATGCTATCCTATGTAACTTATCATGTGTACAAAAGTGTGATTAAAATGGACTAATGGTGAGAAGTGATGTTGGATGATGTGTACATGTGAAAACGTTAGGTTGATTATGTATAGAAACACTTTTAACAAAATTATTACTATCATGTGTCCTAGAGGCAATTTAGTCATTTAAGCATATCATGATATTTAACCTTAGCCAGGATGCCTAATGTTTTATAAATATTGCTAAGAATGGTAGTAGGGGTTCATAGTCTTAGAAACATATGTTTTAGCATGATTATTAATATTATATGGTCTAGGGGTATTTTGGTAATTTTAAATGTACTATGATGATTATTCTAATAAACATGCATGATATGTATTATTTAATGTTAAGTAGGAATATAAGGGTTTGTTGTTTTAGAAACACATGTTTTAGCATGAATATCAACATTATATGGTCTAGGGGTATTTTGATAATTTTAAATGTACTATGATGGTTATTCTAATAAACATGCAAGGTAGGTATTATTTGATGTTAAGTAGGAGAATGGGGGTTTGATGTCTTAGAAACAGATGTTTCAACACGAGTATCAAAAATGTATGGTATAAGGGTATTTTGGTAATTTGGGGTATGCCATAATGATTATTCTCATAAACATGTAGGATGTGTATTATTCATTGTTAAGAATTGGAATAGGGGTTTTTTGCTGTATTAGATATAATTATTTCAACATGGCTATTATTATTATTGCATGGTATATGGGTATTTTGGTAATTTAAGGTATGCCATGATGATTATTCTTATAAACATGCATGATGTGTGTTATTTGTTGTTGAGCATGAGAATACGTGTTTTGATGTTCTAGAAGTGCATGTTAGGATTTTACGTGTAAAATATTGTATACGGGCAAAATGGTCATTTGGCGTGTCCAATAACTTAATCACATGATACATAATTTAATATGGAGTCTTAGTAGACTTTTAATATTGACATTGATAATGATCTTAACTTTAGTTATCTTATAATGTTGGAAACAAATAAAAATGGTTAAGTATGAAGAACTGGATATATGTGATTAATATGTGCTTTTCGTGGTTACGCTTATAAAATACTAATACTTAAAGTGAAAGACATCAATATTGGAAATGGTGGTTCTTTAGGAGTTGTTACCTTAAAGACTTGGTTTAGCCCATGCATATTTATGGATTTTTTTGGTGTGCCCAAGTGCCTTAGCCAGACCTATATCTTACTCTATTTAGCTCTATGGACCTAAGTAGGGGGTATGCATACTTATGGATTAGGTGTCCTTGTCGGTAGGATATTGTGTACCTTTGTGTACCAGTGTGATTAGCGTACCTTTATGTCCCTAAGTTGATAGTCAGTAGGATATTGTGCTACCCTTGTACGCTGGTATGACTGGGGTACCTTAGTGTCTCCGGGTTCATCTGATCTCCCATCGAGTAAATAAAAAAGGTAATGCTTCATGTTTGAATGGAAATTACTATTGAGTTGGTTTGGTAGTATCCTTTATGCCTACCTATAGTTTGGTAGTAACATTTGTGCCTACCTGTGGGTTAGTAGCAGCCTTTGTGCCTAACTGTGGTTTGGTAATAACCTTTATGCCTACTTGTGATGATGTGTGTGTATTGGTTGTGTTGATGGGCCTACCCGTGTATCGAGAAGATGTGGGTTTGATTTTAAAAATTGTGACTATGGTTATAACTTGAGAATGATGTGGCTTTCTAATTATACTACAAAGAGGATTGCTTGGATGCTCCATTAGTAAGTTTAGATTACCACCAGATAAACGAGCATTGGAAGTATATGGTCTTGATGTTATATGGTTATATGAGTTCTTATCACCTTTTAATATATATATGCATAATTAATTATTCATGCATTGTTGTGATGTATTTTATGTGTTCTATACAGGCCTTACATAGTAGTCTTGTATGATGGGTTACTTAGTATCATTATACTGGGTTCCTTTCTTGGCCCCCTTCTTATTCAATGGATAGTGGCCTTTGCAGCTTAGCTTGCAAGACCTATTCAAGATTATCCTTTAGGTTGAGAGAGTAGGGTTATCCGGGATTATGTTTGGTGACTTGAACCGAAAGTTACTGTATTTATTATAGTCCTTATGTACTCCCTTTCACTGATAATTTTATATAGCCACTAATAGTGGTTTTTATTTGAAATGTTACTTAATTTCTTCAAATCTTTCACTACTCTGATTTATAATTGCGTTCTTAAATTTAAGTGAAATAATATTTTTAGCCTTGGCATTTGGTAATAGAACGGTAGAGGAAACTAGTTTTGTACTAAGTGTGGCGATAGTACCCTACGATTTACTATTTTATCTTCTACACTTAAATTTTAAAAATAAAATTTTTCTATAGTAAATTTTGGGGGTGTTACATGTAGTTTTAACTTGTCACGAGAATTCTTTCATGAACTATGGTACTTCTATCTCTACCTTATCATGCAGAAGATGATAGAGAAATCATTAGAGATAATGGGCTTGATTATCTTCACACAGCTATGTATGAGCATCATAATTGTCTCCTTATCTATAAAGTTTTCAGTATGCCCAATAACTTTTGCATTACCCTAAACCAATAGCTTTTGCATTTCCTTTGGAGATATGATGATCACACTGCATGATGTGCATCACATTTTAGGCATTTGGGTTGATAAAGATGTGTGTGTTGGAGAGGATGTGCATAATAATAGTATCGCATTTATTGTTGTCTTACATAACATCAACCTTGAATAATATAAGAAGCAACATTTGAAGATTATGGAATTCAAGTATAGTAACCTTAAAGACACGGTGGATAATTTTGGCATGATGAGATAATATGTGACTTGAGTTTGCTTGTATCTCTAGTATTTGTTCTCAATGACCATTTTCATCTATAAGTCATCTATTCATGCACCATTATGGTTATTACAATTATTGGCTGATGTGAGGATGTTTGGATATAAGGTGTGGGGAGTTGCTGCTTTAGCATACCTCTATTAACAATTAGGTAAGGTCACTCGTATTGTTTGGTCCTCATTTTGTGGATGCTCCATACTTTTAGAGGTAAAAATCCATGATTTATTATGTAGTCTATTAATTTAACATGATAATAGTAATTAGAATTAGAATTTTAGTTTATATAATGTTTTATATTTTTGTCTGCTTGGATATATAAGCACTTCCTTGTTACTCATTGTTATGTAGATATCATTTAGATTAGCTGAGAGCTCTAAAGTAGGATACTAGTCTATAGAACTACCCAAGGTTGGTTGAGCATTTAGGTCTTTGTAGGAGGCACTTATAATGCTTGCAATGGAAATTAATAAAATTATTAACTCTAAAAAAATGAACAATTTTTTAAGAAAGTAATATTACTATGGTTGTTAGTTTATACTTTTATAAGTTTATTTCATGGATTTACTAGGTGATTTTTCAACTTGTTATCATATGATGCTAAACTCTGGAGGTATTCAACGCTTAAATGTAAAGCCATCAAGCTTGATCAATTCATGCACCAATTTGGATATGTCCAAAATATCCCAAAAGCTTCTATTCCATTGGTAACTAAATTTTGTCAGGGGTTGAATGTTAAATCTCACAAGGTTGATAATGTAAGCATTGGTTGATTGTGGACTCTTCAATATCATCATCAACTTGATCTTTCTCAAGTTTCTCTCACTTGCATATATTAGTGTGATGTTGCACTAGGTACATTTATTGGTTTCTACAATGAATTCATCCTTTTTTTTTTATAGTTTAAAACTTGGGGAGCCTCCTTATGATGCATCTACAAACTTTATCATAAAATATAAGCTATATCAAGCAGTGTTTGGAAATTTCCATAGTGAGTTTATCAATTGGGTATAGGGATGCAGTGGTTCTACATGCATCTAACATATTTACCAAATGTGTCACTCATTGAGTGGCATTGAAATTTCTAAGTATGAGGGTTAGGATGAGTATAATGATTCTCATTAGCACTTTGATATTTACCCATGTTAAAGTGAATAAATTTATCTACCCATGCTAAAACGATTCTCTCCTTGAAGGGGTATTAACCAAGTTTCTTTGATATATTTCATGAAATAAGGAAAATTTATCCAACTTTCTTTTATACGTGCAAGATCCTCCTTAGAGGAACCTATGCTATATTCTTTAATAAGCTAATTTCACTTGCTTACAAATTTTTTTGCAATAACACTTTCCCCTATTTTCTTTGAGGAAATTGATAGGACATTTTTTTGACATGAACTCTATAGAGGAGAGGAACTTCATCTAGAAAAACAACAATACTTATTCTTATTAAAGCCAATTATTTATTGATTATGAAATCGCTTGGTACATGAGGCCCTATCAACCTATCAATCTTCTCAAGGGATCATATGTAGTTATCTTTTTTCTTGGAAGCAAAAAATTTTAACACAATAGTAAATGTTTTACCACTGCATGCAAATCCTACAACCTCTAAAAAGGAAAAATTATACCCATTATGTGTTATCCAAACAAATAACATAGGGAAATGCATGTAGTAATATAATGGATTCTATTTTGGAAAATAAAATATCACCCATAGCATTTGTACCTAGATTCCTATGATGCTAATAGTGGTATTTATTGATACCTATTAAGTGCATCAATTGTTACATTAGTGTACACCCTCCAATCTTCTCCACTTTAAACCTATACCTCTCATTATAGATTGTTTTAAGTGTAGAAACATTATCTTCTTCATTATGATGTATATGGTATAGCCTCCTTAGATTTGACATGGTAAAAAACAAGATCTCTCACCTCTTGATACTTTTATGATGTTAGTCTATTACATTTAAAGGACCTTGTAAATACTTTACAAGAGAATGATTTTGCTTACCACACTCAATAATCAATCTCCAACAACTATCGTATACTTTATTTCCCCTTAGCCAAAGAGACAACCACACTTCTTGAACATGTTACTCTTGTAGGTTTAGGATATGCTAGATCATATATTTCATATGTACCACCTCATTCACAATATAGCCATAAATTTTGACACACATGCTAAAGAATTGGGTCAAGCTTAGTAGGGAATATGGGGACCATGGGTAATCATCCACCATGAACTAAAATGAAGAAGAGGGAATGAAGGTAGAAGAAATGGAATTTGATCAATATTTGATCTACAAATAAACATTGAGATCAAATACTCACAATCAATATCCTAGGTATTAACACTAGGGATAAATAATATGAGATTTTTTAAGATGCGAGATAAAATTCTTCACTTGAGCTTTGAATGCAAAACTTGAGATAGAACTCAAAGTTTTTAGCTAAAGGGTAGAATGATCCTCATTTGTAGGCAACTAACATATACAATGGGGTTTTTTAGGTCCCTTGAGTTACAAAATAACCCTCCTAGCCCTATACAACTAACTTGGTTACAAATCCTCATTCATCTATTTCTCTAATAACTTGAACAAGCTAGCTAAATTATAACTGAATGCAATCATTCCTTTAAACCCTCCTATTTGATTTAAAGTTGACCACAAAAAAATACAGCTCCCAAAGTCTCCTAGCTATACTCGAGGAGGTTTACAAGGAAGAAAAGACTAATACGTCAAATTTAAATGATAACTAGATAAAACTAGTAAAAGTAGATAAACTAATAATGGCTAAATTCCCTATTATTCAATTAGTACAAAGGGGATGTCAATTAGCCATAAAATGATTGATGAAAATGTTTCCATTACCTTATAATCATGACAACAAGTCTAGGTATGACATGTGTTAATTGTTCCCCTAATTTCATGGCCTAAGGATCATCTAAAAGGTTGTTGTAGTGTTTCAACTACTTTGAGTTGATTATGAGCCATGTTTGAGCTAGTCTTAAGCCACAAAAGGTGGTGTATTGGGTGTATCATGCATGACTTGCATATTTTTATTTCCTCATCTGATTAAACTTGTTTCAAGTTGGGAGTGCTTTGGCACTTTCTATCTAAGAGAAATTAATTAACACGTTTGTATCATCTAGGGGGTGCTCCTACATCACATTTTCCCTTTTATCCCCTTAAACTTTATTTGATTGATTAATATTCATAACTATATTTTTCTCCTTTCCCATTAGTCTAGCCCACTTAATCAACTCATTGCATGAGGAAAATATTATATCATTTTTAAATAGCTCACTCTAATTGATATAAATTGGATCTTAAAAATTAAAACATAAATAAAAATATAACAAAAAGAAATAAATAAATTATTACTATATTTATAGTTAATAATAACTAATTATTAACTAATTAGTGGCCAAATTATTTTTTGATGTTATTTATTAAATGATAGTTAAATATTCATCATTTTTAGTGCAATAATAATATCATGAAATCACTGAAGAGTGCATCTATGTCTATAGAATTTATCTATGTAATCCATCAAACCACCAAATCTTACTACTTTATCTAATTGGAGACATCTAAAGAATATAACATAAGAAATTCAAGAAACTAATTTGGTCCACTCAAGAAATCCATTTGAGAAAAGAAAATAATTATTAGATTTTCATACTTCATATAGCCCTATAGTAAAGAAAGCTCTGAGTAACATGTCTCGGTACAAGAGGTTTTCCTGATTCTGGTAGCTAATTACATTTCCCCTAACTAGTTATTTATAAGTCTTGGAGCTCCAAGAACCTTCTTGGCCAATTTATATATTTGACTTATGATAGGACACTATAGCATCAAGTGTTGGATGTCATCATTCTATGAACAGAAGCATCATTGGGGAGTAATAGAAGGAATATATTTTGTTAATTTCTCATTAGTAGGTAAATGATTATGAGCATCAAGCTAGAATATATGTTTGTGTTTAGGAGATGTTGGGTTAAGAAAAATAGTTCTCCACCAAGGCACTACATGTTCCTTAAGTCTTAAATACTCATACAAGTCACTAATATGGAAATTTTACCCTTTTGTTTGTATCTTGATCTATGGCATTAGATCAATTCTTAGTATAAACAGTCTTCTCAAGAGGATTAAGGTAGTGACAAGTATATTGTACATCTTGAACAACTTGTTGCTTAATATAATAAGTATGGACCCATTTGATCTAGAATGTGTCTTCCTTCTAGTAAATGTTACATAGTTGTTTCCCCAACGATGCAATATTCTAGATGTGAGGTTCAATCAAATCTAGGATTCCTCTTTTATGGGAGACACTATTTTCCAAGCAACAAGGGATCTTTTTCTTGGTGTGGGCTTGCTAGTCCAAATATTTTATAAGCAGCTACAATCTTTAAGATAATTTTTTTGGCAATACAAGCATCCGACTCCAATACAAAATTATGAAAAAGATGACATATTTGAGTAGTTAAACCCTACTATCATAGGATATGAGCTTATTTGACTAATGAGGAAGCCTAATGATGACCTTGTCCACTAAGGCTATAAGGGAGGTAGCGATCAGTTTGGTTCCATCCAGGGGACTCCAATGTATCTAAAAGGCATGATCTCCTCTATGAACTCCATACATGAAAATATTTGATCTTCAATAGGAGAAGAACCCCGAAATAAACTGTACTCTTTTATGGACTAACTTGCAACCCTAAGAGATATTTAAATATCTCAAACTGACATTTAATTAGTTGCAACAAATTGAGATCCCTTCTACATAACAACAAGAGGTCATAAAAAAAGCTAGATTATTAATTTTCATTTCTTTTCATTTAGGGTGCTCTCTAAAATGAGTATTATCCCAAAGAGCTTGTAGCTTTCAACTCAAGTATTCTAACACTATCATAAAAAGATAAGGGGAGAGGGGGTCTCCTTATCTCAACCCTTTCCTACCATATACAAGGTCCATCATGAAGTTGTTCAAATATAAATAATATTTAACTTGTGAAACATAGGACATGATGAGTCTAATATGGGGAAGAGGGGGTGAATCCCTATAATCATCTTCCCAAGGAAGAGATAACTTACAGAGTAATAGGCCTTCTTAAGGTGAACCTCCATCATACATCCTTGGGCTACGTTCTTCCTTTTGTACATGTGGCTAAGCTCATGGGCTAATAGTATGTTGTCACAAATTAGTCTACCCTTAACAAACCCAACATATGAGGAGTGAATAATTATGGGAAGAAATAATTGTAAGCTTGTACTAAGCACCTTTACAAGAATCTTATAAAGGGTATCGTACCATGTTATAGGTATAAAATTAGTTACCTTCAAGGGATTTTCTACCTTAGAAATCAATACTGGAAGCGTATAGCCCACGAATAGTAGTAGAGAGGCAGAATTAAAGATCTTAAAAATCAACCTCCAAATATCATCACTATTATTATCCCATTGGGTCGAGGGGTTTTTAGTTTCTAATAGATAAGCATGCATCCTTAACTACTTACTTGGAAACTGGTAAGCAAAGGTTGATGTTGCAAATCAATAGATAGGGGTAAGACCATGCTTAAGGATTTCATCTAGAATATTACCATGTGATGCACTAGTAGTGCCTATAAATGAATAGAGAAAATCCATGAAAGCTTGTAGCACACCTTCCTAGGAAGTAAACGCTTACCCATCCATTTCTTACACTTTATGAACCCTCCTCTTATATTGTCTAACCTTCATATTATAAAAGAAATAAGTGGTAAATGGAATCACCAAGGTCGATCCATTTAATACTTGATTTTTGCTTAAGAAAGCTCTCTTCATATAGCATTAAATGGTAATATAATTTTAGATAACTCTTCTCCTCCTATTACAAATACTACCAAACTTCATTGAATTAAACTTCTTTAATTTACCCATAATCTCCCATAAAAAAATCTTTCATATAGTTAGAACAAAATTTTAGGAATAAGTGGCCCAAAAACTAGCAACCTAAAGGATAAAGTTAGGGTCTAGGGTCCACATATCAAAGAACTTAAAATTTTTCATGCCTCAAGATGTAATATACTCTATGTGCGCCATCTCTAGGCTATGGTCAGACATATAGGATTATTGGAGATCATCATGTGCATTGGAATTTCATCATGATTATATCCAACTTAAATAAAATCCTATCATTTCCCACACTTTTATTGCACCAGGTAAATTTTAGGTTGGAATATTGAAGGTATTGAACCATAATCTAATGAATGCAATCATGAAAGTCTTGGACATCATTAACATTCAAAAATTGCCCCTAGAAATTTTCCTTATCTTATAAGACAACATTTAAGTCACCAAGAAGGATCCAATGTGCAATAACCACCTTATGATCTTTTAGCCACTGCTAAAGATCTTACCTTTCATAACTAGTATTGAAACCATACAAAAATAAAAGTGAAAACAAATATAGAGTCATTAGCTAGATTGGTTACCTTTGCTAATATTTCTTAAGCACATTTCGACACTAGTTGTGTCTCCCATTGATTACTATCCCAAAGACACCATATTCTCCCATTATTATGTTGAATAATGCTAAATAAAGGATTCCATTGTGACCCTAATTTGGTCAAAACTCTACTAGCCTGACTAGGATTTATTCTTATTTCTATTAAAACCATAATGTACACTTTATCCCCATGCAACTAATTTTTCAACTCTTTCTATTTGTGGGGTTTATTCAAAACTTGAAATTTCCACATCCCTATCATTAATTTTATTAATTATCAATTGAATAAGCTGACTTTTATCAACCACCACTTTATCTTTTCACTAGGAACATTACCTTGTCCCTTTTTAAAAGGCATAAGTAGGAAGAAATTATTCCCTTTTTTCATTGTGTTGTGATCTTCCATCCCATAGGAACAAGAAGGCTCAGCCATAGCCACAAAAGTAGGAACTTAGAAAGCTTGAAGTGCTATGTTGTCTTGATCATTAGGGATTCCATTATTCATTTTTATTTATTACTGAACCAACCTCCACTCTTGTTGTGGCTTAGCATTGTCACCTCCCTGTTGTGCTCATGATTAAACTATTGGAATATATTTTACAACTTTGGAGGCTTATTTGTCTTACAAGCATTAGTTGAGTGGCTAACAACATTAAAAGTATTGTAAAAAAGCAAGCCTCCATTCATACAATCCTAGATGGTTATCCCATTAGGATCCTAGATCTCTAAGGACTCAATGAGCTTCTTGGTGGTGTAAAACTATATTAGGAGCCAAGAATAAGAAATTGTCTCACCTTTGGAGGTGACACCATCCATAAGAAATTATTTGGTGTAACCATGGGTGCCTTAGAGTTTGATCTTGTTGCATGAAGGGATGGAGAAGGGAGGCTATTTTCATTGTATAATCATACAACTTTATGAAACATTTACCTACTAGAAATTATTTTTTGTGCTTGTATTTGGGAAATAAAATAATATTTTAGTTAGGAATCCATATGCTGTAATCTTCATTTAGTTATGTCCTTCGTAATATATGTTTTCTGTTGTGGGAAAAGCTAGCTACAACTTTGGTCTTTGGATTTGGAATGGCAACAATTTGGCTGGGACAAATATATTGAAGCTAAACCTCTAATGTAGTCAAAAGAATCAAACCCATGAACGTAATAATATTAACTATAAGTATACAAACATGTCTATTGTTCAACCAACTCAGCTATTTCTTTAATATTTTAGTTAGGAAGCCATACCCTAGAATCTTAATTTAGTTATATCCTTCATAATACATATTTTCTTCTATCTTTGGTTTTTTATATATGTATGTATGTATATATGTAGGTATGTATGTATGTAGGTATGTATGTATAAGGACATATCTAGTGAGAGCCACATTTTAGGGTGAGAAATGAGAACCGCTCTAGTTTTTTGATATGATTGCATTAGTTTCCATTACCTATTGTGGGTAGTTTCCACTACATATTGTGGTTAGTTTCCTAACTTTAAACATAAATATCCAATATTTATAAAAATTCCACCACTTTTATTTTGTCACTAAAATACTATAGTTTTCTGATAGAATTTTGGTATCTTCCTCCACTCACTAGACGAAGTTTTCACCATCTACTGTGGATAGTTTCCTAAACCAGAATATGGATATCTAATATTTATAAAAATTCTACCAATTTCTTTTTAACACTCAAATACTATAGTTTTTTGAACTACTTATAATAGTTTCTACCATATACTGATTATAGTTTCTACCACATACTGTAGGTAATTTTCAAACCTAAAACATAAATGCAAAATATTTACCCAAATGCCACGGCATTTTTTTTCTAACACTCAAATACTATATTTTTTTAGCTTCTTATAGTAGTATTCTCATTGTACTAAGAGTAATTTCCATCACCTATTTTAGGTAGTTTCTTCAACTAAGAGTGCTAGTTCTCACCAGGAGAGCTAGTTCTCATTGGATATTCCTTATATATATATAACACATCTAATGAGAACTACCCTTTATGGTAGGAACTAAAAACCACCTTAGTATCTTGAGTTTCTTATAGTAGTTTCTAGCATCTACTAAGCATAGTTTCCATCACTTAATATAGGTCAGTTCCTAAATTAAAATATAAATATCTAATATTTATAAAAAAAATTCACCGCCTTCTTTTCTAACCCTCAAATACTATAGACTCTTGAGATACTTACAATAGTTTTGTCCACCCATTAGAGGTAGTTTTTACTACCTATTGTAGGTAATTTTCTAACTTGTAATATAAATACTTAATATTTATAAATAAAAAAATGTCATTGTTTTTTATCACTTAAATATTATAGTTTTCTAAGAGACTTCTAGTAGTTTTTCTCCACCTACTAAGAGTAGTTTATATCTTCTACTGTAAGTAGTTTCAAAACCTAAAATGCGAATATTAAACATTTACAAAAATTTCACCACCTTTATTTTCTAACACTCAAATAATATAGTTTTTTGAACTATTTACAATAGTTTTTTCTACCTACTAAGAGTAGTTTCCACTACCTATTGTAGGTATTTTCTTCAACTGAGGGTAATAGTTCTCTGTTTTCACTAAGAGAGATAGTTCTTAAATAATAATCCCTCTATATAGATAAAGTGTGTTTTATTCTTAAATATTACTAATATCGTCTTTTATCATATTTATATTCTCTTGTTGGCATTGTTGTCCTAAATTTTGACGTCATTGTCATTATATGTTGTTGTCATTTTTATTATTATTTATATCTCTTATAATGCAGCAACATATCTGAAAATTGAAGAGTATCCTATGAAATGTCTTATGGAAGGTATAGGTGACCCTATAAGATGTATTATACATTATGTGAAGTGACGGTATACCATAGGTAGGGCTATAAATAAGCTAAGCCAGTTCGGTATTTGGTTGTGCTCGGCTCGTTAAAAGCTCGGTTCAGTTCGTTTGTTTAGTTAAAAAAGCCCAAAATTGAGGCTCGGACTCGGCTCGTTTATTAAACAAGCCAAGCTCGAGCTAAAAAAAGCTTGGCTCGGTTCATTTTTTGGCTTTAGTTCGTGAGCTCGGCTCATTAAAAGCTCGGTTCAGCTCGTTTGTTTAGTTAAACGAGCCGAGCTCAAACATCATTTTAGGCTTGTTTAATTAAAAGAGCCGAACCCAAGCCTAGGGGTATTTGGCTCGTCTCGGCTCGTCTCATTTACAGCCCTAACCATAGGGAAGGGATACTATAATACCAGTTATTTATAAGATTAAAAAAATGAGAAATTCTTGTGTGTGATGGAAATTGGATGAATTTTTTTATCTCGATTTGGAATTATAGTTTGGGTTTGATGTAATAATAAAATTGGACATATTTTTTAAAATTTTAATAAAGTGGGTTTTCTTAGTGAATCAATCGTGTAACACCCCCAAAATCACTACTTGAAAATTTCGTTTTGCGAAAGAGATAGTTACAAAATAGTGGGTGTCATCGTTACACTTAACATAAGTCCATTCTCCTCACCTTCCTTATGTCAAGTGTTAAGGCTCAAAACAAGTTAGATAAAAAAGCGAGAAAAAAGATGATACATAAATAAAGATTTTGCAAATAAGAGATTCTATTTACAATAAGAACATCTAACTAAATAAGTGACATGGGAGCTCAAAGAAAACTGGTCACAAAAGAGCACGCGAAGGTGCAAAAGTAGTTTTCCTTTACACTCATCCCTTCCACCATAATATTACAAAAAGAAGGGGTTATAGGGGCAGGGACCCTCACTCCTTTAGTCTAGATAGTTGTCTGGATGACACTCCTCAAAATCCTTCAGCCACTAAATGCCACAAACGTACTCCTCTAAAAAGTGATAGTAGTATGAATTCCTCGTATAGAGTAAATCACAATGCCTCCGCAGAGGTAGCATACCCACATCACACGTAACATACAACTAAGGGATTATAACCAAGCACATGCGACCACATATAAAATAATAATTTCATAATATGACCCCACATTACAGTTGACAATGTTAGTTAGATAAAAAATTCCTAGCAAGGGTATAGAAAAACATGCTTCAAATTTCACAACCATTTCAAGATGTTAACAATCCTACTTTAAACATAATAGAGAAAGTTGTTAATGTTCCAAGTGAACCTACCATGCTCAAGCCACGCCTAATCCAATTATTATAGATTTATTATGGTGGATGTCTAATCCAATTACATTAGTCTAATATCAAATCTTGAGTGGAATACAATCCCATATCCAAGACAACGATAGTCAAGGAGGTATTACCAAATCAAATCACTCAATTCTAAGGTAAAGCTCACTAAGGAAGCCACACGTCATATCAGTCGTCCATACTAAACCTCAGCACCCAAGTCCTTAAGTACGCGTACCCTCTATAGGGTGTATGGAATACCTCTAGAATAGAAGTGGGCCCTTTGACTTGAAGGCCCAACTATACACTCGGGGGCCTATTATGAGGCACGAGATCCCTTTCCAAACTCAAGTCTTTCTCTTTAAGTGGTTAGTGTCTTATGAAATTCAATGTTATTATTTCAAGAATACTAAGGTCCATATCAGTAAAATTTATCCATCAATCAATCAATCAAGGGACCATGAGGGCCTCCACAATAATTCAATTATCCAATCTCAAATCCACAATAATTCAATCATCCAATCTCAAATCCAAAGGGCCACAAGGGTTGCAACAATTCCAAACCAGCATGACCTAGGGTTAGGCATCATGTCATAGTTCTAATAACTATCTAATTCCAAACCATCTAATCCTTTCATCCAATTTACTTCCGTAATTATTCTGAGGCCAACACTTAGGTCAACTAGTCCAGTTATTCACGTCGAGTCACATTTTTACCCTAATGACCAAAATACTCTCCAACTTTTAACTGCCACCTTTTTTATTTACTTTATTACCAGATGTACTTTCACAGAATATTTGTCATGAAAATGCTAAAATAGAATGGCTAACAATAATTCATCATATGAAAATTCCCTTATTATAACAAAATATCATATTACCCCTACACACGGATTAAATATAGAACGCATATATAACCCTAGCATGCAATTCTGGCATATCATAATATTCATGCAAATTCCATGAATAAATTTTAGATACGAATCATGGTATACAAAATTTACATTTCTACCCCTAGAACAAGAGACACATAATAATCACCATTGAGATATTTTTATTCTCTAAAGCCAACATGCTATACGTCTAAATTTATCTAAAATATCCAAGGAACACATTTAATTCATTAGTAGGTCTAGCATAAAACATGACAAACTTTTGATTAAACCCTAACCCTAGACATGCACATTTTTCTCTAGCAAAAATTCATATATATTTTCATAGGCATATACTCTAAATTTCAAAATACTACTAAGGCATGTATGAGTTATTTGATATAAACATGGCAACATATATTGTTCTATACATCACAAAATTTACATAGAGACGAGATACTACATGCTTTCATTTTTTAGCAAAAATATAAAATATTCGATAACCTCAACCTAGCATAATTTTTATCCTAGACAATTAACATATCATTTTTACACAAAATTCTACCATCTAAGGATTAGTTGGATTTAACTCCAAGCTACGAAATTAATACCACAGAATGCCTCTTACAAGGACACCTTAAGTAAAGTCGAGATTACGCTGGATGCAGCTGCTACTCGTATATGGCAATGCATGAAGGGAAAAGGGAAGCTAGGTAGGGTTGAAGATGGTGGCACCTCGACAGTTGGCTCGGACAAATGAATCAGGGCGACAGTGAGACCAAGAGTGGTAAGGGATGAGAGAAAAAGCTTAGGAGGTGGTGGTTGGAGGTAGGAGAAGTAGACGAGGAGGGATGCATGGGGGGATAAGAGAACCGAAAGGAAAAGGATGAGGAGAAAGGGTTGCAAGTCGAAGGTAAATAAGGAAAAGAAGGTGGATGGGATTAGGGCAAGGTGAGGTGGTCAATGTATGGGAAGGAGGAGATGATGAGGGAATGCATGGGGAAAAGGAAGAGGATGCACGGTTTGGTTGGGACTGGATGATGTTGGTTGGCTATTGGTGCAGGTGGTTGTGTGCATGGGGAGAGGGGGAGCTGCACGCCGAGGGTTGGAGTGCAGGCAGGCTGCATGCATGGGGAAGAAGGAAGGGAAGTCGAATGGTTAGCTAGCTGGAGTGTGCAGGCGGTGGTGCGCGGGGAAAGGCAGAGGAAGTTGGACAGTTGGGCTAGGGTGAGACGTGCATGCAGACGTGGGGAAGAGAAAGGGCTGGAGTGATGGGGGGTTGAGTTAGTGATTAGTTTAGGTTAGGTTTAGGGGTTAAAGAATGATGGATATTAGGTTAATAATTAGTTAACAAGTAAATAAATAACATCATAAATTTTAAGAGTATATTAAATACTAAAAGAAGAATCCTACCCATTCAATATTTTATTAATACCATTAGTATCACAATTATTATTATTATTATTATTATTATTATTATTATTATTACTATTACTATTACTACCACCCTTTATTATTATTATTACTAATATTATTATTCTTACGATTATTGTTATCAATATTATTTTAAGAGTGTTATTATTATAAGACTATTGTTATTACCATCCTTATTATTTTGAACATTATTGATATTATTCTTATTATCATTGTTATTACTGATATTTATTATTATCATCTTTCCTTTAATTATTAATATACTAGCCCAGATTATTATCACAATTTAATAATTATAGCCATACCCACCATAACGAGACATCCAACCTAAAATAATATTATGATTAATTACACATGTTAATCAAAATTTAAGTTTTGGATATTTAAGTTAAGATTTATTAAAATGGGGTATTATAGATCGACTGGTCTATTATTTTAGCTAAGCTTTTTATTTGATAGAATTAGTCAACTGGTTTGGAAAAATTGATCAATTGGTCAGTAGAACAGTTGAGTGGTTAACAGTTGAGTGGTTAAGCTAAATAGATTGACTGGTTTGTCAGGTTGATTTCTTTTTGTAGCTCAATTTTTTGGAAAATTTCTTGCATCAAAATGAAACCTTGATAGTCCAACTCCAAACTATTTTTGAGTAATCCTTAACCCTTTTGATCAATTATCTAGTTTTAATTTCTCCCTCAAGGATACTTGAGGGCTTGATTTTGATAGATGATGGAGAGGATGACCTCACTCCTGTCTTCTTATTCCTCTCTCCTCTACAAACCTATGGAAGTATGCTTCAATTTTTAGACTATCACTACATGACTGGGAGATTTACTTCCCATGCCTATCTTCCAATTCTATTCTTGTGTTTGATATTTTCTAGATGAGATCGACTCATATTTTCTAGAAAATAACCATTTGAGATCTAAAATGGAAGTGAACCTATTCTTGATAAATTATCTTGGTTAACTCGTTTCAAATTGTAAAATTAGGAGTTTTGATCTATTGGCTATCCTTACTCATTCCTTAATCGATTCATTAGCTATAAATAACCCTAATCAATTCATTGGCTATAAATAACCCTAATCACCTGTTCTTCTTCTTCTTCTTACACTCGTGCTAATTATTCTCCACTTTAAGCTTTCATTCTAATTCAATTTACTATTTTGATCCTTTTCCTAACTCCCTCTTATTTTATTCTTAAGTGAGAAAAAGTTAGATTTAGGAAGAAGTTGAGTTTGCTTTCAACTCATTCTTACCCTATTTTTCTGTTGGAAGTGGTAAGTCCATTTTCTTCCATAATTTCAGTTCCTTGATTTATAAAGTTTATTTAATGATTTTTAAGTTTCAATCTATTTTTTTAAAATGGTTTTGAAGTTGAAACCTTTCAACTTTATTTTTCCTCTTCGGTGGAAAATTTTTCTAAGCTTTAAGTAAGTCATTCTTACCTTTCACATGTGGTATGAATAAGAACGTGAGTTGGTGTACTATTTAAACTATAAATCTTTATATGCTTGCATGAGGGTTTGACATTTTAATGATGCATGGTGGAATGTTTAATATTTCTAAGGAAAGAGGCTTGATTTATGAGAAATAAGATTGATTGCTTGAAAATAAAACATAATTCAGTTTATGAGCATGTTAAATCTTGGTACAATGCTATAACATGTTATGGTTTGAATATACTAACATTTTAGAGTGTGAATCGTGTTAAAAATATATGTTATGTGTTTTTAGGGAGCAGACCAATTAAATGGTTAAGACTAACCGATTGACTAGTCCCTAAAATAGTCGACTAGTTGGCCTAATCTGATTAACTGGATTATCTATGGTGACTTTGGTTGCTCTTTACTTAAACCCATCAACCAGTTTGACAAAATTGATTAAATGGTTATAGAATAGTTGATTGGTTTGACCATACCAATCGAATAGTTGAAGGGAACTCTAAGGTTTGATTGAACCAAGTTGATCGACAAGTTTGGCCAAAGTGTGCTATTTTTTTCTTTTAAACTTGATATGCTTTGAGACTATGCACAATGCTATAATATGTTTTTTAATGATGTGAACACAATCTTGTTATGAATTAACTAACTCATTGGGTGGATTAAATGTTTCATTATTCATGGTACTCTCACTATGTGTTTGGAAGGTCTTAATGGAAATACTGAATGAGAATGTTATAACTTCAAAAGAATAATCTAATCCGAGTTCTTAGCGTAAATGGATTATCTTGATGGGTTGACTTTATCTTGGTTAACCATTAATGGAAATCTTACCACATGGTTGGAGGATAATAATGGTTAACATGGAATGATTATGTGGATGTGCTACTTGGATGTGACATGGGCCTTGTGTGATAATATAACCTTAGAAAATAACACACTAATCACTTAAAGTGAAACATGATCAAGCTGTGCATAAGTCTAGGTTATATGATATTCGGTTAGCTATTAAGGATTAGTCTGCCTCAAGAAGTTTATTGGTGTATTCGAGCTTTGTCTTCAGGTGGGATCCTAGTAGATTCTAGTGTTTTGCCTACTCCAGAATTTGATAATGTACTAGGGGCACTGATAGTAAAGGGTCTAGTCACCTAGGTAGTTATTGGCTTCTGTTAGACTTTATATCTATTGGTCGTTACTTGGATTCGACAATATTTTATGTCCTCTAGTTTGGATAGACTTTCATAGTTTGTGAGACCATGAGATGGTAAAAAAATCCATCACTCGATAAGGATAAAATAAGGATATGGATAAAGAAAAAGGAAAAAAAAAGGAAAAAATGGCTTGTAAATAATTAATTTGATGGGTTATGTAAAAATGGAATATGCACTTGATGGAATAACTCGTTAATATTCATTCATTTCTATCCCTGGTACTTATATTGTCTTAGTGAGTATTATGAGTTATGAGGCATCTAAATCTTTACATTACATGAATTCCTGGTGAATTATATGATCAGGGTAGAATACGTCAATGTAATTATATGGTGAGCATGATAGGTGTTTTGCATGAATGTTTCTTTTTGTCTTGACCTTGTATGTTTGTGACTCCCATTAAGGAGGTAACTTGACTTACTCAACACATAGCGTACTTATTTTCCCATTTTCTCCATTATCTACTCAATCCCATGAGTAGAAGACCATGTGTAGGTTTTTTAGGATTGCTAGTAGTTAGCCTACCTCATTTTGAGCTTAAGGGCTTGAGAGTATGGACATCCATATATCGATGTTTGGTCCTTAGTGGACTAGGTCTGGGGCTTTACCCTATTATCACTTTATGTCTATTATATCTTTTCACTTTTGATTTACTCTCTCTTATGTATTTGGATATTTAGGGACTTGTCTAGGTCTTATTTTGTAAACGTTTTTATTTGGTACTTATATATCATATTTCTCATGCACTTTACTCTTCTTTTGGTTATTTTGGTTTCTTAGTCTTGTATCTAACATAGGACGAGTGGTAGACATCTATCTTATGTTATGTGCAGCAGTAGCATACCATTTTTCTTAGGTGTGTTTAATATTATTATTTTTTCTTTCATAATATTTTAAAATAAAAAAATAGTAGTAAAAAAATAGGGGTGTTACAGATAATATGTCCTACGGGACGACAATATACCTTAGGATGGGGTTGTAATTGAGTCAAGCTAGCTTGGGAACTATTAGGCTCGACTCTGCTCAATTTTAGCTTAGGCTCGTGAGCTTAACTCAATTCGTCCATTTAATTAAACAAGCTGAGTTTGAGCCTTATTTCAAGTTTGGTTATAAAACAACCCGAGCCTAAGGGTGTTTAGCTCGACTCTACTCATTTACAACCCTATCTTAGGATTAAGCCTTGCAAATGGGAATGGACTACATGGAGCTATTTGGGCTTATGAAGCATGGAAAGTTGAGCCTTATCAAAGATGATTTTTTTAGTTAATTGTTATTTATTTAGTTAATAAGTTAATTTATCTTATATTGTGAATTATCTTATTATAGGTTGCTAGTTGTGATAAGATAAAAATTTGGTAGAATTTTACTTGGTAATTATTTACTATTCATGTAAACGGTGCCATGAACGATACTTAAATATTAGTGGATTTTGTGTGTGTTTTATTTTAGTTTATCCTATGTGTTGAAGATTTGGTGTTAGGGGGTGGAAATTATGCTATATAAACCCATTAACATCACAAATTGGTTTGAATTAATGAATCGAGGTTTTTTTTTTCGTTGAAATATTGTGTGAATTTTGTTGTTCTATGTTTACATTATTTGTGTGAATAATAAACAATATTTCTCTTTAAATTATTTTATCTAAGTAATAATTTAGAAACATCTTGATTATTTTTATGTTAGTTGAAGCAAAAGTAGTTTGTGAATAGTTTGTCATCCACGTCCATATCTTGCACTTAGATTGAGACAGGTGGTGGACAAGCTGGTGAGTGATTCACAAACAACATTCATAGGAGGGAGGAGCATAGTTGACGGGGCTTTAGTTGCAAATGAGGTGGTCCAATGGGATAAGGGTCAGAATAGGTCGAGGGGACTGATGATCAAGCTAGACTTTCAGAAGGCATATGACAACATGAAGTGGGAGTTTGTGGAGAAGATGATGGGTATTATGGGCTTTGGTCCTAGGTTCAGAGGATGGGTGAAGGAATGTATATCTACAACAAGAGCCTCAATCCTTGTAAATGGGATACCTTTTGCACCGTTTAAGATGGGTAGGGGATTGAGACAAGGTGATCCCATCTCGCCTTTTCTATTTGTCTTAGCTGTAGAAGCATTCAACCAGCTCATTAAACGTGGTGTGGAAAATGGTCTTCTAGAAGGTATCAAGGTGGGAAGAGATAATGTGGAAGTCACCCACCTCCAGTTTGCAGATGACACGATGATATTTTGTGGCACTTCGTCTGAAAACATCAGAAATTGGAAGCGCTTGGTTGACTGCTTCTATTTATTATCGGGCCTTCAAGTAAATTTTAGCAAGTCAGTCCTTATTGGTCTCAGAGTGGATAAGGAGGTCGAGAAGGAGGCGGCAGAAATCATGGGATGCGAAGTCGGTTCTCTGCCGATTAGCTACCTTGGTCTCCCCTTAGGTATCAACACAGGAAGGCAAGAAGCATGGAAACCAGTGATTGACAGGATAAGATGTAAGTTAGCTGGGTGGAAGGCAAGGGTTCTCTCAAGAGCTAGACGACTAGTCCTAATCAAAAGCGTTCTGAACAGTCTACCAACGTATTATATGAGCCTGTTCAGAGTACCGAAGGGAGTTGTAAAGGAGATCATAAGCATTCAGAGAAGATTCTTCTGGAGTGGGAAAGGAGATAGGAAGGGGATACCGCTTGTCAAATGGAGTGTGATCCAGAAGCCTAAGGACACTGGGGGATTAGGGGTGGGCGATATCATGCTAAGAAACAATGCTCTTCTGTTTTAATGGTGGTGGAGATTCTGTACAGTGGAAGGTGCATCATGGAAAAGAGTTATTTCATCTATTCACTCCGAGGCAAGCGCATGATCTTTCGAGATTATTTCTTCAAGGAAAAGGTGGTCCCCATGGGTAGACATAGCTGGCACAAGGCGAAGAAACTCGATGCTGAGGGCAGGTTTGAAGATCTTTATTGGGGAAGGCAATAGAGTCAGCTTTTGGAAGGATGATTGGACAACAAAAGGCCCCTTGCGGAATCTCTTTCCTAGATTATTCTTGATTTCAGAGCAACAAGAGAGCAGGGTGGCAGAGATGGGAGTATGGGAGGGCTCGAGATGGGTTTGGAACTTTAGATGGCGGAGGCAGCTCTTCGGATGGGAAGAAGATCGAGCGAAGCGGATGTAGGAGCTGATCCAACAATATGGCCTAAGGAAGGATGAACATGATTCAGTGGTTTGGGAGCACGAGGTGTCTGGGATGTTTTCAGTGAGATCGGCTTGTCAAATGCAATATCATAACTCTACAGACAACGAGAGGTCCACTGAAACGGAAAAGTTGATGTGGATTAGTATAGCACCTCCAAGGGTTAAATTGATAGCTTGGTTCGCGGTCCAACAAAAGCTTAACACGAAGGAAATACTAGTTAGACTGAACATCAACAATATGGAAGAAACCGTATGCCCTATGTGCAACGTCGAGCAAGAGACGATCAATCACCTTTTCCTACATTGTACTGTGACAGGAAAGGTATGGTATGAGATCTGCGAATGGATAGGGTATTATTGGGTGATACCCGAGTCAGTGGCGGACAATGCTAGAGCTTGGCTCGGAACATCATGCAAAGGATTGAGAGGAGATATTTGGCAAGCGGCATTCTTTGCAATTTTGGGCACGATTTGGGAATCAAGAAACATAAAAGTTTTTGAAAAGGTCGAAATGAGCAGAGGATGGATGATCATGTTTATAAAGATACGAATCGGGTTCTGGATCAAAAATGGCGGACAAGACTTTCCATATCGAGCGGAGGAGCGCTGATACCATAGGAGTTTCTCGACATCATAGGAGGTTTTCTAATGTCTTTTATTCCTGTGCTTAATAGGAGTTTCTTGACATCACAGGAGTTTCGTTAGGACTTGTGCTTATCTGGTGTAACATCAATTATAAAAAAAAAACATACGCTTCCTCATGAAGATCTTTTAAGAACTTCATTGATCCAATGAGTAGTTGTTGTTTTGTTGACAGAATATGAGTAAGACAAGCTCTCAACAAATATGCTGTGAAAACTTTTCTAATTTTATTGATCAATGTGGAAGCTTATTTAAAGAACAAAACTGAACAGAAAGCAAGCAATCCGCAGCTAAAGTTGCTGCCGTTACAAAACAGAATCAAAGATTTGTGTCAATCCAAACAGATTTGACACTTTCAAAATAACAAGTCTTTTATTGAAAGTAAAACTTTTTATTGACTTCCACGTCAGCAGCTTCTGAGTCATCAATTTAAAAGTAGTTAACTTTAAATATCACTTATCGTTACATGTTTGCTATCATATTTGGGGATTTTAAAAATGTAGTGCTGCTCTCAGGTTCCAGATTCATATGTTTCTATTGGGAAGGAGTGTATAGTAGGATTAACGATGTTGTTTTGAGTTGAAGAGTGGCCATTCTAGCGTAGTACCCTTTTTTTTTCTTTTTTTTTTTGTCTTTTCCTTCTTCGTTTCCTTACATTGGGGTTGGACATTTAGGGGAAGGGGAGCCTTGAAATAGAGTAAGTTGGAAGCCCTGGGTGCAACAGGGCGAGGAGGAATCAAGGCCGGCTCGTGCGGGAAGAAGCCAAAGCCTCGACCAACAGACCACAAGCAAGCCTCGTAGTACTTACGAACCTTATCCAAGGATTTAGTGAATAAATATTAATAAAATTATCAAAACAGTGTAAAGCCTCCTGTGCACGGCCCATATGACTTGTACAATATTCTGAGATTGCGCAATTAATCTTTATGATTTAAAGCTGCAAGAGCTGCTTTAACTGCACAAAAAAGATGTTTTCTTCGTCTGCAACCAAAACCATTTTGAAATAACATAGTTGGCCCCATCGTGACCCCACATTGATGTTACTTCAGGGGGGTCACCACCAGAGCGATATAATAATAAGGGAAGGGAAAGGTAACTAAGGACCACATTTGCATAAGCAGAATATATAGAAACATTAATTGTTAGTGCTTTGGCCCCTTTACAGGTAGGCCGGCGTATAGCGTGCTTACTCCCATCGGTACCCTCTTGTTCCTTGCCTAAGAAGAATCATTTTCAACAAGTGGGTCTAAATTATGGAGCATGATTGTTCCAAGAGGAGATTATAATTATCATGTGATTAATCTACTGAGAATGTTAGCCGTAGGAATCACATTCATGGATAGCTGGAGAAGGACCTGGACCTGGCCCTGGCAAGAACGTACACATAAATTCTCTGCCGCATCAAATGCCTTCCAGCACCATCAAAAACATTCTTGCACAGCTTATGCACACCTGTAATATTCCAGGATAGCTATAGGGAATCTAAAGGGTGTAAGAGAGACGGAATCTCTTAAAACCCGAGTTTTTAACTTTGGATAGAGCAACCATTATGCTACATAGAAATTAAGTATCCTTGGCGCTAATAATCAGACCGAAGATAAATTATCTGAAAAAAGACCTCCAGCTAATTTAGTTATGTATGCAAGAAAGGAAAAAAAAGGGGGCCGGGGGGGGAACCGTCCTTATTTGACCTTCTTATAAACTTCCTAGTATTCCATCCCCAATTAAGTCAAGCTAGAAATGTGATCTTACATGAACATAAATTAAAGATAGCTCCACGTACTTAGTTGCTAGCTGCTCCCCGACGGCCTTAAGGATTGATCTCTACGTCATCATCCCAAGGAATAGTGATATCGACCGACGCAAACTTTTCAATATCATCCCAACCCCAATTGCTTGTTGGGATGCCTACGGCATTGCCACTTGATACGGTAGTAGTGTTAGTAGTTGATGTTGTTATCCACGGCTGCTCTGGACCGTCACTTCTTCCTGTGCTTCCACTAAAATTACTTGTCTCATCAGGACCCGCAGCGTCCGTGACTATCGCGGACTCCGCTAACGCACTAGTGGTGCTAGAATAATCACCGGCGTAACGATATAAGGTTGAGGGTTGGAAGGGGGCGGATGCCATGAAACATGGTGTGTTGCTGTCAAAACAGGTCAATGAGTCCCTGAATGGAGATCGAAGTGGTTCTGCATTAGTTGGATCAGGAGGAAGAAATAGTGCGGTTGAATCCAAAAACATGCCGCTTTCATTCATAGTCTTGAGAGTGATGTTACTATTGTCGGAGAAGCCGCCTTCACGGAACAAAGATGTTGGATCGACAAGCGGAAGAGTAAAGCCATGATCAAAACGTTCTCTCTCGTGGAGAGTGATCGTACTGCTGCTGAAACTCTTTGTGGGGGCGGTGTTGGGATCTATGGTTTTGGTGGCAGAAGGGCTGGTAATTGCGGTAGATAGTGAGGCGTTTGCCGGCGTCCTAATCAGCCGCTTCTTCCTTCTTCCACCGCCGACAGGAACATTCCTAAGAGTACCGCCTTTCGTCCAATGCCTCTTACAGGTCTTACAAAAATACCTTGGTTGTGACTTGTTGTGGTTGTTGTAGTAACAAAACTTTGTGTTTGTTGAATCACATCTTGGACAATTCAATGGGTCTGAAGGCTGTACTTGGTTAGTTTTTTGCCTCTTTGTCGGACAAAGCCACTGCTGCTGCTTCGGACTTGTGTCTCTGCTGCTTGTATTAGCTTGTAATAAGGATTGATCCCAATCTTGCCCGTCACTTGATACTTGTTTTGAACTCAAACCCATATGTCCAAGATTTTCCTCTTCTTGATCAAGAACAAAGAGGTCGCGTACGTGCAGTAGAAGGGGCCTCGATGATCAGAGTACCACTCGGATCATGCACGGAGTAAACTTCGAGATGGCAAGCAATTCGATCGGATGGAGAAGAACGGACACGAATATGAATCTTGGGAGCACAGATGATCAGTCGGACGGCAGCTTTGAAGAAACCAAAATAATGGGGTCTCGTATGGTATATATGGAGAGAGGTTCGAGAATAAGGAGAGGGTGGTTCTTCGTTGATGAAGAAATGTACCAACAAGGATTATCTTCTTCGTATGCCCTAAAGCCCTTCTTGTTTAAAATCTCGATCTATCAAAGGCACAATTATTTGCGTGTTGGTTGGCTTCTCTTTTCTTTTCTCTTTTTTTTTTTTTATTTTATTTTTTATTTTTTATTTTATTTTATTTTTTACGGTATGGTGTGAATGAATTATATAACAAGAAAAAGTAGTATAAACGTAAGAAAAAACTTTGGGGTTTTGGTTGATATACACTGGGTAGTACTGTAACGTCATTATTATAACAGCCACCGCCCAATTTGTGATTAATATTATAGTACAAGGCTAAAAGCTGTAGCTGCACACATAAATCAATTAATAAATACAATGGATGATATTATAATTTAATGGTCTAGATTGAGATATTAAATATAAAAATACTCTTTAAATATTGTATTTTCATTGTATTAAAAAATATTATTAGATATTTTAAAAATAAATTTTAATTATTAATCATATTATTTTTAAATATAAATATAATTATTATATTTTTATAGTATAATATACTATATTTTAAAATTTTAATAATTAAATTTTATCTTTAAACTAAGAAGATAGTATTAGAATGGAAAAGGCAGCTATAGCCTATAGTTACGCCGTGATTCTCATTATCACTTATGTGATAGGACTATTTTATATTACGGCTTCCATTAAATCAACATCTCTAATTTAAAGAAGAAAAAAAACACCAAATTAATAATAATTACTTAGTGCTTAAAGGTGTGGGAAGAGACCGACATGCGCGTGGACGAAGCAGAGTCGTTGGTAGTGCTTTCTACGCTAGATGGGGCCCCCTCGGTCATCTTGTCCATGCAATTGTAGGAAGTAATCAATAAATCTTTGAAACTAATTTATGCTATTGCGAGCCCAGTAGTTACATAAAACCTGTAAATTATTTGGAATAAACGCATATATTAAACATTAACAATATATTATACATCTAACATAAAATATTATATGTCTCAGAAAATATTATAAAATTCTAATATATGCTTATTTAGTTAGAATCTTATCAATATCTCTCTTGAACGTGGACTTCGAAGACCATCTAAGCGTTTTTTTTGGTTTCCCGTCGGACAACACTATTCAACCTCTACCATTTGAACGATCAACTACACAATTTCTCCTCCTCTTCCTACTCCACTGTACGCCACCTTCCATCCTTCTATCGATTTCACATATATACGGCTTGGTTAGTAACGGCTAATTATCTTAACTAAATCAAATTATATTTTTACGATTACTTTTTTTAAATAAACCAAACTATAATTTTAAGTTTAGTCTGATCTAGTTAATGGTTAAGCAAATTAATCCCCCCACCATTGTAAGAAACTATAACCTATTAGGGTATATTAGCTTCAAACAAAAGAAGAAAAAATGTCTCTATAAAAATATTATTGATCACACAATAAGATAGGTGTCTAATTATGATCCAATAGATTAAAACATTTCAAAGAAAATCATGAAATTAGTCGAGATAGTAAGAAAGAATATGGACTCTACGGTTCGAGATGAAGAATTAATGACACACATAGTAGATTTCGGTTAGTTAATGATCTTACATTACCGATGTTTATCATATATACTTAGATATATGTTTTTTTTAAACATATAATATGATTAACTGGCTTACGTATAATTGATCAAAATTTTAATTTGCTAACCATTAACCAAACCACCTTAAATTTTGTTTAACAAACCATAAGTTTTCAACGGTTTACTACAAACCATAAACTTTTAGTTTAGTTTCCTAACAATTTAACCATATTATTATGAACATCTTTAATTTTGGCTACTAATTTTTATTTAAATCAAGGGATATTACACTCTATATCATCCCTACACTTTAGCAAAATCACACCATATACCCAAAGTCCGTTTACTTACACCAAATACCCATCTATTTACGACCATTTGCAGTAGTTGCCCTTTCTAGCATTTTAGTCCTTTGATTTGCCTTCATGATAACGTATTTAGGCAATGTTTTGGTATATATTGATATAAACACTCTTTATTTAATTTTCCATAAGTTCCTTTTAGCTATCATAACATTTGGTTTAATTTTACTTAGATATTATGTATTTTAAACAATATTATTTCAAGACAATGTATTTTATATTTGTTTCATATCGGTACCATATCATTTTTTTAAAATCTTATGTAAATGATATATTTTTTAAATGCTAAACATATTTTAAATATGAATTAAAATTCTCTCTCTCTCTCTCTCTCTCTCTCTCTCTCTCTCTCTATATATATATATATATATTAAAATAGTATGTTCTAGATTGCTTTCTACAAAATCGTCATTTCTTAAAAAATGAAAAGGTCCAAACAAATATACATATTTAATTTTAAAATTTTATATCATTATAGTCATATAAAATCATAAATATTCATAAGATGGAATTAAAGTAAAATAATAAAAATTTAAAACACACATTACCAAAATAAGATTGTTTAAAACACAATATACACTCAATTGTTTAAAATATATAGCACCTAAGTGAAATTAAGCTAGTTAAATGCTATATTACCTAAGTAAAATTTATTCTATAAACTTAATGATCTCTCAAGAGATGATTTACGATAGTAAAACATCTTCTAGAAATGTTAAGCAACACACAACCTCAAGTAATGAGTTTTGTAAGAGTATTATGGTTGATTACAAAGAATCTCACAAATAATATAGATTCAAAAGTGTATGAGTAATTTATGAGTGTAATCTAGTTAGAAGAATCAGTTATAACAATGAAAAAAATTTATTCTAGCTAAGTTGAATGAGCAATAGGTGCAACACCCAAATTTATTAGGAATTGAATATTTTGTTTTAAATACTTAATCGTGGAAGCTAAAATAAATAAAAACACATGGTGTTACCATCACACTTGGTACGAGGCTGATTTTTTTATACCATTCTCATACCAAGTACTAAGACTAAAGTATTACTTTGCTTAAATGAATAACATGATTAAAAGAAATAGAATAGAGAGAGCAAAATATTGATATTGTTTTAAAATTTAAACATCATCAGTAGATACAAAACTCTAATGAGAGAAGGTACAAAAGGATAAAAGAATCTAAATACATCCAAAATTAAAGATACCAAAAAAGATACCAGATAGTCCTACTCTAAACACATACCACTAGCCTTTAGTTGCACTTGCAAGATAACTTACAAAGACCATTGCTTAATGAATAGGTAAGGGTCCATGAAAAAGAATCATTTAGTATAATGGTATTGAGTAATCCATTATACAGTACTAATATAAAAACCCCACATGGAAAATATAAAAGGCATCATAACAATACATGGGATGAAATATTAAAATACACATGCGATGATTAGATTACAAAAATCATATCAAATAACTGAATACGACCAAGGTCACATGTTGCTCATGATCATTCATCTAAACTATATCAATACTTACTAACCAAACATCCAAGGGATGTTATTTGAAGTATGATTAGAAACAATATCAACAAAAATCTATAACAATAGCAATGGGTTGGATATCTCAGTATCAATACTAGTAAATCCCATAACATCAAGGCAGGCTCACAAGCATAATACCTAGAGATATCCATATCACCATGGCTAGGCTCAAAGGCTACTATTGAACCATAGGTAGGTATGATGGCTACTACCAAAATACAGGTAGGACCAAAGATTTCTACTGAACTACAGATAAGTACAAAAGCTACTACCAAACCACAAGTAAGTAAAAAGATTGCTATCGAACAATATGTAGGTACAAAGGCTGCTACAAAAATCGCTAGTAGGTATAAAGGTTACTACTAAACTACGAGTAGGCACAAATGATACTACTAACCAATCCAAATATTCAATCACAAGCATTTCCATTTTTTTTGCTCAAGGGAAGGTCTTATAAACCAGAAGACACTAAGGTGCTCTGGTCACATGAGAGCACCAATGCTATCAACCCAAGCATATTAACTTACCCTAGCCGCATTAGCACATGAAGGCAACACAATACTATATGAAAAGGATTCCAAATTCATAAGTATGCATACCCTTTATAAGTCCACAGAGCTAAATAAAGTAAGATGTGAGGCTTGGCTGAGGCATTAAGACACACCAGCAAATATCTATAATCAATGATGGTCTAAGCCATTTCTTTAGGGTAGCAACCCATGAAGAGAAACCATTTTCGATCTTGAGGTATTTCACTTTAATTATTAGTATTTTATTGAGGTGATCACGAAAATGCATATTAATCGCATAGATCTAATTATCCATGCTTAACCATTTTACTCATTTTCTAATTATTTAGATAACCAATAGACAACATCAATGCTAAGGTGAACATTAAAAAATATATAGTAAGGCCATCCTAGGCTCAATTATTCACACTTGGGTGCATTAGGCCACAAATGATCAAAATACCCTTAAGGTCATAATTAGCACATTATCATCATCTTTAATTACTAGTTCC
Organism: Tamarix chinensis; assembly: GCA_030549775.1. Taxonomy (NCBI): domain Eukaryota; kingdom Viridiplantae; phylum Streptophyta; class Magnoliopsida; order Caryophyllales; family Tamaricaceae; genus Tamarix; species Tamarix chinensis. Next base: position 38,459,820 of record CM060177.1, read on the forward strand.
ATTTTATTTATTAATTTTTCATGAAAAGTCTAAAATTATAAAATTAAATTTATTATCCTATAATTAAATTACTAGATGTGCCAGATGACCATTTTTCCTTTATTGGTGATTTTGTACATAAAATCCTAACATGCACTTTTATTTCATCCAAATTCACAATTTTCATGCTCGACAATAGCTAATACATATTAAACATGCTTGTCACTATAATTAACATAACACAAATAAAATGATCAAATTATCCCAAAGGCACATAAAAATAATAATTATACCACAAATTTGTCTAATCATGCCCAACCTATCTTTTTATATGTACATATCATATATAGTCTTAAAAAACATTTTAGTTATACTGTCATTCCTGAAGTATTTTACATAAGATAACATGCTCCTTTTTTCAATTTTCATGCTAAGGGAAATAGGCATATAAATATAGGGTAACAAATCATGCTTAACATATTTTATATACAAAACCCTAATATGTTAGCATATGATTATTAATATTTTAATAAAGTATAAGAGTTACAACATATCAAACATACTTGATATGGTTCATATGTCAAGACCCTAATGTGTCGCCATACAAAAAGTGACATTTTAGTAAAGTATAAGAATCAACTGAAATCCAATAAAAGCACAATTTATCGGTATCCTACTAAGATTATTTAAGCCTCGCTAATCAAACTTTGTACCTAAAAATAACACCATGTTAATTGTATTAATATATATAACAAATAGAATTAATAACTTATGATGGAAACCGGTTAGGGTTTCGCAAAAGGATCGAAGGTTTAATCGAGCGCAATGTTCGATTTCCGCCAGTACAGCCTAAGGAAATCTTTCCAAAGGAAGGACCACAACTTCAGAAGCACAATTGATTCAATGGCAGCTGAATTTAGAAGGTGAAAGATCAAGATCGATCGAGAAGAGAACGAAACAGAAGCAGAGAATAAGCAAAAGAGAGAATCGCCAAGAGAGAGAAGAGGTCGAGAGAGTTCGAGCAAAATCGAATGAAACTTTATTTCTGTCAAAAGTGTCCGTATTACATCGTATTTCCCCTATTTATATGTACACAAAAACCGTATATGATACACAATACATACGAACGACGAAACAGATCTGTTGGGCCAAGGATAAGTGTCGAACAGCCCAAAACCAAACAACACCAACTGTAGTGTCGACCAGCCCAACGCAACCAACCACAAAAATGATCCAAAATACAATTAAGCTTAAGGCTTAATTTCCCATCAGCTAAAATAACTATAGCTAATCATGGTCATTAAGGATTGATTAATCCACAATCCAGCTAGTCCAATTTAAGGACCGGGTGGCGGATTATACAACCGTCCTAATTCCCATTAGCCCATTCCGACCGGCGAATGCATCATATGGGATTACAAGAATTTTAATAAAAAGTTACAAAAACTGTACACTCCAGGCTTAATCCGAACGGCCCAGCAGACATGTTCCAGTTCACAGAATCCCATAAGCTGCAACATTATCCTATTAATTCAACAAATAAGATAAACAATTGTAAGTAATTAATTCACCGCAAATTTCAAAATTACTCAGATATAAATTTACAAGATTCACATCATTCCCCTCTTCTTGGAAAGGTTTCGCCTCTGAAACCTGAACAAGTCCCAGAAATGGACTAAGGTCTGATACATTGAAAGAATTACTCACATTTCCAAACTTAGCAGGTAAGTCAATTTTATAAGCATTGTCATTTATTTTTTCTAAAACAGTAAAAGGTCCATCCCCTCTAGGATCTAGTTTTGACTTTCTTAAATTTGGAAACCTTTCTTTTCTTAAATGAACCCAAACTAAATCTCCAGGTTTAAAAATCATTTTTCTTCTTCTTTTATTAGCATGTTCAGCCATCTGTTGTACCTTCTTATTAATTTGTTGGTTTACATTCTCATGTAATTTCTTTATACTTTCAGCTCTAGATTCAGCATCAAAATTTTGTAGATCAGCATGAGGTAAAGGACTCAAATCTAATGGAGTTAATGGATTAAAACCATACACAATCTCAAATGGAGTTTTATTAGTTGTAGAATGTAAAGTCCTATTATAAGCAAATTCCACCTAAGGTAAAATATACTCCCATTGTTTAAGGTTCTTTCCAAGGACAACCCTCAACATATTTCCCAGAGTTCTATTAACCACTTCGGTTTAACCATCAGTTTGAGGGTGACAAGTTGTAGAAAATAATAATTTAGTCCCTAATTTACCCCACAAAACTTTCCAAAAATGGCTTAAAAACTTAACATCCCTATCTGAAACTATAGTCTTAGGAATTCCATGTAACTTAACCACATTAGAAAAAAATAATTCAGCCACTGCTACAACATCATTGGTTTTATTACAGGGAATAAAATGAGCCATTTTACTGAATCTATCTACCACAACCATTATAGAATCCTTTTGTACTGTATACCTATTCTTATAACCATCATGTACTACCATTCTATCATATTGCCAAGGCCTACCCAACAACAGGTGAGCAGCATGCATAGGAACTATATCACAGAGAACAGAATCTTCATATTTTCCTAATTTTAAACTCACTAGAACCTGTTGACTAACCTTAACATCTCCTAACTCATTAAGCCACTGCAATCTATATGGCTTTGGATGTTTAGTAGTGTTTAAACCTAATTTAGATACTAATAAAGTACTAGCAGCATTAATACAACTACCACTATCTATAGCCATGTTAAAACACTTATCATCAATTAAACATCGAGTATGGAATATATTTTCTCTTTGTAAAGCATTGGAATCAGGTAACTTATTACTATTTAAGGCTCTTCTAACCACAAAAAGATCCCTACTCACTGGTAATTCTACTTCATCTTCTAGGTCACTATCTCCCTTTCCTTCTACATTAGCCCCTTCTTCCTCTTCTTCAGATTCAGATTCAGATTCTACTTCTCCAGATTCTCTAATCAAGATATTCCTCTTGTTTGGGCATTCAGAAGCTATATGACCTAAACCTCCACATCTAAAGCATTTAATATCCCTAGTCCTGTTTGACCCAAGTACAGGATTTGCCATTACATTCTTACCCTTTTCAGGTTTCTGCCCTGCCTTAACCTCATTGTTTCTCCCTCTAAACTCTACTTTATTATTGTTCTTCCAGTTTCCAGAGGTATTTCCCCCAAAATTTCTCCTCATAGTAGTCTTAAACCCAATCCTAGGGGGTTTATATTGCCTAGATTTCTTCAACTGAATTTCTATTTTTGTAGCTATATTCACCATCTCAGTTAGTGTTCCACAAGGATACAACTCTACCTTATCAACTATCTCTGAATTTAGTCCACTCAGAAACCTAGCCATAGTAGCATCATCATCCTCAATAACTCCTGTCTTGATAATTAAAACTTCTAACTCTTTATAATAATCATCTACTGATCTCATTCCCTGACTAATAGTTTGTAACCTTTTATGCAACTCTCTATAGTAGTAACTTGGTACGAATCTCTTTCTCATTAAAGTTTTAAACTCTGCCCAAGTCTGTATAGCAGATTCTCCACACCTACGTCTAGTTAACACCAAATTATGATACCAAGAAGACGCATACTCAGTAAACTCCACTACAGCCACTTTAATTTTCTTTTCCTCAGAGTAATTGTGACACTCAAAAACCAATTCTATTTTTCTTTCCCACTCAAAATAGTAATCAGGGTCATTTCTCCCATTGAACCCTGGTATGCTAAGCTTAAGATTATTTAAATTTCTATCTACGAATTCTAATTCCCTATCCTGCCTAGTGTTCTGTCTGAGCAGCCTATCACTATTGTGGGATACTTGATCTTCTAACTCTTCTAGATTAGCTATGGGTGGAATCCTAGTCCTAGGATCCATTGGAGCTCTTCCTAAAACTCCTGCTTGATTAGTCTCAATTCTGTTATTTTGCATTTCATTAAGTCTTACTTCTTGTTCTCCTAATCTTTGTTCTAGGTTAGCAGATAAGACAGCAAACTGTGCAGTCATTTGTTCTTGAAAAGTCCTAAGAGTTTCTAGAAGGTCATTACGAGACACAGATTGATTCACTGATTGGCCATTATTAGACATGATGAAATTCAAAAGTAATTAACAATCAATCACAGCAGTAATTAATCACAGAAGCAACTGATCCAAGAATCACAGATAACAAACACACAAAAATACCACAGGAATATGGCTTCACAAGTATCAGCAGTAGTAGCAACAGTAAAAACTTTACTCAGAATAACTCACTGTATATGATAATTTGACAAAACTATCTCAATAATACGAAATAAGTAGGAAGGAACGATATTACCGCGTCCGCTTAAGCAATTAGTTCAAAGATTTAGGATGCCCCTCTTCTTGGAGGACTATCCCCTTTCTTGAAACCAAGATAGTTCGCCGGTTGTAAAATTTCAACCTATATACTTAACAATAACAGACAATTTGTCGAAGATGGAAAAATTAAGTATAGCAGGTAGTAGTATTAACAAGGAAATCACAAATCGAAGTTACCAACAACAGTAGGTCACGCGGTCAATCAAGATTCAGATTCTTGACCAAACCCTAGGTCGATTAGGGTTTTCTGTTTCAGACTTTCGAAAAAAAGAAACAAATAGTAGTCGAAATGCTTTAATCGCCGGTTTGGAAAGCAACATAATCGATACTGAGTTCGTCGCTGCAAAACCCTAAAATTTCACACCTCAAACTAGGGTTAGCGAAATATAGAAAGCGAATTAAAAAAATGAAAAAAAACTTAATCAAAGATACCAAAAACTACGAGCACTCTAGAAAAACCGAGGCTCTGATACCAAATGATGGAAACCGGTTAGGGTTTCGCAAAAGGATCGAAGGTTTAATCGAGCGCAATGTTCGATTTCCGCCAGTACAGCCTAAGGAAATCTTTCCAAAGGAAGGACCACAACTTCAGAAGCACAATTGATTCAATGGCAGCTGAATTTAGAAGGTGAAAGATCAAGATCGATCGAGAAGAGAACGAAACAGAAGCAGAGAATAAGCAAAAGAGAGAATCGCCAAGAGAGAGAAGAGGTCGAGAGAGTTCGAGCAAAATCGAATGAAACTTTATTTCTGTCAAAAGTGTCCGTATTACATCGTATTTCCCCTATTTATATGTACACAAAAACCGTATATGATACACAATACATACGAACGACGAAACAGATCTGTTGGGCCAAGGATAAGTGTCGAACAGCCCAAAACCAAACAACACCAACTGTAGTGTCGACCAGCCCAACGCAACCAACCACAAAAATGATCCAAAATACAATTAAGCTTAAGGCTTAATTTCCCATCAGCTAAAATAACTATAGCTAATCATGGTCATTAAGGATTGATTAATCCACAATCCAGCTAGTCCAATTTAAGGACCGGGTGGCGGATTATACAACCGTCCTAATTCCCATTAGCCCATTCCGACCGGCGAATGCATCATATGGGATTACAAGAATTTTAATAAAAAGTTACAAAAACTGTACACTCCAGGCTTAATCCGAACGGCCCAGCAGACATGTTCCAGTTCACAGAATCCCATAAGCTGCAACATTATCCTATTAATTCAACAAATAAGATAAACAATTGTAAGTAATTAATTCACAGCAAATTTCAAAATTTCTCAGATATAAATTTACAAGATTCACATCAACTTATATTACACTATTTATTAACTAAAATTACTAAAGTACCCTTAATATTAAAAATAGGTACCAAAATTTATATAAATTCCTCACGCTGCATAAGCGGCATGAATTGGGTACATGAGGTGTAATATCCCAAAATCCTAATTTCCGAAATTATGGCCAAATAAGGAATTATTAGGAAAATTAATTATATAAACTCATTTATTAAGATGTAGAGAGTTAATTAAGGTATATTAAGAGGAAAATAATAAAGAATTTAATTGGAAGAAAATTTGGGTATTTTTCCTAATTAGCATGGAGGTTAAGGAAATTGATCTAAAATGGTCTAAAATAAGCAAAAAGGAATTTATTTAATATTTTATATATATTAATATTATAAATAAACCAAAAATACCCCAATTTCCCCATAAGTTATTTTATTTATTTTCCCTATCCTATTTATTTCCTATTTTTCCCTTTCTTCTTTTTTTTCTCCCTCCTCTCCTTTTTTTTTCTTTCTTCTCCCCCCCGGCTGGGCCAGCCCATCGGCCCAAACCCTTCTCCTCTCCCCCGTCTCGCGCACAGGCCGCCCAAGCCCCGACCCTTCCTTCTTTCCCTTCCCGCGGCCCAGCGCCGTTCGACATCTCCCCGTGCATCCTAACGCAGCGTTTCGGCCATCCTTCCGCTGAGACGCTGCGTTCCGATTACTGAAGATAGCCGTTGCCAAACGGGCAACTCGACGCAGCGCTCTGTCCCCCATACTGTTAAAACGCCGCGTTTTGGTTTAAACCTTATAAACGTCGCCGAACCGGCCGGTTCCCTTCCTTTTCTTTTCCTCCCCTGGACCGCTGGTCCTCCTCCTTTCCCCTTCCTTCTTCCTCCCCGACCTGCAACTCGACCCTGCAACCCTCGAATATCGCCGGCCACCTCTGCACGCCGACCGTCCTCCCCTGCCCTTCCCTGCCTCTCTTCCGTCGTTTTCTTCCTCTTTTCGACCCCGACCAAGTCCCTCTCTCCCTTTCCCGCGTGCCCTTCTCTTTCCCTTTCTTCTCCCCCTCCCCGACCCGACCTGCCATGGCAGGACCTACCGCCTGCCGGCCAGCCTGGCGCCTGCACCCCGCATCCTTTTGTCTTCTTCCCCTGGCCTTGCCCGACCACCCTACCTATAAATACCCCCATTGATCACCTGGGTTCGGGATTTGGAACCCCGAAACCCTGGGTTTGCTCCCTCTCGCAGCCGCCCCATCAGACGCGTCGACCGCCGCCGTCCCCCAACGCTACCGGTCGAACGCTGCCCAGAACCCCACCTTGCACCACCCTCCACCTAACCAAGTCCCCCTCAGCCCTCGATTTGCCTTGCACGAGCCACCCCAGGCTGTGCAAAATCGCCACCCCGAGCAACCCCTTCCAGCCCGTCGCCGCCTTGCGCCACCTCCTACCGCCTCCTTCGCCGCTACCAGCCACCCTTCCACCCTCCAAAATGCCCAGCAGACCTCCCTCTACCTTTCCCTGCCTCCCTCTCCTCCTTCCTCCCTCATCTTCCACCTCTCTCCACCACCCTCGGCCGCCGCCGTCGCCGCCGCGCGCCGCCGCCCCTTGCCACGCCACCACCCTCACTCCACTCCCCTTCACCTGCTCTTTCTTTCCCCACCTCAAACTCCTCCTTTTCCCCTCCCATCTAACTGCCACCTCCATCTTTCCCCCTCTTCTCCTCCTCCACCGCCGCCGCCACGCGCCGCCGCCGGACCACCACCGACCCTAGGTGGTTCTCCACCCATCCAAACCCTAACCCCTTTTTTATATAGCTGCTACTATTTTCTACTAATATTAACACTAATATACTTATTATTATTATTATTAGTTATCATTATTATTATTACTTTTATTATTGTTATTACTATTATTATTATTATTATTATTATTATTATTATTATTATTATTATTATTATTATCATTATTACCATTATTATTGTCTTACTATTAATTTTCTTATTTTCTTACTAATACTAACATCCCTTTTAAACCCTAACCTATATTATACTTAACTTTGGTCTTATTTTCATAATTATTAGTATTAACATTTTTATTATTATTATTTCTATTATCCTTACTATGGTTATTATTATTATTGCTTAACCTTACTTGGTTGTACTATTGTTGTTGTTATTATTATTATTATTATTATTATTATTATTATTATTATTATTATTATTATTATTATTATTATTATTATACTTAACACATTTATCGCTATTGTTAATAATAATACTACCTTGTCTTACCCATGTTACTTAACTCAAGCTAGTAAATATCATTGGGTTGTTAACTAAGGAGAGTACTTGAACCTTATTACCATACCATTTAACATTAACCCTAACCTCATTACTATGACACTATTATTAGCTATTACTATTATCACCATTAGTAGTCTTATTATTATTATTATTATTATTATTATTATTATTATTATTATTATTATTATTATTATTATCACTATTTTACTATGACTAGTGGACACTAGTATTATAAGAATGGAACTAATGGGCTTAATAAAATAAGTGTAACAATAAGTATCATAAATAACTATATTTTGACTACTAATATTTAGTATACTAATTCTAAGGTAAAAACCCTAGTTTTGTATAAAACCCCTTTTTTTAGTAATAAAAACCCTAACCTTAAACTAGAATGAGGATTGATAGTAATTATAAGGGAAACTAATACTTAGCATTTTCCCCTTTTATAGGTAACCCCGACCAAAGCCCTAAGGAGTTAGAGGAGCGTGCTCCAAGCCCGGCGTCGCCTTAGGTAAGGACGAAGCTAATGGCCTTGTGCTATGTGTGACATGGATGTGTTGAATGTTATGTATGTCATGCTATGCCATGTATTATATGATTTGTGTATAACTTGTCTTATGTGTAGCGCAGCTTGGAGGTTGAGGTATGTTGTATGTGCTTCCGTGACATGAGCATGACATTTATATGTATGATGTTTATGATGTAATATGTTATGGCCCACTAGGTCATGCATATTAAGATAAATGGTAATATGAGTTGGGAACCATCATGGGAGTCTTGAATGTTGTATGGTGGTATTAGGGTTTGCATGATGGTACTAATGATTTCATAGTGGTATTAATGGCTTACGGTGGTATTCGGGTTCGTATGGTGGTATTGTGATTTTATGGAGGTATTAATGTTGTATGGTGGTATTAGGGTTTGTATGGTGGTATTAGGGTTTCCATGGTGGTACTAATGATTTCATAGTGGTATTAATGGCTTACGGTGGTATTCGGGTTCGTATGGTGGTATTGTGATTTTATGGAGGTATTGATGTTGTATGGTGGTATTAGGGTTTGTATGGTGGTATTAGGGTTTGCATGGTGGTACTAATGATTTCATAGTGGTATTAATGGCTTACGGTGGTATTCGGGTTCGTATGGTGGTATTGTGATTTTATGGAGGTATTAATGTTGTATGGTGGTATTAGGGTTTATATGGTGGTATTAGGGTTTGCATGGTGGTACTAATGATTTCATAGTGGTATTAATGGCTTACGGTGGTATTCGGGTTCGTATGGTGGTATTGTGATTTTATGGAGGTATTGATGTTGTATGGTGGTATTAGGGTTTGTATGGTGGTATTAGGGTTTGCATGGTGGTATTAGGGTTTGCATGGTGGTACTAATGATTTCATAGTGGTATTGATGTTGTATGGTGGTATTCGGGTTCGTAGGGTGGTATTTGTGATTTTATGGAGGTATTAATGTTGTATGGTGGTATTTGTGATTTCATGGAGGTGATGATGTTGTATGGTGGTATTAGGGTTTGTATGGTGGTATTAGGGTTTGCATGGTGGTATTAGGGCTTGTATGGTGGTATTAATATTCGTATGGCGGTATTAATGATTGTACAGTGGTATTAATGACTTACGGTGGTGTTATGGGTTGTATGGTGGTATTAATGTTGGTATGGCGGTATTAGGGTTTTGCATGGGAGTTAACGATCGTACGGGATTAGGGTTTGGAGTGATTAACTCTGGGGTGTTGTGATTAAGTAGGGTTGGAGTAACTAATCGTGATTATGGAGGACAATTAAGGTTTGGGATGGCTAAGTATGGTGGTCATGGTAAAATAGGGATAAGAGTGGCTAACCACGGTTGGTGTGGACAACTAGGGTTGGTTATGGCTGCTTAGAGTTGTTCGGTGTTATCATGTGTATCTATTGAATGAAGGGTAGTTATGTATGCGAGACTTTATTAGTTGTGTTGAGTACGGTATAAAGAGAATGACTTATGCATGTCAAGGGTGATGTGTGATTCAATAAGACACGGATAAGACACTAATAACGTAAAGCGAAAGACTGTTGAGCCGAGCCTTGTGCGTTTCGTTCCGATCCACCGGCTATAATAGTGGTCAGAGGCATTTTGCCCTGTGCGTTTCGTTCCGGTCCACCGGCTATAATAGTGGTCAGAGGCATTCTGCCCTGTGCGTTTCGTTCCGGTCCACCGGCTATAATAGTGGTCAGAGGCACCTTGCCCTGTGCGTTTCGTTCCGGTCCACCGGCTATAATAGTGGTCAGAGGCGTTCAGCCCTGTGCGTTTATTTTCGGACCACCGGCTATAATAGTGGGGGATCTCGGCTCGATAGACCCAAAGTAAATAAGTTAAACCATGGGAAAAATACTAAGCACTTACAGTGGAACACCATGTTGAGGTGGGGCCAGTCCGATCCACCGGTTAGAATAGTGGTCAGAGGCGTTCTGCCCTGTGTTTTTATTTCCGGTCCACCGGCTATAATAGTGGGGTCCCCGTGCTCACATGGATTATTGAAGAATGCGTGCAATTGACTTATTTCATTAATGAGAATACAAAATAAGACATCAGAAAGTGATTCGATCTATTCATGCATGTCATCGTATGTTATTTATGTGTTGAATGTGGGTCTTGCGTGCTATGTGTGCTATGTGGTATGATTGTATGCTTGGCCTTAGCGCACCAGCGCCCTTACTCAGTATTGGACCCGTACTGATACTACACTGATTGAATGGGTCCTGTGATGATCCACCAATGGTGGGGAGCAGACCTCCTATGCAGGTTTGATCGGTTACAATTGTGGGGTGGAAGGCTTGGCTTGAGTGAGTAGGCGATCCGGATATTGGTCCCTTGGGATCTGTTTTATTTGCTATATTTTGTACTACGCTCCTCGCTTTGAAACCGTACTCTAAGTTGTATTCCTAAATGATATTTTAACTGTTGTTGACTCGTGGTTTTCGTGAATGGTCTATGTTAACTATGGACCTATGTTTTGATGACTCTTACTTAATGATTGTTTGGTTTAGCCTTATCACTTAGTATCAGAACGGTAGGAGTGAACCGGTCTGGTACTAAGTGTGGCGGTAATACCCCCAAGTTTATGGTTTTAACTCTTTCGCTTCCGCTAAAACCTTTGTCTTAAACGAAATTTTTCAGTAGTAAATTTGGGGGTGTTACATGAGGGGGTTGTGATTGTTGGCTAGTTGTGGTGGTTACAAGGGCAACTGGTGTAGCATAGGGAGAAGAGGAGGGAAGGCAAGGTGGAAATGAGGTGTTGAATGGGGTTGGTGGCTCTGTTGACTGGGTAGGCAAACAATGGGATTCTAATGGGTGAAGGTGGGTAGGAGATGGATGGGATTGGGGCGAGTTTAAGGCTGGTTGGTGATCATGAGGGGTGAAGGAGAAGGTTGTTGGCTAAGTTGTGCAAGGGAGGTGGTGCAAGAGGTTGCACCTATAAGGGAATATGGCAATGCTAGGATGGAGTTGCAACTGGGGGCTCTGAAGTGAAAAGGGAAGCTACAACAAAGGTTACCGTAGCAAATGGGAGATCAGCAACAACTTCTGTCATTGCCCATGGGGTTCTACGAAGGGGATAGTCGGTGATATGGGAAGGTTATGGCTGGGGTTGGCGATGGACGATAAGGAGAAGATGAGGGAGTGAGTCTGTGGTGGCTAGCGAAGAAGAAGCAAGGCATAGGCAGGTGCACAATTGGAGGTGGGTTGTGCAAGCATGAGGAAGCATGCAAAATCAAGGTATGTGGCTCGGTCATGATTTTGCATGCAAGGATGGTACATGATTGAGGCATGCGATTGGGGCATGCTTAGGCAAGAAAGAATGGCACATGGTTGAGGCGTGAGGAGTGGAGGAAATAGGGAGAGTGTTTGTAGTGTAGGAGCATATATGGATTCTTATGATAATTTAGATTTGGCATTCTTATTAATGGAGCCTATTATAATATGTGTCTTTGATGATAATATAACATTGGCAAACCATAGCAAGTGTATTTTGAGTAATTCTTGAAGGTATGTTACATGTTTTCTAGGAGAAGATTTATGCATTTCAAGATGTCAATACATTTAATTCTTATGTTACAAGTTATTACAATTCAAATGAGCTATTATGCATGAACGCCAAACTTACAAGTCAAAGAAGACCTAGTTATCATTCTTATGTAAATTAGGGCTTTTTTTTAGTTATTTCCATATAATAATTAGCTACGTTTATTTTAATAATTTTTAGTTTGATTCATGTACTATATAGGTTAGTAATATGTTGCTATTAGAGGGTAGTGGGCTAGTTAGCCATGTGTGCATTAAATTGGCTATCTTAATGTGCTACTTAGAAAAGTATAGCTACTTATATATATATATATATATATATATATATATATATATATACTTATATATATATACATGTATTGGCACCTTTGTAACATAAGAAGAATTTGAAATCAAAATTGAAATCTATAACAAATATACTACTTGGTTATCTTTTTTGTCTTTGAGTTAAAATTTCTACCTAAGACTACTTCGAGTAATCTTAGCTAGAGTACTTTGAATGTGTTCTTGGAGAAACATTCAAATCGATCTTCTTATTGAATCTTGTTTGAAGATTCATAGTATTATTTAAATCTCGATTGAATCTTCCTTGAAGATTCTCACTCTTCTCCTTTAATCTCAACCCACCAATCTTATTACTTCTTCTAACCTTTGAATCTTCATTTCTCCTAGGAGATGCACACCAGTTTAGTAGAGGGAAAGGGGGGATGACGTGGGATTATGTGAGGTCGGGGTTGTAGAAATGAGAGAGAAATTAATTTATTTAGTTTTATGCTTAGTTTGGATAGGTTAGGGTGTTGGTTTGGGAAAAATAAATCAGAGAAAAATAAATCAATTTAGGATAGGTTGGCCATGCAAGCCCTTCCCATGCATAGTTTTCCCCCAAACATGAAATGCACACTCCATACATCACATGTGCTTGATTTGAATTAACATACACATCAATCTCTACCTTTAAATTAAATCAAAATCCTCTAAACCAAATCCATAATACCAACGCCACTTCTCTCCAACAAAAACATAAAGCTCATCTTCCAATAGGACCCACTAAGTTAGCAGAAAAGGTGAACTTAGCTAATGGCAATGACTTTGTTAGCATACCAGCCCTTTTCTCAGTAGTATCAATATTCTCTAACAACAATTCATCCTTACCAACTACACCACAAATGAAATGAATCTTCATATCAATGTGCTTATTTCTATTGTGATAAATGTTTTGATTACGTGCTAAATGAATTTCACTCTGATTATACCAATCATCAATGGATGTGAGTTCACGAACTAACCTGCTAAGTGGCTTAGTTTCCTTGAAAACCTCTAAAATGGCCATGTATTTTACCTATGTGGTTGACAATGCCACCACATATTGCAAAAACCTTTACCAACTAATATCCATTCCATCAAAATAGAAAAAATAACCCCAAGTTAACTTTGTATTAAGAGGTATTTAGTAAAATTAGAATCATAGTAACTAACAAGCCTAACATTTATCCTCTAAACTCTAAGAAAACATCAGGTATATCTTGAAGATATCTAAATATCCATTTTACAACATCCCAACATCTATTTCATGGATAAGACATGTATCTGCTAACAATATTGATAGCTTGAGTAATATCTAGATAAGTAAAAACCATAGCATACATGATGCTACCTTCTATGCTTATATAAGGAACTCTTATTTGGTTACAAGTCAACTAGAAGTTTGAAATGAGAAGCCAAAGGAGTAGACACAATTTTTGCATCTTGCTAAGAAAAATGCACTAAGACCTTTTCAATGAACTACTTCTGACTAAGATATAAATTCTTGAAAGGTCTATCTCTGTATATCTCCATACCAAAGATTTTATTTACAACACTAAGATCCTTTATTTCAAACTCATTGTTCAATAATGTCTTCAACTAATGAAATACTGACTTGTTCTTACATGCAAGGATCATATCATCAACACACAACAACAAATAGATTAAGGAACCATTAGACATTTTTAGAAATAAACACAACTATCATAGTTACTACAAACATATCGATGAGTAACCATAAATGAATCAAAGTGTTTATACAACTATTGATGAGACTATTTTTGTAACACTCCCAAAATTTACTATTAAAATTTTTTATTTTATTAGAAGATTCAACGGAAGCAAGTAAATCAAAACTTGTGAATTTCGAGGATATTACCACCGTGATCAGTAAAAGCCCGGCCCACAACCGATCTTGTACTAACCACAAGGATAAAGAAAGATTACCAAACATCATAATTCAAACTCAAAATGAGGCTTCATTAAAGCATTGAACCATTCATAAGATAGAAATTAAGTTTGATACTATAAAAATTAAGTCCGAGTAAACCAGTACAAACTAAAGGAACATAAAAAGTAAATCCATCCACGTTGCTCTCGATCCCCAGGTCAAGTCCAAGCTCAACTCTCATCCCCACCCGATGCCTCGCAAGCATCAAAGATGACATCTCCTACCTACAAAAATTTAGAAGGGTCTTCTGCTCATGAGAATGAGTAGCACCCATGAAACGGGTGGTTAGTATGCTACGTAATGAATGAGGTAACCATGCATCTAAGGCCAACACACAAAGGCATATAATACAAGCATGATCACATAACAACATACGATCATTACTGATAATTAAAGGCCAAGCTATAGTTCGGATAAACTGATTATTTAATTCTCCGATCAACACTCATTTTATACCATGCTTATTATCAATCTATGCGAGTACGAGAACCCCACTATTATAGCCAGTGGACTGGAAACATACAAGGTATATGCTCTTGACCACTATTATTACCCATGGATGGGTCTCTAGCGCAAAGTGCTTCTAACCACTATTATTTGCCGGTGGACTGATCTGGCCCCAACTTTCATGGTGTTTCACTGTAATTACTTAGTGTATTTCCCTTGCCTTATCATAATTATGTTTTGTTTTTTAAGCACGGAATCCCCCACTATTATAGCCAGTGGACCAAAAACATATAAGGCATAATGCTCTTGACCACTATAATTATTGGTGGATCGGTCTCCAGGGTACCTTGGCACCTGACCACTATTATTTTTTGGTGGACCAATCTGGGCCCGCCTCAACAGTCTTCCTCTTTAAATGGTTAGTATTTTATTCATGTCTTATTTGACAAGTTTTCACCCTAGACATGTATGTCACACTCTATATACTCTTATTCTCCTAAGAGATCCTGTCTTATATCCTGAGACTCTGCCCCTCCTAACACCCCCAACATCCTCTCCTTCTTCCACTTACTCACACCGGAGGCCCAACTCTTAAGTCTATGGGTCAAGGCCCACTACTTTATGCCCTCCAAGTCCACTCACTGCCTTAATCTAAGGTTTTCTCCCGAAACCCTAATTTGGGCCTATGTGGCCCACCCTTCTCTGCCTCACACAATTAACACCCCATACATCATATCCCTTAAATTCAACCCACATCCTTTCACTTTACTCCCCCATGTACACGTGTGACCACGAAACCCTAGCTGGCCAGACCAAATCCTAGCACCCTTCTTTTCCACATGTCACACCTCCATTTCTTACCTTTCATCCTTACTTCCCAATGATACCCCTACTCACCCTACACATGACATTCGTCCACCCTCATCTCATACTCCACTCACCCTCAATTACTTTTACTTTCACAACCCTCTTAAATTAGGGTTTTCCTCCCAAACCCTAGCTAGGTCTCTTATGTACCCTTATACTATCCCACATACTATTTTTTACCCAAAACTTCCAATCACCCAAACAACTCCTCCCTTACCTTACTTACATCCCAAGATAACTTTTCACATGTAAAGATCGTCCCCATGCCGACTCTATCCACCCCATGCAAACCCTCTAAGTTTTCATGCAAAACCCTATAATTCCCATGCAAAGTTCACCCACTCTTTTATTTTATTCATATTCCCCTCTTATTTTCCCTTTCATGGATCATGAAATATTTAGGTCAATTACGTATCTCTTGGTCAACTCACTTCCCCATTTTCCTTTTCATCCTCTCACCCCATGTCATCACATTAAATATCCTAGCATGCATGTCCTAAAGGGGCCACATCACATCATATCATAATCACAACATATACATATTACACACATGCCATAAAATAACACATGAGCATACCTCAACTTCAAGCTGCGCTACACATAAAACAATTATAATGATAACCACAAGATACACAACATAACATGGTGCATAACAATATAAGGCACATAAAACACATAGAGGGCCTTATATACATCTTTACCTAACACGTCACTGGTATTGGAGCACGCTCCTACGCCTCCTTAGGGTCTTGACAGGGTTCACCTATAAGAGGAAAAAAATAAGGATTAATTTTTCTCCTACCAAAAATACTATTATTTCCTACTTTATTCTAATATTAGGGTTACTATTATTAAAAGAAACTTTACAAGTAAAAATAGGATTTTTAGTCTCAAGTTAGCCTACTAGGTTATTACTAGTTAAAATAGGTTCATGATAAGTATTTATAGCCATATTTATATTATTAAAGATAATAGCTTTATTACTTCTAATAATAGTAATAATACTAGTTATAGCAAATATAGTAGTAGTAGTAGTAGTAGTAATAATAATAATAATAATACTCATAGTAATAGAAACACTAGTATTATCAAGGTTAAGGCTAATAATAGGGTTAGTAATAAAAATAAAAATATATTAATAGTAATATTAAAAAAAATAATAATATTGCTAAGGATAATACTACTAATAATAATAATATTTGAAATAATGATATTTATATGGGTAAGTGTTCGAATATGTACAAAAGTAATAATATACTAAGGCTAGCACTAATACTACTACTACTACTACTACTACTAATGATAATAATAATAAAATTAATAATGATATTAATGGTGATAGAAATAAGGATAATCATAATCTTTATTAAAATAGGGTTTGACTTCTTTAAATAATAATGGAATAATATCCCGAGGCTACATTTAATACTAATAATGGTAAAAATAATAGTCATGATATAATAATAATAATAATAATAATAATAATAATAATAATAATAATAATAATAATAATAATAATAATAATAACTATAGTAAAATTAATAATAATAAAAGTGTTAAGAATAATAATCATAATATAATAGCTGATTAGCAAATAATAATAATAATAGGGTTTGAGTATTTATAATAGCAATAAAAGTGATAATATGCCAACGTTAGAATTAATAATGATGATGATGATGATGATGATGATGATGATAATAATAATAATAATAATAATAATAATAATAATAATAATGATGATGATGATGATGATGATGATGATGATGATGATGATGATGATGGTCAAAATAATAATAAAGATAGGGTTTTGACCTCTCACAATAATAATATAATTAATATCCCGAGGTTGTAAATAATAATAAATATGATAAATAATAATAATAATAATAATAATAATATAAATACAAATAAAAAGGATTATGTTTGCATAATTAGGGTTTAAGGATTAAGAGGGGTTAGGTACCACTTAGGGTTAGCGGTGACTGGCGGCACCAGCAGAGGCGCACAGCGATAGGGAAAAGGGGAGAAAGGGGTGGAAAGTGGGGTGTTTAAGGTAGGATAGAGGGAATGATAGGGGTATTTGAGGTGATGGAGGATGCCTAGGTTGAGAGGGCTAAAGTAGTGGTGGTGGCGCAACCAAAGGTGGCAACGCAAGCGGCGGTAGTGTGGTGGCCAAGAGTGGTGGAGAGGGAGGAAGGGAGGAGGAGAGGGAGGTAGGGGAAAAGGAAGGTAGGGGAGGGTTTGATGGTGATTTTGGAGGGTAGAAGGAGTGGTGGTTACAGCGGGAGTGGCAGCGGACGGTGACACAAAGGTGGCGGTGGCTGGATTAAGGTTGGTTAAATGGCCAACTTTCCACAGCCAAGGCGGCTTGTGCAGGGAGGATTGAGGGTGGTGAGGGGTATATCTCAGTGGAGGGTGGTGCAAGGAGTAATTTGGGTGGCAGTGCTGGATAATTGCGACGTAACGAGCGGCTGAACAGGCTATGGCGCACAAGAGGTGTAGATTTTTGGGTTGAGAGAAAAAAATTTGAATGGGGATGGTTGAAGGGTATTTATAGGCCATGGATGAGGAGGAATAACATAAGGGAAGAGAGAAGGTCTGTGGCATGCGTGTAGGTCACCGACTAGTGGCACATGGCCGGTGTAGGCTTGTGAATTTGCAAAGTTTGCCAGGCTTGGGAAGGGGAAAAGGAAGGGAGAGAGGGGCACGCATGAGGAAAGAGAGAGGGAATGATTAGGTGGAGGAGAGATAGGGAATGACGGGAATGAGGGTAGGGGCAGCAGGCCAGCATACGGTGGCATAGAGTTCGCGTGCCTGCACCGGGAAATGGAAGGGTTGAGTATCGAGGAGAGGGAGGGTCAGGGGAAAAGGAGAAAGGAAGAAGAAAGGGGTGACCGGGGAGAAAAGAAAGAAAAAGAAGGCAGGCCAAACTGGGTTGGTCAGCTGGAGAGGGAGGAAAGGAGGGGAGCGGCAGGCCTGAGCTGGGTGGGAGGAAGGGGAAGCCTGGGCCATGAGGTGGGTTGGCCTAGATTGGGGAAAGAAAAAAGGGAAGAAAGAAAAAGAGAAAAGAGAGGAAGGAAAGAAAAGAAAAGAAAAGAAAAGAAAAGAAAAGAGAGGGAAAAAGGAAAAAAAGAAAAATATGTGGGTTGGGGTATTTAAAATATTTTGGTATTTTGGGATATTTAAAAATAATAATATTTTAATAAACCAATAATTAAATTTTCTTTTTAGGCTAATTTAGGATTTTTAAAATATTTTTCCTAAATTCCATTTTAATTAGTAAAATACCCTAATTTTTCCCAATTGAATGATTTATTAATTTTCTCTTATTTTTCCTTAATTACTTTCTCTTATTTTAATAAAATAATTTATTTATTTAATTTTTCTAATAAAACCCCTTGAGTTGCCACATGTAAATATTTTCTTCAAGTTCCCTATGAAAGAATGATGTCTTGACATCATGCTATTCTAGCTTCAACTTGTCGGGTTCGGGTCGGGCGGGTCGGGTTCGGGTCGGGTCATAGCGGGTCGGGTCATAGCGGGTCATTTGACTATTGCGGGTCGGGTGCGGGTCGGGTTGGGTCACTAACGGGTCGGGTCATTTCGGGTCAATCAATTTGGCGGGTCGGGTGCGGGTCGGGTCGGGTCATTTCGGGTCAATTTGTCGGGTCGGGTGCGGGTCGGGTCGGGTCATTGACGGGTCGGGTCATTTCGGGTCAATTTGTCGGGTCGGGTTGGTTGCGGGTCGGGTCATTTCGGGTCAATTTGTCGGGTCGGGTTGGTTGCGGGTCGGGTCATTTCGGGTCAATTTGTCGGGTCGGGTCGGTTTTGAGTCGGGTCATTTCGGTTCTGGGTCATTTTGGGTTAATTTTTTGGGTCGGGTTAGGTCCGGCTATTCTAGTTAAGAAAACTCGGATTCGGATAATTTCGGGGTTAACTTGACTGGTGGTAGGGTCGGGTTGGTTTCGGGTCATTTTCTAGTTCACGTGAGTAGGTGGCTTCGGGCGGTTCAGGTCATTTCATATTTTCATGTAATAATATAATATGACAGGTTAGTTATGTCCGAGTTGTTTCGAGTTAAATTGATGGGTGTGGTCATTTAACTCATTTCATACAATTTGACGGTTGAATTCAATTAGTTACGGGTTAACTTAATGGGTCGAGTTTTGACGGGTTTACTCATATTCGAGCCTAAGTAATTATCATTTCATAAATCATAAATATTAGAGACAGACAATCATAAGACTAATATTGCAGATAAAAGAATTAAAAATATTAAATGCGCTTTATTTTCACAAATAAATAGTAAAGATATTTATAAATTTTAATAATAAAAAATATTGTGCTTTGAATCAAACAAAGATATTTATCATTGATTATAATTTATTTGATAACTTAAAATATTTAATTACTTAAAAAAAGATAATTTTATAAAATAAAGATGATCAAAACAAGACTATACAATGTATAATTAATTATCATTTATTACATTGTATATATTAGATACAATAATAAGATTACTAGTAAAGATAAATGAAATAAGAATATTATATGTGTTTTATTTTTACAAAGGTAAATAATAAAAATATTTATAAGTTTTAATAGTATTATATTCAATTGCTTAAAATATTTATAAATTTTAAAAGTAAAAATATTAGATATTTATAATATATTATATTTACTTAATTAGTTAAAATATTTGATTACTTAAAAAAAGATAATTTTATAAAATAAAGATGAGCATAACAAGAATAAACAATGTATGATTATCATTTATTACATTCTAAATATTAGATACAATCATAAGATTATTAGTAAAGATAAATGAAAAAAGAGTATTATATGTATTTTATTTTTACAAAGGTAAATAATAAAGATATTTATAAGTTTTAATAGTATTATATTTGATTGCTTTAAACATTTATAAATTTTACAAGTAAAAATATTAGATGTTTATAATATATTATATTTAATTAATTAGTTAAAATATTTGATTACTTAAAAAAAGATAATTTTATAAAATAAAGGTGAGCATAACAAGAATAAACAATGTATAATTATCATTTATTACATTGTATATATTAGATACAATACAATCATAAGATAATTAGTAAAGATAAATGAAATAAGAGTATTATATGTGTTTTATTTTTACAAAGGAAAATAATAAAGATATTCATAAGTTTTAATTGTATTATATTTGATTTCTTTAAATATTATAAATTTTACATGTAAAAATATTAGATGTTTATTGTATATTATATTTAATTGATTACTTAAAATATTTGATTACTTAAAAAAAGATAATTTTATAAAATAAATGTGAGCATAACAAGAATATACAATGTATAATTATCATTTATTACATTATATATAGTAGATACAATACAATAATAAGATCACTAGTAAAGATAAATGAAATAAGAGTATTATATATGTTTTATTTTTACAAAGGTAAATAATAAAGATATTTATAAGTTTTAATAGTATTATATCTGATTGCTTTAAACATTTATAAATTTTACATGTAAAAATATTAGATATTTATAATATATTATATTTACTTAATTATTTAAAATATTTGATTACTTAAAAAAAGATAATTTTATATATTTTCATTAATTATTAATTATTTTATATATATTCATATAAATTAAAAATTAAATAATATAAAATATTAATATTAATATTATAATTAACAAAAATAATTAGATATTGTAAATTTAAAATTGATGAACGTAGAATACTAAATTATATTTAAAGTAAATTAATAATATTAAAAGAAAAAATATAACTAAAACTTTAAATTTAGGGTTGTAACGTGAGATACTCTTGATACGGGGTATAGTTATTATTTGTTGGATTTTGTAGGTGATAAGTGATAAATTGATAACTAATAAATTATACTATTATACTCTTCTATTAAGAGTTTCTTCAAATAGGTGGATTAGTAAATGTAATGAACACGTTTTGAAAATCATTTTATAGGATTATAGCTGGATGTTTGTCTTTTTTATTTTGGTTTTTTATTTATTAATAATATATCTTATTAGGATATCATTAATAAATAAGAATGTCTAGGGTAAAATTATGAAAAATAAGTACAATTTATAAAATACTATATTTTTTAAAAGCTTTAAATGAATAATAAAATATATGTAATTTATTATTATTATTATTATTATATTATTATTATTATTATTATTATTATTATTATTATATATTTTGATGTCTGATCAGGTTAATATTGGGTCAGATCGGGTGATTGTCGGGTCGGGTCAACGTTGGGTCGGGTCGGCTTCGAGTCGGGTCAAAGAGGGTCGGGTCAATACCGGGTCGGGTCACTATCGGGTCGGGTCAATTACGGGACGGGTCGCTATCGGGTCGGGTCAGTAACGGGTCGTGGGTTGGGATCGGGTCGGGTCGGGTTCGAGTCGGGTTGATTATTATCGGGTCAGTGTCGGGTCGGGTCATTGTCGGGTCGGGTCTGGGTCGGGTCGGGTTGCTAAATTTTTCGGGTCATAACGGGTCGGGTTTCGCTCGGGTCGGGTTGGGCGGGTCGGGTCAACTTTTGCTAGCTCTACTCATCACACCAAAGCTACTAGAAGAAGGGTAAAATTGTGCTTTATAATAGGAGAAAATACTTAATGAAAAATCAATACATTCAACCTAACTAGACTCTTGAGAAACAATTATATCCTTATACAAAGGATCAATTAAGCCTTGAGAGTCATCTTTCTTCTTAAACACCCATTTGCACCTAACAATCTTCTTTCTTAGAGGTGCATAAGCCAAAACCCAATTCTTGTTGTGGTGTATACACTCCATCTCTTGTTGCATAAAAACCATTCATTTATCTATGGAGATAAATATATCCATTACACAAAATGGGATCATTATCACCCTCTACCTAACTAGAATTGGACAAAGCATAAGACACATATTCAGTATCATCAAATATATAAGGTAGTTTGATATGTCTTCTTAGTTTGTCTTTACCAATAGAACATGAAACAGGATGAGATTGAGCCTATGGAACATCAGAACTCTCTATTAACAATGGTGAATCAAGAACAAGTGCAACAAGTGGATCAACTAAAATATGCTCCACCTCTTTCTTGATATCATGTAATGAACCCAAATCATTTGGAACAATAATCTCCCCTTTAGATATGAAAACTTTTCTAGATTTAAGATTCCAAAGCCAAAATATATTAAAACTCGAGCTACAGCCCAAGAAAACACACTTATTAGCCTTATGATTTAAATTCCCTTGATTTACATACATATAGGCCCGACAACCAAAAAATTTCAAAACTAAATAATTAGAAGGTTTTCTATGACATACCTCTTAATTTGTAGTCAAATTAAGGTATGAATAAGGAGATTGATTCACCAAGAAACATGCACTAGAAATAGCTTTTACCCACAAAATCTTCCACAAACTAGCATGTAAAAGCATGCACTAAGCTCTCTCAACAAGAGATATATTGATACGCTCAACAACAGCATTTTTTGTGGCCTACCAACACAAGTGTGGTGATGGAAAAAAAGCCATTCTTCTTGCAAAACACATGAAAACTTTCTCAACAAACTCCAAACCTTTGTTAGTTTAAATAAATTTTATATGATGATTAGTCTACTTCTCAATCATAGTTTTCCAATCAACAAATGCATTAAACACATCATTTTTATGCTTGATAAAATATACCCAAAACTTCTTGGAGTAATCATATATTAATTTCAAGAAGTACTTGACACCACTATGAGAAGCAACTGATGAAAGACACCACAAGTTAGAATGAACATAGTAAATTATGTTGACCTCATAGGTCATTCAAGCTTATTTTGATGATAACAAATGGGTTTTGTTGCCTAAAATTATTTTCATTTTTTATATTCAATTTTATATTTGGAACACATAAATTAAGAAAGGATGAAAAAAGGTTTAATAAAGAAATCTAGACTCAAGCTTCAAGGTGCATGTTATAGTCTTAAGTTTTATGTACATATGACTTATATATTGAGTAGTTAGAATTTAATTTTTTTTTATGTTTATAATTCTATTTAAAAATAATTTTTAAAGGTCTTAAAATTATATCATGAATAAAAATAATATATAATTTTTTACACAAAAGGTTATTCAAGTCAGTCCTTTTTTAATCCCTTTTCTATCTTAGTTGACTTGCAAAATTCAACATAACTTCCATATTGTCATTTTTGGGCGAATAATACTTATTTAGAAAGATTAAGATGTATACATTATATTAAAAAAAAATTGGCACTCAATTTGGAACTCTATAGCTTAATTTATGTTTTTTTTTGTAAAGGTGTGTGGTGCTAAAAAAAATTCCACCAATCAACATGTTTAATATATATAAAAAAAAGCATTTTAGCCTCACGTTAAACACATCAATTGGTTAGTCAAATAGATCCACTGGTTTGGTAAATCAATCAGCTGGTCTAAATATCAATCAATTGGTATGGGAATTTTTGAGATTTTTCTACCCATTGGAATTCAAATATGGGAGTACTTTTGAAACCCAACGGCTAATGCCAAATCCGATAATCTTTTAAATCTATAAATAAGAGTTGGTAAAATTGAATAAAAATTAATAAAGCTTGAACAGCTCTTCTAAAATTTTCATTTTCATATCTTACAAAGAATCAAAGAGAGCTTTGATTTCATACTTTCAAATATGCATAAAACTTCTTTGGTGCTTAATATGTTGTTCATATTTAGCTATATTGGTCTTATACTTGTAATACTTATTCATATACCCTTTTTTTTTTTTTTACTTTCCTCACATTTGATTATACACTTTCATTTAGGTATTTTGTGAAGAATCAATTGTAAACACAACAACACTCTTCAAAACTCATTATTAAGAGGTTGTGTGTATCTAAAATTTCTAGAACTGTCATTGAATTTGTATATCTATAAACCTAGAGAGGTTAATTAGGAAAAGGTATCAATCATCTATTAGAGATTTCATTGAGATTGTCGGCTCACAAACCTAAAAGAGTAATCATCATCAACATATAATAACATAATATTTCAAAATCCAAAAGCAAAGACCTTTTGGTAGTGGATGCAGAGGTGCAATGGACCTTTGAACCGCTATAAATCATTATGTAAAATTTTAATTTATCATTATAATTTATTCTACCCTATTCACCCCCCTCTAGGGTGTTTTCAAAGTGATTTTTTGCTACTATGTGTTGTTATGTTGAGGTTAACCCTCTTGTGTTTTCAATACACACAATGATAACAAAATTCTGATTTTCTCACCTTATGCCCACATAAGAGTCATCTCTTACTCAAAGAAACCATGTTTTTCTCTCCCATATGACCAATTCTCATATGCCACAATCTAGTGACACCTGAGCCAAATAGTGATGAAGATAATGAAACAATTGCAACGATAATCACGGTACTAACAT
Organism: Tamarix chinensis; assembly: GCA_030549775.1. NCBI lineage: Eukaryota > Viridiplantae > Streptophyta > Magnoliopsida > Caryophyllales > Tamaricaceae > Tamarix > Tamarix chinensis. The sequence goes on from CM060177.1 coordinate 38,484,839, forward strand.
GCAAAACATATAAACTACCAACTTTCTTACCCTTCATAAGGATCAAAGCACCACGAATGATAGTCATATCTCCACCTACATCTAAAAGCTTGCATCCAATTGCATCAAGAGTGCCCAAAGATATAAGATTCTTCTTGAGATCAATAATATGTTGGGCACTTAATAAATTTCTTATCACTCCATACATCTTGATTATAATATTATAAATGCCAACAACCTTATATATAACATTATTTCCCATCAACACTTATCCACAATCATTGGAATCATATGTAGAAAAGAAATCATTGCCATGTATGGTATAAGAAACTAGAATCCATAATGAAGTTAGTCATATCAATAGTAGCAATCACCGCATCAAGATCACTACTATCACCCACAAAACCAACTTCAATGGGTTTTTTGTTATCATCATGATTTAAATTACGTTGGTTTGTCTTATTAAGCTTCCAACATTTAGATTCTATGTGTCCCTTCTTATGATAGTAATTACATATCTTATTTTTTTCCTATATAGAGTTAGATCAACCCTTTGACTTATAGTAGCACCCTAATTTTTAGGACATGAAAAGTTTGTTTAAAAGAGTTAATTGTGAAAGCTAAAAAAAAAGGAAGGGTGTTATTGCTACACTTGAAACAAGTCTATGAGATAAAGAATGGGAGGGCATGAGAGTCCAAATAAAACCAAAAATCAAATATACTAAAAAGATGCTAGATAGTCCTAGGATCTCAATCCAAATTACCAACTTTTGACTAAACTCAAAAGCTAACCTACTAACACCATTACCCATTGAAGAGGAATGGTCCGACAAAAGGAACCTATTAGTATAATAGTACTGAGAAACCCTTTATACTAAACCAAATAAAAAAAAGGTATGAAATACATACAAGGCATAAAAAAAACATAGCACAAGACATTTAAATATACATAAGAGGGATGAAATATGATGATCATTCATATAACCACATATGACCAAGGCTATATACTATTCATACTCATCCATCTAGAACAAACTAAAAATTACCAATAAAATATCCAAAAGATGTTCTTTGAAGTATAATTAGGAACACCATCAACCCAAAGCCAAGATAATAACAACATATCATATATCCCATTTATTTAATGCTAATAAATCTGATAACATGGGTAGGCTTATAAGTACGGACCAATAACAATCAATAACATCATAGGTAGGTACGAAGACTGCTACCAAAACATAGGTAGGCAAAAAGATTACTGCTAAATTAGAAGTAGGCACAAAGGCTACTACCAAAATACAGGGAGGTATAAAGACTACTACCAAACTACATGTAGGTACAAAGGCTGCTACCGACTAATCTAATAATCCAACAATCTTTTCCATTATTATTTAATCAAGGGGAGATCAATCAACTTGGAGACACTAAGGTACTCCAGTCATACCATCACCCAAGGCAACAAGATATCTTACCGACTATCAACCCAAGGATGTAAATTTACCTTGGTTATATTAGTACAAGAAGCTAACATAGTATCCTACCGATAAGAACACCTAATCTATAAGTATACATACTCCCTATTAGTCTGCAGAACTAAATAGAGTAAGATATAAGGCCTAGCTAGGGCGCTAAGGCACACTAGTAAAAATCCAAAATCAATCATGTTCTAAACCACGTCTTTAAGGTAGCGACCCCTAAAAAGCCACTATTCGTGATATCGAGGTCTTTCACTATAAATATTAGTATTTTATAATGGTGACCACAAAATCACATATAAATCACATAAATCCAATTTCCATACTTAATTATTGTTACTCATTTTCCATTTATTCAAGGTAACCATAAAAAAGATCATTAACAAGGCTAACCAAAACAATAAACTAGGGCCATCCTAGGCTCAATTATTCATATTTGGGCGCATTAGACCAAAAATGACCAAAATATCTCTGAGATTAAAATTAATACATTATCATTATTTTTCATTACTAATTCTAGTATATTTATTAATTTGTCATGAAAAGACTAAAATACTATAAGTAAATTAATTATAATTTAATAAATTATTAGATACATCAATTAACCATTTTTCCCTTAGTAATGATGTTGTACATAAAACCCTAGCATGCATATCTAATACATCCAGATTCACATAATTTTATGTTGAATGATATATAACACACATTAGACATTCTTATTAGGATAAATATCATAAAACATATAAAATGTCCAAATTACCCTTAGAACACACATTAATAATAATTGTACCACAAATATATCTAAGCATGCTCGACCTATTATTTTTCTATATACATATCATACATATTCATAAAAGTCATTCTTGTCATATTTTAGTACCTGAATTATTTTACATCAAATAACATGCTTATTTTACTGATTTTTATGGTAATAATAAATATTACATAATTATAACGTAACAAATCATGCTCAACATATTTCATACACAAAAACCTAATGTGTTATCATGAAATATTTATCAATTTAGTATAGTATAAATGTTACAAGGTAGCAAACATAATTAACATAGTTTAGACATCAAAATCTTAATGTGCTATCATGAGATATTTAAAATATTAGGAGAGTATAAAACATACGTGAATTTCCACAAAAATACAAATTAGCAGTATTCTACAAAAATTATAAGATCCTGCTAATAAAACTTTTATACTTAAAAATAATATCATAATTGCCATATTAATATTCAAAAAATATAATAATAAACTATTATATTATAAAATTACCAAAATACCATTACTTATTAATAATGGGTACCAAAATAAAGAACACTTCTTATGTTGCACATACAGCATGAGCTACACACGAGGGGGCTGATGGATGGGAAAAGGGCTGGGTTGGCTAGATTGGTTAAGGGTGATGGTTGTGATTGGTAGTGATGGTGGTGGCGAGGTCAAGACTGAGAGGCACAACTAGTGGTGGTTAGTGGAAGGATGGCACTGGATGGCTTGGTTGGAGTTTGTAGTCGTGGGTGGTGTGGTGGGACGAGAGTTCTAATGGGGATGAGATGATGGTGGATGGTGGTGATGGCTCAAAGGGGTAGTGTAGTAAAGAGGGAAGGGAAATCACTATAGAAGGGAAGTGGCTCGGTTGGGTGGGTTGGTGGCTGTGAGGGAGGTTCTGAAATGAAAGGGGGAGTAATGGTAGTTTCTTCCATTACTTAAGGGCATGTTATGGGGGTTTTTTAACACCCTAATTTTTACTACTGAAAAATTTCGTTTGCAGTGGAAATAACTAAGTAAAGATGGTGGGGTTACTGCCGTGATCGACATAATTATGGTTTATACAATTGTCCTTACATCAATCACAAGGCTAAAAGTTTAAAAGTGATACAACAAAATTAGCATCAAAAGTGAGTTTATAATATAAATACAGAGTTTGGATTTTTACTCCAAGTTTATAATATCAAAATACAAAAAGGGGATACTGTGGATCAAGAGTCCAAAAGGGATATCCTATTTAATAAATAACCCGGATAACAGATACTCTTCACCCGACCCCGACATAAATGGAGTCACTCATCCCAACATAAGGCGTCATAGGTCGAAAAATCATCTACCTGATCCTCTGAAACCTGCACAAAAGATCGAGAGCCTTCTACTCGTGGGAATGAGCAACACCCACAAAATGGATGGTTAGTACGCTACGTACTGATTAAATAAACAATACTATCAAAATAGGAATACAAGTAGCACATGCTTTCAAATTAAATGATAAAGGAATACAATCAAGTAACTAATCATCTCATAAGGCATAATACGATCCATATCCTTTTATTAAGTATAATCCATTTTTATTCTTTTATTTTCGATGAGTTTAGGTACCCCACTATTCTTAAATTTATGGGACAATCTGAAACTTCTCGGGGACAACACATCCGAGCCACTATTCTTTCTGGTGGAACGAAGGTGATAACATCTTCTCAAGGTAGAACACTCTTGAGTCACTATTATATCAGGTGGAATGGGAATAAATCATCTCCTCGGGGTAAAACACTCCCGAGCCACTATTCTACCTGGTGGAAATTCTTCCACTTTAAATCATTAGTATCTTCCCCATAGGTTGTAAAGGTATGTTTAATTTCACGATGAGTATGTGCCCCACTATTATCAACTTGTGGAAAGGTTTGAAAATTCTTAGGGACAACACACTCGAGCCACAATTCTTTCCGGTGGAATGGAGATTAAAAACATTATCTCGAGGTAGAATACTCCTGAGCTACTATTCTACCTAGTGGAATGGGATACATATATAGATTTAAGAAAAATAATCTTATAGCCCTACTCACATGCTCTTTCACTTTAAGTGATTAGCATCTTATTTAAGATTGATTCTCAGGAATAGAATGCAGTCAAACAGACATGCATGTAATATAGATCCAAACCCTTAAGTCCTATTAAAATCTAATTACACTTCCTTTAGTGTTCATTCTCCCATGTTGGTTGTTCCACTCATATTATATTATGACATCTCCCAAAACTCCATCATTAGTATCACACCCTAAAGATCACAACCTAATTCCCATGAGTTTGATTTAGTAATCTCATGTTGATGTTTATATATCACACACTAAAGTGTCCATGTCTAAATCCCATAAAATTATCATGACACTTCATATGAAATATTCATCATTTCTAATTTCCAATAGTTATTCTCTAATCTATGAAGATGGGATAATAATAATAACATCTCAAGATAACTTGTCCTAAACTTACTATTAAATATTTATAAACCCCAAATAACGATAATATCCTCATGAATTACTCAAGTTATTATTGTCATAATTTAATTCTCTGAACACATAATTATCAAACTTCCTTAATATTCCATAATGACCAAGTTACCCTTTTAGCACAATTAGCACCTTTATTTTATGAAAACTTATACCTTCCATACAAATTATTTTCCAAGTCCCCATTAATTATCATATCTCATGAGAGACCTTAAGGCCATTTTCCACAACTCATTCAACCCATATTTTATATCATAAGTCATAATTTCATAGTTATGGCATTCTCATCATTCAACCCATATTTCATACCTTAAGTTATAATTTTCACAAATATGACATTCTCATCATTCAACCTAAATTTCATACCTTGAATATATTTCCACAAGTATGATATTATCATCATTTAGCCATAGATGGATTTCCACAAGTATGATATTAACATCACTCAACCCATATTTCATGCTATAAGATGTATTCTCACAAATAAGATATTATTGTCACAATCATAACATAATGGTATCTCTTACAACTCTTATATTCTTTCATCATAACATACATAATATCACAAATTATCAATATCAACATATACTACATATTATAGCAGCAATATTATGAAAAAACACATTTATTCGAGCAAGCAATTATCATCGAGAGTCCTAAGCATTGAATAGTATCCTTACAACTAGGACATTGGACTCTAAGTATGTAAAATCCTAGAGTTCCTCCTCCAAAGATACTGGAAAACCACCTACAAAAAATAGTAAAATTATGATTAGGGTCTAAGAGTTAAACCGAAGGGGAAAATCAAGGTAAAGAGGGTAGACGTAGGTATAACCATAGTCCAATGAGAGATTGAGATGTGTGGATGTATAGAGGAATGTGTGGTGGAGCTATGGTAGGAGCTTTGTGGTGTTTGGTTGAGGTTTGGGGGTGAAAATAAGGATGCACGACCAAAGGAATAGGGTTGCATAGCTGTGCTGCAGGCGGTGCAACTTCTAGTTGAGAGAAAACAAAATGCGAGGCTTGGCAGTGTGAATTTGCATGGCTATGCAGAATCAAGCCGAGAGGAAAAATTTTACACGATCAAATGGTGTAGGATTTCATGGCTGTGTAGCAAGTGTTTTAAGCGTTGCACAGCAATGAAGCAGGGTGCACTGACCATGCACATTGCTATACTACAACAAATGAGAGGGAGAAGGAGGGAAAAGAGGCGGTCGTCAATAGTGGGCCGGCGACGGCGAGGGGGAAGGTTGGGGTGACCTTGGTGGTTGGTCCACCAGCTAAAGGGCAGTGAGTGGTGGCCGAGGTGGTCCACGGTGGGGGAAGATGGTGGTGTGAATGCCAAACTAGGGATATGAAGGGGAAGAAGAAGAAGAAATGGAGAAGAAGGAAAGGAGAAGGGTGAGGGAGCTTTGGTAATGGCTCTTTGGCACAAAATATCAACAGAGTGAGACAAAATCAAAAAGAAATAGGGAGAGTGTGAGTTATATATATATATATGCATGTATGCTTGTGTGATGACTTAGGGAAGGAAGAAAAAGAAGAATATGGGTGGCATGTGATAAGGAGGATGGTGATGGTTGCAGCTGCAAGCTGATAATGGAGGTGATGGATGTAGAGGATGACTAGGGTAGGGTAGTAGCTACAAAGTGAGGGTGATGATGGTTAATGGAAGTGCTTCATGAGAAGAAGAAGAAGAATGGAAAGGGGATGGGTGGTGTGCATGGGGAAGGTGTAGGTCTATAGGGATGGGAGAAGGAGAAGAAGAAGGGGAAAGGTGATGGGTGATGGATGAGGGTGCAGAAAGGTGATGGGTGGTGGTGCAAGTGGGTGGTGCAAGTGGATGTGCAAGAGTTGCAACAAAGGGGCTGACGGGAGAAGGAGAAGAAGGAAAGAAAAGAAAAGGAAAAAGGAAAAGAAGAGGAAAAGAGAAAGGGTTGAGGGGATTAGTTTAGGATAATTCTAGATTAGTGAAGGGTAATTAGTATTAGTAGAAATTTTAGTGGATTTAATTTTAATTTAAGAATTATGATTTATCAAAGTTAAGGTTTTTGGAATCAGTTAATGTTTTGGGATTAAGGATAGGTTAAGGTTAAAATAGGATTTATTGAGATTAATATTAGATTAGGGTGCTAATGATGCGGGATTATATTAAGCACAATATTGGGGTATTATAGTTCTAGCCACATGGGAGGAGAAGGGAGGAGTTGGGATTGCTGGCTAGAGGTTTTGGTGGTTTTGCTAGGATGGTGGTGGTGAGGAGAGGAGAAAGGAGGAGGTTGGTGGTGGTGCTGGCGATGTAAGAAAATTGAGGGGCGGGAAGAAGAAGAAGGATGGTGTTGATGGTCATGAGTGATAGTTCAAGGGGACACATAGCAGGAGGTGGGTTGTGGAACACAATAGGGGTTGGCAATGAAGAATCAAGGCATGGGTTATGGTGAAGGATGGTGATTGCACGCGATGTGGTTGTGGTAGGTGATGATGTAGAGGCGACACATTGTTGGAGGGTTGTGTTTGGTTAGGGAAGTGAGGCATTGAGGGAGAGGGTTTAGAGGAGAAAGCATAGGTAGGGCTAGTAAATGGTTAGGGAAGGTAGGTAATACGTAGTGATGGGTTTTGTATCAAATAAAAGATAGAGGGGAGAAGGTTATTTGTGCTGCATGTAAAAACAAATAGGGTCAAAAAAGAGAGAGAGGGAGAAAGGGAGAGGTTGGAATGATCAGGGTGTGATTTGGTTGAGTTGGAGAGGAAGGTGAAATGGTGCATGTCTATATGTATATTATAGATATGGGGGTGCAGGAGGTGTGTTTGGTAAGTGAGGTGTTGGGATGCGTGAATTATGGCTTGGCAGAGAGCTATGGTGATGGTGAAGGTTTGATAGATGGATAAGGCGAGAGGTATGGGTAAGTTGTGTGAGGTAAGGAAGGAGACAAGGAGAGTAATAGGGGAAGGACAATAGGGCATGCAAGGTGTAAATCAGGGGTAAAAATGTTAGGGTAGAGTAGAAATATTTTAATTTATTTTTAGGTTTTGTTTGGATAGTTGAGAATATCATGTATATAGTTATATTAGGAAAAATAATCCAGATTAGGATATGTTTAGCATGAAGGAAAAAAGATAACATAATTAGAAAAAATATTTAGGAAATTATTTGGATTACAGGTCAAAAGTCATTAATAAAATAATTAGGTCAAGGTTTAATGATTAGTTTTGAATAAAAAATGCTAATCGTCTAAAAACAAAGGTTGTGAAACTTTGAAGTGTTACACTTGCCACCACTTGAACCTAAAAAATAACCTCTTTCCAATGTTTTACCATGCACAAATAGACTGTCACTAGGAAAATCAAGAAACTTTGATGCTTAATGTGTATCAATCAAGTCTCTTTACACAAAGGCATCTTAATTAAAAGTTAAATCATCATGACCATATAAGATGGTTTCATGAAACTACTTATACAATGGTTGTAATGCCGCATATTTTTTAAATTTAATTTTTTCAAGTTTAATGATTTTATTAACATAATTTTATGAAAATGTTAAATTGTTTTAATTTTTATTATATTAATGGATTTATTAGTGGCTTTAAATTCATAATAGAACTTAGTTAATTGGTGCCATTGCGGGTCAATTGACCATGACTTTTATTGTAGTCATATGATTTAAATTTCTATTCTATTCCATTATCTTTCTTTCTAATTTTTATTATATTATAACTTCTTTGTGTGATTATGACTTTTTTTAAGAGTTATATTTTGTTAAAAAAAAATAAATTATTTCAATTATAAAATCCTCTTTAAATCATTAAAATCATTTGAAACAAATATTCTAACCATTGAATTAATCTATTTTTACAAAGTCAATAAAATCTTTAGAAAATTTTTAATTAAAAAATTGTAAATTATTTAATGATTTATTTTTAAAATTAATTTGCTTTCACTTACCCATTTTTATTTTATAGAAGATATTTTCTATAAATTATTTAAATTCATCTCTATTTCTTAGAATGTGATTTAAATATTTTTTTTGGGTAGCTTTAAATATTGTTTGAGGTCGTATCATTTATATTTATAAATAATATGAATTCTCATGATCATTAGCATTATCTTCTAAAAAAAATTATGAAATCCTTTAAATAGATTTTATATTAATTTTATATCTTTGGATATTTATAAAATGATTTGTGCTCAATTAATTTTAGATAACATTATCATTTAATATTTTTTAGACATTTTTTACTCTTTTATGTGTATGGGTGTTAATAAGAAGAGAATAACCTTCCTATCGACTAGCCCCCTCCCTTCTTTATCCCTTATCTTTCTTCCTTTCCTTTTTTTTCTTAATAAAACCCTACCCCAACCTCCTATATGCCCTCCCTTCGCTGGCTATAATCATCATTGAACTGGCAGCCACCATAACAATGCCATTCCACCAATGATGATGCTAACAATAGCAAGCATAGTAGCAGCACAGCTAGCAACGCATGAAGATAGCAGTGATGCACAACCCTATCGTCACCTCGAGTCAGCCTGGTCACTAATGACAGATGCTTGGCCTCCGGTGATGCTCCTCTAATCTTCATGAACCCCTATTTCATAGATTTTCAACTAGTATAAATTTTTCAAGCCCTAACTTATAATTTGATTTAATTTTTGTGAATTATCTTATAATAAGCTATTTTATGTGTTTAGTTATGTACATACAAGTTGTATAATTGATTTGAAGTGGTTAATCTTATTGTATGTGGTCAATTTATAAAAATTAGCCCTTTAACCCATATATATCTAGATTGTTTGAATTCATCTGATTAAGTTAGTTTTGATAAATTGATTGTATAATATGTTTTGAAATGTATCTAATTTCATGTTGGTAGCTTTAATTTAATAAAATTGATGAAATTGACTTAATTGGAATGTTTGGGCTTAAACTATAATTGGATAACCATGTCTTTGAATTGGATTTGGTTTTTTAGTTGTTTATGCTAGATGGCTTTACTAAACACTTTATAATAAATTAAATGTATTTTTTATTTTCTAATTTAATAAAATTTATAAGAGTCAACTAAATTAATATTTTTAGGTCATAACTCAAATCTAATTAAATTAGGACATAGATTTATGGTTTTTAATCAAATTGATTATATAATATATTTTAGAATATGCTTAATTTTAATTTTAGATCATCAATTTGAATATTTGAGCAAGATTTAACCAAATTTACATTATGAGCTTAAATACCTAAAATATGTTATACTAGGTCTTTCCTTTATTTTTTATTTAATTTTTTTTGATCAATTGATTATAAATTATGTTATAAAAAAAAGGTGTAACTGTAATTATAAACATTTTATTTAATTAAATTAATAAAATTTACCCAATTACATTTTAGTTATTTGTGTAGTTGTTTCCTCTAAAATTGATTTTATAGAATTATTTGAAATGACCATAATTAAGTTATAACACCTTTAATTTGGATTAATTTCATTAAATTGTCTGAATTTATATTTTGGGCTTTAAAACCCTAATTTTTGGGAATAGCTTTCTAAAATTTAGTTGTGGTTGATTCTTTCACATATCAATCAATTAAATTAAGTTTCTAACTTATCATTTGGATCAACTCTTTGAAATTGATTAGGTCGACATTTTTGGGTTGTAATTATATAAGTGGGTTTTGATAAAATGCACTTATTTTATATTATTCTATGTTTTGACTAGCTTTCTAACTTAGTCTTACAATTTCTATCAGCAATCTAGGAAAGTTTTCTTGTGGATCATCAAGCTAGTGATCTCCTCTCTTTCTTATTTTGTTTAGAAAGATTTGGACCTAAGTAAGTCTCTACTTATCTTTACTTATTATGGAATCATGAAATGTATGTCTTCTTGAAGTTGAAGGTGATAGGTATCATTTATGTATGTCATGGGCATATCATGCCTTCTTTGATAATTTTATGTATCTATGAGATTATAATTTTAAGTACAAATATATGTTAGCATGTTTTGGTGTGTTTTAATTATAATTGGCTTTAAAAAAATTTATAATTGGTTAAGTATGGATTAAAACTATGTGATGCCTTATGTTGGGCTTTTATGTTATGAAATTGGTGGTCTTTAATGCCACTTGGAATCATTTGGCCTTAATGTCACTTGGACTCGTTCAACTTTAACACTATTTGGAATGGATCGGCTTTAATGTCAATTGGAATTCATTGACTTTAATTCCACTTAGATTTTAATAATGAAATTTTATTATGTTGATGGAAGTGGTATAAGTGTTATTATGTGACACTAATCGGGGCTTATATCACTCAAACTAGTTATATGATTTAGCTTTGTTAATCACTTGTTACTATTCCGATGTTTTTCTCTTATACGCTCTTGGGTGACTTATAAGGTCTAAAGAGGCTCTCTTATATTCCATAGTGTCTTAGTATATTTTTCCCTTATAGAAGGTATGCATACTTAAGTGATTAGGTATCCTATGTATTGGTGGTCTAGTTATGTTTCTAGGCGGGCCACCTAGGGCTAGTATTGTTCACGTAGTAGACTACTTGTTATGGTTCATTTGAGTATTCGTTCTCAAGTTAATATAATCAAGTGGTTGTGAACACAATAATTGTAACACCCAAAAGTTTACTACTAAAAAAATTATTTTTACGTAAGCTAATATATAAACTAAGCAGATATTACCGCTGCATTTAACACAAGTCTAGTTCCTTAATATTCTCATATTAGTATAAGGTTAAGAAATACGATAACTTTAAACATATATAATGATAGAATGAGATGATAACATAAAGCAGTGGAAATATAATGTTAGGAGGTACACTCCACATACATACATTCAAAATACAATGAAAGATAATACAGGACCTAAGAATCCAAAAAGGGTATCCGGATCCAAAACATTAGCATTGGATAATGGTGACTCTACTCCCAACCCATAGAATAAGATCACTCAACCATAGACAGATAATCAAAAGGATCAACAGTCTCATCATCAAGAGTCTCACACACCTACAGGACATCAAAAACAAATTCTTCTTCTCTCCCAAATCAACGGGGATCATTACAGAGACACAATTGGTACCAGTACGTAATGTATTGGTAAGCTAAGTTATTCTACAAGCATAGCATTTACACGTTGAAATATGGTAAGCACAAAATAGACATGTGATAGGGTGATAGATGATAGGTAACATAAAATAATAACAATACTAAAATACTACAGGTTATTATCTTTACTTTAGTGATCAAACACGTCATAATAATCACACTGAGTACTCAAAAGACGGATAGAACTAGAGTAAACGTGACCTTAGTGGACACAACACACCTAGGAACCACATTTACATCTGGTGGAATGGAGACTAGTGTAAACGTAACCTTTTAAGGCATAAAACTCCTAGGCACCACTAATGCACCACTAATCCTTAAGTATGCATACCTCCTATAAGTCGAAGGAATGGACACATATAGAGTAGACTAGGGCCACCATAGTTCTGAACTAACTAGGGAAATAATTGATCAATTATAGTAGTGAACTCAATCCTAACTCATGTGATTCCTTCACTTTAATAATTAATGTCTTATTCTTGAAGATAGTCAACACTCATCAACAAGAGGTCACACTTAGCACTTAGATGAATTCATTCCAACCCTGTGTTATACCATAATACTTCTATTTATAGGGTCCAACAACCCACAACCATTAAACAAGTGATAAGTGATAAGGTCAAGATAATGTTGATTAGTTTCTAATCCAATTATTTAACAGGATATAACACGTTGAATATGGATATCAATTCTAAGTCACTTAGGTTGCCACTTAAGACCATCAAGCACACAACTTAGGTTAATCTTGCATAATTAATCAAAGCTCTAAACAATCCCTAATTAAATTATTTAATTAACCATATTAATCCAATATTATGCTTAGAACATTAGTTAATTCAACTTAAGGCCCTACCGCACAAGGATGAAGCATAAAACACTTAGAATGTTTTAAGCACCATTAAACATCCTTTAACTTATTAATTTGGGTTGACCTATCAAATGACCTCATTTATAGATAAAATTTTAAAAATTAATTAATTAACCTCTTAATGACTACCTGTCTAAAAATTATAACCCGACCCTACAGATTCGCATATAAAATGACGGATTTATCCCTAGGGTTTTTCTATGCTTATTTTACCTCCATATTAGTTAAGTTATTAAGGATAAACAACCACAAAAAAAGTTAACCAAACTTCCCAAATATGACCCTACTTTCCCTGGATAGAACCAAACAATGCCTTGTGAAAGTGGTGACAGAAATTACCATTTTACCCCTTACTTTGTTAAAGTGTGTCTAAACTTGTTTTAATTATATCACAAGTTATACAATTCCAAATTAAGACTTCTTATATAGAAAATTCTATTTGAAAGACCTAATGAACACAATGATGATGTTATTTTTAACAGTTACCCACTAGAAAGATGAAAATTTCCCTGGCAGAGAGTAAAGTCAAAATTCCCAAATGTGACCTAAACTCCAAATTCAGCCAAAATTATCCCAACACTTTAAATACTTATGACACATATTAAAACAACCTTAGAATAATTTTAAGCAACCAAGGACAATCCAAACATGGCCTTGAATGAGGAAAACTTAGGTGTTTTATGCTCTAAATTTCATTCTTCACACTTAGATTCATAATCTCACAATAATGCAATGTAACACCTAATTAGAACATAACATATAAAATATCCACCACACATAATAATGCATAAATTTCATATTATGGTCTAGCATGCTTTTAATTAACAAAAATCACATAGAAAGGGTACAACATTTAAGGCATAAGAATAGCAAAGAAATACTATGACATGCTAGGATATAAATTTATACCATAAAAGATAACATGCTTAGAACTAAAATATACAACAGCGTGCTCCACCATTTTTATCATACTCAAAATAAGAATAGAAAAATATTTTAAAAAACTATAAGGCATGCTAAGGAAACACCACATAATATGTATAAATCTCCATGCTAAGAGGGTAAGAATAGTTTACTAGCTAGCAAGTCTTGTAGCTAAAATAAGTCCTAAGATTCTCCTTCACTTAGTACCTCTTGAGCACATATTACAAAATATAAGAAGAGCTAGAATTTTATGATATTAGATAAGGGAAAATAATAAAGGGAAATTAGGGAAGAGGAGTGAAAGAAAAAACCAACAGAAGAGTTGTTCTTGGCTAGGTTTGGGAAGCTCCAAAAAAATAAGGGCAAAACCCCACCTAAATGACTTCCAAAGAAAAAGAAAATGATGCCTACATATATGGGTATGATGTAGGATAATTTGGAGCAAGTAAATGAGAAGAAAAGTGAGGAAAAAGTGGTAAAATCTGCAACACAAAACTACAGTAGCTGGAGCAAGGTAGAGGTGGGGAAATGAGTAACTTTGATGCTTTAAACCATCACCAACAATTAAGGTACCATGAGGTAATGTTAGGAGGTTGAAGTAGGATGATTATGACATGTATGTAACACCCCAAAATTCACTAATTTTTTTAAAAGTGGAAGTAATCAAATTTTAAATTAAAACCCATAAATTCTGGGGATATTACTGCCACACTTAGTACCAAACCGGTTCTCTCCGACCGTTTCAGTACCAAGTGTTAAGGCTAAAAGAAAACATTGACATTAGATTCAAACCAAGAGTTCATAAAAGAACTAGAAAGTATCATACATCAAAAATCAGAGTACGCGTAAAGAATTATAATTCATATCCAAAAGAAAATAAGCTTACAACCGATAAAAGGTTCATTTAAAATACCCAATACAAGTAATGAATCAAAAAGAATAAATTCGATACAAAATAAATAACAAAAGGAAATAGAATCACATAAAGGTTGAAATATGGCCACAACTCTCTCGGACTTTGAGCGAAAACATACTCAACACTCAGCCCCACCTAATGTCTCGCCCACCGACACAAAGTCAGAAGGGCATAATACTCGTGGAAATTAGCAGCACCCATGAAAAGGGTGATTAGTACGCTACGTACTAAGCAAGGTAACCGAGCACTAAGGTCAACACATAAAATCACATAGACCATGCATAAGAATAAAAGAACATAAAGACCATCATGATAACATAATATCAAACATACATTCAAGTAGAAATAAAAAATGCCCAATTATATTCCGGATTAATTATTTAATTAATATATGATCAGAAATCAATTCACACCATGCTTTTTATCAAATCCATGCGAGTATGGAAGCCCCCACTATTATAGCTGGTGGATAAGAGACAAGCAGGGCACAATGCTCCTACCCACTATTATTAGCCGGTGGATCGGTAACACATAGGGTATCATACCCTAACTACTATTTCTTAACAGTGGATTGGTTGGCTCCGGCACGCATGGTATTCCATTGTAAGTAATTAGTGTCTTTCCCAAGTATTAGCAAACTATTAGATTTATTGAGCCCGGAATCCGCCACTATTATAGTCGGTGGATCGGAGGCACATAGGATAACATATCCTAACCACTATTATAGCCGGTGGATTGGAGACACATAGGACTATGTCTCCTAACCACTATTTCTAATCGGTGGATCGGTGGGACCCGGCTCAATAGTCTTTCACTTTAAGTGATTAATGTCTTAAGTATCTTATTCAGAATCTTTCACCCTAAACACGCATGAATCACTTCCTTTACACTTATCCTCCAAAAGTCTTATCCCACATTATGAGACTCAAACAATCCTTGACCTTACATCCTCCCTCCTTATTTTAACTCACATTAGAACCCATCTCCCATATTCATCATCATACTTTATTCCCCAAGTACGCACATATTACCACCGAAACCTAGTTAGCCATATCAAAACCCTAGTTAACCACTTCAACCCTAATTCACCACAACAAACCATAATTAACCATTCCAAACCCTAATTCAGTCTCCTCCATACCCTTATATGTCCTACGTACTATTTTTCACCCAAAACTTCCAAACACCCAAATAACTCTTCTATTACCTTCCTTTCATCCCAAGTCAACTTTTCATACATAAGCTTTACTCCCATGCAGACTTTACACACGCCATGCAAACCTTCGAACTTTTTCATACAAACCCTAAAATCCCACGTGAAACCCTACATTCAAACATGCAAACCCTAATACTACCATACAACCATTAATACCACCATGCAAAACCCAAGATTATGTTATACAAAAACCTAAATTCAATCCACACAAAACCAAAGATTCATCCATACCAAACCCTAGAATTCAAACCATATAAAACCCAAAGATTCATCCATACCAAACCCTAGATTCAAACCATATAAAACCAAATATTTATCCATACCAAACCTTAAATTCAATCCATACAAAACCAAAGGTTCATCCTTACCAAACCTTAAATTCAATCCATACAAAACCAAATATTCATCCTTACCAAACCCTAAATTCAAACCATATAAAATCAAAGATTCTTCCATGCATGAAGATAGATCTTTCTATGCACAACCATAGATTAGAATCTCCCATGTTATGCCATAATTTAAATTCTCCCATACAAAACCATAAATTATATTCTCTCACACGAAACCCTAAATTTCCCATTTTATTCTCCCACTCATGAATCATTAAAATACTTAGGTCAACTCACATC
The DNA here is from genome assembly GCA_030549775.1 of Tamarix chinensis. NCBI lineage: Eukaryota > Viridiplantae > Streptophyta > Magnoliopsida > Caryophyllales > Tamaricaceae > Tamarix > Tamarix chinensis. The sequence goes on from CM060177.1 coordinate 38,501,246, forward strand.
CCTCGGTCAATTTATTTCCCCCATTCTCCTTTTTCATCCTTTCTCCCACACAAACCATATTAACATCCTCACATGCATGTCTTACAGGGTCATAACACAAATCATCACATATACATAATATACATGACATATAACAACACAAGAACATGCTTGAACTCCACGTCATACCATATACGAAATAATTACAATAATGAACATAGGATGTATAACATACAAGGCATTTAATGCACATCAACACACAATAGGCCTTAGTAACCCCTTATCTAAAGTGACACCGGTCTTGAAGCACACTCCTACGCCTCCTTAGGGTTTTTATAAAATAAAATCATATTAATAAAAATAATATTAACTAATTTCTAACTTTACTAAAGATATAATGACTAATAGAAATATTATAAAAGTTGATAATATAGGGTTGAAGACTTTACCATAATAATAATAATGATACTAAAATAATAATAGCAAAGATACTAAAAATAATATCAATGAGAATATAAATAAGAATAATAATAATAATAATAATAGTAACAATAATAATAATAAGGACATTATTCAAAAACAAAGTGAAATAAGGGCTTTGACCCCTTTACCAAAATAATACTAATAATAACATTAGTAAAATAGATGACAAAATTTAGTAATAATAATATAAATGAAATAGTAGTAATAATAATGATAAAAACCATAATAATATTGCAAAAATGACAATAATCATAATAGGAATAATAGTAAGGATAATATTTGAAGATAAAATGAAGTAGGGTTTCTACCCTATATTAAATAAAATAAACTTATTAAATAATAATAATAATAATAAAACTAATAAGAATAATAAATGCTAATGATAAAATAATGATAATATTAATAATAATAAGAATTGATATTTATAATACTACTGTTATAATTCAAAATAGGCACAATAGGGTTTCAGCCCTATATAGAATAATAATACCAACAATAAAAATAAAAATAAAAATAAAAATAAAATGATAATAATATTAATACTAATCGCATAACAATAATAATAATAATAATAATAATAATAATAATAATCACATATTATTATTAATAATAGTAATAATAAAAATAATAAGAATAATAATGATAAAATCGAAATAAAAATTACAATAGGGCTTCGGCCCTCAATAGAAATAATAATAATAATAACGATGATGATGATAATAATAATAATAATAGTAATAACAATAATAATAGAAATATTAATAATAGTAATAGTAATATATTTCAAATAAATGAAATAAAATAAAATAAATCTTGTAAAAATAGGGAAAAGGGTTGAGAGGGTCTAGGGTTCAACCTTAGGTTGGAGGTGATAGGCGGCACCGGCGGTGGCCGGAAAAAGAGAAAAAAAAGGAAAAAAGTTAAATGCTGGGAAAAGGAGAGGTAGAATGGAGGTGGGTGATGGGGTGTTTAAGACTGCCTAGAGGGAGAGGAGTTGTATGAGGGTGGCGGCGCACGACGGCGGCGGTCGTGGCCGAATGGGGAGGAAGGAGAGAAAGAGAGGAGGAGAGGAAGGGAGAGGAAAAGAAAGGTAGGGGAGATAGAGGGTGGTCTTCAGCACAATTTGGGAGGTGAAAGAAGCGGCGGCAGCGGCAAAAGAGGTGGCTAATGGTGGTTCGAAAGGCGACAGAGGTAGAAGAGAGGGTTGAACGGGAGAGCTACTTTGCACAGCTAGGGTGGCTTGTGTAGGAAGAATCGAGGGATATGGGATGTTTGGTTAGCTAGAGGGCGGTTCAAGGAAGAGTTTGGTGGCCAGAGATGGTGGCGAAGTTGGTCGGAGGTGGCGTATGAGGCATTTAAAGGGGCGGAGGCGAAAAAAAATGATTTCTGGATTGGAGACCAAAAACTCGATACAAGGCAGCTTACAAGGGTATTTATAGATTTTAGAAGGGAGGTTAGGGTTTTTTGGGTCGACTACGGGGTAAGGCAGGTAAGCTTACGGTTTTCGGCAGCGAGGTTGGCCAGTGGCAGCAATTTTGGGCACGGGGCTGCATAGGGAAAAGGGGGGGGAAATCGCGCCAAAAGGGGTAGAGTTGGTTGGGTGAAAATGGTTGGCGAGTTAGGGGGAGGAGAGAGAGAAGAAAAGTCCGGTCAATAGGGTGTGATAGGCGGTGGAATTTTTGGCTGGTAGTTGTAGTGGAGTTACAGTCGACGGCATTGGGGGAGGAAGGAAGAAGAAGAAAGAAAGGTGGGGCGGATCGACGGTTTGCAGAAGAAAGAAAGAAAGGAAAAGAACGGTGGACCAGACGGTTGAGGGCGAGGGTTAAGGTTCATTAAATAAAACGACGCGCTTTGGGGAGAAAAGGGAAGAAACGCAGCGTGTTGGCTGCCGAAGGAAGATTAAAAGAAAGAAATGGGAGTGGGCTGCAAATGAAGGAAGAAAGGGGAGAGGGATCTGGGCTGTTGGGCTGGCCCAGGTCGGTAGAGGAGAAAAAAAGAAAAGGAAAGAAGAAGAAAGAAAAAGAAAGAAAGAAAAGGAAAAAGGAAAAATAATGGGTTGGGTTAATTAAATTAATTAGGATATTTAGGATATTTAAAAATATAATATTTAAATAAAAAAATTTAAATCCCTTTTTAAGCTAAATTAGGATTTTTTAAATGTTTTTCATAAATTCCATTTTTATTAGCAAAACACCCTAATTTTCTCCAATTAAATTATTTATAAAATTAATATTAATTTGGAAATATTTTCTCCTTCTTATTTTAAATAAAATAATTTATTTAATTAATTCCCAAAATAAAATCATTAATTAGCTAAAATATCCAAATTTCTCCTAATTATAATATTTATAAATTTCCTCTTGATTTTCCCTAATTAATTTTCGTTTATTTTAATAAAAATAATTAATTTAATTAATTTTTCTAATAAAATCTTATTTAACTATAATTTTAAAAATTAGAATTTTTGGGACATTTTAATGTAAAAATGGAAGAAAAACTGATTGGGAAAATGGGGTAAAATGGCACAAGTTGGCAGCACCATTAGGAAAGGAGAAGAAGGGAGCAAGGTTCCAAAGTTTGCTAGTGTATGTGGGTTTAGCTTATGTAAAATAATGCAATGTAAAGGAGTGAAAAGAGGGGGGATTGGAGTCAGGTCTAGGACAAAATGGCATGATTTCATATCTGCCATTGTGTAATAAAGCTCACTTGAAGGAAAGGCTAACAGTAGGTTTCTTTTAAATACAACTATGTGATGATTAAGGTGTACTTTAGGTGAGAAATTTGGTTAACCCAAAGTGAACCAATGATGTTAGATTTTTAGTTTAGTCATACCTTTTTTAGGACTAGAGTTGACAAAAGTTGACCCGACCTGACCCGACTTGCCCAACCTAACTCGACCTAACCCGAGCGAAACCCAATCCGATAAAACCCACAAAGTTTAGCAACCCAATCCGACCCAAACTAGACTAGACCCGACACAGACCGGATAAAAAATAACCTAATCTAGACCCGACCCGACATAATTGCAACCCATGACTCATCATAGACTCGACCTAATAGTGACCCAACCTGGTATGGTATTAACCCGACTCGCTATTGACCCTAGCCGAAGTCAATTCAACCCGACATCGACCCCATTCGATGTTGACCCGACCCGACCAGACCAAACATCAAAATCTCTTATAATAATAATAAGCTACGCATATTTTATTATTTATTTAAAGCTTTTACAAATATAGTGTTTTATAAATTGTGCTTATTTTTCATATTTTTACCCTATACATTCTTATTTAATAATGATATCAAAATATATTTTTCCACACAAAAATATAACATTAAGAATTTATAATAATAATATAATAAATAAGTAACAATTAATTACATGCTTATATGAAATCAAACTTAATATTTACTTATGAGGTTAATGAGTTTGAGTAATTTTGGTGGTGACAGTGTATATTAGATAATATTTTTATTTATCTTCTTTGCCTAACTACTTTTATAAGTTCATAACTTGTAAATACACACATGTCCTATAATATTAAATGAACATATGTACATAATCATTAATATCACTCAACTAGAAAATTATTGATTTATTATATTATATGTTATTAGTTATGGTATAAAATAACATTTTTTTTCTCTCTAATTCCATTATCCATGACATGTATATTAACCTAACAACTAACAAGTATCAATCTATTATTCGAATCATTTTGATCATTACTTCATTTTTTTATATAAAATAAAATAAAATAGTTTATGTATTAGTAAACTCATTTAACTTGACAAATGAAAACATCTTTTAAAATTTTCCAACATCTTCCTTAACAAATAAGATATATTATTGAAAAATAAAAAACTAAAATAAAAATGCAAACATCCAGCTGCAAGCCTGTAGAATAATTTCCAAAAAGTCTTCCATTACATCGCTCTATTTAAAGAAGCTCTTAATAGAAGAGCATAGTAGTGTCCTTTATCACCCACAAAATCCAACAAGCAATAGCTATGTCCAACAATAACTTAACAAAATTAGAAGATCCATAAAATTCTCCGATAACATCCATAATTCATACATAAATTATAAATTTACAAGTTATAGCTTATAGGTTGTATAGATAAAAAAAATAATAATAAATAAATAAAGATCAAAATGACCTTCAAGCACAAAATAGTAGTCTTATGATTGTCTCTAATATTTACAATGTAATAAGTGATAATTATACATTGTATAGTCATATTATGATCACCTTTATTTTATAAAATTATCTTTTTTTAAGTAGTCAAATAAATGATAAATATCTTTATTAGATTGAATCATACAATTTTTTTATTATTAAAATTTATAAATATCTTTATTACTTACTTGTGAAAATAAAATGCATATAATATTCTTATTTTATTTATCTGTACTTGTAATCTTATGATTGTCTATAATATTTACAATGTAATAAATGATAATTTTATATCGTATAGTCATATTATGATCACTTATATTTTATAAAATTATCTTTTTTTAAGTAATTAAATATTTTAAGTAATCAAATAAATGATAATAAATGATAAATATCTTTGCTAGCTTAAATCATGCAATATATTTTATTGTTAAAATTTATAAATATCTTTATTATTTACTTGTGAAAATAAAGCGTATCTAATATTCTTATTTCATTTATCTGTACTAGTAATCTTATGATTGTCTTTAATATTTACAATATAATAAATGATAATTACCTAGACCCGAACTTGACTCAACCCATCAAAATTCGACCCGGCCGACCCATCAAGTTAACTTGTAACTACTCAAACCTAACCCGTCAAATTGTATGAAATGGTGCGACCCATCAAGTTAACCCAATACAACTCGGACCCAACGGGCCAACCCGTCATATTGCACAAAACAACTCAAACTGGCCGAGCCCACCTAGTTATGTGAATCAAAAAGTGACCCGAAGCCAATCCGACCCTACCAATCATGTTAACCCGAAATGACCCGAACTCAAATTTGCTTAACCCAAACCCGACCTAACCCAACAAATTAACCCAAAATGACCCAAAACTACAATGACCTGACCTGGAACTAATCCGACCTAAACAAGGCAATGACCTGAAATGACTTGACCCGACCCACGACTGACCCACAAAAGTCAAATGACCCAACACGAGGATGACCCGACCCGAACCCGACCCACCCAAACCAATTTCCACCTCTATTTAGGACCTAACTAGATTATTAGAGTAGTTAGTTAGATTAGTTTAAGACTAAAAGTGTAGAGAAAGCCTTAAGAATAGGCTTTTGCATAAAAAAATAGCAAATGGATTAAGAATATTAAAAAAATATAACGGAAGGTTTGGAATAAATTTAGAAAGAAAAATATATAAAAATATTTTGTTTCAAAGTCGTTTGATGCTCGATGAAAGAAAAACAAGCGAAAACAAGCAAAACCTACAAATCGCATAAACGCGATTTTCTACAAAATTGCGATATGAATGGAATAAATGAAGAATGACTCAAAATTTAATATGAATGAATTGGAGAATTATATTATATTTTTTTGATATGTATTGCGAGCCTAATTAAGTTTTAATTAGGGCTACGAGATTTTGGGGTATTACAATAATGGAATACACTAATTGATTGCTCTTTTTCATTCATCGATTTTATATCTTATTATTCTGTGTATGTCATTTAGTTTTATTCCTTAAAATTGTGCTACCATATGATGCATGTTCTTATCTTTTTTATCACATGATCTACTATTGTAATCACATGTCGGCCTTATGTGTAGAATATTATCTTCTAGGATAGTTATGTTCCTCAGTATGAGTATGTATTTTGTTATACACTTGTACCTGTATATCGCCATGTCCAATCATATGTTTATAACCATGAATCCATTACTGCATGTTTTATCATATGTTATCCCATGTCTTGCATGAGTCCATACATTATCATATGTCTTACATGACTCCTTGCATTATCGCATGTACCTATGTGCATCATTGATATTTATAACTATGATATTCCATATGTACATATATTACTCTAGTTATTTTATGCATGTCTTTCTCTTTTCATTTCAAGTATGAATTTTCTTAATACTTATTTGGTGGACAAGTAATGATATGCTATATACTTCATGAAATCGTATAAGTTGTTGTACAAGTGGAATGATGTATGTATCACATGTATACTTGAATATTAGTATTATAAGTTGAAGATTACCATGTTCTTATATGTATCATGTGTCCTCCATGAATTAGTAGTTTTTATTTTCTCGGTACTAACCCTGTACTAATACTACCTTTGTCGAATGGGTTATACAACAATCCACTAATAGTAGGGAGCAAACCTCCCATGCAAGCTTGAGATCAATTGTTATTGTTGGGTTAAAGACTTGGTCATTAAGAGAGTTAGTCCACCTAGATTTATTGTCCCTAGGGGATTTCTATTTATTTTTTATATCTACTTTAAAAAATTTCAAGTGTTATATTAAAGTTTAATGATGTTGTAACCAAATTTTAGCTTCTCGTTTCTTAGCTAAGATTTAAAATACAAGGTTATTTCACAGGTTTTATGTTGGTTTTATCAACAATAATTTTGTTCATTGAAATTGTTTATCTTCCATTTACCCTTAGATATCTCCTTGTGGAAGTTTATTCTCTCGGTAGGGATGATATTTAAGTTTTGGTTTGATTGGTCTTAGCCCTACATATAGTATGAGATAGATATCATACATTTGTCTTACACTAGGTTTGGTAGTAACATTATCCCTTTTCTATTTTTTTATTTCACATTTTTCTTTAAAATAAAATTTTATAGGAGTGAAATTTTAGGGTGTTATAATAGAAATAAAGAACATAGCAAAATCCTCATCATTCACAATCTCATTAATACTCTATAAATCCATGATGGTTGATGAAAATTCATCTGATTGAGGTTATAAAGGATTATCTTCCTCGAGATAAAGATCATGCAATCTACTCTTCAATAGTAGATGATCTGTAACATTCTTTATCATGTACAATGAATCCAATTTCAGTTAAAGACCTACAATGGCAGTCTCCTTAGCAACTTTATGGAAACTTTATTTAACGAGCATAATTAGATAGTCGGCCCAAACTTCAAATAAGTTTCATCCCCATCGTTCATCCAAAATTGTCAGTGACTTCTTCACATTTCCATCCAATGTAGTATGTAGACTGCACTTATCCAAAATTGCCTGCATTTTTAGTTTTCACAAACTAAAATTAACCAACCTATCAAATTTCTCAATATTGAATTTGATTACTATCATGAAATCAAAATGGAAACATATACTAATATACCCACTTTGATATCACTTGTTATAGAATATGGAACATATCAAACAAGAATTCGATCTGAATCATAACATGAGTAGAGAATAATTGAAAGCTAAAAATTGAATCAATTGAGAAAGTATATAGTAAATTAATGACACAAAGATTTATGTGGTTTGTTAAATCAACATGTATCCACAATAGATGACAAATAATTGATATGGATTCTTAATCTTTGAATTAACCAAATCAAATAGATTACTGATGGTGTAAGTGGATCTCCTAAAACCTTAAAAATTCTCTCTCAAACTCTTTATATGTCAAGAATTAATATAATAAAAAAGCATGTAAAAATACATAAGAAAACATTCCAAAAACAAGAATCGAATAATGTGACATGGTTGTGCCTAGTCTACATGGTTTAGGTAAGCCATTTTGTTTCTTGAGGCAAACACTTTCCCATTTTCTCCAATCCTACATGAACTAGTTGTGAAAATTTTCTTCTCTAGGCAAAAAAGGTGCACACTTGCATGTTTTCATGCAAGTTTCTTCAACACAACTGAACGACCATGGTAAGGCTCCACTAACTAGCCATACAAGCTTTTGCCATATGTATTTTACCTCCAAACATAATATACACACTCTACACATCAAATACACTTATTTTAAGGAAATATATACAGAAAATATCCTAAAATATAGTACTATCTGGTTTGGCATCATGACGTCCTTCCTTGTCATAAGATCATCTCATAGATTGCTTGTCAGTATATATGAGTTTTGCTCAGGTATTTGAAGCACATTATAACATCGTGTTGGTTCGTGCAGGTGTTAGAAAAGTTTAGTGTAGAATGGTGAATTATATAAGAAACACTAGGGTCTCGTGTTTGTTAACACAGTCTGTGTTTCTCACTTAATATTCTAATGTGTTTGGACAAAAGTTGAGAGTAAGGAAATTAACAAGGTGGTCCCGTGTTTTTGAAACATGGACTGTGTTTTTCCTTTATTTTTGAAACACATTGTTATGCATCATAGGATTTAATTTTTTATAAAATGAGACATGATTAAACCTAACTGTCAAGTCGTGAAACCCAACGTCTTCCTCTACTCCATAGAATTCTCCATTAAAAAAGAATTGTAGACTTGTGTAATTACTTGATTGATTTGTTTAATCATCCTACAATTACACAAGAGCATGAATAAAGATCTCTACTTTTTTCTTAATTGTTCTATTTTGTGACTGAATCCTCAACTTTTCATAATCTTGTTAATTCCAGTTTTTTGTTTGGATCCTTTCAATCCACACTAATTTCATAACAATTTTGTATCAAAGCTATACTTGTTAAAGATTAGATTGTCAGGATGGGTTCAAGATTTGATATTGAGAGTTTCAATCAATCTGTCAATTTTAAATTATGGAAATAGAAGATGCGGGTAATTCTAATTTAGAACAGATTGGAAAAAATAATATTTGGTCATTCAAAGAAGCCAGAGTTAATGACGGATGAGAGATTTGAAGAAGCAGATATGAATGCCCTCCCTACCATAAAATTGTGCTTGTCTGATGAGATATTACTAGAATTGGAAAAAGAATCAATTTTTGCTGCCTTACAGTTGAAGCTTTAGTCATTGTACATTAAAAAAAAGTCAGTAGCAAATCAGCTACTATTAAAGGGTTTGCTTCATGACCTTAAATTAGGTTAGGGTCAACATTTGAAAGTTAATTAGATGAATTTGACTCTATAGTTATGGATTTTCATAATATAGATGCTAAATTAGATAATGAAGATTTGGCTATTATGTTGTTATATTCTTTGCTTACTAGTGTTAAGCATTTTTTAGAGAGTGTGTTGTATGGGAAGAACGAGTTAATCCTTGATGATATGAAATCCATCCTACTACAACAGGATTTGAGTGATAGTTAGTTGACAAGTAGCAGTACTTCTAGGGACTCATATAGTAAGAGATTGGTAGCCAAGGGGAGGACATGTGAGTAGGGGTCTAGTGACAAGAAGATGTCTAGATCTAAGTCGAAGAGTTGGCAAAAGAATGTGACATGCCATGGTTATCACATAAAAGGCCTTATTAGGAGATACTATCCTAATAGGAAATCAACAGATATTAGTGATAGTGTATTTGATGAGGTTGATGCTGCCATAACTTATGGTAATGGTGATGTGCTGGCTTCCATAAATGGACAAACCAAATTAGCCGTTAGATGGATTTTGGATTCTAGGTCCTTCGACCATTTTTTCCCCCATAGAAGCTGGTTCCAGAAATATAACACTATTTGAGGTGGAGTTATTATCTTAGGAAATGGTTTTTCATGCAGAGTTTTTAGGATCGGGACTGTAAGGGTGAGAATGCATAATGGTGTGGTTAGGGGGTTGTCTAATGTTCTTCATGTTCCTAACATGACCAAGAACTTGATTTTTTTGTGTTCCTTTGATAGAAAAGGTTATTGGTGTGTCATTAAGAATGGCACATTGAGGGTCGCCAAAGGGGTTGTGGTGGCGATTGTGGGCAAGCAGGTTGAGACAATGTATGAGCTTGTTGGCATAAATATTGAAGTTGTAGTTCAGGAAACATTAAGAGTGTCTAACTCCAATGTTTTTAGCCTTAGTTTGATACAACTGAAACCTGGGAGTGTCATTGGCACAACTAGGGGGTCCTTATGTTGTACCTGGTCACATATAGATCGATTACCTTTTGTGAGCTTGAATTCCTTCTTGACAAGAAGGTGAAGTAGGAGAGTTTTTTGGGTGCTTCAAACTGGGTGGAGGTTGTTATTGATCTAAATGGTACAGATTTTTATGGTGAGGAGGAATCTACAAAATAGGTAGAGCAAGTGGGCATTATTTTAGCTAGATTTAGTTATATAGTGTATATTAAGGTTAGTAGTATTAGTATGCTGGATCTAGTGTTAGACTTAAAAGTTATTTTGGTTGTTGATTCTTCCTTATGGTATTATGCTGGTGTTGAAGAAGATATGTGGTCTCTTTAGCGAACTCATACATTAGTGTGTGATGTTTCACTAGTTATTCTTTTTGTTGTGTGTTTATGTTTTGCTTGTCGCAGCAAAAAGAACAAGCTAAAGACTTTAGATGTGCTCAAATCTAAAGTAATTTTGGTGGCTTGCTTAGTCATTGATTCATACTTTGTAGCTATGAGATGTTTGATGTATAATGTGATTAGTACTGACCTCTGTATTACTTTTTTTGTGAGAATGTGTGTCGTAAGTCTCTTGAATACATGTTGGTTAGGTGTGGTGCGAATTCAAAGGTACTTGGTATGTACAGTATCGGCTTGTATTGAATATTTGTTGTCAACTATTCTATTAACGGGTTATTATGATATTCGTTATGGTTTTGATGATCAGAGGTACACTACCTTGATAGTGTTCAATCTTAGAGGTTCTAAGGTTGTGTGTTTAGCTTTGACAGAGGCTTTTTCAGAACTTTGTATACCTTGATGGTTTGGTACAAGAGCTAAGGTTTGGTCATGGTGTTCTAGTCTTTCATGGTGATAGCTAGAGTGTTATCTATTTAGTGAAGGAATAAAATTATTTCCATTGTTCAACTAAGTACATTGACATCAAGTATCACTTTATCCAAGGTATTATTGATGCAGGTAAAGTTATATTGGAGAAACTGGGTACTTTAGATAATCCGATTGGTATACTAACAAAACCATTGACCATGGGTAATTTTAAGTGTTTTTCAGATTTGATTGGTGCTCATAGATCATGAGTCCTAGGCTAGGGTTTTTTTAGAGGTCTTTACATGTCATGTGTCACACATATTGCATCAAGGTGGAGAATTGTGAGTTTTGACTGGGTACTTGAAGAATAACATAATATGGTGTTGGTTCATGTAAGTGGTGGAGAATTTTATTGTAGAATGGTGAATTATATGAGATACATGGAGGTATCGTATTTTTTAATAGGGACCGTCTTTCTCACTAAATATTCTAATGTGTTTAGGCAAAAGTTGAGAGTAAGGAAATTAATACGAGGGTCCCATGTTTCCTAAACATGGATCTTGTTTTTCCATTATTTTTGAAATATGTTTTTTTGCCCTGTAGGGTTTTATCTTCTATAATAGGAGATATGATGAAACCCTAGCCATTAATTCATACGACCCAACTTCTTCTTTGCCATAGAATTCTCTATTAAAAGAGAATTATAGATTTGTGTAGCTAATTGATTGATTTGTTTAATCATCCTATAATACATAAGAACACAAATAAAGATCTTTACTTTCCCCTCAATTGTTAAGTTTTCTAATTGAATCCTAAATTATTCATAATCGTGTTAATTCAATTTTTTAGTTTGGATCCTTTTAATCCACCCCAATTCTACTATAGTATACTCTTCTTAAATGAGAAAAAATGGTCCAATGGGATCTTAGTATCTTGAATTATTATAGGGCATGTCACGCGTCAAATGAAACTACTAAGTATATGCTGGTGGTATGTGAATTTGGTTGATAGTGTTGGCATATGTTACTTACCTAGTTGGGCTATCATATTGACTTTACGCCTAGGAATTAGCTTATTAAGTTAGTTATACATAGAGGGAAACGCAAGAATGATGAAGTCGGTGTATTGTGAGCTACTTTTTATGCTTTAATTTTGATTAGGAGACTCATTCTCAACTATTTATCGAGTTAAAAAATTATGTTATAGTTTCTATGTATAAAGCAGCCTTTCATTCTTTAGAGTTTTAATTCCCTAGAAGTCTTTTTGATCTTGTATAGATGAATAGAATATGATGTATATAAATGCTTTATTTTGGTAATAAAAATAATTTCCAAAGCATGCATAATTAATGTCTTTGATAATAAATTTTTTTTATTCTTTTTCCTATTCCCCATCTCTATCTCCCCCCCCCCTAAAACATTTTCCCTAAGTTTGAATCCCCTAAACTCTCACCTTTTCGATCATCTTCCTTCCTCTTTACAATTAATATTTTATATCTTCTATTCTCTTTAATTGTATCATGAAGGGATATGGGAAGCTTATAAAGCCCTTAACCATATAATATTTTTAGTGAAATAATAGTGCAAGAGAAACATTTGAAAGGATGAAGAAATCCTCAGTAGTTCTCCTATTTTAGATTTCAACAAACCTTTCAAAGTATAAACAAATGCCTATGGTTATAATACTAGAGTTTTTGTTTTGGCAAGATCATCATCCATTAGCTTCTACTTTTAGGGCTTTAGGACTAGTTCATTATATTTTGTTAGCCTATTAAAGGAAGTTATTAGACGTAGTATTTGCAATGCAAAATTGGAATTCATAAACACTTCATTATTAAAAGTGAGTCTAAAATATTTGCTTGAGCGGAATGTTTTGTAGAAGGAAAAATTGATGGGGCTTGATTATGAAATACAATATAAGCAAGTAAAAGAAAACATAGTTGTGGATGCACTTTTTAGGGTGTAAGGTACTCAAATTTTATTAGTTATTTTAGATGACATACGATTTGATCTTCTAAAATTGATTCAAGATAGTTGCTAGACTAATCCCCATAAATTTAACATCATTCAAGACTCAAATAATGACCCTAATTGAAACAAGCATTATACATGGGTTAATTCCTAACTAAGAAGGAATCATAATTTGGTATTGTGGATTCAAAAATTTTAAATTCAAATTGATGAATTAAAGGATCCAAATCTCTAGGAAGAAGAAAAGAGATTCAAGAAAATTGGAAATGGAAATGAGAGAAGAGAAAAAGTGCATATTGTTATTCTTCTACTTAATTTTTGCCACGATACGCACTTTTATTTATATATAATGTAATTTTCATACACACGCATATTTATATAGAACTAGATAACAAATGTAACAATTAAGTACTAACTACCATGCCACAATTTATTAGTATATTTAGACACCCTTAATATTGAATTATTACAAACACCATATCACTTGATCTTATAAATTCAATGTGAAATTTTAAAGTAAAGCTTATGGATTATTAGTGGAAAAAAGAAAGAAACAAAAAAAAATCTTGGTTTGACTTTCTTAATTCTCTTTCTCACATTCAAAGCATATTTTTTTTACTCTACGTTTTGTTAGAAACTTTGTAGCAATGTTGCTATAGTAATGCATTTCACTGCTCTCATATATATTAGAGTTATTATAGGAATGAAAAATATCTTTGCTAGCACTACTCTTAGTCTCTCTTATTTTATTGGGTGTAAAAGTTGGTTATCAAAACTTTTTTCTTCTATACCTTTGATATTGACAACTTAAAACTTTCATTTTATTAGTACCATGAGAAAAAAATCATGGTAGCAATATTAGAAGATAAATAATATGAAGAGGTTGTCACATTATGGAATTTTTTTCCCATTATATGTTTCCAATTCTTGCTTATGGATCATTTAACTAAAACACTACAAAAAATCAAATTGAAGGCCCTACTAGTGCTTCTATCACCCAACATCACTCTATTACTCAATACCTCTTTATGTTGTTTGGTGATTATCTGGCGATGGGGACAAACAATAAAATGTTGAGAATACTATTCTAGGCATATGGTTAACTTAAATACATGTTTGATACCTAGAAGACGTGAAAGGGATTCCAATACGGGTTTGCATTCATGAAGTTTGAACAAGAAATGGATACCACTAGAGCAATGGAAAGAGACAATGGTCATAGGGTAGGACATAGGATCATATTGGTCAAGAAAGCGAAGTTCAAAAGGCTTATTACTCATTCCTTTGAGTGGAAGAGACCAAAGGAGTAGCAAATGAAAAACCACAAAAAGAGGTTATACTACAAGGAAAGTAACGGAGATGAGGTTGCTTACAGGGAGGTATTATGCCCCACTTGGGTTGGAAAAAGAAAATATTAAGAATAACAAGGCCCTATAAAGGAAGAAGGAGGGAATAATCAACCAAAGTAAGTGTTTGGAATGGTAAGTGAAGTAAGCCTTGATATATTGAACATAATCTTGGTGGGGAAAGCAATATCATTGTTTTCCACAAGCACATTGAAACACAAATTAACACTTAAGGAGTAATGGGGATTAAAGTGAGGCCCATGGGTGCACCAAAACACCTCCTTAAATTTACAAAGATTAGGGGTAGAGAGACTTTCATAGAAAGTGAGTGGTTGCTTTAATAGTACTCATAGTTAGAGGTTTGATCATCTGGAACAAGGAATGAATGGAGAGAAGCTTCGATTTCTATCATCGGATTGCCACTTTTATCATGGACATATGATACCTTCTTTAACATAGGGAGGGTATGGGTACAATAGTGTTAGCCAAAAATGTTAATCTATATGAAATACCTCAAAACCTTAATTTAAAAAATTATGGCCAAATAAGGATTTATTAGGAAAATTAATTAAATAAATTATTTTATTAAAATAAGAGGAATAAATTAAGGTGAAATCAAGAGAAAAATAATAAAAAATTTAATTGGAAAAAATTAGGTTGTTTTGCTAATTAAACTGAAATTGAGGAAAAATCTTTCAACAATCCTAAATTAATTTAAAAAGGGAATTTAATTATTATTTTATTAAAATATTATTATTTTAAATATTAAAAAATACAAAAATATTATAAATACCCCAACCCATTTATTTTTTTTCTTTTTCCCTTTTTCACTTTTTTCTTTTTTTTTTCTTTCCTTCCTCTCCTTTCTCCTTTTCTTTTTTTTTTCCTTTTCTTCCCCGATTTGGACCAGCCTCCCTCGCAGCCCAAACCTTCTTCCCTCTCCTTTCCTCCCACGCGGCCTAGGCCAGCATCTCCTTTCCTTTCTTACCCCGGGCCCATCTCCAACCACCGGGTCTGCCCTCCTTTTTTTCTTTCTTTTTCCTCTAGGCCGGTCAATCCCCTTATTTCCCCTTTCCTTCTTCCCTGATCTTTTCCCCCACTCCTTCCCCCATGCAGGCATGCGGCCTCTGCAACACCGCACACCAGCCTACCTCCTCCCCTCTCTCCCTGTCATTCCCTCTCCCTTCTTGACCCAATCAGCCCCTCTCTCTCTCTCTCTCCTCACCCATTCCCCTCTCCTCCTTCCTTTCTCCTTTCTCGAGCTGACAGGCCCTACAATTTTACAAGCCTGTACTGGCCATGCGGCGCCGACTGGCGACCTACCACACATTCCATCCTCTTCCCCCTCTATCATTTTCCCCCTTTGATGGCTTATAGATACCCTTCAACCACCCCCATTTGATATTTTTTCACTACCAAGAATTTCCCTTCCTTTGTGCACCACCGCCTGTTCAGACGACTGTCCCGTCGCCGCCACCTAGCTCTCCCTCCCGAACCACCTCCCAAAACACTCCCTACACCACCCTCCATTGAACTACACCACTGAACAGCCTTGATTCTCCCTACACAAGCCACCTTGGCCATGCAAAGTTAGCTCCTCAATCAACCCTTTCTCACCCACCACCGCCCTTCACGCCGTCGTCCACCGTCATTCCCACCACAACTACCACTCCCCCTACTTCCCAAAACCACCAGTAGAACCTCCTCTACCTTCCTTTTCCCCTACCTCCCTCTCCTTCTCCCTTCCTCCCTCTCCACCACCTTCGGCCACCACACTTGCCCCCATTTGCGCCACCCCTTTAACTGCACCGCCATGACCATTCCAGCCCTCTCAACCTAGGGTATCCTCCACCACCTCTATCACCCTCTCAATCCCCCTCTTCTATCCTAACCAATCACCTTTCCACCTTCTCTTCTCTCTCCGTCGCCGTCGCCGCCGCCGGTGCCGCCTGGTCACCACCATCCCTAGGTGGTACCCTAACCCCCTCAACCCTTAAACCCTATTTACACAAATGTTATCTTTTTTATGAGTAATTATATTATTATTCTTAATAATATTATTATTACTACTATTACTATTATTATTATTATATCATTATTATTATTAAATATAGCCTTAGAATATTAATTTTATCATTATTGTGAAGGGTCGAAACCTTGTTTTTATTATTAGTATGATTATCATTACTTTTATTATCATTTATATCATTATTATTACTATTATTATTATTAATTCTAACCTTGGCATATTATCACTTTTATTATTATTTACCATTCGACTATTGTTATTATTAATATTATTCTTAACCCTTTTATTATTGTTGTTACTATTATTATTATTATTATTAGTAGTAGTAGTAGTATCACTATCACTATTATTATACTTGGCCATATTATCACTAAGGGTACTATTATTATGATTATTAGGACCTTTATTTGTATTATTCTTAAGATTAGAACTATTTTTAATATCACTACTACTACTACTACTACTACTACTACTACTACTACTACTACTACTTTGTCATTATTTTTAATATTACCTATACCACTAATATTACTATCACTAATAGTATTATTATTTTTAGTATCTTTTTTGTCACTACTTTAGTATGGCTAATATTATTATTATTATTATTAACAAGATTTGGGTTGTTATTAGTATTATCACTACAACTATTATTATTATTATTATTATCATCATCATCATCATCATCATTAGTAGTAGTAGTAGTAGTATTAGTAATATTAAGCAATTATCTTTAATAATATAAATATTGCTATAATTACTTTAACATGAACATATATACCTCCTCAGACCTCTTTTAACTAGTAATAACATGGTTAGCTACCTTAAGAATAATAACCCTACTTTTACTTATAAAACTATTATTAATAATAGTAACCCTAATATTAGGCTATGATAAGGGTAAGATAGGAAACAATGGTAATTTTGGTACGAGGGAAATTAACACTTAGTTTTTCCCTCTTATAGGTGAATTCAGTCAAAACCCTAAGGAGGCGTAGGAGCGTGCTCCAAGACCGGTGTCATGTTATATAAGGATGTAGCTAAGATCAACTATGTATGTGTTATGTGCCTTTTATGTCATGTGCTATGTTATGTTGTGTACTTTATGATTATTATGACTGTTTACGTGTAACGTATTTTAGAGTTGAGGTATGCTCATGTGACTTTCTTATGGAATTTGTATAATGACATGTATGTTGTGCTTGTGATGTTATATGATGTGACCCTTTAGGACATGCATGCTACGGTTTTTAATAATATGATGTGGGGTGAAAAGATGAAAAGGGAAAAGGGGGAAGTGAGTTGACAAAAGAGATGTGAGATTGACCTAATTATCTCATGATCCATGAGGGGGCAAATGAGGGAGAATATGGACAAAATAAAAGAGTGGGATGTAAGTATTTTATGGGAAATTCTAGGGTTTGCATGGGATGGAAGGAGTTTGCATGGGAATTTCTAGGGTTTGCAAAGGATGGAAGGAGTTGCATGGGAACTTTTAGGGTTTGCATGGGATGGAAGAATTTTGCATGGGAATTTCTAGGGTTTGCATGGAATGGATGGAGTCTACATGGGGATGATCTTTATGTGATAAAAGTTGTCTTGAGGCGTAAGTAAGATAAGGGAAGAGTCGTTGGGGTGATTGGAGCCCTTGGGGGAAAATAGTATGTGAGTTGGTATAAAGGTGTATAGGAGACTTAGCTAAGGTTTGGGAGGAAAATCCTAATTGGAGGAGGTTGTGAAAATAAAAATAGTTGAGGGTGAGTGGAATATGGGGTAAGAGTAAAAGAATATCATGTGTAGGGTGAGTATGGGTGTCATGGAAAAGAAAGGATGGCAAGCGAAGAATGGAGAGGTGACATATGGGAAGGAAATGTGATAAGGTTTGGAGTGGCCAACTAGGGTTTCAAGGCCACATGTGTATTTGGGGAGTAAAGTAAAATGATTGGGGTTGAATTTAAGTGAGATGATGTGTTGGGTGATAAAGGAACTTTGGTTGTGTGAGTCAGAGGAAGGATGGGCCATATAGGTCCAATTAGGGTTTTAGGGAAAACCTTAAGGGAAGATAGTGAGTGGACTTGGATGGTATAAGGTGGTGGGCCTTTACCCATAATTAGGAGTTGGGATTCCAATATGAGTAAGTGGAAGAAGGAAAGGATATCAGGATGTGTTAGGAGGTGCAGGAGTCCCAAGATATGGGATGGGCCCTCTTGGGAGAATAGGAGTATGTTGTTGGTGACATGCATGTCTAGGGTGAAAACTTATCAAATAAGACGCAAATAAGATACTAACCATTTAAAGAGGAATATAGTTGAGCTGGGCTCAGACCGGTCCACTGGTAAATAATAGTGGCCAAGATCTGGGGTTCCGTGGAGACTGATCCACTGGCAATGATAGTGGTTAGGAGCATTCTACCCTGCATATTTTTGGTCCACTGGCTATAATAGTAGGGGATTTTGTTCTCAACAAACCGAACATAATTGTAGTAAGACATGGAAAAGACACTAAGTATTTATAGTGAAACACCATGAAATTCGGGGCCAGACCGATCCACCATTGAATAATAGTGGCAAGGAACACTTTGCCCTAGAGACCAATCCACCGGCAATAATAGTGGTTAGGAGCATTCTATCCTATATGTTTTCGGTCCACCGACTATAATAATGGGGTTACCGCACTCACATGGATTGATAATAAGTATGGTGTGAAATGAGTATTGATTAGAGATCTAAAGAATCTATTTATCCAGATTATAGCTCGGCCTTCATTATCTATATTGTTTGTATATTGTCTATATGATTATAGATGTGTTATATGCGCTTGTGTGTTTGGCCTTAGATGCATGGCTACCTTACTCAGTACATAGCATACTAACCACCCGTTTCATGGTGCTTCTCATTTCCACAAGCAAAGGGCCCTTGTGAACTTGTGCAGGTAGAAGATGTCATCTTCGATGCTTATGAGGCATCAGGCGGGGATGAAAGTTGAGCTTGCACTTGGCTTGGGGACCGAGAGCGGCTTGGCTAATTTCCTTTTACTGTTCTTTTACCTTGTATCGATTATTTTAATTTTGTTGTATCGTACTCTGCCTTTTACCCTTTTGGGGACTTTAATTGTGCACTCTTAGATTGCAAACTCCCTTACGCATACTTTGATTTCTGTATTTCAAATAATTTGGTTCTTCTATGAGATCTTATTTTAAGTTTGACTCATGATTGTCAATGATTTTTCTTTAGCCTTGTGGCTAGTGTGAGACTGGTCAGGGGTCGGGCTTGCACTAATCACGACGGTAAAATCCTCGAAATTCACAGTTTGTTTTCTTTACTTCCACTGTATCTTTTAATAAAAATAAATTTTTCAGTAGTGAATTTTGGGGGTGTCACACTATAGGATACCCTCATGGACTAATCTTGATAAGGATATTCACTCACCATATGAGAAAGATTGAAGAAGAAATAATATTCAATATTAAAGGGTAAGAAACCCATATTCAGGTCTTGGAATGTAGAAAACTAATGATCCACCATAGAGATACTAGATCTTACGACATTAACAATAGCTTCAACAGTGTCAGTAACACAACAAGGGTAGATGGATAGTCATCCAAACACATGATGAAGGATAATGATAGTATATGATTATTTGATAAGGAGGTGAACACCTGGAACAACTCACCAAGATGGATCTCATGTTTGGATGAAGCATTATACATTCCAGAAATAGATTTATAGAGCAAAAGGCAACATATTGATTTGAAAATGGTTATTGGAGATGAGAATAGATCCCAAACAAATCCCTCACCCCCAATTTATTAATTAAGTGGTGGTTGGTATCTCCAAAGAAGGGGAGGTGTGTGAGAAAAAAAATGAAACTCTTCATACTTGCATTAATGATATGGAGGTAAAGAATCGCACACAACAACTTTGCTTTAAAGAGAAGGATTCAGAGAATGTTGTGGTTGAGAGTAATAAGGATTTTCCAACTCATTATCTGAGCCATCCATTCCTTCATATTTTATGATTGTGTGTCTGTACAATTAAAGCTACTATAAGAAATTAAGAAAAGAAGAAAGCTAAAGTTGAAGAAAAAGAAGATAAGGCAAGTCTAGAAGAGGATTCATACAAAGGCAACTGGTAACCAAAAATAGAATACTAACCTAATGGAAGGCCATGAGGTAACTAACCCCTTGGTTGAAAAAGTAATTGATATATCATGTCAATTGGGCTTAGTAGAAAAAGAACCTAAATTATCCTTGCAAGGTTGGGTTGTTGACCTATTAGAGAAAGAGTGGTGTGAATGGGAGGCAACCTAACTCTAATAGGTTAGAAGGGGACATAGGAGATTCTAAAGTGATTGATGATGAAGCTTTTTTCTTAGAATGTTAGGGGAGTATATGCTAGGAGTAAATAGGCCATAGTAATAAGAGTGATATAGAAATATTAATGATGTGACATGTAGCAGGTAGCTATCAAGGCTAAAGAAATCCCACGTGATCTATTAATGATGTGGGAGTAAAGCTTCTTCAATTTGGAGAATTTAAATATTTGGAAGATCAGGATTGTAACATTCGGAAAAATAAAACTAATTGGACTTGAATGCTTGATTATCATAGTTTATAGACTGTGTAATATAAAAAAGAGAGTAGAATTTTGGATGGAAATATATCAATTGTCTAGGGTTGTAAAGGTTCTAATTCTATTAATTAGAGACTTAATTGAATTCATAGATGTATGAGAGAGAAGTAGAACACAATTTAATGCTAGAAAAGTTACAATATTCAAAGATTTTGTGACCAATGTGTAAGTGTTGGAAATAAAACCGGTGGGTGTGTATTTACATGGTTTAGGGGAAACTCCAAGAGCTTCCTGCACAAACTTTTATCATTCTGGAATGGATTCAAACATTTATGGACTTAAAATTTGAAGATCTATCTAGAAGTGTGTCGAATCATTAATGATAGACCAAAACGGTTTCTATTCATGAACTTCTGGCTGGATCATCTCACATTCATTAAAGCCACCAAAAAAGCATGGGGTAAAAATAAAAGTGGAGTTCCAATTGAGGTAAAACCAGGTCAAAGTAGCACTAAATAAATGGAATAAGGAGAGTTTTGGATATACTCAAGGCCACATTATGATGTTGTATACCAAAAAGCACAACACTAAGACCTTATAGATGAAGAAATACATGAGTGTAGAAAGGTACAGGTAAAATTGTGGACATGGAATAGATGTATTGAGCTCTTTGGGAAAAACATTCAAGGAATATATTGATCATGGATGGAGATCATAACACAAAACTATTACATGCATGTACATTATCAAAAAAGTAGAGAAATGAAATGGTGAGAATAGAGACAGAGGGTGTCACTCATGTACGAGGTGAAATGATAAAATAAGGTATTTATTAGGTTTTTTGAAAGATGTATAAAGAGAAGAAGCCCTCAAGATGAAACTTTTAGAATCTAGATTTTATGCCAATAACTATAGAGAGGGTAGAATACCTAGGCAAGCCCTTCACTGACGTAAAAATTGGGCAATGGTCTACCCTTATGATAGCTCAAGAACACTAGATCCTGATAGCTTCAACTTTCTTTTATAAGGAAATCTTAGGCAATTATAAAGGACGACGTGGGGAAACTAATAAAAAAATTGGAGATTTGGAACTCTCACTCCACATGTTAATTCAAAATTTATTACACTCATCTCTAAAGTTTCATGGTCTCATAATATAAATGATTATCGACCTATCAGTAGGTTTGGATGTCTGTACAAGCTCGTATTAAAAATCCTAGCCAATCACCCTAAACAAGTACTTCTTGACATGACCATCCCATTTCAGTACACCTTAATCAAATAATATAACATCATGGATAGTGTTATGGTGGTCTCGGAGGTCATAGATACTTGTATAAGAAGGAGAAATGGCTCATTAGTTGTTGAAATTGAATTCCATAAAGCTTATGACTTTATCAATTAGAATTTTATTAATTGGGCATTAGGTGCAATGAGCTTTCTATAAAGGTGGATGAGTTAGATGAGGGAGTGTTATGGGTTAGTAACACCATCGGTATAGGTTAATAGAGCCCAAAAAAATTGTTCAAACTTTTTGCGAGGACTACAACAAGGTGATCCCTTATCCACTTTCTTTTTCAACATCGCATTGGAAAATTTTCATTATGTTTTAAAAAGGGCGGTAAACCTTGAACTATGGAAGGGCATTTGAGTGGACAATGAAGGGATAGAGATATATTATCTCAAGTATGTTGATGATACCATCTTTTTCTACCTATTAGATGAAACTATCCTAACAAACTACAAGTGTATTTGTATTACTTTCAACATAATGTAACGCCCAAAAATTTAGGACTGAAAATTTTCATTTAAGCAGAAGTGTAAAATGTCATTAGATGTTTCCACCATACTCAAAATAAGTCTATCTTACCATATCATCCTTACATTAAATACAAGGCAAAAACTTTAAATATAATAAAAAAGAAGAAGGAATGAATTCATAATATCGATAAGATTTTGGAGGTTAACTACAAATATAATATTCAAAATACATAATGGAATACCCAACATGAAGAGTCCCAAAATGTATATAGGTTAAAGCAAAGGACCAAATGACATGACTCTATGAACCCAATCCCCATACATAAAATACAATCACGCATCCCTAATCAAGGTGTCATAAGAAACATAATCATCCGAGGGGTCCTAAAAAACCTACACATACTCAAATAGGTCCTATACTCATGGAAATGCGTGATACCTTATAAAAGGATGATTAGTATGCTATGTACTGAGTAAGTTAACAATACATTCAAAGAAAGGTCACATAAAGTTATAAGGTCATAAATAAAGGTAAACACGCATACATATTGATTCCAATCTTACAACAACAAGGGCATGATTAATAACCATATTATTATTCACGTTGAGTTTAGGGACCCCAACTATTTTCAATCGGTAGAACAATATCATTAATATACAAACCCAAGGCATAAATATCCTAGCCACTATTTTTAACTCATGGAATGGTATCATTAATATACAACCTAGGGCATAAATCTCCTAATCATTATTCTTGTCTAGTGGAACGAATAGGTACAACTGGTCCTAACTCATGTGGTATTTCACTTTAAGTGATTAATATCGTATCAATGATTACAATCATTCAAATGATTTATTTAATTTAAGTTTAAGAACCCCACTATTCTCAACTAGTATAATAGTATCATTAATATACAACATTGGGGCATAAGTTTTTAGGGCATTATTCTCATATGGGAGAATGGACAGGTACAACCCTAGGGCATAAATTATCTTGACCATTATTCTCGTCCGGTGGAATGTATAGATACAACAAATATTAACTCATATAATATTTAACTAAAAATAATTAATATCTTATTCATGGTTATTTATTTTGAGGTTATCATGAAAACACGCTGATAAAATAAATATTTTCTATAACTTTGCCTCTCTTTGCCTTCACTTTGGGACTTAATTTAATCTCTTTCACATATTTTGCAATGGTTCTAGTCTATTATTTACACTACTGCTTTCTTGAGTTTTGTGTTTCAAGAATTTTTATAAGAACGCCAAATCTGAGAAAGAATTACATATTTTCATAACAAATGACCTAGCATGGAAGGCTTTGGAGGAGAGTAAGTCAACCCAATATGTTTATGGAAGAGTCTTGAAGCTAAGAGAGCTGGAGATGTGCCAAGAAGTCTTGAAGAAACAAGAAAAGAGAGCTGCAAGGCCGTTTGCACACCCAACTGCACAGTCAGGCAGCACTTCCCTATGACTTTCGAAGAAAAGAGAGTCGCACGGCCAGGCAGTGCATGAATCATACAGATGTGTGAAATGACCAGGCAGTGCGTGTCTTGCACAGTCTTGCAAGATCCAAGATTCTATCTGTTTGAAAGCTAAGATGTTGCACGGCCAGGTGCAGGCACCACACAGCATTACAGCAATGGTTTCCCCCACAATCGACGTGCGCGACATGGCTGGTGTGATGGGGTTATTTAAGGCACACTTTGGGGACTTCTTAGAGAGTTCTAGCAGGGATTCCAAATAATTTTACTTCTCATTACCGAGCTATAGCTTCATGTATTTGTTTGTTTCCATTAGTTTCATTTTTTCGGAGATTCAAGTGCATATTCGTGTATGATCGACTTGAAATCAACTTTATTCTACTCTGATTTACGGTTAATTTAATCTAATTATTCTTCTTCGTATCTTTGTATCATTGTTATGCTTATCATGCTATGTATTTTGCTGATTTTCCTTAAAGATATGAGTGAGTAATCTTCTTTGATGGGATTGAACTAGGTCCGTTTTAGTGATAAATATGATGAATTGAAGTATCATGTCGTATGTTTGGTTCGTCTATACTATTTTATATGCTAGGATTAATTGTTGTAAAGTAGATTTGACGAAATCCAACCTCTTTAGATAATATCTGAGACTAAAATGTTGAAATTATTATCAGAAAGTAGCATGTGTATGGGAATTTAAGTAATCACGAAAGTAGATGTTTAATTCTTAGGGACTATAAAATTGGTGATGCTTAATGAATTTAGTTTAATTTCACGAAAGTAGTTGGTAAATTATATTAAGTACATTCTTAGTCCTTGAAAAAGGCTAATGGTTATAATTAGACCAATCGTTCATAGTTAACAGATTAAACTACAACATATTCATTGTTTCATCATTGATTACTAATTTAGAGACCAAAGTTTGATCCTAGGTTTCACTCCTATTGTTTTAGCATTTATAATTAGAAAATTTTTCATAATTATTCTCATTATCCGTTTACATAACTCTGATTCATATTGATTTAGATAGTTAAGATACTAAAGAAGTGTACTAAATTACGAAGTCCCTATGGGATTGAATTATTATAACGAATCTATACGCTTGCGGAAATAGCACAAAACACACATATATACATGAAAGGCACATCACCCAATATATCCTCCTAAGAACAAGCCATATTTTTCTAAGAAACTCTAATTTTATAAGTCTAAAATAATTTCTCTCACGGTACTTATTTTATCACCAAATTCCCTTAAAATAATATTATTAACAATATACCAAAAAATCAAGGGTTAACTCCAACACCTTACACATGCAATAATAGCATACCTTTAGACTTACAATTCATATTTCCCCACAAAAATCCCAATTTCACAAATTAAGTATAACTTTTCGTAAGACACTCAAAATAAACAACAAATTTAATGCACATACCCAAAATATTATTATCGACATCATATATGAAAATAAAGGTCCAAATCCCACCTCTTACACATGAATGAATAGCTTACCCTCAAGGTTACTATTTATCTTAAAGTCATTTTTCTCATTTATTGGACTTAGGCCATTCATATTCCCTCTAAAAATTTCACATAATATACTAAATCTATTTTGAACCAACTATCTCATTAAAATACCCAATATTCTTTTTTTAACTCATATTGTCCAAAATGCCCCCTAAGACAACTAAAACTCCCATTTTCCATGAAAAATTTATGAGTACCATTATAAATGATTTTTTAACCTCAAATACATTCTATCATCATAAAAATGTATAGCCATATATATATATATATATAATATATATATATATATATATATATATATATATATATATATATACTTAATATCCCAATTCATCTCTGCCAATAATATGAACAAATTTGTACTTTCACAACTTTCTTACTTTTTCAACATATGTCCCCACAATTCATATAACTCCATCATCCTAACAATATTTTCCATAAAACAATTACAAGCATGATAACACAAACAAACATACACATATTACACATAAAATCCGTGACTATGACATGTATCCTTAACGAAGCGTCTCCGGCCTCTAAGCACATAGGACTTATGATTCCTCCTCTAATACCACTAGGATATCACCTAGAAGACAAATTACACAATTTTAAACTTATTGGAAATTAATCTATGTAAATATAAGGCAAATGAGAGTGGGAAAAGGGGGAAGGAATAAGGAAAACCAAGACTATAAGGGTTAAATCGGCTGGGTAGAATTTGTTGGTGCAAGAAGGAGAAATTGTACTAAGTGTCATAGATAAAAAGGAGGGGGAATGGAAATAATTTTCATGGTAAAATGGTTAAAACAACACTAAGTGTCACAGCTTGGAAGGTGGCATAGGGAGGTGTTTTGGCGTGGTGATGGTGGTGTGGTGCTGGGTAGCTAGATCAGCGGTGGGTGTAGCATGAGGGGAGTGTCATGGGGTGTTTCTTGGTGGCCATAAAAGCATGCATGAAGGCAGGAAGTAAAAAAAAAGGAGAAACGAAGGGATAGCAATGGTGGTGTTGGATCGAGTAACTAAGGGAAGGATATGAGGCAAAGGGAAGAAGGCTTAACTCGAGGTGACAGGCAATGATAGAAGTGGTGGTGCTGGAAAAGATGGGGTATAATGAGGACAAGATAAAAAAATAGAGCAAGGATATTAGGGCTCTCAGTGATGGCTCCAACGAGAGGAAGATAGGAAAGAGGTGAAGCGAAAAGAGGGGAGCATGTGCCTACATGCGTGTGTGCATGAGTGCGTGCATGTGTGTGTGTACACATCGAAATGCATATATGGGTAAAGGGAAGGGAAAACTAATAGGAAGGGTTGGGTTTAAGGGTTCAAGAGGACAGGTAAAAGAATGATAAAGGGTGTAAGTGTTGGGTTGGCAGGAGTTGGTGTGGTACAAAATGTTAGAGATGTAAATGGGGAAAATTTTACCTAAAATTTGATGAGTTTTATCCAACAAATACTTAAATATATATGGATAAATGAATATGGACACGTATATGAAGGATGAAAAAAAATACCCGTCGAGTTCAGGTATGGATACAAGTATAGAATATCTATATGTATACCCATACCCGTATCCATATCTATACCCATTTACCTAATATATAACTACCATTTTTCACTTAATTTTAAAATAAATATATTATAAATTAAGGTTAAAATTGTTATTTGGCTCAAATTTAAATGGTTTTATTCATCGAGTAATAGATTTATCTGATGGATAATATTCGTTAATGAATAAATGGATAATCCATTAGTTAACAGCTATCTAATGGATATAGATATTGATATGTTAGTGGATACCCGTTCGGGTATGGGTATGGATTTTTTTATTAGGTACAAATACAAGTATGGGCATATCCCCCCCTTACATCCCTATAAAGGGTAGGCACCAGAGGTAAGAGCAGTAAAGGCACCAGGTGTGTATGGTTGAGAAAGGAAGGAAAGAGGGTGATGAGTAAGGAGTTTTTGATGCCCTTTATGGCCGAAAGGTGGATGTCAATGGAGAGAAAGGGAAAATAGATAAGAGATAAGACAAAAAAAGGAATATGATAGGTTAGCAGGCCAGGGAGAAGAAGGAAAAAGAGAAGAAGGAGGTGGGTTGAGGCATATAATGGGAGAATAAAAAGAAGGAAAAGAAATGGAAGAAAAAGGAAAGAGGAAAATTGATTGGTTTTAGGATTAAGTTTAGCATTAGGTTTAAATTTAGAAAAGTAAATCTAAAATTTTATCTATCAATTACAAGGGGTTAGGGTTAGGTTAAAAACTATAATGATCCAAAAATTAAAATTTAGATTAGGTTAAAATATTAATTATTTGATATTAAATTGGATAAAGTTTTCAAGGTATTACACATGGTTTCAAGGATAAGGGTTAACTTTCATAAAAGTTCTCAGGTTGGTGCCAATGTAGATGAAGCATGGGTAAGGTAGAGAAAAGGACAATTGATATGTCAATGTGGAACTCTTCCTCTCATCTACTTGGGAATACCAATCAGAGTGTCAGCATCAAAAGTCTCCTTTTTGGACCCGATAATAAAAATATTGGAATGTAGAGTAACAGCGTGGAAAGGGATAAATTTATCTATATGAGGCAAATTAATTAATCTTAATCAACGAGGTTCTCTATAACTCATCAATATATTACCTCTCAAATTTTAAAAATGTTGGTAAGTGTTACAGATAAGATTAATAAGATATTTAGAATATTCCCATGGAAAGGAGGAGATTTAAATAGAAAGAAAATTTAACATGTTCATTAGGGGCTAGTGGAGAGACCTAAGCAACTAAGTGGCCTAGGGGTTGGTAACTTGAGTCTAAAAATTTGGGCATTGCTATTTAAGTGGTTATGGAGTTTCTTGGCCAGTAGAGGGAGTATTTGGAAGAATGTGATTCGAGATAAATACAAGGTTTGTCCCAATGTGCCCCTATAATTGTAAGAGCCTCCTAAAATAGGGGGATGTTGGAGAGATATTTTTGATTCTATAATGAGTATTGGTGAATGGTGGTCTTTATTGAGATACGGTGTTAGAAAGAGGGTAGGGAATGGTGAAGCTATGCTCTTCTAGGAATATTTTTTATTCGAAGATTAACCTTTGAGATTCTCTTACCTTCTACTTTACTTCCTTTCTATCAATGTGAATATCAAGGTTAGTGATGCCTGAGTATGACTATATGGGGTGTGGACATTGTCGTTTCAATAGAGATGGTCATAATTTTCTAGGGAGCTTGAATTGACAATGGATTTATTAAAGGTGTTGAAGACTATTTGCTTGAACTAATATACTCCAAATAGGATATACTGGTGTTTTCCATCTTAGGGGGAGTTCACAATAAAATCATCCATAAAAACATAGAAAATTCCTAGTGTCTTGAGGTTCTAAAACAGGCACAAGGTTCTGGTTGAATATGTTTTCCACGATGAATTGAAGTATTTTTTTGGTTGGTGATAAGAGGAAAGGATCCAACTAGGATGTTTTTAAGGGAAAGAGGTTTACTATCTCCGAACAACCGCTTCTGCATTTTTTGCAATGTATAAGAAGAGACTAAGGTGCACTTATTCCTGCAATGTAGCTATATGGAAGTGGAAAAAATTTGGCACTAGTGGATAGAGTTAAATAGTATGCTAGGGTGCTATCCTAGAAACCTTATCTAGTATTATGATCAATGGTGCTCACTTAGGAGAAAGGAGTTATGTGGAAAAATATGAAAAATGGCCTTCTACGTTATTGTATGGTTAATTTGAAAGGACATAAATTAGAGGATTTTTTAAGGAAAGGTGAGCCAACAATCAGAGGTATTGAACTTGATCTTGCTACAGTTAATGTGATGGGTATTATCATGAATGCAAGCTTTTTCATATTCGGCTTAAGAGGTGGTGTGGACACTAAGTTTCTTTATCAATTTTACTACACCCCATAACCATAAAAGGTAGGTTTTCCAAAAAAACAATGGTAGGCATTTATTTAGGGTTAGCTAAAATGGAATCTGATGAATCAGTCTCAATTGATTCAGGTAAGGCTTCAATTGGGGGTGTTAAGAGATTGGAAAGGTAAGTGTCTTTATATTTTTTCAATACCTATCATATTCATGGAGATAAACAATGCTAAAGTTTATGGGATACATGAGATTTACAAATTGCTCAAATCGAAGGCTTAGATGAGATACTTCAAAGTAGAAATAGAATTAGACTCAATAAATGAAGTTAGATGGTGCAACAATCTAGCACAAGGACCGAGGGATTTTTCTTTCCAAATTAATTATATCATTACTACTACTAGTTTCTTTTTTATTCTATAAATGAGATAGGATTTTGCATGAGGATAATGGCTATGGTCCAGATCTTAGTAACTACATGAGAGATCAATGGAATGGTAGCTGATGTTGGCATCTCTCATAAGGGGTTTTGTTTCTAGGCTTGTCCAATATGATGGATATCTATGATCCAATAGGCCCTAGTTGATATAGGAGAGCTACTAGTACATGATAATGGATCTTGGTATGCTCTTGTAGATGATTTTGTTTCTTTGAAAAATTGTGCCCAAGATAGCCAAGTAATATAGACCTTGATTCAATGATGTCATGGGAGTCCAAAGTTGTGATAAAGCTACCCGACATACTCTCTAATAGTCTTTGTTAGTCCTAGTGTCTGTATTAGGTGGATAGGATTGGTGTGGTCGGTTCAAATATAGTTTGGTTCAATAAGCAATCAGATAAAAAGGGGTGTTGATTTCGAAATATATGGATTGTTATGAAGTATGTGGCTCTGAATACAGTATAGGAATTAACAAATTGGGTGAAAGGTTTGTTAAGCTATATTGGGTAGGATAAATATGATCCTATATAGCTATGATAATGTTTGCTTTTATTAGATAAGGACATCTATGTACTCAAAAGCCGGAGTTATAATAGAGCAACAAATTTAGTGTTGCACTTTGTACTACAAGGATATTGCTTAGTAAGTGATTGGTACACTATGGCATAACCTTCATAGAAGGTGATGGAAACCGGTTAGGGTTTCGCAAAAGGATCGAAGGTTTAATCGAGCGCAACGTTCGATTTCCGCCGGTACAGCCTAAGGAAATCTTTCCAAAGGAAGGACCACAACTTCAGAAGCACAATTGATTCAATGGCAGCTGAATTTAGAAGGTGAAAGATCAAGATCGATCGAGAAGAGAACGAAACAAAAGCAGAGAATAAGCGAAAGAGAGAATCGCCAAGAGAGAGAAGAGGTTGAGAGAGTTCGAGCAAAATCGAATGAAACTTTATTTCTGTCAAAAGTGTCTGTATTACATCGTATTCCCCTATTTATATGTACACAAAAACCGTATATGATACACAATACATACGAACGACGAAACAGATCTGTTGGGCCAAGGATAAGTGTCGAACAGCCCAAAACCAAACAACACCAACTGTAGTGTCGACCAGCCCAACGCAACCAACCACAAAAATGATCCAAAATACAATTAAGCTTAAGGCTTAATTTCCCATCAGCTAAAATAACTATAGCTAATCATGGTCATTAAGGATTGATTAATCCACAATCCAGCTAGTCCAATTTAAGGACCGGGTGGCGGATTATACAACCGTCCTAATTCCCATTAGCCCATTCCGACCGGCGAATGCATCATATGGAATTACAAGAATTTTAATAAAAAGTTACAAAAACTGTACACTCCAGGCTTAATCCGAACGGCCCAGCAGACATGTTCCAGTTCACAGAATCCCATAAGCTGCAACATTATCCTATTAATTCAACAAATAAGATAAACAATTGTAAGTAATTAATTCACCGCAAATTTCAAAATTACTCAGATATAAATTTACAAGATTCACATCATTCCCCTCTTCTTGGAAAGGTTTCGCCTCTGAAACCTGAACAAGTCCCAGAAATGGACTAAGGTCTGATACATTGAAAGAATTACTCACATTTCCAAACTTAGCAGGTAAGTCAATTTTATAAGCATTGTCATTTATTTTTTCTAAAACAGTAAAAGGTCCATCCCCTCTAGGATCCAGTTTTGACTTTCTTAAATTTGGAAACCTTTCTTTTCTTACCACAAATCCCAAGAAAACCACACTTTCCAAACAAAAGTTTGACTTAGCTAAATTAGCATAAAGTTGTTCTGCCTTAAATACATTCAAAATAATTCTTAAATGTCCCAAGTGTTCCTCTAAGGATTTACTATATATAAGTATATCATCAAAATAAACAACCACAAATTTTCCAATAAATTCCCTTAATACATGGTTCATAAGTCTCATAAAAGTGCTAGGAGCATTTGACAACCCAAAAGGCATCACTAACCATTCATACAAACCAAAGTTCGTCTTAAAAGTTGTTTTCCACTCATCCCCTGGTTTCATCCTTATTTGATGATACCCACTCTTTAAATCTATCTTAGAAAATATAACAGCACCACACAAGTGATCCAGCATCTCATCCAGCCTAGGAATTGGATATCTATACTTAATAGTTATTTTATTTACTGCCCTGCTATCCACACACATTCTCCAACTACCATCCTTTTTTGGCACTAGTAATACAGGTACTGCACAAGGACTCATACTCTCTTTAATGTATCCCTTACTTAACAATTCTGTTACTTGTCTTTTTAGTTCCTTAACCTCTTCTGGATTTTCCCTATAAGCAGGTCTGTTTGGTATGACAGCTCCTGGAATAAAGTCTATTTGATGTTCTATTCCCTTAATGGAGGTAATCCACTAGGTATATCTTCAGGAAATAAATCACTATATTCTTCCAATAGCATTTTCACTGTACTAGGTACTTCTTCAATTGTTTCTTTCTGACTCTCATAGCAGCCCTTAAAAACCATCAAATATACATTGGCATTTCTTTTTATTGCTTTTCCTACATCCTTTCCTTTAGCATAAAAACCAAAAGTGCCTTTCATGTCTTTTGTACTATGATCATTTCCCAAATTAGAATTAGTTAATTCCTTATAATCAGATTTAATTTTGGTTTGATCCTCAAATATTTCCTTTGGAGTCATTGGTGCTAAAACAATCTTCCTATCATCCTTTTGTACTGTATATTTTCACAGAGAACAGAATCTTCATATTTTCCTAATTTTAAACTCACTAGAACCTGTTGACTAACCTTAACATCTCCTAACTCATTAAGCCACTGCAATCTATATGGCTTTGGATGTTTAGTAGTGTTTAAACCTAATTTAGATACTAATAAAGTACTAGCAGCATTAATACAACTACCACTATCTATAGCCATGTTAAAACACTTATCATCAATTAAACATCGAGTATGGAATATATTTTCTCTTTGTAAAGCATTGGAATCAGGTAACTTATTACTATTTAAGGCTCTTCTAACCACAAAAAGATCCCTACTCACTGGTAATTCTACTTCATCTTCTAGGTCACTATCTCCCTTTCCTTCTACATTAGCCCCTTCTTCCTCTTCTTCAGATTCAGATTCAGATTCTACTTCCCCCGATTCTCTAATCAAGATATTCCTCTTGTTTGGGCATTCAGAAGCTATATGACCTAAACCTCCACATCTAAAGCATTTAATATCCCTAGTCCTGTTTGACCCAAGTACAGGATTTGCCATTACATTCTTACCCTTTTCAGGTTTCTGCCCTGCCTTAACCTCATTGTTTCTCCCTCTAAACTCTACTTTATTATTGTTCTTCCAGTTTCCAGAGGTATTTCCCCAAAATTTCTCCTCATAGTAGTCTTAAACCCAATCCCAGGGGTTTATATTGCCTAGATTTCTTCAACTGAATTTCTATTTTTGTAGCTATATTCACCATCTCAGTTAGTGTTCCACAAGGATACAGCTCTACCTTATCAGCTATCTCTGAATTTAGTCCACTCAGAAACCTAGCCATAGTAGCATCATCATCCTCAATAACTCCTGTCTTGATAATTAAAACTTCTAACTCTTTATAATAATCATCTACTGATCTCATTCCCTGACTAATAGTTTGTAACCTTTTATGCAACTCTCTATAGTAGTAACTTGGTACGAATCTCTTTCTCATTAAAGTTTTAAACTCTGCCCAAGTCTGTATAGCAGATTCTCCACACCTACATCTAGTTAACACCAAATTATGATACCAAGAAGACGCATACTCAGTAAACTCCACTACAGCCACTTTAATTTTCTTTTCCTCAGAGTAATTGTGACACTCAAAAACCAATTCTATTTTTCTTTCCCACTCAAAATAGTAATCAGGGTCATTTCTCCCATTGAACCCTGGTATGCTAAGCTTAAGATTATTTAAATTTCTATCTACGAATTCTAATTCCCTATCCTGCCTAGTGTTCTGTCTGAGCAGCCTATCACTATTGTGGGATACTTGATCTTCTAACTCTTCTAGATTAGCTATGGGTGGAATCCTAGTCCTAGGATCCATTGGAGCTCTTCCTAAAACTCCTGCTTGATTAGTCTCAATTCTGTTATTTTGCATTTCATTAAGTCTTACTTCTTGTTCTCCTAATCTTTGTTCTAGGTTAGCAGATAAGACAGCAAACTATGCAGTCATTTGTTCTTGAAAAGTCCTAAGGGTTTCTAGAAGGTCATTACTAGACACAGATTGATTCACTGATTGGCCATTATTAGACATGATGAAATTCAAAAGTAATTAACAATCAATCACAGCAGTAATTAATCATAGAAGCAACTGATCCAAGAATCACAGATAACAAACACACAAAAATACCACAGGAATATGGCTTCACAAGTATCAGCAGTAGTAGCAACAGTAAAAACTTTACTCAGAATAACTCACTGTATATGATAATTTGACAAAACTATCTCAATAATACGAAATAAGTAGGAAGGAACGATATTACCGCGTCCGCTTAAGCAATTAGTTCAAAGATTTAGGATGCCCCTCTTCTTAGAGGACTATCCCCTTTCTTGAAACCAAGATAGTTCGCCGGTTGTAAAATTTCAACCTATATACTTAACAATAACAGACAATTTGTCGAAGATGGAAAAATTAAGTATAGCAGGTAGTAGTATTAACAAGGAAATCACAAATCGAAGTTACCAACAACAGTAGGTCACGCGGTCAATCAAGATTCAGATTCTTGACCAAACCCTAGGTCGATTAGGGTTTTCTGTTTCAGACTTTCGAAAAAAAGAAACAAATAGTAGTCGAAATGCTTTAATCGCCGGTTTGGAAAGCAACAGAATCGATACTGAGTTCGTCGCTGCAAAACCCTAAAATTTCACACCTCAAACTAGGGTTAGCGAAATATAGAAATCGAATTAACAAAATGAAAACAAACTTAATCAAAGATACCAAAAACTACGACCACTCTAGAAAAACCGAGGCTCTGATACCAAATGATGGAAACCGGTTAGGGTTTCGCAAAAGGATCGAAGGTTTAATCGAGCGCAACGTTCGATTTCCGCCGGTACAGCCTAAGGAAATCTTTCCAAAGGAAGGAACACAACTTCAGAAGCACAATTGATTCAATGGCAGCTGAATTTAGAAGGTGAAAGATCAAGATCGATCGAGAAGAGAACGAAACAGAAGCAGAGAATAAGCGAAAGAGAGAATCGCCAAGAGAGAGAAGAGGTCGAGAGAGTTCGAGCAAAATCGAATGAAACTTTATTTCTGTCAAAAGTGTCAGTATTACATCGTATTTACCCTATTTATATGTACACAAAAACCGTATATGATACACAATACATACGAACGACGAAACAGATCTGTTGGGCCAAGGATAAGTGTCGAACAGCCCAAAACCAAACAACACCAACTGTAGTGTCGACCAGCCCAACGCAACCAACCACAAAAATGATCCAAAATACAATTAAGCTTAAGGCTTAATTTCCCATCAGCTAAAATAACTATAGCTAATCATGGTCATTAAGGATTGATTAATCCACAATCCAGCTAGTCCAATTTAAGGACCGGGTGGCGGATTATACAACCGTCCTAATTCCCATTAGCCCATTCCGACCGGCGAATGCATCATATGGAATTACAAGAATTTTAATAAAAAGTTACAAAAACTGTACACTCCAGGCTTAATCCGAACGGCCCAGCAGACATGTTCTAGTTCACAGAATCCCATAAGCTGCAACATTATCCTATTAATTCAACAAATAAGATAAACAATTGTAAGTAATTAATTCACAGCAAATTTCAAAATTACTCAGATATAAATTTACAAGATTCACATCAGAAGGTGAGGGCATAGGTTCATAATGATACTTTTAGCAATGTCTATTTCTAATATAATCTTATTTATTTATAAAAAAAGTATGTTACATTTATAAAAATTAATAATTTGTTGAAACACTATGGGAAAATATCGTCAATATCTGATATATTGGCAAATTATGGGAGTTGAATATATGATTCTTTGAAACCTTGTATTTTGGGTGTGTCATATATTGGGTAATCCAAAATTCATAAAATATTAGACTACACATAATATTAGGATCAATATTTTATTATATGGTTAAGACTTATAGCGGTAGAGAAACACTGAAATGCGCTCTCTTGAGTTCAAGGTTGGATTCTCTTAGCCCAACACTTTTTAGGTATTTTACTATGTGAACTTTGTAAAATTTTATGGCTTGTGCAACTCACTATTTATATCTTATTTGCACCATAAAACATTCTTTCCATTTCCTTTTATCCTCTTTCCTACATTAAACTACTTAATTAATGTATCAAATAATCATTCAACATTATTTATGATGTTCAACACATTGCATTTTTGTTTTGTTAGAGTGGAATTACAAGGAATTTTATATCTTCATTACATTCTAAGACATTTCTTAGTTGTATAATAGCCAAACATTATTGGATTCCTAATGAACTGGGGAACACTAGCACGCAACAAAATTGTAGGGCCACTTTTTTGGGATATATGCTACCAAAGAGAGCACTAAAAGTGGTTTTTCCCTTGAATTTTATGCCTTAATGTGAGCTGAAAAGTTTCTAGTGTTTTAGGTGTTTCAAGCATGAACAAAAATCAACAGAAGCATGATTGACATAATGAAATATTAGTCCAAGATTTTTATCTTAGTCATAGATGCCCATGTTTATTTTTGTCTTTTGATATTAATTATGTTATCAAATTATCTATTGTGCTAGACTTATCCTTTACTTGATGTCGTGTTTAACCTATTTTTTGCCACTATTTTTCTCTATATAATTTCCTGTGAACATCCCCTTATATATCTAAGTGATGATTGATGGAGCCATGGAAGAACATTGATTAGCTTGTGTTGATGATAGTACACTCTTCCATTAGAAACATGTACCCTTTTTTTGATAATGGAAAACCATATACCCTATTGTGTATCTTAATGTTGCCATCAATTTTTTTATGTTGGAGTCTACATTGGATTGGGATTTTCTTATGGTCATGTGTTTGTCAAACCACTCTTGTGAGTGAATTACAAGTCTTTACCTTATCTTATGACCCAAATATTTAGGGAATGGGTCATGGAAGAGTCTCAAGTAAAGTCTTAAATTTTTTTACCTCATGAGTAACCAAATTTTCTTGATGCTAATGATGTTAAAAAATAAAGGAAATCTCCATAATGAATCTACTAATGTGAGCATATTGTATGTTCCTATCTTTTAGAAATCAACCCATACCTTCTAACGTGGACCCTGTCTAGTGATTTGAGACACGAGTTTGTAAAAATGTAATTATTTTCTCCAACTCGAAACCTTAGGAACTATTGAGATGGACCCTAAAGGCATATTCACCTAGGGAGGCCTAAGCGTACTCACCTGAGAAGGGTTTCAACTCCACCAAAAATCTAGCTTAAGAGTGGAAGGCTAGGTCCTGACAATAAAATATTTCTCTATGATATTGTGTATTGGCTGATATTTTGTGATGTTTGGGTCAGCTGACATGCAACATAGTTAAAATATGACAATTTTAAAGAAATGGCATATTAAATGTGGATATATTGGATGATACAATACATTTTAGCCAATCTATGCTAATATTTGGTAGTATTTACCGATAGTTAGTGATATTTTCTTATACTTCTTGTGAAAAATAATATAAAATCATATTATAATAACTATAACATATAAAATATCATCTCTGACACTCTGATACTACAATTCCACAATCACATTTACAATCACAAC
This sequence comes from Tamarix chinensis, assembly GCA_030549775.1. Classification (NCBI taxonomy): domain Eukaryota; kingdom Viridiplantae; phylum Streptophyta; class Magnoliopsida; order Caryophyllales; family Tamaricaceae; genus Tamarix; species Tamarix chinensis. The sequence goes on from CM060177.1 coordinate 38,539,308, forward strand.
AATGGTTGATTCCACCATATAAATTGTTCAATTCCCTTGTAAACTAATATGGGACACATCATTCTCACCTCCTTTAGATTGCACACCAGCACACTGTTTTAGTTGGTGATCTATATTAGTCTATTTGGGGGGGCTTTGTACATACTTTTTACTAGCCTAGTGAGGTTTGCTTTGATGCCAGATGATAAAAAAAAACCTCGTCTAGCAATTTGAGACAAATTTTAAGGTGTATTTGCCTAGGACCAAGGGATAATATGCCCAAAGTCATATTCATTCAAGATGGACTCTAACTCTACCCAAAATCTAAATTTAGAGTGAGTGTTTCACTTTCCTATATAAATTGTCTAAAGATCCCCTCAAATTTTGATAAGTGATATATGAAATTTGTAATTACATGCCATTTATATTCTATTTAAATTGTTTTAGTTTTGGTTTTAAGAACAAAACAATTCTCGGCAGTTATTATAACACCCCCAAATTTTAGAACTAAAACATTTTGTTTAAAATAATTATTTGAAGAAACTAAAGTACAAGAATTTCATTCCACCATGATATAGGATATGAAATGGAGAGAAGAAAAATGTATAATGAAAATAGAGGACTAAGAGTCCATAGAAAGATAGAGATATTTGGATATCCATATCCTATACCAATTTAGATTATGCATTCACCAAAGGTAAGCACATTAAGAATAGAAATCAGCAGTCACCTATAAATAAATAAAAAGGTTGATCTGCTTATAGGAATGAAAAACACCTATAAAAATGATGATTAGTATGTAACGTAATGAGTAAGATAACACTGCAATCAAAGAAATGTCACACAAAGTCATAAAAGCACACAAGAGATAAATGTGCATATAGAATAACATATGATACAAAATTATTTATTGATTTCTAGTCCTTAAAATACTAATCATTTGACCAATATCTATAAAAATATTCATGTTGAGTTCAGGGATCCCACTATTTTCAATCGGTGGAATGGTATTATAAATATACAACCTTAGGGCATAAAACTTCTATCCATTATTCTCAACTGGTGGAATGGTATCAATAATGTACAACCCTAGGAAAAAACACTCATGGCCACTATTCTCAAGTGGTGTGATGGTATCAATAATATACAACTATAGGGCATAAAGCTCATAGCCACTATTCTTGTTTGGGGAAACGGACAAGTATAACCAGTCCTAACTCATGTGGTATTTTACTTCAAGTGATTAATATCTTATCAATGATTTTGATCATTAAAATGATTTATTTAATTTGAGTTCAGAGACCATAATAATCTCAACTATTGAAATGGTATCAATAAATACACTCCCAGGACATAAAGCTCCTAGCCTCTATTCTCATCCAGTGGAATGGATTGGTACAGCTTCAGGGCATAAATACTCCTAGCCACTTTTTTCGTCCAATGGAATTAATAGGTGTAACTGATCCTGACCCATATAATATGTTAATGTAAATGATTAATATATTATTCATGGTTATTTATTTCAAGGTCATCATGCAAACACACATGTAGACATGCTAGCACACAACCCAATATATTTCCCAAGGACAAGTCATATTCCCCTTAAAAAATTCCAATTCATAAGTCAAGCATAACTTCTCCCCTAGCATTCATTTTATCACCAAATTCAATACACATTCCCAAAATATTATTATTTACATCATATAAAAAAGTATAGCTCAAACCCCCCCACATCATATTATCATCAAAATATTTGGCTCTAAATTTCTTATATTGTCACAGTATTCAAGTTATTCTCCAACAAAACAAAAAATTTTGATGAGAAAACATGAAGGAAAACCAGTGTCGTGGTAAACCCACTAACTTAGAAGTGATTTTGTCCCTGAATAGGTGCAATAGGCTGCATGGACATCGCCCCCTAAGGTTAACACGCTGCTCTTCTTATTCGTACACTTGAGAGAGAAGAGTTGGAACTCTATACAAGCTCTGAACTAAAGAAGAGATGGCTGAAGAGAATAAATAATAAAATGCCCCCATTATCAACAACTACTGCTCGATGTGGGATGAAAATCAAGTAGCATCTACGACAATTAAAACTGTTTTAAAAGCAAAGCTAATTTTTCCATGTGGGACAAAGAGACCAAAGAAAATAAGGAAGAACCACAAAGCAAGATAATACAAAGGCCTTGCATTACCAACATAACATGCTTTTCTCACGATCTCTTCTGATCCAAAGTTAAGTGAAACCTTGTTGTGCCTTGTATCCAAAGTCAAGCAGCCGCAACTTGTTACACAATTATGACCAATCAGTCTCTGTAACGTATACTATAAAATAATAACTAAGGTTTAAGATATTATATCGATAAGGTTTGGTTTAGTGGTAAATAATAGTTTTTGGGTACTAGAGATCCTAGGCTCGAATTCCCTTCTTTCTTCCCTGAATATTGTAATACCTTTACATTACCACCACATATATGATAATTTGTACTTGCCTTTATAGACCTCCTATGAATCTAAATAACTAAGATACTCACTAACCGCTTTAAGTCCATTTTGAGCAACATGATTGGATTAAAGTAAAGTCAGGTTCATGTAGGAGTATCTCAATCTCACTCTTCTAATATTGAAGAACAAGAGTTAGAAATAGTATCAATTGTTCTTGAAGATCCTAATACTTCTAATATTCTGTTAAGTAACTATTGCCGGTATTACATATTTTTTTCAATTCATCAAAGATATCTCGTGTACAAGACAAAGGCATTATAAGGATTACAAAGTTGCATGGAAGATAAGGGCTATAAGACACAAAGCTTGATCACATATGATTATTCAATGTGTTACATATTTAAGGTTTTGTGTAGCTTTGTTATTTTAATATATACTTTGTAATGTTTCTAATTTGTAATTGTATCCATTATATATGTAATATAGGTGTGCACTCTAGTTGACCTTTGTTAATTAGGCCGAATAGATGGGTTTGGTTAATAAAAGTAAGGTAGGCCTACATGTGTGTGTGTGTAAGGTGCCCTGTACATTCATAAAAAAAACATCTGAATAATAATCTCAACATTAAGAGTTATTTTTTAGTCTCTTTTCTCTTATTCATTAAGTGAGAGTTTTCATGAGAAGTTGAAGATTCTTCTCTAGAGAAAAATAAGTGATTTCTCTATTGAATTAATTTGATATTAGAGTAGATCAATATCAAACTATCAAAGTGTTATATGAAGTCGAAATTTCCAACATCTTGGAACTAGAATTTTCTACCCAAGCCACGAGATAAAAGATCTTGCATTGTAGAAGATTAATCATTCATTATCTTCCACATCGCGGTATTATTGTACACAACATCAATATTGTGTATATTGTTGAAGTCATATAATGTTTATAATTTTTTTTAAATTAATCTCATAGAGAAAAAAAAAACATAATTTTTTTTAAATTCTCCACAAATAGAAATCCACATTAATACACTTTTGTTCAAAAAAATACTGTGAAAGTAAGTAATAAAATATAATACAATAGTGGTAAAATATCAAGTATATTATGTTGGAACATAACAATAGAAAGAAGCAAGAGTACATAATTCTGGATTATGGTGAAACATGAAGCATATTATGATAAAAAAAAAAACTAGTATAACATAGTAAAATATGAAGCATATTGCAGTGAAGCATAACAAGCAAGTAAATTAGGACTACATAATATTGAACTATGATGAAACATCAAAAATACCATAATGAAATATAAAATATATCGTGGTGAACCATGAAGCGTATTGGAGTATAACACTAAGCATACCATAGTAAAACATCAAGCATATCGTGGTAAAAAAATAACAATAGAGTGAAGTAGGACTACATAATGTCAAACCATGGTAAAATATAAAACATATCATGGTGAAACATGAAGCATATTATGTTAAAATACTTAGCATATTATAGTGAAACATGAATTATATCATGGTGAAACACTCAACATATCATGGTAACACATAACGTTGGAGAGAAGGAATACATGATTCATTTAACCTTAACCATTGTAGAAGGAATTACCCTTTAGGTCTAAAAGACGGCAATGGTCACTGGATCAAGGAACTGAGTACCTTGAAGATGATGGTTGTTAACTTCTTTCACTACCTTTATTTAGTCGAAATGATAAATTTCTTATCCATCCCCTTCTCCCAACTCTTGCTTCCTCTCTAATGCAAATTGTGAAATGCTAATGAGGAAGGTATGTCTGGCTAAAGTTAAAGTGACGGTCTTCTCTATAGGACCCTATAGGATTATAGGACTCAACAACCTTCATCGAATATCATGGAGGACTACTCGGTATGGTTGAAACTCCAAGAGTTGCATGACCCAGGTAGAAAATATAATACTCATGTGGTGGGATGGACCTATCCCTAGGCAAATTTCATCAAAATCAATGTGGACGGTAGTGCTTTAGGTTCCATAGGGAACATGGTTTCTAGTGGAGTTGCTCGCAGCAGTTTGGATTGTTGGATATTTTGCTTTGTTGCTATCATATCATCTAAACTCTGGACAATCTACTATGGCCCCTATTTGCTAAGGAAAAAGGTTTCAATAATATCGTTAATGATTCACTCCCCACAATCCGACTACTTAATGGCAGCCGCCATGCATGACATCCTTTCTTGAGCATCTTGGAATCTTGTCATGGGTTGACCAACTCATTCTATTCCTACTTTATTGTCCATGTTTACAAAGTAGCTAACCCAATTGTTGATCGACTAGCTAATCTTCACCACTTCCTATCTTATAGTCTTTGTACATACTCCCTTTCCCCGAGTGTTGTCCCGTGGTTAATATTTGACAAAAGTAGTAGTTTTATACCCAAGAGATGCATTGACCTACGTTAAAATACTGTTTAGTGCTCGTTTCGTACAAAGGTTATTGGGGTTAAAAAAATTATTCGTATTATATTTATATATATATATAGTATATTTAAAATTAAAATTTTTGATAAATACCCATTGTAAATATTAATTTGGTTTAAAATGAATATTTAGTTAGAAAATATTTTTATTATTTTTAGATACTTAATATAAAATGTACAAAATAGAAGGAAATTTGTTTCACCTATATTACTTCCAAATCAAATAAACGCTTAATGGAATTCATTTCCCCTTTTGATAATAAAAAAGAAAGAAAAAAAGAAAGTCAACCAAATAAATATTCATTTCCTGAAACATACATAAATATATGTTATATTTTTTAAAATATTTTTTTTTTCATTGTCAACATCTTCTTTCCAGTCTCTGGACAATCTTAGGAAATATACATAAATATATGTTATATTTTTAAAAATATTTTTTTTTTCATTGTCAACATCTTCTTTCCGGTCTTTGGACAATCTTAGTGAGAGTTAGATATCAAGAGTTCCCATAATATATATATATGTATAATACTATTTTTCGCACCAGTTATATCTACTAACTTACACATTTCTGAATTTAAATTCATTTGGGTATAAAATGCTTCGACTCCCTCCCTTTTGACGCGCAATTATCCATTTGTCAGTCAAGCAAGTTCTTCAACCTCTCAAAGCAAATCTCGATCGTGGCCCGTGACCCTCACTGATTGACCCAATGCCATTTTGGCAAAAATGCAAAGCCTAGACATGCATCAGCTTGTAATCATCTTATTGTATTAACATTTTTTCCAATCGGCGTCCAATTTTTCTATCATAATGAACGTTCCGCACCACTTAAAAATATTTAAAAAATATATACATAATAGCACGTGACTAAATTAATTAATTTATATTTATTTTATTAAAAAATGTTAACATTGACTATTGCAAGTTTAAATTTCAAGTGTAAGGTATATACCTTGTAATTAGTATTAGAAAAAACAGCATTGTACAGATAGAAATTAATTAGGAGAATAAGTAATAAGATATATTACTAAGGTATAAAATAAGAAGAAATAATATTTATTCAAAAGTATATTCTAATGATAGAAGCAAATACATATTTTTTAAGTAAAATCTCACAATTTTTTTTTCCATTTGTACTCGCGTAGTTCAGAGAGCACATCACTATTTTAACCATGGAACGAAAACCACGGCGATACAACAAAGTAAGGTAAACCAAGTTACATTCATCAAACTACTATTAGGAACGAAAATACCGCTCCCCACACGCCCCCCAAAAAGAATATTAGGAACGAATCAGGGAGTTAAAACTTGAAGTCCTTTTTCTTCGACTTCCCTTCCTTTTCGTGCATCTTCCGCTTCCTCTTCTTCTCATTCTGTGAGAGTAACACGAAGATGATTAGCAAGGAACGAAGCCTAGAGCCATTATCAGCACAGTATCCAAAATAACTTTTCACAGTTACATACCTCAGCAACCATATCACTGAAATCCTCACGCTGGTTACGCTGTCTTTCCTCTTCCCTTGCTTCCTCATACCTAATATTTTATTGTAAGTTAAGGAACGCACAATTCAGAACCAGAATTGGAACACTGAATATGAAACTATGTAGTGCATATATATAGACGCATTCTGCATACTTGGCTGCCAAAACATTGTCCATGACTTCCAGCTCCTCTGGTGCAAGGGTGACGTCCACTTTATCAGCCTTCTGACCTTTAAGAAGATCAACCTGTAAAAAGAATCTCAATAAATTAGCGACAACGATGAAAAGGTAAAGGCAGGTAATTGCAAATCACCTCACCAAGAATCTCAATAGATTAGCGACAACGATGAAAAGGTAAAGGCGGGTAATAGCAAGTCACCTCACTATGCCTCCCCCCCCCCCCCCAAAAAAAAAAAATCCCAGCGATTTTCTCCCCACCAAAGCACAAGAAACAATCCAAAGGGGCAGGAGAGAGGAAAAGACAGATAAAAGAAAGACAAGCCAATAAGGGGAGAAGGAATGCACACCTTTTTGGCTCCCGATTTCTCCTGAGCACCCCCAACCACATACCTGATAGAAAGGAACAATGTAACCATTAAATCCAAGCCATAAATAAAAGCATGACCAAAATTCAAAGGAGCAGATTGCATACGTATGTGTCGTTCCAAGCAAGGTACCAGGAGCAATCCTTTCCTCTTTCTCTTCAAGTACCTGGAATTTTAAATAAAATAGTAAATAAAAATTACCACAATGTTAATATCGGAATCTAAGTAGATTAGTACTGAGCAATGATTACTTGATAAAGTGGCTTCTCAGGCTCCTTCCTCTGCTGCTTACGAAGGTCAATCACATCAGGGGTCTCCACACCAGTAGGAGTGCTTTTTTGAAAAAATGTCATTGGTATAAAAATCAATATCAATTTCTTTCAGAAAGAGATGGTAAATATATGAATCTCAAGGGACATATTAGAACACATTCCAAAGTCACATAGCAAAAGATGGACTACGGGCGCATCATCCCAATTTGTTAGGAGAAAGGATTCAAACGTGATCAATAGCATAACTATAAATAATTGTACCTTGAAAGGCTATCTACAGACTGAATGCCATCTTCCAGCTCCTCTTCCTCCATGGGTTCTTCCAGTTCCTCTTCCTCTTCCTCTTCCTCTTCTTCCTCCTCCTCCTCCTCCAGATCACCCCAATGCTTAGACTTATCAACAGGCTCTTCCTGTAGCAAATTCCAAATATCTTAGGAACAAAGAATGCAAAAATAGAAGAGCAAGTAAGCAAGTCTCCCTTCCACATACCTCATAATTCGGTTCATCCTGCTGCTGAACACCGAAAACATCTCCATACAGAGGGCGCCCATACTGAACAACATGAAACCGAATAATCGATCAGTCAATTCTAAAAAATAGGATATTCCTATGACAATAATACAAGCAGAACTAAAATATTGCCAAGTGATAAACTCACTTCATCAACAGGAGGCTTCCCCCAGCCACCAGGATGATAACCAAAACTAGCTCCTGGAGGGATGGGTGCATTAAGCCCAGGGATCTTAAGATGTGGATATGATGGAGGAGGCCCATATCTCTGCACAATATGCGTATATAATGAGGAATGATCAAAAGAAAAGGCAGGGCAAAATTTATAGCAACATTCAACAATGCTGACCTGCATATTGATCAGCCATGGAGGTGGTGCACCTTCAGGCATGCCAAGAGCTTCTTTCAGCTCTTTTGACAGAGTACCAGGCTTTATGTCCCTAAGTTTAACCTGCACAACAGATCGTACAAAATCTGATGTCAAATCCGTCTACCACTTGAACACAATTTGGCACATCAAAATGACAAACAAAGTTCGCAGATCCACAAAGAGAGAGGCATGCTCTGTGCACACTGATGGCATGATAGGAAGTATCACGTTATGGAAGGGGTTCACATCTTTGGGAGTGAATCCCTCCCCCAAATAGTTCAAAGGTCAAAAAGATTAGAAAAGAAATACCTTGCTTCATCTTCCTCAGCTATTTACCTGTGAGATAGCCAAACAACAAAACAATAACATCAGATGTCCTCCTAAACGTGGATCATCTGACATCACATTCTCACAATGAAGCCAGGAAAAGCAAAAAAGGGCAGTTTGGACTAGTTATTTAAGGAGTACATTTTGACAGCACATGGAACATGCATGCAGAATTAGGATCTTATATAACAGGCATTATGTGAAGACACTGTCAATATCAGTGCACAAAATACCAACCCACAGAGATAGCACAGAAAATTCGGAGATTGCATAATAGATAAAATGAGAATTAAGGTCATTTTGGGCCATCTAGAAGTCAAATCTACCCATAACTTCTCTTATTTACTTCATGTGTCTCATTAATCACTCACCTTCTATCCTAATAATTCTCTATCCCTTTTAAGTAAGCAAAGAGAGCAGAAACAGTGGTAGAAATTTTATTTATAGTAGCGCATATGGGCAGAAAGACAGAAATGAGGAGGAAAGTAATTAAGGAGATAGAAGAATATGAGGGAGATAAGAGTGAATTTTACTTCATTTGGCCAGTTAAATGGAGCAATGAAGGAGTAAATTGATCAAGGAGAACCATTTGGACCATTTAAGGTAAATCTCTATTCCATGGGAATCAAAATGACATTTAACCAGTGTTTGAAAAGGCCTAAGGCGCACCTATGCGATAGGGGTCCTGGACTCAAAGCTAAAAAAATGATTAAATGACTTGTTTTTTGGAAAAAATATACCATAACAAGAAAATACTTAGAAAAGTAACAACCCATGAGTTTAATACTACCAATATTAGCAGATAGTTGAGACTATGGACCACTTCTTCTTGCTGTATCTGGTTCTCAGCTCTCCACAGTCTGTCTCTTTATCTTACTCTGTTTATTTTTTATGAGTTTAATACTACCTATGTGTTTAAAAAATAAATTTTACTCTCTTTTTTATATTTCCCTGATGATTGACTTTGCTTGTAGGCTCGCGGCCTGTTTGATTGCAGAATGTGCATCTTTCCCAAAACAACTATTGCTCTCCCCAATCAAAACTATAATAGACTTACCCTTTTCCAAAAAAATGTCTACTCCTCTCCCCCAAGTCCCTAGCTCCCTGCATGATTTTTTTCTGCTGAAAAGCATGTGCATGTCTACTCCTCTCCCCTAAGTCCTTAGCTCTCTGCATGATTTTTTTTTTCTGCTGAAAGGCATGTGCATATCTACTCCTCTCCCTTAAGTCCCTGCTTGATATTTCCAAAACAACTATTGCTCTCCCCAATTAAAACTATAAATGGGCTTCCCTTTTTCCAAAAAAATGTCTACTCCTCTCCCCTAAGTCCTTGGCTCCCTGTGATTTTTTTTGCTGAAAGAAAATTTTGTTCAAAGGCACGCGCCTCTGTGCTCGTGCACTTCTGCACCTTAGGCGCGCCTCGGTCGCCTTACGTGCGCCTCACTCACATCGCCTCGCGTAACACTAAAAAAGCCCCCACCCCCCATCGCCTTGCGCCTTAGGCGTGCTTTTTCAAACATTGCATTTAACACTATTAAATGGAATAAATCCCATCAACGTGAAGAAATGAAAAATGCACAGGCCATCCATTGATACAGAGAACTATCACTAAAATTCTTGTCACGTTTGAATACTAGAGAAAGTTTATTAGCTACTACTAGGACCAAGAAATCAACAAATAGGAAATACCCAGATGTATGTCTAATGGCAACCAGATGATGACAACTTAAGTTAGTGTAGCTAAATACCTAAGTGGTCAAAAGGCAATAATCCACATTTGCTTCCGGTTTCCGGTCCAAACATTTTTTCCATGTCAAAATCAAATGACAGGGTCGCATGTAAACTAAATTATTAACAAGATATTAGGGTTAAGGTATATTTAATATATACATTTTTTTTAAAATACTATGGTTAAACAATTAACGGGTAATTAACCAAAATTTTGGAATCCTAACCGTTAACTAAAATATTTTACAAATATCTTTAACTAAACCATATTTAACCGTCAACCAAACCACAAAATTACAGTCGGGTGCAATTTGGTTAACAATTTAACCATAATAGATACAACCCTACCTATTTGGAAGGGGGCTAAAATTGGTGAGATCACCCTTATTTGATATTCAAGCTAATTGGAGTCTGATGTAACTATTGCCTAAGAAGATTATCCACGACATTAATGAAACTCCTTGATAAACTTTACTTTGGCCAGGAACATTATTCCACAACTAGAGGGAGAATAAATCATGAATATTGGAATCTTGCAACCTTGGGGCGTTTGGTATGGAACCTACATTGCAAAAATGCTATCCTTTGGATTAGATGGGTGCGCACATGCTTCATCAAGAATCATAGTGTATGGGAGGTACATATAACGAATATTGCATCTTGGTGCACGTGACGAATCCTCCAATCTATGGCCCTTTTATGTTATCAAATACAAATCAGCCCTAAAGCATTGCTAAGGTTTATGAGTACCTTTACCCAGGAGGACAGTTGGTGGATTGGTGGAAGACTGTATGGAATCCCATCACCCCACCAAGGCAGCAATTTCATTTATGGTTGGTGCTCTAGGACCATTTATCTACAAAGGATAGAATGGAGAAAATGGAGATCATTGTGGACCAACAGCATTTGGCATTTACACTTTGTATGGGGATCACAACAGGATAGAAAGAGATTCAGCATTTACACTTTGTATGCCCATATACCCACAACATTTGGACTACAACCATGAGAGGTTTGAGTTGTACACATCAAGCAATGACGTATAAAGAGATGGTGCATTGGCTAAGACCAGGTGGTCGGAGGCTGCATTGCAATACATCATTACTCCATTACATATTCGATGCAGCTGTGTACCATGTATAGAATGAATGGAATTGCTGCATCTTTCAACAAAACAAGAGGTCCTCCATGCAGATTATTGCAGGCCATTATTTTGGAGATGGTTGGTACAGTACAGAGATTACGCCATTATAAATCATGTAACATGCTAGTTATATAGGTAAATAACCTCGGTCATTCTAAGCCAAGTGTTTTGCTGGAACCTTAGAGAGATGCACGCGCCGCGATGCATTTTGGTAGGAATAAAACATAAATTACTTACCCTAAATAATACAACAGCCTGAATTTGGATTATTTTTGGTTTGGTTGGGAGGGTGGAGGACAGACAACCATACAATTCAGGATCCATGTCTGCAAATAAATAATACTGGAAAACTGAAGAAGGGCACATTAGAAAGGAAAAATGTTCCAACAAATGGTTGCGCCTTTTACTTCGAGGATATCTCTTTCATAAATAACCAACACTTAAAAAAAAAAGAACACAACAGCCAGAGTTTAGACTATTTGGGAAAGACAACACTAGAAAATATGCCCAGAAAAACAATGTAAAATAATTCAAGTAACATGAGCGTATCTTTTTTTTTTTTAAGAGAGAGAGAGAGAGAGAACTTATACCTCAAATTCCTTCCCTTCATAGTACAAATCGCCATATGTTGTCAGTTTTGGCTTAGTTTGGTATTTGAAAAATGCATCATGTAGCACCTGTAACATCACAAACAAGACACAAAAAAAAGGGACGAAAAATATTCAACAACTTCCAGCACCAGCACAAATATGACTCTTGCCAGAATAAGACAATCCAGACATGCCTGATAATCAATATCCATCTTTCCCATCTTAGGCTGCATACGCTCTCGTTGCTTTTGTTTCAGCTTTTTACTATCCTCTTTTTCAATGTAAGCCTGCAGGGACGAAAAAATGGTTACAATAACAAGCCCGCTACAAGCAAAACAATAGTTATCAGTTGCGTTACACAGGTATGGAAAAGGGGAGAAATGGCAATTTTTTAAGTTATGAAGTACATTAGTTTAAATTTTAGAGAAAGGAGGCGTGAAAATGGAAACATGTTTCTAGGATGGGGATGGGACAATAAGATTTTCCATTCATTTGTGGTTATCAACTTAAAAGGAGATGAAGATGATAATAGGTTGGATACCAAATGATAAAGATCATATTTCTTGACCGTGTAACTTTCTTGTCACTAAGCTAATATAACAAAGAGGTTTGAATCTAGACATTATAAACAATTCAAGTGGAAGTCTAAACAATTTAGAAGTGGTCAAAGTTATTTAGCCTTTAAAAACAACCAAACCTCTGAAGATAAACACATGCAGCATATTCCAGAGGATCAAGACAGAATCTTTGTATTTACTTATCCTCTTTTTAGCATATATGTTCCAACAAGCAAACTCAAATTATTTTTGTTACTCACCTGTCTAATTTTCTCAATTCCAGTTGCAGCAATGAAATCAGGAAGTTGAAAGGGCTGTTTTTCAATACCACGCTTACCCTGCAAAAACAATTTTCAGAAACCAGATGAGATACATGCATGTCATGATTAAAATACAAGATGAAATAAGAAGTTTGAGTCATCTATGAAATCTTATGCCATAAGATCCCAGATTTTCTGAAGCATCAGAAGAAATTGTGCCTCAAGCATTAGTCAGGACAAAGAGGGATCTGGAATATTGAAGCAAATTAATCAGCATACAATTGTAAACAACATGCTTCTAGCATGGCAAGGCATAATATGCAGGTCAATGGCTTCTTATATGAATGATATCACCCCAACTTCCCAAACCCACTATTTTAAATATTTATATTGAAAATCAACAGAAACCATTCAAAGGTTTCCTCAGCAAAACACCTACAAGTCCAGGCTCCAAGATTGTCATAGCCGCTCCCCTGCAAGATCACATATATGTGTATAAGAGAAACCTCATCAATATTATTGTTCCCTGCCCTATTTCCAAAGACCTGCATAATATGTGTCACCATTGATGCTATTGACACAATTATAATCAATTATTCTCTTCCTCAAATCCACATTATGAGCATGTGAGAATGCAAAATAATGCATGCATTTGACATGATTAAAGTTCAGCAACCAAATTCCCTCACCTGCAGGTACTTCCTCTTCTGAGACCAATGCCTTGGAACAGGCACTGTATTCCGATATGACTTCAAAAATACAAGCAACTTAGGGTCACTTGATGTTGCATCCCAAATCTGCAATAACAAAAGGTGTCAGCATCCAAACAGACCTAAAAAAAAATAATTAAAGAAAGGGAAAAATTTACCAATAAAAGAAAGAAGAAAAAAACCAATTATATACATTCAAAGAAATAAGAAAGAATCCTGTAATGGGCCAAGAAGTAAAAACCAAATCCTTAACTTACTGACCCATATCAACATGTAACAACAGCTCAGTATCAACAATAAGTTTCCATGACACAACTCCAATCTCCAACAACCATCAAACATGCGGTACGAAGTGAAACTAACTCCACTCAGACTAAATACCAAAACAGTATCACACAAGTTCAAATCAATTCAATATCAGCCACTGCATTAGTCCAAGAAATAACCACCTAGTTTCAGTCATCATCACCTGATCCTTTAAGCCCCATTTGGCAAAGAAATCTGCAGAAATGAATATGTAATCAACTAATGATACATATTGACATTTTTGGATATGTATTTTTATATTTTTTTTTTACTTGTTTGAGAACACTTACAGTAAATTGTGATCGCATGTTAGTTTTGAAATTTCACAAATAGTAATGAAGCTAGAATGAAGCAATAAGCTGCAAATATCATGTTTAACAAATGATGGTGCCTAATTCTATTAACTAGTTCTGATGCAACATTCTTTCAACGAAATTGATGAGCAAGTGAATGATTTGAACCTGGAAAATAGAATTTAAAAGTAGCAGCACATTAACAAAGAATATAGCATTACAATTGTATACAAACAAAGAAAACACTATGTGCTACATCCTGAATCCATGCTAACTTATCGGCACCATTTTAAAATCTACAGTAACCGCTAAGCTCTAGAAAAACAAAAGCCAACACCATCCAACAAAATTGGTAATAAGTTCATGCTCATGGCTAATGCAAGGTAAACTTGTACCCTTGGTATAATACCTCATCCCAAATCTCTCTAAATATTTTAAATCGTGTTTATTGTGCATAGAATGTTTTAGTTTTGGTGAGAATCAGATATCAGATATTGCATAAAAATGGATTTCCCTAAAGAACCAGCCAACTAGTTAGAGGGAAAAAAAATGTTCAATGGGACCTTAATTCTCAGTTAATTTGGTCGAATCGATCATATGATACACACCTCTATTTATCATTTGTTTGTGAATTCTTTGCTTGTCAAACATGTTGATCGTTATATTTTAATGCTAATGAGCATACTTATGGGTTATTAAACTAATTTCTCAAACAATCTGGATCGTATTCTATTTAAATTATCAAATCTCCCAAAACGGTACTCTAGCTATCATTTTAGCCTTTCCTCCCTCTCCTCTCCTCCCTAGCTCAACCTAAAATCTATAGCTAATGGAGATCTTGTCCCACTTTTTTTACCCAAATTTCCACATTTTAGCCTCATTGTACAACTCCTATTCTTCTCCTTCCACTAAAGTGCCTTGACCAAGCTCCCCCCCCCCCTCTTTTTCTGATTTCAACCATAAAGGGGCATATGGGGACCTAAGATTAAAATGCTCTCAATTCCCTCTCTTTCTTGCTCTCCTTGTTCTTTCTTTTCTTCCTTTGAATTTCACTAAGTGTTTGGAATTATTCTTCCTAACCTCCCTTACTCCACCCCTGCCTTTTCCTTCATTTCTAGAATTTTTTCTACCTTCCTTCACTCTCCTAATCCTTTTTTAGCCTCTTTTTGTTTTTCCTAAGCAATAGTAAGACAGATTTAGGATAAGGAAGTTCTTAGGTTTTTTACTGTTGGCAATCCTAACTATGAGAAGAGGTTGAATTCATTTTGGCTATGTTTCCCTTTTTGCTTTTAGGTTTTGATTAGTTTTCTTGCTTGTTTTGAAAGATGCTCAAAATTCTCAAATTTTGGAAGCTTGAAGTCTAGTGTGGTCATTTCTCTCTTTTGCTTTGATTGAGGAAACACGAGTCTTACTCAAGAATATAGTTGTACATGTGTTATGTGTTGGTTGTCTTGTTTACTATGCAAATTGATAAATAGATTATATGCATAAGAGCAAGTATTCTGTATTAAAGCATGATTAAAAGGCATTTATGTCATGATTTGGTTCAGCATGTTCTCAATTGATTTTGTGTACCATGATGTGTCTATGTTGTGTGTAAAATTATGGCATGAAGAATTGATACATTGATTTCAGTTTAAGAGCATAAAAGCATGATTTGGTCATTATGTGCGTTGGGTAAAATAGGATGGTGGTATGTGTTTTAGCTTAGCGCATATGATTAGTATATTTGGAGTGCCTAATTGTGTCGCTGATCATGATTGAAAGTAGGAATGCATGCTAGAAGTGTTTGGATTTTGGAATTAATTTCAGTTGGTTCACATGAGTTAAATTGTTTTGCCCGTGTTAACCAATCAACTAGTTGTGGGCCCAATCAACAAGATTTATTTCATTTGCTTTCAACCTATATGGATCATTAAGGGATTAACGAGTCAATTAGTCCTACCAGCTAACTGGTTTATCTATTTCGTTTCTTTTGCTTGTTGTATCTATTTCCAACCTGGTCCTCTATGACACTTTGGTATATTTTTAGGTTGTTGACCTAGAACTCTAACCTATGGCTTGAATTTAATCTTGGATTTCTATTCATAATCTTGGCCTTAAATAATTGAACCTAAGAAAAGATAAATTTAATTGATTTTGATGGTTGGTTAGATGTGTTAAGTGTTATTCCTCTAAACATTAATTTGGTTAAAAAGAGTTTGTTCAAGCCTATCTTCTCTAATTCTTGGATTAGCTAGTCGAGAGTTAGTTGGGTGGGAGCCAATGTTATACTTTACCTTCAAGCGATGCCACTCCCACTCCTCCTCTTCTAAACTAATAATCTTTTAGAAGATATTGATACTTAAGGATTAAATTACCTAAGTATTTTTGGTGCCCCTTGGCATTAGGTGTCCAATATGAGCTGGACGTTGGAGTCCCTACAAGTGCCTTAGCCCAGATGTCCATTGTGGATGGAGTGGGATGCTCTATTATTTTCTTATGCCCTGTGCCCTATATCTCCATTGAGGTGCAACGGGATGTTCTAGTGTTGCCCTTGGTATATTTATCCAGCAATGGTAGGATGGAGTATCTACTTGGTAATTTACCAAACAAGTTTACGATGGAGAGTTAATGCAATTGCTTAAATCTCTTAACAAATGAAATTATGTGGTTATAATAATCAAACTTTCAATGGTGTTATTGTACGGGCTTTGTATTTCTTTCTACACTATCACGTTATTGTATGTTCCTACACTTGAATGAAATGTATGATTTATGTATGCCTTAATGAATTACCTAATGTGTATTACAAGCATGAGTCATGTGTATCATTATCATCCTATAGGCATGACTCTTACCAGGTGATAGTGTAATCTTGTTCTTACTCGGTACTCTATATACTGACACAACCTTGAGATGCCGCGAGCAAATGATGATGATGGTGAAGTGATTAGCTTACTGGCAATGACACGCGAAAGATGTTATGTAGGATTTGACTTGAGAATTAGACTATCCGGCGCCAAGTTGTTTTAGCCCATGTTTAGGTTTTTTTTGTCGCTTGTCGAATATTTAAACTCTTTCATAACCTATCTCCCTAACTATTATTTGCATGACATTATTATTATTAAATCTATTTTCGCTAACTTACTAGAGGTATCTCTTTTGAATGTTTTTACCTATCAATTTTAACCTTGTAGCTAGCATGAGATAGATGATTAAGGCCTATCTTATGTTAGATATGACAGTAGCAACCTAATTGTCAATAATGAAATTTGGGTTATCACACATTCATTTGTCTTATTTCAAAAAACCAACTAATCAATTAATCGCTCAACTCATTATCATAGACATTGAGTAACAATTATATTAGGCCTAAGGAATCAACCAAACATAAACAACCTAAATATACAAAAAATTCTAACTTAAGCCTAGACCAACGAAAAAAGACATATCCATTTGTATACATGCCTTTACCACTACAACTATGGACTCTACCAAGGATGAAACATAGAGTGCATCCTTCTACCCAACCAGAGGAAAGTTTTGACTTCAAACTACCAAGTGTGGGTTTTGGTAGTTTCTTCAATAGTGAACACCCTATCAACAGTGATATAATACAAGCCTAAATGGTAATAGGCCTAGGTCTCTCAAATCACCCATGAACCTAGAAGATTTTTGCCTACTTAGACTTGCATATGCAAGAAATAGGACAAACAAAATGCAAACTAGTAGCAAAAAATTCCATAGTCAAACTAAGCATCCAAAATGGACACAATGTTGATACACCAAACGTCATTTGTTGTAAAGGCATGGCACTAAGGTGAAACAACTTCCTAACAACAATGATATCCTTAATTGCAATCACAACTGTGTCACAACTGTGTTGAAACCAATATTTGAAAAGCCTAAGATACACCCACACAATTAAATAATGGTACCACTATAGTGTATCGGCCGCTATTTAGTAGTTTGTAGGTCAGCCATGACGCAAAATTACCGATACGTTATGATTTTAAATTTTCACATTTTATTAGCTAGTAAATCAGTATGGCCTATCAATCAAAATATATTAGCGATAAATCAGGATAAATAGCCAATAAATCGGGATTTATTGAAAATTCTTAAATCTACTAGGAAAAAAAAAACATGCATGATAATTTTTTTCATATTCATTTACTCTATATATATATATATATATAGAACAAGTTAGTATTGAATTGTAATAAAGTACTGTTATTTATTATCTTCACATGTACTATTAGATAACATGTATTTTTTCATTCTAAGGCAAGTTTAGGGTTATTAAGATAATTTAACATCAAGTGATTCTTTAAATACTTCTAATATTAGTTCATTGAATATAAATATTCCAATGACCTATAAATAACAATTACAGTATATAATGAAATAAAAATAAAAATTTACGCCGCGACGATAGCAACACATAATTTATTGTCCGCACACTCAGATACCGCAACACCACTATTGTGACCGCAATTTTATTGCCTGGGCACACCAGGCAATAGGGATCCTAGAGCTTAGGCACAAGGTGAAAGGAATAAAAATAACAAAAGAAAAATCAGCCTCATTACGGAGACACATTAATAAAGCTTTCGACAATCCTTTACTAGTAACCTCTATCCCATTACAATAACAAGTCAAAAAAGTAGTGAAATATTTAAGCTCAAACTCTTTTCAAACTTAAGTTCAAAAAACTTTAGGTCTAGTTCATAAGCTCAGTGTTTTGCAAGTTATTCCTTTTTAACTATTCCAAAATATTTGCAAACTTCTATAATTGAGACATTAAATATTTAATTTTCACTATATACATTTATACAATATTCAATGACATTAAACCAGAAGCAATTTATATTTGAAATAAAAATATGAGTTCATGATGCATTGACAATTTTCCTAATACTAAAGGTTTTCAAACAATTGCAAAGAAAATTGGGACGAAGGAAGTATAAGCTGGATAAAATATATTCAATTTATAATAAACATCAACAATTTAAAAACATATGGTAGATTAGGATATAGCTAGCTATATCTAATGATTTTTCAAAAACAAATAAAAAAGTATTGCACTCAAGCCCAAAAGGCCATAGACATAAAAATCAAATTTAACATAACACAAGGCAATATTATCTTGATCAATTCGTATTGAATACCTCGATTTCAGCTCACATCCCCCCCTCCACCAACCAAATCAATCATGGGACTCTTAACTATATCATGTCGTAGTAGAGCTGCATAAGCAGTGCACACTAAATACATATACCATTCCTAGCAAGTATCAACTAATAGCAATAAAATAACAATGAAAAGAGCTATATCGACATGCCATGCGAGGATGGAGTTTATAATCATGGAATAACACAAACCCCACATCCAGCCTTCTTGCTCTACTTACTATTTCCCAAAATAGTCCTCTCTCTCAAAAGTTCCTCCTCTTCTTTGCAATTTCCAAGAAAATGTAATTTCTACCACTAGCAATGTAGCGGTAGCTTCTTTCATCTAAAACCATACAATTGACTGACAAAAAAAATAAATAGGAACTCCTCATCTACAACCACCACGCAAAGATATCAGCATCATCTAAACAGCATGCACCTATTGTATTTTTAAATCCATGTACTGCATAACCACACACAAAACAGGGCATTCAGTTGTAATTGATGCAGCATGGTCACAAAGCACCCTACCTCCACAACATCTGGCTTAGAACAAAGTTGTTTTAGCTCAGCAATCTTCATGCGCCGCTGGAGCTGAAGGAAAGAGTGGGAAAGGCATCAAATCAATTGAACAAATGAAGATAATAAAGAATAGCAATTAATGTTGGCATATGAAATGGTGCCAAAAAGACAATGTAATATAAAACAGACCTTCTTTTTCTTATTTGAGAGCCCCTTGTCTTTCTGTTGGTTATCCAGTTCTTCCTCATCTGAATCAGTATCTGCCTTCTTCTTATCCATCGCATCTACCACTGCTTCATCCTTTTTATCACTATCCTGAAAGATTGCAATAGAAGCGCATAACATGTAGTCCATGATAATTGCAGAGGCTCTAACGTATCAATTCCCTGAGCTAGTTTTGTACATTACCTGAGTGCCAGTAGCTTCATTAAAGGTAAACTTCTCAAAAACTTTTTTGAAATCTTCCACCCACTCATCTCCTACTTCAGCCTTTTCTGGCACATATTCAACCTCAATGTTCTCCATTGCCTAAAAAGAGTTGGGCAAGGTCACGTCACAGTTTACACTCTCTATCAACTCTGAAGTAGAAAATATCACCAAAGTCCAAACAAGATGCAGGAGATACATTTCAGCACAACTACAACTTTGCATTATTCATATCAATAACTCCAATAAACAGTAAAAGATAGTGGGCATACAGCCACAAAAAGGCCATATACTAGACATTTAACTTCAATCGATAGAAAACCCTATGGACTGAAGCAACAAACCCGCAAATTATCAGCATCTACAGACAACCTCTCCAAATTCTATATTTTCAAGATCGCTCCGAACATACTTGTAATGACTCACCAATAGCGTATCAATCCTCTCAACGAAGTCTCAAAAACATAATACCAGTTACATCCTTGTAAAGTATACAACATGAATGTATATGTAAAGTCTCAACTTCAACAGTTTCATAACAAGATGCATTTCGAGACGAATCAAGCTTCAAGAAATTCATATTGACGACTACATATCCTATTCAAGTATGACCTCCCGAAAAAGCACAGAAGCCAATAAAATCTCTTGCCCTCCTTAAATAATATTTTGACCAGTGAAAACTCAAATGCGGTGTATCCATCCGCATAGAGACTCAATTTTTAACGAGATTCCGAATTGTCAAGCCTAATACTTGTATATGGAAATAGACAATTACTATTAGAAGAAGAGAATCAAACCTGCTGCGGATTCTCATTTTCTTTAGCCTCATAGTCGCCAGCATCACTATCTTCGCCGCCCTTAGGGTCCTCTTTCAACTGTTTATTATTTTTCTTCTGCTTACGCCTTCGACGGCGACGATCGCTCTCTTTCGATTTCTTGCCAGGGTTATTAGGGTTAGAAGATTTCAAGCCCCCGTTCTGATAAGTTACCGGCTCTGAGACACCGTTTGCAGTTATCATCTCCGCCGTCATAGTTGCCGGCGAAAATCACAGCTTCTCTACAGGCGTGCCTTCTTCCTCGGAAAATTAAGAGGTCACAGTTGTGTTCAGAGTGAGATGAACGGGACGGGTAGAAACAAATAGGATGGCGTTGCAGAAGTGCCAGTGGCAACCCACCGGAGAGCGATAAAAAGGAACGCATCGTAGGTGTTGAAGGTTGGTATAAATAGAAGCCCAATCTGGTTGGGTTGACTCCTAAGACAACATTGACGAAATGGGCTGGCTAGCTCGAGTACTCGTCCATATCGGTTGACCTAATTAGCAGATTTGATTCGTGCATTGGACTGATTTGCTCAAAAGCCCTCGTAGAACATCCATCATTTTGAAGCAATAAGGCCCGAACGAGGATCAAGCCGAACTGCATAGATACTATAACTAGGACTTGGGAAACCCCTTTGGGGTTGTACGTCCATCGTGGCAATTTAAGTCATTTGGTACACAAGAAACAAGATCCCTTTCAACTCTGAAGATACTCATAGTATCCTTGCTCGTTCTTTTTCACAAGGATAAGATAAGGTAGGTTAAGACCAAGAAGTGGATTTGTTGGAAACCACCAAATAAATATTGGATCAAGTTGAACACAGACGCTCAGTCTTTTACGACAGCAAGAAAGCTAGGGGTAGTAAGCTAAACTCCTTAGGGGATTGTGTAGTACAGTTTATAAGAAACTATAGGATCTTCAAACAACACTCTGGTTGAAATTTGGGCACTTAGAGATGGTCTGTCTTTAGTTAAAACATTAGATATCAGACATGTTCTCATGGAATATGATGCCCTTTTCATCCATTACCATGCATAAATCTTGTGTTTCAACTCGCCTTTGTTATGGCTTTATTTTTTTATTGCAGGGATCTAGTATGAGAATTCAATGAGACCAAAGTGATTCATGTCCTTAGGGAAGCTAATAGGGTAGGTGACAAGATCACAAACTTTATCTCTTACCTTATGTATGATTTTATCTTTATTAGATATTTTCCCTTCTTTTGTTATAAATATTTTGAATGATGATTGTAGGGGATGTCAATTCCCTCAAACTATTAATGTTTTTCCCTAATTGAAATTTTACATCTTATCTAAAAATAAATAAATAAAGGCTAAATGAATAATATTTTTTGTAACAAAGACACAAAATTCTTTTGAGTTTCAACTATCACTATTGATTGTTAGCAACAAACCAAGGGTTTATTTGATTTCATGAGAAGCATGGTTTTTTTCAATTATTATTCGAAAACCAAATTTTAAATGAAACTTTTAAAGACGGCCTAAAAATTTACTAAAAACTAGTTACTCATTTGTGTGATTACTAGGTAACCCACAAATAGCTTATTATTCGTATGCAATTGTGGATCTATTTAAGAGCTACTAAATGGGGGGAATAGTGTTGAACTAACATTCCTACCCTTCCAATTAAGCTACAAAAAATAACCTCATTATTGAGGTGCATGAGATGTTGATGTTAGGGGAAGGAAAGGTGTGTGAGATGTTCATCTAAGGAGAGGGAGAGATTTCTAGATGTTTAGGATGGAAGGGGATAGGTGTCTGAGTTGTTGGCACTAGGAGCATAGTTGTTAAACTCATGATCCAGATCTTATGATTCTATGATCCAAGAATTATTAAATGATCTACGATCCTAGGTAGAATCTTAAAATAATAGAATCATAGTAAAATCTTATGATCCCATGTAGGATTGGTAGAATCTTATGATTCTACATTCAAATATAATTTATTTTATCTATTTTTATCTTATTCTCACTATATTTCTTTCCTAACTCTAAGTATTAGCCTTATTATTTTGTACATACTATATATTAAGTACTAATCAATGCAAATAATACACAAGTGAGATAATAGCAAAATCAATTGTTGGAAAGAAAAATACTTACAAAAAGTCCAAACTCTAAATATAAAGTAAACCAAATATATTAAATATGTGAGATTATTTTTCTACTAATTTTTATTTAGTTTATAATTATCCTTTTTAATTTTCTTTTGTGGTATTGTTGGCTTTATTGTATGCTTAGTCCACATAAAAATATTTTTTGTATGAATATCATCCAAAAAAAATTCTATAACTTAATTAGCGATCAAATAAGAGTTTAAGAATGAGATCTTTAGTATTTTTCAACTTCAATTATAGGATTTTGTTGTATACAAGTATATATAGGTCATATTTTTGTGATATTTATAGGATTTTACGATTATACGATTTGATTCTGATGACTCTAATCAATTCTAGGTAAAATTTTGATTCTAACAACCTTGGAGGGGGGAGAGATATGTCAAATGCTTGCATTAAGAGAGGGAGAGTTCTATCTTCGATGATAATCATTTTATTGCAACTAAGCATTACAATGAACATCAATTTGATGCCTCTAATTCTTTGTTTAGCTTCTTACTGCATTTCTCTTGCTCTAATTTACTACTTGTGGAATTAATTTATTTGCTTGGATTTCTAGATGAAATCTTCTAGGTCAGCTACTTTTTTTTTAATTTATAGGAATAGATGAAAAAAGCTCATCTTCATGATTAAGAATAACAAGGGAATGTGGGTCATTCCTTTTGTAATTTTCATAGTTTGTATAATGGTTTATAGTTGGGTTGAGGGTAAGAGAAAGCTGGTGTCGCCTCTTTTGGTGCTCTTTTGTTATAGGGTTTCCTATAGACTTTTGTGTCCTGAAATATATTTTGATTAGCTTTTTGTATAGAGGATGTACTATTTATAAACTTTTATTTATGTTATTGTATATTTCTGCTATTTTATTAGTTTTTTTTTATCTAACTTATTTTATATCATAGCACTTGGCATAAGGAATGTAAGAAAACCAACTCATGCTAAGTGTGGTAGTAATACTCGCTACTCTTTTTTTTGTGATTTATGATTCTGACAAAAATAAATTTTTAAGTACTAAATTTAGGGGTGTAAGATTACCCTTACTAAAGAGTGGTTGCATCTAATGTTGATGTAATACCCCAAAAATTTCGAAAACCTATATTTTAATAAATTACTTTTATTTGGAATAGAATTGCTTTTAGATTATTTATTTTAATTATTTTATGGATTTTAGAGTATGTAAATTTGGATAAAATTATTTAATAAATTAAAAATAAATATTTTTCTATTTATCATATTATTTTATTTGAATAATTTTCCAAACTAATATTTTACCAACTTTATCCTTTTTAAACTAATATATTAGATTATAATAAATTAAATTATTAAATTAAATAAATTATCAAGAATATTACATTTTATGATTTATAAAATTAATTTAATTTATTTCCCCTATTTTCCCGTTTTTCCTCTTTCTTTTCCTCCTCCTTTTCTCCTTTTCTTCTTTCTTCTCTTTTCCTTTTTCTCCCCCTTGGGCCGCCCGCCCGGCCTGCTCAACCCTCTCCCCCGCACGATTGGGCCAGGCCCGATCTTTCTCCCCTGCCCCTCGCGCGCCCGCCCAGCCGCAGCCTTCTTTTCCCCTGGACCGGCCGGCTCATCTTTTTTTTCTTTCTTTTCCTGCGCCGGTCCAGCCGCCCCGTCCCTTTCTTCTTCTCCTTTCTTCCTCCTCCCACGCCCGACCATTTCTTCTTCCATGGTCGAGCATGTCGCCACCTGCAACCCGTCCGCCACCTACCTCCCTCTCCCTCTCTCTCCTCCCCCGTCATTTTCTTTCTTTTTTTTGAGCCAAACCGGCCCCTGGACCACAACTCCCGTGCCTCTCTCCCTTTCCATCTTCGTCCCAATTTTCCCCTGCCACCCGACCACCACCTGCCACCTGCAGCGCCAATCGTCGGCCATCCCTGCCCCTCTCTTCTCCCTCCTATTTTTCTCCATTCCACCAGCCCTTCATTACCACATTTTTCGGAGCCCATCATCCCCTTCCCGAGCTCCCTCCTCTCTCTTTTCTCCTCCTCCCATTCGCCCCCCGTTCTTCTTTTTTCGCCGCCTTCTGCCGCTCGAACCACCAAGCCCAGCCCCTGCGCCGCCTACTACCACCCTGCACCACCACACAGCCCCTTCGAGCCCTACACTTCCTCCCTTCTCCTCCTCTTCCTTTTTCTTCCCAGTTTTTCCCCTTACCGTCAAGCCACCTGCAACCGCCTCTACCGCCGCCGTCCGGCCACCTCTGCCGCCACCCAACCCACCATTCGACACCCTGCAACCCCCTCTACAACCGCCATCCATTAGTTGGCCGAAAATAGCCCTTGCACCCCTCCATTTTTCCCTCCACTTTTCCTTCCTTCTCGGCCCTTCCACCTCGACCCACTTCAGCAGCCACCTTCGCCGCCTTGCCGCAGCCGTCGCCGCCGCCCTATGCCGCGCTGAAACCACCCTTTGCCTCCACCTACACCCACTCTTCACTTCTATACCATTCCCTTGCCTTAGAACCTCCCCTAACCACCTTCTTTTCTAGCCTAAAGACCCTAACCCGAAAATAATAGATTTTGCTTCCTTCACCCCCCTTTGAACCCTTCCACTCCTTATTTTTGCATGAAACTCACGCTGCCCATGCAGCGTGAGCTCCCCTCCATTTTAAAAATTATTTGGCTAATTTTTTAGGTATAATGGTATTTTATGTTAAGTGTTTTATTAATTAAAATTTATAAAGTTTTATACTTGGATTCTTATTTCTAACATAAATATGATTGATATTATTTTTAGGTGTTGAGTTGCTAATTATGCTTGGTAAGATTTGATATTTTTGCGGGATTAAGGTAACCGTTAATCCTCCCTTAAATATATGGAAAAACGCATGCTAGCACATTTAGGGTTTAGTATGATTTTATGCATGTTTTGTATGCTTAGCATGATATGTTTATGGTTTCTTATATTGTTTGTTAAAAAGAAAAAGCATGATAACTTTTGTGCCATATGTAGGTATGTTAAATAAAGAAGGAGTTGGAATATGGATAGAAATGTTAAACACTTGTTTATGATGTACCATGTTGTTAATGCATGAATGATGTTATTGTTTAAGGGTATTTTAGTAATTATGCTTATGAGGTAAATAAATCAATGTGTGTAGTTGCTAATGAGTATTATGTTGAAAAATGACAAGTTGGTGGACTTAGATGATAAAAATGAAGTATTAATATCATTATTTTATGTAGTGTTAGTAAATTCATAAAAATGGTGAATAAAGGGGTTGAGTGGAAATTTTATAAGTGAAAAGGGTATTTCGGTAATTTTTGAGATAAAAGATTAAAATGGAAATTTTATGATTAAATGGTTAAATGATAATTTACAAGTAAAGGATAAAATTGTAAGTTGTGAGAAAGAAGGGTAAAATGGTAATTTTGGAAGTAAGGGTAAAATAGTAATTTTGGATGAAGGAAGGCATTACGGTAATTTTGGAGGTAGAGGGGCAAAATCGTAATTTTATAAGTAAAGGGTAATATGGTAAATTTTATAAGTGAATGGCGAAGTGGAAATTTATAAGTAAAGGGGTAATATGGTAAATTGGAAAAGAAGGGCAAAATGGTAATTATGTAAGGAAAGATAAAGATGGTAATCTTGGATGTAAAAGGGTAAAATAGTAATTTGTAAAGTAAAAGATGTATGGTGGTAATTTTCATAAATAAAAGGATATTATGGTAAAATTGGATGTAAGGGGTAAAATGATAATTTTGTAAATGAAAGGATATTATGGTAAACTTGGGAGTAAGGGGTAACTTGGCAATTATGATAACGACAAAAGATAATTTAGCAATTAAATTATGATTGTAGAAGGGCAATTGGATAAGTATGATACTATAGAAGGGTAATTTGGTAAATTAACCAATTAAAGGGCATTATGGTAATTTTAATAATGGAGAAGGGTAATATAGTGATTTTGATTATGAAAAAGGGTAAATTAATATTGGTAATTATGAAGAAGAGTAATTTGGGATTTGTGATAATTAAAAAGGGTAAATGGCAATTAAAATAATTGAGAGGGGTAAAATGGTAATTATGATAAAGGAGAAGGGCAATTTGGTAATTTATTCAACTAAAGGGGCAATTTGGTAATTTAGCCGATAAAAGGGTAAAGTGATAATTGTTTAACCAACTAAAGGGGCAAATAGTAATCATGATAATGAAGGAGGGTAATTTAGTAATTTATCCAACTCAAGGGCAGTTTTGTAATTATAACGAAGGAGAAGGGCGATTTGGTAATATAACCAACCAAATGAGAATTATGATAAGCGTAGTAATTATGAGGGGTGAATGATGATTTAAAAAGTGTAGGAGACAATTTGGTAATCTAAAGTGGATAAGGGGTAATTTGGTAATTATGCAACCTTAAGGGTAATATGGTAATTTATCAAGCAAGGAATGGATACTTAACAACTATATAAGTAAAGGGCAAATGAGTAATTTGTACCTAAAATGTCTTTGGAATTGTGGACCTTTATTATATGATTAAATAATGCTGATTAGCCAAGTAAGAGTATCTAATGATTAGTATGGCCTTGAGGGTTTCTCTGTGACATCCTGGATAATCCTCTAAATAAGAAACGATTAATGATATCGAACGATTGAAAGTGAATAAGTATCGGATTATCGTGCTTTTCGTGATCACCTTAATTAAGACACTATTACTTAAAGTGAAAGACCTCGAGATCGGGAATGGTGACTCCTTAGGGGTCGCTACCCTAAGGACGTGGTTTAGTCCACGATTATTCTGGTATTTGCTGGTGTGCCTTTGTACCCCAGCCAGGCCCTATATCTTACTCTTCCTAGCTCTACGGACCTAGTTAGGGGGTATGCATACTTATGGATTAGGTGTCCTTGTCGGTAGGGTACTGAGTTAGCTTTATGCACTAGTACGACCAGGTACCTTTGCGTCCTTGGGTTCATGGTTGAAGGGTACTGAGTAGTTGGTATGCACCGGTACGACCGGTGTACCTTTGTGTCCCGGGTTATCGATCTCCCAATCGAGGCAAATAAATATGATTGATGTGCTGATTAAAGAAAAGGAAAGATACTATTATTGAAAGTGGAATATTAATGAGTCGGGCCCAGATGATTATGATATTGAGTACCGGTCCACCGGTTATAATAGTGGTCCAGGAGCGTGTTGCCCTGGTATGTGATATTGAGTACCGGTCCACCAGATATAATAGTGGTCCAGGAGCGTGTTGCCCTGGTATGTGATTATGAGTACCGGTCCACCGGTTATAATAGTGGCCAGGAGCGTTGTGCCCTGGATGATGATTACATATATATTCCGGTCCACCGGCTAAAATAGTGGGGGTCCCGAGCTCAATAAAATCAGTTATGTATGTGAATAAGATTATGGAAAAATACTAATCACTTATAGTGGAACACCATGTGAGTCGGGGCCAGACCGGTCCACCGGCAAATAATAGTGGTCAGGTGCGTTCTGCCCTGTGTGTTTATCTTCCGGTCCACCGGCAATAATAGTGGTCAAAGGCGTTCTGCCCTGTGTGTTGACTTCCGGTCCACCGGCTATAATAGTGGGGTTCTCGTACTCACATGGATATAAAATATGATATTGATGGATTAATGACAGAATAATGGCTTAAGGCCCAAAGTATCGATCGTGACTTATAAAGTATTATGTCTGTCATTGTTATGTATGCATCTCTCATTATTTATATGCGTGTGGCTTGCATTATGTGTCGTATGCGGGCCTATCTTTAAGTGTGGTATTAAAGGGTTACTCAGTACCGTAGTACTAAAGGAATTCCCTTTATGGGGCCCCTGCCTATTCAATGGGCAGTGCCCTTGCAGGTATTTTCAGGTGCTACTCAAGTGGGTTACGGGAAGGAGAGTAAGGAATTTTCCGGTATCGTTGGCTTTTTCTCTTTCTCATCTAAATTCTAGGTTTTAAATGTTAACGTTGTTAAAGTAGCCACCATTGGTGGATTTTATTCCTGAAAACGATTTGATGCGCTACTCTGATTTAAATATGTTGAAGTTCTTGCAATTTACTCTGATTTATGCATGTTGAATGTCTTTCGAATTGTATTTCATTTTCTTAGCCTTAGCACTTGGTACTGGAACGGTATGAGTGAACCGGTCTGGTACTAAGTGTGGCGGTAATACTCCCAAAGTTCACATTTTAATTATCTGCTTCCGCCAATTATCTTTTAATAAAACGAAATTTTTCAGTAGTGAATTTTGGGGGTGTTACAGTTGATCTTACAGAACTTCATGGTGTCTCATTGTGGCCAAGGGAAGTTTAGTCAAGTTATGCCATATAATTTTTTTAAAGAGTAACTGGGTGTTTTCCAAATAACAAAACCCCTATATGATTTGTATGATAATGAGTATATCATTTATTCTTTACAATGTATGTAAATTTACTCACCTCTTGTCTCATTTGATTATTCTACATCATTGTCACTTAATAGTAATTTCAAACCAATAGGATTTTTAACTCTTGAAACATCTATATAAAGTTAGCCATGGTTGAAAACTAGATATTTGAATATACTCACCTCCAATTTTTTTATTCTTCCTCAACATAATCACCTAATAGTAATACTACTATAGCTACCAAAAAAAGGCGATAACGTATAGATGAATGTTATAATGCATGCATTCATCTATAAGATCTCTAGTAAAAACCAAGCAAGATAAAAAAAAAGGAGGCAAAAAAATAGACAATGGTTTGGGAATTATAATTGTCATTTATAGTACAAGTGCATTAGGGAAGGATATAAACGATGGTGTAACCCAAAACTGATATCTATACTTCAATGAAATATTTTTCAATTTAAAGGTATAGATGGCATTTCTAGGTTGCAACAGCCATCTATACCTCTGTGGGATTTTTTTAAAATGTTTTTAAGGGTATATACAATAGTTCTAGACTAAAATTTTCATCTATACTTTAGTAAAAAAATTCTTTTGTCTATACTTTAGTGGGATTTTTTCTTTTTTACTTTCTTTATTTTTAAACTAGCGGGCCTTTTTCACTTCTCACATTCTTATGAACACAAATAAAGACCTATCACACAAATTGATCCTTCCTTAAAGACTTTCACCATTGTTCTTTCTACCTCCTTCTTCTTATCCATTGGCAACCTTTGTCACCACCTCAACCCCACCTTTATCTTTTATCTTTTTTATGTTGTTTTCTTATCAAGTGTGCATTTTTCATCTCTTTCTTTATAAATGGCTCCTTAGCTATTCTATGTTATATGTTTTATATATTATTAGAAACTCTTTATATATTATTAGAAACTCTTTGGTGGTGTTTTATAGTTAGTTTAATGTATATGCAATGCCTTTATATGTTTTTTTTTATATAATTGGTTAGGATATTATTGTTGTGAGTTATCAACAAACTTTTGATGGGCATAATTTTAGATAAAAAAAAAAGATTTAATTTCATATATGTTTTTGAGATTTATTTGTTGGAACCATATGAATGGGGTTTTATCACTTCTAGATATAAAAAAAAGTATTTTGGCCTTAAAAATGAGGTTTTTATGTTAGAAGTTCTAAAACTCTAGTGATAACCATTTGACAATATGACATATGTGCTTTTTTAATTTTATAAAAGTAGCATATTCTCTTGTAAGATAATAAGATCATAGGAATTATATGTATTTATAATACCTTTGTATTATAGATGGCTAGAATGCCACTATAAGATTTTGATTATAGTTGGATAGAATGCAATGGTAACTGAATATATTTATAGGAGCCTTAAATCAACGTAGATGAATGACATATGCTATGGTTGTTGAAATCATATATTATTTGTGAATAACATATATTTATGATCAATTTTTTGTTAGAATGAATGCCTATTTATTTCTTTTATGATTTCATGTAGGTATTCCATTTGATGATCGTGATAAAGATTTAGGGAGAAATGTAAAGAAAAGAAAAGGAGATGAAGATTTTCGATGAAAGTGTTTGTAAGGATGCAATTTATGCATTGGTGAAAGACTTTAGAATGCAAAGTTTAGGTGATGAATACTCTAATAACCCTATTGTAGCTTGAAGAAGTGATATATATGGCAATTGATAAGGATTATTTGGTACCACAATATGTGTATTATTATTTTTTATTGAAGAGATGACTTTGCCATATATATTAGCATCTTCATTTTATCATGTGTTTGCTCATGGTAGATAATTTGTTAAGCCCATAAGAAATGAATATGTAAAATTAGATAATAAAGAAACAAAGTAGTTGATTGAACTCACTAGGAGGACTAATGTTATGATTTAATTTATTTTGTTACTTATCTTTTTATTATGTGTTCAATACCTTGTGAGTTATTTTTACTATAAATTTATTGATGTTATTGTGATAAATTAATATTATGAGTTGAAATACACACCTTTAATGCTTATGTATCAGTTGAACTCATGTAAGTTTTTATATGTAAAGTGTAGGCAGTAAGAGCATTTAAAAAAAAGTATAAATAGTGGTTCTAAGTCAAAATTGTTGTGTCAGTTCAAAAAAATAGAAGAAAAATTAGATGGTGATTGTGGATAAAACTATCATCTATAATGGACCATAGATAATGGGTTTAAACCAAAATCCTTTTGTTTTTCCTTTTCCAAACAAATTTGAGGAAGATTAGATGGAGACCATGGGATAAATCCATCGTACATAGTGGATCGTAAAATGTTGCTTTTAAATTATTACCATTGTTTAATACTTCCCACATTTTAAAGCGTTTTTTTTTTCATTTTCTATTTTGTTATAAGCAAATATGATTTGAATTGACGTTTATAATATAGATAGATATAACCTACATGGCTATTGTTATTGCCATCTATTATCATTGTCTACCGTTGTCTATGGTTGTTTTTATATTGGTGTAACTTCAAATTAATAGGATTCATTATTCTTGATACAGTTATGTAAAGTTAATCATGGTTTAAAATAGGTTTTTTGAATATAGTACTAAAATCATCTAAATTAAGATTGAAAAGTCCTAGATTAGGTTGGCCGATTCTATCAATTTTTGTACTAGATAATGGAATTAACTCTCTTATAGTTAGGTTTTCAAATTTTCAAAAAAAAAAAAAACCTTATGTAAGCAGTTGTTCCTATACATAATAGAGTGGCAATTTTCCAGATGAAGGGGGTAGATAAAATAGGACCCACATTTGTATGACTTTTAGGTTTCTTCTATTTGAGGTAAATTATGAATAATATTAGCATAATGATAATTTTTTATGAATAAAATTATTTATTTTTGTGTTGTGTAAAGAATGCTATCTAAGTTCTTAAAAATTTAGGAATATTCTTAGATTAAGGGTTGATGGGAAAATAGAGAGGATAGTGCAAAATAAGAATAAATGTATTAATTTTAGAATGCCATAAATGGATACAAGGCTTTCTATATATAGAGGTGACTACTAAGGTGAGGAAAGGAGAGAAATGCAATGTGCTGATGCACAAGATAAGACTGTCCCTAGAGTCGTGTATGTGGTGTTGTTTGGGGTGGTAACTTGGGGACCTGCCTAAGGGATGACAAACCTATATTAATAGTGTGAATAGGGCAAACCTAAAGCTCCTTTTGGGCTAGTCTCATCCCTTAGATCGACTTCTAGATGCCTAGTAGTTTGGTTAAGAGAATACCCATATCATATCTAACCCAATGCATCATCCACCCTTGTAAAGGAAGAGGAACATTACAAAATGGTAAGGTATGACCCTATCCCACACTAGGAAGTCAGCCTAAGCTATACATTTGGGGAGCCAACCTAAGTATTAAATTAGAGGAGTCATCCCAAAATTCACTACTGATTTTTTTATTTAAGCACAAGCGTAACACCAACATAATTGGGTGTCATCATCATATTCAACATAAGTTTGGCTTACCATACCATCCTTACATCGAATATGGGGCAAAAATAGTTAAAACTTAAAAATAAGATAAACCAAGAATAAGAGAGAATCTTAAACTTAATTAAAATTTTGAAGGTTAACAACAAGTATAATAACCAAAATATATAAAAGGGATATATTAGAAACTAAGAGTCCTAAAAGATATCTGGATCAAAAAGCGATGATCAAATAACATGACTTTTACCCAACCCTAATACATAAGAACTACCCCTCCACTAGTACTACATCATAAGCAACAAAGTAATTAAGATGTTCCTCAGTGACCTACAAAAAATCACCGAGGTCATCTGCTCGTGAGAATGAGCATCACCTATGGAAAAGATGATCGGTATGATATGTGCCAAGTGAGGGAACAACGTAGCCATATGAAGGCTACATAATATCGTAAGATCACATGAAGGAATAAACATGCATATAGATTAGCATAATATAATGTAGTATAATAACTAATTCCAAAATTCCATTATTAGATATAATCATAATTGATATTCTTATTTACATTCAGTCAAAAGATCCCACTATTCTTAACCTAGTAGAATTGACTAAAGAACCTCTTAGGATAAAATGCTTCTAAGTCGCTAGACCTGACATATACTAGGAAAATATGCTCCTAACCACTATTCTTAAACTAGTGGAACAGTTCAAAGAACCTGTTAAGACAAAACGTGCCTAAGCTACTATTATTGTCTAGTGGAATGGATATAATACCTCGGTTATGCCCCACACACTCTTTCACTTTAAGTAATTAGTGACTTTAACATTGTTTTATATGTTAATATCACATTCTTATTTGCATTGAGCTCAGATTCTCCACTATTCTTAGTCTAATGGAATGAAATGAATCACCTAGAAGAGCAAAACGCTATTAAGCGACTATTATCATTCGGTAGAACAGACACAACATCTTACTCATGGATAATATAATCTTTCATTTTTAGTGATTGATGTCTTATCCATTGTTGTTTTTCTCATGATCCTCATGCATAGACACATATAGATATGCAAGTTACACAAATCATACTTTAACATAAATATTCAAAACACATCAAACACAACCACACAAAGATCGAGACATCCCCTAAGAAAAAATGCCATATTTTTCCTAAGAAAAACCCAATTCCACAAAGTGAACATGACTTATCCTATAATATTCATTTAACCACCAAATTTAATAAACATTCCTAAAATATTATTATTGACCCAAAAATCAAGGTCTAACTTTATCATCTTACACGTGCAATATCAACCTACCATAAATCCCTATGAAACCCTAATTTTACACATTAGGCATAAATTTTTCCATAAGACTCATTTAACTAAAAAATTTAATATAAACTCCTAAAATTTCAATATTAACAACATATCTAATAACCAAGGTCTAGCTCCAACATTTTACACATGCAATAATGGCCTTGCATCTAAGGTTACTAATCCCAATTCAAACTATTTTCTCATTTTATTAGACTTGGACTATTCATAATTGCTCAAACTATTATAAGATAACATACTTAGCATATTTGACCTAATTATCACATTAAAATACCAATGATTTTATATTTAACCTACATTGACCAAAATGCCCTTAAGATAGTTAAAATGCCCATATTTTCACAAAATCCCAATGAGGCCCAATATGAATTATTTTTTAACTCCCATACATCTCATCATGAAAGCACTTAACCCCAAATATATATAAGTCGAGCAGAGATAATGATTCATGTCAATTGCCCAACTTAAAAAACAAGCTTAACTAAACAACACTCATAAATGCCTGATTTCACATATTACCCATTTCCAGAACACCAAACAATATATCATATAACGAAATTATCATTATAACATAATCCATATAATGATACTAAACATGAGATTTCATATACAATTACACATTACATACAAAAACCTATTTATGACGTGTATTCTTACTAAAAATACCTTTAGTCTCTAAGTAAATATACCTCTAACACTCATCCAAGACCACCATAAAATACCTAAAAACCAAAGTTATCATAAGGTTATAACATAGGAAACTAACTAAGAAAAATATAAGGTAAAAAAGGTGGAAAATGGAGCAAAACTAAAGCAACCGAAACTCAACATGAAGGAAGATACTTGTTGGAAGAGTGGTGCAACCAAGAGGGTGTGGTGGCAGTGAGGGTGGTGCTACCATTGGTGCCACAAAGGTGCACAGTTATGTAGAGAAGGGTTTGCATAGGGAATGCATGGCTATGCATAGATGTGTGCACACCTTGAACAGAGAAGGGTGTGCACAATAGTATGAAGAAGTGTGCACAACTACATGCAGAATTGTACACAATTGTGCGCACATTTTTTTTAGGAAGGGTGAACTGTTGTGCAAGGGATAAAACTAGAAATAAGGGTGTTTGGTGAAGGAGAAAATAATGTTATGAGGAGGAGGAGGAAGAATAAAAAGAAAGGGGAAGAGGCTTGATTGAGGGTGGTGGTTGCTGCCAATGGTTTGGTTACAGGGGAGGCTAGGAATGGTAGAGTTGGCAGTGGTGAGTGGTGGTGATGGTGATGGTGATGAAAACTATCAGCAAGGTTAGGAGGAAGGAGAAGTAAAAGGAAATATAGGAGATGGTTGGGGTAGTAGGAAATTCTACATGAAAATGGGAGGGAAGGAGTGAAGAGAAGATTAGGTATTTATAAAAGATGAGGGGTGAGATGCAGGTTGAGAGTGTCAAAGGTGCAAGGTTAGGGAGTTGTTTAGGCATTTCACGTGAGTTGGGGAGGAAAGGGATAAGGCATGGATGGTGGTATTGCAGTTGGGGTGTAGGGGCTAGTGTATTGCAAGGCTTGGAAGGAAAAGGAGGAAGTCATGTGAGGAAGGGGTTGCATAGCTAAAAGGGAAAGAAAGAGAAAGGATATTAGGAATAGGAGAAGGAAAAGGAACAAATGAAAAAAGAAAAAGGGAAATAAAAGAGAAGGGAAAATGAAAAGAGAAATTTGGGGTTAGGATTATAATTACGTTTAAATTTAATATTAGGGAATTAGGAAATTTTAATTTATCAAACATCTAGGATTATGTTTAGGTTAAAATATTAATGACTTAGAATTAATATTAGGATTGTATTTAGGATTAAAAAATTAGGGTAATATAAAAGTATCAATTTTCTGATAGTAGGATGAGAATTAGAATTAAGATTAAGAAATTATAGTAAGGTAAAAGTATTAATTTCATGAGGTTAGGATTAGGTTAAGATATTAATTACTTGATATTATGGTCAGAAAAACTTTAAGGTATTACACTAGACCACACAATTAAAACTAGACTAAATTAAGTGTCAAGGTAAGGTGGATGATTAACTACGGTACTAAGAGAAGCATAGCCAAGTCATAATGGAGTGCATTAGGGCCTATAGTATGTTGGACTGGACCTTTGGTAAGAGAAGAAATAACCTGACACAAAAATGGTTAGTAATGAAAGAATGTTCTAAATTCAAATAATGTTGGGGAAGATGGAAAGGTAGGTTGATGAGTAAGTATTAGTTTACATGCGTCAGTTGGGTTCTCCTTTCTATGTAATGAGGGTCACGCATTCCTTACTGTTGCAATGTTATATAAATAGATGCCCTAATTTGATATTTCATCCTCTAGAGAAAATGTGTTCAGGTAACTAATTGTTATGAAAAATTCAAGATTACACCCACATTTATCGATGAATGTTGTGGAGATTCTTCAACTTCTAAAGAAAAACCAAGGTATTTGACACTATATTCCCTATTTACACCTCGTTTCTCTCCTTTGATTTACTCTTATATCTAATATTATTTCACTAAAAAATTCAAATCTTTACCTTGGAATCTCTTTATCCTTCTAAAATTTCCTATCAGAGAGCTTAAATCCCTCTCTGGAAAACTCAATTATATTCCCTCAGTTGTTAAAGCATTCCCATTTGTTTTATTTGTTCATTGCTAGATTTTCTACCACATCATTTTTGTCTTTCTTCCCAAAACCTTGTGAAACTCCTCTTAGCATTAAAGTGAGTGGTGGAGTATAAAAGGATCAAGCTTTCAATTGGTTACCAAAGTTGTGGATTTTATGCAGCTGCCACATTAGATGATAACATGCATGAAAGGCCCCACAAATCCCCATTTTGGTCAAATACTATTTATCTTGAGCACTTAACCCATTCTCTTTCTTCATTCATCTCACCTTGTAATACCCCGAAGTTAATCTAACCTTAATTATGGGTAATTAATATTTTAACATAACCCCAACCCTAGACGATTGATATTTTTTTCTTACCCATATTCTCTAATGTAAAACTTTAATCTAATTATAATCATAACCCTTAACTCTCTTAATTTCCTTTCTCTTTTTCTTTCTCCTTTTATTTTTCCTTTTTCCTCTTCTCCTCCTGGTATTCTTATTATTTCCCTTATTCCTCTCTCTTAACATAATTCCATTAGTTAGCCCTTCTCCATAAACCTACATATTCGTAACTCATCATTACTACCACAAACCCCTAAACTCATAGGATGTGTAGTTGAAATTTTTGCCCAAAAATTCCCCTAATCATGCTATTCCCATGACCCTCTACCTCACTCTACCCATATCAAATTCCCTCACCATTCGCACCCACTTCTTTATATATTCCCCCACTTTCTCTCCTTACCACATTCAATGCCTCACCAACTTCTCCCCATACTCTCTCTTCCTTCCTCCATCTCCTCTACTCTTTATTTGTAATTATACACCATTTTCATCCAATACAGCTTTGTGTAGCTTATACAAATTCATGCAACTAAGCCTTTATTGTGTCAAAAATCCATGCAAATAACCCCTTGTTTATGCCAACTTCTCATACAAATCCACTTCTATTCGTGACATCACCTCATGCAGTAACCTTCACCTCACCCAACCCGCCCTAAATGCATCAACTACTCATACATACCCCCTCCTAGATGATCAACAACCCACACCAACACTACCCTAGTAGTTTCACACCTTAATGCATCAACCCTGTTGATAAGTTTGACTTTTACATCTTATTCCTAAGGTTTATAAGAGTTTTTACCTTTAATTTCAGTCAGAATTCTCCCTTTTTGTTCTTGTTACTGCCTTTGTGTTGTTAAAATTTGCAGGGTCTCAAGCAACAAAAATAATCATGAAGGATGAAGAAAAAGAATAACCTTAAAGGGAGAAGAAAGGAGAAAAAAGGAGTAAAGAGGAGCAAAAGTTAAAGTGGAAAAAGAAAGAATGTATATTTAAAGTATATGGGCCTGAAAGAAGTGAAATTTATACCAATAAAAAGTCTGAATTTGGAGAAGCTTTCAACATAAAAGTTTTAGATATTTTTAATAGCTTTCCAACGCATCCAAAATCAGCTTAATTGGAGTTATGATGAAAAAATTATGGTCAAAATACGAATCATTTTCAAAGCTGACATGAGAAGCCCATCGTTACCGAAACCCTAGCAATCCACGAGGCGGTAGTGTAAAAACTCTTATTCTAATATCTCGAGGCAGACTCCACTCCCTCTCTTTTCTCTCTTCTCTTCCCCAATTCATCAAGATCTCTCTTGTAAATTAGAGACGGAGGTTCAAGAAGTAAAATTTTTGCAAGAATTTGTGAACATCAAGGGTATTATCTAATGATATTTTCTTTATCTATGGAATCTCTTATTGTTTTTAATATTCTTGCTATGAATTTGATGGGCTAGATCTTGTGCTAAGGTGAAGGGTAATTTTTCCCGATCCTAATGTGTTGAATTATTGCATCCTTTTTTATTCAATTCATAATGTATGTGTTGTGTTATTAATTGATTGACGGATTCTTGAACCACGGCCAGGTTCTGATTTTCGGTGTGGGAAATACCGGTGAGATCGAGAGATAATCCAGTATTAGACCCAATAGCACAACGGGAGATTAAATTGTAGGTCGAGAGACGATCGATTTGACCTCTTCAACTATAAAGGAGGAAACTTTATAGACTTTAATGCATTACATTCTATTAGACTCTAAGCTAGAGATAGTTAGGGCCATAAATATGTAATAGGGTGGTTGTGGCTTGAGAAAGCACAACACTTTCTATCCTTGTTGGCATGATTGATTATGATTGTTGAATTATTTTGTGATGTGATCTTCGATTACATGTGAGGATCGGGGGCGATGAACCGAAACCTTAGCTCTTCTATTTATTTGAGTGACTTGAGTGCTATTTTCCTTTCTTTTTAGCTTATTTAGTTATTTTAGTTTACAATTTATTATTTCATATCATCTCGTAGTTTAGACATAGTTAAGTTCTATCATTGTCCTAGTGGTCATTCACCAATCCTTGTGGGATCGACCTTGACTACTACTCTGACCCCGTGCACTTGCGGGTAGGAACGTGTCACCTGTTAGTTGTGTCACACTTTGACACTGTACGCTATTTTACTACACCACACTTTGAAGTTAATCACACCTAGTTTAGTTAAATACTATTTATCTTGAGCACCTAAGTCGTTCTCTTTCTTCATTCATCTCACCTTCTAATACTCCAAAGTTAATCTAACCTTAATTATAGGTAATTAATATTTCAAGCTAACCCCAACCCTAGATGATTGATATTTTAATTTTATCCTTATTCTCTAATCTAAAATTTTAACCTAATTATAATCATAATCCTTAACTCTCTTATTTTCCTTTCTCGTTTTCTTTTTCCTTTTTACTCTTCTCCTCTTGGTCTTCTTCTTCTTCCCCTTATTCCTCCATGTTTCCCTCATGCTCTTGACTCAATCCCATTAGTTATCCCTACTTCATAAACCTACATATTCCTAACTCATCATCACTACCACAACTCCCTTAACTCATGGGATGTGTAGTTGAAGTTTTTGCCTAAAAATTACCCAATCATACTTTGCCCATTACCCGCTAGCTCACTTTACCTATATCAAATTTCCACACCATTTGCACCTACTTCTTTATATATTCCCTCACTCTCTCTCCTTACCACATATAATGCCTCACCAAATTCTCCCTAGACTCTCTCTTCCTTCCCCTATCTCCTCTATGCTTTATTTGTCATCACACACTATTTTCATCCAACATAGCTTTGTGTATCTTATACAAATTCTTGCAACTGAGCCTTTATTATGTTAAAAACCCATGCAGATAACCCCTTGTTTATGCCAAATTCTCATGCGAATCCACTCCTATTCGTGACATCACCTAATGTAACAACCCTCACCTCACCCAACCTACTGTAAATGCATCAACTACTCATGCATACCCCCTCTTAGATGCATCAATAACCCATTCCAACACCACCCTAGTAGTTTCACACCTTAACACATTAACCCCCTTAGTTGTATCACACTTTAACATTATACACTATTTTACTACATCAAACTCTAACACAACCCATTCAAGTTTTCCATACTTCTCCCATGA
The DNA here is from genome assembly GCA_030549775.1 of Tamarix chinensis. Taxonomy (NCBI): domain Eukaryota; kingdom Viridiplantae; phylum Streptophyta; class Magnoliopsida; order Caryophyllales; family Tamaricaceae; genus Tamarix; species Tamarix chinensis. The sequence continues at coordinate 38,579,662 of CM060177.1, forward strand.
CTTGGTTTGCTTAAATTTTTCTCCTTTTCCACCCTATTTTCCCTTATTTTTTTCCTTTGTTTTATTCCTAATTTCTAATTGTGTACTATTCTTGATTCTTAGGTGATTTTTCGATGGTCTCAAGGGAGGTGTCCTAGGGTTATATATGCTTAGAGACTAGAGACATTTTTAGTAAGGTTACACACCATAACTAGGTTTTTGTATGCAACATGTATGTTTGTATAGAATATCATGTTTGGTAGTATTATAAGGATAATGTCATTATGACAATGTTGTTGTATGACATATTGTGTTATATAATGAAAAAGTTAAAAAAATGTTAAAGCATACAATTAGTACATTGTTGGCTACGATGGTTTTATAAGTCAAGTAGGTTAGCATGAATTGCTATCTATATTGGGATAATATGTTTGGATCTTATTTATATATGCGGTTAATAACTTTCACGCGATTATGTATTAGAGGTTGGAAACCAATCATGTTATGACTTATAGGGTTTTATAAAAAAAAGAAAAGAAAAGGGGACTATGGCATCATTAAGGGTATTTTGGTCAATATGGTTTAAATATGAAAATTTTGGTATTTTAATGTGTTAAATGGTTTAAATTATTCTAATTATATCATGTGGAATAATATGGCTACTTATAAGTGGCATAAGTCTAATAAACTTAGAGAATGGTTTAAGTTAGGAATACTAGAGGTAGATCACTATTGCATGAGTAACATTTTGGAGTAAAACCTCAATTTTTGGATACGATATTATGCTATTTTAAATATGTGTACTAAATTTGGCGTTTACGTGACTCTCATGGGAAGAATGTGCCTAGATTGCGAAATTAGGGTTTCACAAAGAATTGTGAATAGTAACTCAAGAGACAAGGACATTATCACATGTGTAAAGTATTTTAGTTAGACCTTGATTTTTATATATTCTACTAATAATAATATTTTAGGAAGGTACGCTATAATTAGTGGATAAATGAGTATTATGGAAGAAGTTATGCTTATAATGTGAAATTTGGGTTTCTTAGAGGAAACTTGGCCCTTTTCCTTAATATATGTTTTGATCTTGAAGAGTTTGTCTTGAATATTCATTTTATGTTTCGATTATATGCTTTACATATCTATGTGTATATGCATGTTGGCCTTGAGATAAATAATAGTGAATAAGACATTAATTATTTATAGTAAAAGATTAAATGAGTTAAAAATAGTGGTGGGAAGCCTGTTACCTTGGGAGATGTTGAGTTCATTCCACCAGCTAAATAATATTGGATAGACCCGTTTTTACCTGGGATTTGTTTTAGCCATTCCATTGGATTAAGAACAGAGTGATCCTAAATTTGATGTAGATAAGAAAAGAGATGGTGATATTATATTATGATGGGAATCCAAATTTAGTTATTCTCTTACATTGTATCATGTTTGATCTTTTCATCTGATGAGTCTTTTATGTGGTCTTATATATTTTGTACCCTTGATATGTCTGTATTATCACCTTACTCAATACGTAGCATATTGATTAACCTTCTTATAGGTGATGTTCATTCCCACAAGCACATGGCCCAAATGATTTTGTGCAGGTTGATGATGATCATTTGGATGACTTTGTTGCTTATGATATACTGGACGGGGAGGAGTGATAATATAATCGTTAGGGTCAAATTTAGAGTCATGTTATCTAGTTATTAGCTTTAGTTCTTATACCCTTTCAGACTCTTAGTTTCATGGGATCTATTTTGATGTATTTTAATATTGTACACATATTTAATTTCCAAACTCTTATATAAGTTTATTAATCTCTCTCATTATTTGTTTATTAGGTTTTAAGTGTTAGATGTTTTTCCTCGTATTTGATGTAAAGATGGTATGTTAAGCCAAACTTATGTTGAGTACAACATTAACACCCAACTAATTAATTATTATGCTTGTGCTAAAATAATTTTTTTAGTAGTAAATTTTTAGGTGTCATACAACCTCTTGGAGCACCTCAACCCAAAAATCATCATACTTGAACTCCTCTACCTCATTCCCAATGCCTGACTCATAAGTCCATTCTTCTTCCCAATAAGAGGATTTATACATTTTTCCTCCTGAAAATATCGTTGATGCACAACTTGTGCAATTTAATGAGTTATACCACTTTCCAAGTATTGTGAGGCTAATCTGACCCTCCCTATCAAACCAAGTTGATAACCCACCCGAGAGGTACATTGCTTTGTACACTAAGCCCCTATATATTGGGGTATGTTTACCTCTACATATCTTCCTTAGGGGGTTACTCTAAGCATGCCAACTTAGTATAGCACAATTCATTCCCAACACTTGGATGATGGTAGCTAGCGTCCTCTATAATTGTCACTTGGTGGAGGTTAATCCCACCATTGAGTTCTTTCACCATTTCTTCAAGTTTTTGAGCCATCCCTTTGTCCTCAAGTTCAATTCTATTTAGATGAGGGGTAACTAAAAGTTTATTAAAGAGCATTAATCATCTATCAAAAGGTGAAAACCTCAATACTTCTTTGTCTAAGGGGACGTAGAGTGTGACACACCCAAGTGGTGTTGACTAAACTTAGATGTGCACGATAAGCTACATTTTCCTTTAGAATTGGAGGCTAACATTATCTGGTTCGAGAATTTAGTATAGGCAGGCCACATTATTATTAACATTGATGTTATTAATGACCCTAACTTGAAGAAGATAAGATTTATTTTTGACTCTAGTATACAATATTTAATTAGCTTTACTATTACAATCATCGATTATTAATAGGTAAAACAATTATGTTATCTTATTGAGTTTTACCATTGTTTCTTAAATAGAGTATGCTAGGTGAAAATCCTACTTGAAGACTATTCCTTAGAATCTAGTTAGAGCACTAAGAGGCCTTTCATCCCCTACCCCTAAAGAAGAGAGCAAAACAATAATGAGTGTATTAATTTTAGAATGTCATAAGTGACTATACGATATCTTTTTTATAGAGGGGAAAATGGAGAGGAATACAATGTGGTAAGGAATAAGATAAGGAGAACCTTATAGTTGTGGGGATCAAGTAGCCCTAATGCGTGATTGATTAGGCTAGTGGCTCGGGGATTAACCTAATGACTCATGGAGCCATTTTATCAACATGACTGGAGCAAGCATGTAGCTTATTTTTAGGTTGTTCTCACCCTTTGGATCAACTTCTAAAGGCCTACTAGTCTAGTTGGAAAAATATACATATCAATTTGAATGAGGATATTACTATTCACAAAATTGAAGAAATAAAAAAAAAGGATAAATGAAAGCTACAATGGATTGAGTACAAAAAAAACTAATTGAAGGAAAAATATAGAGAACTTTAAAATATAAAAGGAAAATAATGTGGTTATATATTTTTCTCTAATTTGGATTTTATCCATGGCTAATATGTTGTAGTCTCTCCTATTAGTTTTTTAGTTTGTATATATGGCAAAATTTGTATACTTTTGATGACCTAATATTTTTTTTTGTACTCAACAATGCATGCTTAATAGAAATATAAATGTAAGTTGCATTTAGATTATCTAAAATGGGTAGATGGGTGGGCCATACTTTGTTGTTTTGGAATTTGAAAGTGTAGAGAGAAGATGCATCACTATTCTTGATAGACATTTATTTTAGAGTTCATATTTAATTACTAATGTTTTCACTCTTATTTTGCATTTCACCTTTGCATATTTGTCTAATGAAGAAAGTATGGAAAATGAATATTGTTAGGTTTGATTGGTTGCATCTAGTGTGGTGATTAATGTAGGTAACGAAAGCTGATGAACAAGTTACCAACAATTAATGATAAAGGGAATTATTTTACAGTAATCTACATTTTATATTGAATAAATCTAAAATTGTGTAACTTATAATGTGTATACTAATGCACCTTTTGGGGATTATTAATTAGCTTTAGGTTTTTTTAGGAGTGTCGATTATAAAACAATTTACATAATGTGGATCTCTTGTATGATATGGGGGTAAGTTTCTCTTGTAAGGAGAAAATGTAATTAAGAAAATGAAAAGAAGGATTAAATAAAGTATCCTATAACCTAGTAGAATCATGTTGATGTAGATAAACTTTCTTTCAAATTTGAACTTCTCAAGACATCTTCACATGGCATATAATAACATCACATAAGCCAAATATCTTCATGTGGCCTTCGCATAATTTTTATCACTTATCTTCAACAATATATGAAAGGAGACAAGCTATATATATAATATTTTCTTTACTTAAGTTATGCGTCATGAAGATAGATGCATTTTGTGCTCCTATTTATTTTATTCTTTGTCTTTTCACTTACCTCCCTTACACTTATTCCTTTAGATGATCTTGATCACTTTCTTCACTTGTAACCTTTAATCACATGTACAAGCGTAATACCCCAAATTTTTGTAACCTTAATTTAGAACGCTTAGCCTTTTATTCAAAAAATTCAACCTTTATATATTAATTTAATTATTTTTGTTAACCTATGACCCACAAATCTTAATAAATTATTATAATTATTTTATCTTACCCATTTTATTTAAACCAACACTAAACTAATAATTTTACTTGATTTATTTTTCTTAATCGGATACCCTAAATTTGGATAAATAAATATTATCCTAAAAACCTTAACTTAATGTAAGTTTAATTCGAACCCTAAATCTAATATTTCCCTTTTTCTTCTTTTCCCCTTTCTCCTTTTCTTCTCCTTTCTTTTTCTTACCCACACCTTAATTCACCGGCTTGCTTAGCTTAGCTGACCCACCTTCTTCTTTTTCCTCATCCTTTCCTTTCTTTCTTCCTCGCACCTGGCCTAAGCTCTCTCTCTTCCTTTCTTCTTTCATGGCCCGCTCTATGCAGCCCACCTTAACACCTTTTCTTTTTCTCCTTTCCTTCCCTGAGCCCGCCCACCTTCTTCTTCTTCTTCTTCTTCTTCTTCTTCTTCTTCTTCTTTTTATTCTCCTTCCCTTCCCTAGCCTACTCTGCCTAACCTACCTTCCCTTCTTCTTTATTCTTCTCCCTTTCCTATCCTCCATCCTCCATCCTCCGTCCTCCGTCCCCTCCACCCAAACACCCCTAACCCCCTCCATCTCTTATACACACAACATGCCTCTTTCCTACACCATGCACCCTATCTATCTCCTTTTCCTCTTCAAACCAAACAACCCCACCCTTATCCCTCATGTACCTCATTTCCCCTTCCATTTCTAGCTCCTCTAGCCTACACAATCACCCTGCACATTCCCTGCTAGGTTGCCCCTACCATTACCCGTTCCCCTACACCCTACCTATCCTAGCTATTGCCTAAACTTTCTCACCTGATATTTTCCTTTTCCTCTTCAATTCCACCATGATTATCGCATGCCTAAGTGTCTCCCTCATTGGTTCCCTTCCCTTTTCCCCAACCTTGTTCTTGTATATATATACATACCTACATTTGTGCCTCATAACTAGCCCCTCTTCCCTCTGCATTTTTTTGTCCAAACAACACCGCCGCCACCATCCTAGCCTCCGCCATCGGCCATCTTCTTCTTCTCTTCTTCCCTCCTTCTTCCTTCTCTCATGTGGCCCTATTTTTCTTCCTCTCTATCCCTATAACAATTTCTTTCAATCCCTACCCCTAGCACCGGCTGCTTCTCCCATAGCAACGCCCCTGGGCAATGATAGTTTTTGTCGTTATCTTCTACTCCACTTCGACGCTACCATTGCCTCCACCTCACAACCATCACACCAGTAACCACCCCCATTGCCAATCCTTCCCTCTTCTTCCACTCTTTTTCTTCTTATCCCTTTCTCCTCCTCTTCCTTCTATCCTGGTTGCTTACTTTTGTTACATGGTTGTCTCCAGCAACACCAACCTATAGTCGTGCCTCATCACCCTTACTTGCAGCCCCTACACAGCTTTCTGTTGCAGCCCACTATCCCTTTGGTAACAAACCACCAAGCCACTGCCACCTTCATCTCCTACTACAACCCCTACACCGGTCATCCGAACTAGCACCACCTAACCACCATCTTTAACCATCACTATCCAACCTCGAGCCCTCATACATATGCATGGCTCACATTGCTCATGAAATGTGAGTTGTGTTTTGATTTTAAAATTATTTTGGTACTTGTTAATATGGAAGGGTATTTTGGTAAATTTTTATTCAAATAATATTTTTAATATAAATTATTATTTTATTGATTAAATATTAACATGGTTGTTTTGATATAATTTTTAGTTACAAAATTTTTATTATCAGAGCCTAATAATTTTTAGAAGGTTACTAATAAATTGTGCTTTTTCTAAAAATCATGTAACTTTTATACACTGCTAAAATGTTTAAATATCATAGGATACCACTTTAGGGTTTTGACATGTAAATTATATTAATCATGATTCTTACATATAATTATGTGTTTATTATTGTTATCATGAAAATTGAAAAGGGAAGCATGTTAACCTATGTAAAATATTATTTGTACGAAAGTGTGATTCAAATGGTTCTAACAGTGGGAAGAGATTTTGTATGATGTGTACAGGTGAAAATGATAGGTTGAACATATTTAGATATACTTGTAACATAATTATTATTATTATCCTATGCGTTAGGGGAAATTTGGTTATTTAAGCATATCATGATATTTACTCTTAATCAGAATGCATAATATGTTGTAATTATTATTAAGTATAATGGTATGTGATTTGATGTTTTAAAAGCACATATTTCAGCAAGATTATTACTACTATATGGCCTAAGGGTATTTTGATAATTTTGAGTAACCATGATGGTTATTCTAATAAACATGCCTGATATGTATTATTTTTTGTTAAAAATGGGAATATGTATTTTGATATTTTAGAAATGCATGTTAGGGTTTTATGTGCAAATTTGTGTCATGGTATATTATCCATTTTATAACATGTTGATAAATAAAATGGAATTTGTAATGTAAATAGATGATAATGTGGTAACTTTAGCCTTAGAGGTATTTTAGTCATATTTGACCTAAAGTGTCTAAGTGTGAATAATTGAGCCTAGAATGGCCTTTGTAGATTTTTAATGTTAACATTGGTATTAACCTTGATTATGGTTGGCTTAGATGTTTGAAAATAAGTACAAATGGTTGAGCATGAAAAATTAGATCCATATGATTGATATATGGTATCGTGGTCACGGTCATAAAATACTAATACTTAAAGTGAAAGACCTCAAGATTGAGAATGGTGGATTTTTTGGGGTTGCTACCTTAAAGATGTGATTTAGTCCATGATTATTTATAGATTTTGCTGGTGCACCTTTGTGCCCTAGTCAAGCCCTATATCTTACTCTATTTAGCTCTATGGACCTAATAGAGAGTATGCATACTTATGGATTAGGTGTCCTTGTTGATAGGGTATTGTGTTACCTTCATGTATTAGTGCGACTAGGGTACCTTAGTATCTCTAGGTTAATATGATCTCCCTTCTATTAAATAAATATGGAAATAATTATTATTTAATTTAAAATGAGTATTGAATTGGTTGGTAATAGCCTTTGTGCCTACTTATGGTTCGGTAGCAACCTATGTGCCTACATGTGGTTTGGTAGCAACCTTTGTGCTTACCTTTGTTTCCGTAGTAGTCTCTATGCCTACTTGTGTTCCCATGAGTAGTTATTGGTTTGTCCTGGTGAGCCTACCTATGTTATGAGAGTTGTTTCTAACTATATTGAGCATCTCTTGGATGTTCCATTGGTAAGTTTCAGCTTATTCTACACGAACAAGCATGATTAGTATATGGCATTGGTGGTATGCGGTTATCTGAATGATTATTGTATTTCAATTAATGTACGCATAATAAAATGTTCATGTATTATTGTGATATCTTTTATGTTTTCCATGCAGACCTTTCATATTAGTTTTGTATAATGGGTTGCTCAGTACCATTGTATTAAAGGGTTCGTTTTCATAGGCCCTTACTTATTCAATGGACAATAGCCTTTGTAGGTTAGGTTGCAAGATTAGTTGAAGGTTATTGCAATTCCCAAATATTGTAGAGTGTTATAAGGATTGATCTGACTACCTATATCAATATGGTATACCATCCTTTTGGTGATTCCTTCCTAAGAACTCCATAGTTAAGTGTGCTGGCCATGGAGTAATTTTTAAAATAGGTAAGGTAACCCTCCCAGGAAGTTTCAAAAATTTTCTAAAAATTTCTTAGGAAGCATGTGAGTGGAGAAAAAGTGCGTCGAAAGGACTTGTTGATATGTGGGGTCAACCGATCAATCCAAAAGCACTCTAAAGTAGCTCCTACATGGTTGTATCGACTAGGGGTGTTACAAAATGGTATCAGTTGAACTTGGATGCTGCAAGGTGATTTTTATGGTTGGAAAGTGAGCTTAGAAGATGAGGATATAGGGGGTTGAATGGCTTAGCTTAATGGCTTCCAAGTTGGTAGTTTTGTGGCTCATGTATGGCTCTACATGGCTAGCTATTTGGGTACCTGCATGGGTGCCCACTTTTGATAATTTTTTGGCCCCAAGTTAGAAGTATAATGTAGCTTCTTAACTTAGAGAAAATAATTACCGCCAAAAGACCTCCTTGATGCAAGATTATCTCACATTTGTAATATGGACTTTTCTTGATCAAAGTTGATGCTCAAACACCTTAATCCTTAGGTTTAAAAGAGACCTTAGGAATATGTTTAGGAAGTCAACCAATTCTATTATAATTTTATTAACCAAAATTAAAATGGGGTGGATGCTCCTGCACCATACTCCTCATGTTGTTAAGGATGAGGCTTCATTTCTTGAATGGAATGGGGTGGACGCTCCTACATCAGTATGTGAATTTACTTTTAGCATTAATTAGGTATGAGTTTTACCTTCCTTATATAGGAGGGGGTGGTAACACCTTATATTTCTTTTAGCTTCTCTAAATTTTTTATAGCAAACTTTCAAGTCATAAAAAATGAGGGTGTTATATATATAATTAAATTATCTCAATGTATATTAAAAATATTTTTATTAGCTATACAAATATATATTATCAAGCTAGCCAAATAAAAATTACATATTATCATTTGTATCTTTTTTTCTTGGTTTATTTCTCTTTCATCTCTTTTATTTTGTTTTTTATAATTTTAACTTTATGTGTGCTCGTATACAATAATCTAATATAATGGAATTGATATTTCCTTTTGGTCAAGTGAACAATTATTTAATTGACTATATTGCGATAATATTTTAATTAATAATTTTGATCATTATTTTCATTCTTTAGTTCTATTAATTTATTTTAGTAATGGCTCTAATCATGTTTACAAAATGAGAATAATGCTAATATTACTTAGTCTTGAAACAAATGTGTCTATGCTAAGAGATCTTTATTTATTTATGTTTAGTAATAATTTATTGTTCATCTTTACAGTGGTATTTACATATTGTATAATTATTTTATAACCACTTATATTCTATCAAATATTTGATTATTCCTACATGCCATCCACATAGTCAAACCATTAATCTTAGAGCAAACTCTTCCTATATGTTCAAGAGTATTCTTAAAATTCGAGAACTAGAGATGGAACTACATCATTACAATAATGGAATTAGGTTCTTAGTGGGTAAATCCTATCATGATGTTAGAGTGAAGGCCTCTACTATTGCATGGTACAAGTTGGTTTGGTGTCATTCTTGTTTTCCAAGATAGAAACTAATTATGTGGACAACATGCCATGAGAGTATGGCTATTAAATCAAAGTTAAAGACTTAGCATGTGGTTGAATCAACTGTGTAAGAGCTGCCATCTTAGTGATGAGACAGTGGACCATTTATTTGTTACTTGTCCAAAAGCATAAGAAATGGGGAGAAAGGTTTTGAATTGGGTTCTATTATCCCATTATTTTACTACATGTTATACGTGTTGTAACACCTCTAAAAATCACAATTGACATTTTTTCGTTTTTAAAAGTTATGTGTGAAAGTAAAAACAGTAAATTTTAAGGTGTTACCGCCACACTTAGTACCATACTAGTTTCCAACCACCATTCCAGTACTAAGTGCTAAAACTAAAAACATGCTTTTCTTAAATTTCAAGAATACATTTACAAATCAGAGCAGCACAAATAGTTGGGAAGATTAACTCACCTTCTAAAGAAAATCACTAATTGTGGTTACAAAGAAAATGCCAGTAGAAAAGAAAATACAAAGGTTTTAAGAAGACACAAAAGGCTTCCTGGTTAAATACATCGGTTAGCATCCCAGATAATCCCTATGCTCTCAATCCCGAAGATAAATCACGAAGGTAGCATGTGAGCTAACCTGCAAAGGCCACTACCCATTGAATAGGCAGTGGCCTAAGAAAGGAATCCTTTTAGTACTATGGTACTGAATAATCCTTTATAAGAGACTAACATGTAAGGCCCGCATACACACATCAAATGTAACGCATCAAACGTATGATCATGGAATAGTACACATATCATCTAAAAATGCAATAATCATTTGGATAGCTACATGCATCAAGATCATATACCATGATGCTCATTCACTTAGAAGTAACATAACTTATTATTGGAATGTTCAAGTGATGCTCTTAATAGTACAACTAGAATAATCGACCCACATAACTTCTCAACAACGTCACAACAAGAATGCCATACACATCAGTAGGATATGATAGTTCATTATTATTTGTATTCAAGCCATTAGTGTCATAATTATCCATCACTTGGTTTATATCCACATGGTTCGGAGACCCCATTGTTATGACCGATGGACCGGTAACTATGTTATCTAGGAAAAAATGCTTAAGCACTATTATGACCGATAGACAGGTAAATCTAATACAATCCATGACAAAACACTCCAGACCACTATTATAATTGGTGGATTGGTAAATATGCTACAATCCAGGACAGAACGCTCCTTACCACTATTATGATTGGTGGACCGGTAAATATCCTACACACGGCCCCAACACACGTGGTGTTCTACTATAAGTGGTTAGTGTATTTTCCGTAGATTGACATCATCAAAGGGTTTCGTTATTAAGCTTGGTATCCCAACTATTATGACATGTGGATCGGGAATATCTTTTAATCCAAGGTAGAATGCACCTGACTACTATTATAACTGATGGACCGGTAATATACTATAATCCAAGATAGAATGCACCTAACCACTATTATAATCGGTGAACCGGTAAATATCCTATACACAGGTCTGGCTCAATGATCTTCCACTTTAAGTGATTAGTATCTTATTTGTTTAGATATCACACACACATCCATGCATAAACCATGTAAGACTCCTGACCTACTACCGCCCCTTCCAAACCTAACCTTATGGAAACCCTAATTCCCTAACCTAGGATATCCACACTCCCCACTAATCCCTTGAGTCCCCAAGATTATCCACCAACCCAAACATGCTATTACAACCTTTTTACTCACATATCATAGCCCATCCACCCCCCATTCCTCACATGTGATAACCATTGGCCCCTAGGGTTAATCTTAACAACCTTAGTTCGACCCAAATAAACCTAACCCCTTCTATACTACTTAATTGGCCCAAAACTTCCACAACCAAGCATATGTTACTAGGATTATCCATCCACTATGGTTTTGTAACCTAGCTCCCTCACCTTGCTCATGTGATGCCAACCTTCCAAATCGGGCCTTCTTAGAAATCCTAATTCCACTCTTTTGGTAGTCTCCCATTCTTTAACACTCCATGGGCTCCTCAAATATACAAGCTTCTAGGCCATATCACCATTTACCCCCATATCCATTCATAGTAACCAACCCTACTCTTCTCAACCATGGTCATGGATCCCTGGGGTTGGGCTTGCCCCATACATGTTTATTAAAATAATTACTCTAATACATGCCCAAACTACTAAAGGTCCTTAAGCCATATAGTATTGATAACCATGCTAAAAGTGATGATACTAAGACCATAAATCACTATTCTCACATCCAACACCAATTAACCTTTACATGTTTATTAGCATAACCACCATTACATCCTTAATTTTACCAAAATACCCTTAGGCCATATAAATTCATCAATCATGCTCAAACATGTATTATTAGTACTACCAAACCCTATCTTCATACTCAGCACCCATTATTACCTAGCAAGCACATCTATTAATATAATCACACTTGTATCTTCAAATTACCAAAATGCCCCTATACCATATATAATCACCATCTGTGCCTAATCATGTATTACTAATACTACCAAATCTTAATTTCACACCCATTATTTCTTAGCATGTACATATATTTGTATAATCACCCCTACACCTTTAAAATTACTAAAATGCCACTATACCATATGATATCACCATTTATACCCAAACATGTAATATTAATGCCACCAAACCTTATTTTTATACTTAAACACCATTTAGCACTTAGTGTGTACATTTATAAGTATAATCACCCTTGCACCTTCTAAATTACCAAAATACCCCTATGCTATATATTATCACCATTTATACCCAAACATGAAATACTAATGCCACCAAACCTTATTTTCATACTTAAACACCATTTAACACTTAGCATGTACATTTATTAGTATAGTCACTCTTATACCTTCAAAATTATTGAAGTACCCCTATGCCATATAATAACACCATTTATATCCAACATATATTATTAACACCACAAAATCCCTATTTTCATTCATAGCATCAATTACCAGTTATCATGCATACTTATTAAGTTGACTCCCATTACACATGCCATATTACTAAAATGTCCCTAGAACATATAATATTAATATTCATGCCCAACATGCATTACCAACACTACAAAACCCTTATTATTATTATTAGGACCAATTATCACCTATCATGCATGTTTACTTAAGCATCATCCACTTTACATGCAAAATTACTAAAATGTCCCTAGAATATAAAATATTAATATTCATGCCCAACATGTATTATCAACACCACAAACCCTTATTATTATTCCTAACACCACCTAATCCCTAGCCACCACATTTATTGGAATTATGACCATCATATATTAAAATTTACCAAAATACCCCTAGACCCTAAAATGTTGATATTTCTACTAACACATGCATTTATAATCCACCAAACTCTTATCTCCACTCTTAGTAACATTCCTACCGCATTAGGTATCCCATTTAGGCTCAAAAACCAGAATTTTTCCAAATGATCAAATGACCCCTAGGGCTCCTATTAGTACTACTTCACTATAAGTTTCCATACTCTCTTAGACTAGCATGTATATACACATACCATTCATCATCAACATCAACCTCTTTTTCTTAGTCACCCTTTCACACATATCACACCATATACAAGATAACATAATGATCATAAAATTGATAGTAACACAATATATTTACATAAATCGCATATCAAAACCCCTAATGTGCTAACATATGACGATCCATACATTTTAGTGGGTATAATAGCTACCTTTTTTCTAATAAAACCAACCGTAATTGGTATCCCAGTTTAAAAATGCTTAGGCTCCGATTAATGAAATTTTGTACCTAAAGTAACATTATAAGTGAAATATTAATATTAGGTAAATAAAAGAATGATTTTTACTAAAAATATTAATTAAATATATAACTTTATTAAACTATCTAATACCTTAATATTGGCTAAATAAGCCAACATTACATGGATTAACTCATGCTGCCATGCAAGTATGCAACGTAAGCTATGCAGTATGAACAAAAGGAGAGGGAAAAGGAAAGGAGGGGGAGGGGATGGTAAGCTTAAGGGAGGGTGTTGGGGTGGTTGTTGGGTGTAAGGGTGGTTGGAGGTCGTAGTGTGGTGGCTTAGGGGTGGTGATGGCTATAGAAAAAGGGTGCAACAAAAGGAGGGAGAATAGGAAGAAAGGAAAAGAAGAAGATAATGAAAGGGGTAGGGGCAAGTGGCTTAGGTCAAGTGGTGTAGGGAGGGTGTTGGGGTGGTGTCAGGTGGCTGAGGGGAGGCTAAGGCTGCAATAGAAGGGCAGGAGAAGAGGTGGATAAGGGTGGCAGTGCAAGGGGGCCGAAGGGAAGAAGGAGGGAAAAGTGAGGGGTAGGCCGTAGGGTGGTTGTTGTTAGCGACTCAAGGTAGTGTAGGGAGGGTGTAGGAGGAGGGTGGTGTGGTGGCTGGTTGGGTGGTGGAGGCAGTAAAGAGGATTCGCAGGGCTGGCGAAGGAAACATAAGGGGAAAGAAAGGAAAAAAGAAGATAGGATTGATAGGGAGAGGGAGGTCTTGAGGGAGAAGTGAGGTGGAGGGGAGGGGAAGTAGAAGAAGAAAAAGAAAAGGAGAAAAGAGGGAGGGGCATAAGAGGTAGGTGGTGTAGGAGGGGGACTGCTGTTTCCCGTCGAGCATGACAAGGTGATAGGGATGAAAAGGGGCAGGAAAGGCATGTAGGGAAGGAGGAGGAACAGAGCTGCTGAGCTAAAAATGGAAAGAAAGGATGGTTGGGGGAGGTTGGTGTAGGTATCGGTCGGTGGTGGGGTAGCTTAGGTAGGGGTGTAGGGGCGTAGGGGGGAGAAGGCATGCAAGGGGGTTAAGGGAGCATTTGGTTTAAGGGGATTTAGGGGAAGAAGATGAAAAATAAGAGGGTTGCACGTGGAAGGGGGAATGAGCGGGCAGGCCTGTGCGGGAGAAAGAAATGGAATAGGAGAGGGGGTATGGGCTATCCCTAGGAGGGAGAGGAGGGAAAGAAAGAAAGAAATAAAGAAATAAGGAGAAAAAAGAGGCGGGGCTTGGGCTGGCCCGACAGGAGAAGGAAGACAAGAAAAGGGGAGGAAGGCTAGGTTGGCCCAAAAAAGAAGGGAGGAAGGAAAAGAAATAAAGGAAAAAGAAAGAGAAGGAAGAAAAAAAGGAACAAGGAAAAGGAGAAAAAGAAATAGAAAAAATATTTTTTAGAATTAGGATTAGAAATTAGTCTAAAACTGGTTTTTGGAAAAAAAAAATATTAAATTGATTTATCACTAATTTATGTATTAATTTAAGATAATAATTTTGGTAAAAATTATAGATTTGGGATTTATTTAGGTAAGAGAGTAAGATAAAATGATAAAATAATTATATTAATTTATTAAATAATTCTACTTATTTTATAAATCAAGGGTCCCTAAAATAATTAAATCAATAATTTAATATTAAGTTATCTCAAATAAAAGGCTAGATAATTAAATTTTGGTTTTGAAAATTCTGAGTGTTACACGTGTCTAAAGAGGATTATTCAAAACACTAGAAGTGATACAGTTCAAGCTAGAGTACTAGGGTTATTTTTCTTTCCACGGTTTACAAGATCTGGCATATTTGGAACATAGTTGTATTCCAACAAAGATATATCATGCCCACAGTTTTGATAAGATAGATTATTCAAGAAACTTTTATCTAATATGGGAATCATGATGGGCCTTTGATAGATTACTTAAGAACTTTAGATCATTGGAAGTTTTTAATTATCTTCAAGTGCTTGATTTTATAGGTGGAATGGGTGAATGTCTTATGATGTGTACTCAAACTCAGATATACATATTTTCAATAGGTAATGAGAATTTTAATTAATTACCAAAAAAAATTGATTGTTGTGTTTATATATATTTACAATACATATACATCACATGTGACATCTATAGTAGTTAGTGATAAGAATCTTATTTCATTATATATAGAAAGGGAGTTCTTAAATTCATTTTCCTTCCTATTTTTTGCATCAATGCGTGTCCCTTGAATGAATCACATCATAACATAAACCTTTTTGTGTTTGGGAGTAGATGTGTAAACAAAAAATTCCATAAACTTAAAATTCTATATCATATTAAATGAATAACTCTAGGATACATGGTCAAATAAATTTGGGAGCGTATATGCTTTTGGAAGTTGTTGTCATATTAAATGAATTATATTTTTCTGAGTGTATATTTCTCCTTGATAAAGAGACAATTTTAATATTTTGCTCAACGCATACTAAATATCAAAATTTATTAATTAAATAATACAATTGGTTGTTCATCAATCTAATTTTCATTTATAAATATAAACCAATAGTGGGGCTAATTCACTTATCTCCATCTACTTAAACCTTATAGTAACATTTAGAATTTAGTACAGCAATTTGCACACTATAAATCAATCAATTTTCCCACATATTCATTGTTAATTCTTATAATGATGACAATCAATTAAAATATATATATACACTAATATCCATCACCATTTAGTATAAGAAAACATATGTTATTATAAGTGATAAATGATCAATTAACTAAATGATTTTTATTATTTATTCATCACAAGAAAAATTAGATAAGAAGAAACTTAATTAAAAAATGGATTGAAAAAATAAATGTAAATTTAATGAGCCATATACTTAGAAAGTAAGAAATACAGATAGAACTATGCACACAAGAGCTTATAACTTTTTATATCATATATTAATATTACTTAATTTATCCTTAGGTATAACTTTATTTCCCAATCACAACGATCATCAACATAGGCCAACTATATATAACCCACTCAAGGAGCATAAAATATTTCATAACAACTTATTTATTTATGAAATAAATGATTAAAATTAAAATTTTGCAACATTTGATGCATACTAGATGTATAAAATTAAATTTTAGTAATTAATAAGTAGAAAACATGATTAGTAATGGTTAATTATGGTGATGGTGATCATGATGAATAATAGGGTTAGGGATAGGGTTTGGAAGGTGAGGAAGATGAATGATGTTATTTTATGTTATTGAGGGTGTATGTGTATGTATCGATTATAGGGATATTTTTGTGTCAAATAAACACAAAATATCTCTAATTAAATCATGTATAAATTAAATATAGAAATCTTGATATGAATCACACAAAAATAATAACAAGAAAATTCACAAAGAGACTATATTCAATTCAATTGCATTATGAACTTCAATGTTGATCACACCATGTTTATAAAACTTAATTAGCACCTCCTTAGGTTGAGTATTCCATAAAAAAAATATAGAATAAAACTTGAAAGATAAATCACACACAATTCCTCTCTAATTGACACCACTCACAAAGAAAAAGGAAAATTAAAACACTATTAACAAGCTACAACTCCTACTAATGATTCAACTAACAAATATCAACTAATTGAGCTAATATAATTACCCCTTTGATAACAAGGACATCTCTTCTAATGTGTTGGGCATGTGACTTCATTAAACTTTGCATATTCAATTTTAAGGCCGACTTTAATCCATGCTTAAACAATTGATCACGCTATTTAGCCTAGTTGTGTTAGTTTGACACAAATTTTCAACCAAGTATAAAACAATGGTCTCTATAATTAAGTAAGATAACCCTCCATGTTTAATACTTGTATAATATGCCCCTACATTATTTTCCCTATATTGAGAAGATTTTTTCTTTAAATTTGTATCATCATACTATGGAGAAATATCACCCCCATTAAATGTCCCTAAAACACATCCATATGAATCCAGTTAGTCAATCTCTTAGATATTTTCCCTAAATATTCTAAGGAGCATCCATCATTTTCATGATTTTATTATTCCTTAATGGTCCATTTAGATTGATGTTAACTAGGTTAGGATAAATGAAGAAGCTGAACTTAGGTTTGGTGAATGGTGGTGAATGTTTTAAAATATTATTTGATATTTATTAGGATAACCTAGGTAAATAAGCCATAAACTTGTTTATTTTGAGGTGAATAACTCAATTTTATGAATAAGTTAACCTTAATATCCTTTAACCACCAATTTGGTGGTTCATATCTTAGAGGTTAATGAGCCTAAAGAAGGCTAGTTTTTAACCTAACCTAACCTAGATTAAGTCACAAAATAAGTTGTCAAATAAGATAGACCACAAAATTAACCTCTATTAACCTTAGCTAACATCCATATAATCATACCATAGGTGAGGAAAACATTATTTCTTTAGATGCACCCGTACTAAATCTCTCAAAGAAAACACATGTTAACTTTTATGCATATTGGCTCTTGCTTGATAAGTAGCATTAATCTTCTCTATGTTTGCCCTAATTTTCTCATGTAAGCACTTAAATTATTCCCCTCTCTTAACCTTTATATCTCTTCTAATATCCTTTCTTCAAAGGCACTATATCAATGGGCATATATGAATTTGTGTAGGAGACTACCTTAAAAGGGCTTGTGACTATTGATTGTGAATGACTCCTATTATAAGTAAACTCCATGTGTTCCAACTTCACATCCCAATTCTTAGTACTCTTCCTCACCAGTTTCCTTATTAAGGTACCAAGTGCCTTATTAGTTGCCTATGTTTGGCCATAAGTTTGTAGGTGATGAGAGGTGCTAAATAGAAGCTTTGTTCCTATAAAGTACTATAACATCTTCCAAAAGTAACTTAGGAACTTTGTGTCTCTATCATTCATAATACATTTTGGAATACCATGCAACTTCACCACTTTTCTAAATTAGACGTCTGCAATGTAAGTAGCATCATGCATGCCATCTTGGAAAAATGATCCACTACCACTAGGATTGAATCTCTATATCTTTCATTCCTTTATAAACTAAGTATGAAAGATATAATAACTCCCTACAAAGGTTCATTAAGCATGAACAGTGGTATATAAATCCATTTATGGAACAAACTCTTACTTCTTTGACACTTAACATATCTTCCAACCATATCTTTCATACCTTTGAACTTATTTATCTAATGGAAGTGCTCTTTAAGTAGATCCAAAGTCTTATTAACTCTAAAGTACTCTATATGCCTTTTTCATGCACTTCATTAAGGAGGACATATCGAATAAAAGATTGTAAGATGCATAGCTTGTTGAGCTTAAATAGAAAGACATTTTGGATCTTATAAGCTCCCATAATCCCATGATTTCTATAAGCATTGAAAATCTTTATAAAGTCTTCATTTTTGATATAGTGATCCTTCAATATCACAAACCCTAGAAATTGAGTATCCATAAGTGTAAGTACCATGGAAATTATTAAAAGAGCATTTGAAATCATATTATTTTTTTTTCATCCAAGTGTTTAGTAGAGAACACAAAGGATTGCAAAAAGCTTACCCACTTAGTATGCATTTGACTCCCCTTATTTTTTCCATTCAAGTACCTCAAACTCTCATGGTACGAGTGAAGAATAAACGATTTTGGACTCAAGTGATGACTCCAATTCTCTAAATACCCTATGATAACATATAACTCCTTATAATAAGTTAAGTTATTAAGTCTTACACTAAAGAAAGCTATTGATTGACACGAATCTTCAAAGTGTATGAAGATTAGTGTGAATGAATTGAAGTTTATGACCATTTTGGCTAGGCCTTGAGAAGAAGAATTAGGAAATTCAAGCAACAACTTAGAAAGAATGCAATAAGAATTCAAATAATTTAATAAGAATCAGAGAAATCCAACTTAAATATCACCAGTCTTAGAATGGGTATTCAATCACAAAGAAAAAACTAACCAAGTGAATCTTTTGTATTATATTTCAATATCAATATCAACCAACATGTTATAATGTGTCGACACACATACCTTATATAGGATTTTACAACATTTCTAACTAGCACAAATTTAGCTACATGACACACAAATGACTAACTAGCACATAACTAGTATTACAATATATTTATATCCTATATAATAAATAGCTCAACACTATTATAAAAAAAGTTAAGTAAATATTACATGAAAATAATCTACAATAATCCTAATCAAAATAATGATATTAACTTTGAAAGGTTGGCTAGGTCTGCTTAACTTTAACTTTCATGGACAATAAAGCTTCCTTTGTAATAGCTTGTAACATATGTAAATCTTAAGCATTTTGACTTATGTTATGAATTAATCATATTCCTACAAATATATTACATACATGTAAGAATGACTTAAAGAAATATCATTAAAGTTAGTCAAAGCATTATTATCAAAGATAAACAAGGTAATTGGCTCCCAAAATAAGTATGCTAAATTATCACCTTAAGGATCATCATTGGATGCTCCTGCATCATTGATCTCTTCTCTTATAATAAGACTACTCTAATTCCTATCCCAATAGCATCATAAGTCATTTCAAAATATTTATCAAAGCTAGGTAAAAAACTAGTGCATGAGAGAATTATGTCTCTAATTCTTTAAAATCCCTTGTAGCGACTTTACTCCACTTGAATTCTCTTTTCTTGATGTTGTGTAATAGTACAAAAAGTTCTTAATAAATATTCTATACATGGAAATCATGCGCATTAGTTAGTTGTGGCTAAGTTTTAATAGCTTGAACTTTTGATGGGTCTACTTGTACCCCCATCTCCACTCATAATGTAGCCAAGTAATAATCCACTCTATCATGAAACAATACTTTTCCAACTTCCCTTAAATATTTCCCCCTATAAAGTTCTTAAATAAAATCATTAAGATGATAATATTTAATCCTACTATAAATGAGAATATTATCTACATACACCACCACAAAATCACCTAGTAATGCTCTTAGCATGACATTCATCAATATCATAAATGTCCTAGGTGTATTACATAGAACAAAGGGAATCACCAACCACTCATAAACACCATACCTACCTTTAAAAAGCATCTTCCATTCATCCCTTTCTTAAATTCTCATTTGATGATAACCACTCTTCAAATCAATATTAGAGAATATTTATGCTCTATAAATATCATCTAACACGTCATCCAATCTTGGCATAGGAAATATATATCTTCCTATTGAGATATTGGAGCATGAAGGGTTGTGTGTGGTGTTCTCTCATGTGTGCCATTATCCTTTTATTTCCTTATATGGTTGGAGAAACCCTATAGAATTATAGGTAATTACTCTTGTTGTCTCTCAATTTTACTAGCAATATGGGTGGTAAGTTGTTGAATTTGTACCACCAACAAATCTATATTCCTAAGATTGAATAGTTTTATATTGAATTTTGATGGATTCTTTATGAATTATTGACGAGTTATTGCAGTATTGAGTTTGCAAAAAAAAAATTCAATGCTTATGATGAATCCCTTTTCATGTGTCATATGGATAGAAAAATTGAGGCCTCAATACAACTTTTGATGCATAATGGAAGCACACAAACACCAAATAGGACAATTGGGATCAATTTAGGGTTTCGATTAGGGCGTTAAGGTTTCATAATTTTTATAAGGGTTTGGTGAATGGTTTTATGAGGATATTAATAGTGGGTTAATGGCTTATTAATTCATGGTTCATGGGACAAATAATGGTGGGGGGAAACGTTGGTAAAGAAGAGGGTATTGAAGTTAGGTTTTGATTAAAAGAATGAACTTTGGAGTTTCAATGTGTGGATTATAATAGATGATTATAGGAATGATTTGATGGGTGGTTAATGGAAATTATGGTAGGAAAATATTAGATTAATAGAGTTAATTAAAGTGACAAAATTGTGGCTATGGAGGATGGGGTTATAGTTTGAAAATGTTGAAGTTGATGAATGTTGAAGATGCATGTGTGTTTGTATGAATATTTTGAGGAGAAAAGTGTATGGGGGTGTGAATTTTTTTGATTGAACATGAAATAAATCACTCAAATCATATAGAAATTGATTAGAGAAATTGAATTGTGAATCACAAATCATAAACAAATTCACATAGGGGATTCATTAAAAAATCAAACCGGACTTGGTTGTATTGCATGAATGATGAATGTCTATAAGCACAATTTTTTATGATAAATTATAGGGCTCCTCAAATATGATTCTCTGTGAAAAGATAATTTGAAATCAAAAGATAAAAATCCACACCATATCTTGCACAATCGACATACATGCGCACTCACACTAAAAGAAAAAACTTGAAACTACAAGATGAATTTTTCTAACTAATAACTAGCATACATGGCTGGTTCTCGATGGGGTTGGATGTCCTCATCATGTTCTTAACATGAGATCATGAAAAGTTTTAATAATTATCATCAAGTCCCTCTTTAATCCATTATTAATCAATCAAGCACCTTATTAAGCTCAAGGATGCTAGTTTGCCCCAACTCTTCCACCAATACCATATTAATGGTCTCTAATATTAAATAAGTCAACACATGGCCTTTAGAATTTTGACTACATGCCTCCAAATTAGAGTTAGGGTTTTATAGATGAAGATGATGAATGTTGTGATTTTATGGGATTAAGTGTGTATGTGTATGTATCAAATATGGTGAGAAATTATGGGGATATATTTGTGTCACATAAACACAAATTCTCTCTAATTAAATCTTGTAGAAATAAAAAAGAGAAATTTTGATTATGAATCAGTCATAAATCATAACAAGGAAAAACTCACAAAGAGACTAAATGAAAATTAAACTCAATACAATTGCACTATGAACTTCAATGTTGATTACGTCGTTCTTATATAATGTAATTAGAACTTCCTTATGTTGAATATTAAGCACAAAAGATAGACTAAAACTTGAAAGATAAATCATAGACAAATCCTCTCTAATTCACATCCATCACAAAAATAATAATAATTAAAACACTTATAACAAGATAAAACTTTTATTAGTGAGTTAACTAACATCCACTAATTGGGCTAATATAATTAACCCTTTGAGAATAAGGGCATCCTTCCTCATGTATTGGGCATGTGACTTTATTAAAATTTGCATCATGATTCTTAATCCCTACTCTAATCCATGCTTAAACAAGTAATCACTTTATTTGGTCCAATTGTATTAGTTTGGTCAAATTCTTCAACCAAGGATAAAACGATGGATCTTATAATTAAACCAATGCTTCATATGAAGGACTTGAAGAACATGGCTCTATATCAATATCATTTTTGTTAAAGTTAATATTTTTTAAATTATTGTTATTTTTCATCATCTAAAAATTCAACTTTTGAAATTTGACAATTTTGAAATGTGTAAGAGATACTTCATTTGAATTTACTTGATAATTTAAGGATGTTGAATTTTTGGAATGAACATACTTTAAAAATATTCTCAATTTATATTTTTTTCCTTCTACCCAAAAATGGATTGTTCTTAAGAATTCGAAATTTTAACTCTATCATTTTTTAAATATTATTGTTAGTCGAATAAATAAAATATTAATTTTTAAAAAGTCATTATAAGCATTTTATAAAAATATGTCTTAAATATGTATTCATTTACATTTGTACCTTAGACACATAATTTGATTCCTTTTTATTTCTTGACTAAAAAAAATTTAGCTTTAATTCTTAAATTATATATTAGTAAAAAAGATCTGTAATGATAATTTTATAAAAATAATATGATGGAGTAAAGACAATTATTTATTTTATGAAAAATAATGTGTGTGTGTGCTTGCATATATATTGAAATATCAATTATCCTTAATTTGAACTCAAAAGTCAAACAAACACAATTTTTTTGGATAGAGTAAAAAATTATTCCATAATTTATCAATAAATTACAAATGCTATATTTTATCAATTTTTTTACCTTTGATAAAAATATTTTAGGATTTATAATATATTAATTTTTTTATTTATTTTTGATGAATAAAAAATCAAAATTTTTTTGGTAGTATATTCCTAAAATGATAAATTAAGAAGAGAACCAAATCTTTATAAAATTATTAATATTTTAATATAATAATCTTTCTAATTTATAATTTTTTAAGCTAACTAAAATAACATAGGTTTCAAATCTAAATAAAAGATTGCCATTTCAAGGCTTGTAACTCATGTTTGGGAAGCAAATATCTTAAGTGGAATGAATAATGGTCGTAAAACATTACTACTAGGGCTTATTATCATTGCCTGATTTTTGTCAATCTAATCTCATTTGAAAAATTCAATATGCTATTAATATTATTTTTTATGGGTAGTGCCATAAATAATATATGTTTTATATCACTAACATTAATATCACTATCATTACTATATTTTATTATTAAAACCATGACTTATTTTAAAGGTCCTAAAAATAAGCTAAGGAAAATAGATGCTTAGTAAAGTTGGATTTGTTTAAAAAAAAAAGTATTTAGTCATACCTGAAGTACTTTCAAGATTGTTGATTAGCTTCATAGATCAATACAAATCCATCTGTGATTGTTTTGTACTCATTCATATGCTTTCTAGAAATGTGACCCATGCTTTAACTACTCAAGGTCTATCGCATTTAATTATGAAGTTCTTTAATGTTATATTTTCCAAAAAAGATTTTGCACAATGTTAATAAAAGTTGTCATATTAATTCTTGTATGTCCTCACCATCTACCATGTAACTTAAGGTATTGCATAAATTATGGGGGTTTGCATATTATTATGTGATGATGATGTTGATGAAAGTAATTCAATAAGGAATGGCTTACTCAAGAAAGTAACTACATTGTCAGTATATCTATATTTAACTTCATATTGAGTACATTTACTTTCTTCTCTCTAATTTACTACTTAATATGAATTTTAATTAACATACTTATTATCAGAATATTAAATATAATCACATTTTAAATATCTCAATACATTGGTTGGAGATTTATCAATATTAATGTTATAATCAAATCATTAATAATATTTTTACAAAATCTAACAATGTGTGGTGGGAGCCACACCTTATTAGATATTGCAAATATTTTATTAATCATAATAACCCATACAATAAAAAAGGATAAATTTTGTTCAAGTACATTGACATTTGATGTAATATTTTTTTTCGTATCATGTGTTTTCAATAACTCCACTTAGGTACTTTTATATTTTAATTTAGTTTTACTTGGGTAACTAAATAAAATTAAAAATATATTTTATTTTCACCATTTAAGTATCTCAATGAAATAAAATTTAAATATAAATGTGTTGAAATAGAGTAATTGAAAACTTAAAATACACAAAAATATTAAGCCAACTATTAACAAACCTAAATGAAATTTATCTTAAAATTTTAAAATAATAATATAATAATATTTTTTGGTAAAGTTGGTAATAATAAAAAATAATTATCATATAAAGTAAAATGATGTTAGGAATAATATGTGATTTTTTTAAAATCCTCAATGTTTCTACTATTGGTTAAAGTTGGTTTCCCATTCAATAAATGACGCTGAAACAAAAAAAATCTAATCACATAAATCTAAATCAAACTTAAAAGTAATTTTTGACTTTAGATCTTATAACATACAATGAATATTGTAAACCATTACCTTTAGGATGTGTAAATCGGTAGTTTTAGAGCTTGTTTTTCTTACCTTATTTTTATAACATATTAGATGATAAAAATAATTTTAATAATAATAAAATGATGGAATTTATCCTACAAGACCACATTTTTATTCATGAAGAAAATAAAGTAGATATACAAAATTGTACATGATTTCATAATGTAGACAATGATTGGATACTGTCGAATTTGATAGTAAGATTGAACGAGTGGTATTATGATCTTTTAGACCAAGAACACAATAATTTATTTCTAATAAATTATGGGAATCAATTATAAAAAAGTGTGTGTGACCCAAGGACTACACCATATATATATAAATAATTGACATGTAATCTATTAGACTATTCTAGTTTGATTCATCAATAATCTAAAATTCCTACATTTTTTATACGTATGAGCCCACCTCCAATTAGATACATTAAGGCAAAATACTTTATATTTAAGTCAATCACTTTTATACATTCTTAACTTATATGACATTCTGTAATTCATATTATTTACATATAAACTCAAATGTTGAATAATAATTTAATAATTCCCACTTGGGTTATAGGCATAACCTTATATCTACAACTAGCAAAATAAGTAAATGAGATCAACTTTGTTGTTGTTTTAAAATGTATCTACAACTAATCTAGTCCATTAGTCACATCAACATAGGATTAAAGCAGATTTCATCACATATCTTCATAATGAAACCTTAAATGGTCTCATATGTTGATATAACTAAGCAATATGGATCAAGATATGGATGTGTAGCTTGGAAATATCATACAATGCAACCATCACATGCCTATTTTCAATTGATCCACCTAAAATTTTAATGAGATCAAATCATACATAATATAAAGAAGGAAATAAACTAAAACTTTATTTATGTACAAAACATATGGTCAAAATATTCATAAGTTAAAACAAAGTGTCGAAATATAGAGTATATAAAGTGGCAGATTCCCACTAAAACTAAACATCACCAACTGATATAGCATCCATACGAGCTACATGCTTGAGAAATTGCTTGGGTGGTAATACTTTGGTAAGTGAATCCATGTTAATAGATTCTATATTGATGTGATATATTAAGAACAATCATTTCTAAACTTTTTCTTTGACAATCAGCAATTTAGTATTGATACTTTTTGATTTCATAGAACTTAGGTTGTTGTTGTGATATGGAACTAAAACCTTATTGCTACATAACAACTTATGTGGTCTTTTAATACCATGAACTATACACAACCCATGATAATTTTTTGTAGCCATATAGTACAAGTGGAAGTCTCATAGAACATTACAAATTTTGCTTCCATAGTGGAATATTCTACAATTATTTTCTTGGCACTATTTCAAGAAATTTCACCTCAAAGCATTGGGAAAATAAAGATTGATGTAGACTTCATGTTCTCTTAGCATCCAACAAAATTAGAGTTTATATATCTTACGATTTTGAGCTTACCTAAACTTCGATATATAAATATGTAATTTTTCCTTTTTTTGTAAGTACTACACTACCCTTTTTGCTATTTTTAATGGTCATATCCTGGATTACTCTAATATTTGCCTAACATCCTAATGATGTACACAATATTCGAGCACATACACTCTTGAGCATGTATTAGACTTCCCACTACTGAAGTATAAGGGACCTTTTCTATTTTCTTTATATCATAGTCATTCTTAAAGTACTTATTAAGACTAAATATGTCTCCTTTAGCAATAATGGTGTTTCATCATTTGTAATTCTATATGGTATATCACTTGAGAATACTCTCAACATAGGCCTTTTGTAACACCCTTATAACACCTTGAGAATGATCATGGTGTATCTTTATATCTAATAAAAAAGAGGTATTACCAAGATCTTTCATCTCAAAATTATTAGATAAAATTTTCTTGGTCTCATGCAATAAATTTGTGTCATTAGATACTAGCAATATCTTATCAATATATAAAACCAAAATAATGTATTTGCTCCCACTAAATTTATGGTATATGCATTCTTCCTCCTCCTCCTCCTCCTCCTCCTCTTCTTCTTCTTCTTTCTTCTTCTTCTTCTTCTTCTTCTTCTTCTTCTTCTTCTTCTTCTTCTTCTTCTTCTTCTTCTTCTTCTTCTTCTTCTTCTTCTTCTTCTTCTTCTTCTTCTTCTTCTTCTTCTTCTTCTTCTTCTTCTTCTTCTTCTTCTTCTTCTTCTTCTTCTTCTTCTTCTTCTTCTTCTTCTTCTTCTTCCTCCTCCTCCTCCTCCTTTTCCTCTTCATCTTCTTCTTCTCCCCTGCAGCCCCTGTCTTTGTTTTCTTCTCCTTTCCTACGAAAAATTCTACTAAACCCTACCCTAACCCCTCAGCTGCCTCTCTTGTAGCTACTACCTAGGTAACCACATTTTTTGTTATTACTTTGACATCCACTTTGCATGCCCTCGACCACACCATCTCCACTGCTTCCATCCCTCCCTCCTTCCCTCCTCTTCTTCCTACATTGAACCAACCCCTTCACTAGCTCCTCTTCTTTGTTCCATTTGGCCTCAACCTCTTATTCTTCCCTTGTCCTCCATTTTCACGTGTCGCCCCTTTCACAGCCTTGAATGTATCCAACTCCCATGCCCATCTACCAATTTGTTGCCATCACCATTTCCATCATCACTACCAGCCCATATCCCAACCACTTATGCTCCCTCTCTGCCATGCCTTGCTTCCTCTTCCCTACCCCCAATAACCAACACTTGCACCATGTCCGACCGAGCTACCTTCTCAGTCATCACCACCCTTCCTCACTACCAGCCACTACCTTCCACCGTCAACCATTGACCAGCACCAACAAGCATTGACCTCCACCATCTCTACCTTACCTTACTCTTCCACCACAACCAACCCCTCACCTAGAAACCACTTCTTACCTTCGTGCATGCTCACGCTGTGGATGTAGCATAAGAAATGTGTTGTTATTTTTAAATATTTTTAGTATCTATTTTAAATGTAAGGGTATTTTGGTAAATTTATAAAATAAATGTTTTAATAATATGATTTTTATTTTATTTGGTAAATATTAATTCAATAAATGTTTTATTATTTTAGATATGAAAATTTGATTAGTAGGACCTTATAATTTTAGTAGGATATCGCTAATTTGTATTTTTGCTGGAATTTAGTTAACCGTTATACTCTACTAAAATGATAAATATTGCATGTTAGCACATTAGAGTTTTGGTGTATGAAATATGTTAAGAGTGATTCGTTATGTTATAATTATGTACTTATTAATGTTATCATGAGAATTAGAAAAATGAGCATGTTAGCTGATTTAAAATATTGAGGGTATAAAATTATGGCTAAAATAATTTTATGATTATGTATGACATGTATGTAGAAAATAATAGGTTGAGCATGCTTAGATATACTTGTGCAATAATCATTATGGATGTGAGCCCTAGGGGCAATTTGGTTATTTTATCTATATTATGATTTTTACCATGATTAGCATGTCTAGTGTATATTATATGTTGTAAGCATGAGATTAAATGCTCATGAATGTATTGGATACGCATGCTAGGATTTTATATAAAAAAATCTAGAATAAGGGCAAATTGGTCATTTGGCATATCTAGTAATATAATTGTATGATAAATTGGTTTAATTATTATGTTTTAACCTTTTCATGATAGATTAATAAATAAAAGGGATTTAGTAATTAAAGAGAATGTTGACGTGGTACTTTTGACCTTAGGGGCATTTTGGTCATTCGTGACCTAATGCACCCAAACATAAATAATTGAGCCTAGGATGGCCTTATAATATTGTAATGACTGACCTTAGTAATGATGATTGTGGTTGTCTCGAAATAATTGAAAAATGAGTAAAATGGTTAAGTATAAAAATTGGATTTATTTGTATTGTATGCGATTTCATAGTCACCTTAATAAAATACTAATACATAAAGTAAAAGACTTCAAGATCGGGAATGGTGGCTCTTTAAGGGTTGATACCTTAAATACATGGTTTAGCCCACGATTGATTCTGGATTTTTACTAGTGTGCCTTAGTGCCCCAGCCAAGCCATATATCTTACTCTACTCTATTATGCGGATTAATAGGGCGTATACATACTTATGGATTAGGTGTCATTGTCGGTAGGTTACTGTGTTACCTTCGTGTAACAATGAAACTATAGAACCTTTGCATCCTTGGGTTGATAGTCGGTAGGATACTGTGTTGTCTTGGTGCACCGGTATGGCTAGCGTACCTTAGTGTCTCCAGGTTCGATGTGATCCACCCTTGAGTATAGAAATGATTATTAGATTATTAGATTGGTTGGTAGCAACCTTTATGCCTACTTATGGTTTAGTAGTAGCCTTTGTACCTACCTGTGTTTTAGAATTAGCCTTTGTGCCTATCTATGAGGTGATGATTTGATATTGATATTTACTTGTGAGCCTACCGATATTATAAGATTTGTCGGGATTGATGATGAGGCATTTGGCATGTGGTTATTATCTTGTATTTGAGGTTGATGTGTTTCTAATTATACTATAAAGAGCAACGCTTGGATGTTACATTGGTGAGTTTCAATTATTTCCTAATGAGTGAGTATAGTTGTTATGAGGTATTAGTGGTATGTCATTATATGAATGGTTAATTGACGCTTGTATAGTCAATGCTTCATTACATGTATATCTTGATGCCTTATATGTGTTCTATGCTAGTTTTTCATTCTGATTCAGTATAAAGGGTTACTTAATACCGTTATATTAAAGGGTTCCTTTCATGAGCCTCTATCTATTCAATGGGCAGTGATCTTTGTAGGATAGTTTTTGAACTTAATTGAAGCTAGTAGTTCAGTTTGAGAGCATAGGATTATCCGATGCTCCTTTTGTTATTGTAATTCTGGTTGTATTTGGACCCTTATGTCCTCCTTTATTTTCCTCTCTTTGAGTTTTGTAAACCATTGGTGTTACTTTTACTTAGCACCATATTTATTTAATGTTCTCTTTATTTTGATTCTTGTAATCGTGTTATTAATTTAAGCGGAATAATGATTTTAGCCTTAGCACTCGGTATGCGAATGGTAAGGGTAACCGGATTTATACCATGTGTGGTAATAACACTCATTATTTTGTTATTTTAGCTTCTGCACTTAACTATTTAAACTAATTTTTTTGGTTTGTAAAAATGGGGCTGTTACAGTGCTTGTGGTTTGCAAGGGAAAATGGTGGTGCTTGGTGGTTGTTTGTGGTGAGATGTTGGGGTGATGGTTAATGATGGTGGGTGGTGTTGATTTGAATGAGAACCATAAAAGTGGAGAAGGGAGGAGAAGAAGCCGAAGCGGAAAGAAGGCAGTCGATTGGGCTGAATCAAAACATTAAAACAAGAGGAGGGGAAGCTTAAATAGATGATAGTATGAGAACGGAGCAAGCAGACATACATGAGGAGAATATAGGGTAGAGAAGACGTGAAATAGATGATAGCGTGAAGGAGAAAAATGTGCCATGGGATATGCAGGCAAAAAAAACATAATAAGGTAAGATGATAGATAGATAAGTTGAACCAAGGAATGACACCTGGTTAGCAGAATTAGGGTTCATCGATAAAACATATACAAGCAGGGGTTCCAACTATAATTAAAACTAATAATCCAAATTTTAATCTAATGAAATTTTTATATATAATACATTTAATGCAAAATATCCTAAAATAATTATTATAACTAATTACACATAATTTCTAGTTTTATAATTAGGTTTTATACAAACTGAGTATTATAAGAAGTCTCAATCATTACGATGGAGCATCTAGACAAATAATCATGGAAAGGAAATAGCTAAGAAGCACAACCATCCTCAACACAACAAGTAAAAATAGTGTAACACCCTGATTTACTAGCTAATTTTTTTTATTTTTACAGAAGCGTTAATTACTAAATTTGTAATGCCCCATTTTTATAAATATAAATTATAAATTAATAATCATATGATTAGTTATAATTATTATTTTAGGAGGTTTGGTATTAAGCGTGTTATTATTATTTGTATTATTATGGCAGTTTAGATATAAATTTAATCATGTTAAAATGTGATATAAATTTAACTATTAATTTTAATCCTAGTTTGTATCCGTAAATTTTATCCTAATTATTTTACTAATAAGTAATAACCATTGACCCGTAACCAGAAATAAATACCTACAAACTTATTTTTGATTATTTTATGTTTTTTAGTTTTATTAAACCCATCCCAATTCGGATCATTTTTTCCGGATTATTTTTATACTCGATATCCTTATCTACCCAAACTAAACCTAAAATAAAAATAAAATTATTTGTACTCTACCATTTTACCCTCTGATATTACCCGTTGCTTACCCCAATTCCCTCCCCTAATCACTCTCCCTATCTCCATCAATTCCTTACCTCACTCAAACCAACAAACATTATATACACATACATGCTACATACACTCACACACACGTACACCCTCACAACTACCCTTGTTCCTTTCGGCGGACCCTTCCCCGAGCCTCCAACCAAACAAGCCCCCTGCATTATACATACACACACATATACTCTAACCAATCATTCCCCCCACTACCCAACTCCCTCCCTCTATTTTTTTTGGCCTTCCCAACCCCCAACCCCCAACCATCACACACATACCCATCCACCACAATGCCCCTACTCCCCTTCTTCCTACCCTGGCAACTGCAGCCTCCCTTCTCCTTCTGCACCACCACCTTCCTCTGTCACTGTCACCTCTCCCTGCCTTCCTTATCTAGCCACAACTCCCCTTCTCTACTCCATCTGTCCCCGTTGCCTAAGCCCCTTCCTTCCAACAACTCCAGCCCCCAAGCCAGCCACCTCCACCTTTTCCCTTTACACTTCCCGACCACCCCAGCAGAAGCACCAAGCACACACCACCACCAAACCAACCAACCACAACCATCATGCAACACCTCCTCCCCCTTGTATCTTCTCCATCTAGCGCCACCCTCCATTTCCCTACACCACCACCCTCGACCCAGCAACACCCCGTAGCCACCACCGAGCCTTCCTTCCTCTCCTTCCTGCACCGACCGAACTTTTCCTCATCACCTCCACCATAACAGACCCAACACCCAAACAACCCCTATTTCTTTCAATGCACCCTTCCCCAAGCCTCCAACCAAACAAGCCCCTTACATTATACACACACACACACACACACGCATACACTCTTAACCTTCCAGCTCTCCACTACACCAACCATCCTCCATCACCCAGCAACTGCAACCCTTCCCTTCTCCCTCTACACTCCCCACCGAGCCATCTCCCTCCCTATCTAGCAGCACTACCACCTTTTTCCTTCACCATCACCACTCCCTTACTCTAGTTCCCATCTACCACAGCCTCTGCAGAACCAACACCACCCTGCAGCCCCCAAATACCTTCTCCATTTCCCTCTGCATCCAACACCCTTTGCTATAGCCTCCACCTTCGAACCATCAACCAACCCACACCACCTCGAGACTTCTAGCCTCCCTCACCAACATCCAACACCATCCCTTCTCTCCCACTTCCTACATTTCCCTTAACCCGTCGAGCTTTCTACCGCCAGCCACCACATCACCTCCTCCCTTCTACATTCTCTTCTTCCAGCACCATCCACCGCATCCACCGACTAGCCTCCAACACAGCAACCTACCCCTACCCCCTCTCTCCTCTCTCCTCCTTTTGGTTTTCCTAGCCCCTTCCAGCTATAGCTCCAACAACCATCACACTAGCCCTACGGCACCACCCCGTTACCACCAACCACCATCGTTGCCCAGCCCAACCATCACCACTAGTCTCTACCCCATTGGCTACCACCCTCTCCTTCCTTTGCCTCACCCTGCCAAACCCTCGCCCAACCAGTCCCAGCCCCCTCCTTCACGCACTTTAGTTAAACTTTGGTACCTATATTAAATTTAAGGTTATTTTGGTAATTTTTAAAAAATAAATATTTTTATATTATAATTATAATTTTATCTAATATATATTAATTCAGTATTTGTGGTATTATTTTTTAGGTGCGAAAGTTTATTAGTAGAACCTAATAATATTTAGTAAATACCGTTAATTTTAAGTTTTTGTTGGAATTTGGGTAATCATTATACTCTACTAAAATAAAAAATATTTGTGATAGCATATTAGGGTTTTTATGTGTGAAATGTGTTAAGCATGATTCCTTATGATATAATTATGTATTATTAATTATTATAATAAAAATTAGAAAAATGAGCATGTTATCTGATATAAAATATATCGAGTATAAATGTGTGATCAAAATGATTATTATGCCAAGAAAATATTTCGTATGATAGGTATGTATAAAATAATAAGTTGAGCATACTTGAACATAATTCTAGAATAATTATTATAGATAAGTGCCCTAAAGGTAATTTGGTCATTTTGAGTGTATTTGAAAACATATTTAATAGGTATTAGTTGTTGTTGAGTATGTGAATATGTGTTTTGGATGGATTAAAGGTATGAAAAAGGATTTTATGTGCATAATTATATATAAGGACAAAATTTTCATTTAACATATCTAATAGTTTAAATCGCATAAGAAATAATTTATTTATGGTATTTTAGCCTTTTCATGAAAAGTTAATAAATAAAATGAAATTAGTATTTAAATAGATGATAATCTGGAAAATTTTGGTCTCAGGGTATTTTGGTCTTTTTCGGCTTAAAGTATCTAGACATAAATAATTGAGCCTAAGATGACCTTAGTATATTTTAATGTTGGCATCGATATTGAACTTAATTATGGTTGTCTCGGATGATTGGAAATAAGCAAAAATAGTTAAGTATGGAAATTAGATTTATCTGTATTGTATGTGATTTAGTTGTCACCTTAATAAAATACTAATACTTAAATTGAAAGACTTCAAGATCGGGAATGGTTGCTCCTTAAGGGTCGTTGCCTTAAGGACGTGGTTTAGCCTACGATTGATATTATGGATTTTTGTTGGTGTACTTTAGTGTCCTATTCAGACCCTACATCTTTCTCTATTCTTTTATGTGGATTAATAGGGGGTAGGTATACTTATGAATTAGGTGTCCTTGTCGGTAGGGTATTGTGTTACCTTCTTGTACCAATGCGACCAAGATACCTTTACGTCCTTGGGTTGATAGTCGGTAGGATACTGTTTTACCTTGGTGCACTAGTATGACTAGAATACCTTTGTGTCTCCAGGTTGATTGATTTCCCCTTGAGGAAGTAAATAAAAATGGAAATGATATGATTTGATTGAAATAATGATTATCGAATTATTGGATTTTTTGGTAGTAGCCTTCATGCTTACTTGTGGTTTTGGTAGCAGCCTTTGTGCCTACCTGTGGTTTTGATAGCAACATTTGTGCCTACCTGTGTTGGTATTATATCTGTGAGCATACTTGTGATGTTATGGATTTTATTATGTTGTACCTGTAAGTAAACCTGTGATGTTATGGATTTTATTATGCTATACATATAAGTATACTTGGGATGATATGGTTCTTAGTATATTATACTTGTGAACATACCTATGATGTTATGGATTTTATTATGTTGTACCTGTAAAAATATTTGTGATGTTATGAATTTTATTATACCGTATCTATAAGTATACCTGGGATGATATGGATCTTAGTATATTATACCTATGAATATACCTGTGATGTATGTAATTGGTTGGGATTTATGCTGAGATATGAATTATGCTGTGAAGGTTAAAATTGTAGTGTAGAGTTGGATTTTAGTTATTGCTTCAGAGAGTATCTCTGAGATGTTCATTGGTAAGTTCAATTATTTCATATGAATGAATATGAGTAGTACGGGACCTTGATGGAATTTGATGATCTAAATGATTATTGTAGCTCAATTATCATATGTATATGTATATGTCTTATACTATGTTAGTTGTATGCCTTGCATGTGTTCTATAATGTTTTATTATATTAGTTTGGTATAAAGGGTTGCTCAATAACATAGGACTGAAGGGTTCATTCTCATGGGCCCTTGCCTATTCAATGGGCAGTAGACTTTGCAGGTCAGCCTCTGAGTTTAGTTAAATGATGGTAGTTTAGATTTGAGAGCATATAACTATCTAGTCTCTCTTTTGCTATCTTATTTCCGGTTGTATTTGGACCCTTATGTCCTCCTGTGATTTCTCTCTTGATTTTTGTAAGCCGCTGATGTTGTTTTTAATTAGCATAGTATTTATCTAACGTTCTCTCTATTTTGATTTTTATAATCACATTATCAATCTAAGTGGAGTAATAATTTCACTCTTAGCACTTGGTATGAGAATAGTAGAGGAAATCGGACTTGTACTAAGTATGGCGGTAACACCCTTCATTTTTATTATTTTAGCTTTCGCGCTTAACTCTGTAAACGAAACTTTAAAGTAGTAAATTTTGGGGTGTTACAAAAATACCAGGTGTTACTGCCACACTTATCATAAGTCTGGCTCCTCGCCTTGCTTACAACAAGTGCTAAGACTAAAACAAACTTAACAAGAGTAAATTAGTAGAAATAGAAATGATGCATAATAGAGTTATGAATAAATTTCATAGTATAATAATATGTCTAAAGTACAGAAAGGGATATAAGAGTTAAAAGGAAAACCGATTGTAACAAAAAATAACATTCGAGGGTACAACTCTAGTTTACCCTAATTCTTAGACCCAAAGGCCCATTCTAAAAATAGAACTTCTTCCTAATAACTCCACTTGTCCTACCCGCGCTCATAAGCTTCATACCACTCCATGGCCCTCACATAGTCATATGCAAAACTAGTATTAGTACGACTTCCTCGTACTGAGTAAGTTAGAATACCTCACAAGTTGCAGCATAACCACATTTCATATAGTCATACAGAAACCTAAAAGAATACTCAAGCACAAGGCATGAATCATACAACAATATTCATGGAGAAAGATAAATCAATGTCCAAGTCTCAACTCAATAATAAAACATACAAATCCACTTCTCATCATTTTAAAGTGCACATTCATATTTGATTGGTTAAATACATTTCAATCATAGTGTAGGACATTAAGGTAACTACAAAAACAACAATCCAAAACAATGCTAGAATAAGGCGCTAAGGTGTACACTGAACCAAAAAAAAATCTAATATAAACCAAGGTAGGGTACTAAGGAAACTACCAAACAAACAATCCATCACAATACCAAGGTAGGGCACTAAGGAAAATGCCAAACCAATAATCCATCCCAATACTAAGGTAGGACACTGAGGCAACTACTGAATAAACAATCCATTCCTTTCATTTTATTACATAACAGACATTTCCCTTTTTACTTCCCTATTCAAGAGGGACATAACGGTATGCCTGGTCATACAGGCACCCGATAGCAACATAGTATCATCTCAACCTTGGTCACCTAGTCCTTAAGTATTGATACCCCCTATAGGACTTGTAAGTCACCTATAAAGTAGAGTAGGGCCTTAAAATTGGGGCACAATGACACATTAGTGAAAAAAAATGAGGGCTAACACCTCACCTCTAATTTAGAGACCCCTACAGAGAAACTGTTCCCAACTCGAGATCTCTCACTTTAAGTATTAATATCTTATGAAGTAATCACATAAGTCACATACGACACAAAAATTTCCATTTTCCATACTTAACAATTTTTTCTTTTATTTTTAATTATGTAGATAAACCCTAAGGCCATAGGTCTACGTCAAGCCAAGTCAAAGCTAAGGTCAACCTATCAAAAGTCTAAGGCTATCCTAGCATTCAATTATTTATAAAAGATACATTAGATCAAAATTACTAAAATACCCTTTAAAATCCTAATTTCCACATTTTATTCATTTTTTGTATCAAACATTATCTTTATGAGAGCTTTGTCATGAGTAGGCAACAAGGTAATATTCCACATGATTTTATCACATAGCTAATCTTTACATTTTTGGCGATTAACTGTATTTTCCACTTTTCATGCATTTAGTGGGTTGCGCCCACTAAAACGTTAATCATGTAACTATCATATACCACATATTCCATGCAACATGTACATATATATTTTAAAGCATAAACAATCATTTAAGTATGAGTATTATTATAATACCCTAATTTTTACTACTAAAAAATTTCATTTGCATTGGAAGTAGCTAAGTAAAAATAGTGGAAATTACCGCCGTGATCAACATAATTTTGGTTTATGCAACCATCCTTACATCAATCACAAAGCTAAAACGTTCAAGGTAATATAAGGAAATTAGAAAATAAAAGTACATTTATAGTACAAATACTGAGCTTGGAGTACTACTTTGAGTTTTACAATCCCAAAATACAAAAAGGGAGATGCCGTGGATCAAGAGTCCAAAAGGGTATCCAGTTTACTACATAACCTGGATAACAGATACTTGTCACCCGACCCTGACATAGATGGATTCACCCATCCCCACATATGGAATCATAGGCCACAAATTCATCTACCTGATCCTCTGAAACCTGCATATAAGATCCAAGGCCTTCTACTTGTGGGAATGAGCAGTACCTATAAAATAGGTGGTTAGTACACTACGTACTGAGTAAGGGAATAATACTGTCGAAATTGAAATACAAATAGCACAGGATTCCATATTAAATGATAAAGGAATATAACCAAGTAAATGAAAGTTTCAAAAGGCATAAAACAATCTAGATCCTTTTAGTAAGTATAGTCCAGTTTCATTATTTTATATACGTTGAGTGTAGGAACCCTATTATTCTTAAACCGGTGGAACCGTCTAAAACTTCTCGGGGACAACGCACCTAAGCCACTATTATTTCCAGTGGAATGGAGGTTGAAAACATCTCCTCGGGGTAGAACTCTCCCTACCCACTATTCTTTCCGGTGGAACGGAGGTTAAAACATCTCCTCGGGGCAGAACACTCCCGAGCCACTATTCTACCCAGTGGAATGGGAATAAATCACTCTGGTCCTGACTCACGTATTCTTTCACTGTAAATCATTAGTATATTTCCCATATGTTATACAGATATATTTTATTTCACGATGAGTAAGGGCCCCACTATTCTCAACCGGTAGAACAGTTTGAAACTTTTCAGAGATAACACATCCGAGCCACTATTCTTTCCAATGGAACGGAGATTAAAAACATCATCTCGGGGTAGAAAGTTCCCGAGCCACTATTCTACTCAGTGGAACGGGAATACATATATATAGATTTAGGAAAAATAATCACCATGGCCCTAATCACGTGCGCTTTCACTTTAAGTGATTAGTATCTTATTTAATATTGATTCTCAGGCATAGAACACAGTCAAACAGATATTCATATAATACAGGTCTAAAACCTTAAGTCCTGTCAAACCCTAATTACACTTCCTTTAGTGTTTATTCTCCCATGTTGGTTGTTCCACTCACATCATATTACGACATCAAATCCCATCATAAGTATCATACCCAAAAAGCACAACCCAATTCCCATGAGTTTGATTTAGTAATATCATCCCGATATATATATGTATATATATATATTAATCACTGAAGTATCCAAGTCCAAATCCCATAAAATTGTCATATTACTTCACATATATTTTTCATCATTTCTAATTCCAATAGATAACCTCTAAACCCTGAAGATGGAATAATAACATTAACATCTCAAGATAACTTGCCCCAAATTTACTATTAAACATTTAATAACCCCAAATAACGATAATATTCCCATGAATTACTCAAGTTATTATTGTCATAATTTAATTCTCCTAACACATAAATTACCAAAATTCCTTAATATCTTATAATGACCAAGTTACCATTTAAGCACAATTAACACCTTTATTTTATAAAATATTATCCTTACATATATATTATTTCTTTAAGTACCCATTAGTCATCATACCTCATGAAAAACCTTAAGTCCATTTACCACAACTCGTTCAACCTATATTTCCTTCCTTAGGATATAATTTCACAAATATGACGTTATCATTATTCAACCATATTTCATACCTTAAGTTGTAATTTCAAAAATATGAAATTCTCATCATTCAATGCATACTTCAAGCTATAAGATGCATTCTCACAAATATGATATTATCGTCACAAATCATAACATAATGATATCTCTTACTAATTCTTATTTTCTTTCAACATAACATTCATATCAACACAAGTTGTCAATATCAACATATGATGTATAATACAACAAAAATATCATGAAAGACACATTTAGCCATACAAGCAAACATCATTAAAATTCCTAAGCATCAAATAGTATCTTTACCAACTAGAACACTGGGCTCTAAGCAAGAAAATCCTAGACTTCCTACTCTATAGCTACTGGAAAACCACCTACAAAAATAATAAAATTATAATTAGCTTAAAGAGTTAAATCGAAGGGGGGAAACTAAGGTAAAGAGGGTAAAAGTAGGTATAACCATAGTCAAATGGGAGCTTGAGGTATGTGGATGTGTAGAGAAATGTGTGGTGGAGCTATGGTTAAAGTTTGGTGGTAAAAATAAATATGCATGGCCAAAGGAATGAGGTTGCACGGCTGTGTAGCTTTTGGCTGAGAGAAAACAAGATACACGACCATGCGGTGTGAAATTTGCACAGTCGTGCAAAATCAGGCCTAGAGAAAAAATTTTGCATGGTCAGACGGTGTAGGGATTGCATGGCTGTACAGTAGGGGATTTAAGCATTACACGGCCGTGCAGCAGGTGGTGCACCAGCCGTGCACTCTGCAATGCTGCTACACATGAGAGGAAGAAGAAGGGAAAAGAGGCGGAGGTCAGCGGCGATGGCTGGCGACGACAAAGGGAAAGGTTGGGGCAACCTTGGTGGTCGGTCCACCAGCCAAAGAGCGACGAGTGGTGGCGGAGGTGGTGCACAATGGATGGAGATGGTGGTGTGAAAGCCAAAATAGGGAAAGGAAGGGGAAGAAGAAGAAGAAGAAAGGAAGAAGGAGGGAAGGAGAAGGAAGAGGGAGCTCGATAATGGTTCTTTGGCACAAATATTAGCAAAGTGAGGCAAAACCAAAGAGAAATAGGGAGAGTGTGAGGTATATATATATATATATATATATATATATATATATATATATATATATATGTTCATGTGTGCATGTGTGGTATGATTTGGGAAGAAGAAAAGAATAGGGAGGAGGGTGTAGGTATGCGATAGGGATGATGGTGATTGTGCAGCTGTAGGGTAAGGGTGATGGTTGTAGGGGATGGTTAGGGTAGGGTAATAGCTACAAGGTAATGGTGGTAATGATTGATAGAAGTGTTGAGTAAAGATGAAAAGGATAAGAAGGATGTAGGGATATAAGGTGGTGCGCATGGGAGTGTGTAGGTCTGCAAAGATGGGAGA
This sequence comes from Tamarix chinensis, assembly GCA_030549775.1. NCBI lineage: Eukaryota > Viridiplantae > Streptophyta > Magnoliopsida > Caryophyllales > Tamaricaceae > Tamarix > Tamarix chinensis. Next base: position 38,620,187 of record CM060177.1, read on the forward strand.
AGGAGAAGAAGAAAAGAAGAAAGGAGGTGAGGTGATGGTGCAAGTGGATGGTGCAAGTGGAGGGTGCAAGTGGGCAGATTCAAGAGTTGTAGCTTGAGGTTGGTGGGAGAATGAGAAGAAGGACAGAAAAGGGAAGGAAAAAGGAAAATAAAAGGAAAAGAGAAAGGATTGGGGGGATTAGTTTAGGGTGATTTTTGATTAGTTAAAAGTAATTGGGATTAGCGGAAATTTTAGTGAGTTTTGATTTTAGTTTACGAATTTTGGTTTCTCAAAGTTAAGGTTCCGGAATCGGTTAAAGTTTTGGAATTAAGGATAAGTTAAGGATAATAAAGGATTTATTAGGATTAGAATCAAATTAGGGTGTTAATGATGTAAGATTAGATTAAGCAAAATTTTGGGGTATCATACTTATTATCACAGTTCATGTGGGAGAATATCTCTAACCCAAGGTCATGTGAATATAATTGATCATAAGCTAACCCTAATCATGAGCATATGTGTCCATATGAATTATCGTAACCCTAACTATGCATGAGCAATCATGAAATATTTACCATGGGATTTTTATCATAACTTGATAAGAATGGAAACCCTAACAAAATCTTAGACACGCGGACATAAAACATTTAACATATTACCATGCATATAGTTCAATTATCAATAATCATGTCTATCATCCCTTTAACATATTATCGTTCTTTCATGCATGCTCTGTCCTTGAAAAGCATAAAACCCTAGTATAATTCTAGGTCTAAAATCTCCTAGCATGATCACACATAATTTCTATTGTCTTATGAGTGGTTGGATTTACTTAACCCAAGCTTATACAAGAGAGGTATTCTCTAAAGCTCTTAAGGAACACTTAGGAATTTAACATCCAACACATACATATATTATCATATAATATTATAAAATAATAATCTATAGTTACTAAAATGATTAAGGGCTGCTAATTGGTGGAATAATTAAGAAGAAAGCCAAGGAAAAACTTAACACTAATGGAGGAGTTTTAGCCAGAAGAGTGGAGGGTGGCAACAGTGAAAATGGTTGATGCTAAAGGGATCAAGAAATGGTAAAAATGGCTGAAGGTATGGAGGGGAAAATGGAAGCAATGGTGCAACAAAAAGGAATAAGGAGAATTACAACATAAGGTTAAAGGAGGGGGGAGAGTTTTGGTAAAAATGGGTGTAACAAATGGTGGAGCTTTGGCTAAAATTGACGAAGGTGGAAGTGTTGTGTCATAGTGGTTATGGCTGAATGGAAGGGGGAGGAAACAGAAGGTTTGCCCTATGTAGATGGGGTAGGAACGACAACTATGGCTGATGGCGAGGAGGTTTAAATGGTGAGGGGTGCCGAAGGTAAGAAAGAAAGAAAATTTGTAAAGGAAAGGAGGACGCAAGGTGTTCAAATGTGTGTGTAGAAGGTAGATTTGGTGGTGGTGGCTAGTGTAGGGTATGAGGATTCAGTGATGGTGGCTGGTGGTTAACCAAGGAGGCTATCGAGGGTTGGTGTTAGAGAATAAAAATTGGTAGAGGAAAGGAGCGACGACGGGGAGAATGGGGAAGTTTTGTGGGCGAGAGGGAGCTTGGGTGAGGTAGAATTGTAGGATGGTAGAGGGCTTCACACAACATAGGTGGGTATAAGTAGGGGGTTGCATGTAGAGAAACAAGGAAGAAAACTAAGAGAGCAAAACATGGGGAGAGGGGATGTATGTGGTTTGTAGGAAATGTGTTGGGGTAAAGGAGAGTAGGGCGATGGGTAGGGGGAAAATCCAACATAGGTTGGGGTAAAAATATAGGTAAAGATTTAGGGTAAAAATATTTAGCAGAATTTAAAGTTATCGGGCTTGGTATATTTGAAGAAATGGATACCCGTTATAATCCAACCTAGGTTTAAAAGTTGGAATGCACCCTCTAGTATATTTTAACCTAATTAAATTTTATAACTAATAAGTCTTAATAATATTACACATATTAACAAAAAATAATTGTTAAATATAATACATAAAATTCTCAATTATACTTAGGGTTTTCTGGAAACGGAGTATTACAAATAGTGTATTATAAAAGCATCATATACTAGTTGTTAAGGATTATATCCTTATAAACCAAAGTGGACTATCCAACTCCTAAGAGCTAATAAAGGAACCTATACATAAAAATAACACACTTCACTAATAGGAGACTACTATCCTAGAATGTCTTGCTGTGGATAGCCTCTAATCATATTTCTGACACTCTTGTACACCTTACCTATACTACTACCAGAATCCTCTTTAGTTAGCATCACTATCATCCTCATTCAAATATTCCTCTCTAAACATGAGGATCCCATCTATAATCCTAGTAGGATAATGAAGGTTGTTGATCAACTCCATATAAAAATGACTCTTCTAAGAATCTTCAATTTGGGCTAATTCTTAAACCAAGTAGGTAAAACACTTAGTAAAAATTCCTTTTGCAATGTTGATTAGATTTGGCATATTCCCCATAAACAAATACTTCTCCTTTATTTCTACCCAGGGTTTTGTCAATGAAAAGAACTCTATAATATATAAGGATAAAAATTCATGGGGCACCTAATCAACATCTTAAACATCTTCCATAAAGTTCTCCATATGCTCCCTCATCCTCACAGTATCCGCTTGCATAACTCAAGATGATACATCACATGTAAGTCTGGTGGACACACTACTAAATAACCTAATATCTCCTAATGCTGCAAACACATGAATCAACTTTTAAGTACCATAATACAAACCTGCATGCTCTCTCAAAGTAATCCAATATAAATCATTGACATTATTACCCCAACTAATCTTAAAAGCATACATATTTTCCAATTTAGAAAGATCTCACTAATATCATATTTCAAGTCAACCTCCCTCCCACTACAAATACCTCAAGAACATCAATTCACATGAAATTCTTATGTAGCTAAACTAACAAACCCTAACCAAGTAAGTACCCCCTTAAAAGGAAAGCTATGAAGGAAACTAACAACACCACACATGAAACACCAATCAATAAAGGAAAGTATAAAAAAACCAAACAATTAGATAAAATGATCATGCATTAAGACAAAAAATTATTCAAAGAGGTGCATACACAAGATTAAAGCAAGAAAAAAAATACCTAAAGCATAAGAGGATAAAGGGTTCTACAAGAGTACTAGGTTACAACAACAACACACAATAAGATAGTAATAGAAAGGCTCAACAAATATAGGAATCCAATATCCTAGATTAAAAAGCACCTATAGACAAAAGGAATCAATTATGACATCAATCATTCATATAACTACTACTGCTAAGCAGTATTCACATAACCAAACTTCTAAGATCTAACCCAACAATATTAGTCTTCAAACTTTCTGAGACCTCAAAACCAAAGCTACATCAAGGTTCCTACCTTGATGTACCATATGATAACTCAACTCTTCTAGAAAATTCCTCTACTTTAGCATTGCCTTAGCTTAAGGCTCCTCTATCTGCTCAAAGTCACTTAGGTGTCAAGGTAGGCACTCAATGATATTATATGTTTAACTATCTACCTAACACCAATAAGAATAAACTGTCTAGCCAACTAGTAATAACGCCTAGCAAAATTCCCTCCCTCAACAAACCTAGGGTGTAGAATGTCAAAATCTAATAGATCTATGTAACTCACCCTCGCCCCAACCAAGATTCACTCAACATTAAGGTTTACAGCAGCAAGTGAGACCTAAACACATAAGGCACAATTTGGTGACCAACCTCTCTCAATTGGATCAAAATTTTCCAAATCCAACTTACATGATTTTTTATGTCCCCTCCTGGTAACAGTTAAAGATTAACCATAGGGTAACTAGTGACAAATGACGACATATTAAATCTAATAAGGTACAAAAATTCTACTCTAAACCCAAGGATAACCCAAACAATAATTGCATCTAATACCACCTAAATAGAAAGATTCTTCAAAAACTTATCACAAGGATAAGTTAGAAAAAAACGCTATTCTATCACCCAAATAGAAAGATTCTTCAAAACCTTATCACAAGGGTATGTTAGAATAAACTACTATTCTGTTACCCAAATTCTCATCATATCACATTTCAGGACCACAATTTCTATAGTCCTCAAAACACCTAAACACCTAACCACCTAATATTAAAGGCTCTATAACATATTAGCTAAAAGTATTAGATCACCTGATAATTATATAACTCCCAACTCATCCTCCTCTTCAAGCACTCACACCTATAGCTTATCAAAGAACACCATATCTTAAAGGATCACTCAACATAACTCATCATACCATAATAAATTAGCTGCTAACTTCCTCAAAGCTAATTCACTACACCCTAAACACATCTAATAAAGGTAAAAGAATTAAGTTACACCTAAACAAGCATAAAACACTCAAAGGTCATCAAATTAAACGCATAAACATATAAGAAACTCAAGTTTTAGTACACAAGTAACATAACATAATCATATAGGAAAGCCATATGCACATGTATAATAATGAATTACTGAAAACCCCAATTCCAAGATAACACTCACTCACCACTTGTATTGAACTCAAAGCACTTTAACTTTTAAAATTAAATTAGAGTAGAAGGTAAGACTTTTGGGATCCCAACATTAAGCTCCAATACCAAGTTGTAATACCCATATTGTCACTACCTAAAAGTTTTGATCTTTAAATGGTTTTGCGAAATTTAAGTAAGAAAATATGGTGTTATCATTGCATCTAGCTCATCTTGGATACATACTAATACCTATTCTATAAGGCTAAAACTAACTCATCTCTAGTGATCAAGTATGATATCACTTGATTATAATGACATAAGATACAAAATTAAGAACAAAATACATAAGGAATAACCAGGGCACACATACCTAAAGAGAATTAGGCCATAAACCCTAACCACATACCTGGTTGACTCTAGCATTCAACCTAAGCAAAACACCTTAGTAGGAAATAGGTACCTATATAGATGACTATAAAATCATATATTTCGCACAAAAATAACAAAGAAACACACATTTCTATTGGAAAATAACATGTCTATTAGCACTTGAGAAAACATGCATATACTTAATCAAAAGAGTAGTGTAAGCATGCTGATTGACTAAGCAACCTAGAAAAGATAAGCCATAAACTTAGATCATGAAAGGAAAAAGGGCTAGACTAAAGGCATCTTTATCATGTATTTTTGGTTATTACTCCTCCATATATTGTGATCATAGAGATTTGATTTCTCATATTCCAATCCTAGATAAAATAGGTAATTATGACAAGATAAGAGCATATACATGCCAGTAACAACAAAGACATCCCATCCTAACACCAAAATACATATAAGCCCAGGGTACAAACATACAAGTAAGTCACATAAGCTATGGGGGAACATAAACACATTCTCTAAGACACAAGTTTAGATATCTCATCCTGCCACCAATAGATAAAAGCCATGGAGTACAATTATAAACTACGAATGAGTAAAAGCAAAAATCCTATAGGGACTCAAACGTCTTACTATAAATAAACAGAATCCAGAGGTACAAGTAGTAGTAGTAGTAGTAGTAGTAGTAGTAGTAGTAGTAGTAGTAGTAGTAGTAATAATAATAATAATAATAATAATAATAATAATAATAATAATAATAATAATAATAATAATAATAATAATAATTATAATAACAGTATCCCACTCAATTGCAAATGAGCATCTGTGTTGAGGATTTTGTATAAGGACTCCAATGCCTGCCTATCCTAAACTTATAATGTGCTACTATAATTTGGACATCCTGCTCACCACTATTGGATGCTAGCTAAGATAGTCTTGCTAAAAGTATTATAATACTTAAGTGTACACACCTCCTACAGAGGTCAATGATTATAGAGTATAAAAGATCTCAAGCTACTATAAGACTAATAACCCCTAGCATTTTATAGGAACAAGAAATGAAAGGTCTAAAGGATTGTGCTTTTAAGCGTCAACAAAAAATATTATCCATAAAGGAAAAACCAATAGATTATAAAATTTATAGTATTTAAGGCAATGTAAAACCCTTAGAATGAGTAGAGATCACCCAAAACAATGACAACTGATGATCTAGAAGATCGCCATGGAGTATATGATCCCTAATTTTTTTTATAAACAACCCAAAATCAAATGCCAAAGGCCACAAGAAATTCTTTTCAACAAGTAAAAGTAATGAACCTCTTAACAAGTAAGAGTTATTGAAAAATTAAAAGTCAAACTTAGGTTAGCAAGGCTCTAAAGTCCAACCTAGCTCATTATTCATATATTTAGTTAATCAATTAATAAAATACACATTAAAGACCTAAAACTTTATTTAAAGATTTAAATACCTCAACACTAGGGAAAACCACCTTTTATCTCTAATAAAAAATTAATGAAAATGCATATAGTAATAGCTTAACCTAGTCAAAAATTTTACTATTCATCAATTCATAGAAAATGTCATTTTAACTTGAAAAATTAAATTTAAAAACCATCAAAAAGTTGTTACCAATAATTATTATTCACTGTTTTAATGCTATTCACACTTGATTACTATTATGAGAGTTAAAAATCAATAATCAAAGATAAATGGTCATACTTTGACCTTAAAACCACATCTAAGGCCTTTTAACGTTAAAAAGGTCATTTATGTTTAAACTAGGCAAAAACATGATTAAATCCATTTTTACCCCCTTTATGGTAATTAGAAAGTAATTAAACAAAAAAAAGATCAAGATTTGAAGAACATGATTAATACATGAAGAACACACTATTCACATCAAGAACACCTAAAACTTCATGATTTTCAAATGAAAATAACACATGTTTAACAATATCAAAGCATATCAAGTTATATAACAAAGTTATCTTAGAGATAAAAATGATTAAAATGGTGATTTAAACTCCACCAAAAGCTACTCAAACCCTAATTATCATATAATAAATGAAATCTTCGTGAAAGAAAACAACACTAGCCTCAACCAAACTTTACTTAATCAAAGCCAAGCTTAATCATGCTTTTATTAAAATATGCTACACATAACAGTTAAATTAGAAATTTAAATAAACATCATAGTGCTCATGGAATGAATTAAGCACCAAAACTTATAAATATGGCCAAAAGGCCAAAAATCTCTCAAGAAAATAAAAAATGCTACAAATCAAGAAAAACATATAAAAAACTATCTGCCTATGATATAGAAGGTTTACCTTAGTAATCAAAGCTCCATTACAAGTAAATAAATAAGATTATGCAAGATATTATCATGCAAATGAAACAAGTAGAAAGAAATAACTTCACCTTTTACTAAATCTAATCTCCCCTTACATAATAAAAAAATTAAAGAATGTTAAATAAAGGTAATTAAAAGTTGAAGAAAGGTTTAACACAGGTGGAAACCATGAGCATAGCCACAAAAATGGAGGGGAAGGATAAGGGAAGTAGTTACTGAAAGTAGGAGAAGGAGAAATGAAGAAGTGGCTAAGGGTAGATGGATAAAGTTGTTGCTAAAGTGGATAATGCATAAGAAGCTCAGCAAGTAAGCATTGTGTAGAAAATATCTAAAATGGCTAAGGATTGAAAGGACACGATTTTGACACATGGACATAATATATGTGTGTGTGTGTGTGTGTGTGTGTGTGTGTGATTGAATAATGTGGCTCCATTTGTCATGGGAAGGAAAGAGAAGTTGGAAGAAAAATTAGATAACTTAAGGAAGTGTAAATGAGGATAAAAAGGCAATTTACACTAAGGTTGTAAAATCAAACTTGATGACAATCAAGAAAGGCAGTTGGAGTATCCCAAGGGCCAAATATTGAGTGGTTGTAATCAATAATGGATGATTTGGATAGATTCTAATAGGATTTGATAAGAGTAAGAAGAAGAAAATTTGCATTTGATGACTTATTATGTACAAAACTAGCTGAATAAATCCAAAGATTATAAAAAAAAGAATTAGAAAATATTTAAGAATCATTTAGATATTAATTACAATATGATATAATGATGCCTAAAGTTTTGTAAATTTTAGATAGACAAAATGGTTGTTTCGGTGCTTAAAAACGCGTTTAAGACACATAAGTATGATACATAATGTATTTTTACCAACAAACTATCCACATCATTGAAAAGTTTCAAAACTGTTCAAAGGTTAAGTGTGGCTTGAAAGTCTCACGAGAGTAAAATATGTAAGAAAAAAAAGGAAATGAGAAAAAAATATTTTACAAACATAATAAAGGGTTCAGATTTTGAAAATGTGTAAGAAAACATGTAACATGAGATAATTTTAGTTTTAAGTGTTAAAAATCCTGAATGAGTTAGGGTTTCCGATAACTGAGATATTACATAGTACATACAAATAAGGCCCATTCAAATGTTTATTGGAATAAAATAAAATCAATAAGTTATCTAATTAATTAATTAAGTCGTAATTTATTTATATTATTACTTAAACAATAATATAAAAAATAAACACCAAATTCATAGTCCAAGTAGCAATCTAAAAGAGCTTAACATCAAAATTGAACTAAGATATATTCTTAGCCTGACTAGAAAAAAGAAAACCCAAAACTCTAGTCAAAAGGAGGGTGGGTTGGCTAAAACCAAAGCAATCCAAATGAAGTGGAGAAAGCCTAAATGATCTTTCCTCCTTCCCCATCAAGAGTTGGTATTCAACCTTTGTTTATTATTATTATTATTAAATTTAATTAATTAGACTTAACCCTAATTAATATATCTTCTTCCTCTAGCCCAACCACTAATAACTGCCAATGCCAAAAACACTTGATGCCATCACAAACGGTGACAACAACCAACACTTTGGCGAAAATCACAGACGATGCCACCAATGACGACAATTGAATGCTTAGAAGTGTTGGAAAAATAACGGGCCTAACTTCAAGACGGATTAAAGTCTACCATTATTCCAGTCCGGCCACCCCCACAACACTGAAGCCACTACTTGGTCGGATAACAACCGAACATTGTATAGTAATCCAACATAAAATTAATATAGTACTAATAATCATTATAATAATGAGAATAATAATAAGAATAATTATAATAATAATGAAAATATTAATTGCTACAATAATATTTTATTAAATAACAGCAATAACAACAACAACAACAACAACAACAATAATGGTAATAATCTTTTTATTTATTTACATATTATATCAACTTATAAAAAAAATTTAGGCAAAGTCAATATGGTCTTTGAATATAAATGAGATACTATACATATATTATACTATTAGTAATATTTTTTTCATAAAAAGATTGCAACATTAATAGAGATTAAGCTTTAATTATAAATTTATGCCCCCATTGCTTATGCCCTTGGTACCAACATTATATATATTAAATCATCAGTTTCTAAAGATATTTTTTAGAAATTTATACGCTATTTTTAAAGCTAATAAGAATACTCTAATATAATAATTATATGATTCATTTAACAAAATAATATGACAATTAATGTATATATATATAAAAAGAAATAGAAAAAAGGGAATAAAAATAAATTTAACTTTTTAAAAATAATTTTATTTTAAAATAAAAATATAGAATATAGTTATTTCGAACTAGTTGGTTTATCATTCATCACAATTCGAACATCGACAACTCATCCATCTAGAAATAGGAATTTTTCCACATAAATTGGTCTCTTGTCTCTACCCAAGTAGGGCCGCCCCGCACCTCGCCACCCAATTGTTTTCCTAGGTGTGATCCCTTCGCGGAAAAATTAAGACAAATATAACTCGCACCGACGACACTTTCAGTCTTTCAATACTTTACAACACCACCCACCGAATGGCGAATATATGCACCGCTGAGATTCTCAAGGATGACGTTGTCAAATAACATATCCGAAATTTGGACCTTCCCTACTTATACAGTGACGTGGAATCATCATATTGGCACTACAGTCCGACGATCGTAAAGGGACTCGTAGACATTCACACAGCAGATATTGTCGCTTTATACTGTTCCAAGAATGAAGGCTGATAGCTTGCTGCTTTATTCGCCGCGAGCCAATTTCAACCGTGACATACTCACATTTGTCTTCGTGGTGCTTTGGGTACTAAATCAAATCAATTCAACACCTTTCTTTCAATATACCCAATAAAATTCCCACCTTTTTTTTTCTCCCTCTCTCTCCACTCCTTTTCCTTTGGATCTGGAGAAAAATTGGAAAGAGGTGTGTGTGAGGATTTAGAAAGGACAGAGAAAATCGAGGGATTTTGCCTATTTTCTATGAGGACTTGATTGACTCGTTTTCCTCTTGCAGCAAGAAATGGAGCGATGCCATTGTTTTTTTTTTAATCTCTATGAGAATTTTTATTGAATTTTTTAGGTTTTTGATTTGAGGCTGCCCAGGAGACAAAAAATGACGATGGAGGGAAAAGTTGGAGATGGATTTGGAATTGGTATAGGGGTAGCGAGTAAGATGAACTACAGGAGGATGGATTCGGGTTTTATGGATTCAGATAATAATAATAATAATGATAATCAGAGGAAATTTGACACTAAGAAATATGTTTTGGCTTGTGCCGTCTTTGCTTCTCTCAATTCTGTCCTCCTTGGCTACGGTTTGTTTTCGATCCCTCTCTTTTGCCTTCCTCAACATTGTCTTCATTCTCATTCTTTTTCATTTTAATTTTGTTTTTTATATCTCCCATTATGTTTTGATTCCATTGTGATGCAATAATTGATAATTGAGACTGAGAGATTTTTGTTTTTACTTGTTTATTGAGAAATTTGAGATACAAATTTGGATTGGTTGTATATGAATTGGAAATGCTGACTCATTTGACTTGAAAAGTGGGTTTCAGGTGAATGCTTTTCCCATTGTTTCCTCGGTTCCTTAGATCTATGGTTGAAGTTAGTGGGCATTTGTTTTCAAGTAAGAATGAACCATCAGAATGCCTTGATCTCCATTTCTGTGGTTGTCCGAGCTGTAATCTGATGAGATAGGGATTCCATCTTTCATTCGTTTTTTGTTTGCTATCAGCTGTGCTAACCAAGGAGATGTAGCTTCAAGCTATTTTGTTCTATGTTCGTTTCGATTTTATCTTAACTTTCAATAGTACTTGAAACACTCCTTCGTTAAAGAATGCCCAGATGCGAGCATTGATTTTCAACTAAATGGTTTCTGGATATGTTGTTGAATCGTCTTGTCAGTACTTGTGGTTAAATAGATATTTTTTCTTGAAATTACGACATCATCTGAGTTTCTGTCCGTGCATTGCAGACGTGGGTGTCATGAGTGGAGCTATCATATTCATCAAAGAAGATCTCAACATCTCTGAGGTACAAGAAGAAGTCCTTGTTGGAGTTCTAAGCATTATTTCGCTATTAGGTAGTTTAGCTGGTGGTAAAACCTCAGATGCAATAGGTAGGAAATGGACCATGGCATTGGCTGCTGCTATATTCCAAACAGGAGCTGGTATAATGGCTCTTGCTCCCAATTTTACCGTCTTAATGATAGGCCGTCTCTTAGCCGGTGTAGGAATAGGCTTTGCCGTCATGATTGCTCCTATATATATAGCCGAGATCTCCCCAGCAATTGCGAGGGGTTCCTTGACTTCCTTCCCTGAGATCTTCATAAACTTTGGGATCCTTCTAGGTTACATATCGAATTATGTCTTCTCTGGACTTCCTGTGCATTATGGATGGAGAGTCATGCTTGCTGTTGGCATCCTCCCTTCTGTGTTTATAGGGGCTGCGCTCTTTATCATCCCTGAATCGCCCAGATGGTTGGTGGTTCAGAACCGGATGGAAGAGGCAAGAATCGTGCTTCTGAGGACTGTTGGGGGAGAGAAAGAGGCTGAAGAGAGACTGGCAGAGATCGAGCAAGCTGCCAAGCATGACAGTGCTGAAAACCCTGATTCGAAAGCCGTGTGGCAGGAATTACTGCATCCTACTCCAGCTGTAAAACGGATGTTGCTCACTGGTTGTGGGATCCAGATTTTCCAACAGATTACGGGAATTGACACGCTAGTTTATTACAGTCCGACCATCTTTAAAGATGCTGGAATCCAGAATAACACCGAGCTTCTTGCTGCGACCGTAGCTGTTGGCTTCACTAAAACTATTTTCATCTTGGTGGCCATATTCCTCATCGATCGTTTGGGTAGAAAACCATTGCTTTACGTGAGCACGATTGGAATGACCTCTTGTTTGTTGGGGCTCAGCCTATCTCTAGCTATGGGGAATGGACCCGTGTGGATCAAATTTGCCATATTTTTTGTTTGTGGCAACGTGGCTTTCTTCTCTGTTGGTATAGGTCCAATCTGCTGGGTCTTAACATCCGAAATATTCCCCCTCAGGCTCAGAGCTCAGGCATCGGCTATTGGGGCTGTTGGAAGCAGAGTAAGCAGTGGTCTTATCACAATGTCCTTCCTCTCTGTCTGTGAAGCAATCACGGTAGGAGGAACGTTCTTTGTTTTCGCAGTGGTTTCAGCTCTGTCCGTCGCTTTTGTGTACAAATTTGTTCCGGAAACCAAGGGGAAGTCATTAGAGGAGATCGAGATGGTTTTTGTGGATGATACACACTGGGGGAAAACTGAAGTCGAGCTCACTGATACCGTGCGACTTGTGCAGAAAGAGCTTAACTCCAGCAGCTGATTGAGGTTCGTGCCTCACTGCACAATGGCACATCATAAATATCATACCGTTGGGAAGGAGTCCTGCATATATGACGCTCTTAAACTTGAAGACATAATGTTGAATGCATTTCCGGTGGGCATTAATGGAGTTACATGCTGGACAGAAGCCTGGTGACTCTTTAAGAGAGCTGGAAGAAGAGGCGAAGATTCTTTTAGGTATATTCTTTCTGGTACAAAAGTATATGTAGTTCAGAATATTGTAGGTTTTGTGATTGTTCCTTGTTGTCGATTAAACTTTATCGAGGTATCGAAATTTCTTCATACATGATGGTCACCATTATATTTACTCACACTATCAAAAAGTCCTACTTTTATGGCATTGATGGTAATCAGTTACAGAATTTTCAAATGGCGATTCTTGCATTCTGTATGGTTCTCTAGCCCTTTTTTTCCCGGAGAAGCAGCCATACTTATTATATTTTCACCAAAAGACCTGGTACTGGTAGGTGATTTGTTCTCCATACAATACCATCACGCTATCCGATTTGTTCTCCATGTAATACCATGATACAGAATTATGAAAAGATCAAGCAAATCAGCCGAACATGCAAGGTACGCTTGGATAATTGTACTTCCACATTACCTGCTTGAAGCTTTAATTTTCCTTTTACCTTTCCACGGTTCAAAGCTGTGATTAGTTTGATCACGGAACATACATGTCAGCATTTTCCCTGAACCTTCACGACATGGAGAACAATTCAGATATAAAGAAGCAACGAAGCAAACGAATAAATATGCCTGATTCAAGAAACAACAACATTCATGTCACATTTTTTTTTTAAAGGAAAAATATTCAGAGGGCGTGAGAACCCAACAACGTACACACGAGACCTAGGACTTATCTTTTATTGAACAGAATGAACAACCTACCGGTTTGAAAAGTACAAGGTCAGTACAGTCCACGGGAAAATCACTAATCGAATGCAAACCAAAAGAAAATTGATGTACCAGGTGAGCAAGATGGCTAGTGACTTGATTGCACCCTACACTTGTGGTTTATGCCGTAGGATAAGAGACTAAACATGAGGTTCTTGCGAAATTGAATTTGAGAAGCTTGCGTGTGATGCTCAGGACTGTTCCTAGTCAGGAGAGCAAGAACAGCCTGCCGTTCTAGTCAGGAGAGCAAGAACAGCCTTAGGCTGAGACCGTGAGACGATGTCCAATTGCATAAATCCCTCGTCCAAATAAAATTCAGATCCCATAGTATACAGCCCATATTTCGGCTGTGATAATGGTGCCGACGCCAATATTTGCATTAATAATATTCGTGTAAGTGCAAGTAAGGTCATCGTTAAACTAATTAATAATAAGAGTATTGTATTTCTATATTAATTCATCTTTTTCTGTACAAGTTTGTGCGAATACCACACCTAATATTCCATCATTATATCAAAAGGCGAAACCCTCACCCTTAAGGCTCCACACGCCGGCTCAACATTGTTAGGGAAGGTAAATTATAGTGACTTAACAGACTTCACATGACGGGTTAGACATTAGTGCCCATAAGGAGTCACCCTCATATCGCATGTTTGAAATTCGCACGCTGCGACTGCCACAATTTAAATCCATGATCCACTGTATCAAATAATCATATTTCGTCCGTTGAGCTATACTCGTGTGGACAAATACCACACCTAACATGTTATCGGAGAGAGTGGTTACCTCTAGGTATTCGATATCTGGTTATCCAATCCGATATTCAAAGTGATTCGATTCGAAAAATAAATAACCAATCCGAATTTTTTTCCCAAATTCAATATCTGATCTAGTCACCGGAAAGTCAAACAAACTAGATATCTGATCCAACAAATATAGATAATATCCGATCTGAAGAAAAATGTTTATATATATTTTTTATAATTTTTTATTTTTTATATATAATTATATATAAATAAATTTAGATGTGTATATATACAATTTTTACTTACTTGATTTAGTATTTGAGCCAAAATTTAATTTAGTTGAAATTATATTTTTAATATAATTTCTTTTTAGCTCTGATAGAATCCAATTAAATCTTGTAATGTAGCAGCTTTAATTATAGTTTTAACATCGAATATTTGTTGAGTAAGCCAGATATTTGCTGAGCGGATTGGATATTTACTCAACAGATCAGATAATATCAAATATATTTGTGATTTAGTGATTTTTTTATATTTGAAATTTTATTCGGATAATATCAGTTATATTTGATATTCGATATGAAAATTCGGATATCCGAAGTTTCAAATCAAATATTAAATAGTATATTTAGATATCTAAAATTTCGAATATCTGATAATTTGATATTTAAAATATCGGATATTTAAACTGTGAATAGCCCTAGTTACCGGTATAAGAGGAGATCACGGTGATAATGGGTGGCATGAATTCTGATTTTACAATTATCAACATTATAGACAACAATGATTATTATCTGATGGCATAGACTCAAAATTGATAATGTAATTGTGAGTAGTGTGTTTATGAATCAAATGTCTAGTGATTAGATGTCCGATTAAAAGGCTTTGAATATCCGAATGGTTAGATATCTGATAACAAATTTCTAAAATTTAATGCTTTGATTATCTAAAAATTTATATTTTATCATAAATAGTCTATCAGATATTTGAAACTTTTAATCAAATCAAATATAATCATTGTATTAAATAATTATACGATCAATAAAAAATAAACCAATATGATCTAGATAAGAAATTAAAATAATGATACGACATTATGTGATATAATTTGAGTATTTCATCACATAATATCCAACTAATATTTTCACATCTCTAATAGTTAAATTTATACAAAATAAAATAGAATATAGAAAATATAAAATGTTCCAATAATAAATAAAATAGAAAAGTACATTTCATGAAAACATAAAATGTGAAATTGAATTATGTTCTCCAATTTTATGTGTACATATATAAAATAAAATATTATGAAAGCTAAATAAATTTTAAAATATATATGTGACAACTAATAATGTATCAAATTTATTAGATCAGATATTATTTATATTTTTTAAATTGGATATCCGATTTGTTTGATATTTTGTTGACCAAAGCGATTATTTAATGTAAAAAAATTAGATTAATTATTTATTTTTTGGAATATGTTTATCTAATAACATATACTATGATCAACTCTACTTGTCCACAAATGAAAATTCTCAAAAAGAAAGAAAAATTAATTAGTAGAAGATAATTGTGTGATATCTAACCATTTCTATAGTTGCTTGTAAGATGGTAAATTGATAACCAAAGAAAATATACAAAATTTATAGGGCATACCCTTGATAAAAAATAGATAAGTTTACCACAAGTTTGGTAGCTCTATTAGCCCTATGAAGGTATACAAAAATAGCTAGGCCAAAACAAAAAGGCTAAATGTGGAAACTCTCAAGGGAGTTATCTTGATATAGTGCACAATAAACATATTGCTTAACTTGGGTAATCAACACAACTATATCAATGTTAGCAAAATCAAAGGCCACAACATTTCTCTTTCTTCAAGAAAAGTAAGTCAAAGCAGTAAGGGCCAAGGCTCTCACTTTGGTTACCAATCTATTACTCTGCCTTCTTTTTTAGATGGCTCTCATGGTGCTGAAAAGTGTAGTAGAGCCACGTGAGATACCTAAATAGGATCGTAAATCATTCCACTATCTAACCATAATTGGGCAATTGAAAAATAAATGGCCATGACTCTCCATGCTTGAATTATAAGAAACACAAACTATGGAGTCATACAAGAATGATGTCTGATCTCATAAAAGGTAATCTATGAAGGAGATCAAGCCAGAGAATAAAAGAGTAACGATGGGTTTTGCATGTTTTCTATACTGCTAGGAAATCCCTCCAAACTTTAGCTTTTAAACGAAAAAAAAATCATAAGCAACATTTGTTGAGTAATCTGTATCTCGTTGCCATGTTAGAATTAGTTCCCTAGCTTGGTCCCAGGTTCCAATTGCTCCACCAAAGTATGCACAATTTGCAATAATTTTTTCATAAAATTGGACATAGCAAGCGGTGGGTGCATATTCCCCAAAAACTACATCAAAAGATACTAAGTATGAATCCATTTTGTCCATAATGTTTCCTTCTTAGATTGGATGAACTAGATGTATTTACTTAAAAAAGCTTGGTTCTATGCGAGGAAATTATGTAGACCTAATCTCCCTTCTTTTTTATTTTTGGTAAGCATATAATGTTCCAAGCAACCGGGGATGATTTACCTTGCCACAAAAAAAACTTCGACAAAGGCTAACAATTCTATTAATTCCCACTTTAAGTATGGAAAATATACCAAGCCAAAACCCCATAATTCCTTGCATTACCGAGTTTAGCAGTTCGAGTCTACCTGCAAAGGAAAGGGAATTTTCTTTCCATATTGTTAGATTATCACAAATAGCATTAATAAGTTCCTCATAATTAATGGTTTTGAGTTTACTTGGGTTTAGAGGAACCCCTAGGTAATGAAACGAAAATGAGCACAGTGATATACGAGCAGTGTTAGCTAACTCAGATTTTTTTCTCGTCATTTATCCCTGCACAAAAGATATTTGATTTCTATTGGTTTAGCACTAGACTAGAAATTTTTCTAAATATTTATAGGCCTTCCATCAAGATTTTCACAAAAGGAGCATCACCTTGACAAAATAGTAGGAGGTCATTAACAAAAGCGAGATGAACTAGCCCTAAGGATTTACATTTTGGACCGAAAGAGAAACCTTTTTGCCTCAAGAGAGTTTTCAGGAGCCTATTGAAGTATTCCATACATATTATAATTAAGTAAGGTAAAATAGGATCCTTATGTTGGAGTCCTCATTTTCCTTTAAAAAAACCAAACATGGTTGCCATTTAACTTCAGTAAGTAGCTTACTAAAGTAACATAAAGTAGCTTACTAAAGTAACATATGCCATGATCCGATCAACAAAAGGCACTAAAAAATTTAAGCTCATTAGAATAGATTTTAGAAAGCTCCACGACAAGGAGTCATGGGCTTTACTAATGTCAATTTTGATCATGCATTTTGAGGAGGTTCTCTTTTGTGCATACTCTCGGAGTAATTCTTGAACTAGTAGAATGTTATCAGCCATCAAACGACCACGGAAAAAATCTCCCTAAGCTATCCAACACTTCAGTAATGTGCAGGGAAAGTATTTTGGCAATGACCTTATAAACTGTAAAAGCAGAAGGACAGAGGACAAAAATTAGACACTTGGGAAGCATTAGAATGTTTTGGGATCAAATTCAAAGTAGAATGATTGATCTGTTTCAGAATGTGTCCCATGCTAAAGAATTCTTGCACTGCTTCATAGACTTCCCTCCAACAACCTCCGAAGAAGCTTTAAAAAAATTGGCTAAAAAACCATGATGTCCTAGAGTTTTTATTCCCAAGAGAAAAAAGAGTGTTGCGAATAAGTTCGACTAAATCCAGTGCTAATAGCCCCTCTCTCTGCTCTTCATTAAGGCTGGGACTAGATTATAGCACACTAGGATCAATGGATTCGGTGAAGGAGGGTTTCCCAAGTATATTTTGAAAGAAGTAAACCACCTTCCATTTTAGTATAAGAAACCGACCGAGATCCATCTGGTTTGCATATTCCGACCATTTGAGTTTTAGCTTGGAGTGCTTTAATTGTATCATAAAAGAATCCGGTGTTCGAATATGTAACACCCTAATTTTTACTACTAAAAAATTTCATTTGCAGCGGAAATAACTAAGTAAAAATAGTGGGGGTTACCGCCATAGTCGACATAATTTTGGTTTATACAACCGTCCTTATATCAATCACAAGGCTAAAAATTTTAAAGTGATACAACAAAATTAAAATCAAAAGTGCAGTTATAATTCAAATACTGAGTTTGGAGTATTACTCTAGGTTTACAATACTAAAATACAAAAAGGGGATACCGTGGATCAAGAGTCCAAAAGGGGTATCTAGTTTAATACATAACCTGGATAACAGATACTCTTCACCCGACCCCGACATAAATGGAGTCACTCATTCCCATATAAGGTGTCATAGGCCGCAAAATCATCTACATGATCCTCTGAAACCTGCATAAAAGATCCAGGGCCTTCTACTCGTGGGAATGAGAAGCACCCATAAAACGAGTGGTCAGTACGCTACGTATTGAGTAAGGGAACAATACTATCAAAGATAGGAATACAAGTAGCATATGTTTACACATCAAATGATAAAGGAAATACAACCAAGTAAATGATCATCTTATAAGGCATAATACAGTCCAGATCCCTTTTATTAAGTATAGTACATTTTCATTCTTTTATGTGTGATAAGTGCAGGACCCCACTATTCTTAAACCGGTGGAATGGTCTGAAACTTCTCGAGGATAACACATCGGAGCCACTATTATTTCCGGTGGAACGGAGGTGATAACATCTCCTCGGGGCGGAATGCTTCCGAGCCACTATTCTATCCAATGGAATGGGAATAAATCATCTCCTCGGGGCAGAACGCTCCCGAGCCACTATTCTACCAGTGGAACGGGAATAAATCACCATGGTCCCGACTCACACATTCTTCCACTTTAAATCATTAGTATCTTTCCCATAGGTTGTAAAGGTATGTTTTATTTCACAATGAGTAGGCGCCCCACTTTTCTCAACCGTGGAACGGTTTGAAACTTCTCGGGGATAACACACCCGAGCCACTATTCTTTCCGGTAGAACGGAGATTAAAAACATCATCTCGGGACAGAATGCTCCTAAGCCACTATTCTACCCAGTGGAACGGGAATACATATATATAGATTTAAGAAAAATAATTCCATAGCCCTACTCATGTGCTCTTTCACTTTAAGTGATTAGTATCTTATTTTAAAATTGATTCTCAGATATAGGACACAGTGAAAACATAAATACATATAGCATAGATCCAAAACCTCGAGTCTTATCAAACCTTAATTACACTTCCTTTTAGTGTTCATTCTCCCATTTTGGTTGTTCCATGCACATTACATTACAAAATCTCCCAAATCCCATTATTAGTATCATGCCCAAAAATCACAACCTAATTCCCATGAGTTTGATTTAGTAATCTCATCCTGATATATATATTAAACACTGAAGCGTCCAAGTCTGAGTCCCATAAAATTGTGATAAAACGTCATATAAGATATTCATCATTTCTAACTCCCAATAGTTATTATCTAATCCATGAAGATGTAATAATAATATTAACATCTCAAGATGACTTATCACAAATTTACTATTAAGCATTTATGAGCCCTAAATTAATGATAGTATCCCCATGAATTTTTCAATTTATTATTATCATAATTTTAAGCCTCCTAGCACATAAGTTACCAAAACCTCATTAATATCCCATAAGGACCAAGTTATCCTTTTTGGCACAATTAACACATTTATTTCATAAAATATTATACCTTCCATACATATTATTTTTCCAAGTCCTCATTCATCATCATACCTCATGGGAGACCTTAAGCCCATTTACCACAACTCAATCAACCCATATTTTATATCATAAGACACAATTTCACAATTATGACTTTTTCATCATTCAACCCATATTTCATACCTTAAGTTATAATTTTTATAAATATGGCATTCTCATCTTTCAACCCATATTTCATACCTCAAAATATAATTTCACAACTATGACCTTATCATCATTCAACCGATAGATATATTTCCACATTTATGATATTAACATCACTCGACCTATATTTTATGCTATAAGATGCAATCTCATAAACAAGATGTTTTTGGCACAATTATAATATAGTGGTATATCTTACAACCCTTATATCATTTCAACATAACTTGTATAACATTGCAAATTATCAATATCAACATACATCATATATTATAGCAACAATATCATGTAAAACGCATTTATTTGAACAAGCAAATATCATCAAAAGTCCTAAGCATTGAATAGTATCCTTACCAACTAGGACACCGGGCTCTAAGCACGCAAAATCCTAAACTTCCTCCTCCGAAGCTACTAAAAAACCACTGTAGTCAAATGAGAGCTTGAGATGTGTGGATGTGTAGAGGAATGTGTGGTGGTGCTATGGTAGAAGTTTGGTGGTGTTTGGTTGAGGTTTGAAGGTGAAAATGGGGGTGTATGGCCAAAAAATAAGTCGCACTAGTAGGCGGTGCAGAAGTTGCACAACTGTGTAGACTCAGAGCATAATAGGTCGAGAGAAAAGAAAACACATGACCAGGTGGTGTAGAAGTTGCTCAGCCGTGCAGAATCAGGTTGAGAGCAAAAATTATGCACAATCAAACCGTGCAGGGATTGTACAACTATACAACAAGTGTTTTTAAGGGTTGCACGACCATGAAGCAGGTCGTGCACACTACAACAATGCAACAAACGCAAGGGAGAAGGAGGGAAAAGAGGCGGCTGTCAGCGATGATGGCAAAGGGAAAGGTTGGGGCAACCTTGGTGGTTGGTCTACTGGCTAAATGGTGGCAAGTGGTGGCTAAGGTAGTGCACGGTGGTGGGATATGGTGGTGCGGAAGCTAAAACAGGGATAGGAAGAGGAAGAAGAAAAAGAACAGGGAGAAGAAGGGAAGGAGAAGGGTGAAGGAGCTTCGGTAAGGGCTCTTGGGCACAAAATAATGGCAGAATGAGGCAAAACTAAAGAGAAATAGGGAGAGTGTGAGGGGTGTGTGTGTGTGTATGTGTGCATGTGTGTTGTGCGTGTGGTGCTTCGGAGGAAAGAAAAGAAACAGGGAGGAAGGTGGCGTGTGATGGGGGACCGATGATGGTGCAGATGCAAGTGGATGATGGTGGTGATGGTGGTGATGGTTGCAGAGGATGGCTAGTGTAGGGTGGTAGCTACAGGGTCAGGGTGGTGATGGTTGATAGAATTGTTACGTACAGGTGGAAAGGTTAAGGAGGCTGCAGGTAGATGGGGTGTGTGACGGGAAAAAATGCAGGGATAAGGGTGCAGAAGGAGAAGAAGAAAAAGAAGAAAGGGGAGGTGAGATTGATGGGTGATGGAAGTCTGCAGGGGACAAGATGGGGGATGGTGCAAGTTGCAATTTCAACTTGCAGAAACGCATCTCAAGGGCTGGCGGGAGAAGGAGGAGAAGGAAAGAAAAGAAAAGGAAAAGGGAAAAGGTTGAGGGGATTAGTTTAGGATGATTTAGATTAGTTAAGGGTAATTAGGATTAGCAAAAATTTTAGCGGATTTGATTTTGGTTTATCAAAGTTAAAGTTTTCGAAATCGATTAATGTTTCAGGATTAAGGATATGTTAAGGCTAATGATGCGAGATTAGATTAAGAAAATTTTCGGGGTATTACAGAATATGCTTTTAAATAAAAATTGATTGTTATTTTTTTGTTCCACAAATTGTTATGTCCCTATTTGTATTTTGGTTATATTGTTATATTGATAATATTTATTCATAACTACTACCTATGTATGGTATTCTATTTCCACCAATTTACCTTTGTTATGGTTTATTTTAGCCTTACTATTTGGCATAATAAAGGTAAGGGAGTCGGACTAATGTTAATTGTGGTTGTACCACCCAATAATTAAGTAATTAATGCTTCCACAAAAATGAATTTTTTAAGCAAGTAAATTAGGGGTGTCACTGCCTTACTCAGAAACTTTGCTTTTACCAGCGAGTCCTAATCAACTCACGCCAGCATACGTGCTTGCATTTCTTCCAATTCCACTACCGTTGATTCCGCTTGGCTAAATATATGAGAGAAGTCATGTTTATTAAGTTGTTCAACAAGGGTTTTAAATCAATGAGCTTCTTGCATAAGTTGAACTAGGCTGCCCCAAATGAGAAACACACCAAAATGATATTACAATTTCTAAAAAATAAGGATTCTTGCTCCACATGTTAAAAAACTAAAAGGGCATTTTCCTCTTCATCACATCTCCCACTTTAATGATACAAGGCAAATGATCCAAGTGAACTCCAGGGGCCAAAAAAGAATCTTGGACATTTAACCTGTCATCTAATCCATTAGCATTGAGGAGAACTCTTTCCAACTTGCATTTAACATTTTTGGCAGTAAAAGTGCAGAAGCAACCATCATAGGGAACATCCGACAATTGAGACACAAGACAAAATTATTTGAAATCTACCATCTCTTAATTAGTAATTAGTCTTAACCTCACTCTATCCACCACATTTAGGGGCAGTTAAAATCTCCACAAACAATCTATGGCCTTGAAATACATCTAGCAAATGTTTTCAATGTGCTCTAAAGATCCCTCCTATCACTAACACAATAAAATCCATACAACACTTTGAGAAAAAAAAATTATTACCGTTTTCAAATAAGTTACCTGGCCAGATAATGACCATTGCATTACTTATTGTAGATGAAATTAAGTTAGATGAGGATTCCATAGTAGCATCAATCTTCCATTCAGAAGATTCAAGAAGTTGTTATGATGACTCCATTCCCAAAATAATTTCTCCTTAAGCTTTATAAGTTTAACTTCATCAAGTTTGGATACCAAGATACCGATGATGGGGCATGATTTGGTAAAGTAAATTTTCCCAAGGGCTTTTTGTTTCAAGGGAGAGCCTAATACTCTCATATTCCATATCAACAGATTCATATATGTTTAGTGGGTCGAGAGACTCACTTTGTCATAGCTATTTACCTAGCTTGCTTATGGAAAACAAGCTTAATCTTTTTATTTCTAGTTCTATAAACCACTTTCTGCTTGTCCAAGTCTTACTTTGCATTCCCACTAGTGGAAGCTCCATTTACTTGAATGTTTAAAGACAAGGAAATTGTAAGGAGAATATCATCCAACGTCGAAGTATTCCTTTTAACCTTATCCAAACTCCTATGGTCGCCTTGGGAATTTGAAACAAATTCTTGTGAAGGGGGCATCTCACAGGGAGTAGCAGAATCCGAACCACCAAGTATCCTAGCCACTAAGGGAGCTTCATTAGGTGCCCTCTTAGGAGCATTTTAGGTTGCAACTTTCTTAATTTTTCTCCACTTGTTCGTGGAAAATTACCAGAATCACACCTCTCTCCCCTTGGTCCCAAGCTCTTATGTGGTTTTGGAACTGACATGTGATCAATGACAATTTTCGTACCTGTTGGTTGCTTTAGATGTTCACAAACTTCCTATAAATTCCCAATAAGACCGTAGTGACTACATATAATAGGAAACTCTTCATACTCAAAGTATTGAGTAAACTTCCCTTTATCACTATTGACTTCCACCAAATGAGGGATCTATTTTGCCACATCCACTTCCACAAATACATTACCATCTTCAACTCTAGTTTTTTCAAAAGTGAAATCATCAATAAAAATAGGGCATCCCACATACGATGCAATATTACTAATAGCTCTAGAATTCCACAATTCTAGTGGCAACTTTTTCAAACGCACCCAAACAGGGATTTTAGAGAGATCATTAACTCCAAAGGAAAAAATTTGGGGAAATCTTTCACAATAAGAGCTTTTTCCCTAATAATATACGGTCCACTAGTCAATGCATTGCCTTTGTCATATTCATCTTTAAAATTTAGCATAATCCACCCTGAACTATGCATGATATATTTGACAGGTTTCTTTATGAAATGTTTGGCTAAACCCATAAGGTATTTGGCCACAGAAGTACCCATGAATAGGGCTAGCAACAGGGTCCCTAGAAAGAATCAATCAAATGCATGTTCTTTCTTGAGATGAAAACTAAATTGCCTTTCGG
Organism: Tamarix chinensis; assembly: GCA_030549775.1. Taxonomy (NCBI): domain Eukaryota; kingdom Viridiplantae; phylum Streptophyta; class Magnoliopsida; order Caryophyllales; family Tamaricaceae; genus Tamarix; species Tamarix chinensis. The sequence goes on from CM060177.1 coordinate 38,644,571, forward strand.
CAGAGCATACTCATATTTCTTTGACTGAACTTCTGAAAATAAATTAGCAAAGGACTTTGGGTTAGGAATGCTTTCCTTCAAATTCCCATCACACAAGTCTTTTTCTAGTTGTCTAGTACCCCATACAAGCTCATTATTATCATCTTCATCACCGAGAACTAAGCCAAGAATTAATCAGGCAACAATGGGGACACAATATGCCTTCTTTTCCCTAAATGGTTTTTCTCTAGTTGTTGATAGGAAAATCTACAAGCGCATGGATTCAGTGTAGCTATCAAAGTCGATTCCATAGGTATTAGAGGTTAATTACCAAAATTTATATTTTCGATTAGTTAAACTAATGGGTAAGATAAAAAAGAATAAAATTGTGAGATTAAATAATCAAAATAAAATAAATTACTAATTAGGTGGAATTCAATATAATGAAAGGTTAGGATTGGGTTTTCACCACAACTTCGGTACTCAATGATGAATTATTTCAATTCTTGATGTTGGTTTAAACTAAAAAAGGGTGAATTAGTCTAAATTAATCTAAAGCCTATTTGAGGTCTAAAGATCCTACCTAATTAATCTCAATTACCTACATTCATGGAATTAAGATTAGATTAAACCCATTAAACTTCTTGCTAATCAAATAGAATCCTTAAGGAATCCAGCCTACTTTCATGGTTTGAATTCCCTACTTAATTTCTATAGGCTCGGTATTAATTTTTACCTTTCTTTCCTTCAATTAATTACCTATTATTGCTAATTCAGTGATCAAGCGAGTCAACAAAGTTCAATCACAAGAAATTAAGTTTAAAGATTCAAACTTTCACCAAGAACGCATACTAACTCATCATAAATTACCAAAAAGTTGGGTTCTTTCTCAATTCCGCACAAAGATTCTACTCACACATGACTGGGAATAAAGAACATATAAAAAAATTATGTAATTAAATTATAAAAAGAAACTAATTAAAGAGAACAAAGAAAGAGCCAATATATTGATGAAAATCTTCAAGGTAGAGTGTTGTAATAAAATCGTGCATAAGAAATCCTTCGTTTTCCTTCAATACTTGAATTCTAGATCTAGATACTAATTAGAAGCTAAGAGAAAGCTCCAATCAAGCTCTCCAAAAACCTAAGATAGTACACACACACACACACACACATAGAGGTCTTTAAAATCTAGAAAGCAATAAAGAAGTTTCGTAAATTTCATAACAGAACCACATGCGTGGCATGCACTGTCTTACTTAATTTGTACTCTTTGAAGCAATCTTCAATATTCTGCCTATAACTTTTTCATCTAATCTCAGATTGATGTGACTTAAGTTGAGTCAAAAATATATTAAATAGACCTACAACTTTGGTCTTTTGATTTTTTTCAGATTTACATTATATCATGGTTGAAATTTTAGTTTTTTTATATACATGCATTCATTTTCTTCTCGAACTATGCATTCTAAATGTCACCGTGCTTCCAAACTCTTATCTAACTTCCTATGATCATCAAATATTTCAATCTTGAGCCAATACCTACACATAATACTATAAACCAAAGTAGTATTCTTGATCTTAACATAAAATATGCATCAAACACTCATAAATTATGCTTGAAACACACTAGGATAATGCATATTTTATGTGTTTCTTAGTTGCAAAATAGGGAGTAGAACATGTCATGATTCTTTTTCAATACCTGATCAGCCTTCCACTATGACTCCCTCTTCAACAATTAGCTTTGTCTGGTACAACTCCGCATAAAAGGCAAGTTGTTATTCTAGATGTGAGACATGTATTGGTCTAGAGGGAGATAACTCCTCTTGGTTGAGACTAAATACACAATTCAATTCATAATCCATATCTACAAATCTAGATCTATTATGGGCTACAGTTCGATTTGAAGCCAATTCCTTTGGATTTGAAGTAGGAGAATGAGGAATTACCACTAGAAACCCCTAATTTATCTAGATTTGACAAAGCATAAATCGGGGAGCTTAAGGGAGCCTGCGACTGAGGAAGTTTCTTTTTCACACCCATTTAACCATAGAAACAATTGCACCAAAATAAGGAAGAATCAAAATAAGTAAGAAATATCACAAATGGAGAATATATAGTATGAACATTTGAGAAAAAAAGGAGAGAATTGTGAAAGTAAATATGGGGAAAACAAGGAGACTTAAGGTTGGGGAAAATGGGAGAAAAGAGAGGTTTTTACTTGAAAATATTGAAGGTTTCTTGTGAGCAATGAATGGTAAGGGGGTTTATAATTTGAAACCACAAAAACTTAGCTCAATTCTAGGCTTCTTTCTGTAAATTTTAAGGGTTCAAGGTTGATTTTTTACCCTTAATCTCAATTAGTGTTAGCTGAAAAAGTTTTAGGGTTTGCACCAATAATTTTGAATCATGAGAAGGGAAATAGGAAAAAAGGAGGGGAGATAAAGCCTATTTATCTTCTAAAGCTATAAAGATAAACTCGTTTTTTTAGGTGATGCATAGTAGAGAGAAAAATGACGAAGAAGATAATGGTCATGAGATCATGAAAGTGAATTTTGGAAATTTAGCCCCAGCAAATCCATTGCAAATCAATGAATTAGGTAGGAGACTCAAATGATATGTAAACATCATAAATAAACCTCCAAAAAAAATCAAAAAGCTATAAAATTGTTGGAAAAGTTTCAACATAAAAATCATGCCTCAAGAACAAACAGCTAAGTCAAATCAGTTGATTGGTACCCCAAGTGAATCAGTTTCTTTACTTAGTTTAAAACTCTATTTTAAGGAGCAAACCAGTTGATCAGTAGCCCAAATTTATCGACTGGTTGCCTTTAAAATTATTTACCTTAAAATATCCAAACGAATTCCAACAAAAAAAATATGAAACTTTAAACACACCTCTAAATCATGATTACACACACTAAAATTACAAATCAAATACATACATTAATACAAATAACATACCCTAAAAAGTAGGATATTAAAAAAATCCGTTAACACATTACATCTCTCCATTGAATAGACATTAACCACAAATGATAGTATCAGTATATGATTACTGAGTAAGATCTAATTATCACACATAATCATGGTTTATACAAAGCACTTAAACATCATAAAATACCTTGTCTGCATTCATATTTAATCATGCACAAGTAATGAAAGAAAATACCTAAGGTAACCCAAACATTTGTTTCTAGTTATTACTCTTTCATATATCATAATCATACAAGTTTGGTTTCTTATATTCTGACCCAATGTTGAATAAACAATTATAATAAGAAGAGGGTCACATACATACCAATATCATACAAGGACATATCATCTCACATCAAAATGGCATAAAAACATCGGGGGAAAACATAAAATCAATTCACATAGGCCATGAGGCTTATGGACACAAACTGTAAGCCATAAGTTTGGATATCCTGCCCCACAACCAATGGATAAAACTTATGGGGTGTAATTATAATCATATATTGATATGAATAGAAATAAATCTCATCCTATGAAAATGGATAAAAGGCCAATGATATAATCATAAACTAGAAAATAATCTCGTAAACCTACAAATGAACATTGATGTTGAGGGGTTGATTTAGGGGTTCTAACATCTACCTAGCTTAGATACATAGTATGCCACTATTGGTTAGATATCCTATCTACGACCAATGGACTTTGACTAATGTAGTCTCACTAAAGGTATCCTAACCCTTCAATATGTACACCCTCTATAGAGTTTAAATGTATCTATAAAGTAAAAGACGCACCAAACTACTATATAACTAGTAACCCCTTATATTTTACAAAAAACATGCAACGAAAAATTCTAAAGGACTATTTTTGTATGTTAACACTAATAGAATAATTGTACATATAATATAGAGCACATGATACACATAAAAAAATATTTATAGTTAACACCGAACTCAATGCAAGATACTAGGATTACATTTAACCTAGAAATATCATTTCTAGCCTAAAGACCTCAAAACGGAAAAGAAAAGAAAAACTTTGGGTTATTCAAAAACAACACAATTACTGAATAATTACAGAAAACTAAATGATCCTTGACTCGTGTTTTTGAATTTTCTTACATAGTTTTACAGTATTTAATTTTTTAGACTTTTATTTACCTTTTATTGAGGATTGGTGATTTGATTTTGTTATAATGTTAAAGATCGTGACATGAAAGTCAAGGCTAATACTATAAAAAAAATGCCATATGCCTCTCCTTCCTCTTTTCTATAGTTGGATGAGGCACGATGGTTATGGCAAACAAGAAGAAGAGATATGCATTAGATGTCTTTGCGCCCTTTTTTCTTTTGGTGGTTTAAAGAAAGAATATTCTATTTCAATTATAGTGCCACATGAGTGATAGAGAATGTTTTTGACAATAATGATTGACCTTTCAGACATGAATGATTGCTTATACAATATTATAATTCGAGTAGATGAGGAATTGAAGTCTTAAGGCTAGGAAAACCTTGCTATTGTGCCCATGTAGGACTCAGTAGAAGTAAATCTACATGAGAAACACTCACCAAAGAAAAGGAAACTATGTGAGTTGAGTGTAAATCCTTACTCCACTTTGGTATGGGATATGTTAGGCCCTTTATGTTTTGATGAGTCACCACTATTTTCTTAGAGGGATAGGGTTGAAAGTAACCAAAACCCAAAACAAGGTGAACAACTTTATTTTGTGTCCTTTATTGTGAATAAGGGTTTAGTCTCAGAAAATCTTAATAAGGGGATGATTGATAATGAAGTTTCATTGAAGGAGAACACATTAGTGGAATTTATCTTTGTAGATTTTTTCTACTTTTAACAAGAAGAGTGGGTGTTTTTGAGCACAACAGAGGGAATTGTCAATGCCCTAGGTTATGCTCTATTCGAAGGGTTACTTCATTTTCAAGTTTGAGAAGAAGGAACACACTTTAATAAAGCACATGTGATTAAATTGTGGAAAAGAAGAATAAAGATAGATGCTTTTGAGATGCATGCTACCCTTTTCTAAGTTACCAAATCTTCCCCATAAGTATTGGTCCATGGACTCCCTAAGTAGAATTTATAGTGTGATTGGTAACCCCTTGTATATTGATGCTATCACATTAGCCAAGGAGATAATTTCACTCCAAAGGGTATTGATAGAGGTTAATGTATAACAACAACTTATGGATGAGGTGACCATTGTCGATCGTGATAGCTTTGAGGTCAGTTAACTAGTTGCCTATGACTAGAAGCCCCTCTATACTACTATCTTTGTGATAGATTTAACTATGCAGTGATGGAGTATATGAAGACCAAACAACTTGGGTTAAGGAAAGATACTAAGGAATGGGTTATGGTAAACGAAAACCAAAAAGGAAAATTAGCAGCTACTGATGTACCTAATATAAATGGTTAAGGTAAAGGTATTAAATCTTATATTTCTTTCAATTGTTTGGCCGAGGAGATTGTGTTGAATAAAATTGATGTAGGTCCTAATTCGAAGCATGTTGTGAGTACCTTTATAGTGGTTGATCCTTCTATTGATTGCAATATCAAGATCAAGGTGTCATTGTAGCCTAACCAACACCAAGAAAATGTAGATAGGGCGGTGACTATAATTCAGGTGGCTAAAATTGGATAACTATGTCCATGATAAAGGAGTAAGTCATTTAGATAATGAGAAGGTCTAGAATGTAAGCCTTAACTATGCCCGCGCGTATATACCTAGTGCCTAGAATGTAAGGGTTTGAATAAGGCCATGAATGTAAGAAGGTCAAATGGTTTATTAGAAATAATGGTGTAACTTTTATTGGTTTATTAAAGACAAGAGTTAAGCAACATAATCAAGAAAGGATTTTTACTAGATTTTTTCTTGATTAGAAATTACTAACAAACTACACTCACCACCATAACGACAAAGTATGGTTGGTGTAGGATCTATGTATTTGGAGTGTTACCTATGTGGATTCATATGATAAATCTATGTTGTGTAGTGCACACCACCTACAACCACAGTTGTTAGAATAAGGATTCTACCTAGGATTAATTTTGAGGCTCAGGATAGGATTATAAGATCGAATCATAGGATCATAAGAACCTATAAAAATATAAAATTTTCATACTTATATGCTATAAAATAATATATTTTAAGTTAAAAGTATAAAATATTAAACTCCTAAACTCTCATATAGTCACTAATTGAGTTCTAGAGACTTACAAGTAGCATAAATTGTTGAAGTTATTTCACATATTAGGAACTATATTAAGTCAAAAACATCAAAAATAATTTTGTCAACTGGAATGTGAAAATTATAATGAGATTATGGGTATATGAAACGTACAACTCATTTTTTTCTTTCAAAATATACATTATTGTTAGCCTTAAGAAAAACCTACAAAGAATGAATAAAGCAGATGATAATGAAGGTAACAATGGGAGAACACAATTTTCTATCATTTAAGAGAATATGACCCAAAAAAATTTAATGTTGGATTTTAAAATTTTGATCAATCAAGATAAAAATAAAAAGAATTTTTTTTTGTTATAATCACACATATTAAGTAACTATATGAACCATGTGTACACCATAAACTAAAGCTTGTTTACATTATGAAACTAACATGACCATAAAAAAATTACTAATTTTGAATTGAATAGAACTTAATCTTTAATAATATTGTAAACTTTCACACATTTATTTTACTTTTATATGAATATTACATTATTTTTTTGTAATTTTACAACAACAATCAACTTCATTATTTTAATGGTAACTAAGTCATACTTTTTTTGCATCAACTTATGTTCAAGACTTGTTATAAAATAATATAGGGTCAATAATTAAAAGATTAAGGAATGAAATTAGTTGGAATACTATTGAAAATAGATTTGGAAATAAATTGATAAAATTATAGTTATTATGTAAAATTGTAAGATCGTAAGATGCTATCGTAACATCATTAGATTATACCGTAAGATTGCAAAATTCTATATTATTCAACTAATTTAAGATTCTTTCTAGGATCATGGATTATTTTTTTATTTTTGGATCAAAGGGTCATAGAATCATATGATCAAATCATAATTTTAATAGCTATGCCTACAACTTGATAATTTTATAATGGTAACTTTTGTCTATGCAATGAACACTAGTAGAACTAGAGAAAGGCTATGGGAATGGTTGATGCAAAATAACTACGTTGGGGACCTGTTGGTGGTCTAAAGGGTTTCCCCACCGTGGTAAATAGCTCAAAGAGATTTCAAGGGAAAGTTCCTAATCTTAAGGGCATGGTAGAGTTTGTTGAGTTTTGCCTATAATTGGGTGTTGGTAATATATGATCTCATCGATGTTAATTTACATGGTCAAGCTATAGGAAAGGAGAGAATGAGGCACTCAAAAAAATGGAAAGGACCATGGTAAACAACCAATAGCTGGATAAATTCAGCACATCTTTAGCCAATTTTAAGAGTTCATATCATACACCATGTGTGTTCAATCTTGGCAATCATACTTTGATGTGGAGGAAGCCATTTATGTTTTTTCAAATTTGGTTAGTAGATGAGAGTTTCGTGCCATTTATCATGGATCATTAGAACATATTGATGTAGAGTAATTTTTATTGTGGATATGCTTTAGGATACATAGCTTAAAGCATTGGAAGAAGTTAAATAAGGATAAAGACATATCTACTTACTAACAAGTGGATTCAAAAAGGGATGATTTATCCAACCTTAAATAATTGATGTTTGGTGTTTAAGTTGATGCATAGTTAAGGAGTAAAGAAAAAAAGATGTTGTGTATGTACAATCATTTATTGTGGTGTAAGGAGATGTTTCTCAAGCAAAAGTTGTATGTTCATTGGTTACAATACAGAGATAGCAACCACACTATATTTTTCATGCAAGTAAAAGAACAACATAGAAATATGTACTTGGTTATTGATGAATGCGAGAATGAAGTAAAAGTCAGAAGCATTGTCCAAGATACTTTTATTACTTATTACCATGGCTTGCTTGGATACACTGTTGGTAATGCTGGCAAAATAAATGCTAATGCCATTGAGCTTGGGGGTCAAATTTCTTAGGACCACCAACAAGAATTATGTTTGTTGGTGTTTGCATAAGAGGTAAGAAGGGAAGCTTTTGACATTATGGAGATAAAGGCATCAGGTGTGGATGGTTATAACATTCGTTTCTTTAAGAAATGTTGGAGAACTATTGGTTATAAGATAATGATGGATGTTAGGGATTTTTTTGCCATGGGTTTCATGCCATGCAAGGTAAATGTCACCTCCATCACTCTTGCTGCAAAGGGGTAGAAGTCATAGAAAGTGACTGAGTTTTGATCCATAGCTTGTTCTAACCTCTTGTATAAGAACATCTTTAAAGTTTTGATGCAAAAAGAGCAGAATATGTTGTACTCCCTAATTGATATATCACAATTAGTTTTTTAGTAAAAGGAGAAGCATTAGGGTGAATAATATCTTAGCTCAAGAGTTATTGGAGAAGTATGTTGCTAGAGGCATCTCTTCGAGGTGTATGATTATGTTGGATTTCAAAAAGGTATATGCCATGGTGAGTTGGCATTTCCTACATGGTATTCTTATGCACTTTGGTTTCCCTACAATTTTTTTATGTTTATTATGGCTTGTGTCACTAATATATCTTATTAAATTATTTCTAATGGTACATTGACTTCCCTGTTCAAGGGGGCATAGAGGGATTAGGTATCTACCTTATATTTTTGTGTTTGTCATAGATTATATGAGTAGAATCCTGAGGTTTTTGTGGGATAACCTAAGGTTTAAAGGGCACCTAAGGTACACACCTATAAAGATCATTGATATTATATTAATGGATAACATGCTTCTTTTTTTTGTCATGGGGATCTTCTTAGTGTTCAGTGTATGATGGAAGCTTTTAAGTACTACTCTAATATGTCGGGTTTGGTTATTAATCCAATGAAATTCATGAATTATTTTGGGGAAGTGGATGTGGAAGTTAGAGCATATATTATTGATTTCCTAGGCTTTCAAGAAGGTAGTTTCCCTCCCTATTACTTATCTAGGATTGACTTTATCCTTGACTAGAATTTATCCTTGTCGATTAAATGGATTCATACGGTATATGTGGGATGCATGGATATCTAGTCTTATGCCCCAATAATGTATACGTCATGGGTACTATAACATGTTCTAGCGTAACAAAGTAACTTTCAACCCCTTATTCAAAGTTGAAAAGCAAAAGGACACCAAGAGTACATTATTAGTGAAGTGTATGAGAAAATGGGTTAGAAGTAGCCAATGAAATGGTGGGCAAAGTTGGTATGGCAACCTCTTATACTTCCGCGACGTTGTATTCCACTTTAGTTGGCTATGTAGAATAGGCTCCCTACTAGAGAGAGGTTAGTTGCACAAGGCTTGGGTGTAAACTTAGGTTGTGTATTTTGTTATGCCCATTGGGAATAGATGGAGCATCTTTTATGCAATGCTCATTATCCCTAAACATTTGGAAGAGGAATCAAACAACTACAAGTAGAAAAGATGCGGTAGTCATCTAGATGATAGAGACTTGTGAATTGGTTGCTAGAATGAGACAACTGAGGAACAAGAAGCATGTGTTGGGTGTATTGTTTGGTGTATGTTGCAATTATTTGGCAAGAATATAATTTAAGAATCTTTAAGCGCAGACAAAGCGATGAGAGCACCTTATAGTTTTCTTTTGTGATTACAGATGGTTGGGTGTCTTTGATAGTTTTTGTTGATATTGAGTTTGATTTTAATGCACAATTTTCAAAGTATTGAAATCTTTAAATGTATCGAAGAAAAAGATGGTGGCATGAGAACCATAATCTCTCAATGGTTAATTATAATAAAATATTATCTAGGAGGAATACTTTCCTCATTGAGGCACGATTGTAACAGTTAAGGGCCTCGTGGCCAAGTTTGTTGCAAATTTGGTGTGGAACCCGTCTGTGGGAGTTTCAGGTAGAGGTTGGTTGTCCGGAAGTGGTTGATGAGGATTGTGGTTGGCCATGACCATGAAAAGGGTAGGAGGTTCCTTGATAATTATCTATGTAATCAGTGTGGGCTAAATTAACAACTGGAGGATTGGTTTGGGTGAGAACCCGTTAATCTTCCTCAAGCCTTTCATTCATCTTGCAGAAAGGCAGTGAGATCATCAAACACATAACACACGATGACATTAGTTGTGTGCGTGCGTGCGTGTGTGTATATATCCATAAACTACTTGCAGCTTTTTTCAAGTGCTGAAAAAAATGCAGAAAACACAAGCATCCATCATCAAATGACTAATTATACTCCCTTCCTCAACTACAATCCTTCTACTCTGCCTATTCCACAAGTGAACCGCATAACTTTCCCTCTGAATCCACTCAAGCTTCAACCTTAACCATTTTTCATCATCATCCTTGGGGCCCTTAAATAATCCACCGATCCCTCTCCAATCAACCGGATAAAAAGCAGAAGGAGGCAACACACTCAAATTAAACTCAGGCTTGTAACCACTCAGTACTCTTTCGACAACCCTAGTAACCAAATAAGGACCATTAAAACCCCATTTATTTTCCATTAAAAGTAAGCACAAATTCATCAATAAATTTACTTAATAACGGATGTTTCTTATCGAAAATCATAAGGGCGTTATTCAATCTATTCCATTTCTTTGTCTTTCGATCCACATTCTGTGCACCGATCACGTTCCTTAAGTTCTTAAAGCTCTTTAGGACTAAGAAATCAGAGTCCATGTATATCCCGCCGTACTTGTACAACAATGCAATCCTGAGTAGATTTGAAAGGTTTTGGCCTAATGAAACTTCTCCTGGCTTAATATTCCCTTTCCTTAACCTATCAAACCATGATGCAGCCGTCGTGTTCTTGAATATGGATTCGTAATGTGGAGAAATTGCGGCAATGTGGAAATTTCGATCGAGAAATGGTTGGAGTACTTTGATTGATCCTTCGGTTGAGTCGATGGAACTCGAAAGAATGAGCAAGCATGCAGTTGGGTGTGACTTGAATAAGCTTTCAATAGTAAATAACTCGCGGCTACCAAAAGTCTGTAGTGATGAAATCCACGTCATGAAGAATCGAAGCTTACAGGAATTGTTTCTCCAGAAGAATTCCTTGACTCGGTTGGAAAATGCCGCCTCTGGCATTGGACGTCCAACTTCAAGAGATAGGTGAGGCGGGGCTTTGATCATCTTGATCGGGACCCCTTTCTTCTTTCTCTTATTTCTCGTCTTCAAATGTAAATTAGGATTGTTGAATGTGACGGAGAAATTCTGGAGAGAATCATTACCGTTAACACCACGATCACTATGATCCAACTGCAACGTCTGGGTTGTTGAGTTGGAAAGCAAAAGAGGCTGTTCTTCCACGGCATAAATCACATTGGTTGACAATTTTCTCCCAGTTTCAGGAAAATTGGTGGGTTGGGAGGAACCATCTCTAACGGAGTAATAGGGACTAATTGACAATTTTATTTTTTAACTAAGACTAATTGATTGGGGAATTAAACCTTAGTCTAAAGTAATAGGGACTTGAACTTGCTTCTCCTAGAACAGAGGAAGGAAATTAACCATCAACATATGAGCACTGCTCCGAGAAAGTTGAGTATAGGAAAATTATACAATGTATCCGGAAACATCATGCAAAGTGCATTCGAAATGCAGAATAAAAAATATTTTACATAAAAAAAAATAAAAAAAAAAGACTGTCGAGGATAGAATCATCAGACAAAACATTGCTAGCATACGAAAATGAAAATGTAGAACATCCATGTCGGTGGACAGATCCACGTGAAGAAACGAAAAGAAAGCATAAACGAAAGCTACAATGGACCGAGTACAAAGCAACTTACATGAAGGGAAAATATATAGAGCCTTAAAATTTAAACGACAAGCAGTGTGGTTAAATATATACCTCTAATGTTGATTTTATCCGTAGCTCATCTGTTGGAGATCCTCCCATTCTCGCCACACCCAACAATGCACGTCTAATAGAAATTTAGTAAGTGCACGTTGCATTTGGATTGTATAAAATGGGTAGATGGATCACTACTCTTGATGCTGAATGGATGTTGTGTTCATTGTTTTGGGATTTATTGCAGACATCCTAATTAATACTAGTTATCTAGTTATTGTTTTACACTTATTTTAGCCTTTCCGCGTTACTGATTCATCTAATCAAGTAAGTGGGCAAATGAATATTGTTGGGTTTGATTGGCTGCGTCTAGCGTGCTGATTAATGTCGACAATGAAAGCTGATGATCAAGCGTATGTTTGGAGCTACTTATGAAAAGTAGTTATCCATGATAACTATTTATTTTATAAACTTTTTAGGCTAAATTTTTTTTAATATAAGTAATTATCATACATAATTACTTTTGATAAATAATTCCAAACAATCTACAAGTTACCAGTAATTTATTGACAGATAACTATGTATTGAATATTTCTCAAATTCTGTAACGCACAATGTGTGTACTAGTGTGCCTCAATTACATGGATTTCCGCTTCCATACGCCGACAATTTAATAATTAATTAGCCTCTTTTTTTCTTTTTTCTTTTTTCATGAGCACTCATTATAGAAACTTTTGCGCACTACATGTTCCTTCATGATATTTTTTATAAGTTGTTCAGGAAAACAATACCTTCTCTCGTTACGCACCACTTTTTCTACTTTTGCACTCCTATACTCCCTCTTCTTTTCTACAATTACAAAATTATCCCTCACTCTCCCTGCTCTCTCATTCTCTCCCCATTCCTGATCTCTCCAAACAAATTTCTTACTCCTAATTGCTAATTTAATGTAAGTAATAGATCTATTTATGTTTTTTACGTCTAAATTTTATGTGTAGTATGATTGTGATGTAAATTTGTAAAAATTATGTGATAAAACCATCGAAAGAAATAGGGAACAGGCAACTGGTGCGCAAAGGAAGGAGAGCGATGGGTGAGTGCCCCGTAAAGGCCACAATGCTCAAGACAAGGGGCTCGTAGCATCCCCTCACCTTTGCACACAAAACCCATCCCCTCCCCCTTATGCTCATAGAAGACTCATCGCTCTCCCTACACAACATTCACCGGTCGCTTCCTCCACCTATGCAACACTCACCCGTCCCTCCCCCAAACCCTAACCCTAAACCCCAATCCTTAACTGTTAACCTTAACCCTAACCCTAACCCTAAATCCAAATACTTAACCCTAATCCTAACACTAACCCTAAGCCCTAAACCCTAAGCCCTTAACCCTAACCCTAAACCCTGACCCCAAACCTAACCCTATCCATAAACCCTAAACCCCTACCAAAACCCTAAACCATAACTCTAACCCTTAACCCTAAACCTAAACCCTAAACCTTTAACCTTAACCATAACCCTAACCTTATCCTTACACCCTAAACCTCGATCCTAAACCTAACCCTATCCATAAATCTTAAACCCCAACCCTAACACTAAACCCTTAACCCTTAACCCTAAACCTAACGCTAACCCTAAACCCTAAATCCATAAACCATAAACCCTAAGCCCTAAACCCTAAACCTTGACCCTAACACTAAACCTAAACCCTAACCCTTAACCCTTAAGCCTAACCCTAACCCTGACCCTAAACCCTAAACCATTACCCTTCCCTAAACCCTTAACCCTAATCACCATTAATTGTTAACCCTTAGTATAATATTCTATCATTATTTACTATAATATGTATGCATAATATCTTAATTATAAATTGCAGATGGCAGGCAACAAAGGAAAGGGAAAAGAGATTAGACAAGATACTTCTGCTAGCAGGGTGTCCAAAAGAGTCATAACCATGAGTGCTAGAGCACGTGATGTGGCAAAATGTTGTAGCGAGACATTACCGTAAATTTTTCATGACGATTATATGTCATTTGAGCATGACTACAATGTTGGCACTAGCACCTCCAGCCAAGTAGCAGAATCTTCTTCGCCATGAGCGGCCGATGACGATTGGTGGTTGATCGGACCTAGAGGTGATGGTCGACCAGACCTAGAGGTGATGATCTAGAGATTCGTGATCTCCTTACCAATTGTAAAGGCCATGTGGCATACGTCATATGAAATTCTGATGAGGTAATTTTTATAAATTTCTTTATGAATTAAATTTTATTAATATAATTTATATAGTCTAATGTTTTTCTGATATTTTTTATATAAACCACGTGGGCCATTAAGGGTGCAATTGAGGGTAAAGGCACTTGCAAAGCTACCACGTCTCACCCATGAAGATGGAAATGTCTATTACCACATCTATCGCACAGAATTGAGAGCTTTTCGTGATAATTACTTTTTCTATCATAACTGCCCCTTGATATCAGCTTTTGTTGAAATGTGGCATCCGAAGACTAATAGTTTCCATCTTTTGTTTGATGAGATGACTATTATCCTTTATGATGTCTGTTTCATTTTAAATCTGAATTATTATGGGTATGCATGTACTAGGAATCCATACTTGTGAGAAAATGATGTTGTCACTTTACTTGTACAAATGTGGGGTGAAGACGAGATGATGGTGAGGGGGGCATATCTAAAGGGGAACTTGGTTGGTTTAGATAACATACTGGATAATATTACGATCGAGCAAGTAGATGAGGATGAGTCTTATGCTAAACTCTATTTGTGGTACTTACTATCATGCATGCTTTTCGTTAATAAGTCTATTAACCGTGCCTCATTTCCGGTGTTACAATTAGTTGCCAATTTGGATAATTTGTGCTATCAGTCATATGGAGCTGCTATGTTATCATATCTCTACAGGTAGCTTGGAATCGCTTCTAGAGTTGGGTGCCGAAAAATAGGTGGTTGTATAAATTTGTTGGAGGTAATAATATATGTTCATTTGTTAATTTAATTAGCTATTTCATATATTTATTTAAGATTTACACATATTATTGTCAATATGTACAGGTATGGATATACGAGTATTTTTCCTTTTTCTACCGGTCTTATTCCCATACATTTGTACATTCACGAGAGGTTAATGTGATGAGATAGTACAATTCCCATCAAACTTGTCCTCTAGAGTCATTGGAGGACCTTGTTCATAATAGGAAGTATCTTGATACAGTAGGAGTAGCACATGTGGTTTACTGCCTTTCTCTTTTATTGTTCAAATATTGTTAATTCTTACTAAAAGTATTTTTTTCATGTATTTATAGATTGATTTTATGCCCTTCACCACTAATCCAATATTGGCCCAAGAGATGTCATCATATGAGGGTAGCCTTATCCATATAGATGTTGTGGAACCATACATGCCAAATTGCATTGCACAATAGTTTGGCTACACCCAGTTCGTTCCCATGCCTCTAATTAGACCAGCCATTGGATTCTACCGTGGTGCAAAGGTCCAGAAGTATAAGGTAGATTACTCTAGTTGTGGAGCATTGTGGAATAGCTGGCCAGATCATACGTTGGACTTCAGTCACCGAGCATGCTGATGTGTCGATCAACATGATGCTTTAGATGGTTATCTGGCATGGTTCCAAGCTCGATCCCACCCTAGAGTCCATCGCTTGACAGATGAAGGACTGGATGATCCAAACTGCATCACTACAGAAATAGAGAATCATAATGCCATGACGGATGCATACCGGTACTGGTTCAAATAAAAGCAATAGGGATAGATTCATAAAGAAACATTATGTGAAAAATTGAAAGAAGTGTACTTAGAATTTGGGGGATTAGCCATTACCTCTAGTGAAGAAGATACTGACCAACAGGTTGATGGTGATGTCCATGATTAGTAGGACATGATTAGTTGTGTATTTAGTTAGTTTTATTTATTTAATATCTTTGAGCAACAAAAATTTTTGCATGTTAATAAAACATTTGCTATAATAGAAATGTATCACACATAAAAATTACTAGTTTGACATACAACAAATATAACATCATCAACACAATACAGAATCGTCAACCAAAGTCGCTACCATAGTCATGTGTAATACCCATCGCACTTTGGTAAAGCTGAATACGATTGAGATATGGAACATCCCATCTAGTAACGCTAGGATCAACATAAAGGTACCACCTATGAGATATAGGTGGTAACATTGAATCTTCCATTTATGTTATCTACATAACTTTACAATAAAAATCAAAGAGTGTTACATATAGTATAATGAAGACTTTATTCAAATGATAAACATGACATACTAATAATCAGTAGGTAAAATTGTTATAGTTCAAGATGCTAATAATGCATTTAGGCTATTAGTCGTTAGGTGGAGTTCTGTGTGGCAAACATGTAACTGATCTCGCCCAACTTAAACAAACGAATACAACATTACACACTATCGCTAATAAACATCCAATGTCAAGCCACCGCCACCATTTATCTATTAATGTAACACCCCCAAAATTTACACATTTTTTTTAAAAACAAGACTCATAAATTGAAACCCGTAAATTTTGGGGATGCTACCGCCACACTTAGTACCAGACCGGTTCACTCCTACCATTCCAGTACCAAGTGCTAAGGCTAAGAAAAACAACTCATAACATTATTAAATAATCCAAATTCATAAATATGGGAATTAGGTATGCATAAGTTTTTATACAATCCAAAATACGAGAGTTAATTTTTCAGGGAAAAGAGATAACTACAATAATAAATTTGTTTTTGAAGTGCTAATCATAAATAAGGAAAAAATAGCAAATAATAATCTCAAATGGAAAGCTGGCCACGTCACTCCGGGAACCGATCCAGTCCATTCATCACTCGGCCCCACCTGATGTCTCATAGACATCGATAGCATCAAAATAAGCGTCTCCTACCTGAAACACATCAGACGAGCCTTCTGCTCGTGGGAATGAGCAGCACCCATAAAAGGGGTGATTAGTACGCTACGTACTGAGTAAGGTAACCGAGCACTAAGGCCAACATATAATCACATAAAATCATGCATGATAATAATCAACACAATTTCAAACCCACACACATGATACATAAAAGCTTACAAAGCATTACACAGCTTATAATCATCAAGCCCACACATAAGGCCCAAAAAGGTCCAGATCAATTATTTAATCATTCTTTTATTGGAAGTCAATTCACACTATACATTTTTATCAATTCCATGCGAGCACAGGAATACCTCACTATTATAACCGATGGGCCGGTTATACATAAAGCATCATGCCCTAAACGCTATTATTACCAGTGGATTGGTCATAAATAGGGTCAAACCCTAACCACTATTATAACCAGTGGATCGGTCACATATAGGGTAAAAACCCTAACCACTATTCCTAACCGGTGGATCGGTTCGGTTCCTGCTTGCATAGTATTTCACTGTAAGTAATTAATGTCTTTTACTTGCCTTAGAAAAACTCTAGTTTATTTTTCATTGAGATCGGGATCCCCCACTATTATAACCGGTGGGCCGATCACACATAGGACCTCATGTCCTAACCACTATTATAACCGGTGGATCGGTCACATATAGGGTAAAAACCCTAACCACTATTATTACCGGTGGATCGGTCGCACATAGGGTAAAACCCTAACCACTATTCCTGACCGGTGGATCGGTTGGTCCCGTTTTAATATCTTCCACTTTAAGTAATTAATATCTTAGGTATCTTATTCACAAGCTTTGACCTAGACATGCATGACTCACTTCTACCTTTCTCATCCTCCAACCCTCATTAACCACACCAACCCATGGTAACCATAACGCCCATGCAAACCCTAGCTCCATGTAAACCCTAACTTCATGCAAACCCTAACTCCATCATGCAATACCACCATGAAAACCCTAATACCATGCATTTCCTTGCAAACCCCTAACACCATGCAACTCCATGCAAAACCCTAACACCATGCAATTCCATGCAAAAACCCTAACACCATGCAACTCCATGCATAACCCTAACATCATGCAATTCTATGCAAAAACCCTAACACCATGCAACTCCCCATCTTTATTTTACAACCCTATCATGCATGTCTTAGGGCCACATCATACCATAATAATAACATGCTCATACACATAATTTTCATGCCACAATTATTTATACAAACATACCTCAACTCTATATCATGCTGCATTCATAATAATTATACAATATACACATAAAATACACAATAAATCATATCACATGGCATTTATGGCATATAAATCACATATTACACAAATGGCCTTAGCACCCCTTACCTAAAAATGTCACCGGTCTTGGAGCACGCTCCTATACCACTTGAGGGCTTTGACTGGGCTCACCTATTATGGGAAAAATACTAGAATTAGATTACCTCCTAAAAATACTATTAATTACTAACTTATCATAAGACTTGGTTTTTAATTAAAATAATACTATACTAGAATTAGATATACAAAATACTACTAAAATACTAATAATAATACTAATGCAATTTAAAACAAAAAGGTGATATAAGGGTTTCTACCCTTCACCATAATAATGTTATTAAAAATAATAATTTTAATAATAAAAAAATATTAGTAATAATAATAATAATAGTAGAAATAATAATAATAATAATAATAATAATAATAATAATAATAATAATATAAGCTTAAAATTACAAGGTGGGGTTTTCGACCCTACCTCAAATAATGAAAGTACTATTTAAGAATAGTAATAATAATATTAATAACATATATTACATATAATATTAAAAATAATAAAGATAATAATAATAATAATAATAATAATAATAGTAAAAATAGTAATAATAGTAATAAAAATACAAGGGTCCAAAACCTAATTAAAATTTAAGGTCTCGGCCCCCCTTAAATAATTACAAGATTAATAAAATAATTATACTAATATTAATTATATTAATAATAGTATTAATAATTATACTAAACTTATAAATTAAATAAGTTCCTAAAATTTGAAACTAACAATCTAATTAACTCAAGAATAATCTCTACCCTACCAAAAAAATTTATCAATAATATTACATCTAATAACAATAATAGTAATAATAATAATAATAATAATAATAATAATTATTATTATTATTATTATTATTATTATTATTATATTCGAATAAATACTAAAAATTGGAATACAAATAGAATAAATTACAATAAATAGAAAAGAAGGCCTGAGAAGGTCTAGGATTTCACCTTGAGTCGGCGGGAATGGGTGGCACCGGCAGTGGCCAGAAAAGAGGGCTAAAAGGGGAAAAGATGAAGAAAAAGAGGGGAGAAGGAGGAGAAAAAGGAAAATGAGGTTATGGTTCGGTGGAGGAGAATTAGTAGAAGTTTTTGGGTGGTGCAGAAGGCAGTAGAAGTGGCGGATGTGGTGGTGGACGGTGGTTTAAAGGTTGCGGGGTAAAATATTTTTTGAGATGGACAAGGAACTTCGCATGGCTATGGTGGCTCATGCGAGAAGAATCGAAGGAGGTGGAGAGCTTATTTAGCTAGAGTGTGATGCAGGGAAGAATTTGGGAGGCAGAGGTGGCGACGAAGTTGGCTAATGGCGACAAATGGCTCGTCTAAAGTCACGGTGGCACACGGCTAGCTCTTAGGGTTTCGGGGAGAAGAAGTTTCAAAATCACACCAATCGAGGCTATTTATAGAGTTTAAAGGGATTGGTAGGGTTTTAGGGGTCGGCAGGAGGGTATTTTATGTAGGGTTTGGGGCAGCCTGTGGCAGTAATCGGCTGGCAAAAGTTTTGGTCGGGTCGAACCTTCGCGAAGCAAAAGAGAGAAAACGAGTGAGAGATAAGGGAAAAGAATTTTACCAAGCCAATCTGCGAGTCAAGAGGGAGATAACGGGGGGAGAAACGACCGGTCAAAACCTGCGTGGCCGGCAGTGCCATTTTCGGACCTTCAAAAAATTAGGTCGACGACAGAACTAAAGGAGGAAGAAGGAAGAGTTGAACCGGGCAGCCGAGGAAAAGAAAGAAAAGGGAAGAACCGGTCGTCTGGCAACGGTTATAACCCTTTTAAATGAGACGCATCATCTTAGAGAAAACATGAACGAAACGCAGCGTCGGGATGCCACAGGAAGAAGAAGAGAAATAGTGTTGGGCCGCGGAGGAAAGAAGAAAGGAAAAAGGAGTTGGGCCGCGTCCAGGCCTAATCCGGCGGAAGAAAAATAAAAAGAAAAAGAAAGAAAAAGGAGGAAAGAAAAAGGAAAAGGAAAAAGGAAAATTTAAGTGGTTTGGGTTTAAATAAATTAATTAGAATATTTTGGGTATTTAGAATAAAATACTTAATCAAAATAATATTAAATTTCCTTTTTAGGCTAATTTAGGATTTTAAAAATATTTCTCCTAAATTCCTTTTTAATTAGCAAAAAGACCAATTTTTCCTTTATAAAAATATTCATAAATTCTTATTAATTTACCCTAAATAAATCCTTCTCATTCCATATAAAATAATTAATTAAATTAATTCCCTAATAAATCCTTATTTAATTATATTTCTTAAAATAAATATTTTTGAGGCATTTCAATTAGAGCCAGTCCATAAATTTGGGTAAGATGTTTCCTATTTTATGTAATCAAATCTATAAAGGCATGCTCTCACAAATCTAAATTTGTCAGCAATTCCCTAAACATCGCCCCCTAACATCCACCCAGAGCTCCTCGTTCCCAAAGAGTTGTAGTGCAACAAATCTAAATCTACAATTTTCATCCTATGGAATATTACACCATGATTCAACCCATGGAAACATCATGGCCTCAATATCCAATAGCCATGGAAAATCATGTAAGGATCGACGTGTCCTCCTGATACTATGCATCCCACTATTACTACTACTACTCCATCCTTGGCCAATTCCCTATTGACTAGGAGAATCCCATCTTCTACCATGTCCTCAACACTATCTACCACGTTCTCTAGGTGAATTGGAATAAGCATGCGTTATATGCTCCCATTCTGACGGTTCCTTCCTTATACTATTACTAGGAAAGTCCTACTTTGTTAAAATTCTGGCTCAACCATACTTGTTGTAGCAGGTTCGAAGATCTCGTCGATAATATTTGAATATTTCTCTAGATAGTGGGAGAATTGGAATGGTCCAACATCCTTTATACCTAATAGAATCTAAGATATAATAAGGGACTCACCATTAGAATAGTTATATTAGATTTGTACCTTTGATATAATATTAGAGGTAAAAGGACGTGTGGTTGGAGGAACGACTAAATCATTAAATTGAAATATTTCTTCAACTTATCTCATAAAGGTGAAAGTCTTCCAGAATTGATGAATTGCAGATTCTTGGATAGGTTGATTATTTTGTTTGTACTGAAATATCTTGTGTGTATATGGTAGAAAGTGTGTATGCCTGAAGTAACACCTACACTCTAAAGGATCATAACCAACCAAGTCACATCTTTTATTTTTCTCCTTGATCAGGTCTAGTGCTCTACGACATATAAGAGATATGATATCCTTGAACAACACGTTATTAGTAGAGTAGTGTGGAACAATGACCAAAGATTTCTCTAAATCTTTCTTCAACTCATTCAATTGGAGTTGAATCAATGTATCGATCTTCAGTCATAACGTATCAAAACTCATATGATACGATGCTATATATTTCTTCAACCTCAAATGCTCACTTTTCACCCTAAATTTAATATTTAAAAATATAAGTGTTAGTTATATAATTGTAGTTCAAATAAAAAAAAATATCCACACTAATAAAATTAGACATGTTGGTCATATAAGTACCAAAGTGAAGTTCCTAGTCAACCCAAAGTAAAACAAACCTCTCCTTATAAGGATTCAACCAAGTTTCCATAGATATATCATATGAGATGAGAAAATAGGCCCATCTATTGTGCATCAGTAAAATTTCATTCTCATATGTCTCTAATGTGGTTGCCTTCACAATCTTCCTCCATTGGTTCATGAAATATTCTCCGGATGTTGCAGATCCTAATTTTTTTGTTGTTGCGTGTGAGAGAAGATTCCATCTGCATAAGAGAGGGATGCATTAGGAAATACCTTAGACACTATTTTTGTCACACTCAACTCTTTGTCAATGATGAAAACATTAGGTTCATGGCACTCCATCATCCTCTTCACCTTGTCAAGAACCCATTGATAATTATCTTCCTTTTCCCTTCCTATAAATACTAAAGCAATGGTAAAATTCCTATCACTAGACACAAAACCAACAACTTCCAAGAAAGGAAGGTTGTACCCATTGGTTTTGTATGTGCACTCCAAGAAAATGACATATGAGAATGCACAAAAAAGAGCAACGAAATCAGGATGTATAAATATAATATCACTAACCATATTAGAGTTAGGATACCTACGATACCAATATCGATAATCATTGGTTTCCAACAAATGTAATAGCTGCTGCATAATTGTACGCTTGGCCAACTTCTGCACTCTAAACTTGTGCCTTACATTGTAGATTGTCCTAAGGGCTCCAGAAATATCACCATTACTCTGTTGTAATTTTTTGATGATCTCCATAGGTTTCACATTTATCGTGGTAAATTCCTCTACCAACTTTTGTTCTTCTACCGATAATCATTGCCCAAAAGAATGCCCTTGTCTAAACTTGTCCAAACTATGGTTGTGTATGCCACATCCAATTGTTAATTCCCAACCAGTGTAAGGAATTTCCCTCTCGTGTATTCTAAATTTACAGTCATATTTTTTTTACTTAGAAGATCTTGAACTTTCTTAATTCACAAACAAATTCTTTCTGTATGTACCACCTCTCTAACAACGAAGCCAAATCTTTTCTAGTTTTGATCATTCTATAGTGAAAATTATATTGTGTGGCCTTTTAGTGTCATCAAAATACTTAATTAGCGACTCACAATCACTGAAAATATAATCTGTTGATAATAAACGTGTCCAATCAGTATCAATTAGGTCTTCTATATGTAATAAATAAAAAAATAGTTATTTAATTATTAAAATATATAAGAGAAATGGAAAAAATAGACCGGCCAGTATATGGGTAGACCCCCGTTACTTAGCAAAACCTTCGGGTGGACCACCCGCTATATAATGCAAGCTACGAGTGGACTCCCCGTAAGCTTAACAGATACTATGAGTGAGTGGCCCATCGATAGGAGATAAGGATAGGTGATTCGCCCGTTGATAGGCATAGCTTTCTGGTGAATTACTCTTCATGTGATACTATCAATGGTGGTTCACTCGTAACTTTTTCAAAGTCTATGGGTGGTTCATCCGTATCTTCTAATTTCGCTAAAAAAATAAATACAATAATTTCTTCGATTTCAGTTTCAGTGAGATAATAATTCATGATTTTTTTATAATTTTTTTTACTCAATTAGAGAGAATTAAAAGTTAGATGATAGAAGAGTGTATGAAAGTTAAAGGGAGTAAAGGGGTAAAAAGTTACAAAATTTTAGTTCTATGGGGTGTGAACTTAGAAAAAATGGTGTGTATTTAATAGCCCTAAAAAAACAATGTATGATCTTAGGTTTTGCTCATATATACATAAATATATATAAAGATAAATCCTAAATCCTAAAACATAAAAAAAATCTAAAAAATATAAAATAAATGGAATATACCTAAATGATAATAAACCTAAAACCCAAAAGTAAAGAAAAATTTATTTTAAAAAAATAATAATAAATGGAATAAACTCTAAAACCTAACATAAAATAAAAAACATAAAAACATAAACAAACAATTGAATACACCCTAAACCCTAACCCTAAAGTGAAATAAAAACTAAAAACATAAAATAAATGGAATATACTATAAACCCTAAAATCAAAAAGTTAAAAAAAAACTAAAATAAATGAAATGTATCCTAAACCTTAAAATAAAAAATATAATAAAAGCCTAAAACCTAAACCTTAAGACCTAAAGTAATAAATTGAATAAAAACTAAACCATAATGCCATGAATGTTTAAAGGTCTACAAGCTATGGTTTAAAGATGTGCTACATGTAAAAGAAGCAAAATATTATTTCAAAAAGATCTCTACATGCAACTAACAGTGTAACACCCGCATTTTTACCAATAAAAAAATTTAATTTTAAAAGTAGTATTTGCAAAATAAAATTAAGAAATGAGGATGAAACTACCATATTGACCATAAGAAGAGGTGTGGCCATATACCTATCCCACACTCAACACAAGGCTAAAACGTAATAGACTTTGTGATATCAAAAGTAAATACAAAGTATCATTAAATAATTATTTTACAACTAAAATTATGAAACTTAAATAAGAATAAAAAGAAAAGGGGAAAGCATTTTCCACTTAGCCCAATCTAGGGCTAATGATCACTCCCTTAGATAAGGCTTTACAAAGAAGGATAATGTACAAACAATGCTAATTACTTCCTTGAGTGAGCTGGAATTAATCCAACACCACAAAGGACATCAATTTGGTAAGGTAATTAGTAACACATATATATACATGTTAACATATAACCCATTTACCAATGCTGAACTTAGAGCAACTTAGTGTAAATAGTAACAAGCAATCCCATATAAGAGTACACTTGGAATTGTTACACACAAAAAAATGAAAATGTTCAGGAAGCTTTTTAAAATCTAAGGGGGTTGCATCCCCATCATTAGATGGTAATCAAAACCAATTAAACATTATTTTATACACACTCACCACACATGATCTTTTGCTAAGGCGACTAAACGCTTTAAAACTTTTGGCTATACACACCCGTCACACATGTTCTTTCATCAAGCTAATAAAAACAATAGAATAGTAATACCTTTTTTTTATGCAAAATAGCAGTTGGAAGATTGTTCAGTCACAAATAATACTTCGAGGATATTTGGCTTTGCTACCATGTACATCACCATGATGGCATCACATGCCTAGATAGCCTAATCCTTAAATGTATGTACCCCTGATAGGGTTCATAAATAACCTCTGGAGTAGATAAGATACCAAATCTTAAAATATTATTGAGGCTCCATTGGTTTTATCAATAACTAGAAACACATAACCTTTAGTCTCTAGTATTTATAGATTACAAGCAATGAATGTGTAACACCTTGTCCCAAAACCTTCAAAATGTGTTTAAAAGTATATTGATATAAAACAAATTAGTTTTGGTTTCAAAATGAGCTTTAAATTCTAACAAAAATGTAAATTTCAGGTGTATCGATTGACTGGTTTACCTAATCGATCGACTGGTGTGCTATGGAATTTAAATTCTTATTCTTGACTAACCAGTCGACTGGTTCGCCCAAACCCTTCGACTGGTTGTCCTACAGTTTCATATCTATTTCTAATTTCGATTAGCATTTCTCTCTAGTGGTTATAAAAACTTCTTATTAGAGTCTAACTATGCTAATAAGTATGTTTTAGTGCTCTCAAAATTATTTTTACATTATTTAGATCATTACATAATTTTAATTAGCTAATTTTTTTTCAAAAGCACTTTCAAAGCAAACCTCACCTTGTCTCTTCTCCTTCACCTATCCTTTTTTTCTTCTGGTAGCTAGGGGTGTGAGATTGACTATTTTCACCCTAAATAAAAAAAATTAGTGAAAAATTGGGGTGTTGTATTTTAGGTTTTATTCCATTTATTTAAGTTTTTTTTGTATAGATTTTTTAGATTGGTTTAGGGTTTAGTGTTTCTTCCTTTTACCTTAGCATTTTCTTAAACTTTTTAGGGTTCAAGATTTATTATATTTAGTTTAGATTTTTTTTTAGATTTATAATTTAGTTTTTTTTAATATTGGTTTAGGGTTTATTTCATTTATTTTACATTTTTCTATATCTTAATTTTAGTTTTTAGATTGTTTTAATGTTTATTCTATTTATTTTAGGTTTTTTGTTTTTTAGTGTTTAGGGTTTATGGATTTATGGTTTAAGCTTTATTTTATTTAGTTCAGTTTCTTAGATTTTTTTAATTTATGTTTTTAGATTAGTTAGGGTTTATGGTTCATGATTTAGGATTTTTAGTTTAGAGAGGTTTTAGAGTTTATGGTTCATAATTCATGGTGTAGGAGGTTAGGCGTTAAGAGTTTATGGTTTAGGCTCTATTTGATTCATGGAAATTCGAATGGAAAGGAAAATGAAAAAGAAAGAAAAAGAAAGAAATCAATTTTTTCCCCTTGTTTGGTTGTTAGAAAAGTTTTGTGGAAACCAAAATCTTAGAAAATATTTTTTGTGTTTGATTTCTTGGAAAGAAATTTCTAAGGAAAGTTGATTACTACTACTACTACTACTACTACTACTATTTGAATACCTTTATATATTTAATAAAAATTCAAAATAAAATAAAATATTATAGTAGTACATGAAAAAAACTATAAAGTTTCTAAAAAATTATAAAAACTCCATAAACTCAAAACTAATGCCAAATTTTTTTTAGAAAAATTCTAAAATGTTACATAAAAAAAACTTACACTAATTTCCAAAACAAACTAAAATTATACAAAATATCCCATATTCCTTTCCATTTAAAAAATGACACAACAAACATAGAAAAAAATTGAACATAATTTGAAAGGCCAATTTCAAATATTGTGGGATCTAAGCAAAAAAGAATTATGCAGCCACAAATCAAAACATAATCAGGTCATCCTATGGACCCAAACTAACTGCTAATCAATTCTAAAATAAAAAAACCATCAATCGAATCCTAAAAAATAAAAATAATCATAATCAATTGTACATACCATTAATAGAATATCAAAGCTGGTCACTAAATCAAAACTCTTGCAAAGGAGTTCTCAAATTTATTCAACAATGAAGCCACTTCTGTTGATTTGAGCACATACCTTGAGGATCAACGGGCGACAAATTAAGACAACTCTGGGGGGAGGGGTGGGGAAAAAGTCACCAACAATGACCACAGATATGAGCTTGCAAGCCTCATGCATTCAAAAACTAGAGTCGATATCTTGAAGCACCTTGAAAGATGAGCATCAAATTGTCTTGCACAAACTTGCAGAATGAAGAGAAACAAACTCCAAAAACCAAAACTTAAATTGTGGTCGACAAGTGTGAACCAACTATTGGAGAAGGAATAAGAACTTCAAACCAATGCAAATCCAATGCGAGCCCAAAAAATCAAAGTCGAAGCAGAACAAGGCCATCAGAGGAACAATACATAAATGTACATGTTCAAATTAGGAATCTTCAAAGCCGAAGTTGATGGATGACCGATGTAAACGTTATGCCCTGGAGGAGTCATGAGAAGCACAAATGGTAGAGTATAGAAGGATGATCGAATAAAGAGGGGATGGCTATGGAGGGGAGGAGTAAGAGGAGCTCGGCGACTACCTTAAAGGAGGAGGTAGTGTCAAGGAGCTCCATAATAAATTTTCTTCAATTCTCAATTTTTTTCCATAGCTTTTGGTGAAGAAAATAAGTTAGTATAATTTTCCCATTTATTTTTCTCTTTATTTTATTTTCTCCTATTTTTCCAGGCATCCAAACGCGAATAAAACATTTTCCACTAGATTTTTTTTCCTTTCCTCCAAATTTTCTTAAAACCAAACGAAGCATTAAGGTCAAGGGTTAAGGGTTAGGATTTATAGAGTTATGTTAATGGTTTAGGGTTGTAGTTTGGTTTTTAGCTTAGGATGTAAGGTCAGGGTTTTTGGTTAGGGGATTAGGGTTCATCGCAAAGGATTTAGGGTTAGAATTTGGGTCAATTTTTATTATATAACAAATATATATATATATATATATATATATATATATATATATATATATATATATATATATATATATATATTTATATGTATGTATGCATATAACAAACTTACTTAAATTTTTTTTTTTCAAATAATACGAAAAATGTGATTATTTTTATCATTTAGGCATTTAAGTGAAAATAAATTCAAACGTCAATATATTTAAGTAAAATTATGTAAAATATAAGATACACAAAAAATATTAGACTAAATATTAAAGTAGTTAAATAAAATCTATTCTAGTTTAATAAAATATTAAATTAGTAAAAGTATATGACTTTTTATTTATAATTTAATATTTATTAATAGTTCTATAAAAATATGATGTTTTTTTTTCTCATCGTAAGGGATGAAATAATAATCAGTAATAGTACTAAGATTGTGCATGTGATATGATATTTGATCAACTGTTTCAATATCCGAATCAATTAATTTTTTTTGTGAAATTAAATAATTGATTTAGTCAATAAAAAGTGAAAAAAAATTGAATATCAAATATGATAAAGTATTTGTCATTTAAGATTTGGATTAATTTATTGTCATATGTTATTATTTTTTTAATTAGCTAATTAAATCAAATTAGATTAAATCAGATAGAGTTATTAATTATTAATATGTATAAATGTTGTCCAATATTTTTTTTGTGTGATCAAAAGTTATAAATACTTTATGAATTATTTGGGATCCCAACTAAAATTCTAGATAAATAAAAGGAAAAAACAGTTTATGGTTCATTTGGATCAAAGCAATTAAAGTTAGTCAATCTTATTTGGTATTTAGTTTATTTTTTTGGTATCTTAATATACATATACATATAAAAAATATTACCTGTATATTTATATATAATTAAATATATATATATATATATATATATATATTAGTATAATTATATATACATAATATTTTATATTTAAAATTAAATACTTTAATATTTTTTTAATTTTTATTCTATTAATTTTATTTAAATGGACTACCGATAAATTTTCTCAAAATGAAACGTAGGAAATATCCGATAACTGTTCGATCGTCAGGATATCTACGGTGGGTGTTCTGCTGTAGAGTATTTCACAAGTTAAGAAGGACATGACCTGCTGCCATTCCTGTAGTACGACCCATATAAGAGTTAGGTAAGCGACGAAAAACTCGTCCATTGAAGTCCTTGAGGACTACGATATAACTAAAGCATTTTCTACTTGCCCTTGTTCTCAATTCAGTCTACTACTATAATATTTGGCCAAAGTGATTGAATCCTTTTCCAGCACAAGTCAATCAGGCAGCTATGGACCCGAATCAGATACAACACCGCTTTGTTCAAGTAAACGGCCTCAACCTTCACGTAGCAGAAGCTGGAACAGGTGAATGAATAACCAGCTCCCCTTCCTTCCCAAAATGTTTACGCTATGTTTGCAAAATTTAAATTAGTATTATTCATTTCGCAGTAGTTAATTGATTATATGAAATGAAAAAAAAAAATTCAGGTTCATCGACTGCTGTGATATTTCTACACGGATTCCCAGAGATATGGTACTCATGGAGGCATCAGATGGTTGCTGTAGCAAAATCTGGGTATAGAGCCGTTGCACCTGACTTTAGAGGTTATGGTTTATCGGATATCCCATCTGATCCTAAAACGACAACGTTCGCTGATCTTGTGAAGGATCTAGGTGGTATCATCGACTACCTCAGCCTATCCAAGGTTTATTTCTTCTCTTAACGTATCAATTCCATTTTTCCCCCCTCCTCGTTGCTTTGGATCCTGAATCTTTTGATTTCTTTGATTTTGAAATCAATTGGAGCGCAACCATTTGTGGTGAAACCCTAAGTGAATCGAACAGGTGACCTGATAACTTACGGCAGAATGCAATTATTATAGGAAACTCGTTCGTTAGGCTTGAGTTAGTTTCATTGATTATGAGCCGGTGAGGTTACGATTAGTATGTTTTGATTAGCGCGGTGTTTGATAAAGCAGTTGCTTGTTGCTTTTGACTTCATGTTGCAGCCGATAGAGCCGGTCCTGTATAAATGAATTTCGAAAGAATGCAGCCAAAAACTGTGGTCTCATATCCAAGTTTTCCACCAAATACCGCTTAAAAAAATAAAAACATAGACTCGGAGGAGCATTAGTGGGTTAATAATTGATTATTATAGTTAATATTTTAATCCATTGATCAGGAACGAAGTCTTTTTGCCGAATATGCTGTTCAAGCTTTAATCAACTCGAAAAGAAAAAAAAAAAGGATGAGGACGGGCTTTTTGCACGCTTGTAAGCTTAGTCATGTTTGGGGTTGTCAATGTCATTGGTTAGATAATTATGAGCTTTTTTTATACAAAATAATTTACTTCCTTTGACTATTGTTATTTGTTATGAATATGGACATTTATGTCTTTTCCACTCTTGAACTACTACAACTACTAGTTCTAGCAAGAAAACTTGTAATAAAAAAGAAAGAAAAAATATAGCAAAATTTGGAATTGATACCTGCCTCCTTCCCTGACACTGCACGTACATGAATGAAGGTATTTCTGGTAGCAAAGGATTTTGGGGTAAAACCTGCGTACCTGTTCGCACTCCTTCATCCTGACCGAGTCCTCGGAGTGGTGACAATGGGCATACCATATATTCCTCCAGGCCCTTTTACGGCGTACGACCAACTGCCTGAAGGCTTCTACATGTCCAGATGGCGGGTATGTTAATATATTATCGTATCTTTTTAAGGAATCCGCGTATCTTAGGAAGTCAGACGAATAC
This sequence comes from Tamarix chinensis, assembly GCA_030549775.1. NCBI lineage: Eukaryota > Viridiplantae > Streptophyta > Magnoliopsida > Caryophyllales > Tamaricaceae > Tamarix > Tamarix chinensis. The sequence goes on from CM060177.1 coordinate 38,674,955, forward strand.
CCATTTGGCACGCATCTAACAAAATTGAGGTGCTAACAGAACTAATGTCTGTTGCAGGAGCCTGGAAGGGCTGAGGCTGACTTTGGCCGTCTCGACGCCAAGACGGTGGTAAGGAACACCTACATTCTGTTTTCCAGGAGCGAGATACCTATAGCTGAAGAGAAACAAGAGATCATGGATTTAGTGGATGAATCCACTCCACTTCCCTCTTGGTTTACCGAGGAAGATCTGTCTACCTATGGCAGTTTGTATGACAAGTCCGGCTTTCAAACTGCATTACAAGTTCCATACAGGTTTTCACTTCTCTGATGGATACGTTTTACGAAAACGAACTTATAAATTGATCTTTCAAAGGTTTAGAGTCATGTGCCTTGTTTGTAATGGTTTTACCGACGAAGATCTTTTCTTCACATCTACAGGTCATTGGGTGAAGAGGTCGACGACGTAAAGGACCCGACCGTGAGGGTTCCTGCACTACTGATAATGGGGAGGGAAGATTACGTCTACAAGTTTCCGGGGATGCAGGAGTACATTGAGAGTGGAAAGGCCAAGGGCTGTGTCCCGAATCTGGAGATCGTATTTGTACCTGAAGGAAGCCACTTTGTGCAAGAACAATTCCCTGAGAAAGTTAATGAATTGGTTCTCGACTTCCTGAAGAGCCATCAACCATGAAAATTTATTACTCATGCTTGAATGTTTGTATCTGAGATTTCTTGTTTCTGCTGTGAACTTATAATATGCCCGTCTGGTTGTGGGGTTCAATTGATAGGGGTGGGATTTAGGATCTATATGATGCTAACAAACACCAGCTTATGTGACTTTTACTTGATAGTCCATAAGCATGCTTATTTTTCTAAATAAAGTCGTCTACTTATTATATATATATATCGCCCCCTAGTGATATAAACAAGGAACAAAATTATAAAAAATGGATAAAGAAGTCGACAGAATCATTCAGTTAAAGTACAATGGCGAATGTTTTGTCTGTTATTCAAATTCAATAAGAAATAATAATATTTATATACATATTCAAATATGATGAGTATTTTGATTTTTTATCTATATTTATATTTATATTCCTTTATATATTTATTAGACAAAATTTAATAAAATTTAGGTAAAATTTATTAAGTTTAAAATAAATATTTTTTAATGATAATGTTTAGATTGTTAGAATTTAAGTTTATCTTTAATTTTAGCTTTATAAAATATATTTAAGGTTATATAAATGAGAATAAAAAATATAATTTTATATCGAATAACGAATGCGGATATACGAATATACAGACTGATACTAATTTGATGATCTTTTATATATATTTATATCTAAATTCAATAGATATTTTTTTCCTTCTTTTATATTTATATCTGTTTATTCATATTTATTTATACATTCAACGAATATAATTTATTAAATTTCAGATAAAATTTGTCAGGTTTCATTTTTCTTTTTCTATTATCCTTTTTGTCTCTCTTCCTTTGAAGTGAGACCGGCCTCTGCACGCTTCTTACGTTGAATTGAATGACTAGAAGTATATTACACACTATCAAGTACTCCCTCTCTTTTACACTAGCTATATTATGTATAACTTTTTATTGCATATATTAATAAAATATTAAAATTTAGGATAAAATGTTCATATTATATTTTGAATAATTTAATTATTTTGAGATACATTAATGAGGTGAAACGTGATAAATTAGAAAATAATACAATGATAAATGTTTATTGAAACTTAAAATAAAATTTATATTATGAAATAAAAAAAATATAAATCTATTATTGTAAAACGGAAGGAGTACATTGGCAGCTAAATTAGTATCAACGATCTTAATTGGCCCAACCATTTTTCTTTTCTAGGTTTCTTTTAGGTACCTTGATACTGATATTGGTACCACATTGATGTCACTAGCTCTGTCATGCTCTGCCTGTGGATTTCCTCTTTCTTTGTTGTCAACAAAAGTTGACTACACAACAGTGTCATCATATGGAGCAAGGTAGCTAACACCAGCAACAGTCATGCGCACTTCTATTGGGGTTATTTGCTTTTCACACCCTACATCCTAGCTAAGTGATTCAATTTGCTCCACCGATAGCCTTTGTGTAGTGAAACATGAAACGCATAATGTAAAGAAAGATGATTTGTTCATAATTTTATCAAGTGATCGGCACAGACATGTTAGAAGTATCAACGCCATAGTGCTTTTAGAGGGTTGGTTATGGCTATTTCAAATACTTTGCCATGTATGGTAGCAATTGATTATCATAGTAATCAAAGACAGGAATTGGATAATTTGAAAGAATCAGAAAAAGGAAACTTTAAGTGAAATACACCACATGATTGAATGAACAAATTTTGTTTGATGTGATTAAAGCTTTAAGTACAGCCTAGAATGACAGACAAAAAAAAAATAGAAGTCTTCGGAGATGTACATGGCTCGGAGGTGTTGGAAATCACGTCCATGGTGAAGATAAGTGAAAATGGAGTAAAAACGAGCAGACTAGTGCCTGACACGAGGGAGAACGGGGGTAGATGTTAGCTAGCTAACATAGGACGTATTGGTGGACGAGGGTGATTTGTGTTGGTTAGCACAAGTCACGTTCGGGTACTATTTTCATATGGCGTGATTTTTAATTTGTTTTTCTTCATGTCTTTTTTATATAGGTAGATTTCAATTTTATTATTTTAGATGGTTATAGAATTTTTCTTAGTTTATATAAAACCTATTATATAATAGTAGACAACACGAGGAGTACGAGAAATAAAAAATTTTTTTGTTCTAGATCTAACGGTCCCATCAAAGAAAAATTTTAATCGGAAACGGAGATGCTTAATTGATTATAGTAATCAAGAGGTTGTTCCTTGATTAATATTAATCATAAAAAAATATAGGTTGAGTGTTGTTGAACTTTGTATTGCTTGATAATTGTTTTGAGGCGATACTCTAACCATCAACTACATATAGATGGGTTGAAAATGAAACCAAGGTCTTGGTTGAATGGGATAGTTTCAAAAGGGATTTTGCTCTAAGTGCTTGTTTGGTATGAGAGTAATAGGAGTGAAAAAATTACCCCTATATTTTATATATCTTATATAATCTATCTAAAATTAAATAATTTTATTCTAATGAATTTTAGATTTTAAATTGATCTAAAATGAATATTTCATTAAAAATATATTTATTATTATTATTATTTTAATATAAAAAATATAAAATAAAATAAAAATTCTATCTCTATTATCCCATACCAAACAAGACTGGGAGAGAATTTATTAGGTTTTTATGAGCTAAAAACTATACTGAGTGGTCCAGAAATTGACCGTGACATGTTCTGTTGTCACATAGGCATAGCTAATCGAGTAAGTAGCCTTTGACACTATACTATTAGGTGCTCTGCTCCATAAGTGTACCCTCTGGCCCACCCTCGGCGCTGCCTTCAAAACCACATCAAGTTTCCTTATCCAAGTATACCTGCTGCCCATCTTAGGAATGCTAGCGTTTGAAGTCTTAAATACAGAAGCATCTGCAGATTTGGAGGATCACGTCGGATCAATAAAACGATAGTACTATCCGTCTGAAGGGGAAAAGGCAAAATAAAAAATTCATTAATGAACAAAAAGTTAACGACTAGAATCAATGTGCCGCTATGGATGGCATTTCCTATTCCCGTCAAAAGTGTATACTAATATGCTCAATATACATGTGTCTGGCTCCAGAATTCGACAGGGCCGACAATTCACAGAAGACGGAGTTTCCAATCTTCCGCAACCTTCATTTGTCGACAGCCAACAGAATTCTAGCTCGTCGGAACATGTTCGAAAAATGGAAAGTTGTTCCATAATAAGAAGAAACCGGGAGAAACGGCGTCATCACAGAACGCAGACATGCTACCATGTTTGCTGCAGCGCGCTCACGAGACCGACAAATTGGGTGCAACGAGACCGATCTCAGTAGACCACGTAAATTGTGGCTTTGCTTTCTTTCCCTGCATCTTGATTGCTTCCGTAAATCAATCCGAACAAACTCTTATAAGTGGTAGTTGAACTTTTGACTCAAGATGTCTCTTCGCTAACTAAATTTGGCAGTGAAAAGTTTGATGACGGTATTTGTTTCAGCATAAGAGTCAGGATCAAAGCCTTCCCGGCACAGAACGATTTAAAAAAAAAAAAAAAAATAGATGGAACCCGCCCGCCCAGATCCAATATATATAAGCCCCCGATTCATTTTATTCCTAGGAACTACGACATTTCCGAGTAAAAATCTTGCTTGAATCTACTTAAGAAAAATAATTATTTATTTAAATGGTAAGTGGATGCATGCTAAAAGCATTTGCCTCTTCCTCTTGTTTTCAATTCAATCTACCAGTGCTATAGTAATATTCAGCCAAAGTGATTGAAGCCTTTTCGCCACAAGTCGAGCAGGGAGATATGGACCCGAATCAAATACAACACCGCTTTGTTCATGTAAACGGCCTCAACCTTCGCGTAGCAGAAGCTGGAACAGGTGAATAGCCCGTCTCTCCTCCTTCCTAAATCTTTTTTAAGCAACGTCAGCGCAAATTAAAGAAGCAGTATTGGTTTCGCAGTAATTGATAAGAAAATGACAGAAATTTCAGGATCGACGACCGCTGTGATATTTCTACACGGATTTCCGGAGATATGGTACTCACGGAGGGCATCGGATGGTTGCTGTAGCAAAAGGTGGGTATAAAGCCGTCGTACGTGACTACAGAGGTTATGGTTTATCGGATACCCCTTCTGATCACTAAAACTGTCTTCGGCAGGCTTGAATGAATTTGATTGATCATGAGCAGGTAATATCCTGATTAACGCGGTAGCAGTAGCAGTTAGGGCTGGGCAAAAATTGGTAATCCGAAAATTTGATCCGGTATTTAAAAAATTCGATCCGAGTTTTAGGATATTCGATCCGGATTTTAAAAATCGGAGCGGATATTCGATCCGGTCAAAATTAAAAATTTTCGGAGTGGATATCCGATCCGATATTTTTTCGGATTATCCGATCCGATTAAAATATCCGGTATATAACAAAAATATTTTTAAAAAATAAAATATATAAATATTTTTTGACTAAATAAATTATATATATAATTATTTAACCCGAAAATTATGAATTTATGGACTTTAGATTATTGTTGTATTTACGTTATGGACTTTGGACTATTATTGATTTGTTGTATTTGTTATGGACTTTGGATTTTTAGAATTTACTTTAATTTAATTCTATCAGGTTAAAATATCCACATTTGGATATTTCAGTGCAGATATTTGGATTATTATTGATTTGTTGTATTTGTTATGAAATTTGGATTTTTAGAATTTATTTTAATTTAATTCTAGCATGTTAAAATATCCAGATTTGGATATTTCAATGCGCATATTTGAATTATTGTTGATTTATTGTATTTGTTATGGACTTTGAATTTTTGAACTTATATTAATTTAATTCTAACAGGTTAAAATATCCACATATGGATATTTCAATACGGATGTTTGGATATCGGATATCGGATATCCGAATTTAAATTATCAAATTTTCGGATATCCGGTCATAAACAAGTCTTTTTTGTTGAAAATTAAATATTTTTCGGATAATCGAATATACCGAATATATCCGATATCCGTATCCGATTTTTCGGATATCCGACTATTCGGATATTCGCTATTAATGGATACGGATACGGATATAGGTTACTAAATATCCGATCGGATCGGATATTCGGAAAAAAAAATTCGATCGGATACGGATATCCGATTTTGCAAAGTCCTAGTAGCAGTTGCTTTTGGCTTTTGGCTTCTGTTCTGGTTGTTCGTCCTTATTTCTAAATGTAAAGGATATCGAACCAGTCCGATATAAAAAGCTGAAAACTGCGTTTGGATACCAAAGCTTCTTTCCAAACACGGCCTAAGATGAAGATACTTGGGACACTAACTGATCGTCGTAGTCAATATTTAAGTCTATTAATCATGAATAGGAGTTCCTTATGCAGATAAGCTGTACGAGCTGTTAACACCAATATATATATATATATATATATATATATATTCGACTACTATATGGTCAATCGACATAAATCATAGATAATTAAATAAATATTTCTAAAATTATATAAGATTTACAAAGTAAAATAAAATATTTCAATTTGTTACGTGACATTCGTATTTTATTAAACCGAGCTGAAATATTTAAACTAGGTTTGATTTAATTAAATATGGACCTAACTTTTTTTTTTTTTACGATGGGCTATGAGTCAAAGAAAATAAAATATAATATAATTTTTAAGTCTACAAGACAAGACGAGCTCAAGCCTAAAAGCTATGGAGACCCTTTTCCTCTATAAATAAAGGAGCCCCATTCTCATTTTAGAAAGAGATCCCGAGATTAAGAGCTCATAGAAAGAACGCTCCCAAGCACTCCGAAGCTAAAGATCGAAGACCCGAAGAACAAAGATCCGAAGATTGAAGAAGTCATCTCTGAGGATCGGAGAACGAAGATCGAAGAACGAAACGTTCAAGATCATAGAAGTTAAAAACGTTGAAGCATTGTAACTTCAACATCACCGAACCTGCTCAAAGGGACCAAGCACCAACAAATCATGCCATCTTCATCAGGTAAATTAAATTTTCATCAGCAGGTTTGGATCAAGCTCATTAAATTCAAGAAGAGCTCCGAATAAGTTGAGCCCAAAATTCGACATTGCGAATCACAACGACATTCAACAACGCTATTGATTGCCTAGGAGATTGAATCAGAGGATATTAAATCTTGTATCAAATTTATACAGAGATTATACATACATTCGATTTGATAATCAATAAAATAATATTTTGTTCTTTAATTTTCTTTTTACAGAAATTTGTCGTTAATACGAGCAATCAATTGGAGATAATAGTTTATTTAAAAAAAAAAAAAGAGGACGAGCTTTCGGCGTGTTCGTTGGCCGAGTAATGTTTGGGTTATCCTAAGTTAGTTTCTTATGACTTTTTTTAGACCTAAAAGAAATTTCACTTTACTTGAACATTGTTATAGATATGTAGTGTTAGGTCGTTTTTTATTTTTATACTACTCCTACAATTAGTTCTATCAAGAACACGTGCAAAACAAAATTTGAAATAGCTTATTAACATTTTAGGCTCCATTTTGTTTTAATAAAATTTAGGAAACATAAAATGACAACAACATACAATCTTTCAAACTTTTCTAAAAAAAATTAAATAATTACTCTTCAATAATTTCATATTTTACTATTTCTCTATCTCACTCTCTCATGCAAACCAAATTGGAAAACTAAGCATTTTCATTTCCTTTTTATTTTTTATTTTCCTTTGAAACCTTACAATAACCCAATAACCAAACGGAGTCTTAGTCTAATTGCTAGCAACTAGCATTTTAGTTTTCAACTAATTCACATATAGTTAATGGGAAATGAATTGGCATTCATACATGCTATCTATCTCTACGAGTCCCTCTCTAACACTGCATATACATGAAGGTATTCTGGTAGCAAAGGATTTTGGAGTAAAACCTACATTCCTATTCACACTCTTTCATTCTGATTGAGTCCTCAGAGTCATGACAATGGGCATGTTATATATTCCTCTATGCCCTTCTATAACCTACAAGCACCTAGCTAAAGGCTTTTACATTTCTAGATGGCGGGTGCATCGGTAAGTTGTCATATATTTTAAATTCTAGGATGTCCGATGAATACCGATTTGGCATACAATAAGTTGATAAATAAATTCAAATAATTACAAACTAATGTTGTTGTAGGAGCATGGAAGGGTTGAGGCTGATGTTGGCCATCTTGATGCCAAGATGGTTGTAATGAACATCTAAATTCTGTTTTCTAGGAGTGAGATACCTACATTGGAAGAGAAATAAGAGATCATAGATTTAGTGGATGAATCTGCTCCACTCCCTCCATTGGTTTACTGAGGAAAATTTGTCCACCTATGGTAGTTTGTATGATAAGTCCAGACTTCAAACTGCATTACAAGTTCTGTATAGGTTTAACTCCTCTAATGGATACATTGATATATTAATTTAATCTATAGATCCAACAGGATCGAATATCAATTCATCAAGATTAATACAATAACATAATATGGAAGCGTATCTGAATCCATAACGTAGGAATTACCGAGGAACGTTGGATCTGGAACAGTAACTGACTAGAAATACTATGGTCTTCTAGTTCAGGCACACACTTGTTAGTGTTTATTGACTAATGGAAATCAAATAAGATGAAGTATATGTGATCAGGGACCACGAGCCTATAGATAGACAACTGATATATTATCTACTAGGTTATTCTAGTTCGGTCCATCAATAATCTAGAATACTCAAAGTCTTTACACATACGGGTCCACATCTACATTAAGCATAATAATCTATATGTAAATATGATCACTTATATACGGACTTAATTTATATGATAACCCACAATTCTTATAGTTCACATATAAGCCTAGTATTTGGATAAAAATCTAACAATTCCCACTTAGGCTATATGTGTGACCTTATAACCACGAATTATAAAATAACAAAATAAACTCAATATTGTTGTCATTATGAAATGTATCTATAACCAATCTGGTCCATTAGTCACATTAATATAGGATCAAAGCAGATTTTGTCACATTTCTTTATATCTAAACCTTTAATGATCACGTTTGTAGATATAACTGAAATGCCCCGAAATTTTTTAATTTTTAATAGTATATTTAAATGAGGTTTTATTATAAAAGTTAATTAAGTATATTAATTTATTTAAAATAAAAGGAAATTAATGAGGACAAATCAAGAATAAATTTATAAGTATTTTAATTAGGAGGAATTTGGGTATTTTAACTAGTTAAATATTTTAATTTGGGAATTAACTAAATAAATTATTTGATTTAAAATAAGAAGGAGAAAATAGTTTGAAATTAATAATAACTTTATAAATAATTTAATTGGAGAAATTTAGGGTATTTTGCTAATTAAAATGGAATTTATGAAAAATCTTTTAAAAATCCTAATTTAGCTTAAAAAGGGATTTAAAGATTATTTTATTTAAATATTATTATTTTTAAATATCATAAATATTTAGATTAATTTAATTTGCCCTAACCTAATTATTTTCCTCCTTTCCTTTTTCCTTTTTCTTTTTCTTTCTTCCTTTTTCCTTTCCTTTTTCTTTCTTTTTCTTTTTCTTCTTTTTCTTTTTCCTCTTCTTCTCGCCGAACTGGGCCAGCTCGCGGCCCAGTTTCCCTTCTTCTTTTCCCGCGGCCCAGCCCGTGCGGCGTCGCCCTTCTTCCGCCCCTCTACGCGCTGCATTTCGTCCCTTCTCGTCTCTCAACACGCGTCGTTTTGTTTAATGAATTTTCCGCGTCGCGCCCGGTTCGCCTGTCTCCCTTTCTTTTCTCTTCTTTCTTCTGGACCGCCGGTCCAGCCCTTTTCTTCTTCCCCAGCTTCGCACTCCCAGCCCCGACACCGTCGACCGCAGCCTGCAACTCCCAACCTGAAAATGGCGGCACCGGCTACGAGAACTCTGACTGGCCGAGTCACCTCTCTTTTTCTTCCTCCCGGCTCGCACATTAGCTTGGAATAATTAATTATCCTTAACTCTCGCTCGTTCCCTCTATTTTTCTTCGCGAAAGTTTGACCCCGACCCAAACTAACGCCGGCCGATTTTTGCCACCGGCCACCAAAACCCTAGCATTAAAAACCATCCAGGCGACCCCCAAAACCCTAATAACCCATCTAAGCTCTATATATAGCCTAGTTGTGGATGTTTTTGAAGCTTTTTCCTTCTCGAAACGCGGAGTGAGAATCGCCCACCACCGTGACTTCAGACGCATCTTCTGACGCCGATAGCCAACCTCAGCGCCACCACCACATTCCAAATTCTTCTTTGCAATTCCCTCTAGCTAACTAAACCATTTTCAACCTTCGATTCTTCTTGCACGGTCCTCCATAACCGTGCAAAGTTTGCTTCTCATCTCGCCAAAATTTTTACCCCGAAACCTTAAACCACCGTCCGCCGCCACATACGCCGCTTCTGCCACCCTATAAACCACCCAAAATCTCCTGGTAAGTATCCTCCACCGAACCATAAGCTTATTTTATTTTTCTCCTTTCCCCTTCCCTCTTTTTCTTCATTTTTACCTCTCTTAGATCCATTTTCCGGCCACCTCCGGGAACCACCGCCAGTGCCACCTTCATCCTCCAACTCAAGGTGATGCCATAGACATTTTAAATACTTTATTTCGAATTATTTATAATTATTCTAATTTTAGCCAAAATTTTAGTATTAATTCAACTTTAATTATTATTATAATAATTATTATTATTAGTAATATTGACTGTATTCTAATTTCTAAATTTTGTTTACAGGTCTGGAAGTATTATTTAGTAAGATACAGTAATTATCTCGGCCTTTACCTATTTGCTTAGATTTTTACATAATTGATGTTATTATTAATAATATTTATAATAATATTATTATTAGTATAATTACTTGGTTGATACTGTGATTATTACTGGAAGAACATAGGCCTTAAATTTTAATTATGCCTCGCATTTATAAAATTTATTAACATTTTTCAACATTATTTTAATTATATTACCATTATTACCTTTATTAAAATATAATATAAGTATATATATACATTATTAATTTTATTATCACAATTCTGAATAATATTATGTTTATCATTGTGGGAGGGTTAGAAATCTAACTTTTAATTTTTAAGAATTTGATTATTTATTTTATTATTAGTATTATCTTGGAAAAGGGGCCGAAGCATTTATTTCACCTTATTTTTGAATAATGTCATTTTTATTGTTATTATTATTGTTACTATTATTATTCTTATTTATATTCTCATTGATATTATTTTAGTATCATTATTATTATTAGGGTAAAGTATTTAACCCTATATTATCAACCTTTATAATATTTCTGTTATTTCTATATCTTTAGCAAAGTTAGAATTTTATTAATGTTATTTTATTAGTATGTTGCTATTTGGTCAAAGCCTTATGGAGGAGTAGGAGCGTGCTCCAAGACCGGTGTCGTTTTAGGTAAGGAGTGCTAAGGCCTTTTATGTGCTTATGTATATTATGTGTTTCGCATGTTATGTATCTAGTGTTTATTATTATTAAATATTTTATATGTGGTATGACTTGGAGTTGAAGTATGTTTTTGTATGGCATGTGTACTATATGTATGATGATATGTGTTGTGACCTTGTAAGACATGCATGAGAGGATGTCGGTGTGGTTTGTGTGAGAGGAAGGATGAAAAAGGAGGATGGGGAAAGAATTTGATAAAGGAAAGTGAGTTAACCTAATTTTATGGTTTTATAAGGAATAATAATGTATGATTTTATGTGTGGGAGAGCAGAATTTATGGTTTGTTTGGGAGATTCTAATTTATGATTTTATGTGGAAGAATCTAACTTATAGTCTTGTATGGGAGAATCTAATTTGTGGTTATGGAAGGGGAGATTCTAATCAATTGTATTATGAGGACAAATCTTTGGGTTTTATATGATTGAATCTTTGGGTCTTATATGGTTTGAATTTAGGGTGTTGTATGACGGAATCTAGGGTGTACCTGGTGGTATTAATGGATGTATGTTGGTATTAGGGTTTGTATGATAATATTATAGTTGTATGGTGGTATTAGGATTTACATGGTGACATTGATGGTCGTATGGTGGTATTAGGGTTTGCATGGTTGAATTTAGGGTTTCACGTGGAATTTTAGGGTTTGCATGAAGAAGTTTGAAGGTTTGCATGGAGAGGTTGATGTCTGCATGGGTATGAAATTTACGTATGAAAAGTTAATTTGGGATGTAAGGAAGGTAATGTAAGCGTTGTTTGGGTATTTAAACACTTTGGATGGAAAATAATACGTGGAACATTATTTGGGTACGTAGGAGACGAAGCTAGGGTTTGGAGTGGCTAATTGTGAATTGTCGTGGTTAATTAAGGTTTGGAATGGCTAATTATGGTTTCTATGATTAAGTGAGGTTTGGAGTGGTTAATTCTGGTTTGTGGTGGTTGATTAGGGTTTGGTGTGGCTGCTTAGGGTTTTTGTTGTATCATGTGTTTTTGATGATTAAGGTGTAATTATGGGAATGGGATTGATGATTTGTGATGTGTGGAGTGTTAAAATGATTTAGGTGATGTGAGGTGGAGTAAGAGGGGATGTTAAGGCCTAAATTAGGGTTTCAGGATAAAACCCTAGAGTGAGATGTGAAGTAGAATTGGAGGATAAGTGTAAAGGGAGCGAATCATGCATATCTAGGGTTTGGTGGTAGCACATGTGTAATTGGTGAATAAAGTATGATGATGAATATGGAATTTATGATTTATGATTCGTGCATGTCCATAGTGAAAGCCTTTGAATAAAATATTTAATACACTAATCACGTAAAGTGGAAGATATTGAGACGGGACCAGCCGATCCACCGGTCAGTAATTATGGTTAGGGTTTTGCCCTATGTGCGACCGATCCACCGGTTAAAATAGTGATTAGGTTTTTACCCTATTGTGACCGATCCACCGGTAATAATAGTGGTTAGGACATGATGTCCTATTGTGACCGGCCCACCGGTTATAATAGTGGGGGATCCCGATCTCAATGAAAATAAACCAGAGTTTTGCTAAGGCAAATAAAAGACACTAATTACTTACAGTGGAACACCATGCGAGGAGGAACCGAACCGATCCACCGGTTAGGAATAGTGGTTAGGGTTTCTACCCTATTGTGACCGTTCCACCGGTAATAATAGTGGTTAGGGCATGATGCTCTATTGTGACAGATCCACCGGTAATAATAGTGGTTAGGGCATGATGCTCTATTGTGACCAGCCCACCGGTTATAATAGTGGGGTGTTCCTATGCTCGCATGGATTGATAAAAGGCATGGTGTGAATCGGACTCTGATAAGAGATTAATGAAACGATTAATCTAGACTACAATCGGGCCTTGTACTCTTACTTGGATGGTCGTAAGCACCTTATGTCATTGTGTTGGTAATTATTCCCTTCTATGTTCTGCATGATTTATGTGTTTGTGTGTTGGCCTTAGTGATCAAGTCACCTTACTCAGTACTGGACCCGTACTGATACTACCTTGGTTGATGGGTCCTGTGATGATCCACTGATGGTGGGGAGCATACCTCTTTTGCAGGTTTAAGATCAGAGAATGTTTTGGGGTGGTAGGCCTGACTTGAGTGAGTAGGCAATCCGGAATTTGACCTATCGGGTTTTATCTTGTTTAAATTTATTTCTATTTAGAAGTTACAAGTGTTATTTGAAACTATAAGGGTATTGTAATTAACTCTTAATTTCTCGTACTCTGATTTTGTTGTATGATCTTTCGAATCCTTTTATGAATTGTTAATTTGAATTTAACGTAAATCTTTTCTTTAGCCTTAGCACTTGGTACTGGAACGGTCGGAGAGAACCGGTCTGGTACTAAGTGTGGCGGTAACGTTCCCAGAATTCACAGGTTTTAAGTGTTTCTATCTTAATTGCTTCCGTTTTAAAAAAAAAATTTAGTGAATTTTGGGGTGTTACAATAACTAAATGACATGGATTAAGATATAGGTATGTAGCGTGGAAATTTCATGCAATGTGATCTTAGCAAGCCTATTTCCAACTAGTCCACCAAAAACTTTAGTGAGATCAAAACACAAACAAAAGACAAAAAGGAAATAAACATAAACTTTATACTAAAACTTTATTTATGTAGAATAACATATGGTCAAAAAATGTCCATAAGCCAAAAAAAAGTGCCCATACATAGAGAAAATGAAGTGATAGACTTCCACCGAAGCTAAACATTATTAGCTGATATAACACCCATAAGAGTAACATGCTCGAGAAACCGTTCGGGTGGTAAAGCCTTACTAAGTGGATCCGCTATCATGGAGTCTATGTTGATGTACTCTATAGACAATTCTCCTTTCTGTACTTTCTTTTTAACAATTAAGTATTTAATATCAATACTTTTTTATTTTATATAACTTAGTTTGTTATTAGAATACTGAACTACAGCCTTATTATTACATAACATCTTGAGTGGTCTTTAAATATCATCAACTATATACATCCCCGTAACAAAACTTCGCAGCCATATACCGTAAGTGAAAGCCATATAGCATGCTACATATTCTACTCCCATAGTGGAAGAGGCTACAACTTCATGCTATCTTGGCATCCAGCAAAATCAAAGTCAGAATATCCTACAATCTCAAGCTTGTATGACCTCTAATATGTGAGCATGTAATCTTTTATTTTCTATAAGTATCGCATGACTCATTCGACTGTTATCCAATGGTCAAATCCTGGATTACTCTGATATCTGCAAAGCATCCCAGTAATGTATGCAATATTTGGATGCGTGCACACTTGAGCATGCATTAGACTTCCCACTACTGAAGCATAGGGAACACTTTGCATTTGCTTTTTTTCAAAGTCATTCGTAGGGCACTAACTGAGACTAAATTTGTCTCATTTAGCAACATGGGTGTTTCCTAGTTTGCAATTCTGCATTGCTTACCACTCGAGAACCTTTTCGACATAAGCCTTTTTGTGAAAACGCTAGGATACCTTGAGAATGATCATGATGTATATCTATGCCCAATACAAAAGAGGCATTACCAAGACCTTTCATTTTAAATTCTTAGTTAGAAATTTCTTGATTTCATGTAACAAATTTATGTCATTACCAGCAGTATATTATCAATATATAGAACTGAAAACATGTACTTACTCCCACAGAATTGATGGTATACACATTCATCCACTAAATTCATCTCAAAACCAAAAGAGGTGATAACTTGATGAAATTTGAAATACCATGGTAATACCTCAAATTTTATAAGAGTAAAGGATAGAATAGTGAGATATTGAATAAATCTAAAATATATGTGCACCTTATAATGAAAATAATAATGCCAATTATGACAACAAAATGAGACAAAAAAATTATTATTTGGATTTTTGGGGATTTATGGGTAATAAAGAAAATAATTAAAATAATCAACATTAATTTAAAAATTGTCATAATTTATCTATAATTGATTTTAGGTTTTCTTTTTCTTTTTCCTTCCCCTCTTTTTCTTTTCCTTTTTCCTCTCTTTTCTTTTTTTTTTCCTTTTTCTTTCTTTCTTTCTTTTCCTTTTCCTTCCTTCCTTACTGCCTGGGCTATGACCCAGTAGGCCCCGCGCCACACGCACCACACCCTCTCTTCTTCTCCTTCCCTGACTGACCTAAGGCCCTCTTTTTTTTTCTCCCCCCCGACGATGGACCAATGAAGCAACCCCCTCTTTCCCTTTTCTCTCCCTCTCTTTTTCATCCTTTCCAATTTATATCCCCATCCCCTACCTCGCTCATACACCCCTCCCTTGCTGCCATTTTCGCAGCCTTCTAACCAATTCCCCTATTCCCCTTCCCTTCTTGGCCATGTAGGGTATGCACCTGCATGATCCCTCCTGCACTCCCCTTTTCCCCTACCTCTACACCCTATCACCTACAATTCCCCTTGAACTTGCCTGTTCCATCCTTCCCTGCCACTAACGGCCACTAGCAACCTTTCCCCCTTGTCCACTTCCTTCCCATGTCCTTATCTCCCTCCCGTTGCCTATAACCCCCCCCCACACACTCTCCATTTAACACACCCAAAATTCACTATTGAAAATTTTCATTTTAAGTAAAACTTAGCGGAAGAAAAAATCATAAATTTCAGGGATGTTACCACCACAATTAGTGCCAGAATAATTTTCTCCTACCATTCTAGTACTAAGTGCTAAGGCTAAAAAAACATAGAATACAATGTACTCAAATTCAACTTTCATTTAAATTAGAGTAGTGCGATAAGGACATTACAACAGATAAAAACCCATTATTAGTGGTTATAAGAGTAAAATCTTTAAATAAAGAAATAGTAAGATTTAAAGAGAAACCCTAAAAGTTTCCTAGGCAATCCTTACTCTCGTACCTGATACCAACTTTAATAGCACTTGCAACTAATCTACAAGGGACACTGCTCATTGAATAGGTAGAGGCCCACAAACATAACCCTTTAGTATTATGGCACTAAGTAATCCTTTATACTAAACTAGAAGGCACAACCTGCATGCAACACATCATACTTAAACGATGTAAGAACGATAACATATGCAGGCTTAGGGAAAATTTCAATTGACATAAAAACTAATGCACAATGTAACACCATATACAATAGGAAATGCTTAACACAAAGTCCATGTACTTAGAAACCCCATCACATACCAAAAAAGGGACAGACAACAAAGCCAAACTTATACCATATCAATGGATCATAAACGTGAAATCAATACTTTTGGTCATAAGCCATTAATTAAACATTATTTAACATCATCTCTCAAATTATATCCATGTGAGTGCTGGAACCTCACTATTATAGTCGGTGGATTGGAAACATCCAGGGTAGAATGCACCTGGCCACTATTATTCGTCAGTGGATCGGTCTCCAGGGCACCCTGCACCTGGTCACTATTCTCGCCGGTGGATTGGTCTAGCCTTGACTCACATGGTGTTACAATATAAGTGATTAATGTCTTCCCATAATTTATTAACATCTAATGTTTTTTTTATATTAAACTTGGGATCCCCCACTATTATAGCTAGTGGATCGAAGACACCCAGAGCAAAATGTACCTAGCCACTATTATTCGTCTGTGGATAGGTCTCTAGGGCATCTTGTTCCTGGCCACTATTTTTGCCCGTAGATCGGTCTGGGCCGAGTTCAATAATCTTTCACTTTATGTGATTAGTATTTTATATTTATTTAACATAACAGGTCCATTTATTTAACTCGAGGGGGAGGTCATGAATTCGGAAACATAAAGATATACCGGTCATAGAATCAAGTATTCTATATCAAGGATCATGACACACATAAAATCCTAACATATACTTCTAACATATCCAACACACATTTTCATATATACTTACAAACCACGCACCTCTTGCATGATTATGAAATAAACAACATATCATACCCATCATTACCCATTCAACCCTATACCATGCATTATCCTTATGATATTTATTGATTTACCAAAATACCCTTATCCTATTATTTAATATTACTTATGTCTTATTATGGAGGCATATTTAATCCATTGACATGTTATTTGCAATTCACCAATTTACCCATTCATACTTATAAAATTACTAAAATACTCCTCTTGTTGGTAAAGTTACCAAGTTGTCACTTTTTACTTGCCAAATTACCATATTACCCTTTATACTTGTATAATTACCAAATACCCCTTGTATTTGTTAGATTACCAATTTACTCTCCATACTTATTAAATTACCAACTTTACCCCTTATATCCTTCTAGTTGGTTAAATCACCAAACTACCCTTTATACTTGTTAAAATTATCAAATTACCCTTCAGGTTTATTAAATTACCAAACTGCCCTTCATATTAATTAAAATTTATCAAATTACCCTTCTTACTTATTAAAATTACCACTTTATCCCTTTTACTCACAAAATTACCAAAATACCCCTTTTACCTACTGAATTACCATTTTACCCTTTTTACTCACCAAATTACCAAGTTACCCTTCCTTTGTGCTAAATTACCAAAAATACCCTTCTTCTTTATTAAATTACCACTTTATCCCTTTTACTCACAAAATTACCAAGATATCCTTCCTTTATGCCAAATTACCAAAATACCCTTCTTATTTAATTAATTTACCAAAATACCTTCTTACTCACAAAATTTACCAAGTTATCCCCTTTTCCATGTAAAATTACTAAAATGCCCTTCTTACTTATTAAATTACCATATTACCCCTTTTATTCTTGTAAATTACCATTTTGCCCTTATTATGCTACATTTACTAAAATACCCTTTCCACATCAAACATTAACATCTATGGTCCATATACATCATCTAACACCACCAACTATTATTATTTATTATTTAGGCCATACCTTTGTATAAGAAAAATTTACTAAAGTGCCCCTAGGGCTCATATTAACATTATCTATATAATAAATAACCATATTAGCTTATCATGTCATACATATGTATTTAACATTATCATTAACAATAAGGTTCTTTCCTTAAACATCATTTTTACACATGACATATAAATTAACATGCGTTTTATTTCAACAACCAACACATGCTACAAGTCATAACACACTTATCATCATACAACATGTACATACTCATATTAAAAACCTTAATGTGATAGCATACGTATATCCACACATCTTAGTAGAGCAAAATGGTTACCTTATTTCTAATAATAATTAAACCTTACTGGTACCCCGGTTAAAGGTTTGAGCTTTGATTGGTACAAATTAATACCTAAAAATAATATAAAAAATTAGCATATTAGAAGTAGAAATTCAAAACAATAAAATTTTATCAAAATCTTAATTAATACATACTAACAGTAACTATTTTTATACCTCAAAATTAGCCAAAACTTGCCCAACTCAAGTAGCAAGAATCATGCTACATGAGTGGTGTGACCTCCATGCATAAAATGAAGAAAAAGGGTTGAAGAGGGGGATAGGAGAAAGAAGGGGGCTGGTTTGGGTAAGGGTGTTGGGTGTTGGGTTGAGGGCATGTGGAGGGGAGTGAGAGTGGTGGCTAGGTGCAAGGAGGTAGTAGGGGTATAGGTGGTGGTCGGGGGTTGAAGGTTGGTGGCTCAGGGTGGTAGAGACGGCAACTGAAGGGCTGGGAAAATGGATGCAAAGATGGGCGAAGGAGAAGAAGGGAGGGGTTGTACAAGAGTTTTAGCCAAGTGGAGATAGGGTGGTGGTAGAGGAGGTGCCATAAATTCGAGGGGTGTCTATGGAGGCAGCGGAAGGGGGAGAACAGTAGCGCACGGTGGTGGTGCAAGAAGAAAAGGAAAGAAGGAGAAGGGTGGCTGCAGGGGTGAGTGGGAGTTATTGGGTGGTGTAGGGAGGTAGTAGAGGGTGTTGAGAGGTAGTTGTGGTGGTTAGTTGGGTAGCAGTAATAATGGTCGAGGGTGGCAGAGCACAAATAGGGGAGGAGACAAGAAGGAAAGAATTGAGAAAAGAGGGGAGGTCTGCAGGGAAAAGGAGAGCTCAAGCAGAATAGAGAAAGAGCAGAGAAGGAGGAAATGATGAGAAGAAAAGGAAGAAGGAAAGGAGGCAGACGTGGCCGGTTTAGGTGGGGTAGGTTGTAGAGAGAAGGAAGGGAGAAAAAGGGTAAAGGAAAGGGCATGCGAGGAGTTATGGTGCAGGGGTGTGTGTGTCTAAAAATGGAAGGAAAGGGACGGGGGAGAGAGGGAGAGGCAGGCTACAATGGTAGGGTTGCAGGGGTGGTCAATTGTAGGCTGCTGTAGGCTGTCATGGTCGAACAAGGAAGGAGGAGGGAAGAAGAAGAAGAAAAGAAAGGAAAAGGGCTGGCCGACCAAGCGGGGGAGAAAGAAAGAAGGCGGGTCGGCCCTACGCGCAAGGGAGAGTAAGAAAGGAGGGAGAGGTTGCGCTGGCCCAACCAGGGGGAAGAAAGGAAAAGAAAAAAAAAGGAAGAAGGGAGGTGGGTTGGGGAAGTGATGCAAGGTGAGGAGAAGAGAAGAGAAGGAAGGCCCAATGGCCTAGTGAGAAGGAGACAGGCTGAGCGATTCGAAGGGAGGAAAGAAGAAAAGGAAAAAGGAGGAAAAGACAAAGGAAGGGAAAGGAGAAAGAAAAAGGAAAAAAGGGGAAAAGTAAAATTAAAACAATTTTTAGAATAAGGGTATTTAATTATTTATATGGATAAATTAATTTATTTTAATTTTAAAATATTAATTTAATAGGGTAATTTTTTTAGAATATGGGTTTAAAAAATTATTTAAATAAAATAAGTATGATAAAATAATAAAATATTTATTTTAATTTATTAAATATTCATATTAATTTTTATACACCCAAAAGTCCACAAAATA
This sequence comes from Tamarix chinensis, assembly GCA_030549775.1. Taxonomy (NCBI): domain Eukaryota; kingdom Viridiplantae; phylum Streptophyta; class Magnoliopsida; order Caryophyllales; family Tamaricaceae; genus Tamarix; species Tamarix chinensis. The sequence goes on from CM060177.1 coordinate 38,694,949, forward strand.
ATTAAATTAATTAATTTAAAAATTAAATTATCCCAAATGAGGGTTAATTATCAAATTTTATGTAATACCCCCCAAAATTGCTAAGCTTAATCCCTCATCATTAGTGCCCTAATTTGATTCTAATCTCAAGAAATCTTATTGTTAACCTTAACCAAATTTCTTAATCCCAAAAATTTAACCACAACCAAAACCTTGATTCGGATAAACCGAAACCAAAACCCGCTAATCTAAAATTTCCTAATCTAATCCTAATTCCCTAACACCTCGCTATTTTCCTTTTCTTTCTCCTTTTCTTTCCTTCCTTTTCTTCCTTTTTCTTTTCTTTTCTTTTCCCTTCTTCTCCTGTGATGATTTTGTAGCATGAGGAGTTTTGCTTCCTCTGCACCACCGTCCACTTGCCTCCCACATGCACAATGACACCATCCCTGCCAACCCTACCATACCTTGTGTTGCCTCCTCCTTCTTCTTTTCCATCACTTCTCCTGCCACCCTTCTTCTTCCTTCTTCTTTCTTCTTCTCCCTATTATTTCTCTTTTTTGCAGCCACCATCACCATCACCATCACTCCCTGCCTTCTCCTCCCGTTCACATTTTATTCTTCATCATCACCCCTTCGTGCCTCTGCCAGACTCCCATCCATCTCAACCATCGACATCCCCCTATCCTTTTCTTTTTTCTTTCTTCTTGGTAGATCATCGTCATCGTCGTCGTCACCCTTTCCATTTTCCTCCTCCAAAGCACACCACCTTACTAGTATATATACCCCTCCATCTCTCCATTTTATTGTCATCCATTAGTTCCCTGACCTTGTTCTCTTCTTCCTTCTTCTTTCTCCTTCTTCTCTATTTTCAGCATCTACACCACCCAATCCACCACCAAGAACCACTAGCCTCCGTTTGGTCATTGGTCCAAGGTTGCCCCAACCTTCCCCCTCGCCGTCGTTGGCCATTACCGCTGACCGACACCTCTTTTCCCTTCTCTTTCCCCTTGTTCATTGTAGAGTTTCATAGTGCACCGCTTGCTGCATGGTCATGCAACACTCAAATTCCCTACTGCACAGTCATGCAATTCTTGCATTGTCTGGCCATGCATTTTATTTTCTCTCAGCCCAACGTTGCACAACCATGCAATTCTTGCACTGCCTGGCCATACGTCATTTCTTCCTTCGACCTATTATGTACTATTGCTGCATAGTCGTGCAACTCTTGCACTGCTTAGCCGCGTAACTTCCTTTTTAGTCGTACAACCCTATTTTCACCCCAAATATTGTCCAAACACCACCAAAAATTAAATATAGCTCCATTACACATTCTTCTATACTTCCATACAATTCAAGCTTCCATTTGACTCTTGTAAATTCCATTTTTACCCTTATTTACCATAACTTCCCTCTTAATTTTTAACCTCCAATCCTAATCATATTTTATCTTGTTTTCATAGGTGATCTTCCGGTGATCTCGAAAGAAGTATAGGATTTACGTGTATAGAGCTTGATGTCCTTATCAGTAATGATACATGTCATATCTTGGGATTTATGTGATACTTGTATCTTTGTATATGTTTTTGTGTTGAGTATGTTATATTGAATAATTTAATTACGGAAATGCTAAGAAATGATATTCTTGAGAGTAAATGAAATTATATAAGTACATCTTTGGGTATAATATTGGATACAAGATATCTATGGGAAACCAAGGATATGTACTTCGGATAATGATTGCAAATGTATATGCTTTGGGTTTTATAAGTCTTTGGGAGAATACGGTTATCTTACCTACCCTAAGGGTATTATGGTCATTTGAAGATAATTATGTGGTCGTACTTATGTGTTTAATTGTATGTCCTGCATTTATATGAGTTTGACATGATAATATACAATCAACTCTGAATAAGATACTAATCATTTAAAGTGAAAGATCACTTGAGTCGGGCCAAGGTGTTTATATGTCTTTGTTCCACGGGATAATAATAGTGGCTCGAGTGTCTTATCCCCTAGAGGTGCTTTAGTTCGTTCCACCGGATTAAGAATAGTAGAGCCCCATACTCAACATGAATGAAAATACAATTAAGAGTTAAAGTATAAATAGAAAGATACTAATCATTTAAAGTGGAAGACGACATGATTCAGCACTGAGGTGTTGAGTTTGTTCCATCAGATAATAATAGTGGCTCAGGTGTGTTGTCCCTGAGAGGTGCTTTAGACTGTTCTACCGGTTTAATAAATAGTAGCTTAGGAGTATTTTACTCTGAGAAGTGTTGGCTCCGCTCCACCGGATAACAATAGTGGCTCGGGTGTGTTATCTCTTAGAGGTGTTTCAGACCGTTCCATCGGTTTAAGAATAGTGGAGTCCCTGAACTCAACGTAAATAAAAAATTAGAATATGTTATATCTAATGAAAGACTTGGAATCAGTAGTTATCTAGCGTTCTTAGATTTGCACATGTATGATTTGCTTATGAGAATTCTTGTATTATGTGTAACCCTACTTGACTCCATCGTTACCTTACTCAGTACGTAGCGTACTGATCATCCATTTCATGGGTGTTGCTCAATCCAACGAGTAGATGACCTAGATATTAATGTGTAGGTCGATGAGGACCAAGTGGATGATTTTGTAGCCTTTGATGCGATATATGTGGAGGAGTGATTTATTTGTATCAGGGTTTGGGCATAGAGTCATGTTACTCGGATGATAGTTTTATCCGGATACCTTTTTAGACTATTAGTTCCATAGGATCCCTTTTTTTTATATTTTAATATTGTAATCAGAGTTGATCACCAAACTCTTATTTGATGTTATTAATAGTTATCTCGTCTCTTTCTATCATGTTTTAAATTTTCTAATCATTTTACCTTATGATTGACGTAAGGATGGTACGGTAAGCCAAGGGTAAGCCAGACTTATGTCAATTACGGTGGTAACACCTAACTATTTGAATATACACATTCGCTTAAAATGAAAATTTTCAATAGTAAACTTTAGGATGTTACATTTTAGGTTTTAAACTTTTGTGGTATTACACTCCTTCTCCTCTCTTTTCTAAGTAGAAACCCCCTACTAACCTTTCCCTGCCCTACCTTTAGATGCCATCGCTGCCGCCACCAGGCCACGCCGCTGCCCTAGCTCCACTTCTTTGCCTTCCCTACAACTCCTTACGCCCACTGAGCCCCTCACTTTCCCCTCCTTTCCCTTCCCTTACTCTCCCTAAGTGTCTAAAGTAGATATCTTGAGCAGCCCTTGCACAATCACCCGTCCCCAATGCCACCTCACGATGTTGCCACCATTAGAGCCACCTCACAACGCGGCCACGATAGGCCCATTCCTCCCTCCTTGCACCTACCCTCCTCCAAAGGCACGCCCTCCGGTGCAACAAGCCCTCTCTACCACCCTTTTCTCCCCCTCCTCTTCCCTTCCTCTTGGGTGTGCCACCATCGCAAAACCACCACCTCTTCCACCAGCTATCCCATGCCAAAACCTCCACCACCCCAAGAAACCTTGCCCCACTCCTTTTTCCAACATCAAAAGCTCTATCCTTTCACCACCATGACCGCCACCATGCCACTCTCACCTCATCTTGTCCATCCTAGTCACATTTCCCCCCGTCCTTATTTTTAATCCTTTTACCTTATTAGTTACAATTATTACCATTATCATTATTATTTTGATTAAGAAAATAGGGGGAAAAAGAAAAGGATAGAAAAGGAGTAACTTAGCTAAGTTGGGTGTTCTCATTTTAGGTACCGAACTGGTAATTACCAATAAAGAGGCATAAGATCTTTTTACTTCCAGACTGGATCCATTTAGGTAAAGTTGCAGTTGTAGCTAGGATTTGTGCTTATGTGCTTTGGTTGTAGAATAAGTGTATACCTGCATAAAATATATGTATATATGTATATGTGATCTAAGATTGTTGTGCAGCTTGGCTTGCAAGGATCTAAGGTAAGAGTATGGTTGATCTTGACTGCTTAGTTATATATGTTGTTGCAAATCTCTATTATGTGATGATGCATATCTTGTGATTTTTTTGAAAAATGGTATATTTAGGCCAAGGCGTCTTAAGTAGGGTTTGGATGACCAGGACAATGGAACAAAATAATGAGGGATAGTCTAATGAAAATTTTAAGAGGTAAATATTCTAAATATTCCTTGAAAAAAAATGTGTAGTAATAAGAAGGGTAATGATGAAAGGGAGTTTAGGGTAAACATTTTTATGGGGATTGTGGACCCTACATAGGGGTAAGTCTAAATTCGTAAGACCTTGTTTGAGGGTAACTAAGGGAAGGAGATTTGTGGAGAAAGTTTTGGGGGTATGATGAGGGTGTTGTGGGTAGCTGGTGGACATGGGGGAGTTTTGGTACATAGGAAGATGGGGAAGTGCGTGGGGGTAAAACTAGGGTTTCGGGGGTCAACCCTAATGATAGGTCATTATCGCGGGAAGGAGTTAAGGGAGTTGGGTTGTACCCCTAGGCTATAATGAGGGGTATACCATATAGAGTATGTGGGTCTAATTAAATGGATGGTAGAGTTGTGTAAGAGAGGGTACACAAGAAAATGGGATATTAGGGTTTTAGGAATGACCAATTAGGAGGTTGTTATCACATGAGTGGGATGAGAGACTTAGGCTGTAAGAATTTGGAGTAGGGCGGAGCATGGTGACTTGTACTTGATTGTGGGAGTTTAGGGCTAAATAAGAAGTGGAGGAGAGGTTAGAAGCATGTAGGCCAAAATTAGGGTTTCTAGGGGGTAACCTTAGAGGCCTATGGTTATCATAAGCGAGGAAAACAGGGAAGTGGGCTATAACTCAAGAGCAAAAGGGTTCTAATGGCATGTGTGGGTTGGTGGCTAATTATGGGGACCCAGGGCATCATTAGGAAGCGAGGATTCCTCAGTTTAGGGAATTAGGGTTTCCATAAAGTCAAGGTTGGTCGGAGCAGTAGTAGGTTAGGAGTCTCATATGGTTGATGTGTGGATGAGAATGTGACATTTGAATGATTAAGATACGAATAAGACATTAATCACTTAAAGTGCAAGATCCTTGAGTCGGGCCCAAGTGTATCATATGTACCAGTCCACCAGCTAAAATAGTGGTCAGGAGCATTTTTCCCTTGATTGTATTAGTTTTACTGGTCCATCATTTATAATAGTGGTTAGGAGTGTTCTGCCCTGAATTTTCTAGTTATCGGTCCACCGGTAAGAATAGTGAAGGTCCTAAGCTCAAATAATACAACCCTTGGGTGATGATAATCTACGAAAAAGACACTAATTACTTACAGTGGAACACCACGTGGGTTGGGACCATGCATAGGATATGCACTGGTACATCAATTATAATAGTGGTCGGAAGCGTTCTTCCCTAGATTGCACTATATCTACCGATCTACCAGTTATAATAGTGGTTAGGAGCATTCTGCCCTTGGTTCTATTACATTTACTAGTCCACCAGTCATAATAATGGTCAGGAACATGCTGCCCTAGGTTATATAGTGATTGGTCCACTAGTGAGAATAATGGAGTCCCCGAACCCACGTGAATATAATTTGAGAGATGTTTAAATGCTACACTAATGGCTTTAAGCCCCGATAGGGGTAAACGATCTATCATAATCTGTTGTGTGCATTATATCTGTATCTGGCATTATTATGCTCTAACTTAACTATATTGTTACCTTACTCAGTATGTAGCATATCGATCACCCCTTTTATGGGTACTGCTCTTCCCACAAGCAGTGGCTCCTCCTGAGTCTATGCAACTATGTGATAGTGCTATAGAGTATTTTACTGCATATCATGACCCGGTCAAGATAGAGTGATGCCATGGTATCTTAGGGTTGGGGCCAGAGAAAGTGCATTCCAAACTTATTTTCCTACCTATATCAACTTATATTTCCAGTAGCGAAACTATGATATACATTTCTAGTACTTCCCTGTATTCACATTTGATCTCTTATGTTATGTGTTCTTAGTATTTCCTTATGTCAATGTTTAATTATTTTACATTATAAAATACTTCTTATTGCTGTATTTTGGTTGAGTTTATTCTATTAGCCTTGTGGTTGGTATAAGGCTGGCCGAGGGCCAGACTTATACTAATCACGATGGTAACACCCCTTCTTGTGGTGTATGATTTTTAAAGATAAAATGAAAATTTTTAAATGTAATTTTTGGGGGTGTTACAGCCATTGTTGAGACGCTTGCTTGAGCCTATAAATGAATTTCTTAAGTCTGTAAACAATATTATTTGGGTTTCCTTATGCAAAGTTTTCTAGTTGCACTATATATATCATTTTTTCAATGTCACCATTAAGAAAAGAAGTCTTAACATCTACCTAATGTGACTTAAGATTATAATGTGCAACTAATGCCATGAGTACCTTGAAGGAATCTTTAGAAGAGACTGGAGAGAAATCTTTAAAATATTCTCCTTCCTTTTGTGTAAATCCCTAAATGATAAGACATGTCTTTTATCTCTCCACATTACCCTTTGAATCCTTTTTGGTCTTAAATATTCATTTGCAACCAATAAGTTTCTTTCCTTCAGGTAATGGTACAATCCCATACCTCATTATCCATCATTGTAACACCCCCAAAATTCACTACTGAAAAATTTCATTTTATTAAAATAATCAGTGGAAGTGAAATAATAAAACTGTGAATTCTGGAAATATTACCGCCACACTTAGTACCAGACCGATTCAAACCTACAGTTCTAGTACCAAGTGCTAAGGCTAAAAGAGAAATATACAATTTACGAGAAACTCAAACATATTTAAATCAAAGTAGCGTAGTAAACAATTTATAAGAATAAAATCAACTAGTGGTGGTTACAAAACAACAATTACATTGAAACCAAGAATTTAAAATAGAAAGAGTACAACCCTAAGAATTTCCAGATAGTTCCTTACGCTCTTCCCAAGGAGCCCCCTTGAATAGCACCTGAAAAGGACCTACAAGGGACATTGCCCATTGAATAGGCGGGGGCCCCAAGAATGGAACCCTTTAGTACTATGGTACTGAGTAACTCTTTAAAACACACTTAACAACAGGCCTGCAATGCAACACATGATACAATACTACATACATACATAATAAAAGGTATATACTTAAAATTCACATTCATGCATTCACATACTTAACAAATCAATCAGATATTAATAGGTCATAATGAACAATCGATACTTCTGTGCCTTAAGCCATTAGTCCATCATTATCAATCATATCGGATTATAAATATCCGTGTGAGTGCGGAAACCCCACTATTATAGCCGGTGGACCGGAATACATACAGGGCAGAATGCTCCTGACCACTATTATTGCCGGTGGATCGGTCTCTAGAGCAGAACCATCCTAGCCACTATTATTCGTCGGTGGACCGGTCTGGCCCCGACTCACATGGTGTTCCACTATAAGTGATTAGTATTTTCCCATAATTTATTCACAACCAAATCAAATTTATTGAGCTCGGGACCCCCACTACTATAGTCAGTGGATCGGAATAAAAATATACATCATCCAGGGCAACACTCCTATATCCAGTGGATCGGTACTCATAATATAATTCAACTGGGCCCGGCTCATTAATCTTTCACTTTCACAATTAGTGTTTTCCCTTTTTAATCAACATAATAATTCAATTTATTTGCCTCTATAAGGAGATCAAGATCCTGGGACACAAAGGTACACCGGTCGTACTGGTGCATATGAGCTACTCGGTACCCTTCAACTATCAACCCAAGGATGCAAAGGTACCTTAGTCGTACTAGTGCATAAAGCTATCTTAGTACCCTACCCACAAGGACACTTAATCCATAAGTATGCATACCCCCTAAATAGGTCTGTAGAGCTAGATAGAGTAAGATATAGGGCATGGCTGGGGCACAAAGGCACACCAGTAAATACCAAAATAACTGTGGGCTAAACCACGTCTTTAGGGTAGCGACCCCTAAAGAGCCACCATTCCCGATCTCGAGGTCTTTCACTTTAAGTATTAGTGTCTTAATTAAGGTGATCACAAAAAGCACAACAATCATATACTTATTCACTTTCAATCATTCTGGTTTGTTAGATATTTCTTATTCAAACGGTTATCCAAGGTAACATAGAGGAATCATTAAGGCCATCATAATCTTATCCAATTCCGATTTAGGATTCATTCTCGTGATACTTACTAATTGTCAAATACTCTTATCTTGCTATTCAGCATTATTTGAGTCATATTACGAAATTCCACTATCATAACGACATGTTAGATGAAAAATTACTCATTTACCCCTTACTTATATAATTACTAAGGCATCCCTTCCTTACTTGACAAATTATCATATTACCCTCCTTGTTGCATAATTACCAAATTACCCCTTTCTCGATTTAGGTTACCAAGTTATCTCCCATACTCATTAGGTCACCAAATACCCTTCATAATTATTACACTTAACATATTTTATATTTGGTTGGTTAGATTACCAATTTGCCCTTCTCCTTTATTATAATTAACAAATTACCCTTTAGTTAGTTAAATTACCAAATTACCTTTCTCTATGATTATAATTACCAAACTACCCTTCTCCATTATCAAAATTACCAAATTACCCTTTAGTTGGTTAAATTACTAAACTGCCCTTCTCTATTATCATAATTACCAAATTACTCTTTAGTTGGTTAAATTACTAAATTGCCCTTCTCCATTTTTATAATTACCAATTGATCTTCCTTCACATTAAATTACCATTTTACCCTTCTATTTTATTAAATTATCATTTTACCTACCTTTACACCAAATTACCATTTTGCTCTTCTCTTTTATTAAATTATTATTATTTTACCCTTCCCCATTATTATAATTACCATTTTATCATTCTACATTATTATAATTACCATTTTACCCTTCTCCATTATTATAGTTATCATTTTCCTCTTTTACTTACAAATTACTATTTTATCCTTTTATTTACAAAATTACCATAATACCCTTAACCTCCATAATTACCATTTTACCATTTACTTCCAAAATTACCGTAATACATTTTTTACTTACCAATTTACCATTTTATCCTTTACATCCAAAATTACCATGTTTGCCCTTTATTTATAAAATTACCATTTTGCCCTTTACTTATAAAACTACCATTTTACCGTAATACCCTTTTACTTACCAATTTACCAATTTACCCCTTTACTTCCAAAATTACCAGAATACCCTTTTACATACCAATTTACCATTTTACCCCTTTACATCCAAAATTACCCTTTTGCCCTTTACTTACAAAATTACCATTTCACCCCTTTACTTCCAAAATTACCATAATACCCCTTTACTTACCAATTTACCATTTACCCCTTTACGTCCAAAATTACCATTTTGCCCTTTTATTACATCACTTATATTAAATTATCATCACTACATGAAATATTAATATTAATACCTCATTCTCATTATCCAACTCCACAACTATTATATTTAATATAATATTCATTAGCACCCACACATATTATGCCACATTCTTACACAAGACATATTACTAAAATACCCCTAGGACTCACAATAATATTAACCATGCATTAATGGTCACAACAACATAATATAGCATGGATAAGTACTTAACATATTTTTGAATAGCAATTCTCCTTCCTTAAGCATTTCTTCCATACATGGAATATAAACTAGCATGCTTTCCTTTTTATCAATCAACACAAGAAACTACATATATTATATTAAACAACATATGTCAAGCATAATAACATATTAAAAAGCTTAATGTGCTAACATACATTTATCCATGTGTTTAAGTAGGGTTTAACGATTACCTTAATTTCTACAAAATTGAACCTTACCGGTATTCTGGTTAAAGGTTCAAGCTTTGATTAGCAAAACCAATATCTAAAAATAATATCAATATTTATTATGTTAGAGATAAGAAAAACCAAAGCATAAGACTTTATAACACTTAATTAATGAAATACTTAACTTAAAATATTATTATACCTTAAAACTTATTAAACAAAATATACCAAGGCATGCAACAGCTTATACTACTCATGTAGTATGAGCTGCATGCAAAGAAATGAGGGGGAGGGGCTCGAAATGGCAAGAGAGGGAGGAGGGAGTGGTGTTTTCGGGTTAGAGTTTTGGGGCTAGGAAAGAAGGCATGTGGAGGAGGATTTATGGCAAAGGAAAGGTGCAGGGGTGGAGAGGGGGTGTAGGTGGTGGTCGGGGATAGGTTGACAGCAGTCAAGGACGGCGGTGGCAGTGACAACGAGGCTGCGAAGGTGGCTGCTGAGGTGGAGGGGCTGAGAAGGAAGGAAAAGGGAGGAGGAAAATGAAGGGCTACAGGTGATGGTTTCGGCCAAATGAGGTTTGGGGGTGGTAGAGGAGGTTGCAGGGATTGGTTTAGTGGCACAGGTAGCGGTAGAGGCTACGAGACGGCGACAGAAGGAGGAGGTGTAGTGTGGTTGCCGAGAAGGGAGGAAAAGAAGAGAAAAAGAAGAGGGGAGGAAGAAAGGGTCTGCAGGGTGGCTCGAGGGGTGGTGTGGTGGTGCAAGGGTGAGGTAGAGGGTGGCAGGGGTGATGTAGGTGGCTGGTGTGGCGGTGGGAGCGGTAGTGCAAAAATAGTTAGGGCGATGGAAGGAGAAGAAAGGAGAGAAAGAAGGTAGGGAAAGGGGAAGGAAGGCTCAAAAATGGGTAAGATGAAGTAAGGAGGGAAGAAGAAAAAGAAGAGGAAGAGAAAGGGAGGGGATAGGGGGCTCGGTAGGGTGGTGGCAGTGTGGTAGGAGTATGGGAGTTGTAGGGAGAGGGAAGGGAAATGAGGGGCATGGGCGAGGAGAGAGAGAGGTGGTGGGGCCGAGATGGGGTAGGAAATACAGCGAGAGAGAGACAGAGAGAGAGCAGTAGGGGGAAGAGTTGTAGGTAGGGCGGCCGAAGATGGTGGAGGTGGTCAGGTATAGCGTTGGAAGAAAAGGAAGAAGAAGAAAGAAAGAAGAGGGTGTTGCATGCAGGTCGGGCGAACGGAAGAGGGGAGTGGGCTGGCCCGGTCGGGGGCGAAAGGGAAAGAAAAGAAAGAAGGGAGGACAGGTCGGGCAACACATGTGGGAGAAGGAGAGGGAGGAGGAGTAGCGGGCCTGCGACCCAAGTGCGAGGGGGAGAGGCAGACCAGGGTGCTAGCGGCCCAAGGGAAGGAAAAAGAAAAAAAGGAGAAAGAAAGGAAAAAGAGAGAAAAGGAAAAGGGAAAAATAGGAAAAATAAAATAATTTAATTTATAAAATAATATAATGTAATATTTTTGGGTTATAAATTTATTAATAATTTAATTTAATATAATTAAATATATGGGTTTAAAAATGATAATTTTCGTAAAATATTGGTTTGAAATATTATTTAAATAAAAAGAGTATGATAAAATAAAAAAATATTTATTTTAATTTATTAAAATTTTACATCCAATTTTATATACTCTAAAATTCATAAAATAATTAAATTAAATAAAATTTGAAATCTAATTTATTCCAAATAAAAGTTATTTATTAAATTATAGGCTTTTAAAATTTTGGGAGATTACAATCATGGACTTTATTTCCTCATTAATGGCATCAATCCAATTTTGAGAATTTGAACTTTTCATAGCATAATGTAAGTTAATTGGATCATCTTCCATCACCCCAATGCCTACCTCATGTTTTAGAAGAAATATAATGTAATCATCTGGGATACCACTTCTCCTTTATTTAGTGGATTGTAATACCCTAAAATCCTAATTTAGGAAATTATAATAAAATAGGGGTTTATTAGTGAAATTAATCAAATATATTATTTTAATAAAATAATGGGAGTGATTAAGATAAAAAAAAATGGAGGAAAATATTAAAGATTTTAATTAGGGAAGGTTAGAGTAATTTTCTAATTTAAATAGAATTTAGGAAAATTTACCCTAAAATTTATAAATTAATATAAAAAGGAATTTAATTATTATTTTACTAATTCTTATTATTTTTAAATATTCAAAAATACCAAAATATCCTAAAAACCCCAACCAACCTATTTTTCTTTTTTCCCTTTTTTCCTTTTTCCTTCCTTTTTCTTCTTCCTATTTCTCCTTTCTCCTTTTTTTCTCCTCTTCCTCCCCTGGATTGGGCCTCGCCATCGGCCCAAATCCCCCTCCTCTCTTTTCTCCCCCTATGGCCTAGCCCGCTTTTATTTTTTTCTCTTTCTCCCCTTGCCCACCTAGTCTTCTTCTTTTCCTTAATTTTCTTTTCCCCGACTTGCTGGCCCAACCCCCCTTCATTTCCTCCTCCCTTCTCCCCGTCCTCGCGCTGTAGGTCACACCTATGACATGCCACTGTCCTCCCTCATGCCACTGTACTGCCGACCTGCTCCTCCTCTCTCTCTCCCCCATCCTTTTCCTTCCCATTTCGGGCCAGACCCTTGCGTGCTCCCCTTCCTTTCCTTTTTTTTCTCCCCCACCATGCCTGCACCTGCCATTTGCAGGCTCGTACTGGCCTGCCACCGCCAACTGGCGAGCCCCTGCCATGCCTGCCCCCTTTTCCTCTTCCACCTTTGTCTTCTTCTCCCTCCCTTTGCCTATAAATAACCCATACCGACCCCCAATTTCCCTCCCTTGCTCTGCCTAGAATTTCCAGCACATTTTGTCGCCGCCACTTCAGACATCGCCCCAGCCGCCACCGTGCAACGCCGCCACCTGAAACACCACCCAATCCCTTCCCTGCATTACCCTCCACCAAATCAAACCGCTCGCCACCCCTGAATCTCCCTACATAAGCCACCCTAATCGTGCAAAGTAGGCAGCTCTAGCTACCCTTTGCACCCCATCGCCACTATGCGCCGCCTCCTCTACCACAATCACCACCTCCCCTACAACCCAATCAACCTAACAGAACCTCCCCTACCTTCCCTTCTCCCTTTATCCCTCTCCTTCCTCCTCCCTCCCTCTCCACCACCCTCGACCACCATAACCACCACCACCTGCGTTGCCACCCTTGCTATGCCACCACCACCGCTGCAACCCTCTCAGCCTAGAGAGTCCACCACCCCCACAACCACCATCTCTCTCTCTATCTCTCTCTCTTCCAGCCCTAAAAGACCCACATTCTCCAAAAACTATTATTATTTAGCATAATTATTATTCTAACTTTGTTATTATTATTATCATTATTACTATTATGATCATTATTATTATTAAAGTTATTACTATTATTATTACTAATATTGTCACTAATTTTCTATAATTGACTAATATAACTACCTAACCCTATTTTGGCTAATAATAGCATGCTTGACCATTTTAAGGATAATACCCTTATTTTTACTACTAAAGCTATTATTATTATTATTATTATTATTATTATTATTATTATTATTATTATCATCATCCCTAATACTAGTTCATAATAGAGGTAAGTAGGAAATAATGAAAATTTTAATAAGAGGGAAGTTAACCCTAGTATTTTTCCTTTTATAGGTGAACCAAGTCCGACCCTTAAGGAGGTGTAGGAGTGTGCTCCAAGTCCAGTATCATTTTAGGGAAGAATGCGGTTAAGGCCTAATATGTGTATTATGTGTATTATATGTTATGTGTGATGATATATTTGTATACCTTATTTGATTATGAACTATGTACTTGTAGCACAGCTTACTAAGCATGGAGCTAAGATAAGTTGTATGTATTCTCTTTATGGCATGTTTGATATGATAATGTGTCTTGTACTTTATGGTGCTTATGTGATATGGTCCTTTAGTACATGCATGCCCGGAGGCTTTAAAAGATATGGTGTGGTTGTGAAAAGATGAAAGGGGTAAAGGAAGTGAGTTGGCTAGAGGGAAGTAGGAATGGCCGAAGTATCTCATGAATTATGGGTGGAAAAATAAAAGGTTAATATGAATAAAAAAAGAGGGTAAAATAAATCTTGCATGGGGAGTATAGGGTTTGCATGGGATGGATAGTATTTGCATGGGGATGATCCTTACATGGGAAAAGTTAACTTGAGGGATAAGTAAGGTGAGGGAAGAGTTGTTGGGGGGTGATTGGAATCCATAGGTGAAAAATAGTATGTAGGTTGGTATAAGAGTGCATGGGGAACTTGGCTAGGGTTTGAGAGGAAAACCTTAAGTGAGGGAGATTGTGGAAGGGAGAAATAATGGAAAGGATTGGAGTATGGGGTAAGAATGGAAGGATGTCGCATGAAGGGTGACTATGTGTCATATGGAAGAGGTAATGGTAAGTGATAGTGATTGAGGGACAACATATGAGAAAAGAGAGGTGCTAGGGTTTGGGGTGGCCAACTAGGGTTTTGTGGCCACATGTGCAAAATGGGAAGTAAAGTAGGATGCTTGGGGACATATTGAGTGAGGTGATGAGTTGGGGGCAAGGAAGGAATGGGTTGTGGGAGATAAAGGAAGGTTGGGCCATATAGGCCAAATTAGGGTTTCTCGGGGAAAACCCTAGAGGGCGATAGTAAGTTTACCCAAAGATATGGGAAAGTGGGCTTCGACGCACGCACATAGGAGTTGGGTATTCATGGTAAGTAAGGAAAGAGGGAAAATACATTTGGATGTACTAGGAGGCGTAGAGGTCTCAAGATATGGGATGGGCCTTTCAAGATAATAGAAGTAGACGGGTTATGTGAGCGGGTAATCCAAGGGGCATGCATGTCTAGGGTGGAAATATTTATTGAATAAGAAACTAACCATTTAAAGAGAAAGATTGTTGAGTTGGGCCTATACTGGTCCACCAACGAATAATAGTGGCCTGGTGCCTTATTCCTTGGAGATCATTCCACCAGCAAATAATAGTGGTTAGGTGTGCTCTTCCTTAGATGTTTTTTGGTTCACTGGTTATAATTGTAATCCCCAAAAATTTTAAAAGTCTATAATTTACTAAATCACTTTTATTTGGGATAACTTAGCTTTTAAACTTACTTAATTTAATTATTTTGAAGATTTTACCTTTTCAATTTATTTAGCCTAACTATTTTGCGGATTTTTGTGTATATTAAATTAGATGTGAATATTTAATAAATTAAAATAAATAAATTATTATTTTATCATACCCACTCCATTTAAATAACATTTCAAACTAATATTTTCTAAAATTTACCTTTAAAACAATATATTAAAATATATTAAGTTAAATTATTAAAATTTGTTTATCTACCCCAAAAATCCTAATTTAATAATTATGGTAGAATAATAATTTATTAGGAAAATTAAGAAAATAAATTATTTTATTAAATAAAGAGTAAATTAATTGAGGAAAATAAAGATAAATTAATAAATAAAATATTTAGAAAAATTTTGGACATTTTACTAATTAAAATGGAAGTTAAGGAAAATTTATCCAAAATAGCCCAATTAAGCTAAAAATGAATTTAATTATTATACTTAAAATAATTATTATTAAAATTAAATATCTAACTTAAATATATAGATAAATAAATACCAAATACCCCAACCCAACCATTTTATCCTTTTATCCTTTTTTCTCCTTTCTTTTCCTTTTTCTTTCTTCCTCACTTTCTTTTTTTCTTTCCCATTTCTTCCCCGCGGGTTGGGCCTGCCCACGGCCCAACTCTCTCCCTTCCTTCCTTCTCCTTCCCCGCGGCCCAGCGTCGTTCGGCCCTCCATTGTAGAAGCGCGACGCAGCGTTTCGTCCCTCGATTCATTGAAACGTTGTGTTTCATTTAGTAACAATATAACTGTTGCCGACCGGCCGGCTCCCCCTCCTTTCCTTTTTCCTTGGACCGCCCGGTCCACCCTGCGCTTGTCTTCTTCCTCCTCGCGCCAGGCCTGCAGCTCGCAGCCTGCACCGCCGACAACTGCCTGCTCCATCCAGTCGTCCTCCCCTGCCATCCCGGTCACTTTCCTTTCCCTTTTTGACCCAACCTACTCGTCCTTCCCCTCACGCGTACTGCCCCCTTTCCTTTTCCCCACACCGAGCCAAACACACCCTACAATTCGCAGGGCATGCGACGGCTGCACCGCCATTAGTATGTGCTTGACATACTTAAATAATAAAGCATACTCATCACCCTCCATTTCAAGAAGACATACATTCTATGATTCCGCCATTAGCAAAGGTAAGTAATGACTTACCTAAATCCGAAGCTAGCTAAGCAAATTGACAAAGAGAGAGAGATATCGAGAGCTCGATAATCAACAATTGTAAGAAATTGTAAGACTAGTTTAGAGAACTACCTTATCGATCAACAATTCAAGTATTACCATTTAATCAACAAAGACGGTATTACTAGGAAAACGTGTCCAAAACCTAAGAATCATGAGTGTAGCACTATTAAGATTTAGAATTAAATATTAACCAAATTGGGTTCAACACTTATCACTTAGGGCATTTCAAATTAATTTGTAAAGTCAGAGAAAGGACAATAGAGTATAAATTAATTTTATCAAAATGACTTACTAATTAAGTTTTATGACAAATAAGATAACCCAACCATTTTAAGAGAACCAATCCAAATTGATAAGATAAAAACATAATTCAAATGATTTTAAATAAAAGATGGTAACTAATTAGGTAAAACTAGTGTAACAAGATCAATTTTATAAAACCATCTCCTAAAATTATGATTTTTAGGCCTGAACTACGAATCAACCAATTAACTTCAATTACCTTTATTTGATAGTTTTAAAACTCAATTAAAATAATTTTAGCTAAATCTAGATAACCAATTTCAAAAAAAAATCTTACGAGTAGCAATTTTAAGATAATTATTTTCCAAAATTAGGGTTTTAAAGCCCAAGACACAAACTTGGGCAATTCAAATCAAGTAATCCCAATTGAAGGTGCTAGAATGCAACTAAGGTCATCTCAAATATTCTGTAAATTCAATTCTAGAAAAACACCTATATAAATGACCACTTTCATTTCAAATCTAGGGTTTTAGGCCAAAAAATACAATTCTATTAAATTTTATTAATTTATTTAAATTGAATTTTTAGAAATACGGTTAGATATATTTTATAACATATTATATAATACATTGATAAAAAAAAAGAAATAACTTATTGAAGATAATTAGGGTTTTTGAGTCAGGAATGCTAATTCGGTAAATTTTCATTAAAACATTTAAATTGATGGTTTAGGAGTGCAATTAAATGTATTCTAATGTAAATTATATAAACAATTGAATAAAATAACTCAATTATATTATCTAATTATATCTATAAGAGTTTTGACCAAAAAATCTAATTCCAATCAAATTCACACAATTTTTTCAAATTGACACTTCCAACATAAAACTAAATACATTTCAAAGTATATTATATAATTAATTGAATGAAACAACTCAACTATGAAATTCAATTTGTTACACATGGATTTTAACTTATATATCCAATTTCGATTAATTCCACACAAATTTATCAAATTGATAGTTCCAATATGAAATTAGATATATTTTAAAGCATATTGTAAAATCCATTTATCCGAAATAGCCTAATCAAATGAATCCAAGAAATCTGAACATAACCGGGTTAAAATTTTTATTTTTGCGAATCAACCACATACACTACAATTAAACACTCTAATCAATCATGCAACATATATATATATATATATATATATATATACATACATACATAATTAAATAACCAATTTATCTTATCATAAGCCAATTCATACAAAATTACTCAAAACAAAATTTAGGGTTCGGGGTAAATTATACTGAAAGAAATCTACAAATCAAAGTTGGTGAAGTCCGGGGAAGCTCCATCAGAGGGTGAAGAGCGTTCGTCGGTGATCAGGCAACATTGGTGGTGGCTAGAAGTCACTAGGGAATTACTACTATGCTACCATTGATGCGCTACTACTCCGCTGCAACTTCGTCTAGTTGCCGCTTTGCGCGGTTGTGCACCAGAGGATGGCGACGACAAAGATGGAGGGAGATGTGTGGTGGTGTGGTGGTCGACGAAGGAGCTGGGTGGAGGCATGCTGGGGTTTTGGGTTTGGTTTTGTAAAGGAAAAAAAAACATGAAGGGAGGAGAGAGAGAAAAAAGATAGAAAAGAGAGAGAGAGAATAAATGGAAAAAGGGTTTTGGTCAGGTTTTGATTTTTTTAATACAAATAAAAATACACAAATAAGAATAATGAACATCTAAAAATATTAATGGATAATTTTATCTAAAACTTATTTAACGAAAATTATTTCGCAAAAATCCAAACGTATAAAATAAATATAAAATCTATTTAAAGGATTTCAGAAATACTACCAAAAGAAAATATCAATGAGTGTGAGAATTCATGTTATTTACAAAAACACATAATACTATCCCAAAAAATATTTTAAACTAGGTAGAAATATCTAAACAACATTCCAAGGAGCCGAGATTCATTTAAACGATTTCCAAAAAAGGTCCTTCGTAAACCAAATGGAGAAAAATGAAAGATAATTAAATTTAGGAAAAAAATCATAAAGAATTTATGAATTTTTTTAATTTAAAATTTTTTGAAGATCTTAACGACCTCAAAAAGATAGATAAATTCAAGGTCAAAAATATTTTCTATGGATAAAATGAGTAAAATAATTTTACTATTTTAAAGGGGATTTTATAATTTAAATAATTTATTTTATTAATAAAATATAACTCTAAAATAGTTGTAATTACACGATGAAGCTGTAATCAAACACGAATCTAAAGTATTAAAAATTAAAATACTAGAAAGAATGAAAATATATATTTTTAAATGAAAATGAAAATCATATGAATATAATAAAATTATTATCATGAAAGAACTTATCTAGAATGATCCACAACGACAATGATTAATTAAATTCTAATATGAATTCAAAATTGTCGATAATTTCTAATAAGATCATTGAGGTTAATAAAATAAAATTCCAAAAATACGAGGTATTACAAAAGGAGTTTAGAGCTCCTAATGGAAGTGAATCTTGGACTTTTAACAAGTGGCATACCTAGATTTTACACTTTATAGATCTCCCACATGCTTGAACCAAATAAAATGCTCACTAAGCACGTCCATTGTCTTATTGATGCTGAAGTGTCCAACTAGCCCTCCTCCATGCACTTCCCTTACAAGTAATTCTCTAGTGGAATATTTGGCAATGCAGAATTTGTTGTGCTTAAAGAGTAACCCTTATTGGATGACAAACAATCCTTTCTCTCTTTGTCTTGATCCTTGAAGTAGCAGCCAATGCCTTCATCTTCCTTGTAGAGCTCTCTAATGAACCCAAACCCCAATACTCTTGATTCTAACAAAGTGAGCATACAATATCTCCTATTTCGTTTTACCACTTTTATGCTTAGATATAAAGAAAAAATATTATCAAAATTCTACACATATCGCATGCCTCAAATTAATTTTGTGTTGGCCATTGATGTACTTCAATGACTCATGATCCATATGTATCACAAACTATTTGGGCCTCAAGTAGTGTGATCAATGATCAATAGCTCTTACAATAGCATAGAACTCTTTGTCATATGTGTTGTAATTCACCCTAGAACCATTGAGATTTTCACTAAAGAAGGCAATCGACTTCCTTTCTTGTAGTAGAATAGCTCCAATGCCTACTCCACTAATATCACACTCAACCTCGAATAATTTTTTAAAGTTTGGTAATGTTAGGATGAGTGCTTCACTTAGCTTTTCCATGATCACCTCAAAGGTGTCTTGGGATGTCTTGTTCCACTTGAATTCACCATTATTCATGCATTTGGTTATAGGGACTAGTAGGGGTGCTGAAATCCCTTATAAACCTCCTATAAAATGTAGCCAAACCATGAAAAGATTTCACTTGCTTAAGGCTTGTAAATGTGGGCCATGCCTTGATTTCTTCCACTTTAGAGTCATCCATGGATATGCCATCCTTGAACACCACAAAACCTAGAAATGTAACCCTAGGTACAAATAACTTACACTTCTCTACTTAGCATACAACTTGTGACCTCTAAATGTTAGAAATACAAGCTTAAGATGCTTTATATGTTCTTCCTCACCAGATCTATACATAAGGATGTTAACTAAGTAAAATCCTACAGGCTTGCTAATGAATGGACTAAGTACCTTATTCATAAGTCTCATAAAGGTACTAGGAGCATTTGACAAAACAAAAGGCATAACCATCAACTCATACAACTCTCCCTTAGTTTTGAATGCAGTTTTCCATTCATCGCCATCTTTTATTCTTATTTGGTAGTACCACTCCATAGGTCAATCTTAAAAAGCAAGAATGCACTATTCAAAGAATTAAGCATATCATCAAGTCTAGGTATAGGATACCTATACTTGATAATAATGTTGTTGATAGCTCTACTATCAACAAACATTCTCATGATGCCATATTTTTTTTGTCATAATCAAGGGCTAAGGGACTCCCTTATTAAACCCTTAAACAATAATTCGTCTACTTATCCTTGCAACTCTAAGGAATCATTAGGGTTACAACTATAGGCCACCTTATTAGTGAATATAACACTACGTACAAAGTCAGTTTAATGCTCTATGTAATCCCCCAAAATTTTAGAAAACTTATAATTTAATAAATAGCTTTTATTTAAAATAAATTAACTTTTAAAATTATTTAATTTAATTATTTTATGGATTTTTTTAAGTGTAAAAATTTGGAAAGGAGTATTTAATAAATTAAAAATAAATATTTTATTATTTTATCATAGTGTTCTTAACTAAATAATTTTTCAAACTAATATTTACTAAAAGTATCAATTTCGAACAAATATATTAAATTATATTAAATTAAACTATTTATTAAAAATATTACATTTTATTATTTTCTAAACTAAATTAAATTATTCTCCCCTATTTTCTCATTTTCCTTTTTCTTTTTCTTCTCCTTTTTCTCCTTTTTCTTCTTTCTTCTCTTTTCCTTTTTTTCTCCTCCTTGGGCCGCCTGCACCGGCCTGTTCTCCCCCTCCTTACGCGCTAGGCCACATGCCCGTTTCTTCCCTCCCCTCTTCTCCTTCTCCCACGTACGTCTAGCCCAGCCCAAACGTCCTTTATTTTTCTTTTTCCCAGACCGGACCGGCCGATCTTCCTCCTCTACGTCGACCGGTCTGCTCCGCCCTCCTTCTTTTTTTTTCTTCTCCTTGCTTGTGACCGACCAGTCTCGATGACTCCATGCCTGCCACCACCGAGCTGCCCTGCAACTGCCGCCACCTGCCACCGCACCTGCTCTCTCTTCCTCTCTCTCCCCCGTCATTTTCTTTCCTAATTCAAACCAAACTAACCCCTGCATCCTTATCCCGCATGCCCTCTTCCTTTCCTTCTTCTTCTCTCCCTTTCCCCTGCCAACCGACACCCCTACCACTGTACTACAGCCCCGACCGGCCACTGACTCCCCCTGTCTCTCCCTCTTCTTTTTCTTCTCCCCACCAGCATTGCTTGCCCCATTTTTCGAGCCTTGCCTTCCCTTCCCTGAGCTCCTTCTCTCATTTTCTCCTCCTCCCATTTTTCCCCCAGTTTTTGCACACTGCCACCAACCGCCGCTCCAACCACCGCACCAAGCCCCTACGCCACCCACTACCACCCTATACCTCAACCCTGCACCACCACGGGACCACCCAAGCCAGCCTCGAGCCCCTATAGCTCCTCCCTTCTCCACCTCTTCTTTTTCTCCCCATTTTTCTCCCTTATCGGCAAGCCACCTGCAACCGCCTCGTTCTCCGCAGTCCGGCCACCTCTGCCGCCACCAAAACCACCAATCCACACCCTGCAACCTCCTCTACCACCCCATATCTTACTTTCCCGAAAACAGCCCCTACACCCCTCCATTTTCCCCCTCTCTTTTCCTTCCTCCTCAGCCACGCCCAGCCCGACAGTCATCTTCGCCGCCTTGCTGCCGCCGCCTTCGCCGCCCTATACCGCCGTGAAACCATCTCCAGCCTCCACCTACACCCCCTCTTCACTTTTGCACCCTTCCCTTGCCTCCAATCCTCCCCCATCTACCTCCTTTTCTAACCCAAAGACCCTAAACCGAGCCATCTCCCCCTCCCTCGTACCTCATTACCTTCGAACCCTTTTCTCCCCCTTATTCTACATGTGGCTCACGCTGTTCATGCAGCGTGAGCTCCAACTTGATTTGGAAGTTATTTATCTAAATTTTGAGGTATATTAATAGTTAATTAAAGTGTATTATTATTAAATAATTTTTATAAAGTTTTATTCTTTTTAATTTTCTACTTCTAATATAATAATTATTGATATTATTTTTAGGTGTTGAGTTGCTAATTAAGCTTTGAATCTTTGACCGGGGTACCGGTAAGGTTCGATTTTTACGGGATTAAGGTAATCGTTAAACCCCACTTAAATGCATGGAAAAACGTATGCTAGCACATTAGGGATTTTAGTATGATTTTATGCATGTTATGTGTTGCCTAATATGATAAATGTGGTTGCTTATGTTGATTGATAAAAAAAGAAGAGCATGCTAGATTTTGTGCCATGCGTAGAGATGATACTTAAGGAAGGAGTTTGATTATTGATAGAAATGTTAAATGCTTGTCAATGATGTATTATGTCATTAATGCATGAATAATATTATTGTGAGCCTAAGGGTATTTTAGTAATATGCCTATGTAAGTATTTATCTAATATATGTAGTTGCTAATGAGTATTATGTTGAATAATGACAAGTTGGTGGAGTTAGATGATAAGAGTGAAGTACTAATATTAGTATTTTATGTAGTAGTGGTAAATTCATAAAAGTGGTAATTTTGGGAGTAAAGGGGGTAAGAATGGTAATTTTGGAAGTAAGGGGTATTATGGTAATTTTGGAAGAGAAGGGTAAGAAGGCTAATTTTGGAAGTAAGGGGTAAAATAGTAATTTTGGATGTAAAAGTGTATTATGGTAATTTGCAAGCAAAAGGGTAATATGGTAAATTTGGATGTAAAGGGGGTAAAATGGTAATTTTTATAAATAAAAGGATATTATGGTAATTTGAAAGTAAGGGGTAGAAGGGTAATTTTGTAAATAAAAGGATGTTTATGGCAAACTTGGGAGTATGGGGTAACTTGGTAATTATAAAAACGACGAAGGGTAATTTTGTAATTAAATTATGATTATAGAAGGGCAATATAGTATTTATAAAAATGGAGAAGGGTAAATTGGTAATTATAATTATGGAGAAGTGTAAATTGTTAATTATAATTATGGAGAAGTGTAAATTGGTAATTATAATTATGGAGAAGTGTAACTTGGTAATTATAATTATGGAGAAGGGTAATTTAATAATTATAAATATGGAGAGGGGTAAATTGGTAATTATAATTATGGAGAAGTGTAATATTAATAATGGAGAAGGGTAAATTAATAATTATAATTATGGAGAAGGGTAAATTGGTAATTATAATTATAGAGAAGGGTAAATTGGTAATTATAATTATGGAGAAGGGTAAATTAATAATTATAATAACGGAGAAGTGTAAAATGGTAATTATAATAATTAAGAAGGGTAAAATGGCAATGATAATAATTGAGAAGGGTAATTTGGTAATTTATCCAACTTAAGGGCAATTTAGTAAATATAATGAAGGAGAAGGGCAATTCGGTAATCTAACCAACCAAATAGAAAATATAATAAGTGTAGCAATTATGAGGGGTGAATGGTGATCTAAAAAGCGTAGGAGATAACTTGGTAACCTAAACCGAGTAAGGGGTAATTTGGTAATTATGCAACCTAAAGGGTAATATGGTAATTTATCAAGTAAGGAAGGGATGACTTAGCAATTATATAAGTAAGGGGTAAATAAGTAATTTGTACCTAACATGTCTTTGTGATTGTGGAATTTCATAGTATGATTCAAATAATGCTAATTAGCAAGGTAAGAGTATTTGATAATTAGTAAGTATCACGAGAACAAATCCTAATTCGGGATTAGATGAGATTATGATGGCCTTAATGGTTTCTCTGTGATATCTTGGATAACCGTCTGAATAAGAAATGACTAATGATATTAGAACGATTGAAAGTGAATAAGTATCTGATTATTGTGCTTTTCGTGATCACCTTAATTAAGATAGTAATACTTAAAGTGAAAGACCTCGAGATCGGGAATGGTGGCTCTTTAGGGGTCGCTACCCTAAAGACATGGTTTAGCCCATGATTATTCTGGTATTTGCTGGTGTGCCTTTGTGCCCTAGCTAGGCCCTATATCTTACTCTATCTAGCTCTACAGACCTATTTAGGGGGTATGCATACTTATGGATTAGGTGTCCTTGTCGGTAGGGTATTGAGTAGCTTTATGCACTAGTACAACCAGGGTACCTTTGCATCCCTGGGTTTGTGGTTGAAGGGTACTGAGTAGCTTGTATGCACCGGTACAACCGGTGTACCTTTGTGTCCCGGGTTCTTGATCTCCCGTCCGAGGCAAATAAATAGAATTGTTGTGCTGATTAAAGAAAGGAAAAACCACTAATTACGAAAGTGAAAGATTAATGAGCCGAGCCCAGTTGACTTATGATATTGAGTACCGATCCACTGGTTATAATAGTGGCCCAGCAGCATGTTGCCCTGGCAAGTGATTATGAGTACCGATCTACCGAATATAATAGTGGCTCAGCAGCGTATTGCCCTAGCAAGTGATTATGAGTACCGATCCACTGGATATAATAGTGGCCCAGAAGCGTTTTGCCCTGGATGATGATTATATGTATTCCGGTCCACCGGCTAAAATAGTGGAGGTCTCGAGTTTAATAAAACCAGCATTGGATGTGAATAAATCATGGAAAGATATTAATTACTTATAGTGGAACACCTTGTGAGTTGGGGCCAAACCGATCCACCGGCGAATAACAGTGGCCAGGAGCGTTCTGCCCTGGAGACCGATCCACCGGCAATAATAGTGGTCAGGAGCATTCTGCCCTGTATGTGTTCCGGTCCACCGGCTATAATAGTGGGGTTCCCACACTCACTTGGATATAACCAAAGAGATGATTGAATAATGATGGACTAATGGCTTAAGGCCCAAAAGTATCGATCGTACCTTATAACTTGTTGATATGTGGCAGCCTTGTTATATATGTGATTGTTATGTATGCACCTCTCATTACATATGTCTATAGCTTGTATTTTGTGTTGTATTGCGGGCCTATTTTTAAGTGTGGTATTAAAGGGTTACTCAGTACTATAGTACTGAAGGGATT
Organism: Tamarix chinensis; assembly: GCA_030549775.1. Lineage (NCBI taxonomy): Eukaryota > Viridiplantae > Streptophyta > Magnoliopsida > Caryophyllales > Tamaricaceae > Tamarix > Tamarix chinensis. The sequence continues at coordinate 38,720,091 of CM060177.1, forward strand.
CCCTTTGTGGGGCTCCTGCCTATTCAATGGGCAGTGCCCCTTGCAGGTCTTTTCAGGTGCTACTCAAGTGGGCAACGGGAAAGAGAGTAAGGAATTATCTGGTACCGTTAGGTTTTCTCTCTTTCTCTTTTAAATTCCTGGTTTTAATGTTAATTTTGTTAAAGTAACCATCATTGGTGGATTTTATTCTTGTAAATGATTTGATGCGCTACTCTGATTTGAAAATGGATTGTAAATTGTGTTTTACACTTTTAGCCTTAGCACTTAGTACTGGAACGGTAGGAGTGAACCGGTCTGGTACTAAGTGTGGCGGTAATATCCCCAGAATTCACGATTTTATAATTTGTTTCTGCTAACTCTTTCAAATAAAACAAAATTTTTCAGTAGTGAATTTTGGGGTGTTACACTCTATGCCTCTGATGGGGGTAATACATGAGGTAGATCATTAGGAAATACATTATCAAACTCCTCTAACAATGCACTAACCTATGACTCATTAAAAACCCTCCCCTCATTATCCTCTAATAATAAAAACAAATAGACTACCTTCCCTTTTATTATGGCCTTATCTAGACAATTTTTGCCTATGAATAGGGACTTTTTACAACTCACATCAATATGATTAGGCCTAGTAACTAAAGGAGTAAGTACAATCTTCTTCTTGAAAAACTTCAAACAATAGGTGTTCTTCTTTCCATCATGTAATATACTTCTATCAAATTGCCATGGTCTCCCCAAAAGTAAATGAAAAGCATCCATAGAAACTAAGTCACAAACCACCTCATCTTAATTGGTCTTCCCAGTGGAGAATGATACTTTCACTTGATTTGTCACCTCCACCATATTACCATCATTAAGCCATTGTATCTTATATGGTTTGTCACATTTTGTAGCAGTGAGGTTAAGCTTCTTTATTAAGGTGCAAGAAGAAACATTATCACAACTTTCTCCATCCACAATAAGTTAACATATTTTTCCCAAGTATGATGCACTTGGTTAGAAAAATATTTTTATCTTTTTGACTCATCACATTCAACCTCCTTAGTATGCAACATCCTCCTAATCATCAAAGATTATCCCAAATCTAGTGGTGTAAACTCCTCATCACTATTAATGGTCAAATCCTCCTCCTTTTCCTCACTCTCCTCCTCTCGGTTGGCCTCCTCCAAATCTACTATGGTCATTACCCTATTGTTAGGAAACTCATTTTGATAGTGTCCTAAGACTTGATATTTAAAACACCTAACACTTTTGGTTCAATTCTCAACCGCCACTCCTTTACTCCTCACATCTTTTGTCAAAGGTGTGGAAGGGGTTTTAAATGGTGGAGGAACCTCCCTTGAGGTTCTAGCTCCCTTATTTAGGCCTCCATACCTCATGTTCCTCTTCTCCTTTTTATGTTTTTTTTTTACTTTGATGGCTAGATGATAGAACGCATCCATGGTATAACACCTATGCATCTCCACCAAGGAATCGAGAATAGTGTACTCCTCTAGCTCATCCAAACTGGTCCTCATAGAGAGTTTTTCAAATTCTCTAATGTACTCCTCTACACTCAATGACCCTTGTGTCAAAGAGGGTATTTTGTTGTACAAGTCTTGAGTGAAATAAGGAGGAAGGAATCTCTCCTTCATCAACTTTTTCTTTTTCAACCAAGACTTAACTTTCAACTTTTCCTTTTTTCTTCTCTTATGAACTAAATTCTCCCACCATAATGAGGCATGACCTTTGAGCTTAGGAACCTCCACTTTGAAGGCTTTGGTGTCAGAATAGCCATTGGCCTCAAACAATCTACTACACCTCAACTACCACTCTAAAAATTCTTTAGGATTGTGATTGCCTTCAAACTTCGGGACCTCAGCCCTAACATCATGAAAATCCTCTCATTTTCCCCCCTCCTCCGTGGCTCCATAGAAGACTCAATTAAGAATGAATCTTTCCCATCCCCACTAACAATACGCTCGAAATCCCCATATGGGTCACAAAATGGAGGTGTTGCTTTTTGTTGGTATCAGGCCATATTAGGGATTATGGCCTCCAAGATATCAAGTACTCTTTTCATATCATTTTGAAGAGACATAATGGCTCAATTTGTAACACCCTAAAATTATGTAACCTTTGCTTTTGAGTGTTTAGCCTTTTTATTCAAATCTAACCATTAAACTTTATCCTAATTATTTTATTAATAACCTTTGACCCATAATCTAAATAAATTCCTAAATATTTTTCTTGTTTATTTTTACCCATTTCCTTTTTACAAGACTTATTCTAAACCTAATTATTTTTACTTGATATATTCTTACCTAATATCCTAACCTAGATAAATTAAACCTAAAACTAAAATAAAACAAACCTATAGTTTTCTTTTACACTACCTTTTTACCCACCTAAAATTACTCTCAGCACACCCTATTATTCTACCCTTGTGTGCCCCATATCCCTCCCCCAATCACTCTCCCTATATCCCTCCCCTTATCACACTCTAGCTATACTGCTCATCCCTCACTCTCTACTAAACCATACTCCTCTCAATCCATTTATGTGCACACACCTAAACCTCCCAACCTTACCCGTATATACATAAACACCCCCTCCTCTCTTCTCCTTCGTGTACCACCACTCGACCTCCTCTTCTTCTTCTTCTTTCTTCCTCTTCTCCTTCCCTACCATCTATTTCTTTTCTTTTATTTATTTCTTCTCCTTCCCAATCGTAATTATTACCGAGGCTCTCCCTAACTCATATGATTACTCCACCGCAGCACCACACCATCAACACCACTATTCCCAGCCACAACCTTCAACCTTCTTCTTCTTCTTCTTCTTCTTCTTCTTCTTCTTCTTCTTCTTCTTCTTCTTATTATTATTATTATTATTATTATTATTATTATTATTATTATTATTATTATTATTATTATTATTATTATTATTATTATTATTATTATTATTATTATTATTATTATTCTTTTCTACCACAACTTTATTCTTCTTCTTCTACATCCCTATCATCGCAACCTTCCCTTTCTTCTCCTCCTTCTTCCCAATTTATTTTCTTCTACGTTAGCAGGTTTCGTTGATCCTTAGCCCTCCCTTGCAGCAACCCATACCACACCTCCCCTAGGTAGTGGTAATTCTTATCATTGCTTCCCCTCCTCCTTCGATACCCCTATCACTACATCCTCTCCACCTTTGAATCCATCCACCACTATCATCTCTCCCTCCTTCCTCCATGTCCCACCATTTCTAGCCACCAGGACGACCACCACCTTCGACCATCTACCACTGCCTTCCCTCCTCTCCTTCCTACACTAACTGAGCCATTCCAGCATCACCTCCACCCTTCGTAGCCCCGCATCACCTCCAACATTCACAATCGTGCCCTCCTGCACCATCCTACCGAGCCACTACCATCACCATTGCCGCCGCCACTGCCACCTTCTTCTTCCCTACCTCACTCAACTAGTCAGCCTACTCCTCTTCCCCTCTTGGCGTGTGCATGGCTCACGGTGCATGCACAACATGAGTTTGTGCTAATTTTGAGTAAGTGTGTTGTATTATATATAAAAGGATATTTTGTTAATTTCATAAAAATAAATATTTCATTATTATAATTATTATTATTTTGTTAAAATATTATTTGGTATTATTTTTAGGTACAAAAGTTGATTAGTGGAATCTTGTAGTATTTAGTAGGATATTGTTGTTTTTACGTTTTTTCTGAAATTCACGTAACTTTTATACTCTACTAAAATTTTAAATTTCATGTAATAGCACATTAGGGTTTTGTGTCGAATATGTTAAGCAGAATTTGTTAAATTATGATTATTTGCTATATCCTATAAAATCTAAAAAAATAACATGTTATCATATGCAAACTATTCAGGGACAAAGTATGGTAAAAATGACCTTTCATGATTATATTTGACATTTACGTGAAAAATGATAGGATGGGTATGCTTAAATCTATTTATGGAATATTAATCATGGGTGTGAGCCTTAGGACCAATTTGGGCATTTTATCTATATTATGATTTTTACCATAACCAAAATGTCTAATGTGTATTATATGTTTTAAGCATGAGATTACATGATCATGGATGTATTAGATACACATGCTAGGGTTTTATCTGTAAAAATCTAGAATAAGGGTAAATCGATCATTTGACTTACCTAATAATTTAACTGCATGATAAATTGGCTTAAATATTATGTTTTATCCTTTGTATGGTAACTTAGTGAATAAAATGGATTTATTAATTAAAAGGGATGTTAATGTAGTAATATTGATCTCAGGGACATTTTGGTCATTTTGGCCCTAATGTCCTTAGTGTATTTTTATGATTGACCTCACTAATGACCGTGGTTATGGTTGTCTTAGATTAATTAGAAATAAGCAAAAATGGTTAAGTATGGAAATTAAATTTATGCGATTTTGTGGTCACCTTAATAAAATACTAATAAGTAAAGTGAAAGATCTCAAGATCGAGAATGATGGTTGTTTAGGGGTCACTACTTTTAAGACGTGATTTAGTCCATGATTGATTTTTAATTTTTGCTAGTGTGCCTTAATGCTCTTACCATGCCCTATACCTTACTCTATTTAGCTCTAGAGACCTAATTAAGGGGTATGTATACTTATAGATTAGGTGTACTTGTCGGTAAGTTAGTGTATTACCTTCATGTACTAATGTGACCAGGATACCTTTGCGTCCTTGGGTTGATAGTCAGTAGGATATTGTGTTGCCTTGGTGTACTAATATGACCGTAGTACCTTAGTGTCTCCAGGTTCGATGTGATCTCTCCTCGAGTAAATAAAAATGGAAATGATTGATAGATCATCAAATTATTGAATTAGTCGGTAGCAGCCTTTGTGCCTACTTGTAGTTTGGTAGTAGTCTTCGTGCCTACCTATGGTTCGTGAGCAGCATTCGTACCTACCTGTGTTTTGATAGCTACCTTTGTGCCTTCTTGTTATGTGATGAGTTGTTATTGATTGATGCTTGTGAGTCTACCCGTGTTATAAGATTTGTTGGGATTGATGATGATGTATGTGGCATGTGGTTATTGTCTTGAATCTGAGGTTGATGTTGTTTCCAATTATACTACAAAGAGTATCTTTTGGATGTTTCATTGTTAAGTTTCAGTTAATTCTAAATGAATGATTTTGGTTGGTATGAGGTATTAGTGGTATGTGATTATATGAATGGTTAATTGACGCATGTACAATTCGATGTTTTATAACATGTATTGTTGTGATTCCTTGTATGTGTTCTATTCCATTTTTCATTTTGGTTTAATATAAAGGGTTGCTCAGTACCGTTGTACTAAATGGTTCATTTTGTGGACCCCTACCTATTCAATGAACAGTGGTCTTTGTGGATCATCTTCTGAGCTCAGTCAAAACTGATAGCTCAGTTGAGAGAGCCTAAGGTTATCCAATGTCTTTTGGTATTTTGATTTCCGTCGTATTTTGGGTGCTTGTGTCCTTTTGTATCCTCTCCTACTAAGTTTTTTAAATCTTTGATGTTGCTTTTATGCAGCATAACACTTATCTTTTGTATCCTATATTTTGTTTCTTGTAATCACATTATAAATCTAAGTAGAGTAATAATTTTAGCTTTAGCACTTGGTATGAGAATGGTAAGGGTAACTAAACTTGTACCAAGTATGGCAGTAACACCTTTTATTTTATTTTATTTATCTTAGCTTCCATGCTTAACTTTGTAAATGAAGTTTTTTGGTTTGTAAAAACCGAGATGTTACACTATCCCTTCTTAAATTATTTGTTTCCTCAAGGCTCAATCCTCTTGATAAAGGAAGGTCTCCCATTGGATTTTAAGAAAGTCATGAAGATTAAGAAGAGAAATGGATTTCAGTTAAGGCTAGAAAAAATGGGCTTAGTTTCAAAACAAATAGGGGGTGTTTGGTTTAAATTTTTTTTTTGTATGTGTTTGGTTTAGACAAGGATGATGGGGAGACAAAATATGACCCAAATTACTACAACCTAAGCTTTGATACCAAGTTGATTCATATGAGATCCAACTTGGGTCTTGCTAGGAGGTGGTGTTCTAAAACAACTTAGAACAACAGAAACAAAAAGAGGAATGGGGAAAAGATTTGAGAGAATAAAATTAATTCTTGATAATCCCTTGAATTAATACTTACAAGAACCACCTCAGGTTTAAATGCTTAGGATAAATCTTGAAAGATTTTTGCAAAACTTTAAACTTTTGAACTTGAGTTTTGAAGGGAAGTGTAACACCCCCAAAATTTACAACTAAAAAATTTTCATTTTAAAATTTAAGCGAAAGTAAAAAGGATAAATTTTGGGAATGCTACCGCGACACTTATTACAAGACCGGTTTTCTCTATCGTTCATGTACCAAGTGCTAAGGCTATAAAGATAACCAACTTTATACAAATCCAAGATTACAAAACTAAATTAGAGTAGTGAGTTAGAATAAATTACAAGAAATGAAACCAACTAATAGTGGTTACGGCATAAAAACATTGAACAAGGGAAAATAGAAGTTTAAAGAAAAATACTGAAATCTTCTCATATAGTCCTACGCTCCTAATCCGAGGATAAAACATATATCCAGCTGTGGGTTAACCTCCAAAGGACACTGTCCATTGAATATGCAGGGGCCCATGAAAGGAATCTTTCAGTACTATGGTACTAAGTAACAATTTATACATAATTAAAAGGTAGGGCCCACATGCAACACATCAGTCAAACATGAGAACAATAAATTACATATATGCATGGAATGAGATACAATAATCATTAGAACGAACACTTACCTCAGCATCATATATCCCAAGGTTCATTCACTTAGTATCAACAACAATTACCAAGAGAGCATCCAAGTGAAGCTCTTTGTCGTTTAATTAAGTGTCCAACATCATGCTCAATCAATACATACCACCACTCAATGCAAAGGCAGGCACTAAGGCCGCTATCATACCATAACAACATGTCATAACAATACAATCATTATTATTTGAACTTAAGCCATTAATTAGATATTAATAATACTCATCTCTTGAATTATATCCACATAGGTTCGGAGACCCCACTATTATAACCGATGGACCAGGCACAAGATAATCCACTCTAGGACAAAACGTACTTGGCCACTATTATAATCGGTGGACTACTAAACATATACAATCTCTAGGGCAACATGCACTTAGCCACTATTATAACAAGTGATCCGATAGATATATACAATTCCAAGGCAAAACGCTCCTAACCACTATTATAACCGATGGACCAGTACAATTGATATAATCCACATGGTCCCGACCTACGTGATGTTCCACTGTAAGTGATTAGTGTCGTTTCATTTAATTAGCACACCAATTCTATTTATTTAACTCAAGGGGAAATCACGAACCCAGAGGCATAAAGGTACACTGGTTATACTAGCACATACACACATTTTAGTATCCAATCATCTATCAACTCAGGGACACAAAGGTACCGTGGTCCCACCGCTGTACGAAGACACACAATACCCTACCGATAAGGACACCTAATCCATAAGTATGCATACCCCCTAAGTAGGTTCGTAGAGCTAAATAGAGTAAGATGTAGGGCCTGACTAGGGCACTAAGGCACACCGACAAAATCTAAAATAATCATGGGTTAAACCGTGTCTTTAGGGTAGCTATCCCTAAAAAGCCATCATTCCTGATCTCAAGGTCTTTCACTTTAAGTATTATTGTCTTAATTAAGGTAACCACGAGAAACACAATTTAATCACACACTTACCCATTTTTATCTGCTTCCATTATTATGAAATAATCAATATTAGTATTATTGTTCATGTTAACTTAAATAGTCCGCTAAGGCCATCCTAGGTTTCAATACTCATACTTAGGCATATTAGGTCAAAATGACCAAAATGCCCCTAAGGCTAAGGCTTCTTTTTATCATCTACTTTCATCATACAATTCATTTTTATTTATCAACAACCATAATAGGTTAATATATCATGGTTATTCTATTGATTATGAAGTTAAAGTACCTTACACACCAAAAGGTCATTTAACACAAAATCCTAGCATGCACTTCTAGAACAACCAACACACATTCTCATACATAATTAGCAATTAAGGCACCTCTTGCATGTTTATAGAAATAATATCATAGCACAACTTAATGTACCAATTTACCCCTAGACTATGCATACTCATTAAACTACATTCCAATTTAGTGAAATACCCCTAGCCTTAATCCCCTATTCTCTTATTTAACATCATTTATTGCTTATTATGAAGGTCCATTAAAATAATTGCTATATTATATGCAAAATTTTCCAATTACCCCTTCTTACTTACAAAATTACTAAAATGCCCTTCTTATTTATGAATTTACTAAAATACCCTTCTTACTTGTAAGTTTACGAAAATACCCTTTTTATTTGCCTAATTACCAAAATACCCTTCTTACTTGTATAATTACCAAAATATCATTTTTACTCGTATAATCACTAAATTACCCTTTTTACTTGTAAAATTATCAAATTACCCTTCTTATTTGTAAAATTACCAAATTACCTTCCTTGCTTGTATAATTACCAAAATACCCTTCTTACTTATAAAATTACTAAATTACCCTTTTTTACTTGTAAAATTACCAAAATACCCCCTTTTCATGCAAATTACTAAAATACCCCTAGCACATAAAATATTAATATCCATGATCCAAATATATCATTTAACACCATGCAACCCTTATTATTATTATTCTTAACACCCATTATCGCCTACGATGCACATTTATTTAGCTCACTTCCTATGAACATATAAAATTACTAAAATGCCCTTAGAACATAAAATAACATTGTTCATGAGGGAATAAGTATTTTTGATGCTACAACCTCCTATCATCATTTTCCACATCCCACAACACTTAGCATGCATTTTCATGCATACATGAAAATTACCAATTTACCCTTAGGTTATAAATATGGATATTTCTACTAACACTTATACTTATACTCCTCCAAACTTCCATATTCCTATTTAGCATCAAATATAACACATTAAACATCTCATTTAGGTTTAAACATGATGATATGTCCAAATTACCAAAATGCCCCTAGGGTCATATTAGTATTATTTCTACTATAAGTGTCTATATATATTTAGCATAATATGCATATGTACATAACATCATTATTAACATTAAACCCCTTTCTTAACTACCATTTCCACACATGTCACATTACATACCGTACAACATGCTTTTCTTCCTATCTTCCAACATAACATTAAAAATCATAAGATGATTAACAACACATCATTTGCATACAAAAACACATATCAAAACCCTAATGTGCTAACATACATAAATTCATACATTTTACTAGGGTATAATGACTATCTTATTTTCGGCAAAAACCAAACTTTATCAGTATCCCAATTTAAAAGCTTAAGCTTTGATTAGTAAAAATTATACCTAAAAATAATGTCACAAGTAAAATATTATTAGTAGATAATTAAAAGAATAATTTTTATTAAAATCCCTATTAAATACCATTATTACTAACTATATTATACCTTAAATAACCTTAAATTATGCAGCAACACTCATGCTACATGGGTAACATGAGTTGCATGGCGCGAAGGGGGGAAAAAGGTGGAAGGTGAGTTTGGATGATGGGGGGAAAAAGGTCTATAGTGGTAGCTTGTGGGGAGGAGTTGGGGTTGGTTGTCGGGTGCCGGAGTAAGGCATGGTGTAGGTGCTGGCTGGGGGTCAGAGAGTGGTGGCTCAAGGTGGTAGAGATGGTGGGTTTGCCATTGAAAGGAGGGTGCAGAGAAGGGGAAGAAGAGGGAGAAAGAAAAATAAAGAGGATAAAGGAAGGCCGGAGGGGGAGTTCAGGCAGGTTAAGGTAGGTGGGTGTAGGGGTGGTATCAGGTGGCTGAGGGGTGGCTTTGGTGGAGACAGAAGAGGGGAGATAATGGCACAAATTGGCGGTGTAAGGTGTGGGATGAGAGGGGAAGAAAAGAAAAGGAAGGGGAGTTGGCTGCAGGTGGAGGGCGTGGTTGCTTAGGGTGGTGTAGGGAGGAAGTAGGAGAGGCAGGGGAGCTGGTGTGGTGGTTGGTTGGGCGATGGAGACAACGACTAGGGGAGGCACAAAAAAATAAGGGAGAAGAGAAAAGAACGATCAAAAGGGAGAGAAAGGCTCGAGGAGGAGAGATGGGGTTGAGGAGAATAATAGAAGGGAAGAAAAAGAAGAGAAGAGGAGGGAAGGAGGAAGAGGCGTTCAATGCAGGGGGTTAGGTGGGTGCAAGGGTTGAGTGGTAGCATGAAGGGTGGCAAGAATAGGGAGAAAAAATTGGAAAGGAAAGGGGCACGTGGGAAGGGATGATAGGGGCATGCATGGCTGAAAATGGAAGGAAAAGGATGGGAAAGAGAGGGGCAGGTTGGGGTTGCAGGTGTAGGGGGTTGTGGTTGCAGGCATAGTGCAAGGGGCAGTTTGGCTCATAGACCTAGGGGAGAAGAAGGAAGGAGGCCGGGCGGGGGATAAAGGGAACGAGTAGGGCGACCCATGCGAGGGATAAAGGAAAAAGAAAGGGGGAGTTGGGCTGGGCCAACGAGGGAGAAGGGAAGGAAAGAAAGAAAAGAGGAAGAGGGATGCGGGCTAAACAGATGGGAAAGAGGAAAGGAAAAGAAGAGGAAGGGGAGGGGCTTCGGCCTAGCATGGAAAAAGAAGAGAGAGGAGGTCGGTTAGCCTAAGAAGAAAGAAAGGAAAGAAAGAAAAGGAAAAAGGAAGGAAAAAAGGAGGAAAAGGAAAATAAAATTATTTTTAGAGTTAGGATTAAAAATTAGGTCGATGGAAAAATTATTTATTAAATTAATTTATTCAAAAATTAAAGTATTAATTTAAGAGGATAATTTAAGTAAAATTATGGGTTTGGAAATTTATTTAAATAAAAATAGTATGATAAGATAATAAAATATTTATTTTAACTTATTAAATAATCATATCCATTTTTATAAATTAAAGGTCCACAGAATAATTAAATTAATAATTTAAGATTAAATTATTTCAATAAGGGGTTAATTATTAAATTTTAGGTTTAAAATTTTGTGGTATTATAGGAAGACTCTTGGTGTACTTGAGAGCATAATGCAGCCAATAAGTTGTGTTTCTCTTTTATTCTACCCTTGACGCTTATAGAAGAAGTGTATGATTAAATGTTACAACTTAACCGACTAATACATGTGATTTGAGCTAAAATAAAGGAAGAAATCTACCTAATACTCTAGCCATGAGTTTCGGTAATGGTTAGGAATGGTTGAGCAAATTTTCTAACATGAATGCCTACTTAACAGACGTTTGAACTCATATAGCAGCCACATGACTCAAAAGGAAAATACAAAGACCATTTTAATCTTATAAGTAACAAAAATGAGTAAGGAATGCCTTTTAACCTTCCTTATTTTTCTTCAAATTTTGCATTGTTCTTCCCAAGTGCTAAAAAGGACTTGGTATACAACTCGAGAAGGATTTGTGGCTGTTTTGTGTAGCTCTCATGGGTGTAGGATGGGATGTGTTTTTGTGTCATTTTTAGGGCTAAAATATTAAGGGAAATGGGTTAAAAAGGATGGGGAAATTAGAGGAAAAGACATGGCTAATGGTGGCCTATTTTGGGGTGTTTTGTAGATGGTGCACAAGGGTGGTTGACAAAGCTTGCATGACTAGGCTTTATCAGATGATTAATTTGTTCAAGTAAAGAGAGTTTTGTAGCTCTCAAACTTGAAAAAAATTAATGATGAGATTGTGATCATTAAATAAGGATGCTCCCGCATCAAATTATAACATGTATATTCCTCATTCATATCTGTATAAATAAAAGAATGTATATTTTTATTATAGAATACATATCTTTTCATTTTGGAGGATGTGTATTTATATTGGGTAATATTTGTATTTATATTTTCTATGTATAGTTTTGTTGGAGAACATATGTATTATTATAATATATGTATGTCTTTATATATACATGTGCATCTTGAAATAATTTATATCTGTGCATTTAATTTAAAGTGGACTTGAATTCGCATATTATAAGATGTGTATTTTAATATTAATAGATGTGTCTTGTAGTATTGGAGGATGTATATATACAACAACAACAATAATAACAACAACAATAATAAATTATGTGTTTTTATATCGTGAAAGATATGCATTTATATCTAAAAAATTACATTTACGTTCTAAAAAAACTAAATTTAAAGTGGACTTGAATTCGCATATTATAAGATGTGTATTTTAATACTAATAGATGTGTCTTGTAGTATTAGAGGATGTATATATACAACAACAACAATAACAACAACAATAATAAATTATGTGTTTTTATATCGTGAAAGATATGCATTTATATCTAAAAAATTACATTTACGTTCTAAAAAAAACTAAAATTTATTGTGGAACATGTGTAGCTTGTGAGATATGAATTCATTTGCACCTAAAAGAAAAATAAAATTAACAAAAGCCCACATGTCATTTAAAACAAATTAAAAAATGATAAACATATCCCATAGCCACATAGCATAGTGGAATTGTTTGTGTAGTGCAATTTGTATTAATATATATTGTATTCATATTTCTATTACAATATTTATATAATATTAAAATATGTTTTGCTAGCTCTATATGTCTTATTAATTATTAGTGTTGTAATATAATTACTGAACAAAATATATATGATTATTTTAAAATTTATTCAAATCTTAAATACATTATTTTATAATCCTAACAAAAAATTAAGCATATAAACAATCTTTAAAATAATTTATAAATTTATATTTAATTAAAATTTATTATATGAGTTTATTAAATGGTATGTTTGAAAAATTTATATTTAATTAAAATTTATTATATTTAATTAAAACATTATTTTCCTCCGGCTTATTCTAAGCGTTGTTTTAGGAATTTGATCACAAATAAATATTGTTTTATATTTACGATGTAAATTTTGAATCATTAGTTCTACTTTATCACTTATTATTAATTACTATATAATCTCTTATGTATCTACACATTTCTCTCTCCAATAATAATCATCATTTTCAATTGCATTTTGATAGGGATAATATAGTTATTTTGATCAACTTTAAAAAAAAAAAAAACTAAAATGACACTTATGTAAGAACGGAGATAGTATTGATTAGAATAAATTAATAAATTTAATTAAAGTGTAATAATTAATGATGTGATTAATACAAGTAGAGTAGAAGATTAAATTTAATTTGGTTGAAATTAATAACAATACAACAAATGATTGAAAAAATTATTGGTAGTATAACTTGGAGTATTAAATTTGTATGATTTTCTTCCATATATATGTTACTTGCTTTTCAATTTAATGCTCATTTGAAATATGGATAATAGAAATAAAAAATTATTCTTATATTTTATAATTTTTTAATATAGTCTAATTAAAATAAAAAATACCTTTTCAACAAGTACTTAATTTAATTTTTTAAAGATAAATATATTATTACAAATATTTTTATTATTTCTAAATAACTGATATAAATTTTTTTTATTCCACTTAAATTAATCCATACCAGACAAACCCTTAGGATCATTCACTACTCAATTCCTTGACCCCGCCAAAGTTTAAGGCTCCGTTTGGATTGGGGTGAATCGAGGTAGGGGTAAACATTAAAAATTAACCCAGGTGAAGGGAATGGAGGTGAATCGGGATAAATATTTTAAAATATTAATTGGATGATATTAACCTAACCTGAATGAATCGAGGTGAATATTTTAAAATTTTCATTTAAATTGAGGTGAATGAAGATTAAAATAATAAAACAAATGATATTTATACCATTGTATTAAATAAATAAGTCGTATTGAGGGGTATTTTGACCCTATCAAGTTAAAAATTTACTTATTCTTTTACATTCACCTCCGTTACCTTCGAAATTAGAGGTTAATAAAAACAAGGTTAATCGAAGTGAAACATTAACTTCGATTCATCCAAATAAAATTATTAACCTAATATCTAAATAGAGTGACTTAATTCATTCACCTCTATTAACTTTCTTCGATTTCGATCCAAATGGAGCCTAACGCACATCCCTCGATGGTTAGTCTTGAGTCTTGACTCTCGTGACTCATGTCCTTGCTCTTTTCTGTTACGCTTCTTAGTTCTTACTCACGCACCTCCCTCACAGGCCCTTACTTTCTGCCCCCATTGTGTGATGATGACCTGATCTGCCAGCCCAGCGCAGGCCCCCCTCCCCAAAACCACCACAACAGTACAACAAATACGAAAATATTTAGCCACCGTCATTTCTATTAAGAATAACGACTCATTCTCTCTCCTCTATCAGCAGTCGGCCGCACGCGGAGCCAATAAAACTCACCTCTGAGGTTATTTTATTTTATTTTATTATTTAAATCTTTAGTATCGTTTTTGTGGGGAGAAGCTGTAGCCGCTGGCCCGCTGCCTTTTCTGGATTACCGATTTGACCCTTTCGAAAACAAGGGTTTCCCTGTCCTTCTCCCTTCTCCCCTCTTCTATCTAACGCCATCGCCTTCTTTCTTTCTCCTCTTTTTCTCTAGCTAAACGAACGGTCTGTTTTCTTCCTCTTACTATTCAGTGTCACCACCAATCCATTTGAACACAACAAAAGCCCTGAAAATCAAAGTTTCCAGACTGACTAATAGAAAAACAATCCGATTATTATTCGTAAAGTGCGATCAAAATTGATTTCCCAGTAACAGTTTTTTCGGAACCACCCCTGCTGCGGCTCGCAGATCTAAAATCAGAATTGGGTCATCTAGGAAACCCTAATTCGTTAAATCTGATTTTGGCTTTTAATTTTAATTTAAATCTGTTCTGGATTTTTGGTTGTTTGAGAATCGGTTGATCAGAACTCAGATCTGTTACACGTTGAATCTTGAATCAAGGATTACTGAAGAAGAAGACGAAGAACAGGCGTGGCGAAGGAGGAAAGCAAAGGAAATTTCTTTTGGACTAGGAATTTAAAACTCGTTTTCAGAAGTTATCTAGTCTTTCTGAAACCCAGACAAAAAGACAGAAATAAATCCAGAACTTTTTCTACCTATACCACAAAAATGATGATCAAAACATTAGCTTATCATGCAGATAATCTACTTGGAGAAGTAGAGATTTTTTCTACTTGTACTCAAACTGAATCGATGATGATGTCAATGAGAGAGAAAGGTGGTATCAGGATAAATCAATTTTCTCAACCAAGTGACAGGTGTCCACCATTAGCTGTGCTTCATACCATTTCATCAACTGGGGTTTGCTTCAAAATGGAAGAGCCATACAAGCCTTCTTCTTCTTTTCCGGGTTGCCCAGAAACGCCGCTTTTTGCTTTGCACTCTGCTTGTCTCAGGGAAAAAAAGGTATTTACAGCACTGCCCGCAACAACAGTCAATTAAATGAAGTCAAAATGGGTGATCTAAAATTCTCGTCGCACTAACTGCTTTAATCTGGACTTAATAATTGATTTTGAGTAGAATCAGAGGGCTTTAGCATTTTAGGAGCAGACCTCTGAGGCTGGAAAAAAAGAAAAGAAGAAAAAAAGAGAGAACACGACTCCATTGGAAGGGACTAAAACGAAGGCAATTGTTCTGATTCATGAAATGCTTGTCTGACGTTTTATAGCTGCTGCAGTATGTTGTTACAGTGGAGGGGACCTGTAAAATTTGCCTATGTATGGCTCAAATTTCTGGGGTGATGTGGTTGATGAATTTTGTTGTCTGACCCAGAAAATTGCAGCCAATGCAATTCATTAATTTTCTCTATTTAATCTTAGAGACTTGTTGCTGTTGGTTGAAATTGATATAGCCTATAACAATCCCATTAGAGAACTTAGAATTTGTCAGGTTGGTGCAAGTTACTTTGAATTTTTTTTGTTTGTTTAAACTGCACAAGTTGGGCTAGTTGATCGATTTGGCGCCTCATTTTACAACAGTGGTAGGTTTATATTTTCCCAGAAAGCTTCTTCATGGGAACCAATTTTCCTTCACAGAATCTTGAAACTTGTCTGTACGTGTGTAGCCTATTCAAGTTGATCTTTGTCATCTTTTTCATTTGCGTGGGATATGTTTTCTTTCTTGTTTGTGAAAGGCGAGAATGACATTCAATTCGACTCATTTCATCTTCTCTTGGAGAAATGATATGTGGAATCATATAATTCAACACGGTAATTTCTTCACCAATATCAATGTTAATCCGTGATTGTGCATATGCTTATAATCAGAAGGATTTAGACAGTGGGTGTGTATCTGTATGTTGACTAACCAAAAATATAGATCTTTCCCTTTTTTGTGTCGTTGAGTTTTAACTCCAAGTAAAATGGTCTCCCAGTTTTTATTATGATTTATTTTGTCCTGTTGTATGCGAAACTTTTTATCTGATGTTTCATACATATGAGGCGTGCGTTCTTAGAATTTACTCAACTTTTGGTTTTAGTTACTGAATTTCTACTGCAGTTAATCTCTTTGCAAGTTATGGGCCCTTACATCTGACGTTGTCTCTATAAGACAGACCAGCTGGCTTTAGACCGGAGTGGTAGATAGTCTACTTATGTTTTGTATTTGCAGACTGCAGTTATGTCACTTGGAGAAGAGGAGCTTCATTTGGTAGCATTGCGATCTAGAAGAAATGATGGGAAAACTCCATGTTTTTGGGGTTATACTGTCCAAACAGGATTGTATAATCATTGTCTTATCATGCTTAACCTCAGATGCCTAGGCATTGTTTTTGATCTTGATGAGACTCTCATTGTAGCTAACACAATGCGCTCTTTTGAGGATAGAATTGATGCCTTGCAAAGGAAGATAAATCTTGAAGTTGATCAACAACGTATTGCTGGCATGATGGCTGAGGTGAAACGCTATCAAGATGACAAGGCTATATTGAAGCAATATGTAGAGAATGACCAAGTAGTTGAGAATGGGAAAGTGATCAAAGTTCAATCAGAAGCGGTCCCAGCTTTGTCTGAGAGCCATCTGCCTCTTGTCCGCCCTATTATACGGCTACATGATAAAAACATAGTTCTTACTCGAATTAATCCCCTGGTACGTATCTAGCAGCTCAAAAGGTTAAATGATATATGTGCTTTAACATGACTTGCAGTATTTCTGTGGTTATGTTTGTGAAGTTGAACTCTGTCATAACTGTCTCTACCCTTGATGTGGTTGATCTCCTTAAGAACTAGTTCAGAGTATTCTATTATATTTTTCTCACACACTTCGTGTTTTGTCCCCTAACATATAGAATCTGTACATTCCTAGATACGTGATACAAGTGTTCTGGTGAGGCTAAGGCCTGCATGGGAAGATCTTCAAAGTTATCTGATTGCTAAAGGTCGCAAGCGATTTGAGGTTTATGTTTGCACTATGGCTGAAAGAGATTATGCATTGGAAATGTGGAGGCTTCTTGATCCTGGCTCGAATTTGATTAATAGTAATGAACTTTTGGATCGCATTGTGTGTGTTAAGTCAGGTAATTTTTGCAGTGATATGTGCAGTTTATTTTCCATGGTGCGATCTGTAGCAAGAAGCATTCCCTGTAATGTGTTAATGGAGACATACTTTCTTAATATGTCTGCTTGACTTATTGCCTTGCAGAAAGTGCATTTTTTTTTTGGAGAACAAATTGCCAAACTTATCACTGAATTTATGATGTTTATACTCTTTATTTATTCTTTTCATATATGTATTTCTAGGATTGAAGAAATCATTGTTTAATGTCTTCCATGATGGTATCTGTCACCCTAAAATGGCGTTGGTCATTGATGATCGTCTAAAGGTGTGGGATGAGAGAGATCAGTCTCGAGTGCATGTTGTCCCTGCATTTGCTCCATACTATGCCCCTCAAGCTGAGGTATGTGATATTTCCTCATCTCTTCATTTGATATGTATAATGTTGTTGAATCTGACAGAACCTATTACATATTTGCATATTGTCCTCCTCGGTTCTTTGCTGTTTTACAATGCATTATGAACATGTCATTGTAGGCAAATAATACCATCCCAGTCCTATGTGTGGCAAGAAATGTTGCATGCAGTGTCAGAGGTAGTTTCTTCAAGTAAGAATAACCACTCCTTTCACAACCACTACATGTAAGCAGGGGCATACATCATTGGTTTTGCACCTTAGGTTGATTATTTTTTGGCTGCTTACTGATGGTCTTTAACATGTTTTCTATTAGCTCTTGATTGCTCTTACTGTGAGCAAAGTCTCATGAGACTGTTGTTATTGTTCCAGTGAATTTGACAATGGCCTTCTACAACGGATTTCTGATGTTCTATATGAAGACGATCATAGGGATATCCCCTCTACTCCTGATGTGAGCAACTATTTGGTTTCTGAGGTATTTGAATTCATTTAGATTTGTTTTCTTCTTTTTTTCTTTCACTTGTAAACTTCTTCCTGTGGAGCATTCTTTTAAGTTTGGAGTTGCATCTCTGTGTAAATAGAGTTAGAGTCGCAACTAGGGCTTGTTTGGTTTGGTTAAATGCGGAACAAAAAAAATTAAACATTCATTACTTTTTCTAGCTTTTCTTCCTAGTGTTTAAGATGTCAGTTTATGTGTATGAAGGATGATGCTGGAACAAAAGAACCATTGTCTCATGATGGCATGGCAGATGCTGAAGTCGAGAGAAGGCTAAAGGTTAATTACTTGATTCACATGCTCATATGTATTTGTCATCATCTTTTTGAGCTTTATGGTGAAATTGTGCTGGCTACTTCTATTCATTCTTTTACTGTTTTTGGTTACTTTTATACAGGAAACGCTTTCAGAGTCTTCAGTGGTTCCTTTGTCAGCCCCCTCAACAGTAGCTAGCCTTGATCAAAGGCTTGCTTCTTCTTTACAATTTTCAATTTCTACTCCCATTACAGTCGCACAACCTGCACCTCAAGGATCAATGATGCCTTTTGTAACTAATCCATTTCCTGAAGCTTCTTCTCTTATTAGACCTTTGGGACCTATTGGGCCTGTGGATCTAAACTTGCAAAGCTCCCCTGCCAGGGAAGAAGGGGAAGTACCAGAATCCGAATTAGATCCTGATACAAGGAGGCGGCTTCTTATATTGCAGCATGGGCTAGATATAAGGGATCAATCTCCAAGTGAGCCTCAGTTTCCAGTAAGACCTCCTGTCCAGGCCCCTGTCCCTGTCCCGGTTCCGGTTCCGGTTCCCGTTCCCATTCCACATGCACCATCACGTGGAAACTGGTTTCCCCGTGAAGACCAAATGAGCCCCGGACAGCTCAATCGAGTGCTACCAAAAGAATTTCCTTTAGCTTCTGAACCAATGAATGTAGAGAAACAAAGGCCTCTACCTCCTTTTCAGAGAAAAATGGAGAACAATATTCGTTCGGAGAGAACATTTTTTTCAAAACATAGATTTGCAAGAGAGGTAAATTCTCTAATACGTGCTGTTCTTGAGCTTGTAGCAGAATTGTCTTATAATATATTTGTATTTCAGGTTCCTCGCAGGGATGACCTATTAAGATCGAGTTATTCACCACATAATGACCAATCATTCCAAGGTATTATTGGCTTTAATGTGTAATATGGAATATTTCACTTGCATGCAGACAACATGTTTAAGCTATTTATTGTATTCATTGAGGAATTGGTCAGTTGGAGTAATTGAAATGTCTTAGATGATGTGAATAACACAATTTTCATGGTGATTTCGTTCTAATCCCTTGTGATGATAGAGTTACTTGAGATTTGAAGATGTGATGTCTGTGCATTGTGACATGAATGAGTTAGTGTTATATATAGTAATATTATTTAATATTAATTGGCATACTTGGCTCTCTCCAACAATTTTGATGTACAAGTGACATTATTAAGTAATGTTGATCTGCCATCATCATGAGTGGCTGTGTGATCATGATACAAGTAGACTTTGGGTTTGTTCTCTTCATCTTTATTTGATCTTTCCTGATGGATATAATGTGATTGGATTCTATTTAAATTTGATTGTGTCTTGGTTATATTATTATTATCGTTACTATTACTGTAATTCGTATTTTTGTTGTCACATAAAACTCATGATAATAATATGAAAGATTAGTAATAATTAATAACAATAAAATTAATTCTAATTACTGGTAATTAGCTATAACAATAATTGTACTGTAAATTAATAATAATATTATAATTAATAAGGATGATAATATCAATTACAGAAATAATAAAATGATAAGAAGATAATAATAATTATAATAATTTTCATTTTTATTTTCATATTTTAAGTATTATTATTATTGTTATTTTAGTTATCAGTCTTTTCTAAAATTTATTATTGTATATTAATATCATCATCATCATCATCATCATTATCTGTATTATTTAATATTATGGGTATCATTTTTACTATTATTATCGTTACTAGAGATCATCATCAACAACAATCATTATTATTAGTATGACTCATTATCATTAACATTATTTTTCCTTATTTGTTATAATTGTTATTATTAATATTATTATTGTTATAGTTGTTATTTTTATAATTAATCATTAATATTATCATCACTGTTGTCGTTGTCTTCTTATTTCTTTTTAGCTGAAATGACCTTATCTGATAAGTCATGATTTTGATATGATATTATTAGGCCTTAAAATAAGATGAGTATAATAGATCCTTTATCTTGGGAAAGTAGACTTGCCTTCTGCTTATGCTATTTGATCCACCTCATCTATGTAGAACATCTAACGGTGCTAAAAAGTCAGACTGTATAGTGTGGAGATAGTTGGCCTGTTGTACGATGCTTTCCTGTTACATGATTCTGCTGCCCGGGTTTTGCTTGCCTCATTTTTTCCTGATTACTCTTTCATTGTATTCACTATATTAGAGTGTTAGCTTTAGGGTCAGATGTGTGCCTTTTTGTGTCCTCTGCTTTCCAACTCTGTGCTTGATTTGAAGGTGAAGATATTGCCTCTGGCCGATCTTTTTCTGGAGACAGAGATTTTGAAACTCAGCCTTTACGATCAACCTTTAATTACAAGGATAATGATAGCGATCCTGGTCTATCATCCTCCAGCAACAAGGACTTAGAAACTGAAGCTGGAAAGGGCACTCCTTGTTCAAAAACACCTTCTGATGCTTTGCATGACATTGCTATAAAATGTGGAACCAAGGTAATGGATAAAATATTCTGGAGAACCACTGTACCGGCACATTCCTTTTCATATGTATATTTTTTTGTCTGTGTACTGAGTTGAATTATTTATTCTCTTATGGTTATTTTAGGTTGAGAGCCACTGTATCGGAAAACTCACATTCCTTTTTATGTATATTGTCTCTGAATTCAGTTGGTTTATTTATTCTTTCATGGTTATTTTAGGTTGAGTTCAAGCAAGCTTTGTTTTCTGCGACAGAATTAAAGTTCTCTGTGGAGGTTTGTTTGTCTATTTTTGTTGCCTTTTTTTTTTTCATCTTTGATGATTTAAGTTATTTTTAACATTAAAGATGCGTGTTTCTCGTAAGGAACATCGTTCATTCAACACATGCAAAAATTATTTCAACCGTTTACTTGCCTTTGTACTTGTATATGACTTTCCAAGAACACATATCATATCTGGAATTGTGACCCATTTCTTTTTGTCCAAGAAAAAAGGTTGATCAGTTACCAACTATTTAAAATAAGAATCCTTTTGCCTTATTTGTTTTGTATTGTTGTGTTGTTTGCTTTTTGCATCTGTCTTTTTTCTCCATTTCTGTGGGGGTTGAGTTTTATTTTTTTGGAGGGGGTGGGGTGGCTGTTAAGAGGGAGCCTATTTGCATTTTCCTTGGCCCAAGCTGGTTAATATTATGCAACCTAGTTTGTGAGTTCTTGTAATGCAGAGTATATCTCAAAGTAGAAAAATATAGACGATATTTTCAAACATTAATACAAAACTGCATGATATGAAAAGAGCATTTAGAAAATTGTAAAATAAACCATATCTGACAAAGAGTAATTAATAAATATATCATTTTTCAATTTTAAACAAATAAGATTGATGAAATCAAGTAGAAACTTTAAAAGGTATCTTTGTTTCTGTTACAAATCCTCAGAAATACCTTTAAAAATGCATCAAAGAAATTTAGTACACTGTTCACTTAAATTTGATCTTATAAGCAAATTGTAACAAATATTGTAAATTGCAGAAAAAAAGATAGATAATTTTGAAATAGGTAAATATGAAAAACCTTCACCTTTGTTGAATATGTTGTAGATGATTCTTGCACAATTATCAAATGATCGAATCACCACAACCAATCGACGATTGATGAAATCTTATTCATGCAATTCTTAGTTTTGTAAAAATTTCTTTGATGATGATTAATATTATAAAATATATGGCTGATTTGTATCATTATATTGTATTATTATTATAAAATGAAACTATGAAAGAATGAATATAGATAAATAATAGATAGTCAATTATAGAGTTAGGAAAGTATCATAAATGTGTTATTAGTTCAAAGAAGAGTCAAATTCATATATATATATTACTGTTATCAAAATAGTATGAATAGCGGATATAAGGTTTAGTTTATTTATATATTCTATTCACATCATCTTTTGGAAACGAATACAATTTTTTACTTTTTAAGTAATCTTTTATTTTTGAAAATGTTAAATATGACATGAATCATGTAACACAGTTAGCTTCTTGGATTTTGATGATAATTACAATAATAAAACATATCCCACTTATAGAATGAAAATAGGGAAGTATGAAACTATGAATCTAAATATAAAAAAGATACAAAAATATATTATTTATGAAAACATTAAAAAATTGCTAACGATGGGCCCTGAATACCATTTATGATAGTAAATCAAAAAATTAAATAGTTTGAAGAGGAGTTAACTTCTAAGAAAATTTCTTACTCTTAACAGTCGCCAAAAAAGGATATGGTGAAGAAAGCAAGAATGGTTTTTGTATGGCATAACTGTGATGACACCTTGATCTTGCCCTATGTTTATTGGTTACAAAGAGAGAATTTGTGGTTTGCAGCTCAGTACAAGCTTACTGGATAAATGTAGTCATACTCTGAGCAACTTTTTTGGATATGTACAGCTAACATAACATCAAGCTCACAACATTTTGTAATTTTTTTTATTAACATTTTGAAAACAGCCCCTCACTAGCTCACAAGCTAGGAGAAGTGAAGTTGCTTAGTGGAATTCATACTGGGTCATTGTTGTTGAATAAATTGCAACTTGTTCTTTTCTATCTGGTTTTCATATTATGATCAGATTGTAAAACCTGCTAAACCTATAGACGTCCTTGCAGGAAGTGTTTCTTTAGGCCATTGTGTTGCATTTCCTTTTTCTTTTTCTGTTTCCTTTTCTTGTTCTGTTTTGGGGTCGGACAGGCTGGTTGAGTGTTTTAGTGGAAGGTAGAATGCAAACTGGGTTCAATGGCCAGATGGTTGATTTACTAGAGTTATTTTTTCTTGGTATTTTATGTTATGGGACTGTTGAATAGCGAGGAGAGAAGTTGATATAAAGGTTAAGGTCATGTACTCATGAACAGTCTTCCATGAGTACTTTAAACAGTGGAAATACTATGTCTTGTAAAATCAGTACTTTTCTTTCTGTGCTGTTTGTATTTGTCTTCTATTTAACTCTTGATTTACCATGCCCTCCTTATTTCTGTTATGATTTATGTAGGTTTATTTTGCCGGAGAAAGAGTTGGTGAAGGGACTGGTAAAACAAGAAGAGAAGCCAAGCACAAGGCTTCTGAGGTGGCTTTAATGAATTTAGCCGGTAAGATGGCACACAAAGAGTTCTTATAAAAGTTATAATATTTCTCTCAGTAGTTTCCCTTGTTGTGTGAAGCATGTTGTTACATTTTGATAGCTTTTTTACTTTATTTTATTGGCCTCGTTATAAGTTCATTGTTAATGTGTATTCTGCTTTTGCTTATGAATCTCCTTCTCTCAATCCTCTTGAAACTATGGCACTTCTGATTTCTGCATTTGGCTGCAAAGATGTTTCAATTCACCGTAACTGGCTAATTGCTGATGTTAGGACTTTGTATGAATCTAGATAAATATGTGCTGTTTTATTAGGACCCAATGTGGAAAATTTTCCTACAAAAGAAAACGTAGCAACCAAAAAATCAGATTGTCATTATTTGAGGGGCAATTTACACCTGTCTATTGTAACTCTCTGTCCCTCATGGGTATGCGTGCTCACGTACTTATTATCCTACCTCTTGTTCCCTTGGTGATTTTCCTGAAGCCCCCAAACGCTAGAGATAGGGCTGACAAAGTACTGAGAGGAAAATAACACATTTATGATCCAAACCTTAATTTTTTCACATATAAATGCGAACACAAACAGCCTTTGTGGATGAAAGTAAAAATTAAATAGAATTTCCTTGGTCCATTTGGATTGAGGTGAAGCTATGAGAGGTTAAAATAGGTATGTAAACCTAGGTTGGATGGATGTGGAGGAATATTTTAGAATGTTTGGCTATTTATGAGGTTAACTTAGGTGAATAAGTATGTTAAAAATATTTGAGGTGACAATTTTATCCTTCCATATATTATTGCAGTCAATAATAATCAATAATTAATAGAAAGTAAAAGGGAAAATATAAAATTTCATTAAAATATTAACTTTCTTAAACCACATCAATTTGGTGGCTAACAAGTAACCTAAAATAATTGTCATTATAACTAAAACATTCACCTAATTTTATCTGAATCCAAACAAACAATATATACATTTTGTAAAGGGTGCTGCTAAATAGGAAGTTGATGTTCAGTGGAGCTTACATATCTTAGTCTTTCCACAGAACTGTAATGGTTCTAAGACTAATAAATTATTGGATTTGAAACCTCTCTGAGGCTTATCCACTTCAACTATGCTCTCGTTCATATAATGCCTGTGTTTTCTAGGGACATTAACTGCCCTTTGTTCTTTTGAGAAGTGCATTCTATGTGCTTGCTTATGGATATGCTTTCTTTGTGTTCTGTCTTGAGATGTGATGTTTCTGCAGAAAAGTACTTCACACATTTGAAGTCTGATCCTAGCTTAGCAGAAGGAGATGTGAATAAAGCCTTAAATTCAGATGACAATGGATTTGCAATTGACTCAAGCTTGCATGCAAACCCGACATCGATGAATGAGGAGTCTGGTTCACCAAGGTTAGTACTTTGTTGTCTAGGATTTGAGCTAACCATGTCTAATTGTTAAATAGCTTATACCTTTTAGAATGAAGAACATAATTGCTATATAGATCTTTTGTTGGGTACTTAATGGTTTATTCTGTTGTTTCTACTATCATCTACAACTAGATGAAGACTCGAGGTGAGTTTAGCCAAGCACTAGCTTTCAAGCTTAGACTAAAACTGATACAAATCCTATCTAGCGATTTGAACATGCTACCCTAAACAGGTCCCACCCAAAATCCTAAGATGCACTCGTCCAAGACCAGCCGATATGAACTCCAAAAGAGACTCATTCAGGGAAGGCCTTGGTTCCATGCAAAAGCAAGTTGAAGAGTGGATGAATGGCCTCTTATATACTGTCTAGAGATGTCATCACTTTTTGATGAAAAATGTATTATTCCCACTCTTCTTAGTCTGTAGCTTTGATCGACAATCTGTACGAGCCTGGTCGGGGAGCATTGTGCATTTGCCAACCCAACCTCGAGGTTATGCTCTCTAATACCAGTTGATATGGACCCCATCCAGCAACTTGAATTTGTCACAACAAATGGGTTACATCTAGAATTCTGAGGTGTAGATGTACTCGTTTAGGGGCCAGGTTTACTCATTTGGAAAAGGCTTCGACTCTACCCAAAAGTAAGAGTGAAGGGTTGTTCTCTCTATAAAAACTATCCAGATCACCTTATTTTTTGAGGTGAGACACAAAAAATGATTATACATTTCTGGTTGAGGTATTTTTGGCTGCTAGCTTGTCTTGTCTGCCAAACTTTAGCCTGATTGAGCTCTTTGAAGCATCATCACATTGTGATTGAGCTTACTCTTGCAATTGATATTGATGCTGGGGAATATGTGGACATATTGGTGCTCACCTCTGAGATTTAATTGCTTCTCTTTATTTATATATATATATATATATATATATAGTTTATATTCTTTATGACAGACATCTAGGAGCAATAGTTGTACGTAGTTTCTGGTGGGATGCAACAAATTTCTCTTATTGATATGGTTTTCCCTGTGAGAAGAGACTTCTTATGTTGGTGGTAGTAATTAGAATCTTACTAACCCAATGAGAGCATGAAACAAAAACTGTTGTGGAGTAATTTCTACCAATTGTTTCTTTTCGTTTTCATATCATCCCGTTGTTGTGATTGCAGGTCAATACAGGCGATGCCTAATAAACGATTTAAGCCAGATTTTGGAAGGGTGCTGCATCGTATTCCTTCTTCAAGATATCCAAAGAACACTTCACCTGTTCCCTGACAGACCAGGATCAGTTTTATGTATCCATCAGTATATTGGTTCTTGACACGGTTATACTCAGTGCCAGAGGGAACGGGCTAGAGATGTGCTCGTTGCTGCTCGTCATCTGAATGTGAGAACTTGGGCTTGTGAACTGTGTTAGTTCCAAATTGCAAACATCGTTAATTTATCACTTCGGATCCACATTGTTGTAGATCATGCAGGGCTATAGAACCTGGTGCTACTTCACCGGCTTAGAGATAGGTTGGATGTAGCTTTGAAAGTGTTGTAGTTCAACCTTCTGTCTTGTACAGAGAGTGGCTTCTGATTGCACTTGGTGTATACTAGAAAGTTAGTGGAGAGTTAAGCTGCATCCTGCTGGTACCATTGGCGTAGGTGGGCTCTTTAGCTTACAATTTTCCTTATGCCTTCCTTGGGGCGGTTGTATGCCCAACCCATGCGGAAGCTTCTGGGTATCAAATGAAATCGTTGCATATTGCGATATTTTAAATAGCAGAAAGTTTTTTTTTTTTTTAATTCCATTGGTCAGTGTTTTTTTTATTTTTATTTTTACACTATTTGATATATGTTTTTTGCCTACAACAAATTGACAAGGCTACGTGGTTTCATTGTCTTGTTCATCAAGAGATCCTGACATATTTTTGGTGAAAACGTGGCACTCGAGCAAACTTCTAATGCAAATCAACACGGCCATCACCTAAAATGCTTTTATGCTCAAAACATGCTGCCTCATAGTTTGTTGCAATGTTATCTTCTAATTCTCTTCGAATGGATTGAATAACGGACATGCTTCATGAAGTAGTGGATCGAAATCAGGTTGTGTTTGTGAAGGAACGAGGCCTATTGGTAAAGCACTACATGATTGAACACGTGAGAAGATATATAACCAAGTGGAATGAAGAGGGTTCATCAAGTAGGTGCTCTTGGATCCTGGCTTTTCCGCTCATTTTGTTAAGATGATTGTGTGGGGTGTTACACCAGTTAGGATGAGAATCGTTAAAAGTTGACTTAAACAGACTTATCCAACTTGATATGATCTGCATAATCAATCTGATGGCAGCCTAGATATAATTGACTCAATCTTATACGAATCTAACTTGTGACCTAATATCAACCTGACATAACAACACTAAATTTAATATTAACTAGTTTTGATTATAAAAAGTTATAAATATTTTATTTTTCCTTTAAAAATTTTAAAAATATATTGTTTTAAAAAATTTACTTATTTATCTTACTTTTGCCTTGAATATCTTTATTTACCAATAATATTCTAAATTCATTGATTTTTTCACACAAAAATACAACATTAAAAAATCAAAATAATAAACAAGTAATAGTTAATAACATATTTTAATTACATGTGTATATAAAGTTGAATTTAATTATTTCTTGCAAAGTTAATAAGTTGGATTAACTTTAGTGATCAATATCTAGTTAGATCCAAACCCGAAGTGATTCCATTCAAGATTAGTTCGATCTAAACTTAACTCGATCCATCAAAATCTAAAAAAATCCTATCAACCAAGTTAACTCAAAAAATTCCGAACCCGACCTAAACTCGTCAAATTAATCTGAACCCGAAATCACTCAAACATAAACTATCTCAACCCAAACTCGACTGAACTAGTCAAGTTAATAAAAAATGACCCGAACTAACTTAACTTGAACCGAACTTAACCTAACAAATTAACTTGATAGATCCCTATTCCACAACCTAAACCCGAACCGGTCACTAAAGTAACACGAAATGAATTGAATTTGAATGCGACTAAAATAAATAATCCGAAATGATTCAGCCTAATCCACAAACGACAGCCACCCCTAGTTAGGATATGATATCCATAATCATAAATAACATTTTGTCATAACCTTCCTTCATTCTCAAGTAGAGCCTTGTTCTTATGAACTTACTTTTACAACTTAATAAGAATAAGCTAAATCAATACTAATAAGATCAATTGGGATCTAGATGAGATTTGATTAGATCATATTAACACCAATAAGATTGTATTAAGTTAATAATATAATATATGTTTATTATTATTAATTAAATAATGTAATCATAATTACATGATTAATAGTACTAATAATTTTTATTTATTTATTTTATGATAAATATTAATAATAATAACAATTAATCGCAATAGTAATGATAACAATAAAACTCATAATAATTAATAATGGTAATAGGAGTAGTATTAGCAGTAGTAGTGGTACTAGTAGTAGTAGTAGTAGTAGTAGTAATAATAATAATAATAATAATAATAAATTCAACAATATTATAAATGTTAATAATAACTCATAATACTAATTAAATAAAAATTATGAATAATCATAATATAAACTATTAATAAAAGTGATAACAAATTTAATAATAAAAAAGAATATGTAGTTAATTCCATAATAATATTAAAGTTAATTTAATAATATAAATAATAATAATTTATAATGATAATAACTAACATTATTATAATTCCATAATAATAATAATAATAATGATGATGATGATGATGATGATGATGATGATGATGATGATGATAATAATAATAATAATAATAATAATAATAATAATAATGAATATCAATACTATTAATAATAACAATAATTAATTGAATCATAATTATTAATATGAATATTAATTTAATAATTCATAATGATAATAAATAATAATATTATATATTTCATAATAATATTAATATGAAAACTAATAAATAATACCAAAAATAATAGCAATAATTAACAAGACTATTAATAATAATGATCAATAATAAAAAAATTAATTTCATAATAATTATAATTAATATGAATAAATTATAATAATTAATTTAATTATAATATTTCTTAAATATTAATAATTTTAATTATAATTATTACTACTAATAAAAATAAATAATTAAAATAATTTTAATTAATAAATAGTAGAGATAATAATTTAAAATATTTGTTTAATAATATTATATGAATATTTGATAATAATAATTATAATAATTGATTGAATAATGTAACTAAAAATAATGAAAATTATTAATAGTAATCATTAATATTATTTTAATTTAATAACATTAAAAAATTTGAAGAATAATTAATGTTAATAGCATTTATTTTTTCATAATGATGATTATTATTATCGTTAATAGGATTAATAATCATAATCATAATCATAAAATGATTAGATCATATCAAATCAATACTATATATTTTATATTAGTAAAAATAAGGTGAAAATAGGGCCCTATTTTTTATTGTAACTCTCTATTTTATGTCTATAGTATTTTCATAGAGTACTAAGGTTTTATTTTACTCACCTAATTTTTGAGATTTGATCTAGTGTGATTAGTAACAATTTGATTTGATTTTATTAGTTCTAATAAGAATTAAAAGTATTATATTCATGTTAATAATAATAATAATAATTATTATTATTATTATAGTTATAGTTAATAATAATTGATATTATTTGATCTAATTGGTGCTAATTTTATCTAACATTATTGGTGCTAATTTGATATAATTGATGTTGATTTGATATGATCTAATTACACGATCATGAAAATAAAGGCTAACATTCATTTGGATTGGAGTAAATTGAGGTGAGGGTAAACATTGAAATTTATATTGGGTGAAAGGAAAGAAGGTGAATCATGGTGAATATTTTAAAATAATTTTTGGATGATATTAACCTAAATTAGGTGAATCATAGTAAATGTTTCTTTAACCATGTTTGGATTAAGGCCAGTGAAAGTTAAAAAATAAATAACACCTATACCCTTATATTAAATTGGGATCAATGGAGGCAATATTAGAGTTAAGGGTATTTTTGTTTAATTATGTAAAAGTTTTATTTGTTTTATTTTTATTTCACCTTCATTACCCCCCCATTGGAGGTTAATATAAGTGGGATGAATGGAGGAGAAAAGTTTAACCATTATTAACTTAACTAAAACTTTAAAAAATGTTGGCAAATGAGGTGAATAAGTTAATTCAACTCATTACCCAAAACCAAGCATCATGTAAAGATGTTACCGATCCCTTCTTGACAAGCTTTATACCAAGATAAAGGGCTATACAATTAAGCATTAGTCTAAGCTATGTTTAATGGATATAGTATCTCCTCGGTTATCTCAAACATTTTCAAAATTTATGCTTTGTTCGTTCTCCCTCCTTCATCATCCTATAGAAGGAAGCACTTTGTAGGAGATTGTTTTAGCCTTATTCAACTTATCAAATATCCATTTTTTATGTGGGATGAAATATATACTAAAGGATATGATTGCTTGGAATAGCCATATATATACATATGCTAAAGGAGAGGGTAAGCTAGACTTGAGGAGCTTATTACATTGAATAGAAGCACACTAGTATTATAATAAAAACTTACTGATTAAGTGTCTTATGGGTTCATTTTCTAAGCCACACATTCATTTTGCATGTTTCTCCTAAAATCCTTTTTTATTTGCTTTTCAAAAGGATTTTGAGTCTTAGATCACTAATTTTACCCTTCATCTATCAAAACCCTAAACTATGATAAGCATATGATTTGTAGGGGTTCTTCAACATGGAACATTTCTTGAGGACCAATGCTAAGACATAAAGTGAATTTGTAGATCAATGAAATAAAATGAGTTAGTAGGAATGTTGGCTATAGTGGGTCGGTTTGTCATTCAAGAGGGTCAATTGTCCTTATGCATCGGTTAGCTAAGGTAAACCAATTAGATAAAGTGTATCAACCCTACAAAATACCAAATGATGATATTAGTTGGTCAATTAGATTTGAAAGAGCTTAACCAAGTTAAGGTCAAGGAAACTTCTCATTTGGTTTGGCTTAGAATATTACTTAAGGCAAAGTGAGAAGACATGAACACAAGTTGAGTGAAGAATAGAAGTATAAGAGTGTATATTCAAGGGATTTGGCACTCATTAGGAATGACAACCTATGAATTGATCATTACGGGGTAATTTAAACACCTCTTTGGACTTTTATTGATGTTAGATAGAAACTTTTACTAAGCTTGTCAACTAATGAGGTAGCTTATGTTATCCTAGTCTTGATGAGGGAGGGTATAAATGACATTCATATTTTATGCAAGCTTTCATTTTTTTTCTTATTATTTATGATTAATAAAATTCTCAATTTCTTATTCCCATAAATTTTCATTCTTGTGCCTGTAATTTACTTTTACATTTCCTTATATTTGTGTTATTTATACAAGGATTAAATCTTTGGATGTATTTTAGTCTTTTCTTCCTATGCAAAAGGGTGGTATCCCAGAATTAAATCTTTGGAGTGTATTTCAGTCTTGACCACCTAGTAAAGGGAGAGTATGTTATCCCAGAGGAGGAGGTGTGTCATAACATTAGGTTAGTCGATGGACTTAGTGAATCGTCCCATCAACATGATCTACTATAATATCACAAGTCCACATATATGTGGCATCATCTTGTATGGCAGTGTGTTGCCCTTCTTATGCAGAAGATAATATCTTAGATGATTTTCCATAAGTTAATTATACTTAATCAAGGTTAAATTAATAAGGGATAAGTTTTGATTTGTGTTATTACACTTGGAGATATATATCATCTTTATTATTCAATGAACGTTTGGTAGATTTCATTAGAATAGTGTCCTAAAGTAGATTGGTTTATGTTATACATTTCAGTCATGGTCTCATAGTCTCTCTATAGTTAGAGTTATAATTAGATTAGGGTTAGCCCAAGTCCTAGGAAAGCTAGGCCCTAACCTAGGACCCTGTAAACATAGGGCCATAATATTTTATAAATTGTATATATTATGTACGTGCACTCTATCCACCATACCTTTTGTGTTGTGTAATACCCCATCTTTTTGCAAAGTTTTTGAATGAGAAATCATGACAGTTGTTGATGCTTGATTTTGATTTGAAACAAGAATTGAGTTTTGAGAAAATTTGGATTTGAATAAGCTTTTGAAGTTTTATAACTTGAGTTTTAGGAGGATTGATCAACTACTTCCATGAACCAATTAACTGGTTTGTCGCTCTAACCAAATGTTTTTGCTCGAGCAAACTGATCAACTGGTTAAGGAACCAATTGATTAGTTTATAAAGCTAAGTACATTTTCAAAACTCAATTTTTTGGAGATAATTCCTTAATGGAACCTTGGCAACCCTATTTCAAATTATTCTTAAAGATTCTTAGCCTTTCTTATCATACATTTGGCCCAAAAACTTGCCTCAAACTAATCTAAGAAGTTTGATTGGGAAAATTGAGGGGGAAGGTGACTTAAAATTTCTCTTCTTTCACCTCTCTCCTCTATACACTTTTGAAATCATTGCTTCAATTCTAGACCTAAATTTGCTTAGCTGGGAGATTCTTTTCATGCTGATTATCCATTTCCTATCTTGTGTTTGGCATTTTCGGGCTAATCACCCTACACCTCTCCAAAATCAACATTTCAATTCTAGAAGAGAGGTCAGCCTATCTTGGATGAAATCTACTCGTTCAACTCAAATTTGAATGGTAGGAATCAGGACTTTTTGATCTATGCCTAACCACACTCATGACTGTATTGATTTATTGGCTATAAATAGCCCTAATTGTCCCTTTGATTCACCTTTCTTTTAGCTACCCAAATAGTCCAACTCCCTTTGATTGTGTGACCTTTCCCTTAGAATTTGAGGCTTAAATTGGTTCTCTTTCACTCTTCATATCCTTTCTCTATCTCCTTTTTGTTTATCCTTAAGCAAGGGAGGGTTAAATTTAGGAGAAAGTTGAGACACGCTTTTTAGAAGAAAATTCCCTCTATTTTCTCTTATCTTGGTAAGCCATTTTCTCCTTCTAATTTGAACTCTGATTTGTGAAAATACGTATTGAAATTCTAAAGCTTTAACTTTGTTTTTAAGGTCTTGAAAGTTGAGGAATTTTACAAATTGAGTTTTCTTAACTAGGGAAAGTCTTTCTTGCATCAAGTTATTCTTACTTTTGAATGTGACTTGGTTAGGCTTGCATGTTATGAAATCTTTAAAGTTCTGGTTTTATATGTTGGTATGAGTATTTTGTTTTTAGATTTGGTACTAGAGGGTTAAGCTTTAAAATATGAGATGAATGCATGATTTTTAGAAAAATTAGGTTGTGATTATTAATTATGATATATTCAACTGTTGTAAGCTAGATAGTATTAATGTGATGTCAGTAAATGTTTCATTTTGGCATGGTAAGGATTTTGAAGTATGATATGAATGAAAGGTCTTGTTTTGTGCTATTTGAGGGAAAACCAATTGATTAGTTAGGTCCAATCGATCGAATGGTCCTTAGAACAATTGATTAGTCAACCTAACCCATTAACCGGCAGATCTGTGGTGACCTTAGTCTTGCTCTCTACTTGAACCATCTACTAGTTTAGTAGGAATGATCGGCTAGTCTATGAACAGTCAACTAGTTTGTCCAAACCGATTAACCGGTTTGAGGGAACTCTAGGTTTGGCTGAGCCAAACCAATCAACTAGTTAACCTAGACTGATCGACTGGTTATACTAGTTTGTGTGATCTTGATTTCTCAGCTTGGATATGCTTTGATACTGTAGCTAACACTATTATATGACTATTTAATATGTATAATACATCTGTTAACATGAATTAACAACCTAATGGGTGGATTAAATGAACCATGACTCATGATACACTCAATAATCATTGTGATGATCTTGATGGGTAAACCCGGATAAATATTTAACCGCTCAATAGAGGAAATGAAAATAGAAAATTATCTTGAATGGATTAATCTCATGAATTCGGTTATTATTGAGTAAGAATTAATGTAAATTCCACATATATTTGGGAATGGTAAAGGGTTAATATGGAAGTCTTGTTTGTATATTATGTGGGCATTGTGTGATCACTTAACCTCAAGAATAATATACTAATCATGTAAAGTGATATATAATCAACCTATGTATAGGTTTGGGTTATCCAATCCTCATTAGCTACTAGGGTTTAGTCTATCTTTGGGAATTATTAGTGCCTTTGGGCTTTGCCTTCAAGCGGGATCCTAGTAGACCCAGCGTCTTACCTACTCTAGACACTAATAATGTATTAGGGGATTTCGATACTAAAGGATCTGGTTACCTAGGTTGTTTTTGGCTTCATCTTGGACTTATTTCCATTGGTGGTTACTTGGCTTTAGCCTTGCCTTAATATCCTTTGGTTTGGATAGGCTTCCATGGTATGTGAGACCATAGGGTGGTGCACAATCCATTTCTTGATGATAATGATACAAATTAGAATGGGTATTTGGATAATGATTAGAATAAATATTTCACATAAGATTGTGGTTTACGAGAAGTTGAAGTAGAGGGAAAATAATGGTAATATAGAAGACGACCTATAGAAGAACTCATTCACTTGGATGAAACCTTACTATTAATTGAATCATTCTATTTGTAGCATGTACATTTGGTTTGGAAATTTTGATCAGCTGGTTGCAAGAGCAATGAATTGGCTTGATTAAACATTTAAATGGATTTCATGAATACTCAATTGGTTTTTCAAACCCATCGATTGGTGGCCTTATGACTATAGTAGTTTAGTCTTTGCTTAAACCTATCGATTAGTTTGGTTTAACCCATCAATTGGTTTTTATGAACAATCAATCAGTGGGACCAACCAATTAACTGGCTCATTGGTTTTACTTCCTTTTTAGGTCTGTTATAACTAGACCAGTTGATTGGTCTCAAGGATAATCCCTAACCTTCCTTTAAGGTGCGAGGCTTTAGACCTCTAGGCTAGTTAGCTCGATAAGTAACACTAACTGATGATGGAGGAACCCTAAAAACCTATGGCTGCAGCTGCTGAATAGATTTGATGATATGAGCTTGAGTTTGACCTCTATGAACACTACCACCAATGACACAACTCTCATAGGCTCCGTGTCCAACCATACCACACCTATGGCAAGTTACCTTGTTGCCTTCACAATCTACATCCAGGTGATTTGCTCAACAACGCTTACAGTTATAGTACATCTCCTTGGCTCGTCCCCCGAATTGACCTCTAACTTAGGGTACTAACCCCATACTTCTATTATACCTATGAGGTATGATACCTCCATAGTTGGCCATTTTCTTGTCATTAGGATGCTGACAACCCTCAAACTTCCTCTTGCCCTCACTTGGGCACTCCGGGCTTGGATGATTCGAGAAGCCTCCAAAGCCTAATAATACATTTCCACCATGTTTCTTGAAGTAAATCCCACTAACATCTCTTGGTATCTAATCCCTAGGTAGATCTTGAAATGGTGGACCTAGATCGCCTCATTGACCCCTACTTCAAAGGTAAACTAGACTAAGTCCATAAATCTCTTGTAGTACTCATCTATCAACATGCCTCTATACTGAAGGGCCATAAACTCATCATACTTCTTCAAATAGAGATGATTGGGATAGAAATGGGCACGAAGTGCCTCAAGTAACGATCCTAAACCCATAGGCTCTCTACCTCTACATTGAAAGCTTCTCCACCAAGCATCTGCTCACCTCCTCAAGTAGTACACCACCACATCAACCCTCTTGTCCACAGAAACCACATGCGATGAAGGTCTTCTCTATATCCCTAACCCATCTCCCCATAATTTCAAGGTCCTCTTGACCCTTAAAGATCAGTGAGTGATAATGCCTAGCCCTCCTAAACCAATCTTCTAAAACTAGTGCGGGTACTAGCATTAACGGTGGTTGTGGTGATCAGACCTGACTTTTCATGTAGGATCCGATGATTTCCATGAATGCCTTGATACACTCATAATGGTGGTTATCTTCCATTAATTCCTAAAGACTAGGGGTATTTAGAAACAATCCATTACCGAGTACTAAGACTAGTACAACAAATCAACATAAAAGCTATTAATAGCTCATTCCCCAACCTACTTTCACTCATAGACATTTTAGGTTTGAAAAATATTTACTTTCAACTAAATACTTGAAGAATTAGAAAAGTGTTTAAAAATAACCTGTGGTATCCGTTAAAATAATTTAGGCCTGGAAATTTTTTTGAAAAGCTCTAATACCAACTTGTAACACCCCCATTTTTCACTACCGAAAAATTTTGTTTTGAAAACCTTGTGGAAGTGGAAAAGTAATAAATACTTAGGAAAAATGGGATTTTAATGCCACACCCAACATAAGATAAGCACTATTCATCCATCGCATGTTAGATACAAGGTTAAGAACCAAATTAACCAAAATTAACGTAGAGTGTGCTAAAACATGTTATATAAACACCAAAAGAAAGCATATTATAAAAATACAAGACCTTAACAACCCTCCATGTTTAAATACACAAGGAATTTAAATCAAGGTACATGATCATCAAATTACATAAAAAAGGGAACTCGGGTCTATCACAAACCACTCAAAAGTCTCCAGATGTCCACATTCTCAAAACCCATGCCCTACACAAATTGGCTAACTACTAAACATCCCTGAAAACCTGTGCATGACCCTTTTCTCGTGGGAATAATCATGTGACCAAGTAAATGGGTACATTAGTACACTTTGTACTAAATAAGACAAGTTACCTCCTCAATGGAGGCACCAACACACAAGATTCCAACAAAATACGAAGGTTATACTAACATATTTCATGCATATTTTATATGAATAGGATACATACTCTATCAAGTTCACATAGGCATAGGAAGTTCATACCATACATGACTCATCATGTTTGACACCAAAGCATTACATCATATATGATAATATACAAGCTACAAGTAGAATTTCCGGCTAATAGTAAGGCTTCATTCATCTAGATACGAAATTTCACCATAGACCATTTCAACATACCTAATTTATTAGGTTATTTATACACATATAAGCCATTATCTCCTTTAATATTATTTTTCCTTTTACTTTTACCTTTTTATTTAGTCACAATCCTCTTCTAACTTATTATCCAATTACCCATTCAAATTATTATACAAATACTTATCCAAGTCATTATCAAGTCCATCACATGGTCTCACATACCATGGAATTCTCTTCAAACCAAATGTCATAAAGTCCAGGCCGAGGCCATGTAACCACCAATGGGCATAATCTCGAACCAAAGCCAAGTAACCACCAATGGATATAGATCCGGGCTAAAGACAAAAACCACCTAGGTAACCAGATCCTTTAGTATTGATACCCCCTAGTACATCATCGGTGTCTAGAGCAGTTAAGGCACCGGGATCTACTTGGATCCTTCCTAAAGGAAAAGCCCAAATGCACCAATAAATGCTTGGAGGCAGAATAACCTATGGTATCTAATCGAGGATTGGGTAGCCCAGACCCATACATAGCTTGGTTTTCTTTCTCTTTAAGTGATTAGTACATTATTCTTGAGGTTGCATGATCACACAAGGACTACACAATGTGCAAGCAAAACATTCACATACTTATTCCATCTTACCCATTATCGTTCCCCAACCATGTGTGGGATTTCCATTAATGCTTAATCAATATTAACCAAATCCATTTTAAGTGAAGTTAAGATTGCATTACCCATTAAAAGCCATCAAATACTTATTTGGGTTTACCTATTAAGGCATTTACAAAACCCATTGAGTATGACATAAATTATGTTCCATTTAATCCATTCATTCAGTTGTCTATTCATGTCAAAAAAGGTATTTCACTTATTAAACAATCATATAGCATCATTAGGAAAAGGCATATCCAAGTTAAAAGATCAAATTACATAATCTAGCAAAACTAGTTTATCGGTTTGGCCTAACCAGTTGATCGATTTTACCAACCAGTTGGTTGGTTGGGCTAACTGGTTGATTAATTTGGGCTGACCAGGCGATTGGTTTAGTTAGAGAGCAAACCAAGGTCACCACAGATCTATTGATCAATGAGTTGAGTCAACCAATTGACTATTGATAAATGGGATTTATAGATTATTTTAATGCATAAAAATGTCATTTATCACTCATTAATTTTATAGGATTTAATATTTTCTTCAAGTTTTTCTCTTTTGAATAGATTTTGCAGGAAAAGAAAAAATTAAAGAAATTCAAAGGAGAAATCAAGTAAAGAACACATCAAGAAACATTGAATCAAGGGGAGAAAAGTTGGAAATAAAGCAAATACACTAAGAGTCTGTTTGGTTTTCAGAAAGTTATAAGGAAAGGAAAAAAAAGTGTAAGGAAAATATTTTTTAAGTGTTTGGTTAGTAGGAAAATTAAAAGGAAAGAAAATAGGAGGTAAAAAATGTGGGAAAGTTATACGGCCACATTTTCCATGACCAAACCTGTGGAAAATACAGACCGTGCGGAAAATTCGTCGACCACGCACGCAAAGTAACAGCCTCCAACTCTCGTCCGTCCCAAATTTTTAGATTAGATCCCACCGCCGTCATCGTCTTCATCACCATTTTCCTTCTCTCAGTAGTCCTTCACCCTTCTCTTATCTCTCCCTACCAGAACAACACCGACACCGCCAGTGAACCGCACGAATTTTCCTTTTATTCCTGATTCATCTCAATACACAACACCTTTCTCCTTCCTACTTTCCCGAAAACCAACTGATTGGTTGAAACGTTGAGCGAGGACTAGAATTCGGGCGAAAGGAAATCAAATTAGATGAATGATAATGGCGGAAAAGTGTAACGACGCAGGTGGGAATCGAAACCGAGCTCGTGTTTCTGGTACGGAAGAGAGAGCGGTTGGCCTACGTCCATCACAGGCTGCCGATATAAGAAGAGACTGAAACGAGCGGTGCGTAGCTAGATCGCACCGGGTAAATTAGAGGGGGCCATATAGATCTTGCATCGAGCGAGGTCTTCGATCTTCTTCCCGCAACAGGAAACTGTTTGCTGGTTCGGCGTTTCCTTTTTTTTTCTTGGTTTTCTTGTTCCTCTTGCAGGTCAGACGGTAATAGTGAAGCAGTGATGGTGGATAGGGTGGAAATGATATCATAATGTGACTATTTCAGACACCAATTGTCCTGCGACAAAATATTCTTTTAATTTCAAAATAGTCTTAATAATATTAAAATAAAATAATGGGTATTAGAATTTGTAATGAATGAAATTTGTCCTGTAAGTCTGCAACATGATTGAAATGTGTAGAAACAAAATATGTTTTGGTGCTTTTATCTGTTTCGAAAAACTATTATTTTAGATAAAATTAAAATTGTTATATACATTGGTAAGTAAAGTAGGATGACTTAAAATTTTATCCGCTTTTATATCCGTATTAGTACTCTGATTCATTTATCCGATATGAAATTATATTTTTATTCTTATTTATATAATTTAATATATATTTTCTAAGGCTAAAAGTGAATACATAATTAAATTTTAATAATCTAACCATATAATTCTAATATTAAATAAATTTCATTTTAAATTTGATGGGTTTTATTCAAAATCCAATAGTTTTTATCCGATGGATATATAAACGGATATGGAAAAATATACATAATTATAGATATAGAGGGGGAAATATTCACGGGATTTGTATACGGATTTTTAAAAATTGGAATTAGTATTGATTTTATGGAGTTTTTATAAATTTTTTAGAAAATTTACATAATTTTTTATATATCAATATAATATTTTTAATAACATTAAATGTATATTACTATTTAAATAATGCATTAGATTTGAGTATGGATACAGATATAAATATATGTTTTGTTATCGGGTTTGGATTTTTTCATACTTTTTTTTTAAATTATTGTAAGTTATTCATGTAATATTTTAGAATAGTTCTATAAAAAAAATTGAAATAAGTATTGATTTTATGGAGTTTTAATAAATTTTTTAGAAATTTTATGTAATTTTTAATATATCAATATAATATTTTTAATAACATTAAATGTATAATAATATTTAAATAATAATATTTAATTTTTCTTAGAATTTTCTTTCTATATACCAAACACTAAAAATATTTTCCAAGATTTCAATTTTCCACAAAATTTTCTCTAACAACCAAACAAAGGAAAGAAAATAAATTTCTTTCATTTTCTTTCCTTTAATTTTCTTTCCTCCACATTTTCCTTTCCACTTAATTTTCTTCAAACCAAACGGACCCTAAGAGAAGTTGTGCTTAAATTTTAAGGGAAGAATAGTGAAAGAGCAAAAAACACGGCACCCCCATGTTTCCTAAACATAGGTCGTGTTAAAATCTCAAGTTTGTATTTAGAATCCAGCATTTGGTAGAGAAGTTGGAGAAAACCACGGAGGTCCCGTGTTTCCTAAACACGGACCGTGTTTTCCTTAAAATTTGTAACCGCCCGCACGACCTATTTTCTAATATATTCTCTATCAATTCAGGGTTTCAAAAAATTAGTTTTTAGAAGTCGAAACATTTTGAATGTACTCTACTCTCTTTCTCTATTCCCTCTAAAATATACATGTATTTCACAATTCCAACTTCCTTTATCTTCTTGTATTCTAGTGAACAATTGACAATCTACACTTCAATTGATAAGTCCTTCTCTAATCCTTTATCAATTGTAATTTCTCCATTTTGATTGAATGCAAGAAAATTGTCTGCAATTGCATTTTTATTTGTTTTATTAGTAGTGTGTTGTTATTACTATTGGATGTTGTTTGTATTAATTTCTAGTCATTGTATGTAATAGTGTGATTTCTAAGTATGTAGATGTTATAGTAAATAAAATAGGGTAGGATGATTTGAGGATGTAATTATGTTTCAAATACAACAATGTAATTTAAATGTTTGATTCTAGATGAAATTTAATTGAATTAACGGATGGAATTGAATGATTTCATATCATAGATTAAGAATTTAAACTAATTAGATTGATCACTTATTTAGTTTAGAACTTAATATTTGCTAAGACAACACAATTAACCTGTACTTGTTAATTAATGTGTCAAGAGTAGCAAGAAGATTAATTGTTAATCTTGTCTTTTAATTCATATAATTGCATAATCCAAGCTTATGTGGTTATGATTGTAGTTGACTGCTTTCCATTCATAATGGTGCCATTAATTGAATCTAGTGTTCGTAAACTAGGTCATTAAATGGTTAGATAATAAATTGAGAGCTTATTCAATTTATTAAGATTGAGAGAAAGCAAAGAGATGAATTATTATGAGTTTCTAGAGGTCAATATTAAATCACATAGAATCATTCTTCTTCTTTGAGTATTTGATACTTTGATTCCATCATCAATTCATTCCTACCCCCATTTATCAAGTAGTGAGCAACGTTTAATATAATTTAGATTTAGTATTAGAATTAATGAAATTGTATAACTGGGATTATAACATCAACTACAAAATTAGTGATTAAAACACCATTCCTTGTGGGTTTGACTCCTTACCATTTACTACGTAATTAGGAATTAGGATTTATGTATTAAATTTTTTGTGTATACGACAACCCATCAACTATTCTAAAGACTAATCAATTGGTTTTTCTAAATGAGTCCATCGGTTTGACCTCAAACAACCTAGAACAAGCATTTTTCATGCAAATCATCCTCAAAATTCCTACCACATCCAAACTAAAATATATCTTAGAATCATACCAACTCCTTTTCAACTCATAAACTGATACATGCTTCATAGTTAATCAAATTGACCTAATTTCTCTAAAATCCTCAAAATTCATAAGTTAATCAACATGCAATAATCTAGAACCAAATTCTCATGCTAACTTATAAAATTAGAACTTTAAAGAATTCACCACAACACATGCTTAACCAAGTCCCATTTCAGAAGTAAGAATGACTTACTTGGTAAAAGAAAAACTCTTCCACAAATATGAAAGTCAAACTGGAGGATTTTCAATTTCCAAACCTTATAGAAGATGGAAGTTAAAGCTCTAGAAATTCAATCAATAATTTCATTAATTAGAATTTTAATTAGGAGAAAAACTACTTACCCAACCTAAGAGAAAGCAGAAAGAATTTTTGTTGAAAGAGAGACTCAACTTCCTCCTAAATCTAATCCTCCCTTACTTAGAGATAAACAAGAAGGAGCTAGAGAAAGGATCAGAAGAGTAGAAAGGAAATGAAATTAAGCTTGTATTGGAAAGAGAAGAACACAAGGTTAGAAGGAGCTGGAATATTTTTGTGGCTGAAACTAAAGTGCATGGAAGGGATAATTAGGGCTATTTATAACCAAAAAACGGGCGAGTGTGGTTAGGTAATGATAAAAAACCCTCATTTCAACCGTTCAAATTTGATCTAAATGATGGGATTTCATCAAAGATAGGCTGACCTCCTTTCTAGAGCTAAAATGGTGATTTTTAGAAAAATGTGGGTCTAATTAGCCTAAAAATGTCAACACTAGAGAGGAAATGAACTATTAACGTGGAAGGAATATACCATCTAAGTAGAGATAGATTTGGGAATCAAAGCAAGGATTTCTAGAGCATGTAGAGGAGAGAGGTTGAAGTAGATAAAGTTGAGGTTACCCTCTCCTTCAATTGTCCTGATCAAACCCTCAAATCAATTTGAGGTAGAAGATCAGATTGAATGCATGATAAGAAAGGTTAAAATCTATAAAGAACAACTTAGAATGTGATTATCAAGTTTTCATTTTGGTATAAGAAAGTTTTCTAGAAAATTAAGCTTTGAAAATGTACTTAGATCAATAAAACAGTCCATCGGTTGAGCCTACCAGTTGACTGTTCTATCAACTAGTTGATTGGTTCCCCAAATCAGTTGATTGGTTCAGTAGATAAAAACCCATTAACTAAAGCGACGAACTAGTCAATTGATTCATGGAACCAATCGATCGTTCCACTTGAAAACTCTTTGTATTCCATTTCTAAAACTTATTCAAATTCAACTTTTTCTCTAACTCAATTATAGTTCCAAATAAAAATAAAAAAATTATCAAATCTTAATAAACAACATAACTTCTTATTTCACAAACTTCACAAAAATATGGGGTATTACAAAGGCCCTAGGCCTATAATACATGAAGTCTCTTATTCTTGATGATGATTTTATGGCATTTGATTATGTTGTGGGAATGTGTTCTTGGTTTGTTTTTTGAAGGGTTTAAAAAAAGTGAGGAAAATGATTTTTTCTAGCATGCTAGTTGATAGGTTTTACGAACCAATTGACCGATCTGTCCTTTTCAACTTGGTTTTTGGGTTAGGGTAACCAATTAGCTGGTTATGAAAAATCAATCGATTAGTGA
Source organism: Tamarix chinensis (assembly GCA_030549775.1). Classification (NCBI taxonomy): domain Eukaryota; kingdom Viridiplantae; phylum Streptophyta; class Magnoliopsida; order Caryophyllales; family Tamaricaceae; genus Tamarix; species Tamarix chinensis. The sequence continues at coordinate 38,763,713 of CM060177.1, forward strand.
AACCAGTTGATGGGTATGCCATACTAATCAATCAATTCACCTAGCCTAAGCAATTTTTGAATTTGATTTCATATAAAAAATTCTTCCAATAATCTTGAATCTTGGTAATAAAGATCTAAAATGTTTTCTAAATCATATTATTACCATTAATCTAAGTTTTTTCCTGTCCTAAATAGATTTGGGGGACCAAATTCATAAAAAAGGTGGTTGACGACCTCACCACCATTATCTTCTTCTCCCTCAATTCTATCTCTTTAGTTTAGCCCCAAAATGGACAATCTCATGACTCTAACCTCTAAAATTTTTCTAATTTTTTCCCTCTCCTTTCGTCCCTTTTCCCTTCTTGTGTCTCTGATTTTTCAATGGTGCATTGTCTTAGAGTTTCTCAACTATCTCCACTTTAGCTATATAGTAATTTAACTTTGGTTCTTCTGAGATTCACCTTGATATCTCTAAAATTGAGCATAATAGTTAGGGTTTAGAGCTATATAACACATTACTTTCCATTCCTCATCATATCTTTTGCCTTATTATTAAGCCACAACCCTCTTTTTCCTTGCCCTCTATACTACCAAAGCCTTTCTTTCTCCTATCTTCCTTCTCCAATTACTTTATTCTCTCTTCTTTTTCTCTAGTTATTAACTTATGCACCATTTTAATTTTTTTCTAACTCTTTCTTGTTTTACCATTAAGAAATACATGGTTAGATTTCGAAAAAGATTAAGGGATTGAAACCTTCCCTTATTTTTCTCATTTGATAAAGGTTATGTTTTATAATTTTTTCCTAACCTTGTATTTTTTTTATTTTATAATATTTTAAGGAAGTTTACTAAAATTTTAGTCTATTTTATCAAGGTGTGGATAATTTCAGTTAAGGGGTTTTCATTATTTCGTGTGGTTTTGCTAAGTTTCACTTGAGGTAAGATATTCTTACCTTGTGTTGTAGAGTGACTAAGTATATGGGTTGGTGTAGGTTTGGAATTTGGATTCTCATATGGGTGTATGATAATAGTAGTGCTTGTTGTGAGCTATGTCTTAACTTTTGCAATTTTGGGGAAAACGTGAGTTCTGCATGTATATTGGTGATTAATTAGAAATATAACATGATTGAGTGGTTAAGCATGTTTATTCTTAGTTTGAAAATTTTCCAATGATATGGATGTGGTATAGTTGATGTTTGAGACCTAAATTTGTGTATGAAAATTTGGGACCAATCTGCTAGTTCATTTGAACTAATTGACTAGTTACTAAAACGGTTGAATGGTTAAGCTAACCCATCAATTATTTTGTGTTTTATGCTACTTGGTTTGGTCTCAACTTGAACACATCAGTTTTTTTGGCTAAACTAATCAACTAGTCTCTAGAACAATCAGTTGATTAGGTAAACCAATTAACTAGTTTTGGTAAGGGCATTAGGGTTTAGCTATGTCAAACTGTTTGACTGGTTTATAGAATCAATTGATTGGTTTTAGCCAGGATGAATTCGTTGATATTTTCAACCTCTTAAGAATTTAGGAATTGATATTATGTCATGATATTATTCATTGATGATGGAAATCCACTATTTGGCATGGATTTGTTGACTCAATTTATGGATTGAATTGGTCAAGTATTGATGATATCACCATTAAGTACTAGGTTATGATAGATAACTTAGAATAATTATGCGGTCATAGTTAACTTGGTATGCTATGTTAATCTTTTTTGGTATATGGTTTGGTAAATAAAACACTAATAACCTAAAATAGAAGATCATGGAGCACTATATGGGAATAGATTATCCGATTATCGATTAGCTACTAGAGTTTAGTTTACTTTTAGGCATTTATAAAATTTACCTTTGTGATGGATCCTAGTTGATCCTATTGACTTTCTTATTCTTAACACTAATGATCTATTAGGGGGTATTGACACTAAAGAGTCCTCTCACCTAGATGGTTTATTTGGCTCCGGGTGAACTTTATATTTATTGGTGTTTTCTTAGCTTCAGTTGGGCTTATATCCTTCAGTTATTGGTTTGGCTTACGTGGTTATTAAGAGACTATGAGGGATGATCTAGCCTATTGCTCATATAAATAAATGTAAATAACATGTTATATAGTATTGTGATAAGAGTCTTGAGAATCATTAAATGGAATGGACCTTAGAGTTTACCTAATTAGCTCACATCTTTGGTATGCCACTTAACATTATCATATGTTGTTATCCATGATTCCTAAATTTTGTGGTAATTATGATTAACTATGAATTTCCTAATTTTGGTGTGAAGCATGATATATCCATGAGTTCCATGTCTATCATTAAGCATGATGTTATCTACTACCATATGCATGTATAGAGTACCATGTTGAGGATACCATATTTGTTAAGCACGTGAGTTAGTATGGTACCATATAAGCTTGTTAATGTGTGCTATCATGACTTGCATGCCTATTATAACTATAAATGCTTCGCAAAATCCCATGATTAAGTAACTTAACTTATGTAGCATGTAGTGTATTGGCATGCATGTTTAATTGGTCAACTGCTCAATCCCATGAGTAGAGGACTTTGTGCAAGTAATTAAGGATGGCTAGTAGCTGGCCAATTTATATTGGGCATGGAGAAAGTGAGTGTGGAAATTTTGGTAGTTGTCTTTTTGTTGGTATTTGAGAGTCCTTAACTTTTTTGCCTTATTTCAATGAATGCTCTTGGTTTTGTAAACCCTAACTCCTATCATCTTTTATACTATTTGTTTTGTGCACTCTACTTTTGTGTTTAGTTGGTCTGATACTTAACCTTGTATATATTATGGGATGAATGACATGACATCTATACAATTTAGGTGTGACATAATACCCTATTTTTTCTAAGCAGTGTTTCACATTTCTGTTCCACAAACATTTTAAAAATGTGAGTTTTGACTAAGTATTTGATGCAATATAATATTATATTGGTTCATGCAGGTAGTGGAGAAGTTTGAGCATTAATATTTGGAATCTATAAGAAACATCAGAGTCCCGTGTTTATAAACACAGACCTAGTTTTCACCCAGATTATTTTGAGGTGTTTTTTTTAATAAAAAGCCGAGAGTAAGGAAATTAACATGGGGGTCCTATGTTTCCTAAATACAGACTGTGTATTACCTTTATTTCTAAAACACATTATTTTGCCTTGTAGGATTTTTTCTAGTTAAGAGATATAAGATAACCCTAGTCGTCAAGTCATTCGATCCATCATCTTCTTTCTTCTCCATAGAATTCTCCATTGTTAGAAAATAGATTTGGTGTAATTTGTTGAATGACTAATTGAATCATTCTGTAATTGCACAAGAGTACAAATAAAGATATATACTTTTACCTCAATAGTTTCTTTTGTGATTTAATCCTCAATTTTTCATAATCTTGTTAATTCTTATTTGATTTGGATTCATTCACTCCATATAATTCTAAAATAATTTGGTATAAGAGTTGTGGTTGTTGAAGATCTAGAAATCGGGATGGATACAAAATTTGATATTGAGAAGTTAAATCGATCTGTCGATTTTGGATTATGGAAATTGAAGATGTGGGCGATTCTACTTCAAAACGGATTGGAAATCATTCAATTAAGATAGAAATGATGACAGATAAGAGGTTTAAAGAAGTATATTTGAAGGCCTCCTTTGTAATACAATTGTGCTTATCATAAAAGGTATTGTAGAAAGTGGAAAAGCAATAGACAATGATTGCTTTATAGTTGATGCTTGAGTCATTGTATATGACAAAATCAATAGCAAATTGGCCACTCTTGAGGATTCGGCTTTATGGCCTGAAATTAGGTGATGGTCAATCTTTGAAAAGTCATTCAGATGAATTTGACTCTATAGTTATTGATTTGCATAAAATAGATGTTAAATTAGATGATGAATATTTGGCCATTATATTGTTATGTTCTTTGCTTGCAAACTTTAAGCATTTTTGTAAGTTTATTTTATATGGGAATGATGAGTTAGTCCTTGAGGATGTGAAATCTGCCTTACTACAATGGGAGCATATTGATAGTTAGTTAACTAAAATGGTACTTTTAGGGACCCATATAGTGAGGGATCAGTGGCTAGGGAAAGGACTCATGAATAGGGGTTTGTGATCGTAAGAAGTCCAAATATAAGTCAAAGAGTTAGCAGAAGAATGTGAAATGCTATGTGTGTCACAAGAAGGGGAATGTTAGGAAGTATTATCCTAATAGGCAGTCTGGTACTAAGTCTGGTGAGTCATTTAGTACAAAGGATGTTGCTGCAATTACCCATGATGCGAGTGATGGAGATGTTGATAACCATTGATAAACATACACAATAAGAAAAAATATCTTGGGCAACAAAAAAATTTGTTGCCTAAATAAAAATTTTTGTCGCCCAAATTGTGTGCAACAAAAATAATTCATCTCAATTTTGCTTCCTAAGGCTTGTCACCCTTATTATAGGTGACAATATTATACATTTGTTGCCTAAAACACATTTTATGTGACGAAATATCTTCGTTGCCCATAGTGGACTTTTGAGCAATGATACTATTTTGTTACCCTAAAATATCTTTGTACAACGAAATATCTTTGTTGACACATCAGCCTTTGTATGAAGATACTATTTTATTGCCCTTGGGGCTCTCTTTGTGCAACTAAAATTATTCGTTGCCTTAAACTCTATTTGTACACTTCATATTAATAGTTGCCCTGTGAAATTATTTACAACATGTATACTATCATTGACCTTGTATTCAAACCAATAATCATTGACCTTGTAATAATAAAAAATTATCCAAATCAATCCTAGTGTAGTGATATTGACCTTGTAAAAATTTCAGTGACATACGATTTTATAGCTAGCACAAAAGTAGGAAAGTATAACACACCGTAAGATACAATTTGGCGGAATTCATGCTTGATTGGCATCATAATATACAACTAGCCTGAAAACCTCCAACAAAAGGTGGATGATACTATATACATGTATGAATATTCCACTTCATCAAACTTGTTGTACTGCCACAAAAATACTCCAAGTTGATCTACAATTCATGAAAAGAAAATGTTATTGCAAGATTATAAGGAAATATTAAATTATATTAGCCATTACAATTAGTAGCTCAAATGCAATGATATCAACTCTTTATTAAACTAAATATCCCTCTATCTTGATTTTTATGGGGAATGTCTCATTCAAATAGTTCACAAGATTATTTAATATAAAGGAAATATTATCTAAACTCTACGCTTGATGAATATGAAAAAAATAAATGAAAAGGAGAAACATGTAGCAACTTACTTACATGAATGTAAGGTAATTAGGTTGAAATCTAGGGTCACCAAAAAAATCTTTGGATACCAAGTGTACATACCTAATCAATCAAACAAAAAGTTTGCAAAGATAAATATATATCTAAACTCATTAGAAACATTAAAAGGAGGAACATAAACGTGTAGCAACTTATATGGATGTAAGGTACTTAAGTCAAAATCCAGGGTTACTAAAAAAACGGGTTTAGATATCAAGTGTACCTAACCTATAAGAGGAAACCAACAATTAAGATTTTAGAACTTAAACATATGAAATTATTCCACATGAGTAACTAATACAATGATAGGTAAAAAGATGCCCAAGGCAATGGCTAGTAGCTCCTTGACCGACTACTTACAACCCTTAAGGAAATGATTTATGTCCTCATTTGGTCATTGCTCATAAATCAATAATATATTTATGCAAGAAGTCAAATAAATCTGAATTTATGTAAGGAATATACCTTATACCATGGTGGGCTATGAAGATTGTTTTGCTGCTACAAAGGCAGCCATTTTATCTCTTATAGCTACCATTATTTCAGCCTTTAACTCTTCCTTTAACTTTTGTTCTCTTACATGGGCATCTTCAATCAATTTTTGTTCTCTTTCTTTAGCTACTTCCTTCATCTTTTCTATATCAAGTCTTCAATTTTTCTCTCTTTGAGTATGTGCATGTTGAAGCTCCTTAAGTTGTCGACGAAGGTTAACCTTAATTGCATTATCTTTTTTGATCCTTATCAACACGTGCCCAACTCTTAGCCTTGGAAAATAGCTAGAACGATGATCAAATGCTTGTGTATGATGTTCTCTTGCACTGACGTTATAAAATCCATACAATTTGTTTTGCTTAGCATGAAGTTCTATCAACTTTTGGTACTTTGTATAGGCACCATTTTTCCATATACCATCTTTTTTCCTATAATAGGATAGGATAGAGTGAACATTTCAAAAGCCCTTTAAATTTTTATTTTTATATATTAAAGCGCTTTTCCATATCTAACACACCTCTTCGTCTTTTTCCATTATTTAAATTAATGTGGCTCTTGTTGAGGCTCTTCAATTGACTCCTTTACATTTTCTATTACATTTGAAGTCTCCCTTGGTCCTTAATTTTCCTACATATAATGTATCTTTAATTAACAACACAAGATACCAATAAACATAGTAGCAGGTCCTTGATCTACATAATTATTGTGCATACTATCACTTTGGTAATAAAGTTAATTAATTATCAAGAAAAAAATATAGTAATCAACACAACAATTTTATACTTACAAATTTGTGAAGATAACGTGTTATTGACTTTCTTTTACTTCTTAGATTTTCAGTTTGCTTTAATTTATTTTTACAATTCACTTCACTAATATGCTACATGTAAAGAAAACAATAGTTAATAGTTTTGTAACCATTTAGATCTCCTAACCACACATTTATTCATCAAATAAAATAAAATTAACCTTTTGCTAGGAGGGACCCCAAAATTCCATCACCAACCACCTCCAAACATTGGTATCTATCACTGGAGTTCCGTTTTGGATAGCACGTGCGATAAAAAATCCATTAAAATATTTTTCTTTTAGCTTATATTGCCATTGTCTATAAAAAATTTTACATTGCATAGACAATGCTTTGTCGACATAACCACCCTTCAGAAGTCTCAACTTTGCCTAAACCATATATAAATGTTAAATCAATCAATTACACATGAAGAAAATAACTCATGTAGATGTTACTCATAAATGAAATATTATAATTAATTTTACCTTCATCTTATTGAAGATCCTTTCTTTCTTAGTGGGATTCATATGATTCCAATTTCTACATATAAAAAAAGATATTTTTTAATGAAGTTTTGCGAAAAATAGAAAATCGGTAAATAATGATGGAATAATAAAAATTAGTCTTATAGTGAATCAAGTGGACAATAATTTTTTTTTCCTCATTCCTAACTCAGTGATGAACTAATTTGCATTATTACCAACAATTCTATTCATTTCTTTGGTGATACTGGCATATGGTTTTGCAGTGTGCTCATTCAATTGTGAATTCATATACTTTTTCCTATGAGTGGAACCTCATTTTATCCCTATGTACATTGCATAAGTATGTTGATTTAACAAAATATATGTTATTGCCACAAGTGGGATTCATATGTATGTATGTATGTATGTATATAAAGTGATTACATAATTCATTCAAAACTGTCCTCTCGGATTGCTGCAACCGACGTTGTTGCCTCTATGTCAATTGGTTGCCTAGCTGTCAATTGATTGCCTAAGATCTGAGGTTGTAGATCATGACTATCTAGAGTCTCTTGATTTAAATGCTCTAAAACATTAAGAGATTGAAGATGGTACAAACCAAAATGACCTAATTTGGGTAATAATCTTCTCTATCTACTATATTTTTGGGTAAAGAACTCAACATAGAGGAATAATATTCTTCAACCCACAGATGGAGAATACAAAAGAGAAATCAAAATTTAAAAAAAAATGTAAACATAGAGGCAAGCCTAAAGCATTTGTAACGGAGAGAGGCTTAATGGAGAGTTGTGTAATGGAGAACAAAGTGAAGAGCGATAATGACCTAGAGCATCAGAAACAATGAATTTATAAAAGAGGTGTGGGTTTGAAGTTTTTTTTAGCACAAATCTAATGACTTATGGGCAAAAAAATTAATTTTGTGGCCCAAATCATGTTTGAAAAAAAAAAAGAATTTCTTAGCATTAAAACTAGTATGTCAATATTTCAATGAAAGGAAATGGCAATGAAGATAAAATTTCGTTGCCCGAAACTCAACGTTGGACAACGAAATGAAAATGCCTTCGCTCAAAATTACTGAAGTGCAACAAAAAAAATATCACCTAAACTAATCTTTGGGCAACGAAATCAATATGTCATTGTCCTAAATTACTATAGTGCAACCAAATATTTTTGTTGTCTTAAACTAAACTTTGGAAAATGGAATAATTTTTTTTACTCTTTTAATAGATTAATCATCATCCAATATTATTTTCTGTGTTGTGATAACAAGATCCTTGATAGATGGATCTTGAATTATGAGTGTTATTTCCATATATGTTCTAATAAGAGTTGGTTTCAAACATTTGAGGAGACTTAAGGTGGAGTTATCTTGATGGGCAATGATATTACTTGCAAAGATGTTGTTATTATGAAGATGAAGGTTAGGATGAATAATGGTGTGGTCAGGATACTGTTCAATGTGAGACATGTCCCTGAGATGACAAAGAACCTCATCTCTTTGAGATCCTCGGATTGTAATGGGTACTTATGTGTTATTGAGGATGGTACCCTGAGAGTTACAAAAGAGGCTATGGTAGCGATGAAGGGGAAGCGGATTGGGACACTGTATGAGTTGGTAAGTTCCACTTTTGTGGGGAAAAATACTCTAACATCGTTGAGGTTGTCAGACTCAAATGTTATGAGACTTTGGCATATAAGACTGGGACACATGAGTATTAAGAGTCTGACTGAGCTCTCTAAGATGAGGTTGTTGGATGGATAGAGTGCAGGTACTATGGAATTCTGTGTGTACTATGTGTTTGGAAAGTAGAACAGGGTTAGCTTTTCAATAAATAAACATAGTAAAAGGGGGCATCTTGAGTATATCGATTCATATTTGTTAGGTCCGGTGAGAGTGGTCTCCAAAGGTGGTTCATGATACTTGTCCATATTTATTGATGACTTCTATAGAAATGTATGTGCTTATTTCTTAAAGAATAAGAATAATTTGTTTGGTGTTTTCAAATGCTAGAAGACCGTGCTAGAGAAGCAGAGTGGGAAGAAAAGTCGGTGTCTCAGAATAGATAATGGTTTTAAGTTTATTGAGTAGAGTTTCACTAATTTCTGCCAAGACCATGGGATAACAACATATAACACCTATGTTGGGTGACCACAATATAATGTGGTTGCTGAACAGAACCATATTGGAGAAGGCTCGATGTATGTTATCAAAGGGAGGGCTAGGCATAGAGTTTTGGGTTGAGGCAGTTCACATGGTAGCATACTTGGTAAACCGGTCATCAAATCAGCCCATAGAGTTGACGTCACTTGAGAATTTGTGGTTTAGTAAGCCAGCTAATTACTCTTATTTGCATGTCTTTAGTTGCCCTGCTTATGTGTAATTCCCCAAGATCTTATAAAATTTTAATTTTGATTTAACAAACATGTTGACCTAACCTAATTCCTAATATCCGGATTTATTTTATTTTATTTTATTTTAACCTAACCCCAACTTTGAAAAATTTATAGATAAAATTTTTATATTTACATACCCAAAAAGAATTAATCCTTTTTTTTCTATCCCTTTTCTCTTTTTTTTTCTTTTTCTCCTTCTTCTCTAGTATGTTAACTTCCCCACCTTCCTTTCTCCTTTCATCTTCTGTCCCAAATAGGGACTTACCGTCCCCCTACATATACCCCCTAACCCCTCTCAGCCATGCAAACCTCACCATGTACGCCCAACCGCCAGTCGCCCTACCATATTACCCTACGCCACTGTACCTCCCTACATCCCTACAACCCTACGCCTTTGCACCCTACTCCCCTGCCACTTTTTCCTACCTTCCATGCACTCCGAAACCTCCCTACATTCCTCCCTTGTTATCTTCCATCTCTCGAGGCCCCCATGTCTATTTATACCTCACTGGCCACCCTCATTTCTTCCCCTCCTTTCTTTCTTTCCCTCGTTGATGAGCCAGCCAAGTCCCTACCCCCTCTTCCTCTGTTTCCTCTCTTCCTCCTTCTCTATTTCAAATCTTTAATGTTGCCACCATCTCAGCTCGCCAACCTACCCTTGCCAAATGCCATCACCATAGCTGAACCCCTACCACCTCCCTTCCTAGTGGCATAACACCAACCCCCTCCCTGTAGTGGCCTTTTTCCCTCTCCCTTCCCTACACCTCCAGCCAAGGTTGGCCACACCAATGCCACTAGCCCTCTTTTCTCCTTCCTCGCTACCACCATTCTAGTAGCACCCCCATAAGCGGGCACCTTAGCCTATCATTACCACCACACTGAGCCCTCTCTTATCCCTCCTTATTTCCCTAATTTGAGCACCCATTTTCCTACACCACCTCCATCCACCAACACCACCACCACTACTTGTCACCGACTCCAATCAGTCCCAACACCACCATCACCTCAACCCTTAAAACGTCGTCACTACCGCCACTATGACCACTGCCATCTATCACCCTATCCAAGATTTCCTACTTTGGTTACCTCTATTTCCTTCCTTCTCCTTTGCCTTATTCTTCTTTTAGGTTGAAATCTTTAAAAAGTTTAAAATTTTTATATTCTTATTTTTAGGTTAAGGGTGCTATATGAAATATTTGGAGTAAAAATGGAAGGTTTATGGCTTATAAAGGAGGGAAGAGGCTTTGAGTGTAAATAGTAAAATCTAGGGATGGAGTCATGATCATATGTACAAAAAGTTAAAGATTGGCACTAATAATTGAATATAAGGTTAATGTTGGCGTCTTAGGTATGCATACAATATTAGGGAGTCATACAAGCTCTAGGGAAGGAGTTATGACTAAAATGTGAAATTAAGATTTTTTAGGAGACCAAATAGTAACCTTAGAGGTAGGTTATTATCGCATGTGTAAGGCACAAGACTTAGACAATGATTTATGACTAAGTGGTTCATAACAACATTCTAATATTGGGTATGGAATTTAGAGCCTAAATGAGTACTAAAGAAGGGATTATGCTAGATTTGTGAAATTTAGATTTCGTAGGAAACCCGAATAGTAATCCTAGGAGTAGGTTATTATCACATGTATAAGACATAGGAGTTAGAATATGATTTTTGAGTAAGTAATTCATAACAACATTATAAGATTGGGTATGGAATTTGGGGACTAAATGAGTACTAGAGAAGGGATTATGCTAGGTTTGTGAAATTAGGATTTTGTAGGCGTCTTAAATAGTAATCCTAGGAGTAGGTTATTATCACATGTATAAGATATGGGAGTTAGGCTATGAATTTTGATTAAGTGGTCCATAATAACACGCTAAGTTTGGGTATGGAATTTGGGGATTAAAAGAGTATTAGAGATAGGATTATGATACGTTTGTGATATTAAGGTTTCTAAGGTAAACAAAGCATGTTCTAGGATATTTGTAGGGATGGATGCCTTGCATGAGTATGTGTATGTGATTGTGTGATGACCTTGAAATGAATAAAGTAGGAACAATATATTAATCATTTATAGTAAAAGATCATATGAGTTAGGATCGGTTGTACCTGTTTGTTCCACCTGACGAGAATAGTGGCCAAGAGCTTAATACCCTAGGGAAGTATATTTATTGAAATTGGTCCAACGGTTAAGAATTGTGGTCAGGAGCATTTTGTCCTAGGGTTGTATTTATGTTACCATTCCACCGGTTAAGAATAGTAGGATCCCTAAACTCAAATTAAATAAATCATTTGAATTATCATAACCATTGATAAGATATTAATCACTTAAAGTAAAATACCATGTGAGTTAAAACTAGTTATACCCGTCCATTCTGGATGATAATAGTGGATAGAAGCATTTTTCCCTAAAGTTATATTTACATTACCATTCCACTAGTTGAGAATATTGGGGTCCCTTAACTCAACATGAATAAAAGTATGAGTATTGATCATAATGCTATTACTTTATGATTTGGAAAGGAATAAATAAATTGGTATCAATGATATTATCCTACATACACATTATCTTTTGTTGTGATATTAAGAACTTGTGTGACCTTTCTTGACTATATTGTTACCTTATTCAATACGTAGCGTAGTGATCATCCTTTTCACGAGTGCTTCTCATTTTCATGAGCAGATAACCCTTTTGAGCTTATGTAGGTCAATGAAGACCCACTAGATGATTATGTTGTTATGATGCTCTGATAGGGGCGTAGTCATCATATCTCATGTATTGGGTTTGAGAATTTGAGAGTTATGTTATTCGGTTATTATTTTTAAACTAGGTTCCCCTTTTTTTTATCATTTCCTCTTAGGACATTTACTTTATGTGTTTAGATTATGTTTTCAAAGTTAGTCTCCAAAACTCTTACTTATATTTATGAAGTATCCTTGCTCTATATTTATTATCTCTTACATTCTAAATTAATTTTCCCTTGTAATTGATGTGAGAATGGTACGTAATCCAGACTTATGTTAATTATAGTGGTAAGACCTAATCATGTTTGATTTACATTTTTGTTTAAACAAAATTATTTATTTATAAATTTTAAGGTGTTACATTATACTTATGTGAATGATGGTTAACTTTATCCTAGAGCCAAGAAGTGATCTTTCTTAGATTTACGTCCAGATTGAAGGGGTATATGTTATATGACCCAACTACATCCAAGTTCTTAACTAGTAGGGATGTTACCTTCAATGAGTCTGTGTTCCTCCCAAAGACTAAGTTTTGTGATGGTGTATCTAAGGAGGTAGAGTAGGATAGTGCTTTAGACCAGGTGGAGGTTGATATTGACTTGGATGGTAGAGACCCTTTTAATAGACCCACTATTTCTAAAGTGGGTGGATCCAAGCGGAAGATGGAGCTAAAGGGTGTTGATCCAGGTAAATAATGGAGGATTGTTAAGCCTACAGTCAGGTACAGTTTGAAGAATAGGTTAGTTATGCTTTATCTTGTGCGGAGACTATTGTCGATGTGCATGAGCCAACACCATTTTCAAATGCTATTGAGTGCACTAATTCTCATGAGTGGTGTGTTGCTATGGAGGAAGAGATGGATTCCTTATTGAAGAATCATACATGAAAACTTGTGAAGGCACCTAGAAAGAAAAATATTGTTGATTAACAAGTGGGTGTACAAGTTTAAACACGGATCTCCATAGGTTGAGAGACCATGGCACAAGGCTCGTTTAGTTGCACATGGATTCAATCAAATTCCAGGCGTGGACTATAATGAGGTATTTTCTCCTATGGTTAGACATACTTCTATTTGTACCTTGCTTGTACTTGTGGCTATGCATGATTTTGAGTTGGAGTAGTTGGATGTTAAAACTGCATTTTTTCATGGTGAGCTTGAGGAGGAGACTTACATGCCACAAGATGATGGGTTTACTAATGAGGGGATATGTGATCATGTGTGCCAATTAAAGAGGTCACTGTATGGTTTAAAGCAGTTGCCTAGATAATGGTATAAACAATTTGATTAGTTTATGCTTGAGCATGGTTTCTCTAGGAGTGAGTATGATGGATGTGTGTGCTTGAAGGAGATAGAGGGTAGGTCTTTTGTGTATCATTTGCTATATGTTGATGATATGCTTGTTTTAGCAAAAGATATATATGATGTTGATAAGGTGAAGGCAATGTTTAAGAGTGAGTTTGAAATAAAGGATCTTGGAGCTACGAAGAGGATCCTAAGCATAGGGATCGTTAGAAACCGTGAGCAGAAGCTTTTATACTTCTCATAAGAGTCCTATGTGAACAAGGTGCTGAAGATGTTTCATATGATGGATGCTAAGATGGTGAGCACTCCATTAGCTTCTCACTTTTGATTGTCTGCTTTGGATTATCCCAAATCCAAAGATGAAGAGGAGTTCATGGCTATTGTTTCATATTTGAATGTTGTTAGTTGTATTATGTACGCTATGGTATGTACCTAGCCTAATATTTCTCAAGCTATTAGTGTTGTGAGTTGATATATGAAAAATCTAGGTAAGGCTCATTAGAAAGTAGTGAACTGGATCTTTAGGTACTTGAAGGGAAATGCATCATCTTGTATTAAGTATGTGAGATCAGGTGATTCACTGTGAAATGTCCCGAAAATTCTAATTTTATTATTTATTATTAAATAATATTTTATTTTGAAAATTAATTAAATAATTCACTTTTATTAAATAAAAGGAAATTAATTAGGGCAAATCAAGAAGAAATTTATAAGTGTTTTAAATAGGAGGAATTTTGGTATTTTAAGCTAATTAAGGATTTTATTTTGGAAATTAAATAAATAAATTATTTTATTTAAAGTAAGAAGGATAAAATAGTTTCAAATTAATATAAAATTTATAAATAATTTAATTGGAGAAAATTTGAGTGTTTTGTTAATTTAAAATGGAGTTTAAGAAAATTCTTTCAAAAATCCGTAAATTAACCTAAAAAGAGAATTTAATTATTATTTTAATATTTATATTTTATTAAACATCCCAAATTACCCAAATTATACTAAGTAAGCCAACCACCATTTTCCCTTCTTTTTCCTTTTTCTTTTTCTCCTTTTCCCCCTCTTTTTCCTTTTCTTTCCTTTCATTCTCTTCTTTTTTTTCTTCCCCCCTGACCTGGGCCGGCCGCTGGCCCAACTCACCCTCTCCCCTGCGCGGCCCAGCTCCCGCACCTCTCCTCTCCCCCTCTCCTAGCCGGTTTGGCCTTTCTTTTCCTTCTTTTTCTTTTCTCCTGGACCGCCGGTCCACTGCTGCACTTCGTCTTCAATCTTCGCACACCTGCAACCGAGATTTTCGCCGGAAAAAGCCTGCAACGCCCACGCCACTGCACCGGCCATTCCTCCCCTCTCCTCCCCATTGACTCCCCTAAAATTTCAACGAAACCATTCCTCCCTTCTCCCGTACACAATCCCTCTCTCTCCCCGACAACGCACGGTTTGCACACGCAGACCTACGTCGGCCACTCTCGCCGGACAATAGCCATAACCCTACCCCCTTACTCTCCCGTGCATCCTTGTCGTTTTCCCTTCCCGATTGGCCTATAAAGAGCCTCAAAGGCTGCCTTAATCGGGTTTGGAATTTGGAGCCTAGAAAAACCAAACCGTGCACCGCCCTTCTTCAGCCAGCCATTCCTCCGCTGTTGGCCGCCCTTGCCACCTATTCCAACCACCAAAATTCTCCCTGCACCGCCCTCTACACAACCCAACCACCAGCCTTCCTTGCCTTGCCCTGTATGAGCCGCCCCGGCCGTGCCAAATTGCCTCCCGAACAGCCCCATTCGACCCCCGCGCCACCTTCGCACCGTCGGTTGCTGCCTATACCGCCGCCTGCAGTGCCGCCCCTACCCCCCAAAACAACCAGGGGGTCCTGCCCTACCACCCTACACCTCCATTTTCCCCCACTTCCCTCTCCCCTAGCCTCCACATCCACCTCTCCCATTTCTTCCTTCCTCCACCACCACTGCCGCCGCCACCGCTACCCAGCCAGGTTGCCCCCAACTCCTTGAACCCTAAACCCTGAATAATAAAAGTGTTAATGATTTTTAATATTATTAACTATTATTATTAGTGTTATTATGATTATTATTAACATTATTATTATTATTATTACTATTATTATAATTACTGTTATTACTACCACTATTATTACTATTAGGTGCTAACATTTACCCCCTAAGAACTTCTAATTAATGGTATTAATTAATACTAAAACCTTGTTGTGTTATTATTATTATTACTATTACCATTACTAATATTACTACTACTACTACTACTAATATTATTATTATTATCATGTTTATTACTTTAACTATGACTAACATCGTTATTATCTCTATTATTATTATTATTTTAGTATTCTTACTATTATTAGTATAATTAATATTATTATTATTATTATTATTATCGTTATTATTATTATTATTATCATGGTTATGGGGTTATTGTTATTATTATTATTATTATTGTTCTTACTCTTAATATTATCATCATCATTATTATGATTATTATGATTATTATGATTATTATTATTATTATTATTATTATCGTTATATTTACTATATTTATTACTTTAACTATTATTACCTTTGTTATTACCCTTAACATTATTATTCAATATTATTATTTTTAGTATTCTTATTATGATTAGTATTGCCACTATTATTATTATTATTATTATTATTATTATTATTGTTGTTGTTATTATTGTTATTATTATTACTATCATTATCACTATCATTACTATTATTATTATTATTATTATTATTATTATTATTATTGTTAGTATTAGTATTAGTATTATTATGTTTATTATTCTAACTGTTATTATCATTGTTATTATCTCTATTATTATTATTTTTAGTATTCTTATTGCTATTTGCATTATTATTATTGTTATCATCATCATCATCATCATCATCATCATCATCATCATCATCATCATCATCATCATCATCATCATCATTATTATTATTATTATTATCATCATGATTATGGTTGATGTTATTATTATTATTATTATTATTATTATTATTATTATCATTATTATTATTATTACTGATATTACTGCGATTTCAATTATTATTATCATCATTATTATCATTATAACCATTAATATTATTATTATTATTATTATTATTATTAGTATTCTTATTATTATTATTAGTATCATTAATAATATTGTTATTAGTAATATTGAAACCCTTACTTTAATACAATGGATCTTATTAAGACTTACTTTGACTAGTGGTGATTCGTTTAACTATCTTGGGAATAATAATAACCTTACCTTTTATCTATAAACTACTATTATTAATATCAGCCTTAGTATTAGGCCATGATAGGGGTAAGATAGGAAAATTTTGGTAATTCCGATAGAGGGAGATTAATCCTTAGTATTTCTCTCTTATAGGTGAACAGGGTCAAAACCCCCAGGAGGCGTAGGAGCGTGCTCCAAGCCCAACACCGATTTAGATAAGGACGTAACTAAGGCCGCCTGTATGTTACGTGTTTTACTTGTCTTGGATACCTTGTACGGTTTATATGCTGTATTCTATATGTTATCTGTTTTATTGTGTAGCGCAGCGTGGAACTGAGGTATGTTCTCGTGCTCTTGTCTGGTATGTGCTAATATGGATATGCTGCAAATATGATGTGATGTGATGTGACCTTTAGGACATGCAGCTAAGTTATTTGATGAGGTATTGTGGAATGGGGGCTTGAAAGAGAAAAATGAGAAAATAAGATAACCAAGGGGAATTAAGTTGGCTAACGTAGGTAAGGATGACCTAGGTAATCTGTGATCCGTGAATGGACGAGAAAAAAGGGGAATTAAATAAAATGGAAGAGTGGGAGAAACTAAGGTTACATGGGAGAAATAGGGTTTGCATGGAAATAATAGGGTTTGGTATGGTGGAGATCAAGGGGTTTGCATGGGGAGGTTAAGGTCCGCATGGGGGTGAAACTTACGTTTGGAAAGTTACTTTGGGACGTGGGGAAGGTAATGGAAGGTCTGTTTGGGAGTCTGGAGGCTCAAGATGAAAAATAGTACGTAGGATAATATAAGGGTACCTAGGAACCGACTAGGGTTTGGGGAGGAAACCCTCATTTGAGAAGGAGGGAAAATAAAAAGAAAATAATAAAAATAAACGAGGAGGAGCGAGGTATGAGGGGAGAGTTGAGTATGAGGATCATGATATGTGGGGTGTTATAATAGTGTGGGTTGTGGGAGGCAGAGAAGGAAGGGCCACATAGGCCCAGACTAGGGTTTCTAGTGAAAACCCTAGGGTAAGGTGGTGAGTGGACCTTGGGGTATAAGGTGGTGGGCCCTGACCCACACACTTAGAAGTTGGGTTTTCGGTGTGAGAAAATGGGAAGGGAAGGATGTTGATGCGAGTTAGGAGGTGCAAAAGTCTCAAGATATGGGACAACCCCTCCTGGGAGGATAAGGGCGGATATAGTTAGTCATGCATGTCAAGGGTGAAAATCTTTTGAATAAGATATGTTAAGACACAAATCACTTACAGAGGAAGATGTTGAGCCGGACCCAGACCGGTCCACCGGCAAATAATAGTGGCTAGGGCCGGGGTGCCCTACATGACCGGTCCACCAGCAAATAATAGTGGCAGGGCATGTGCCCTCGTAACCATTCCACCGGCTATAATAGTGGGGGATTCCATGCTCAACAAACCAATCATAATAATGATAAGACATGGGAAAGATACAAATATTTATAGTGGAGCACCTTGTGAGTTGGGGCCATACCGGTCCACCGGCAAATAATAGTGGCAGGGTATGTTATCCTCGTGACCGGTCCACCGACTAAAATAGTGGCAGGGCATGGCCCTCGTGACCGTTCCACTGGCTGTAATAGTGGGGTTCCCGCACTCACATGGATTGATAAAGACTATGATGTGAATCAATTATATTTATCAAAAATCTAATGAAAAAGTTATCTGGTTCATAGCTGGTATTGTTTATCTGTGTTATTGTATGCTATATACGTAATTATACCATGTCTGCTATGTCATGTATCTCTGTGTATGTTGGCCTTAGTGCATCTGTTACCTTACTCAATACGTAGCGTAATGATCACCCGTTTCATGGGTGCTGCTCATTCCCACGAGCAGAAGACCCGTCTCAGTTTGTGCAGGTATGGGGCGATGCTTACGATGCTTACGAGGCATCGGGCAAGGCTGAGAGTTGAGCTTGGACCTAGCTTGGGGGTCGAGAGCGATGTGGCCAGAGTTCATCCTTCGTTTTATTTCCCTGTATTATCATATTTCATTTTATTCCGCTGTATTACGTCCTCTAACATTTGGTACCTTATAACTGTACTTTTGGATTGTAACTTTCGATTTTCGCACTCTGATTCTGTATGAATTGTGTTTGCTAATGACCAGTGTTTTATTAACGATTTGTACTTGACGATCAATCTTGTTTAGCCTTAGCACTTAGTATCGGGTCGGTAGGAGTGAACTGATCTGGTACTAAGTATGGCGGTAATGCCCCCGAATTTATAGTTTTATTTGTTCGTTTTCGCTAAACTCTTTTAAATTAAACGAAATTTTTCAGTAGTAAATTTGGGGGTGTTACACACTGGTCGGGTTCATGGACTTTGGTTATGGTGGAGACCTTAATAAAAGGAGATCCACTAGTGGATATGTTTTTATGTCTTAGTGGTTGGACTATTAGCTAGAGGTCTTCTTGCAGGAGGTACTATTGCTTGCTGCAAGCAAATTTGTGTCGGAGAAAGTGGGTACTTTGGATAATTCGGATAATATGCTAATGAAGCCACTAACTAAAATACCACAAAAAATTAATCTAAGAAATTATGTTAAAATAGGAATTTATTAGAAAATTAATTAATTAAATTATTTTTATTAGAATAAGGGGAATTTTAAGGTAAATCAAGAGGAAAATAATAAAGAATTTAATTAGGAAAAATTAGAGTGTTTTGCTAATTAAAATGGAATTTAGGAAAAATTATCTAAAATATCCTAAATTAATATAAAAAGGGAATTTAATTATTATATTACTAAATATTATTATTTTAAATATTCAAAAATACCAAAATATTTTAAAAACCCAACCAACCTATTTTTTCTTTTTTCTTTTTTCTTTTTTCCCTTTCTTTTTTCTTTTCTTTCCTTTTCTCCTTTCTCCTTTTTCTTTTTTCCCCTTCTTCCCATGGATTGGGCTAGCCCTTCCCCCGCGACCCAACCCCTTCCCCTCTTCCTTCGGCACAACCCAACCCGCACCCTCCTATCTTTTTTTTCTCCTCGCCTACCTAGCTGCTCGATCCTCCTTTTTTTTCTTTCTTTTCTTTTTCCACCAGACCGCCCCGCCTGCTGCTTCATCATCTTCCTCCCGCTCCTTTCCCACACCTGCAAATCGAGACTTGCACTACCCTGTATGCCGGCCAGCTAGCCAACGTACTGCCAGCCTGCACCACTCCTCTCTCTTCTCATCCTTTTCCTTTCCTTTTTCGACACAACCCGCCCTGTACCCCTCTCACGCGTGCCTTTTTTCCTTTCCTTTTTCTTCTCCCTAACCCAACCAAACTTGCAAAATCACAGGCTTGTACCTGCTTGTCACCGCCGGCCGGTGAGTCTTCCATACCTTCCCCTTGTCCTCTTCCCTCTTTGTCTTATCCTCCTACCATTGGCCTATAAATACCTCCTACCCAACCTCAATCGGCCTTCTTTTCCTGCCTAGAAAAAGTCATCTCCCTTGCGCCATCGCCACTTTAGACGCCGCTGCCACCGCCTTTGCCCAACGCCTCCGCCTAAAACACTCACCAAACTCCTCCTTGCATCACCCTCCAAAGAACTACACCACTTACCACCCATAATTCCCCTGCACGAGCCACCTCAACTGTGCAAAGTTGGCTGCTTAATCTGCCACTTTACACCCATCGCCACCTTTCTCGCCACCGTATGCCACCATCCCCGCCGCAACCACCACTTCTCCTGACTCCTAAAACACTCATCAAAGCCTCCTTTACAGTCCCTTCTCTTTGCCTCCCTCCTTCTCCACCACCTTCGGCCATCACAACAACCATCATCTGCGCCACCCCTTTTTCTACACCACCACCACCATTCAAACCTTCTCCATACAGAGGATCCACCACCACCACAACCACTCTCTCACTTCCCTTCTTCTATCCTATAAATCCACCTCTCCAACTCTACTTCCTCCTCCGCCACTGCTGTCCGGTGCCACCTAGTCACCACCACCACTAGGTTATGCCCTAACCTCCTAACCTTTAAACATAATTAATGTAATTGTTATTTATTTTATTAGTGTTAATATCATTATTATTATTATCATTTTATTATTAATATTATTATCATTGCTATTGTTATTATTATTATTATTATTATTGCTAGTAGTATTATGATTCTAGTATTATTATTATTATTATGATTATTATTATTATTATTATTATTCGAACCATTATTATTATTATTATGATCATCATCATCATCATTATTATTATTATTATTAACTTGGGCACTATTATTACTAATGTGATTATTAATATAATTATTTGAAACCCTATTATTATTATTACTAAGATTCAAAGTACTGCTACTACTACTACTACTAGTAGCTACTACTACTACTACTACTACTACTACTACTACTACTACTACTACTACTACTACTATTACTATTACTATTATTATTATTATTATTATTATCATTATTATTATCACTATTATTATTATTAACTTTGGCCCTAATATTACTAATGTTATTATTATTATGGTTATTCGAACTTTTATTATTATTTTATTATTATTATTATTATTAAGATTCAAACTATTATTATTTTTATTTTTATTATTACATATATCATCATCATCATCATCATCATCATCATCATCATCATCATCATCATCATCATCATCATCATCATTATTATTATTATTATTATTATTATTATCATCCTTATTATCATTATTGTCACTATTTTAGCATTACTAATACTATTATTATTATTATTATTATTATTATTATTATTATTTGGGTTATTATTATTATTATTATGACTATTATCATTATTGTTGTTGTTGTTGTTGTTAATATTAAAGCTATTATCTTTAGTGATATGAATATTGCTAATAATACTTTAACATGGACCAATATAACTACCAAGACCTATTTTGACTAATAATAATATGATTAGCTACTTTAAGAATAATACCCTTATTTTTACTTATAAAACTACTACTATTATTATTAACCCTAATACTAGGTTATGATAAGGGTAAAGTAGGAAATAATGATAATATTGGCTTTAGGGAAGTTAACCCTTAGTATTTCCCTCTTATAAGTGAACCAAGTTAAAACCCTAAAGAGGTGTAGGAGCGTGCTCCAAGCCCGGTGTCATTTTAAGTAAGGATATGGTTAAGGACTAATGTGTGTGAAAAATGTGTTATGTGTGTTGATTTGATGTGTGTGCCTTATATATTATGTATCTTGATCTTGTAGCACAGCTTGCTAAGCATGGAGCTCATGTAAGTTGCATGTGTTTATGATATGTGTAACGTGGTATTATTACTTATACTTGGATTGTGCTTATGTAATATTGCACCTCATGACATACGTGATAGGAAGCTCTAAATAGTGTGATGTGGTTGTGAGAGAATGGAAAAGAGTGAGGTAAGTGAGTTGACTAATAGGATGGTAAAGATGTCCTAAATATCTTATAACCTATGGGTGGACAAAAGGAGGAATAATGGGAATAAAATAAGGGAATGAACCAAAACATGCATGGGGAGTTTAGGGTTTGCATGGAATGGTTAGCCTTTGCATGGGTATGACTTTTACGATGAAAAAGTTGACGAGAGGGTTAAGTAAGGTAAGGGAAGACTTGTTAGGGTGATTGGAGTCCATATGTGAAAAATAGTACGTGGGTTGGTGTAAGGATGCATGGGAGACTTGACTAGGGTTTTGGGAGGAAACCTTAAGTGAGAGAAGTGTGCAAGGAAGGGAAAACTAATGGAAATGGTTAGAATGGGAAATAAAAGATGAGAGGGGTGTCGCATGGAGGAAAAGTGAGCCAAGTGAGAAAAGGGTGTTTGGGTGTAGAGGGGTGACATAAAAGAAAGGAGAAGTATTAGGGTTTCGGGGAGCGAACTAAGGTTTTTATGATCACGTGCAGGATTTGAATAGTGAGGTTGTGATGTTGGGTGTGTTTTGAGGGAAGTGATGGTTTCGGTAAAAAAGAAGACTTTTGGGTTCTCATAGTCAGTGGAAAAAGATGGGAAAGAATTCTTTCGGTTATAGGTTGTGTTGGATATGTGTCATGTGGAAGAGGGGATGATAAGTAAGAGAGATGAAAACATAACATCTTTTGAGGAAAGAGAGGTGTCAAGATTTTGGGATGGCCAACTAGGGTTTTATGGCCACATGTGCAAAATGGGAAGTAAAGTGGGGGTGCTCGGGGATGAATCAAGTGAGGTAAGGAATTGGGGGAAAAGGAGCTTGAGTTGTGTAGGATAGAGGAAGGTTGGGCCATATAGGCCAAATTAGGGTTTTCCGGAGGAAAACTCTAGAGATTGATATCGAGTTGATTCAAAAATACGGAAAGTGGGCCTTGGAGTTGAGTATTCATGGTAATGAGGAAAGAGTGGGAAGGAATGTCTGGATGTACTAGAGGGTGTAGAAGTCCCAAGATATGGGATAGGGTGTAGAAGTCCCAAGAGGAAAAAAAGTATACTATTTTTCTAAGCCATGAATTTGTCTCATCGTTTTTTTTCTAGTAAAGTTTTTAATGAGCCAGTATTTCAAAGATGTAAGGGAAAGTGTTGTTATAAGAAGATGTACATCTTTTTTAATGATAGATTTTCTCCTCCAAATTTTGTATTCCTTAATTCGATCTTATAATAGATTTAATAAGTATGAATACTATGTATATTGAATATGGTGAATTGTATATGTAAAAGAACTCATACATATGAATAAATAAAAATCTATCTGATGCAAGAGCATCTCAATCTTACTCTTCCAATAATAAAGAACAACAATTAACATACTTAGAGATGGTACCAATAGCTCTTAAAGATCTTAATGATCCTAATGCTTTGTTAAGTAACTCTTGCATATATTATATATGTCAGCAAGATCAATACATAAAGATATTTGAAGTACAAGACAATGGCATTACAAGAATTACAAAGTTATATGGAAGACAAGGCTACACGATACAAAACTTAATCACATGTGATTATTCAATGTATTACATATTTAGAGTTTTGTGTAACTTTATTATTTTATTTTATACTTTGTAATATTTGTAATTTGTCATTGTAATTACTATATATATAATATAAATGTGCATGTAGTTAGCATTTGTTAATTAGGCTAGTTATATGGGTTTAATTAATGAGGGGTAAACTAAGGTGTGTATGTGTGTGTGTGTGAATATAGTGTATTGTATATTGAGAGAACAATTATGAATTAATAAAAGAAATTGACATTTAGAGAGCATTTTGAGCCTCTTTTTCTTATCTTCTTCTTCTTGGAGCATGAGTTTCTTGAGGAGTTGTAGATTATTCTCTAGAGAAATACAAGATTTTTTTACTGAAGGGACTTGATCTTGGATTAGATCAATGCCAAACTATTAAAGCTATCGAGATCAACAGATACAAGTCGAAACATACATTTATTTTGGAAAGCATTTTGCAACTTATGATAACCAAATAAATGTCCTGCGTTGTAAAAAATTATTCATCCATGATCATCCACATCGCTCTGTCCATTGTCCATTCTTCTTCTTGTCTTATCTTATTATCTATATTTGAGTTTTTTAGTATTACAACGAACATGTTATTTTTTTGTATAAAATAGTAAGTTGTAAGTTGTATAAATAGTTTATTAGTGATGATTATATTTTTTAAATACTAATTTAGTGGGTATAAATAATGAAGGTAGTATATTAAAAGTTGTATACTATTGTTAAAAAAAACAGAAATCATATGAATAACCAATGTAATGATATAATTAATTTTTGTTATTGATAATTAGAAAGATCAGAGGGACCATTGTCGTTGCTCTTAGATTTGGTGTGATGGTCCCAAAATGAAAACGACTCAGTATTATATACAGCTCTAGCCAATCATCACTGCGCGCGTTAAAAATAAAGAAAAAAAAATCGCTATTCCCTTTGTTTGTATATTTGTATATTGAACTCCGATCTACTGCCTTCGTTTTTCAGCTTCCCAGCCTTCCTTTCTCCAACTATTAGAGAGACAGCGAGCCGGTACCCGTACCCCATTGCTTCCCACTGCTCATTTAGGATTGATAGAGAACTGCTGCAGCATAACAAAGTGAGAGACAGAGGAGAGAGGGCGAGAGAGAAACGATGTCTTCACTCGACACATTTAGCCACGATGGCGAAGCGGTGGAGAGATCATCGGATCGTCCATTCGACGAGAACTGCATGGACTACACATCCTTCGACGCCGGGAATGTCGATGTTTCAGGAGAACATGAGCAGCCTCCTCCTCCGACCTATGGAAGTGGTGGTGGTAGATTCCCTGGTGATGAAGTGACTGTTGAGTATGAGCCAGCTGATTCGCTTTACGGTTTTGACTCTTCGTCTACGGGGGCTGGGGGAAACCGTAACTTCTTACAGTCGCCGTTTGCGGAACCGATTCCGGTTTCGAATGGTAATGGTAAGCCGTACGATTTAGGTGTTGATGAAGATGGAGTTTTCAGCGTTGATGGCCCGGTGTTGCCTCCTCCGGATGAAATGGGAGAGCAAGGGAGCGCTCTTCGTGAATGGCGTCGGTGAGTTTATATTCTTTGTTTGATTTTATTGCTGTTGCTTATGAATTCTCAGATCTAATATACTTCTATTATCCTTTTGGGTCACATTCGTGTGATTTCTTCTGTATCGGTCACGGACCAGATCTATATTCGATGATAACGTTATATGTGTCTGGCCATCATCATCGTTACGAAATTGCTTCTAACGTTAGTATGATGTGTAAAAAGATATTGCAACATAGCATTAAATTCATCAAAACAAAATCGAAAAACAGAACAAATGAACTTATCAATTCGTTTCATTGTGTTGTGGTAAACCACCGGCCTGAAGTGAATTACAGCCAGAGCTTCGGTACAATCTTGTTGCCGATTAGTCCTCAAGTTTGACACATCGCCTTCCGTTCTTGTGTGCACATAAGTATGAGAGGTTTGGAGTTTGCAAAATGATGCCTAGAACTTTGTGATTGTAAAATGCAACGTGAATGCTTGGATTTTTTCGTGATCAAAAACCAAAGTAAGGTCGCATCTTAAATAGAGAAAAAATGCGAAGAAGATAATGACACAATCTTGAAGATCGGCTCCCATACTTGCACAAAGGGATAGGAATGTTTTAAAAATGGAGGAAGACTCAAAACAATTGTTTACGGAGTAAAGGAGAGGATAATTTTTTAAAAATGTTTTAAAATTTTCAGCAAAAGAATATTAGGTTCGTTTGGGTTCATGGCCCAGACCCACGCCAACCCTACACAGAACGGGCGGGCGGTAGTGTGGGCGCATGTGTAGTACAAATGGACCAGCCCAAGTATTAACAAAACATCCCAAGTATTCAACTAAAACCATGTACAAGAGGTGCGAAAATATAAACACTTCTAAAAATGTGTCTCCCACCGATGCGGGACTAAGGAAGGGGGCAAAATCCAGCCTTTTCCATTGTTTCCAAAAAAAAACTCCTCTACCGATGGAAAAACAACACGAAAAACCCACAAAAGGATTTGGGTAAAGAATGTTTAACACTTAAGAATCAATATCATGATGATTGAATTGATTCGTATTGAAGTGAGGTAACTTGAGTGTCTAGGAAGTGAATGAATCTTAAATTTTTTTGACTTCGATTAAGTCCCCTACCACACATGTCCTACTTTAGAATTTGCATATTCCGCAATAATAAAATAAGTGCTATTGATGGCCATGTGCACTCCCTACGTAGGGTTCTAGAAAGATGCCCTTAGTCATTTATAGAAGGCGACCTACCTTTACAAACTTACCTAAGTGAATCTATCAAGTTCGTCTCATAAGTACCACTATATAAGACTATGGATTCTTTAACATCATAATAATGCTCAATCTCAAATGCATTAAGTGGTGAGTTCATCAAATTTGTCTTTGTAGGACTACCAACTACCCAAGAATAGGGTTATGAACTCATTAAGAGACTAAGTTCGACCTGTAGTCAAAGAACCACCATACGCCATATGGATGAAAATGTACTGCAGCAAAGTAATCAAATAGCTTAGTTTGACCACGAGTGGTATCCACCATAATTTCCTCAACTAAAGGCTTAAGTCACATCCCTTCTACGATTTGAGGATAATTCTCCTCATTAAACTTTTCATAAGAGGATTCGATTTCTCTCTGATCTGACAAACTCTCGAGATCACACCGTTTCTCAACAGTTATTTCACAGAACTGTTTCTCATATGAATCTTACTATAATACACACTATTCTTGGCAACACTAATAGCTGTCTGTGAATCATGGTGTAAGAAAACTGACATATAAGGTTTCCTCCACAAGAGCACATGTGCGAACAGGTTACTTAACCACTCTGTCCCTTGACTAGCAAGCTCAAAGGTAATATACTTTGACTCTGTAGCAGTGTTTGAAAAAGCGCGCCTGAGGCGCAAGGCGCAAGGCGCAAGGCGCAAGGCGATGGGGGGTGGGGCTTTTCTGTTGCTGGGCGAGGCGAGGTAGGTGAGGCGCATATAAGGCGCGCCTCAGGCACTAGGCGCAGATGTTATGAGGTGCGCGCCTCAGCAAAAAAACGACAGAAACCTGGGAGCTCAATAGACTTTTCAGAAGAAAAAAAATGCATGCATACTGCAGGGACTTAGGGGAGTTGAATAGCCATTTGTTGGAAAAAGGCAAGTCCATTTATAGTCTTAAATTACATTAAAATTATTCTGCAACTAATATGGGTATTGGGGAGAGCAAGAGTCATATTGAAAAAGATAAAAAGCAGTTGCAGAGAGTCAGAGACTGTAAAGTCTGCTACTGCTACCACCAAGGCACCCATTTAAATTCAGACTGCCAGAAATTGTTATTTCTGTCGAGTCTCCTAACTCCTAAGAAGCTGAGAACCTGACCTGAGACTTGAGAACAACAGAAAGCAAGTGCAAGTGACCTGTGCTGTGACCTGTGATCCACGACACTCCACAGTCCACAAAGGCAGGTACTTTCTTTCTCCTTTTCCCAGTTCCCCCCGGTCCCCCCATATTTTTTCTACATTTATGTCATTTTTCATCCTATATTTTTTTTATCCATATTCTGCTATTCTCCTCCTGGTCCCCCTTGTCCTATATATTTTTTGCATATCTTTTTTCCTCCTATATGTATCATATTCATATCACTACAACTGCAAACAAAAAAATAAAAATAAAATAAACCAGATAGAAAATCATGGAAAACCAGAAAAAAAAAACAAAAGTATATATGCAAAAATATAAAAACAGATAGGGCAATAGGGAAAACCAAAGGTATATCTGCATATACTTTTTGCAGATATAGGGGAAAACAAAAGAAATGTCCTCTATATTTTTTGCAGATATTTTTTCTTCCTAATGTAAAAAAAATACAAAACTAAGAGAGCATTAGGGGGGAAACTGGGTAAACAAAAGTATATCTGCCAAAAAAAATAGAGAGAGCATTAGGGAAAAAATAAAGGGAAAAACAAAGATATATCTGCAAAAAAATAAAAAAATAAAAAGAAGAGAGAGCATTAAGGAAAAACAGAGAGAGCACTCTGTAATTTTAGTAATTAATTTAGTATGAGACTATGTATGTTACTGATTAGTTTCTTTTTCACTTATATTTTTCTTGTGTGTGTTGCTGCCTGCTGCACATTACATTAGGCAATCAACATTCAGGAATCAGGACCTTACATTATTCAGTTAGAAAGATGGAGGATGATGGTGATGGTAGACGTGATGTTGGATGGAAATATGCATTTCTGGGTGATCCTAATAACAAAAATGATGTGACATGTAAATTCTGTCAGAAAGTTGCTAAAGGAGGTATATATCGACTCAAACAACATCTTGCTGGAGGTTACCAAAATATAAAAGCTTGCAATAAATGTCCTGAACATATTAGACAAGAGATCATTGAGTACATGGCCAAGAAGAAAAGTGAACGCGATCAAATGAATTTGCTTCATGAACCTAATAAGATAACAGACCTAGAAGAAGAAGAAACTGAATTTTTTATGGCCAATGACCCTAGAGGGAAAAGGCCAATGAGTGCAGTTGTAAGCCAAGCATCGGTTGCCAAAAAAGCAAGACAAGTTGGTCCAATGGATGTTTTCTGCACACCCAAAGTAGTAGCTCTTCAAAGTGGAAAGCAAAGTACAATTAATGAAGCCTACAGAAAGGAACAAAGAGAAAAAGCTGCAGCAGATGTTGCTCGATGGTTGTATGATGCCGGTATTCCCTTCAACGCTCTCAATTATCCTAGCTTCAAAGTTGCAATGGATTCTGTTGCTAGAGCTGGAGTAGGTCAAAAGCCACTTAGTGCTTACGAAGCAAGGGTTCCTTTCCTTAGAAAAGAAGTCCAAAGAACCAATGATTTAATAAAAATTCATAGAGAGGAATGGGCTAGAACCGGATGCTCTATCATGTCAGATGGATGGGAAGATAGATGTCACAGATCTATATTGAACTTTCTCGTAAATTGTTCTAAGGGGAGCATGTTCATTGAGTCAGTGGATGCATCAAGTTATTCAAAGACCGGAGATAGGTTGTATATGCTTCTTAGTAGAATTATAGAAAAAGTTGGTGAACATAATGTGGTGCAAGTGATTACAGATAATGGGAGTAATTTCGTGGCAGTAGGTAAGAATTCTTAAAGGGCTATTATATGCAAGTTATTTGATACTTCTATACTTCTTAATTCTTATTAATGGCGTAATGCAAGAGCTAATTATATGTGTATACCCTTTTTTTAATGATTAGGTGCTCTCTTGGAAGCAAAGTATCCACA
The DNA here is from genome assembly GCA_030549775.1 of Tamarix chinensis. Taxonomy (NCBI): domain Eukaryota; kingdom Viridiplantae; phylum Streptophyta; class Magnoliopsida; order Caryophyllales; family Tamaricaceae; genus Tamarix; species Tamarix chinensis. The sequence continues at coordinate 38,793,240 of CM060177.1, forward strand.
TTTGTATTGGACTCCCTGTGCAGCTCATTGCATTGACTTGATACTCGAAGATATTTCAAAAATTTCAGCCATTGATAGAGTTCTCAAAAGAGCAATACATATGACTAGTTTCATCTACCAGCAACCAAATCTTATAAATTTGATGAGGTGCTTTAGTGGTCAAAGAAACTTATTAAGGCCAGCAAAGACCAGGTTTGCTACTGCATTTATCACTCTTTCATCAATACACAAGCAACGAGATAACCTAAGAAAGTTGTTCACCTCTCAAGAGTGGGTAAGTGATAAGTCCCAACTCCTACCTATCTCTTATAATTCTTCTATATAAGCATGATTTGAATTTACAAAAAGTTCCAAGTTTGACTTTGACACAATTGTTTTTTCATTAGGTAACTAGTAAATGGGCTAAGGAATTAGGAGGAAAAAGAGCTAGCCAAACTGTTTTGATGCCTACATTTTGGAATGGTTTGGTCTATGCTCTTAAGTTGACCGGACCATTGGTTCATACACTCAGATTGGTGGATGGTGAGAGAAAGCCAGCTATGGGTTATATTTATGAGGCTATGGATCGAACTAAAGAGATTATCGCATCCACCTTCAATGGAAATGAATCAAAGTACATTGATGTTTTCCAGATTATCGACAACAAATGGGAATGCCAACTTCATCGCCCATTGCATGCGGCTGGGCATTTTCTTAATCCAGAATTCTTTTATAATAATCCTCAACTTGAGCAGTGTGAAGAAGTGGTGAGTGGCTTATATCAATGCATCCAAAGATTGGTTCCAATCATTGCAAAGCAAGATAAGATAATGGAGGAGCTCACTGCTTACAAAAATGCGGATGGTTTATTCGGAAATCCTATGGCTATTAGGCATAGAAAAACTAAAGCCCCAGGTATTCAACTATCAATTTAACTATTTTATGGCTGCTTGTCTTTATTATTATTATTTATTGTTATGCCCATTTCATTTTATTTAAATCTTATAATATTAACAAAATTTGCAGCCGAGTGGTGGGCAGCCTACGGGTCTTCTACCCCTACTTTGCAACAATTTGCAGTAAAAATTTTGAGTTTAACATGTAGTTCATCTGGGTGTGAGAGAAACTGGAGTATTTTTGAGCATGTAAGTACCTCATTATCTTGTACTTAACTTGTTAATTGTTAAATGCCTTGACCAATTAATGAAGTAAATTATCCCCAATTTTGTAGATTCATACCAAGAAAAGGAATAGGCTTGCACAATCTCGATTAAATGATTTAGTCTATGTGAAGTACAATCGAGCTTTGATTCAGAGATATCAATTAAAGGACAAGATTGATCCCATTTCTTTGAAGGATATTGATGAAAGTAATGAATGGTTAACTGGGATAATAGAATCAGATGAAGAGGGTGCTAAAAATGAGATGGTTTTTGAGGATGATAATTTGAATTGGGGAACCGTTGCTGCTGCTGCTGGAGTTGATGAAGAGAGGTTTAACCTAAGATTTGGTGCAAGTGGTGGCAGTAGTAGTAGCTCACAAAGACATACGTCTAGACAAGAAATAGAGGAAGAAGAAGTGGAGGATGATGATGAAGGCTATGGGTCAGAATCAGAATCAGATTCATTAGAGGATAATGAAGATTTAATCATAGAGGATGATGTTTTTTGAGTAACTTGCTAGTATTAGTAGTATTAAACTCATAGGTTGCTATTTTTATAAGTATTTTCTTGTTATGGTATATTTTTTTCTGAAAACTTCGTCATTTAATCAATTTTTAGCTTTTTTGAGTAATTTTGGCGCCTTACATCACCCAGGCGTGCGCCTTTGCCTTGCGCCTCGCGCCTAGGCTCCAGGACCCCTAGCGCCTCGGTGCGCCTTGGGCCTTTTCAAACACTGCTCTGTAGTGGAGCGATCTAAATACGTTTGCTTGGCAAACTTCCAAGAAACAACTCCTTTACCCAATGTAAACACATAACTACCAGTGGAACTAACTTCATCATTATTAGAAACCTAGTTTGCATTTGTAAATCCTTCTAACACATCATGAAATTTGCTAAAATGCAAACAAAAATCCTCAATAACTTTTAGGTATCGAAGTAAATGATGAAGTGCGGTTCAATAGTCACTACTTGGATTGTGAGTATACCTACTCAGTCTATTCATAGCATAAGCTATGTTAGGTTTAGTATAGTTTAAGAGGAACATCACTTTTAGTATATTTAGTTTTTGAAACACTAGAACTTTGGTTTGTTTTCAAATTCATGTTAGAGTGAGTCATTGGGCGTTTTCATAGCATATCATCCAAGCAATCAAAATTTTTCAAAATCTTTTCAATATAATGTGACTATCACATGGAAAAAACTATTCTTAGTTTTTCTCATTTTAACACCAAGAATCACATCAAATTCTCCTAAATCTTTCATAACAAATTAAGAAGACAAAAATAATTTGATCTCATAGACCACGGTCACCTTAGTGTCAAGAATTAACATGTTATCAATATATAGACATATAATCACATTCTTGTCGAAACATCCTAGAGTAAACACAATAATCAGTTGCCATACGTTGACTTTATCAATCTACATATTTTGTTCTCGCGACCTTCAACCACACAACACTTGAGTTGCTCCATATAAATTTCTTCTTTAAGGTCACTATTTAGAAATGTAGTTATAACATCCTTTTGATGGACTAAAAGTCCATGGATAGCAGTCAAAGCAATCAAAGAACGAATAGTGGCAATCTTAGTTACATGAGAATAATTATAAAAAATACTATTTTTCTTTTTGTTTATAGCCTACAAGTCATTTAGGAAACTCAGTCCATATTTACCACTACTATCAGACCTAAGATTCTTAATCTTACAGTCCAATTAATTTTCTACTTCTACCTTATAATTTAAGAACATGTCTCCAGTTTCATCTTTAGATCTACAGGTGCTTTTGTATATCTAAAATAATCATCTATAAATATCAAATATTAATGTTTGTCTCCTCTACTCACATGATTTTTAAAATCAATCGAGTGTGTATGAATCAACTCTAATAACTCAAATGATCTCTTTGTGATAGCTTTGATTGGCTCTTTATCATATTTGGCTTCCGCACAAACAATATTTCTTATAATCATAAGTGTCAAACACATTAATTAAATTCATATAATTTAATGTTTCTATGAAACCCACATTTAGATGCCTTAATTTGCCATGCCATAGAGCAACATACTCATCAATATAAGTAGAAGTAGAAGAAATTTCATTAATTGAGACAGTGTTAAACACAAAGAGACCATCAACCAAGTACCCCCTTTCCACAAATACTTCACTCTTGGTTAATACAATCTTATGAGCCTCAAATACTAATTTCAGTTTTGCTCTATTAAGTAGACTATCTAAGACTAGATTCCTACGCAGATAGGGTAAATATAGAACATCATTCAAAGACAGATGTTTTCTAGAAGTGAATTTCATAAGAACCTTTGCTTTGCCTAAGACTCTAACATTGACTTAGTTGCCCATGAGGATGTGCTCCCCATTAACAACATCCTTGAACTGGTGAAAAAAACTTCTGTTGGCACACAAATGCTTTGCCTAAGGCTCCAGAATCTAATATGTCTTGTTCTCATCTAGATTCTCTTTCACCACCACTGCAACAATAATCACCTCGGTCTCAGTAACAATAGCATGTGGCACAAGATCTGATTCTGATTCATTTGGCCTTGCTTCTTGTAGCAATAATAAGCTTTATGACTTAGCTTCCCACAGACATAGCAAATCAATTTTTTCTTCTGAATCTCGACGTCTTTCTTGAAGTTGGATTGATGCTTTTGCTGCCTGGGGCATCTTCCCCTTTCCCTTAGAATTATCCTTGAAAACACTAGTCTCAACCACATTAGCAACAACAGATCCAAAAACATAAGAGATTTGGTTGTTGTTCAGATGATTTGCCTCTTCTGTCAAGGGCATGTCTATTTCCTTGTGCTTAGATGGTTCCTAAATTCTTTTTAGGTCGGTGGAAAATTTTCTATCGGCATCTTGGGCTGAAACATCTCACATATTTTCATTATTTTCCCAAGACTTCAGCAACCAAACTTTTATAATCAGTCTTGATCCATTACTGGTTTATTGCCAACCATTTGAAGCTTCAGTAGGTTTTCATTAACATACATTTTTTTCCCAGCTTTATCAGAACCATATTTGTTCTTTATAGTATCCTAAACTTCTTCGAAAACTAGAGAACATGCCAAACAACTTGCTCATATGTTGCAGAAGACAGTCTTGTTGTCCCTTTTATATTTTTCTTCTTCAAATTTCTTAGCTGCAGCAGAAATGAGAGTAGTAGTCTGAGTAGCAAGTGTAGTATCAGTATCCTTTTGACTTCTGAGTAGGTGAATCATTCAACAACTCATAATCAACTTTAAGAGCCTCAAACAAAATCAATATACTGAGACAATCTACAGTAATTAGTACCATCTAATGACTCAACCTTCAACATATGTGGACTCTTGGAACAACAGTAGCTGCCATAATAAAATCACAGAACACTAACACGTGACACTAACAGAAACGACAAGCACTAAATGAACAATACCCGAACTTTGCACTGAAGCACTGTAGTAGCAGAAAAAGGGGGAAAAACTTTAGCACACAAACAAAAATCTAACCCAACAGCAAAGCTTGATATTTAGATCTAAGGTACAACATACCAAACACAATATCAAGATCACCCAACAGCAAAGGCAATACAAATATTAATAGAAATTCCAATGAGAACAAACTATCAAACATTTGGTGTGCTAGCAGTTTGTGCTAAGCAATAAAATCAAACCCAGCATCGACGAACCCAATTAACTCTTAAAAGGTACAGGGCATAAAATTGTGGAATGTGCAACTTGAACATAACTAAACAGCAAAGCCAATCAACAATAACAGATCCCAATATCCAAATGAAAATCAGCAAGAATAGAAAAAATTGAGGGAGATTCGAACTCTTAGTGCAATCTTGTTGCCGGTTTGCCCTCAAGATTGACACAACACCTTCCGTTCTCGTGCACTCAAGAATGAGTGGTTTGGAATTTGCAGAATGGTGCTTAGAACTTGTGGTTGTAAAATGCAGGGAGAATGTTCGGATTTTTTCGTGAATGAAAACCAAAGTAAGGTTGCCTCTTAGATAGAGAAAAAACACAAAGAAGATAATGACACAACCTTGAAGATTGACTCCCGTAGTCACACGAAGGGATAGGAACAGTTGAAAAATGGAGGAAGACTTGGAACAATTGTTTACCGAGTAAATAAGAGGATAAATTTTTTAAAATGTTTTAAAATTTTCAGAAAAAAGAATATTAAGCCCATTTTGATTCATGACCTACACCCACATCCAGCCCGGATGGGCGGTGGTGTGCACGCATATGTGGTATAAATGGACTATCCCAAGCACTAACAAGATATTTCAAGCATTCAACTAAAACCATGTACCAAATGAGGGGAAATATAAACACTTCTAAAAATATATCTCCCACCAATGTGGGACTGAGGAACGGAGAAAAATCTGGCTTTTTCCATTGTTTCCAACATGATGACCCAGTATTTCCTTTGGCTGAGGTTTGGGTTTCCTATTTTGTTGGTCAAATAGCTTGAGCAGGTGATATAGGATGAGAAAACGGGCCACTTTATGGGTGATACAAAGCTGGTGTCTTTTATCGTAACTTTTATTGGCGTATTTAGGTCCAGACTTGACAATGAGTTGATGTAACTCTAATCAACCCTTTTGTTTTTCTAAATCAACTAAAATAGCTTTGGCAGCTTAGTCTCCTCTTGTGTTACTCTCCTACCCTATGATTTCCTTCGATAGTTCACAAGATTAGTGCCTTCTAATTTTTTGCCAATTGAATGCGATCTAAGTTTCTCAGTTCTGATATTCTAGATCACAGTGCATATGATATTCCCTTTTGGAGCTGCTTCTAAGCCTCTATTGTTTCCCTGGCGGTGCTGGATAGAGGGATCCGGGAATGAGTGAATTGAGTGACATCAAATATTAAATGTCTTGTAATCCATTCCCGAACCCTGCACTTCATCCTATCTTAATTCTCTGCTTCAGGATATTTGATCCTCTAGAGTCATTTACCTTTTTGCATGTATGGGAACTCTGGGGGGATGTATTCAAAGAGAACATCCTCTTTTTCCTTTTGAAAATTCTGTGCCTAAAGATTCCTAGATCAAGTTGCTTCCTAGACCATAAGCCTGATACCATTTGATTTTTATCTGGTACTGTCAAAATTATTGCTTTGAAAGTTTGTTTTAAAAAATGTATGGCTAGTATATGAATGATAGATTTCTGCTTCCAGCTTGGAGGTAGGAAAAAAAGGATTTAATTCTAATATAAAGGAATTTTCTGCTTGTGGCATGGTTTGGTTTGGATTGCATTTATTTATATATCTGTTTATTTTCTTGGGGTAGCAGATAAGAATAGGTAATAACGCATATGATCTTTATGTTCAGGTGTGGAATTTGACCGCAAATAATGATGCTTCGATATGAGAAGAAAAAGAACCTCCAAAATGGTTGCTTTTGTAGATCTATAACCAGAATTGTTATTTGATATGATGTGATGGTCTCTCGGTCAAAGACTCAGTGTACTTAGACTGCCCATGTCGGACAAGGGTTAGGTTTTTTATGGTCTTGCAAAATGAAACAGGAGGAGAATGTTGTGTGGTCATCATGTAACAATCTCCTATTTTCCCTTGGTTTTTTAAGCCTGGAGTTCAAGTTCTTTTTTTATCTTGTGTGTGTAATCATGGTATGGTTGTCTCATCTCATTCTCTGCCTTCTGGCTGTCATCCTTTCTCTTTCTTCCCTCAACACTGTTGTACATCATATGATGTCTTGTTAACTGAACCCAGATCCTGCTATTTTAAATGCTCAAGTAGTTAGCTACCAAATCCTAGCCTTAGTTTTTACCTCATATCTTTCTTCACCTGTCTTGTTCATTCTAGTCTTCTATGATTATCTTGTACTCTTGGTTGATTTAGTGTTAGACTTGATGGTGAGTGCTTTATACGGCAACATTGAGACTGTACAAGATAACAGGTGTGATGAAGCTGCAGATCTATAATTAAAAGAAAAATTAAAAAAGACAAAAACTAAACATAGTTTAATGAAAAGGTAACTTCCCAGATTATTATTATGATAAATTTCGTTTAGTTACCATAACATTTGTCCTAATATTTTAGATGTATTTCGTGATTTTAATAATCATGTTTTTAGATGTACTTCTACATTTTTAATCACTTAGATACCTTTTATATCAGCATAGTTAGTTATATTAAGTTTAGTTCAATTAAGGTATTTTTTGATATAAAATGTTAAAAATTTAAAAAACATGCCTAAAAATTAAAAAAAAAAAGCTAAAATTAACAAAAGTATTAAAAATCTGAATATTCTTTTTTTAAAAATTCCATTTTTTCTTTTGAATCATAGTTTTTTTTTCTTTTTGAAAAACTGAATTTTTTTTTGAGGAAATCTGATTTCTTTTTCTTTTTAAATCTTAAAATCTTTATAGACAAGACAATCTGATTGAGAAAAAAAAGGTTTATAGAAAAACTGATCAACTTACAAAAAATCTGGAACAAATTATAAATATCTGAAGATTTTTTAGGAATTTTATAAAAATCTTAAAATACAGTTTTTTTTAATTTTAATATATTTTAGGAATTTTATACACTCCCTCTATATGCAAAAATAAGTCACCTTAGCTTTAAATTTTTGTACAAAAAAAGAATGTCACTTTAGAAAAATCCAAGCATAATTTCCATATTTAACTCTACTTTTCTTATTTGTAGGTGTATTAATTATACTTAAACCTTATCTCTCTACTTTGGAAAATAAAAATTTAAAGGACATATTGGAAGATTAGACTTAATTAAATGTCCTTTTAAAAAAGTGTGAAAATGTCTAATGCGACTTCTTTTCACATTTGGAGGGAGTGATTTTTACTATTTATTATTAAAAATTCTCCTTAATTATACCAAAATTTACCTAGTCTAACTTTGTTAATGTAAATGGTACGTAAGTGATAATAATTTGAAATTTGAAGATGCCGAAGTGAAATTATTCAAAACACAGCTTATCCTTAAAATATTAGGTCAAATGTTGGGGTACCTAAATAGAATTATACAAATTATTATTCATGAATTATTATATTGAAAGATTGATTGCATATTGCAGTGTGGTTGGTAGACCACCCGATCCGAATGACCTGAATTAGATCCGAATATTTAAATTTGATGTCAACCTGAAAACTTGAAACAACCTGAACGAATTCGAAACTGATTTGAATATACCTAACGTGATGATGGTTTGTATCCGAATGATCCAAATTGACCCATGTTTGGACAAAAATCCAAAAATGAGCATATTCGAACTTACCCAACCTGAACTTTTTCAAATTGAAACAACTTAATGCAAGCTTGACCCATATTTATATATAATTTCAAACTTGATCCAAATTAAATTCAAATTCGATCTATAAAGGTAACATTTTACTTATTACAAATTGTTACACAAACATCAATAAATTATCTTATTAATAAAATTTTATGTAAAAAAAATAATAATATGTAGTCCATATAACAACAAATAAAACACAATTAGTAAGATTCTATTTTTTTCACTTTATTATAATATTAGATATAGTAAATTATAGAAACTTTTATAAACATAAAAATTATAATTTTAGATATAATAATTATACTATATATTATTATAATGACGCTAATAAAAAATATATTTGTATTTCTAATAATAATAATGATTATTATATTTCTGAAGATGATAATAAAAACAATAATAATTATTATTATTATTAATTATAATAATAACAATAATTATTATAATATTCATAAAAATAATTATAATTATATATATAATAATATTTATAATAACAAATATAACATTAATAATAATAATAATAAATTATTATTATTATTACATATTTTATGATAACAATTTGTTATATTATTTCTGATATTATGATAAAAATTACTACAATAAGCATAAAATTAATAATAAATCACAAATTTTATTTTATTCATTATATTAAATTAGTAACAATCAGTGCCCACACTCGATACAATCCGAAGTTTGTAGATCTGAATCTACTTGACTCGAACTCAAATATGAATAAATTCGATTGGTTAAATCCAGACTTGACCCGTTACTCTCCTATCCCAAAATAACTCGATCTAGCACAGATCTGATCTCAATCATTATGATCCTATTTGGACCCAAACCCGAAAGACACATGACTCAAACTTGAATATGACCTGATTGCATAGTCGATTGATTTTAACCTGACTTAAACCCGACCTTTTTGATTTGTTTGCCATCCCTAATGGTTGGTAACCATATTATCTCTAATATTAATCATTCTCAACTTCCGTAAAAGTTCAAAATTATCTTTCACAATTTTCTATAAAATGTTTTTAAAAAAAATTATTAAAGTATATACCCAAAAAGGTTGATATATATCACTTTATATCATTTTCATTTCACTGAATTGAGTGTACTTGTATATTACTATCAAAGAAAATAGCATACGCAATTATGGAGTTAAATAAACCATTAAAAAATATGTTGGTGGTAGGCCAGAAACATCATTTATGATATTGAATGAAAAGAAAGATAAAGCGGAGAAAAATTATAAATAATCTTAATTTATAAAGAAGTTACCATTGACAAATTATATTGGGTAGCTGTATCATAATTTATTTATGTATATATTCTTTGTATCATTTTTTCAAAAGAAAAAAATAAGACTAACATTAAGTTAAATTATCTTTCATTGTCACAAATAGTTATTGTTAAGGATCCTGGTTGAAGGCTGAGCCCATGAGGATCAGGTCTAGTTTAAGTCCTAGTATGTTAGATTTGAGTTGATTAATGAGTAGCATCATTAGTTTTTAATCTCTTAGTAGGCCTGGGTTTATTAAGTGCTTTATGCATTAGAGTTTAATAGGTCTTATTTAATAAAAGGCCTATTAGAGCTCCACCTTGCTAAAAGCTTGACTTGCCCTTTAAGTTGTATACAGTTATAAAGAAGGGGTCAGAGCCTCCAAATAAACAAGTTAGGAGAATCAGCAAATAGTTAATTCCCTTGCTCTTTCCTCTCCTCCATTGCCCTCTTTGCTCTCTAGTTCTCATGAACCTTAACCCTAATTTCTTCTATGCATATTCAATCAATAAAAATTGACATAATACTCTATGGGTACTCCTCGGAATCTTCCCATGACCCTGCTGCAGTTAGATCCTCAAATCAGGTAGAGCCTATTGCTGCAACGATGGATGTTCTTAAGGGTAGCATCAAAGATCTTACCAGCAGGATAAATACTCATAGATAGTAGAGCAAAGAGTCAATTGAAGGAATTTGTGAAAGAATTGTGTCAAATGAGAAGTTAGATAACTGTTGTCAACCCCTACCGATTGCTGCTCTCGACTCGCTTTCTCAGCAGGTCGGCAAGTTTTTCGAACACTAGCATTGCCAGCTTGTCACCACCCTATTCTTTCTTGTTCTTCTCTGGCATGGCTGCCTATCACTATTGATTGGCCATAAGGAATTTGTGAAAGAATTGTTCTTTGCCCTACCTATGACTATTGTCGGTCCAACCTATACTATTAAATATTGGTCCCGATACGTAATATCAGCCAATATTTATTGGATTTTAGGTTGGCCAATACGTGAAATTGGCGATATGCGACGGATTTAGAATTTCACATATTTACTAGCGATATATCGGTTATACACCAATATTTGTTGATATTTTACTGATATATGTAAATATTTATCGATATTTGCTAATGTTTATTGAGAAAAAAAATCACTCCATGACATATAAAATATCATTCGCGACACTCCAATACCGCGACACCACAACCGTGATTTTATTGCTTGGTCCAACCCCATTGATTGACCTCAAGGGAGGTCTTTATTGCCAGTCTGTCCCGTATCCCTCCTCTTCACCTGCCATTGTTGCTAGACAGGTTGTCGGCCTTGATGAGAGCTCTGACACTTTGCCGCCTTTTTGGTGCATCTGGTCGACCCTTGTAAAGTTGTAGCCACCTTTTCCACAATTGCAACTCTTCCACAAAACCCTAAACCCCCCACAATTCTTATATCACAAAATAACCCCAGGCGCCAACCTCCTACATACCAATCCCAAGGTTGATGGAGCCTTGGACCATTGACAATGACCTTCTCGTCCACCTCCTCTAACAAACAAACATCTCGTCAGGAACCCTAAACCCCAGCCGCATTTGCACCTCCACAGAGAGGACCCCCAATCCTTTGCCTACTATTGCCAATTCTCCGCCCATCTTAGCCACCACTCCGACCCCCTTACAATCCTCAACAACCATCAACACAGATTCTGCAATAAAATATCAATCGATGTACACGAAATTTTGACTTGCTGAGATATATCCTGAGGTATATCAAAGTATTGGTTTGCTGATACACAAAATGTCCAATACACTACATAAAAATGAAATTGTAACACCCCCAAATTTACTACTGAAAAATTTCGTTTAAATCAAAGTTTTAGCGGAAGCAGGAAAATTAAAACCGTAAATCCGGGGGCATTACCGCCACACTGAGTACCAGATCGATCCATAACTACCGACCCGATACTAAGTGCTAAGGCTAAAGAGAATAAAACGGGAAACGAATCATTCATAAAACACGAATCCTACAATCAGAGTGCGAAAGTAAGAAGTTACATTCCGAAATACAATTTAAGAGGTCCATATATCAGAATACTTAAAATAACGGAATAGCAAGATACGATAAAACCCTTGAAAAGTTAAATACAACATTTGTATCCTCTAAAGACAAATACGATTAAACCACACGATTTTCGAAGGGTAATTATCCGGACCACTTACTCACTCAGATCCAGCCTTCCACCCCAATTTAGTAACTGATCAAAACCTGCATCAAAGGTCTGCTCCCCACCATCGGTGGATCATCACAGGACCCGGTCAATCAAGGCAGTATCAGTACGGGTCCAGTACTGAGTAAGGCGTAGACGCTAAGGCCAAGCATACAATCACACACGATCATAAAAGCAACATGCATTACTACACAAGACACATGCTCAAACGTCAGCCATACATTAGGATGAGTAAACGGAAAGCTGAATCATGCTCATACAATGCCCGTTATTTCTTATTATAATCTCTTTTACCAACAGTCTTTATTTAACCTGTAAGCACGGGGACCTCCACTATTATAGCCGGTGGTCCGGAAATATAATCACAGGGCAGAACGCCTCTGACCACTATTAATAACCGGTGGATCGGACTGGCCCCGCACTTACCTGGTGTTCCACTGTAAGTGGTTAGTATTTTTCCTGATTTAACTTATTTACTTTGGATGTACTGAGCCGAGATCCCTCCACTATTATAGCCGGTGGTCCGGAAATAAACACAGAGCAGAACGCCTCTGACCACTATTAATAACCGGTGGATCGGACTGGGCTCGGCTCAATAATCTCACTTTACGTTATTAGTATCTTTCCCGTGATTTAACTTATTAGTTTGGGTCTGTCGAGCCCGGATCCCTCCACTATTGTAGCCGGTGGTCCGGAAATATAATTACAGGGCAACACGCCTCTGACCACTATTAATAACCGGTGGAACGGACTGGGTCGGGCTCATCAGTATTTCACTTTAAGCAGTTAATGTCTTATTCGTATCTTATTGAATCATATCAGGTCCTTGACATGCATAAGTCATTCACCACATTCATGCACATAATAACAAATGGTAAAATTCCACATTCATAACAATACTTTGCTCAATAATACACATGATAACACCAAACAACTCGAAGCAGCCATACGAACCATGATTGTCCACACCAAGCCATGGTTAACCACTCTTAACCCTCTTTAACCGTAACAACCCAAATTCCATCATGAGAACCCTAATACCACCATAATCATTAATACCACTAGGAGACCATAAATACCACTCTGTAAACTCCAATACCACCCATAATACCACCAAGCAAACCGACTTCCCCATGCCACCTTAATTTATACCCACTCTTTTGTTTACTTAATTCCACCTTCTCCTCATTATCTCACAAATGGTGAATTCCTTAGGTCGTCCTTACCTTATTTAGCCAACATACTCCCCTTTGGTCATTCTAACCTCTTATTTTTCTTTTTCAAGTCCCCCATTTCACCACACTCACTCACATAACCCAACCTACATGACGTAGGGGTCACATCACACCACACTACATCACAACACATCACACTACATCACAGCATATTAGTACACGAAGACTAGGATACGGGGACGTACCTCGGATCCATGCAGCGCTTCACAAACAAGCATATAGTATACATATTATAACACCCAATTGTATAAAGCATATAAGACACTTAAAACATGCAGAGCACACAAGAGGCCTTAGTTACGTCCTTACCTAAATCGGCGCCGGGATTGGAGCACGCTCCTACACTTCCTGGGGTTTGACCCGGTTCACCTATAAGAGGGAAAGAGATCCCTAGTTCGTGGGTCCACGAGAAAGCTTTCCTAGACCCGATAGAAATCGAAAACTAAATTAGAACTATCCTACCAATTAATAATTTCAATTATTATAATTTAATCGATACAAAGAGACACAAATTATTTTTCTTAGAAAATGTGTCCAAAACTTCGGACTTAAAAGCATAGCTCTATTAAGATTTAAGATTAAATATAAATCAAAACAGATTAATACAAACACACTTAGGACATTTCAAATTAGTTTGGAAACCCGAGAAGAATAATCGATCATAGGTTAATTTATCGAAAATAACTTATTTATTAGGTTTTACAACTAAATAAGTAATCCAACCAATTTACATAGAATCAAGTCCCAACCGATTAGGTTAAAACATAATTTAAATGATGTAAAACCCAAAGATAGAAATCGATTAGATAAACTACACATAGCAAAATTAATTCTACAAAATCATCCCCGAAGATTAGGGTTTTAAATGCATAATTACGAATCGACCAAATTACTTTGATTACCTCAAATTGATAGTTTTAAAACACAACTAAACTAATTTTAGATAAATCTAGATAATTAAATTTCAACAAAACAATCTTCCGATTAACCAATTCCAAACAATCCATTTTTTAAAATTAGGGTTTTAAAGCCCATGACACAACTCAAGTAATTCAAATCAATTAATTACAATTAAAGGTATTAGAAAGTAATTAGGATCATTTCAACTACTTCTATAAATCTAACTTTAGAAAAATAATTATACAAATACCAAATCTCGTAATCTTACTTAAAGTCTAGGGTTTTAGGCCCGAAAATGCAATTCGGTAAAATTCTATAAATTTAATCAAATTGAATGTTTAGAAATGCAATTAAACACATTTTATAACATATCAAATAATCAATTGATCAAAATCAATAAAGGACATACCCAATTTAGCACAATTAAGATTTTTAAGCCCGAAACGCAAACCCGATCAATTATTGCCAAAACATACCAATTGACGGTTCAGAAATGTAATTAAACATATTCTAATATAATTTATATAGTCAATTGAATAAAATAACCCAATTACAAAATCCAATTTAAACCCGCGGGATTTTTGACCTAAAAATCCAATTCCGGTCGATTACGTACAATTTTCCCAAATTAACACTTCTAACATAAAATTAAATACATTTTAAACAATATTATAAAATCAATTGAGCAAAACGACTCAATTATACGACCCAATTTTATTATATCCAAAATTTGACCTAGGAATCAAATTCCGATAAAACCTGCATAAATTTCTCAAATTGATAGTTCCAAAATGAAATTGGATACATTTTAAAACATATTGTATAATCAATTTGTCCGAAATCACAAAAACGGGCGGATCCGAAAAATTCGGGCATAACCCGGCCAAAAATCCGATTTTCCCAAAATTTCAACACAACCACACAATTAACTCTTCCAAATCATTCTTATAGCATATACATACATAATCAAACAAATAATTTAGCTTTTTATAAGCTAATTCATACCCAATCAACCAAAACAAGGGTTAGGGTTTTCGGAAATTATACCAAACGAAAAACCGACGGATCGGGGCAAAGGAAGGCCGGGGAAGCTTCGTTGGAGGCCAAGGACTGCTCGCCGGTGATCGGCGAGGCTCGCCGGAGCCGGACGGTGGCAGTGCTGCCTGCGGTTGCTCCTCCTGCGCGCAGCTGCTGTGGTGGCTCGGCTTCAGTCGCTGCTGCGGTGCTGCTGCTCCTGCGCGGCTATTGTGTTGCGGTGGTCGACGGTTGCTGGCGAAGTTGGCCGGAGCGAGGAGGAGCTGGGTAGAGGTGGCGGCTGGATGGGGTTTGGGGCTACGCAGAGGGCAGGGGGTCGGGAGCAGCAAGGAAGAAAAGAACGGGAAGAAGAAGAGGGAAAAAGGAAAAGGGAGAGGAGGCTCGGCCGGGGCGCGAGCTCTCTCTTTTTTTTTCTTTTTTTTTTTCTTTTTTTTTCTTTTTTTTTTACAAAAACATGTATCAGATAAAATATTAAAAGCTTAAAAATTAATATTGGAAGATTTTATCTAAAATTTATTAAATCAAAAATTTATTTCGAACGGATCCGAAGGCTTAAAATTAGTAAAAAGGCTATATAAAGAATTTCGAAAATATTTTCGGAAAGATTTAACAACGGACGTAAAAATTTATATTATTTACGGAAATACATTAGAAGACCCCAAAATAATATTTAAAAACATATAATTAAATATTTAAGTCAAATTCTAATAAATCGAGATTAATTTAAATAATTTCCGAAATCGGTTTTCTACAAACCAAAAAGCATAAAACAAACGAAAATTAATTCCATAAGGAAATTCATAAATAAACTCCAAAATCTTTTTAATTTAAAACTTCCCAAAAATTATTAACGATTACCGAAAACGAATAAATTTAAAGTCGGAAATATTTTCTACGGATAAAATTATTAAAATAAATTTAACTATTTAAATAGAAATTCTATAATTTAAATAATATATTTCGTTAACGAAATATAACTTCAAAACAAAGCGGTAATCACATGACGAAGATATAATCGAAAACGAATTAAAAATATTAAAAACCAAAATACGGGAAAGAACGGGAAAATATATTTTTAACCGAAGATCGAAATCATAAGAATATAATAAAATCACTGTCGTGAACGAATTTGTCTAGAATGGTTCGCAACGACAATGATTAATTACATTCAATTATGAATTCGAAATCATCGATAAATCTGTAAAATGAAACGAAATTAGAATAATTAATTATTTACATCAAATTACGCTAATAAAATCATTAAGCTTAATAAATTTGAATTTTAAAAATACGGGGTATTACATCACTACCCCCTTAAAAGGGAACTTCGTCCCCGAAGTTCGGGAAAACCTAGGGAGCGGAAACTTGACAAAATAATTGAGTAAAACATTGACCACAATAAATAAATTAAGAGTAAATTCGAAGAAAAGTAAGACGACGCTTACGAAACCAAACGAACAAGGTTGAATCAAAACAAGGCATAGGAAGTAAAATAAAAGAAGAAGAATTGATATTTAGCAGATCAAATACAATGGAATTCAAATACAGAAGAATTACAGACTTAAAGTCAAAATAATTTACAAAAATATTGTTCTTCAAAATAAGGTCTTACAAAAGGATATTAAAAGTATAACATAAAGTTCAAATAGAATAAAGGAACGAAAACTCTAAGGACTACACAACCCTAACAACACCACTAATACATAATATGCACATAAAACTTTACACAATGAGTTATCTCTATAACATTACACAATAAAACAAGGCTAACACTTGGCTTAACGAGTCACAAAAGGTCCTCCAAAAACACCAACCACATACATCTAGGTCAAAGGATATTCTTAAACCCAAAACACTTTACTAACACGCTCTCTAATCCACGCTATAACCGTGATAGTCTAAACACTTAATTTTGAAAATGTTACTAATATAGCAACTACAACATTCGAGCCCACAATTTTTTTTTTGTATACATCTCCAGACCAACGCTTTGTAAGACCAATCCTTAAACTCATTTAAATAGGGAGTTATTTTAGTCTGTCTGTACCCTTGGAAATATATTAAGTTATCAACTCTATTTTATTTGTAATACGATGCACATAGGCAGATGCTATATATATTTTGTTGGGTTCCTTGTGATTTTGGCGATTTCAAACAGCCATGATAAATGATTGTTGTATAGTATCTCTCTTAGTGTATGAACAAGTCAGACACGAAACAAGTCATGGAAGGTCAAAGTTGAGACGATCACAATGGATACATGAATACTAGAACTATATCGTAATTGACGTCTTCAAGTGTCAACATAAGAACAATCTCTCATGTGGAAGTCTATGCAAGTGCTGGAACAAGACTAAATGGAAGCAAAAATGAGATTTAGTATCTAATACTATACTAGAGAATGTATCATCTGATTAGGTTGGTTACGGGAGATTCGACAATGATAGGTAACCAAATTAGAGGTTCGTGTGGAACTGTGGATGTTATAGAGATTGAGGTAGATTTTTTGAAAATGATTATAGGGTATCATCATGAAACTAATTTCCGTATTTTAAAGGAGGAAAACCATTTTGCAATACTTCTCATACAAAGAAGCTTCCATAAAGCATTTTGGAAATCAATCTTGAGATTGTGTAATTAATTTAATGAACTGATCAATTAATCATAAGAAATAGAAATCAAGATAATATTTGAGAAAATCTGAAAAATCAATTCGAGAAAGTTTTCAAGGAATATATTGTGTGTATCATTCCCATTCCTACAACTGTAAAATTTATTTTAAGAGAAATTGTTGAAGAAGTTAAGGCTTTTTAATATGGAGCGTTATTGCCACACTTAATACAACTTACCATCCATCTTATGTTAGATGTGAGATTGTTAAAAATAACCCTTTAAAATCATAGTTGTAATACTCTAAATTTTTTTAACCCTAATAACTAGGTATTTAGTCTCGTAAACCATCTTAAAATTTTTATAATATGGTTTATCAAGTCATCCATATTTGTTTTCAAGCATTCCGCAACATTTTTAACCATTGTGGAAAGATTTTATTTTATTCAATTTCTCCAATCTTAGCATTTTTGTTCTATCAAACTCGTTTTGAGCTTGTAAATTATTTCTAATAATTTTTTTCTACCACATTCTTTTATTTTGATGCTGTCCGCACTATTTTTGTGCTTTTCATTACTTAGTTGTTCACTTGTAGAAAATCTTTTCTTTCCCATTTCAACTCGTCCAAAATTTTTTGTACTTCTAAAAAATTATAAGCTTAGACGTGTATTTTAGATATTTTTAAGTTTGTCTGTTTCTTTTGTATTGTTAATTTGCAAAAATTTCTATTTTCATGGTGGCCATTTTTGTCAATTTATCTGTTTGAATCCATTTGAGCCCCGAATAATTTTTGAAGTAGAAAATTATTACATAATTGACTATCTATTTTTTGTAGCATCTTTTTGAACTCTTTCGAACCCTTCATTATTTCTTAATTTGTGAAAAAATATGTTTCTATGAATTATCCAATTTTGCTATTTTTGATTGTTTTTCATTCATCAAGTTTCAAACAAACTTCACTACCCAATACTTTTATGTATTTGAGTTCTTAAAATTATTTAGCACATTCCCATATATTTTTGTACTTTTTAGAGTTCATTTGCTCTTTTATTTCCGCAAATACTTATTTTTTAACATTCTTTATATTTTAAATTATTAAATCAAATGAAATCAACTTCCTAAACTTTATCTTTGGATCTCAACTAAACCTTAACAAGAATAACAACTTAAGATGATGAATAGAGATCGAATAGGTAGACAGAGGAACCCTTTACAAACATCATATGCCCCTCACTGGGATTTACACCCCTAACCGCACTCCACACTAGAGCGAGGGAAATTTGAAGCCATCCATACCCTCTTTGTAGACTATTTGCCCATAGAAAGAGATAACTCTATTGCAAGGAAGTTGTTTCAAGACCATGGGAAGGTCATTGATGCATTTCTCCCTCTAAAACTCAGGAGGATGATGCTACGAACGCTATCAAGAGAGAGAATGAAAGAATTTTGGGGTAACAAATCATCTCTGTTCAAAAGGCAAAGTATACAAAACCCACTTGGAAAGGCAAGGGGAGTTGGCCAAACACACAAAACAAGCAACAAGTGGGTGGAATAAAAATTGCTAACTACCATTATGCTATCTAGAGCTACCAGGTCCTTGTTTAGCTCTTGCACACTGCACAAGTATAGGGGATACCCCTTCTGGACCAAAGCATGTAGAGAAACTGCCGATACCACTTTAGTAGTGGGCTTAGACTGGATCCTTTTGTACGAAACCCTAGTCCCCTTCGAGCCTCACAAAATCACGTGCTCCTGAGCGCATTTAATAACAATCCGGTATCTCCCCAACATGTCCATATCCAGAATCACATCAAAGTCCTTCAATTCCATCCCGACCAGGTCTACTAAGAAGTCTACCCCGCCTATAACTAAGGCCACATCTGCGAACAACTGACTACACTCCATCCTATCACTCAATGGGAGCATTACAGAAAATTCTATTCTAGCAAAGGGTGACAACTCAGCCTTAGTAGCAAAAGCAGATGAAACAAAGGACAGGGTAGCACCCAAATAAAAAATGACATACACCGACAAAGAATGGATGGTGAACATACCCGTGATAACGTCGAGTTGGAGGTCAACCTCCACCTGACTAATCATATTTAGATCCTTGAGGCCTTCCCTTGGCCTCCCAACCTGAGAAATCAGTTGGGGCAAGTGCTCGCTAGTAGTACTGTAGGGGTGCGGTCTGAAGATGCTGCTGATACGCCTACTACTAGGGTATTAAGGCTCCCCCCTGTTGTGCCTGTCGAGTCTGATACTGCTGGAAATGTGGCAGCCTCTAGCACTCGATCGATTTGTAGCCCAGCTTCCCACAATTCAGGCAGGTCACCAAGTTGTCTCTACATTTCCTGCCCGGGTGGCTTCGACCACACTATCTACATGAGGATCTCTGGCCTCTGCTGCGATCTCTTGGCAAAGGTCTCATCGGTCCTCCTGACCATGGCTGGGTCCTACTCCTGGACTAAGGTGGCGGCGATGTAGGCGCGCTCGTACAGGGTGGCCAGGTCGGTGAAGGACATTACACCCATCATTCGACAGATGCCAAAGTTCATCCCCTGCTCGAACTAGAACACCACCGTGGACTCGTTGGCGGTGATCCCTGGGGAAAATCGGAGCAGCTCAATGAAGCAAGCATGGTACTAGCAGACCGTCATCGATCTCTGGGTGAGCTGTATGAATTCCCAGAGCTTTTTCCTCTTTAGGCTCTCGGTGTAGAATTTGGAGCGAAGGGTGGTCTTGAACGCCTCCCAAGTCGTCGGGGGACCGTCTCGGGCACGGTGCTCCACCCACCATGTGTCTGCTACACCTCTCAAGAAGAATGCAGCTATGCTGGGTTGCCGGGCTAGAGGGTAATCCACTGCCCCAAAGGTGCGATCCATGTCCCGGATCCACCCTTTGAGGACCACCAGGTCCTCCTCGCCAGAGTAGGTCGGAGGATGATGCCCAATGACCTTCCGAAGCCAATTCTCACTAGTACCCTCAGAGTGGTGAGGGTGTGGGGTAGGCACTAGGGGCTGGCGCTGGAAAAACTCCATGAAGGCCTCAAAGGCCTCCTCTAGGTTCCCTACTCGATCGTTCATCATCAATGGAAGCTGTAATAAAATAGGGATGTTAGGAGCGAACCTACTGGTTCAAAGTAATCATTTCACACTATTTTTCTTTTTTGGGAAATCCCTAATCTACCCTTTCGTTCCTCACTATGGCCTGGACTTAGAACTTTAAAAATGGAAAGGTCTTTTTGGGTTTGAAAACATTTCAAAATCCAGGAAAAACCTTGCAACTCAAAATTTGCTTTGAAAATAAGCGTGGTTACTAGAACTAACGCTTTGATACCAACTTGTAACACCCCCAAATTTCACTACTAAAAAATTTCATTTTATTTAAGATATAGTGGAAGCAAAGAAAACAAATACAAGCACGGGGGCGCTATCGCCGTGATTAGTACAAGCCCGACCCCCAGCTAGTCTCGTACTAACCATAAGGCTAAAGAAGAGTTATCTTCAACCATTAGTCAAACTTAAAACAAGAATTCATAAAAGCATTGAAACGTTCATAATACAAAAATCATAGTGCGCGTAAAAAGAGTTTGCAATCCAAAAGAGTGCATAATTAAAGTTTCCAAAGGGACAAAAGGCACAGTACGATAAAACATAACTGAAGTAAACCGATACAAGGTAAATAAATGGTAAAAGAGAATCCGACCAAGTCACTCTCGGTCCCCAGGTTAAGTCCAATCTCAACTCTCAGCCCTGTCCAATGCCTTATAAGTATCGTAGGCATTGAAAATAGCTTCTCCTACCTGCACAAACTCAGCAGAGCTCTCTACTCGTGGGAATGAGCAGCACCCATAAAACGGGTAATCAGTACGCTATATATTGAGTAAGGTAACCATATATCTAAGGCCAAACATAGAAAGGTATATAACACAAGCAGGATCATGCAGATAACATACTAGCAATACAAATAATAAAGGTCGCACTATAGTCCAGTTAAACTTAATCATTAGATCTCTAGTTAAAATTCTCATTTCACACCATGCTTTTTATAAGTCCATATGAGTACGGGAACCCCACTATTATAGCCGGTGGATCAAAAATGTACAGGGCATAATGTACTTGACCACTATTATATGTCGGTGGATCGGTCTCTAGGGTAAGACGCTTCTGGCCACTATTATGCCAGTAGATCGGTTTGGCCCCGACTCTCATGGTGTTTCACTATAAGTACTTAGTATCTTTTCTATGTCTTATCATAACTTAGAGTTTGGTTTATTGAGTTTGGGATTCCCTACTATTATAGCCGGTGGATCGGAAACGTACAGGACATAACGCACTTGATCACTATTATATGCCGATGGATTGGTCTCAAGGGCACCCCAGCACCTAGCTACTATTATGTCAGTGGATCGGTTTGGGCCCGACTTAATAATTTTTTGCTTTAAATGATTAGTATTTTACTATGTCTTATTTAGTAAGTTTTCACCCTAGACATGCATGTTCTTTGGGCTACACCATCCATCTACTCTTATTCTCCCAGGAAGACTCGTCCCATATCTTAGGACTCCTACACCTCCTAACACATCCCGATGTCCTTTTCCTATTATAAGTACTCATTATGAATACCCCAATCCTAAGTGTGTGGGTCAAGACCCACCACCTTATGCCATCTAAACCCACTCACTATCATCCTCTGGGGTTTTCCCCTAAAACCCTAATTGGGCCTATGTGGCCCATCCTTTCTCTATCTCACACAACTAAGGCTTCTTTACTACCCAACACATTATCTCACTTAGATTCAACCCCAATAATTTCACTTTACTTCCCAATTGCACATGTGACCATGAAACCCTAGTTGGCTACCCCAAACCCTAGTACCTTTTTTCCCCCATATATCACCTCTCCATTACTCACCTACCATCCTTTCTTCCCTATGACACCCATACTCACCCTACATATGATATTCCTCCACTCTTATCCCATATTCCAATCACCCTCAATTATTTTTACTTTCACAACCCCCCTCTAATTAGGGCTTTCCTCCCAAACCCTAGCCAAGTTTCCTATGCACCCTTAGACCAACCTATGTACTATTTTTCACCCAAGGTCTCCAATCACCCCAACAACTCTTCCCTTACCTTACTTACACTCCAAGATAACTTTTCCCATGTAAGGATCATCCTCATACAGACTCCATCCATCCCATGAAAACCCTAAAATTTCCCATGCAATATTCACTCCACTCTTTTATTTTTTCCATATTCTCCTTTTATTTATCCCCTCATGGATCATGAGGTAATTAGGTCGATCTCATATCCCTTTAGTCGAATCACTTCCCCTTTTTCCTTTTTCATCCTTTCACCACATATCATATTATTAAAACCTCCTAATATGCATGTCCTAGAGGATCATATCATACAACACCACAAGCACAACATACATATCATTATACACATTCCATAAGGAAGTTACATAAGCATACCTCAACTTCAAGCTGCGCTACAAGCAAACAGTCATAATAATTATAAATTACACAAAATAACATAGCATATGGCATACAAGGCACATAACACACACATAGTTGGTCATAGTTACATCCTTACCTAGTACGAAACCAATCTTGGAACACGCTCCGGCACCTCCTTAGGGTTTTGACTTGATTCACCTATAAGAGGGAAATGCTAAGGGTTAACTTCCCTCTTACCAAAATTAACATCATTCCTACCTTACCCTTATCATAGCCTAATATTAGGGTTACTGATATTAATAGTAGTTTTATAATTAAAAGTAGGGCTATTATTCTTAAGGTAGCTAATCATGTTACTACTAGTCAAAATAGCTCTTAGTAGGTATATTGGTTCATGTTAAAGTATTGATAGCTATATATATTATTAAATATAATAGCTTTAATATTACTAGTAATAATAATAATAATAGTTGCAGTGATAATACTAATAACAACCCAAATCTTAGTAATAATAATAACGATATTGGAAATACTAAAGTAGTGACAATAATGATACTAATAATAATAATAATGCTAGTAGTGATAGTAATATTAGCGATATAGGTAATATTAGAAATAATGACAAAGTAGTAGTAGTAGTAGTAGTAGTAGTAGTAGTAGTAGTAGTAGTAGTAGTAGTAGTAGTAGTAGTAGTAGTAGTAGTAGTAGTAGTAGTAGTAGTAATAGTTCTAATCTTAAGAATAATAATAATAAGGGTCCTAGCAATCCTAAAAATGGTAACATTAGTAATAATAAGGTCAAGGTTAATAATAATGATGATGATGATGATGATGATAATAATAGTAACAATAACAACAACAACAACAACAACAACAATAATAACCGTGATAGTAATAATAAATATAAGGGTTCAAATATTCATAATAATAATAATAATAGTAATAGTATGATGAAGTTAGTATTAATAATAATAATGATGATGATGATAATAATAAGAATAATAATAAGGCTTCAACTATTATTAATAATAATATTAGTAGTAATATTCTAAAGTTAGATTTAATAATAATAATGACGAAAATAATAATAATGATAACATAATAATAATAATATTAATACTAATAAAAATGATAACACTTGCATTAATAAAGTTTAAGGGTTATGGAGGTTAGGGTACCACCTAAGGATGGTGGTGACCAGGCGGGAACGGTGGCGGCGGTGGAGGGAGAAAATAAGGTGGAGAGGTGGTTGCCTAGGTTAGAAGAGGGGGATTGAGAGGGTGGTTGATGTGGTGGTGGATGCCCTAAGTTGAGAGGGCTGGAATGGTGGTGGTGGTGCAGCCAAAGGGGCGGCGCAGGCGATGGTTGGTGTGGTGGCCGAAGGTGGTAAAGGGGCAGGAAGGGAGAAGGAGAGGGAGGCAGGGGAAGGAAGGTAGAGGGAGGTAGGGGAGGTCCTGCTGGTTGTTTTGGGGGTAGGGGGAGCGGTGGCTGCGACGGGAAAGAAGTGGACGGCGGCACGAAGGGCGGCGGTGCGTGAAAGTGGGTTGATCGGGGGGCCAACTTTGCACTTCCAAGGCAGCTTGTGTAGGAGGGTGATGAGTGGTGTGGTTTGGTGGAGGGTGGTACAGGGAGTGGTTTAGTAGGTGGTTCGGGCAACGATGGCAGTATGGTCGTCTGAACGAGCAGCGGTGCAAAGGGTAATTTTCTGGGTAGGGAAAAAGAAGGTCAAATGAGGGGCGGTTATGGGGTATTTATAGGCAATTTAAAGGGAAAACGACATAGGGGAAGAGAATAAGAGAGAGGCATGCATGGCAGGTCGTCGGTCAATATAGGCTTGCAAAGTTACAGGACCTGATTGCCCGAGGGAGAAGAAAAGGAAGGGGGAAGGGCCCGCATGAGGAGTAGGGATGGCAACGGGGCGGGTCGGGGACAGGGACCCCATCCCCATCCCCGAACCCAATAAGGAAAATAATCCCCGAACTCGACTCGATCTTCGATTTTTTTTTATCGAGGATTTCCCGACCTGATCCCCGCAAGGATCAAATCCCCATACCTGACCCGATTCCCGATTTATTTTTCATCCCCGACCTTGAAACTTGACTCGATCCCCGAAACCCGACTCTATACTTGATCCCCGATCCTCAAACCTTTTTTTGTATTATACTTTTAATTTATATTTTATAAAAAAATTATATATATATATAAATTATTTGGGGTGGGTTTGGGGATGGGGACCCCAAACCCGTCCCCGCCCCATCCCCAAAAAAATCCCCGTTAAGAATTCCCGAACCCAAACCCGATCCCCGAATTCTCTCCCCAAACCCAAACCCAAACGGGGAATCCCTGACAGGGCCCCAAACCCGTGGGAAAAATTGGCATCCCTAGTGAGGAGAGAGGAGGCGCTGGTTGGGTCGAAATGGATTGGAAAATGGAAGGGGAGAGAGGGAAGGCAGGCAGGCGTGAGGGGAATTGTAGGGTTATAGGCCTGCGCGGGGAAGAAGAAGGGTTGGCCGGTCTAGGGAAAAGAAAAAAAAAAGGAAAGTCGACGACAAGCGGTCTGGGGAAAACAAAATGAGAGACGGGCTTAAGCCTCGTGGGAGGAGGGGAGAGGGTCTGGGCCGTGAGGCGGGGTGGGTCCAGATCGGGGGAAAGGAAAAAAAGAAAAGGAGAAATGAGAGGAAGGAAATAAAAAGGAAAAAGAAGGGAAAAAAAAAGGAAAAGGGAAAAAGGAAAGATAGATGGGTTGGGGTATTTAGAATATTTTGGTATTTTTTGAATATTTAAAATAATAATAATATTTAGTAAAATAATAAATAAATTTCCTTTTTAAATTAGTTTAGGATATTTTGAATAATTTTTCTTTAATTCCATTTTAATTAGCAAAACACCCTAATTTTTTTCTTAATTAAATTATTTATTATTATGCTCTTAATTTTGCCTTAATTACTTCCCCTCATTTTAATAAAATAATTTGTTTAATTAATTTTCCTAATAAATCCTTATTTTGCCATAATTTCCTATATTAGGGTTTTGGGGTATTTCATCACTACCCCTTTAAAGAAAGACTTCGTCCCCAAAGTCACTTGCTAATTCCTAGGGTTACAGCCAAGAAGTTCTAAGCAGATAAGGGCAAAAATATCATTACCAATTAGAAGGCGTTTAATATGAGTCACTCGACAACCAAAATCACTAGATTTCAATACATGGTCAACTTCTCTCCCCTTCTTCTTCGTGTATTTCAATATATATGGCCATCAAGTTGGTGGTATGACAAGAAATTGTTGAGTAATGGGTAGGGATGGGACTTCCATCTTTTTTTTTGTTAGAGATTTCAATGAACTCCTTAACAGTAGTGATAGAGGAAGCAATTGGGTTGACTCTAGGGGTAGATGGAGTTCATAGGGATCATTAACAACATCGATGCATTTGAGATAAGGCCAAGTAATGGTCATTTCACTAGTTTCATGGGAATTCAATGAGTGTTCTAAATAGAGTATTTGTAAATGTTCAATGGGTGCAACATTTTCCTCATATCAAAGTGGAGATACTAAAGTAGGGAGTTTCATATCATAGTTCACTCTGGGTGAGCAATAACAACACTGATCATGATATAAAATCATTTTGGTTCCTAAATTATTGGACCACTCACCCAACATTTACAGAGATAGTAAAAAGGGCATGTCAATTGATGAATGGTGATTACTCATTGGTTAGAAAGATGAACAGCCTAAAGAAGATATTGAAGGAATAAAACAAGAAAGATTTTGGGTCCATACAAGAGCAAATAAGTGACTCAAAAAATTTAGACGGTGAGTTTGATTTCTTAGAACAAGATAAGATTTTATCAAAGGAATAGATTCTTAAGCATAGAAAATACCAGGAACAACTGTGGTTATGGAATAGGAGGCTCAAATCAATGTGAGCTAAAAAATTGAGATGTAGATGGTTAAGGAAAGGAGATAAAAATAAAATATTTTTTCATACCTATGCAGCAACTATAATAAGAAAGAATATGATCTCTAGAATCAAATTAGGTAACACCACATATGAGAAACTATAAACAAAATAAAGGAATGAATCTTTATATTCTTTCAGGATTCTTACAAAGAGGAGAGCTATGATAGGCCTATTTTTGACAATATTAAGTTCAGAAAAATTATAGAGGAGAGTGTGATATCTCTAATAAAACCTTTCAGCTTAGATGAAATTAGAACCTTTTAGTTTTCGACTATAAGAGCTCAAAGGCATGGGAACCTGACAACTTCAATTTTAATTTTTATAAAAAAGCCATGGAATATGAATAGGATATGTATAAGATAGTAAATGACTTCTAGCTAAAAGAGTTTCTATCATCGTAGATTAATGCAACTTTTATCACCTTAATACCGAAAGTATCTCAACCCACCAACATTTAGGACTATAGGGCAATAGTCCTGGCGGGTTGCCTATAAAAGATTATTATAAAAATCTTGGTATCTAGACTAAAGCAAGTGATGCTTACGATAAAAGGGCATGGAAAATTAGCTTTTATTAAGGACAAATACATAATTTATAATGTCCTTATTGCATTAGAGGTTATGGACTCATGCAATAGAGGCCACGAGGGATTGGTAGCTTTTAAAATTAAATTTTGAAAGGTGTATGATAGTGTAAGCTGGGATTTCTTAGACTATAATATGAAGAACATGGGGTGTCTAGATACGTGGAGAAATTATATTATATATTGTGTTGGTTTGGCATAAGCATCTGTTTTAGTTAATGAGTCACCTACCTTGCTATTTAGATTGTTTCGATGACTAATACAAGGAGATCCTCTATCCCTATTCCCTTTCAACATTATGGTAAAAGTGCTTAATTTGATTCTCTAAAAGGCCGTCAACATGAATTTATGGAAGGGGATTACAGTGGGAAGAAATGGCGAGACAAATTCTCATTTACAATATGTGGATAATACTATTCTCTTCTGCCTAATAGATGAGGAAATGTTGATGAACATAAAATGCACATTCATTGCCTTCTATATGGCATCAAGTATGAAAGTGAATTTTTATAAGAGCCTATGGATTGGTTTTGGTTTGAATGAAGATAGATTAAGGAAGCTAGTGAGTAATATCAAATCAAAGTAGGGTATGCTCCTTCTCATACTTGGGTATAGCCATTGGAGGTCTTAGGAGTAGATGCTTACTATAGAAACTAATAGTGGATAAAATAAACAAGAGAATGGATAGATACAAAGGAAGGGTACTATCTATGGGGGTAAGGTTAACTTTGGTTACAACAATACTCCATAATGTTCCCATTTACTATTTTTCAATCTTCAAAATGTCTAAGGGTGTGATGAAAGAAATTAAAAAAATTATATTGATGCTTCTTTTGGAATGGAGGAGACGGTTATAGAAAAAAGATTCACATTGAAAGATGGGATTTAATCATGATGCCAAAGTAGAAGGGTGGCCTGGGTGTTGGAAATGTGTAGCATAAAAATGCAGCGCTACTAGTAAGATTGGAAAGCAATGCATGGAAGATATTAGCAATGGGTAAGAGTAATATCACCAAAAAAATCTAAAGTCATTTATAACTACCATTGAGTAATGGATCATGCTGAAAACAAGAGGAAAACATATGAATATATGACATACATTATTAGAAGACCTTAGCTTGAAGAGAGTTTTGGAAAGGCATTTAGAAGAAGGCTTGGAAATGGCAATATTATTTCTTTCTAGGAATATGTATAGATTAGGAGTAAGCCTTTGAAATAATATTTTCCTTGTTTATTTTCTCCTATAGTTAAGTAGAATAGTAGAGTCAGCAAAATAGTAAAATGGTATAATGGTGAATGAAGGTGGACCTTTGTATGGAGATGGCACCTTCTTGAGTGGGAGGGTGATTTGGCATAACAATTATTTCATATGATAAGTACATCATACTTAAACCCTATGATGGAGGAAGAGTATGTTGGAGCTTATGTAAGAAGTGAGGGTTTTAAGTTAGATAAGTAGTCGAGGCCTTAGCTGAACAAGACTATCAACTAGTGGAGGGTCTAACCTCACATTTCTGGTTTGATATAATTTTGCCTGTATTGAACTATTCATACAGCTTGTGATAAGAGGAAAAATTCCCACAAGATTTGTCTGGCAATGGAAAGGGATTAGTGTAAGGAAAAATATTTTCTATCCTATATGTAATAATGATGAAGAGAATGTTCCATGTCTGTTTCTTTATTTTGCGATATCAAGACACATATAGATATGGTGGATTGACATCACAAGGGTTTCTTGGTGCTTCCTGGGAACTCTTGTTTATAGATGTAAATAAGGTGGGTATACCCATACCCGTATCCGAACGGATATCCACCAACACATCTATATTCATATTTGTTGGATATATGTTATCCAATGGATTATCCGTTTATCCATTAACTGATATTATCTAACGGATAAATCTATTACCCGACGAATAAACCTATTTAGAGTTGAGCCAAATGACAATTTTAACCTTAATTTATAATATATTTATTTTAAAATTAAGGATAAAAGGATAATTATATATCTTATAAATGGGTATGGATATAAATAAATGGGTACGGGTATGGGTATAGGTATGGATATTCCATACCAGTATCCCTACCAAAGTTCGCCAGGTTTTTTTTTCATTCTCTATATTTGTGTTTGTACCCATTTAAGTATCTGTCAAATGAAATCCATCAAGTTTTAGGTAAAATACATCATATTTACATCCCTACTCTTGTTGGAACAACTTAATTAGAGACCCATTTCAAAAGAAGGTATAGAAAACAAGTTTTTGTATAACCTTATGGTCTATATGGAAATACCAAAATAATATAATATTTTCTAATAAGATGAAAAATGTTATAGAAGTTTAGGATTTGATCATGCTTAGACTGAGGTGGTGGATAAAGGCATGGATTCCCTAATTCCATATATAACCGAGGATTTGGTATGTACCCTAGATTATCCTTTTAAATTTAAAATGAGATAAGTGTAGGTAGTTCAAATAAGAGTAGAGGTACAATGGAATCCCCCCATTTTATGGAGATCTCAAATGAAATATAGATGCCTTAATATGCATTGAGTCCCACAAGGTGGCAATTTGCAGAGTGCTACAAGATTGGTATAAAATATTCTTATGCATTTCTTTAATACCTATAGATTTTAAGGAAATTAATATGGTTGAGGTCACTCTCACCCATACAACATGTCTTCTAACTCGCCATAAGCTATGGTGATTTATTTTGGGACTAAAGTGGAATCAGATTCAGCTAATGTATTCCAATGGTGTAATAAATTGTATAGCAATCTATGGGAGTTGGCATTTATGATTAAATAAACAAATAGAGAAAAGTTTTAGATCTGCTATAGGAGTAGTGAAACAAATATAGTTTTTGATCAATTGGCAAAGATGGATTTATAAAGAGATGGCTTTCTGGTTGCATGTATATAAGCATACAGGGATGCAATCTCAGGTTATGGAATTGTTGTATATATTTGGAGTTTTTCTCCTACTTGGCCATGCCCAACAATTTTTTTTAGTATTCTAGGAATCAAAAGAATTATTTATATTCTTCTTAAAATAAAGGGGATAATGTTACACTTTTGATGCCTAATTCCTCTTTCCTCTTCCTACAATGAAATATGTACTTATAAAAATAAAATAAAAAACTTAACTAGATTAAAATCTTTTCCACTCATAGTTGACATTAGTTAACCAAAGTCCTATCTAAAGAGTACATTAATTATCACCTTTGTCCTTGAAACTAATACCAGACTTAAACACTTCATTCAAGTATTAATCGAGGAATATTGGGCTTGCAATTACCTTCCACCCAACTTCTATCTCCTCCATTTTCACAACTAGCCCCTTTTTCCTTTATATTTTTGAGCTTCCACAAGCTCTATTTCTTTTTTCAGTCCTGAACCTCCAATTATTGTAGCCCTTTACTCATCATTTCCTTGGTTTTTATCAAAAATCCAAACTCCCTAACAAAAACCACCTTCCTCCTATTCTTTCTTTGCAAGATTGGCAACTGAAGTGGTGGTAAGAGGTGGTTGTACCCACTACTACTGCAATTGATTTTCCGCTTCCCTTTCTCCCCTCTTTTCTACTTCCATTTTATACTTTGATTTCCTACTTTCATACATTGTCTTCTATGATAAATTTTATATTCTTATTATTATTCTAACTTATTTTTATGATTTTGGTAGGTGATCAAGAGGTGGTAAAAGGAGGAAGTGGATAGGAGATTTTTACATTGTTAGAAGACTTGCTTTTAGTGTAATATTTGCCTACTCTCTAGGCATAGAAATTGTTTTGTTTTGATTTTTTTTTTGCATTTTTCAAGTATGATATGAGCATATGGTATTACATGTAATATATATTAATTCCATGACGAAAATGGTATTATATGTCCTAGCATAGTTTAAAGGTTTCTGTTCTTATTCATGAATTATGTGTCTTCTATCATTTTATGTGAAAATGTTTGAAGTATAGAGCATGCTAGAATATTATGTACCTTTTTTTATTCATGGTGTTAAGTTGCCAAATTATTATATAACATGCTTAATAATTGTACCATGTATCTTTATGTATTTATGAAAATAAGCAAGTTTGGGACATGTTGGCATTTTTCCCTTAGGGTGACTCTCAATCATAGGGCCTTAGGATAGGTTGGTGATGTTTTTTTTTTGATATGATGAAGGTTTATCATAGTGTGTTAAAGTGTTAGAATTAAATTAGTTTAAATTAGTGATAAGAGCATTTAGGGATTTTGAAATTAGCCATTACTAGGGATACAATGGTCATAATAGTGTAGTTTTGTAAAATCATAGGTCACCATTGTGTTCTTAGGTCCTTTATATACAATTTTATATATTATAAGTCTTAATTTGGAGTTGTACACCTTAATATATGATCAACATAAGTTTTGTGATGAATTGAATAAACTATAAGACATTTTGGACTTTTACATGTTGTTGCCCCTTGGGAGTGTAAAACTGTCTCAAGACAATAGGATGTTGTTTATGATGAGTGCTTTACCTTGAGTACTTATAACACTAAAAAATTTACTACTAAAATTTTTTATTTTTGCTAAAGTATAATAATAAAATTAATGTGTGCTACTGCCATACCTGATATGATCCTTGTTGACCTTATAAGTCAAATAATATCTTTATCCTTGTTTTGATAATAACATACAAGTTTAGAGGACTAATGTGTTTATTTAAGTGTGCATGAACTATGATTGAAAAAAAATAATTAAAACATACTTACTCAAATCATTTCTCAAAGTACAAATTTAAAAGAGCAATTAAGTTTAAAAGCACAAGAGAAGGCCATATAAAGACCATCAAGACGTAAGGTTTAAGGGTCATATTCCTAAGTTTTAGGTTTTATTGTAAAGATTTAAGTTGAGTAATTTCATATTTTGATTGAAATTATTTTATGTTTTTCAAATAATTGACTTGAATTCCCTTTATGCGAATTCATGGTTGATTTTAATTTCTAAATCTTTCCAATTATTTTAAAACATGTTTGGTTCTAGTTGGAACCAGATAATTGCTCTAAAGAATTGTCGACTAGGGGGCATTAAACATGTAAAACTCAAATAGATCAACTAGCTAAGTAAATCAACCGACTAATTTGGTTTAAACTAAGGGCATTAAACATGTAAAACTCAAATAGATCAACTAGCTAAGTAAACCAATCAATTTGTTTAAAAATCATTTGAATGCTTTGACTAAATAGTCCATGGGTTTTCATCTTGTATAAAATCATTTGTCTATGTTTAAAGACATTGACTGGTTTCAACAAACCGATCAATTGTTTAAAGAAAACTAATTGACTAGTTTGACTAATCAGTCCATGGGTTTTGCTCATATAAGAATCCATTTGTCTCTATTTAAAGACATTGGACAATTTTTCCAAACCAATCGATTGGTTTGACTAACTAGTCTATGGATTTTATCCTACAGAAACACATTTATCTCTGTTTAAAGACATCTACAAGTTTCACCAGATCGATTAGCTGGTTTGAATTATCCATCCCATGGGTTTTACTTACGCATAAACTCATTCATCTCTATTTAAACACATTAACTGGTCTCACTAAACTAATTGACTGGTTGGTAAACTGATTGACTAGTTTGAGTAAACCAATCAACTGGTTAGTAAACTGGTCAACTAGTTTGAGAAAATCGATTGACTGGTCTGAAGGACACAATTGTTGGTTTACTAAACCATGATACTATTTAAAGATTTTTATAGGACTAATTATGTACAATATAAAACTGATTAACTGGTTTGTGTAATAATAATTTTTTATTATCTAAGTTATGAAAATATTCAGTTAACTTGTTTGACCAATTGATTAACTAGTTAGTATGATTGATCAATTGGCTTCCCCAACCAATATACTAGTGAGCATTAAATATTAATTTTCTTCTTGTTAGGTGATATAACTTTATGGGTAAATTATGCATAATGACTACCCGATGAGGGCGAGCCGTATAAAAAAGCTTCCACAACATTTATTGAATAACTTTGGAACTACAATCAATGTGCAATTGATTATATTCTTTCTCAATCATTCAATTTCTCGTGAGTCTTTATTCAAAATTATTTATTTCTCATTTCTCTTAGCTAGAGTTGCTCTACAAATTTTCGTATCTCTTATTTCATCTATTTAGATTAATTCTTATCCAAATTTCTATGCTTTCATATCTTATTTTTTTAGTGAAAATAAATTGTAATTACAACCACCTTTATAAAGATCATTACAAAGGGGTTTTTGAGTGTTTGCATGTTATTCTTGAGAGATTCTTATTGAGATTTTGAAGAAGATAAATGGGTAAAGTTGTAAATCATCACTTAGAGGGTCATTGAGATTTTAAGACTCATAAATCAAGAGAAGAGTGATGTGTAAATATATTTACATATTTATACCCCTTTAATCTTATTTTTTGGTATTTTATTTGAGTAATATATGAGAATAATTATAATTTTGTGCTTAAGTGATAGTAATATTGTATATTTTATTATTTGAGCTTAAATGATACAAAATGAATGGATTTAAAGTATAATATTATTTATTAATTTTCCTAATTTTATTTTGTAGGTAGTTAATAATAATAATAATAATAATAATAATAGAGACTTTGGGTCTTTTGGACCAAAGGTCCAAATAAACAAAGCCCCCCCAAAAGGAAAGAAGTCGTTAGTGCATAGAGGTGGCATTGAAAAAATGAAAAAATAAAATAAAGTTATAAAAGGAACAATTGACACGAGAGAGAGAGAGACATAGAGAGAGAGAGATAGAGAGAGAGAGATTTTATAGTAGCAAAAGTAAGCCAGAAGGAGTAAGAGGGCTAGGCTTGAAAGAAAAAAAATGAGGATACGAAGGACTGTCTGGCGGCATCTGGAGTAGGTCTGACGTGCACCATTAGAGGGAGAGAGAGCCAAAGAAGAGAGACAAGTGGCAGAGAAAAAAAAAAGGAGAATGACGCAACAGTCCGCAGAACAAGGCACAGGGGTAAAGAAGATGGTGCAAAAAAGTAGGAGAGAGGCAAGCATAGTATTTCAGGCGCTCGGAAAGAAAAGAAAAGAGAAAAAGAGACCGAAAATTTTATTTTAGATAAAATTAATCAATTTTTATCTGAATAAATTGTTAAAATTTCATCCATAACTAATTTTGGTTATTTATTTCTCTACTTCCGATTTACATTTTTAATATATAATTTCTTATAATTAATTTGATCATTATGACTAGCTAATTATTTATTGCCGGAGAATAAATTGAAATTCGAGATTATGGTTCGAGATATGATATTATTTTTCTTTGGTTTATGACATTGCTCTTTGACTCTATTTTAATTGCTATCGTTTATATATATGATTTAGTAAAAGTATAATTTATATGGTGCATGCCTTGTTGTGGCTTCCTTATAGTGATAATATGTAGGATTATTTGCTTGCTAGGTGACTATATAAATATGCTTGAATATATATGTATAAGTTGCAGCTAGGTTAGATAACAATTCACTTAATAGTTTTATAATTCTAACCGGAGTAGTTGAACATTTAGATATATGTGGGTCAATGGAGAGAAATAAAACTAGACATGCTTATTATACTAGTATGGGTACTTAGACTTACATTCTTCCACTTGTGCTTAATGCATTAAATCTAGTTAAATATAAGAGCCGCTTATTACTACTATATTGCTAGAATTTAATAGGATTTAGTATTGGTGCTTTATCATATTAATTACTTTATGGAAGTAATCTAAGGTGTATGGACTTACTTTTAGCTTACAAATTTGTTAGTCTCCTTCCCATGATTAAAAGATGACTTAGAAATTATTATTATATTTTGACCTAATTTGGTGGTTGATTTCAATTTTCCTAGCATGTTTATCATATTTGTATTTATCTATTATTTTTATTATTTTATTTTATTTATTCTTGTTATTATTTTCTATTTTTAAAACTCCCATTATTGTGTTTTTATTATTAGTTATTCGTGTGTGATTTAGTGTTTTTATTTATTAATTTATTTTTATTATTTGTGAGCTAATTAAATAGAAGTAAGCCCTCTCAATCCCCGGTATGGAACGATACCCATATTTACAAATATTGCAATTGGCTCTAAGAGTGTTTAAATTGCGTGTCGACTACGACCACGACAATTTTTTGCACAGTTGCTAGCGATTAATAACTTTTCCTATATTTTACTAGGAATAATTTTTTTAGTATTTTGTGTGTTTTTCTTTATTCATTTATTATTATTATTATTATTATTATTATTTTGTGTGTTCTCTTTTTATCTAGTGGTTTACTCAGTTATAATAAATAAATATATATATATATATATATATATATATATATTATTTTAGGTACTCACTAATGAATGCATACAATAGGAAAACCACAAGGAGATCTTATACTAGTGAATCTTGAGTTTGAGAGATTCATTCAAGCAATTAGAAAGTTAAGAATTTCTAGTTCTCCTTCATCACCAAAACTCAAAGATAAGCTTTTTGGTTCTTCATCATCATCAAACTTTAAAGAAGCAGTTTTAAATATCAACACATTATTAACAAAAGAGTCTATTATTGTGCATAAAAGAGCATGTTATCTGATGTAAAATATTCCAAGTACAAAAGTATAAAAAAAATAATTTTTATAATTATGTATGATATGTATGTGTAAAATGATAAGTTGAGCATGCTTAGATATATCTATAGTAAAATTATTATTATTATATGCCCTAGGGGCAATTTGTTCATTTTATGTGTATTATGTTAATTATACCGACAATTATGTTTAATATGTATTTGTTATTGTCGAGCATGGGAATTTATGATTTAGATGACATAAAAAGTGCATTCTAGGGTTTTATGTGTGAAATTGCGAAAAATGACAAATGGGTTATGTGGCATGTCTCTAATTTATTTACATGATAGTCAATTTAATAATGGTATTTTAGCGTTTTCATGATAAGTTACTAAATTAATAAATGGAATTAGTATTTAAAATGAAAGATAATTTGGTAATTATGGCCTTAGTAGAATTTTGTTCATTTTTGACCTAATGCATCCAAATGTGAATAATTGAGCCTAGGATGGCCTTAGTATATTTTTTATTGACCTTAGCATTAACCTTGATTATGGCTATCTTGAATAAATGGAAAATGATTACAAATGGTTAAGTATGAAAGTTGGATTTATGTGATTGTTTGTGATTTCATGGTCATCATAATAAAATACTAATACTTAAAGTAAAAGACCTCAAGATCATAAATGGTGGCTCTTTAAGGGTAACTACCCTAAAGATGTGGTTTAGACCATAGTTTATTATGGATTTTTGCTGGTGTTCCATAGTGCCCCAGTCAGATCCTATATCATACTCTATTTACCTCTACGGACTTATAGAGGGTATGTATATTTATGGATTAGATGTACTTGTTGGTAATTTAATGTACTACCTTCATATGCCAATGCGACTAAGGTACCTTAGTATCCTTAAGTTGATAATCGGTAGGATACTATGTTGCATTGAGCACTAGTATGACTAGTGTACCTCAATTTCTTCGGGTCGATATGATCTCCCCTCTAGTAAATAAAAATAAAAATAATTATTATTAGATTATTGGATCAGTCAGTAGTAGCCTTTGTACCTACTTGTGGTTCGATAGCAGTCTTCATGTATACCTATGGTTCGATAACAACCTTCATACCTATATGTGATGTTGTGGGTTTTTATTCGTCTTATGCTTGTGTGCTTACCTATACTATGGGATTTATTGGCATTGACAATGAGATATGGGACCACTATTGTTGTTATAGTTTTGGGTTGATGTTGGTTCTAATTATACGACAAAGAGTATCCCTTAGATGTTTGGTAGGTAAGTATCATTATGTGTTAGATGAACAAGAATGAGCAATATTGACATGGTGGTATTTAGTTATCTTATATGGCTATCGTATTTCAATCAATGCATGTACAATTTGATGTATTATACCATGTATCATTGTAATACCTTATATGTTCTATGTTGGTTCTTCATATTGGTTTAGTATAATGGGTTACTAACCGTTGTACTAAGCAGTTCCCTTCGTAGGCCCTTACCTATTCAATTGGTAGTGGTCTTTGTCCATTAGGTTATGAGTTCAGTTGCAGGCTAGTAGTATGGGTTGAGAGTAGGATTATCTGGTATCGTTGTTAGTATATTTGATTCTGGTTGTATTTAGACTCTTATGTCATTTTGCACTTTCTCTCCTTTGAGTTTTGTAACGATTGATGTTGTTTATTTTCATAATAATATGAATATGTTTGTTCTCTCTAATGTGAATATTGTGACCGTGTTATTAATTTAACAAGAGTAATGATTTTAGCCTTAGCATGTGGTATGAGAATAGTAGAGAAAACCGAACTAGTACTAAGTGTGGCAGTAACATCATTTATTTTTATTGTTTGAACTTCTACAATTAACTCTTTAAATAAAAATTTTCAAGTCCGAAATTTAGGGGTGTTACAAATATAGACTTCTTTAAGTCTAATAGAACTAAGTTTTTAGTTCATATATTGATGTAGGAGTATACCCTACAACCAGAGGGTACCCTACAAAATGTTCTATAGAGTACCCTACAAACGTGGCACCCTATCCTTGTAGAGAATACATGGTCCAACAAGCGAAGGGATGGTATGACCTAGGGAAGGGTTAGTATATCTTATGAGAGGACACTGCACCTTTGGATTATGTTGTCAAAGTGGGAATCGACTACATGAAGCTACTTGAACATGTGAAGCATGGGAGGTTGGGCCTTATCAATGAAGATTTAGTTAGTTGATTGTTATTTTCTCAATTATTAAATTAATTTATCTTATGGCATGCATTATATTATTATATGTTGTTAGTTGAGATAAAATAAAGCTTAGCAAGATTTTATTTGGTCACTATTTATGAGTTACTATTTATATGAACAGTACCATAAATAGTACTTAGTTATTAAGGATTGGTTAGCTATTATTTAATTTGTTACTTAAGAGCATGGTAGCTTGTTAGGATATTACTTGATATTGTGTAACTTATCTTTTTAGTTTTTAATTATCTTAAGTGTGAAAGATTTAGCTTGAGAAGGTGCAATTTAGCTATATAAATCCCATGCAATCATGTTGAAAATCACAAGTTGAGTTAATGAATTGAGTTTTTCTTTAGTTAAAATCTTGAGTGAATTTTTTTGTTCTACATTTATGTTATCCATGTAATTTATAAACTATATATCTCTCTAAATTATCTTATTTGTAGGAGTGATAATTTAGAATAATCTTGATTATTTTTCGTGTGAGCTTAATCGAGAGTAGTTTGTGAGTGTTTATCATTCACATCTATATCCACCAACCATAAAATCACCCATTCACCAAATTAAAATTTCCACCACACATCAATTTAGTGTTAGAGCATAAATTTGAAGATCTTCTAAGAACTCCAATGTTGCAAGAAGAGTAATTAGTTCAACATAGATATTCTTCAATAGTTGTCCATAAAGATTAATCAAGAAATTCAACATATCATGAGGAGTTTATAACATGTCATGGGTGCGGTCAACCATTTTTTTAATGTGTCAGGCTTGGGTATCAACCTAGAAAAATGTATGGTATATTTTGAAGGGGTGTCCGTAGAGGTCAAGGTTGTTATTGTTGAGTTTCTAGTCTTCTAAAAGGGCATGCTTCCCATTACCTATCTTGGAATACCACTGACTTCGGCTAGAATTTCTTCAGACCACTTACGACCTTTATTTGAGAAGGTGACAACTCGGTTAAAGCATATGAGAACATTGTATTTGTCATATATAGGGAACATGTAGCTTAAAAAATTAGTCGTATTTGGTGCCTAGGTCTACTTTAGCCATGTAATACTCCTCCCGACAAAGTCTTGTACAAGTTTATTAGTCTATGTTGAGATTTTCTTTGGTATGGTAAGCTGATAGAGAGGAAAAGGGATTTATTTGCATGGGATCACTCATGTACTCCCAAAGACGAAGGGGACTTGCGTTTCCTACACCTCGACTAGTGCAATTGATGTGCACTAGGGAAGATATTTTGGAATATTTATGTCAAAAAAATACTCTTTGTGGGTTAAATATATTCATGTGGTCTATATAAAATAGATGTGTGCTTGTTAGGTTGTATCTTCTACATATAAATCATGGATATTTCAATAGGTTTCCTCAATATATAGTAGGCTTCAAATTCTTACTTAAAGTTGGCTATAAGATGAAAAATAGGATTATGTTATAAGGGCGGCATATAACCACCTATGAGTGGTGGAGCCTAGGAAGTGGTGGGGCACATTTGATGTGGCAGCCACTCACTCTGCCGAGGCATTATTTTCCCCTTTGGCTAGCTGTGGAGAATAGGCTAATTACATAGAAAAGACTAGTGGTGTAGGGTGTGAGGTTGAGTGCTGATTGTGTGTTTTGTGGTAGTTAGCATGAGATAGACCATCTACTCATGAGTTTCCTATTCCTTCTTAGCATTTGGAAGTGAATTCAAGCTTCATGAGGGAGGTGAGATGACATGGTGGATTGGGTGATAGAGGCTTGTGCATTGGTGGAAAGAACAAGGCAACTAAGGTCTAAGAAGCAGGTGTTGTCTAACATTCCTTGCAGCATAAGTGGCGATGATTTTGCACAAATGTAATCTTCAAATTTTCTAAAATTATTGATGTGATGGGAGAACAATCTTATATGTAATTGTTGTCACAGTAGCCCATCGTTTGTCCCACCCCCAATTTAAAGCACATTATGATAGTTGGCCTCAATTGTTAGATAGTATTTACTAATCTTGTGTGCGGACTCATTGCCAATCATGAAGTAATTGTAATACCCCCACACTTTTGTGTAATGGATGGATGAGAATTTTTGTCAAATTTTGGGCCTTTGATTTTAATTCAATGTTTTAATTTGATTTGGAATATAATTTGATTTGAAATCATGTTGGGAAATAAAGTTTATTGAGTTTTACAAGCAAATCTATTGATTGGTTCCATGAACCGATTGACTAATTTGTCATTTTAGTCCAATTGAGTTCTTTGACCAAACTAATCGACTGATTTGGGGAAACCGATAGACTAGTGGATGAACAGTCAACTGGTAGACTCAAATCGATTGATTGGTTTATCAAGCTGGTCAAGTTTTCAAATTTGACTTTTCTGGAAAAATCCCCTACACTAAAATAGAACCTTACCAACTCATACCAATTATCCCTAAGAGATTCCTAAATATTTTCATGATTCGTTTAACCAAAAATATTGCCTCTATTTACTTTGGAGTTCAATTGAGACTAATGAGGGAGAGAGATGACCTCAACCATTATCATCTTCCTCCTATCTCCTCTACTCGATTCTAGAAATGATTGCTTAGACCTCAATCATTCTTCTAAGAAGTTGGAAGATTTCTTCCACACTGACCTCCCATTTCTTCATTCATGAATGCTAATTCTGCCTTAATTGACCTGAGTTCCTTGGAGTCACCAATTGAGCTCAGGAGATTAGGTCAGCAAATCATAGACAAATCTATCAATTCTAGTTGAATTCAAATGGACAATAGTAGGGTTTTGAATTACCTTCTGAACCTCTCTATGTTTTCCTTCGATTGGTTGGCTATAAATAACCCTAATTTTCTATGCAATTCACTTTCATTCAGCCACCAAACTCCCCTAAGTTCTACATTCTCCTATATTCTTTCCACCCTTCGAGCACTTGCCAATTTATTTTGCACACTATTCTGATCATATTTCTAGCTCTCTCTTGTTTCAATTGTTAAGTAAGGTAAGGTTAGATTTTAAGAAAATATTGAGTGGTCCAGTTGAGCATTTCTCTATTTTTTTCTCAATGGTATGTCCTTATTCCTTTCTATTTTATTTTTTGAAATTTGATGAGGTTTTGGTATAATATATATGTTAAGATTTTGGTTTTTAAGATTTTAAGAGTTGAAGTTTTCATAGATTTGGAAATTCTATTTTTAAAGGTATTTAGTCTGAATCAAGTAAGTAATTCTTACTCTCAAAATGTTAGCATATGGTTAAGAATGAAAGGTGATATCTTAGTTGGTTAATACATGTTGGTGTGAAGAAATGTAGTTGTATGCATGAATTTCCTACTTGCAGGGTCCAAATTGAGTACAGAGCATGAAAATGAATAAAATAGGCTATGATGATATTATGCTGAGAAATGCATGATAAATTGGTTGGAAATGTGTTAGTTCATGTTGATACATGTCCTAGCATGACTAAAAATGATTTTATGTAAGAATTTGTATGAAATTTGTGGTTTGGTGATGTGTTAGGAAAAACCGATCGCCCGGT
Source organism: Tamarix chinensis (assembly GCA_030549775.1). Taxonomy (NCBI): domain Eukaryota; kingdom Viridiplantae; phylum Streptophyta; class Magnoliopsida; order Caryophyllales; family Tamaricaceae; genus Tamarix; species Tamarix chinensis. The sequence continues at coordinate 38,835,292 of CM060177.1, forward strand.
TGGGTCAAACCTATTGATTAGTTCCTAGAATAGTTAACTAGTTGACCCAACCCATTGATTGATACGCCTACAAAGACCTTGATCTTGCTCTCTACTTAAATCCATTGACTGGTTTGGCAAAACCGATCGACTGGTCTATGAATAGTCGGTTGGTTTACCCAAAATGATTGACTGATTTGAAGAAAGTATGGTTTGGTTGAGTTAAATTGATCGACTGGTCGACCCAAACCGATTGACTGGTTGGGCCAGACTGATCGACTGGTTTGCATGATTTATTTCTTTGTGTTTTAGTTATGCTTGGGAGTTATGTTTATGACTATACCATGATGATTAATGGGATAAAATATAGATTTTAGCATCGACTATTGACATAATTTAGGGATTAAAATGGATCATATCTTATGGCATACATTATGAGTATTGTAAAGGCTAAAGGTGTACTTCATTTATGATAAGTGATAATATAGAGATAAGAGTAATGGGAATTAGTAAGGGCAGACATTAAACCATATAGTGTATATAACTAGATTTGGCCAAGGGTAATAGGATAAACCACATGGTTAGGGAAAATGGAAATAAAGGGATTAATACGGTTTAATATAGGGATTTACCTTGTTTACTTGTGTAGGCCTTTTATGATCACCCATCCTTATAAATAAAATACTAATCACTTAAAGTGAAAGAAAGTCGACTTGAGTATGGGTCTGGGTTACCCAATCCTTGATTAGCTATCGGGGGTTAGTCTGCCTTTGGGCTGGATCTTGAGAGGTCCTGGTGCCTTACTTACTCTAGACACTGATGATTTACTAGGGGATATTGATACTAAAGGGTCTAGTTACCTAGGTGGTTAGCTTCAGCCTAAACTTATGTCCATATTGGTTAGCTTTGGCCTAGACTTATGTCCATTGTGGTGATTGGCTTCGGCTCAAATTTATGTCCATTTGGTGATTGACTTCAGCTTGGACTTTATGTCCCTTTTTGGATAGGCTTCCATGGTATATGAGACCATGGGGAGGTGTATAGCCTATCGCTCGATGATAATAAAATATGTTTGGTAAATACTGGTTAATAATTATGAATGATAATCAAATGAATGGTTGATAACTGGCTATGAAATGGAAGTAATGCTATGGTTAACCAAATGGTTAAAGATGGGTTATACACTTGATTAACTGATGATGGACTGGGATATTAATTGAGGTGATTGGTTTATCTTACATGGATAAATGGATGGCACATCTTAATGGGATTGAATAATGGAAATGACCTTAGGGGTTGTTGGATTATTCTATGCTATTATTCATGCAAGTGGTTATGTGAAAGTGCTATGGTTTCCTTAGCATGATGTTTATACTATGATGATATTGAATATGATGGCATGTGTTATGCACACTTATATGCATAACGTCCTACCATGATGCATGCCATACACTATGTTCATGAATGATAAATTAGCATGCTTGTGTACATTGAAGGATCAACTTGGCTTACTCAGTACGTAGCATATTAATGTGCTTACTTGCTCAGTCACCTACTCATTCTCATAAGTAGAGGACCATGTGCAGGTCTTTAGGGATGGCTAGTAAAGGGCCTACCTCAGCTGCGTTGGGGCTTGTGAGCCAGGACATCCATAAGGTTCGGTGGGGTCTGTGGAGGACCATATTATTTATTTTGGGCCTCATGCCCCAACCTATGTTTTGTAATTCCATACTTTTAGTATGTATTCTGTAACGATTTGACTAAAACCTGTTAGGGTCACTTGTAAACATTTTGGATTTGTTTCAATTAAATTATTATTTGTGCACTCTTTTGTCTTAGAGTTTTGTTGGTTTAGCCTTGTATCTAATATGGAATAAGCAACATACATCTAACCTATGTCAGGTACGGCAGTAATACCCTATTTTTCTAGGTATTTTCTACTTCCACAATATGTTTTAACAAAATTTTTTGGTACTGAAAAATAGGGGTGTTACAATAATAAAAGTTTTTCTAATTACCCAAAAAAATTCAACAAACACTGCAAGAGATTATGGAAACATTGCAAAGATAGTGTGAAAATAATAAAGTAAAGAATACAGCTTCTCAAGAATATGAAAAGATTGTTCAGAATGTGTTTCTAAAAGAACAAGATGCTAAGTAAGAAGCTAAAGAGGAGGAGGATGGTAGCGATGATATAGAAAGCATATATGGAATACATGGAGCCACTTAAGCTTGTGCGGCATGGGAGGTTGGACCTTATCAAAGAAGATTTATTTTATTAATTATTAAATTAATTTATTTTATAGTGTGAATTATCTTATCATAGCTTGTTAGTTGAAATAAGATAAAATTTGATAGTATTTTATTTGGTCATTATTCATGATTTACTATTTACATGAACATAACTATGAATAGTGCTTAGTTATGAAGGGCTAATTAATTATTATTTAATTTGTTGCTTAATTTTAAGTAGCTTATTAGAATATTAGTAAATACTATGGTTTATCTTTTTTAAAATTTTAGTTTATCTTTAGTATAGAAGATTCAGCTTGAGGGTGTGCAATTTAGCTATGAGAACCTACTTGCAATCATATTGAAAAATCAAAAATTAAGTTGAGTTAATGAATTGAGATTTTGTCATATTAAAACCCTATGTGAATTTGGTTATTTTATATTTATGTTATCTATGTGAGCCATAAACAAAATCTATCACTAAATTATTTTGTTTATGCGAGTGAGAATTTAGAAACTTGTCGATTATTTTCTGTATGATCTTAACAAAAGTAGTTTTGAGTGTTTTGTCATTCACATCTATATCCAACAACTATAAAATGACCTATTTACCAAACCGATGCTTTAGTCATGCTTAAGATAGGCTGTGTTATTGCTAATTACTAGGGATGGCCTTGAAATAAAACTAACAACATCATCATTATCAATTCTAATATGTACAAATTTTTTCTCTAAACAACATCTATGAAATAGCCAATGGATAGAAACTAACTTGTTGTAGGTTATTCTCCTTCATCACTTCGAGAATTCCCTCAACAATATATGCAAACTCAAATTCTTCATTACATTCAAATATCTTCTACAAGACAACATTATCAACTAACAACATGGGCAATGACATATTAAATTTCAAGGCATACCAACATGTATTTCCCTTTGAAAAATATATTAAAACTATTTTAACAAATAGAAATAGCTTAAAAAACATTTATGTCATCATCTATTATTGCTCCAATCCTACTTTTACCCTCGTGTTAAATTGATTTGTCTCCTTTACCAATGAAGGGCCCTCTATAGTGCAAATACAATTATAGATGCTTACATCCATATGACTCCCTAAACCTACTCAATACTACCCGAAGTGTAGTATAAAAATGTTAATTAGTGACAACCAAACCCAACCTCCAACAATAATCCAAACACAAAGCTAGTTTTAAGTTATAAATGTATCATACATTAAATAATCATAAATAAAGGAAAGACGAAATAAAAGCACCTAATCAAGAAGTTAACCAGAAAAAATAACTAATTACATAGCTACAAAACATTAAAATAAACATAATTAATTATATAAGTACACAATATATGAGTTTATCTTTCATAACACTATTCAAATTAGTTACTTTAACAATAGATTTCGCTACTATTAATTACAACAAAGAACATAATCAATGTAGTCTTCAAACATGACATCTCAACATTTACTCTAAATCTTAAACTCATATAAAATTTCAAATAAAAAAAACACCTAATTTCTAGTAAAATCTAACATGCAGCTATAACATTATAACATTTATGATAAATGAACAAACCTTGATTGCAAAAATTAAATTGTTTCACACTATCTTTTCTCTTGTGAATAACCTACATTTGAAGTAGATTCTAGTTCCAAGAATGAGAGAATAAGAGGAAAAAAAGAAGAGATAAACGTGTGATAATAGCCTTTGTTAGATCTTGAGCTTGAAGTTGAATAATGAACAAAGAAAACATAAGCGAGAAGGATTAAGAGGAAGCATTACAACTAGAGTACATTAACCTTTGATTAGGTCTAAATTATGTCTTAACTACAAGTCTAGGTTTGGTTGATGTATAAACATAATATGCCACTTTGATTAATCAGAGGTTAAAAAATTTCTTTTATTCATTCCATTTTTATTAATTTTATTTTTAGAAGATAATAAAGGTGAATGTAAAAATATAAGTAATACTTATACTAGACCGAACATAAATATAACCATTTTGAATACTTCTTTAATTTAATAAAAAATATAATTATTATTTATTTTATTTTTAACTTTTATTTATCCCAATCTAAATATAATCAAAATAACAATTATCTCAGTCCATTTAAATTATATTAATATTTATTTAAATAATATTTTAAAATAATCATCTCAATTTAACTTTATATTTTTACCTAAGTTAACATTTAAAGTTAATCATCACTCTCAGTGGCCCTAATCCAATTAACCATCTTGTCGCTCCTTCCGTCGACGGTGCAACAGTTCACAAAACCCTAAGGCCCAAAACCCCACAAACTGTCAGTACACCAAAGCGCTCTGGCCTCTCGACCACCATTAGCATTCCAACGCCAACTTCCAATCACTACTGCTTATCTCAAAGTTTCCTTCTTGCTACGATAAACCTCTGATTGGAAACGGAGAAGTGTAGATGCCTATCGGCACTATAAACTTTCGGTCTGTTGAATAGAAGAATAAGAAAAATGCAATTTGTTAGTCGCCTCATACCGCGTAGTGGTCCGTCGACAAATTCGGGTTCAGCTGTGACAAAAATCTTGGGACAAACCAATTTGGTTTCGGGTGTCTGGGTTCTGAATCATCGATTGCTTTCGGGGAAATCTGAAAGTGGTGGTGATGGGGATGAAAATCCGGGTAGAAATGTTGGTGGGTCGTTTCCCGATGATTTAGGTTGGGATTCCGTTTCCTCTTGGTCTACTGGTCTTACTAAGGATCATTTTGATGGAGATGCTGTTGGGCATGAGGTTGCTCCAACTGGGCCCCCTATTAAGAGTAGTCATGGTTCGCAGTCTGGATCATCATCTCATTTGCAATTGCAATCTCAAGATAACGATGAAAACTTAGAGGCAGAGTTGCTGAAGAAAATGCAGGACGAACTTCGATGGGGCAAGTCTTTTCTGGATGGGTGGGAAAACAAGATGATGGAAATGAGCGTGTTATTGAAGCAAGTGATGGAACCAGGTGCGAGAGGGTCATACTTGAAGGATTCAGAGAAAGCGGAGATGTATCGTTTGCACAAGGAGAATCCTGAGGTTTACACCGTGGAGAAGTTGGCTAAGGATTATAGGATTATGAGGCAGAGAGTTCATGCTATTCTTTGGTTGAAAGAACTTGAAGAAGAAGAGGAGAAGAAACTTGGTCATCCTCTTGATGACTCTGTTGAGCTCTTGCTTGACACTTGCCCCGAGTAAGCTCGCTTAATTTTTTGAGTTTATCTGGTTTTATGCCTTGATGTATGATAATTGTTCATGCTGCTTTGGTTGAAGTTAACATGTTTAGTTACTTCTTGTTAATGTGGGACTTGATTGTTTAATTTAACCAAGCTGGGTCGTCCATGCTATAGGTTTAAGTCCTCTGTTTAAGCACTTTGTAATTGCCCTATTCTAGATGTAGTACACATTGATAGGTCCCAGTCAGAACAATTACAGTGAGAGAAGAAATTCTCTCAGGGTGAGAATTAGACCACAGAAATTAACAATAATTTTCCATGCCTTTCCTCTTCCTGCTCTGCTCCACATATACATCACAACTGACAGAATATGGGGTCTGAGTTTTTAGGAGACTCAATCATCCCTTACATATGATTTAAGGAAAAGAAGGAAAAAAAAAAAAAAAAACAGTTCTGAAACAAGGAACAAGGAAAATAAAGAAGACAAGCAAATAACCAACAATTACACGATGGAACAAGACTAGCAAGTTGTAAGCAATGGATCCGGGCTTAATCCATATAGCGTGGATTGGGTCGTAAGGCCCGTGAAGATCTTCTTGGCATAACAATGTCTGCCCTATGAAGAGGATGCTTGTCCTCAAGCATCAGCGAAAGAAATTGATGCAATATCACATCTTTTGGATCCCAAGGAGTGTCTTCAAGTGACATATGTTTCCACTGGATCAGAAATTCTTCAAAGAAGGCTGCTCCACTTTTAACCCAGCGCACATCCATCACTCGTGAGGGTACCAGCTTGATAATTCCATCATCAAAGACGTGAGGCAGCTCAGGAGTATTAACGAGTAGCTTATCCACATATGGTTTAAGCAATGATATATGAAAAACATGGTGGATTCTTGTTGATGCTGGAAGTTGTAATTTGCATGTTTCTGCTCCTATTTTTTCCAGGATAAGATAAGGGCCATAATACCTATTGGACAGCTTTTGATATGCTCGCCTAAAGACTGTCGTTGCCTATATGGTTGGAGCTTCAAGAGTACCTAATCGGCTAATCCCCCATTGCAAATGTTAGATCACGCCTCTTGTGGTCAGCATGCTGTTTCATTTGGTTGATAGAGGCGGCTATGTTTATCTTGAGCTATTGAAACAATTCTTATCTGGTAAGTAGTACTTGATCCACCTTATGGACAGAGGAAGCGCCATTTTCATATCTAGGTATCATTGGTGGGAGTTGACCATATAGCGCTTAGAGAAGAGTCATCTTGGTGGAGGCATGATATGTAGTGTTGTACCAGTATTCTGTCCAAGGATGAAAAGTGCTCCATATTTTAGGCCATTGATGGATGAAACAACGAAGATATTGCTCTAGACAACGGTTGACAACTTTAGATTAGCCATCTGTTTGTGGGTGGTACGCAGAATTGAGCCTGAGAGTTTGAAGAACTCATGCCAAAACTTGCTACTAAAAACCAGATCACGATCACTTACATTAGTCTTAGCCATACCCATGCAGCTTCACTACTCCATTAATAAATTTTTCAACAATTGTCTTAGCTGTGAATGGATGTGTCTTTAACTTATGAATTGGGCAAGCCTTCAATGAAATCTAACGTAATATCTTCCCATACTTGATATTGGCTTGGCAAATGCTGGAGTAGTCCTACTGGTGCTGTAGTCTTAGCCTTAACCCGCTAACACATGTCACATTTTTGGACATATGCCTTGACTGGCTGATACATATATGGCCAGTAAAATTGTTGCTGCAACTGCTTGTATGATCAAAGAACACCCAAATGTCCCCCTATCTTGAAGTCATGCATCAATTTGGCAAGCAGGATCTAACTATCCGTTACTACCACCTACCCCTTGCATAACAGCAATCCTCCTCAAATGTGAAAGGATCCTTGCAATTCATTAGTGGCATTTTGTTTCATAGCTTGTACATAGTGATCATGAATACTAACTTGCCTTATTTCATCCCATATTTCCATGTCCGCAAAGTAAATAGCTTGCAGCAATGGACTATTTGTTCACCGTGATAATGCATCAACTGCTAAATTTTCTCGTCCTCGCTGTATAGGATCTCATAGTTATATCCATATTCGAATCGCTTCCACATTTGCCAGCATCTCTCTGGCATAAACCGACCATGTCCTCTTGGTGATGCCAAGTGCCCTGCTCATGAAAGCAATTGGTCCCCCTTGTTGAGTTAGTAGTGCTCCTATGCCTTCACCTGATGCATCACTTTCTATGGTGAATGGCTCTTTGAAATTTGGGATTGCCAAAATAGGGTTGTGGTCATGGCTTGCTTTAAGGCTGAGAAGGCAACAACTGCTGCATCATTCTATTGAAATTTCCCCCTTTTGAGGAGATTAGTAAGCAGAATAGTAATGACACCATAACCTCGGAAAAACTTTCTTTAATACCCCGGAAGTCCCAAAAATCTCCTTAATTCCGTGGCATTAGTTGGAGTAGGCCAATCAACCATGGCTGCAATTTTCCTCTTATCCACCATTACACCCTTTTTAGTAATGATATGACCAAGATACTCCAACTCCTGCTGACTAAAGACACTTGCTCAATTTAACGTAGAAATGATGTCGTCGTAAGGTCTCCAATGTAATATGCACATGCTTTAAATGTTGCTTCTAGTTTGGACTATATACCAGGATATCATCAAAGAAGACAAGGATAAACTTCCGCAGGTATGGACTGAAAATTGAATTCATCACTGCTTGAAAAGTGGAGGGCACGTTTCACAGCCCAAAGGGCATGATCAAACACTCATAATGCCCATTGTTTGCCTAAAATGTTGTTTTTGTTATATCTGGCTCACTAACTCTAATTTGATGATATCCAACTTGAAGATCCAGCTTAGTAAAATAGGACGCTCCATACAACTCATCAAGCATATCATTTACCATTGTAATTGGAAATCGATCCTTTATTGTGGCAGCATTGAGAGCCCTATAGTTAGTGTAGAATCACCATGTTCCATCCTTCTTCTTCACTAGCAGTACAGGTGAAGAGAAAGGACTAGTATTGGGGCGTATGAACCCCGCTGCCAACATTTCTTGAACTTGTTTTTCAATTTGTCTTTTGGAAGAATGCATACTGATATGGTTCCATTTATTGCTTCAATTCCCTCTCGTAGAATAATAGTGTGCTCAATCTCCCTTTTTTGTGGCAGCTTTTTAGGCTCAACAAACACTTCAGAATACTTATCAAGGACAGTCTGCATATTGGTCTGGTATCCCTCGTGTTGTTGGCTCCCCCATATGAACATATATAGCACTATGGCCTACTCTTCAAATAATCCTTAACCATACTACTTGGAGAGAGGTAGGTTATATAGTGGATGCCTCTATCCCCTCAATTCTTCTCTCTTGTTGCTTCCAATTGAAGACCATAGTGGAACTTTTCCAGCCACATACCACTGCTCCCAATGTCTCAAGCCACTGTATTCCTCGTACTGTGTCCAATCCATACAAAGGCAGGGGAAAGAAATCAAGTTGGAATTCAGTACCTTGTATTTTTATAATGATGTTCCCATATTTGCCTTTGAAAGTCGGCCATTCTCCATCAGCAACCGGAACTGTGAAGGGGTCTATTGGCACCGCAAGGTGAAGCAAGCTAGTCACTCGTTCCTTGATGAAATTGTGTGTCGATCCTCTGTCTACTGATGCAATCAATTCATGGGTCCCACCGAAACCTTAATTTGCAAATTTCTTAGCCCATTTCACCCAGTAAGAGCATAAGTGTAATCTCAGGCACTTTTTCTTCTGCTTCCCCTTCATATGTTGATGACCCCTCAACATCTGGGACAAGGGCAGTATAAGATTCATCTTCCTCCTTCGTCCAACTCTCCAGTATCAACAATTGAGGAGCCTGACATTTGTGCCCTAGAGTAAATTTATCATTGCAATTAAAACATAGTCCCTCTGCTCTTCTTCTTTGCATTTCCTCCCACGAAATTCGCTTAGGGCCGAATTTTTTCCGTGCAATAGCTTGTACAGGGTTGTTCACAACCAGATCACAAGTCACACTCGGTTTGACAAATTTTTTTTGCCAAGTAAGCAGATCATCCTGCATTTTTACCAATCTAATGGCTTCCTTAACAGATTGGGGTCTTAAACAAGCGTATCCATCAGCATTCTAGCTTCAAGCCACCCATAAATGTTCCCACTAATGCCCTTTGAGTCCATCTACGAATGCTGTTGCCTAACCTCTCAAATTCTCATTGATACTTCTTCAAAGTTCTTGTTTGTTTCACACGCAATAGTGCTTCATCAAAATCCTCCGAATTTGGAGGCCCAAATCAAGCCCGACTTCATCTTCAAGAACCTCCCAAGAAATTGGCTTATGTTCCTCCTCATAGGATCTTCAAAACCACTGCCACCATTGATTGGCTTCACCTTCGAGATGGAAGGAAGCCAGCCTTACTTTTTGATCTTCAACAATCTCTTGGAACTCAAAAAATTGATTAACCCGGTTCAACCATTCTGTCAGATCATCGCCACTGAATCTAGGAAATTCAAGCTTTGCAATTTTGGATGAGTAAGTGCTGTTGCCTGTTGCAGCTGAATCGGCTTAATACTTCATGGTCAGATTGATTACGGGAGGGTAACTCATGAGTAGACAACATCTCTGACAACCCAGCGATCGTGCCTTCAAGTTGTTGAAGCCAGTCACTGATTCCAGTTTCCAATTTCTGTATTCCCTCCTGCACTCCTCCCAATCCCAACTCTAAAATCTCAATTTGTTCTTTATTAGTCGACATGCCTGCATCCACTTGCTCTGATACCAGTGATAGGTCTTAGTCAGAACAATTACAAACAAAGAAGAAATTCTCTCAGGGTCAGAATTAGACCACAAAAATTGACAATAATTTTCCATGCCCTTCCCTCTTCCTGCTCCGTTCCACATATACATCACAACTGACAGAATATGGGGGCTAGTTTTCAGGAGCCTCAATCATCCCTTACATATGAGGAAAAGAAAGGAAAAAAAGAAAAGAAAAAGAAAGAGTTATGAAAGAAGGAAAATTCAGGAGACAAGCAAATAACCGACAAGTACACGATGGAACAGAACTAACAAGTTGTAAACAATGGGTTTGGGTGTAATCCATATGGCGGGGATTGGGCAGCAAGGCCTATGAAGATCTTCTCAGCGTAACACGCATTAGCTTGACCTAGGTTATCTTACAATTACAAGTACAAGGAGCTTTGTGGTTAATGAGAGAGATGTTAAGATAGGGTATGAAAGGACATCATGGTTTGTGATTAGAAACCCCAGTGTGATGTGATTAATGGCCAACCCAGGGAACACATCTGACGTTGCCTTTGCTGGTTTATGCAATTGTAACATCCTTTTGAAATATTGCAGCGTTAGTTGTGTGGACTTTTTAGACACAGAGACTCATTTGAGACTACTAATTAGAGTGTGAGTGGGCTTAAAGTACCAAGTTAATCTGATTATTTTGACAGCGACGTGATAGGCCCACGGTGAAATAGACTTATATAAGGAGGAGTAAGAAGGCCTGGAATGTGAGTACTGGGTATCAGGTTGGAATTGGGCATCGGTTGGCCCATGGAGGAATTTAAATTGTCATTCGGTGGGGACATTGGGATGAAAAAAAGGGTCAGGGAGTTGGTTACTTGTAGTGCTGCGTCACCAGGTGGGGAATTTGGTTAAGGAAATTGTTATCATAGCTGGGTAGCCAGAAGAGGATAGAAAGGGAGGAAGGGGGGGGGGAGATTGTTGGGAGGCCACAGGTCTTCGAATTCCTGGTGTATTCTTTTGCATTTTTTCCCCTTCACTGCTAATACTACCGCTCCCACTCTTCCCACCATTGCCACTGTTAATTTCTCTACTACTTTCTGGTTTTGTGTCACAGTCCTTCAAATCAGGAGGATTATTTTGATAGGACTACTAATTCTATCATTACACTTTTTTTTCTGAGGTGTGACTTGCATGTTCTTTGATACTGCTGTCCTAGCAGTTTCCCATATTGTAGTATCCCTCGATTTGGGAAGGAGTTAAATGTCATTTTGTTCGCTCTAGAATAGATGTTTATTTATAATTTGATTCTTTTATATTTTTTTCCCTTTCCAAATTGGTCCTTCTAGGTTGTTTTTAGATGGTTCCTCTCACAAGTCAAATCAAGTTAAATCCATTCATATCTCCCCTTAATCATACTTACGTCCCCTCAATGACTCTCCTGCCCTAATTACTCTCTTTCTATCTCTCATAAATAAAATTTCTGCCACCTATTCTCTCCCCCCCCTCTTCATAATCTTCACTTGCTTAAAAGGGTAAAGAAAAAGAATGATTAGAAGAAATTAGGGAGAGATGGAGAGTGATTATGAGAAAATATGGGTGCATTTAACTTGATTTGACCAGTTGGAGTGATCATTAAATTAACTGATCTGGAATCAATTTGGGAACATAAAATTTACATGGACCATTTAAACTCTATTCTAGAGGGACCAAAAATGACATTTTTGCCTGCGCTTTTCCATGTTTGAAGATAGGAAACTTGCAATGCATCTAATATGGAGTGTTGTCTGTGGTACTCCTAGTCCTGCATTTAGTGCTTGCTATGCTAAAGAGATGAATGCAGATCAAGTAAAGGATAAGTTGATGTTAGGAGGGGCTAATTTGAATTAGTAGCTGCTGGGAATAAATCAGTTAGGTATTTGGGAAGGGTGTTTTAGTCTGTTATGGTCTGTTGGTGGAATGCTCTAGATGTCATGGTGAGCCTATAAATAGCAGTGTAGCAGAGAAAAGGGGATGGGGGGAAGGAGGTGGGAAAATCAGTAGGGAGGTTCCAGGTCCTTGAAACCTGGTTGTATCCATTTTGTTGCTCTTTCTCTATCAAATACACCCATCTAATCATCTTTTCTACTGTTAATTTCCTGAAAATCTTACTAGAACAGCTTGGTACCTAACAGTTTATCCAACTTCAGACTAGACATATAACCACACGGGCCTCTTATTTACTAATCCAGAAAATCTAGAGAAAACGATATATTAAAGGGACTTTATGGTTTGGCCGACTAATAATTCAATTGAGCACTAATATTGCTTGGTAATATCATTTCTGTGGTTGTCATTCTGAAGCAGCTTTTCTCTTTCTTGTTTGAACTAAACATTGATGTCAAGTGAACCATATGTGTGAAAATAGTGGGTACTATTTGTCATACCTTTTAGCCTATATGCATGATCTCAGTTGATGAAGCCGTTTAACGTATCGAGTCTGATGGAACATGTTTCTTAAAGTGCAATATTCTACTTTCTTGATACATCGATAATGGTTTGGTGTTATGTTAATCATCCATGCTTAGTACACTATAAAATTGATGTGGCAGCATGGTTTATGCATGCCACTTGCACCTTCAAAGTTCTGCAGTTGAGACCACTTATAGGAGATTGGCAGGCTTTAATTTATCGTATTCCCCTGCTCTTGCAGATTTTTCATTTCCCATGATAAAGAGTTCCATGTGGCAACACTTCCATATAAGCCAGATTTCAAAGTTATGCCTGAGGGATGGGAGGGCACTACTAGAGATCCTGATGAAGTCCACTACGAGATATCACAGAAGGAAGATGAAATGTTGTATCAAGAATTTCTTCAAAGAATGAACTTCAACAAGATGAGGGTATGCTTTTGTTGGTCGTTTTCATTTTGTTTGCTCTGAGGGCGGATTCAAATAACTAGCTTATTGGCTTTATGCTGCAAGGATACAGAAACCTACTTAACTGACATATCTGCCGATGTTATGTTTCCTTTTGTTTACAGACGAAAGGGGAGATTAAGGTGCACAAATATAGCCGGAGGCGTCCTGATGAAGGGTGGTCCATGACAGTAGAGAAATTGGGGCCGCGGGGGAAACGTGGAGATGGAGGGGGCTGGAAATTTGTGAGCCAACCTGATGGATCCACTCGACCTTTAAATGAAAAGGAAAAGATGTATGTTAAGAGAGAGACTCCTCGTCGTCGTCGAAGAATACTTCCATGATCTCAAAAGATTTCGGCCTCTGGGCATTTCCGGTCAAATAACTTGGGTTTTGCACGGACCAAGTTAGTTATATCTTGATTCCAACTACTGAATGTGATAGGAATCTGTTTCTAGTTTCAACTGCAGAATTTTTAAGCCTTTTGGTCAGAGTCAAGTCAATTTGTACCTATGATTTTCCTTCAGTAATCTTCTCTGGAGCTGTTCCCAATAGTTGGATTGATCAGGAATGCTTGTTTAATGATCGTAAGTTGGATCTTTGGAGGAAAATAGCTACAAACATACGTGATTCTCCCACCTTACGGAAATTGACAGTTCGAAGGATCTGGTTTTGTTCAACAGATGGATGGCAATGAAAGAACGTAATTTCAACATGATCTAATACACGATAGCAAAGGCCGATTTGCAGAGGGAATTTGACTTCGCCGAACAAAATTACCCCATGAAAGAGGTGATCATGTTGACAGATTAAAAATGTGGTGTTCAGTTACGTATGTTTTCTCAGCATTTCCGTTCGCTTTCAAAACCGTATACCATCATATGACATACACTATCGTACAAGTAAAAACCTTTCTAGTTCCCAACACAGAACTTACACACCCAATCCAGATGTTTAAAAAATAAATAAATAAATAAAATGGCGCTCTAACGTTTGCCACATATCCAAACGAACACGAAGCATAATGAACAGACGGGATATTTACTAGTGCTGCAAAGAATGTGCTACAGCCCCGGCACAGCTCTTTTTTCTACGTGCTGCTCTATATTCAAGTTGGAGCGTGTTCTGTAAAAGAATGCAAGCTACAAATATCAGCCTTCATCTTGGGGTCACTTGAGACACAGTAACTGGGACAGAGCTAAACTGACAACTAGCAGAGCCAGCAGGAGTTTTTTCATTTAAAACACCACCTGATTCTGGATAATATCCAGGAGCAGATAACTGAGACTCATTGAGTCGCGTCTTTCTTGAGAGCATGTCCATGACCTGGCTCATCAGTGGCCTTTTGGTGGCTGCTGCTTGGGTACAGAAGAAGGCAACCTTTATATATCTGATGACCTCTTCCTCAGGGTAATCCTTCAGCTCGGGGTCCACTAGCTCTAACATTTTTCCTTCCTCATAAAGCTCCCATGCCTACAGAAATAAAAACCATATACTAAACTATATTTCAAGTCAACAGAAGATCAGTTCAAAAAGTAGGAGTAAAATAGATTCCATCTCATGGTTGTTATCCTAGGATGTCAACCTCAGCCAACAAAAGCTCCTCAACATATGGAAAGCAGAAGGCAGGGCACTATCATGCACATGGTGATGTTGATGCTTCACAACAGTAAGTGATTAGGTCTGCAGGTCTGCAATCGTGCCTCAAGGGGAGTTAAACGAAAATATCTAAGTACACAAATAAGGCTTGGAGGCAACAACCGACCGACTGATGACCTGGTTTGAAATGAACCAAATGATGTCCATGAACACGAGATGGTGATGATGTTTATAGGTAGGCAAAAGCATTGTCGAGAGAAAACAGCATAAACAAACTTCAGTACAAATGAAATAGTGGAAATTACGCACCCATTCCAGCAGCAGCTTTGGAATCCCTCCCCAGTTCATCTTTGAGCTTCTTTTTCCACTAATTATTTCAAGTACAAGAACGCCAAAGCTGTAAACATCTGCCTTCATTGTTAACTGTCCACCCAAAGCATATTCTGGGGCCAAATAGCCACTGCAGCGTGAAGTGTCCAGATATTGAACAAGTAAGAACCATAAGTTCCATTATGGAGTGCTTGTTGCACATATATAAGCAGCACACATTTCAGATATAGTGGAAGTTATAAGAAATAGGAGAAAATGAAGAACTTAACACTTCACAGATTTTCTATGCAATACAACTGTTTATGTTTTGGGTTGTGCACTAGCCTCTACTACTAGGTGGCTAAGTCATTTAGTTAAGCAACTGCTCTGAATCACCAAACAAAAATGATCGGACAAATACTGGTAAAATGAGAGATGACCAGCCAAAGCAATTCCTGTGGCTATTTAATGTCAGCCATACATGACTCAAGGTAGTATTTCAAAAGAAAGTTTAAATAGCAATGTAGAATGGGCAGACTTGAGCAGACTACAATGTCAGGCAAACATGATTAAGATAGCATCTCAGAAAAGGGATCAAATTGAATAGCTGAAGAAGATACATACGTTGTGCCAGCTATTCTTGTACTAATGTGAGTGATATCATCTGGGAAAAGTTTGGCCAACCCAAAATCACCAATTTTAGGAAGAAAGTCTTCTCCAAGGAGAATGTTACTTGCTTTGATGTCCCTATGCACTATATGTGGGACAAGTTCTTCATGAAGGAACACAAGGGCCCTTGCAGTACCCAAGCATATAGAAGATCTTCTTGCCCAGTTCAGTTTACTACGATCGCTACTGAAACCTACAAGAATAAAAAGGACCAAATCAATGTCCCACAAGGAAATACATTATGAAGAGGCTATTCACCCTTTGAATATGAGTTTTGGTGATCCTAACCCAGCAACGCACGATCAAGACTGTTATTTTCTACGTATTCATAGACCAAGATGCGATCTGTTCCTTCAACACAACACCCAATCAACTGAACTAGGTTTGGGTGCCTGACATTAGATATAGTGTTAATCTCAGCCAAAAATTCCCGCACTCCTTGTTTTGATTCAGCAGATAGTGTCTTGACAGCAACTTGCAATCCATTTTTTAGGACTCCCTATAAAAATTCAGTAAACTTGTGAGCAGAAATTTTACATCATAAATTCTTCCAAAAATTTATGGCTCAACTGTCACATGTATGTAAAGTAATAGTAATGATATGATCCAATTTTATGACATTACTCTTCTGTCTCTCTCTCTCTCTCTCTCTCTCACTCACTCACTCACACACAAACACACACACACACACACAAAAGTGTGCACATGTGCATGCGCATTGATGCATTAGAGCTATAAAATGGAAAGTATATAATCAACCAATGATACTAAGTTAGCAAAAGAAGCATCTAGAGATTTCAATTATGAATCAATTATATCATGTAATCAGGTCATGGAAGATTTCATTTCATGTTCATTGCAACAACAATAGAAGGCATAATGCAATACCTTATAAACGGTCCCAAATCCACCTCTCCCTATTCTATTGCTCAAATGGAAATTGTTGGTTGCTACTTTCAATTCCTTGTAAGAGAAGTTTCTGATATTCTGGAGCAACTGCCCTGTACAGTCCACAATGTGATTTGAAAAACAGCATATGATAGGAATACTATTTTATCATAAGACAAGATCAATTTTTTTCCCTTCTTAATAGATAAGTATGAGAGAAAATGAAAAAATACTAGTAAGTAGCAGGAAATAAAAGATGTTGCAAAATTTTCCTTGGCATAAAATCCTGTTAACAGACACATAATTTGCTAAGATATCCATAATCTAGAATCTCCTACCTCTGTCTAAACATCGTAGCTATCTATCTATTCAGAACAAACATCCTGTTACTGAGTTATAAAATGTTTTAGTAATATTTATACGTAGGCCTTCAATTACAGTGATGCACCTACAACGCTCAAGTCATCAATGTTCCATGGCAAAATCAAGCAGCTAATATGCACGAATAGGATCTTACCCTCTATTTCTCGACAAGGAGGTGTAGGATCCGTTTTCTTCTTTAGAATTGAGCTGCCAAAGCAACTGCAGCTCATGCCTTCTTTTGCGGTGACCAATTTCAGCCGTCTGGGTTAGCAAAATTAGCTCCACAAAGCACCAACACGACTATGAAAATTTGATATATCAAAGCAAGCAACACTCAAGGACGCAGATTTGGAACCTTCCCTCTTCCTGTATCGATCCAAATCATCATAATGTTGTCTTGATCATAGAACAAAATTGGTTAGACAGCAGAAACAACTCACAAAAATTCATTTGGGTACGTTTCCGAAAACTTGGCAACAAAACGATGTATGAAAGATAACGAAAGCGCTCTTCAGAAATAAATATGGAAGCATTATTTATTTATTTATTTTCCCTCCCTTAAATAGAATGAAATTGAAAACAATTAACGTCTGCCTTCAACCACGAATAAGACTTTAATCTGACAACGATAGCTACCCAAAATGGTTTTTGCAGAGAAAATTCTGAACTTCGCAAAACAACGAACGTATGTCTTCAATCAGGCATTTGAATTATGTGTGAACACGGTGACTGCCGAAAATCAGGTGTGAAGAGAAACTTCTGAAATTCGCAGCGAAGAGACCAGTTTATCAGAGAAAGCAACTATATATATCATTCAGCACCCACAAACTAGGATTTCAAAATTTTGCACAAAAAACACACACTATAATGCTTCACATGGAGTATGATCAAATTTGATTAAAAAAACAAAAGGTCTCTATATGTGCTACGACTAGCTTTAATACTTTCTAATTCAGCACGATGGAGATGGACAGACTTGAATTGGGTAATTGCTCGTAATTACTCATACGACGTTAAAAGTTGAAACTCGTGTAAAGTTAGATTCAAAAAAGGGAAGAATGGAATCGAAGGAGTATCAGACATAAAATAAACCAGCTGAAAACAGGCGTCAAGATTGATACAAGAAAAAGAAAAAAAGAAAAAGGAAAAGAAAAGAAAAAAATAAAAACAGCGGAGGATTTGATTACCTCGCGATTAGAGCTTGCTGTAAACTACGATGCGATTATTTGAGCATGACTACCGTTGTAGCACCGAATTTATTGTTTTCATCAAGTAGGACAAACTTTTTTAATCATTATACAAGTGGAAGGTTGACCTTTCGACGTCGTCTAACTCAGAAAAGTGGACTGGAAAATCCTTATTTGTCTAGCGTTTTCACTCTAGCTGTTGTACCACTGCTGTTTACATCTATGCGTTCCCAGCTCCCTCCACCCAGCGTGCGTCTGCGGTCCACTTCCAAGAAAGAAAACAAAGAGAGAATCTAATTATGCTGTTGACCTCGAAAAGATGCCCTACCTGTGGATTAAGGGAAAAAAAAATAAATAGAAAAGAACAAAAATAAGGCAGTGTTCGTGCAATATCTTTAGTATGAAAGAAGTTACACCTACCGGCTAAGAATGATAATTTTATCTGTGGGTTCGAAAAATTATCCATTCGAATTCCAAGGATAAATTATGGAATTAAATTTGAAATTGGGGATTATTAAGGAAAATTGACTTGGAGATGGATCGAGAATAGATTTAGAACTTTCATTTCAAATTAGATATGCATATAAAATTAAAACAAAAATTTTAGCCACGGCCTATAAGAGACACTGTGGCAACAACGAACCTCCACCCGAGCTACCCCAAATCCAATTCCTAAATCTAATTTTTCGCCCTTCCACAAATAATAGAACCCTCTGATACCAGTTGAAAGGACCCGGATAATATATGATAATACCCACAAGAATCAACACCAAGACAATCAACCAAATAATAGAACCCAAATCTACCACAAATAATTCACCAAATAAAATCACCAAGCAAAACTAATTATGGGCAGCAAGCACAAATGAATAGATTAGCAAAATGAACCAATCAACACACGATTTATACGTGGAAAACCCATTCGATGTGAAGAGTAAAAACCACGGGACGTTTGAGGAGTCCACCCTATTTCCTTCTCTTATTATGATAAATTGAGGGCAAAATGAACCACCCAAATCAGGTTCACAACAATTCACAACCCACCAACAAGAACATACATAAGAGCTTAAGCAAGAAGAGATCAAAGGTGAAGAATATCACCACAAATCAGAGGTTCGGTCCCGCTGCAATAACAGACAAACCAGATCTCAAGACAATCCAACCGTTCAAAATGAGGCCCTATGTGTCCCCAACAAGCTGACCAAATTTCAGCAAAATCCAACGGTGGAAACTCCGGCGATCGACAAGTTTCTGAACGTTGTTCTTGAACAATCGCAAATCAATATTCTCCAAACCCTTTGTCTTCCTCTCTTCTTTGGCTTCTAATTGTGCGTGTGACTTTCTCAAATCACACCTCTCTCTTCCTGCCCTAATTTGTAAATCAAGTATTTATACCAAAGGCTTAATTAAGAAGCCCAAATAATAAGCCCAAGTTGGACTTAATTCAAGATTAGTAAAATGCTATCAAATGCCCATTCATTAGGACAAAGCAAAATACACATTTTACTAATACATGTGGGCTGGACCCACAACAGTGGCAACAACGAACCTCCACCCGAGCCACCCCAAATCCAATTCCTAAATCTAATTTTTCGCCCTTCCTTTCCAAGTTCCACCATCCCTAGTCTACAAATCTTCTTCTACTAATAGACTAGACTACTCTTCTAAATTTGACTCCTCAGTCTTCACTTCTTTGTTGAGTGTTGAGTCATCTCTTGTCACTCTCAATTGTCGCCAATCGACATTATCTTCCTCATCCCATCCTATACCTTCATCGATTTGCCCTTCATTTGTGTTCGTGTTCGTGTTCAACTCCTTTTGCTTTAAGTCCTTTCTATCATTGACATTTGACCCGACGACTTACCAGTACCACTAATACCATCATCTTCCTCATCCATTCATCCTGTCATCTTCTATTACATTCCTTAAACGTTTTTTGACCAAACCCGAGGCAATGCATTACACATCCCTGCCTTATGTTCTTCAGTTATTGTATATTTGTCTTGTTATCTCATCTTCTTCCATCAACCAATAGATCCTCGCCATTATCATCCACTCTCCTCCTCATCCAACTAGATATCTCAAATCTGAGTAACCTATCTCCCTTTCTCCTAATCCCAAATCATGTCTCCATTGCCTTAGTCGGGTCAACCCACCAATCAACTTTGGAGAATCCATTGCCTCAACCCACCAACTGACAACTCTTCCATTCCTCACAGAGCAATGAGCACTCGAGTGGTAGCTGTCGGGCAATTAGTGTAAGGTAATTTTTTCTCTCTAACTAATTTGTTTTATCAGATCTATTGACTTAGATGTTTATATATGTTATGCGTCTTCTGTCTGATTTGGTTTGGTATATATAACTGAATGCTGATACTTGATAGTCGACTGATCTTAGTTGTGCTTTGCCACCGGTTGGCAGTGGAAGGTGGTTGGGTGACTGTTTAAGTGTCATCGTGGTGAAGAATGAAGATTATGGAATATGCTCATGTAATTATGGGTGGTTGGTTGTGTAGTAGTGGCCTATGTGGTAAAGTGAAGAATTAAGATAATGTTGATTATTTGCACAAGCAACACTTGTTCAAGCTTAGATCAATGAATTCATATATCCTCTGAGGCTCCATGTGAATGATTTAGAAGAGGCAAACAACTTCTTTTTTGATTGTATATTCTATTAATGAATCTAATAGGAATATAAGATAGATGCCTCAGTGCCTTACATCCCTAATTAAATAGTGAGAGATATTGCTCATGATTGAAATTAAATTGTTGGTTATAGTCAGCTTAAGCTAGCAAATTGACCCTAATAAAGAAAGTAATGAATAAAAAAGTGATGTAATTAAGATAATATATATATATATATATATATATATAGATAGATATATATATATAATTAGAATTATAATACGCATGTAACATAACAAAATGGACTTAAATATTCATGGAATTACAATCTCAATAGTTTGGCAGACAATGTAGGATTGCTTTTAACTCTCTTCCATGTAATATTCTTGACATGAAGTTCAATTGAAGGACAACTTTTCTTATTGAAATCAAAATTTAGTTCATAAGCTTTGTAAGAGCTTGCATTAACAATGAAGACAAGAATAGTAACAAGCAATAGTATAATACTACATTAATCCCAGCTCTCACTTTCATTTTCCCTTCTTTGTTCTTCTTTCGTCAGTACAGGCTCTTTAAAAAAAATTATTGCTGATGAAGTAGGAGGAAGGAAATTTGATATGAAAAATAGCAACAAGTCACCCCTTTGTATAGGTTTTTTTGAGCCCCTAATTATTTTATTTTGATGAAAGAAAGGAAGGAAAAAAATCCATTAGTGGAATGTTGACGAATGAGATGCTATGATTAGTTACTTAATTTATTTTTCTACAATATAGATTAGTATATATCATGTATTTCCTTTTAAATATATATAGATGTATATGTTATTAATACCTATTATTTCAATAAAAAAATGGAAAATATTGAAAAAGAGGTTGATAGTGTTATGGAAAGTGCTCCAACTCGAGAAAATGGAGTACAGACATCTCAAGATGAGAATATTCAAGCTAATATGGAGATGTCAAATTAGAACTCTGATAATAAAACCACCGGAAACATGGATGTGGATAGTTCCAAAAAAAGGAAAAATAAAATCAGTTGTATGTGATCGTTTTGAAATAAAATCAATTAGAGGGGAATAGGAAGCAATTTGTGACTATTATAAAAAGCACTTGGAAGGAGAGAGTAAGAATGGCACCAAGCATCTATGTGATGACTTAAAGATGTGTACATAAAAAGCAAGCAATCATAACGCAATGTCTTTTAAATCTAACAAAATCCATTGATGGGTTATCAAAGCTTAGTACATATCAGTTCAACCAAGATCATGTAAGGAAGGAGCTTGGTAAAATGATTGTGTTGCACAAGTACCCATTGTCTATAGTTAATCATGTAAGGTTTAGAATGTTCCTTCATGTTTTACAACCATTATTTAAAGTGGTTTCTCAGAACACAATCAAAAGTGACATCTTGATGATTTTTTATGTTGAAAAAGAGAAGATTTTAAAGTTGTTAGAGATGAATACAAACCGCATCACATTAACAAGGAATATGTGGACTTCAAGTAATTAGAAAAGAGGATTCACGGCTATCACAACGCACTTCATTGATGATTATTAGAAACTTCAAAGTCGGCTTGTTAGGTAAATTCTATGTGTGTTATGAAAAAAAACCCCGATGCATGTAAACTAAATACAATCAATTATTAAACTATGTTCTTTTTTATTAGATTTGTGTACCCGCCATGTCTGCATACGAACTTGCAAATTATCTAGTTGGTTGCTTATTTGATTGGAATCTTGATACTAATTATTCTGCTTTAAATATCAATAATTGCACTTCTAGTGGCTCTATGGTTGATATCAATTTGGAAACTCTTCCACCAAGTTCACTTATCTTAGAAGGAAGATTATTTCATATATATTGTTCTATACACATATTGAATCTAGTTGTGAATAATGGATTAGAATTAATTACTGAAACTATTGAAAATGTCCATCATAGTGTTGTATTTTGGGCAGAAACTCTAAAAAGAGATGAATTTTTTTTTTATCAAAATAGCTAAACATATGAAAATTCAATGCATTAAAGAAACTAGAACTTGATTGTAAGACTTAGTGGAACTCTATATATTTAATGCTCAACACTGCAATTCAATATAAAGATGTGTTTTATCATTTGAAGTAGGGTCAGACTTTATATAAGAGAGTTTCCACTAAGGGTCTGTTTGGTTTGAAGAAAATTATGTGGAAAGGAAAATGTAGAGGAAAGAAAATGAAAGAATATAATTTTCTTTCCTTTGTTTGTTTGTTGGAGAAAATTACATGAAAAACTGAATTCTTGAAAAATATTTTTAGTGTTTGGTATATAGAAAGAAAATTCTAAGAAAAATTAAATGTTATTATTTAAATATTATTATACATTTAATGTTATTAAAAATATTATATTGATATATAAAAAATTACGTAAAATTTCTAAAAAAATTATAAAAACTCCATAAAATCAATACTAATTCCAATTTTTTTATAGAACTATTCTAAAATATTACATAAATAAATTACAATAATTTTCAAAAAAAAATCTAAAAAAATCCTTATACAAATCCCGTGAATATTTTTTTCCCTCTATATCTATAATTATGTTTATTTATCCATATCCATTTATATATCCATCGGATAAAACTTATTGGATTTTGATTAAACCCATCAAATTTAAAATGAAATTTATTTAATGTTAGAATTATATGGTTAGATTATTAAAATTTAATTATATATTCACTTTTAGCCTTAGAAAATATATGTCAAATTATATAAAAATATAATTTCATATCGGATATATGAATCCGAGTACTAATAGAATATAGGGTCTGGCTGGGGCACAAAGGCACACCAGCAAATACCAGAATAATCGTGGACTAAACCACGTCCTTAGGGTAGCGACCCCTAAGGAGTCACCATTCCCGATCTCGAGGTCTTTCACTTTAAGTAATAGTGTCTTAATTAAGGTGATCACGAAAAGCACGATAATCCGATACTTATTCACTTTCGATCGTTTCGATATCATTAATCGTTTCTTATTCAGAGGATTATCAGGATGTCACAGAGAAATCATCAAGGCCATGACAGTTATCAAATACTCTTACTTAGCTAATCAGCCTTATTTAAATCACATTATCAGGTTCCACAATCACAAAAAATTAGGTACAAATCACTTATTTACCCCCTTAATTATGTAATCTCCAAGTCATCCATTCCTCATTAACAAATTACCCTATTACCCTTTAGGTTACATAATTCCCGAATTACCCCTTATCCGGTTTAGGTTATCAAATTACCTCCTACGCTTTTTAGATCACCATTCATTCCTCATAATTGCTACACTTATCATATTTCTCATTTGGTTAGTTAGATTACCAAATCGCCCTTCTCCTTTGTTATAATTACTATATTGCCCTTGAGTTGGATAAATTACTCACTTACCCCTCTTCCTTATCATGATTACTAATTTGCCCCTTTAGTTGGTTAAGTAATTATCACTTTATCCTTTAATTGGCTAAGTCACCAAGTTGTCCCTTTAGTTGGATAATTTACCGAATTGCCCTTCTCCTTTATTAAAATTACCATAATAACCTTTAATTGATTAATTTACCAAAGTACCCTTCGCTAGCATCATACTTATCCCATTACCCTTCTACAATCATAATTTAATTACTAAATTATCTTTTGTCATTATCATAATTACCAACTTACCCCCTTACTCCCAAGTTTACCATAATATCCTTTTATTTACAAAATTACCCTTCTACCCCTTACTTTCAAATTACCATAATATCATTTTATTTATGAAAATTACCACCATACCCCTTTTACTTGTAAAATAACCATAACACCCCTTTTTCTTTCCAAATTACCATCTTACACTTTTACATCCAAATTTATCATTTTTATCTTTCTTTTACCAAATTACCATTTTGCCCTTCCTTTCCAAAATTACCATATTAACCTTTTACTCACAAAATTACCATAATACCCCTCACTTACAAAATTACCGTGTCGCCATTCACTTATAAAATTTACCATATTACCACTTACTTATGAAATTACTATTTTGCCCCCTTTACTTTCAAAATTACCATATTGCCCTTTCCCTTGAAATATTACCATTCTTACCCTTTTCTCCAGAAATTACCATAATACCCTTCTTTCTCGCAACTTACAATTTTATCCTTTTACTTATGAATTATCCTTTAACCCCTTTATTTTAAAATTACTAAATTACCCTTTTACTTATAAAATTACCAAAACGCCCCTTTCACTTATAAAATTTCCATTTAACCCTTTGTTGCACCATTTTTACGAATTTACCACCACTACATAAAATAATGATATTATTCTTATTATCTAAGTCCACCAACTTGTTATTAATCAACATAATACCCATTAGCAACTACATACATTAGATCACATACTTCATAACCATAATTACTAGAATACCCTTAGACAATAATATCATTCAAGCCTTAGCAACATAATACATCATAAACAAGCATTTAACATTTCCATCAATAATCAACCTTTTCCTTAATTATCATACCTACACATGGCACAAAGCTATCATGCATTTCCCTTTTTCTTTCAATAAATGTAACAACCATTTATATATCATGCTTGGCTCACAAAACATACATAAAATCATAATCAAATTCCTAATGTGCTAGCATACGTTTCCATGCATTTAAGGGAGGTTTAACGATTACCTTAATCCCGCAAAATATCAAACCTTACCAAGCAAAATTAGCAATTCAACACCTAAAATAACATCCATCACTATTGTGTTAGAAATAAGAAATAAAAAGGATAAGACTTTATAAAAGAAATTTATTTAATAAAACACTTTAAATAATTTTCATTATACCTCAAAAAATTTCCAAACAATTTCTAACACAAGGGGAAAGCTCACGCTGCATGAGCAGCGTGAGTGTCATGTATAAATGGGAGGGGAAAAGGCTCGAAGAGGGGTGAAGGAAGAAAAATGAGCCATGTTCGGGTTTAGGTCTTTGGGCTAGAAAAGAGGGTGGTTGGGGGAGGTTTGGAGGCAAGGTAAGGATGTAGGAGTGAAGAGGGGGTGTTGGTGGTGGCCAAGGATGGTTTCGCGGCGGCTGAAGGTGGCGGAGACGGCGGCGGCAAGGCGGCGAAGATGGCTGGCGATAAGGGGAAAAATGGGGAGAAAAGAAAGAAGGGGTGGAGAAGGGAGGAAGTGTAGGCTCAAGGGGGAGGCGTGGGGGTGCAAGGCAGTAGGGGTGGTGGCAGGAGTCGGCACAGGGGTTGGGTGCGGCGGTCGGAGCGGCGGACGGCGGCGGGGCAGAGAAAAATAGAAAAAAAAAATGGAAAGAAGGAAGGATAGAGGAGGGAGCTCGGGGGAAAGAAGGTGGCTCGAAAATGGGACAAGAAAATGGGCGAATGGGAGAAGAAAAGAACTGGAAAGGTAAGGGGGCAGGTGGCAGGGCATAGGGCGGCAGGGAGGCAGTAGGGTGGCAGGGAGAGGGTGGCGACGGGAAGAGTTGCAGACATGGATAGGGGTGCAGGGGTAGCTCGACTCGAAGAAGAGGACAGGGTAGAGGGAGGGAGTAGCAGGGGCAGGTGCGGCGGCAGTCGCAGGTGGTCGGGCGGCAGCTGCAGAGGGTCGGGCTGTTGTCGCCTGAGAAGAAGAAGAAAGAAGGAAAGGGCTGTGGCGGCCGGTCCAGGGGAAAAAGAAAGGGAGTCGGCCGGGCTGGCTTGCTGGGCGGCGCGCGAGGGAGAGAAGGGTGAGGCGGGCCGAAGGCCCAATGCGCGGGGGAAGGCTGGCCTGGCGAGGCAGCCCGAGGGAAAAGGAAGAAGAAAAAAAAGAAAAAGGAAAGGAAGAAAGGGGGAAAAAGAAAAAGGGGAATGGAAAAAAAAATAGGAAAAGTAGTTTAATTAAATTTATAAAATCATAAAATATAATATTCCTGGTAAATTATTTAATTTAACAATTTAATTTATTATAACCTAATGTTTTAGTTTAAAAAGGGTAAAGTTGGTAAAATATTAGTTTGGGAAAATTATTTAAATAGAACAATATGATAATTAACAAAATATTTATTTTTAATTTATTAAATACTCTTATCCAAATTTACATACTCTAAAATCCATAAAATAATTAAAATAATAATTTTACAAGCTAATTTTATTTCAAATAAAGTTATTTATTAAAATATAGGTTTTCGAAATTTTTGGGATATTACACCTGTCAAGAGGATTTAAATTTAAATTTTGAATTAATCTGTGACCAGCATATGATGCTTCCTTCATGCCTTCTTTACCTTCTTTATTTGTGTGCATTTGTTAGGTATTATCTATGACCCAATGGCCTTTATGAGACATCATAAGTATGTATAGATGAGATTGTTTATTGGTAGTTTTCCACTTCATCTCTACAAGCTAGACTTACAAGATATTGGAACAAGCAAGAGACAGGGCTAAGAAGGTCGAATTCTCTTGAAGATTCACGGCTTTACACTTGTCGTGTCCTCCTCAGTTTCCTTATTATTATTATTTTTTGTGTAGGTATTTTAGTCTATTTACACTAGTATAAAAATAAGAATAACTAACAAAATATATAATGTTATTTTAATAAAGATAGTCATCTATAAATTTTTCGGTAAAAAAAATTAAATGGGATAATAAAAAAACAAAAGAAAAAGATGACAATTGAGAAATTATAACTGTTTCCTATAATATAAGAGCATTAAAAAAAGGGTATAGATAGTAATTGTAACTTAAATCTGTCTTTTATACCTCATTGAGTTTCTTTTTACTTTTTTAATAATATAGATGATGGGTATACAATACAACTGTTGTTGATAATTTAACACAATTTATTATTATCATCATCATCATCATCATCATCATCAATACCTTAGCGGTATAATTTTTTTCTTTTTATATTTGTTACCTTTAACCTAGTGAATTTTTTCCACTTAAATTAAACACATAGAGAGATCTACTCCAAGAACTGTTTATTTTCCAAGGTCTTTCACCATTATTGTATCAGTCACCTGACTAACCACCTCTAGCCATCTTTCTTATTCTTCTCTTTTTTTTAGTATTTATGCAACAGGTGTGTATTTTTCATCTTATTTATTCGTAAATATTTCCCTATGATTACTAATGTTTTTCCTTACATTCGCATGAACACAAAGAACGTGATTTTCTTCCTCAATTTTGTTATTTTTATATGAGTTGTGTATCATTAAAATTTCTTTGGTATTAATAGTGTAGTTTCTAATTTAATATATCTGTAGTGTCACACACTCTTAGATATATACTAGCCTTTATATACTTTTAATATATATGTTTTTGCCATAATAACCTAATTGTCCATTTTGGATAAATTTTTTTATTTCAAGTGTTTTTTTAAATTTACTTGCTTAAACTGTCAATAGGGAGGTCTTGACACTTTTGTAGCGAACAAAAAAAAGTTTTTTATGTTTTGAGTTCTAAAAAGTTATTTTTGTAATAATTTGACACATGTGTGCATGTATAATTTCATAAAAGTAGCATATTCTCTTATAAGAGAATAAGATCACATGAGTTGGATATATTTCTAATATATCTTGTATTATAAATGGAATGAATGTCCTAATAGTGGAATGGATTTACAAAATTATTTTATTATAGTTTGATAGAATAGCATGGTAGTTTAATATATTTATTCGAGTTTTAAAGCGCAAAAGATGAATTATGTATATTATGGTTGCTGAAAATGTATATTATTTATGACTGCCATATAATTTTGATCATTTTAAAAAATGTATGCTTATTTAATTTTTTTGATGATTTTATATAGGTATAAGATTTGATGATTATGATGAAGACTTAAGGAGTAAGGTAAATAAAAGATATAAATAATTCGGATGAAAGAAGGTATTTGTTATCTTTATGGGCATCTTTATTTTTCATTCGTGTAATCATGATAGAACTCCTATTAAGTTCATATAAAGTGAAGATACCATGACAAATAATGAAGATCCAAAGTAGTTGATTGAACTCACTAAGAGACCTAATATTATAATTTAGTTTATTTAATTACTTTTCTTTATCATATATGAGCAATGCCTTTTTTAAATGTATTGATCTCATGAGTAATCAATTAATATAAATATGATAAAACTTGATTAATGTTATGAGTGATTGATAGATATAGTGTAAAATTAATATTTTGAGTTGAAATGCACGATATTGATACCGGTGTATCAATTTAATATAATCAATGTTTTTTGTGTGTAGGGAATAATGTGTGGTATAGTTGGCAAGAGTTTTTTTTTTCAAAAAAAAAAGGCTATTGACAACAATTTTAAATTACAAACTCTCGTCTACATTAAAAAAAAATGGAGGTAAAAAATAACGGTGGTTGCAAGTTGAAATTACCATATGTGGGCCACTATAGACGGTGAATTTAGTCCACAACCATCATCTAATCTTTAAAAAAGAATTAGACAAAAATTAGATGATAGGTTTTAATCCACAACTACTATCTAATCATTATCGTAATTTTTTTATTTTTTTATTTAGTTAGAAATAATAGTATTTTAAAATGTTATTTATATTATAGACAGTCATAGCATATCTAACGACCAATTACCACCGTCTTTCTTTTTTCTACCGCTATCTAAGGTCATTTTTACGTCGATATTGTTAAAATAGGAACTTTATAACTTAATATATGTTTGCAGAAGTTCGGATACATTGATTCTAAGATAAAAAAAAATATCTAAATTTTTTTTAATCGTATCAAAATAATAAGAAAATTTTCTATATTTGGAAAAAGAACTCGAACAATTATTTGAAAATTTTGATGCAGGAAATAATCAATTAAATAATTATTTTGGTTGGATATAATGGAATGTATATTAATATAATAGTATATTTTATTAATATGATAGGGGCCACTGTAGTCGAAGCAAAATCGCTAAGGATAAACAACGAGGCAATATATACCTTTTAGTTTTGAGAAGTATTATTATCTCCAAATATTTTGATCCTCCCTTTTCTAACTTGATCTTACCAAGCACGCATAATTTACTAATAAACTGAATCGTAATGTATGAAGTCATCTTCTCCATTGTGGTTTAATCCTAACCAAGTCGAAGATAAAGTTGAAAAGTTAAAGACAGATTTGTGGTTTGTATAGCTCGATGGCAGGCAACTTTACCAACTATGTCAAATCAGCTATTTTTCCTTGAATATCATTTTCTTGTTGGAACTACACGTGGAGACTCTCCCAATATAAACACAACAAGTGTTTCATGGGAACGGCGAAACGGAAATACGAAGAAATACAAAAATATTATTTTCAAAAAAATTTAAAAATAAAAATAGAAGAAAATGATAATTTTTTATATATAAAAATATATATATTCCAATTATTTATTTTAATTTATTATATATATTTTTTTCAGTTAATAATATATGATTTTAAAAAATGTCATAAAATTATTAACTAAAATACACCAGATTTAAAATATATATTTTCCTTATCTTTTTTACCCAATTATTTCTTTTTAGGATTGTCTAAACGTGAGCTGTGCTTCCGTGAACACAACAAGACGGCACCTGCTTCCTGCTATTATGATACGTCGCTAAACATCGATGAAGGCGGCTGTAATTCTGTGGGTTGAATTTTCCATTATCAAATTTTAATCAATTTAAAACACACTTTCTCCTTATCTCTTCTGCCCAATTTTTTTTAGGATTGTCTCAAGACGGCACCTGCTCCCTGCTGTTTTGATACGTCACCAAATATCGATGAAGACGACGGTAATTCTAAGGGTTGAATTTTCCATTATCAATTTAGTAGTATACATACATACATGTACAGGGAGACTGACAGAAACTCAAGTATACACTTATAATTTCCATAAGCATACCCTCCATTTCTACAGTAACCGACATACACGATCACAAAGCAAGTCACTAGAAACCCCTACAAGGGCTATATATCCATCCGGCGAGGAAAAACTACTCCATTTACGCACTGTAATCAGCACAATAGTATTTGTCTTCGGGATAATAAGAGGCACCAACAGCGTTGCCCCCAAATTTTCTTCCTCCGAGCATACTTTTCGCACGGGCACAGTCAGCAGAATCAGAATACTCCAAAAACACCTGAATAAGCATGTATGAAGACTTTGACTACCAACCATGGTGCAGATTATTAACTACAAAAAAATCAGAAAATAAATAAATCAACTTCAGATTGGCGCCTAAGACAAATTATATCATTACCTTTCCAACACCAGGAATCTGCTCCACATCTACATTTGGCCGTGGGATAATCACATTCACCAACACTCCTGAGATACATAACAATTGTGGATGAATTCATTTTTCCACACCAGATCCATTTAGAGCCACAATTGCTTCAATAGCTCTTACGGATGATGCAAGGGAGGGAAAACTTGAACATACTAAACAACTGATTTCTCTCATTACTCTGCAAAAGCCATTTCACACCCTTCTACTTGATGGAAGTATGAAAAACCCAACGGTACCAACATGGGCACCATTCTGTCTGTAATACTCCTTGCATTTTATGATAATATACCGGAGGGAGTCTCGCTAACTTTTCATATTTGATTTGGCAAGAAAGAAAAACTTATTCAGGTAGCACAATCACACTAAGCTAAAACGAAAAGGGAAAGACATTCCAAAGCTGATCTCTGCCCTTACAATGGAAACACATCAGATATTGATATTAACTTCTTGCTCTCCAAATTAACAATTTAGATACATTTGTAACTAGAACAATTTAAAAGAAAAGGCCCAAGAAACACAATTTTAAAATATTAGTGGGTGTATCTAGAGCAAATACAAAGGACCGTACTGTCTGCATCAAAACATGATAAAAATGTTATATTCATGAAGAAAAAATGTCGACTGCTTGAATAAAAAGATGCCTGGCTGCCTGCACAGAAATAAAAATCTGCAGAACGAGAAGGTACACACTTACCAAATTTCCCACACTCTTCCCTCATGTCCTCTAGTATCTCCTCATACTCATTGTCATCCGTCAATTCATCAGCAGTAGCCACCTTCATTCACATGAAGATGATCAACTATTAGACATCTCAACTCTTGATATGAACTATGATAGAACTTCCTTCTCTCTTTTTTTCCATGATTTATCTTGTTTTCACTGATAAACTTGATGCATATATGTATACACACATTTTTTTTCTGTTCTTCCAGTGTAGCAGGCTCGAACTACATTATAGTTTGCTTCGAACTTTTGCAGAAGCTGGTATGGACTTACCTTACTCGTCTATGACATATCTCTTTTGCTTTTGGCTTACATGTTGAATTAGGGGATACTAGTTTCCAGAATCCGTGTCTTTTATTCCAAATTTGATAATTACAAATAGAGTGTTCGGTATGGTTGTTTACAAACAACTATTAGGGGTTAGAATCCCTTGAGCTCCTTAAATTATACTACCAAAATCATGGAGACAGAAGTACATGCATCTCGTCAGATTTAAAAGACAGGCAGCTGGTCTGCACAAGTCATCGACTGTAAACACATAGAGCGAGCATATGCAGTTCAATATTCATTTGGCTTTTCGGTGCCCAATGACTGAAAAAGAATATATGCAAGGTTGATGATACCTGTGTCAGGCAAAGAATTTTTGTTGGATTTTCCATGGTTGCCACAGGTGATCCAAGAAGATTAAGACTACCAGTTTGCAATGCCATTTTCTGCAAGCCAGCTCATAAGTGAGAAATGCAACATAGGCATGCATTAGAAATTTAGAACTAGAGAGATGAAATTGCGTTGCACCACCTGCATGGCTATATGTTGCTGAGCCTGTACCAAAATACTTTCCTGCTCTGGCTTGGCCAGCATGTTGCTGCAAATTTGCATTTTGCAAATAAAATTAATGGGTATACAGACCGAATCTTGAGAAGTGGCATATCATTAAAAATTGTCTGGGGACCCTCTCTCTCTCCTCATTTTTTTCTCTGTAAACCCTAGATCCACAAGTATAGCTGGGAACTTCATATATCTCATATCAATCCCCATTTTGTTAGCTTTTAGGGGAAAAAAGGAGAGAGAGATACAAGATTGAGGCACCAACATTGTTTGCCAAGCCAAAAGATAAATAAATCCTAAAGCTTAATTATCAAGGTTTTTTTTTGGGGGGGGGGGGATCTAATGATTCTGGAGTACTTGTCACTAAATTATTTCATATATATGGCTATGAACACCCCAAATCAAATCAAACTGTATCCTACTATTGATTCATATAGACGGCCAAGAACAACCCAAACCGTATCCTAGGCAGACTCAGCCCCCATGAACCCATCAGTGTCTGTCAAAAACCCATCTTTCAGTTAGTCTTGTGTCAATCTCTTCCTAAAGCTTCAATCGCTCCAGAAACTTCAACACTGGAGCCTTCAACTACTCCACCTTCATTCAAAGTTCATCTTCCAATATGACCCCAGGATATAAAGACAAATGTTAAATGGTTAATCCGGTTGCAGTTCTAAGTTCTAATTACGCAATCAGACCAAACTGATGCTTATGAGTCAGATATGTAAATCCATCCCAACATCCTACCTGCTCCCTTCAGCTCCCCTCCTCCCCTCCCCAACAAAAGAAAAAACAGAAAAAAATACAATAAATAAAATATAAAATAACCATCTGGTACACACCAACCAGAAAATCAATGCAATGAATGAAACTATCTTAGAAAATGACAAAACATCAAATAGTTTTCATTGAGACAACTAACCTAGCAGTGGCTCGACGAACAGTCAATGTTTTGTCGCCCATTTTCACTCCATTGAGTGCCTCACATGCAACATCAGTTACAGCTGAATCCTAAAATTGAAAATGCCCAAAGAAAAATCATGAATGAAAGACCTGAAGCAAACCACATAAACTGTAAAGCAAAGAACGGAATAACAAAATTTGAAGAGAATATTCAGAATCGGGTAAATGCCCAAACAAAAATATAAAGAAAAAAGGAAAGAAAGTAGATATCAACCCCATGCCTAAACAAAGACTTTACTAAAACCTAATATCATACCAGCAGGTTCCTCATTAAAGAACAAGCAAATAGTATGCAGATAAAACTCTTAGTCATTAAGACATTAACCACAGAAACATCAAAACTGTGTAATCTCAGCTATAGCGAGGAAAAAATGACACAGAAAGAAACAAGAGACAGTAAACTCACCTGGTAAATGCAAAAACCATAACCCTTGGAATTTCCTGTGTCTCGGTCCTTCACCAAGTCGAACCCTTTCAAAGCTCTACAAGAATCATTAAAAGCACATAAGAATAAGAATCATGTAAAGAACCCATAAGCCTTTGAGAGAGAGAGAGAGAATCCCCCACACATCAAAAGATCTTGTGAGTAATTGGAACACAATCAAATTAAGGGATGTGTACGTAGGGAAGTCTGCAACTGCAAACAAAAATTGTTTAATAATCTAGGCTGTACCCAAAAGATTCCAGCAACTCTCTCATCTGTAATTCAGTAAAATAGTATGGTATCCCACCAACAAAGATACGATCTGGCTGCTCCCCTCCAGTAAGCACACTGCCAGCCAATATTTAAGTCAAGAAGTGAGGGTGAAAAATTTTTAACAAAAAATATGGAAGAAACATGTAAAATGACACGACTAAAATGAAATCGATTCATCACCAAAAAAGAAAAAATACAATTTACCCATGGAGTTATATATGCAACATGATACCGAAGTGCACGGGACATATAACTGACCTTGTAACATAGTGTGAAGCAGTATTAACTCATTCAATACCCTATCATATCAACTTCTACATCCAGGAATTGGATAACAGAAGCTAAAAAAACATAATTTTCATCCTGTATCTAAAACTGACGCCAGGCATCACAATTTTTTATTAGTACTTGCCAATAAAGGAAAAGGCCTGTGGCAGTAATCTTCAAATAGCAGGTCATCAGCAAATGAATATATGGAATGAAATTGAAGGTTTAGATGTAAAGATGTCATCATATACACTTGAGCTACTCAGCTGCTTGGCATTTTGCCATGATCAGAATCGATCAAGTAGCATGGAGGAACAGCACGTACCCAGGCATGAGTCCAATAGCAGCTAAATTAAGGTGAGGATTTGGTTGGCTAGGACCAAGTGATGCAGCAAGTACAGGATTGTAATCTGTAGGCCTCCTCACTCGTACTGAAACCCCCTAGAAGAAGAAGAAGAAGAGAGAATGATAGAAAGCGAGAGTCAGAAGTAGAGTGAAAGTTTGGTTGCATCAACAAAACAAGCAATGCTGCAATTCTGCAAATGCATAAATAAAAAGGGGTTACACACATGCTGCAGTAAGGTCTGCTTCATACCGATTTATTTATTTATTTTTTAAGTGAAAACTAAAATGATAAAGTGGCTTCTCCATTAAGACCCACATGCAAACCAATTAGTCAAGTGCAAGGTTTCAGATTTTTAGAAATCGAATTTCCCTTTTCTACAGGTACTGTGTTGGGGTCCCCCGTAGGGGATGTCTCCGAGTTGTGGCAAAAATACAATGTCATTCGCCTCAATCATATATAGGGTAATGACATTATGTTCTTCGTGATTCCCTTAATCAAGCAAGCAGCAAGAAAATCTTTCGGAAGTCATCCAGCTTTACTCACTCACAATATCAATGCATAAGAATATATCTGGGGCAAGATAACCAACAATGACAAATTTATTAATGCTTAAATTAGGTCTAAAACAAGGAACATATTATAGCAGAATTCTCAACATCATCTATAAACACGCAAACACACTTGCAGCCTTGTATATATTTGTAGGCCTATATACATACATATGTGCAAGTGTATCCATGTAAGAGAAACTCAAAGATGGAAAGAAATAGAGACATGCCTCAAACATGATCCCATCTAATGTCATTGCGTTACTTGCTTCTTCAACAGTTCTCATCTCCACAAACGCAAATTTCTTTTCATGATTGATGTACACGTTGACAACTGCATCGCCTACAAACAAGAACATAACTGCTCTAAACATTTACAAAGGAAGAAGCGAGATGAGAAAGCCATAACATACAATCTTAAAACAGTCTCATAGGGGCATCAAACATGCCATTTCAATCAAGATATATACCTGGCCCAGGAGAAGTTCCACCAATCGTAGCCATCACTTGACTGAAAAAGGTAGCAATTGTCTGTAATAAAAAAATTAAGAAAATAAAAGTATGAACATAAAGATCAAAAAGAGGTTAACAACTACTAATCAAAACTCTTTCTATAATACCTCAGGAAAAGGAGAAGGTAAACACAAAATACATCTGTAAGTAACATTTAGGCATGAATGGAGAATGAAGTAACAGCAGTAGATAACATTAGTTATTAACTTATAACTAACAATTACTTGAGTCACAAGCCAAAATAAAATGCTCATTTATGAGGCACATGATAAACACCAGCATATACTACTCATGTTTTACAGAAACTGAAATCATCCTAGGCTATGGTCTGCATATGAAATTGCAATCTCATTTCCAAAGTTGAAATCTGACTCAATAGATATGAACACTATGAATCCACTCCTTGCTGGACAAGAGGTCATGATGTCAGCTGTGTCATACATGAACGGGTTTGATTACTGTGGCTTCTGTTCTTGCCCCAAGTCTCCAGGACTTTGTCCCAAGGCTTCAGAACTGTCGTCATCTCTAGTGATGTAACTACATTTACAACCCTCCCATTTCCCAAAACAATCATAATTATGATATGAACCTTGCTCCAAGAAGGAAGGCAAAACACAATGAACAGACCAGAAAACCATACAGCATAAGGCAAGCTTGGACAGACAATAAACCCATTCCAAAACAAGGAACTCTCTCAGGGTAAGTTACTCAAGTGACCTAGGGTTTGTTTGACCCTTCTATGTTGGTGAAAAGATATGTGGTACTAGTGCTATAAGAAAAAGTTCTAACAATAAAACCTATTACAGATATCCGAAAACTGTTTGGCAACAATTAATAAAATGATCTATTTACTTTCAAAAAATAAAATAAATAATCAACATATAATAATGGTGTCAAATTTATTTTATACAAAAATAAATAACACAAAATAACAATAACTTCTTATTTAGTAAAATGATTCATTAGAGTCCATTAGAATTAGGCTAATTTGTAAGATAGAGTTAGATTTTATGATTAGAAAAAAAGATTTATAATCCAAATTTATCTTATAAATATGTAGAAATATACTAAAAATATTATTATTTTAATACTAAGGTGGTTGTGTGGCTAAAATTGTCTAAAATAAATAAAAATATAAATCAACTTCCAATGAAGCCAAAGAAGCTCTTTTTTTTTTTAATGTCCTGAAAAGCACTTTTCTGATTCTATATATATATATATTGCTCCTTATTAGAAAAGATCTAAGAAATTAGTGTTTGGGCTATCTTAAGCTTCTTTAAAAGTGGAATCTGTAAGAATAGCAGGGTTAAACACGTACTTATTTGATAAGTATCAACCAGTCACTCCGAGAAAGTATAACACTAATTTCAAGGTTTGATTTAGTGCCTTGCATTGATTGGAGTGCAATGCACATAAGCTAGAAGTACAACCTGCTCATTTGCTGCTGGAGGGAGACCACCTACATAAACTCGACGAGCATGCCTTGTTGCCTGTAGATTCAAACACAGTCAACGAAGGAAAGTAACATCTCCGTATCAATCTTTTAACAAAGACAGCAAAATCATTACTGATGGTCAGACATAAGGCAAGGATTTACCTGCTGGGACATTGCTTGGACGGGCATCAAAGGGAAAGATCCCAACTAATAAGAAAAATTGCAAAGGACAATATTAGTTTCATGCACAGAAATACTACTACTTCCAATTTTAAATAAGAGTCATTTTAGAATTTTGCATACTTATTAAGAAAGTATGCACATTGTCAATTATATTCAAATTAAATATACATCTAAATGATGCTTATAGTAGAAATCATTCAATGAGCAGGGGTAAATTGGGGAGAATAGCTTACTTTTGCATGAAAATCTAGTATGACACTTGCTTCGAATAAAAAAGACTTGCTAAAATACACTTAATATGAATTAGAGCCAGTATTAGGATAAAATGAGTAGCAATCATTCATGCCCACCTGAAAACTGCCCATCGCAAACATGTTATGGAATAACTCTGATGATGACTGGGAAAAATTTTGCAGCTGATCTACATGAATACAAGAAAGGAAATGATATTTGAAATGAAATGTCAAACAGTCAGAATAACAACATACGGCAATATGTACACATACAATATATATTCCAGACAGTAGTACACCAGGGTCACATTACCAATGTCGTACCTAAAATAATAAGACCATCTGACAATAAAAAAGAGATAAATTCCATCACGGAAGATGCTGACTGGTAATGTAAGTTCTACCAAAGATATAAGCTGCCGGATGACGCGAACAACATCAAGCTAAGCTGCACTGCTCCTGTTTAACACTCTACAGAGCTCAAGCCCAAGGGTGGCAGGGTTTGGTAACTGGCCCAACAGTCTTCTTTACGCAGAATTGCAGACGAATAGGACAAAAAACACAAAGAGAAACAACACAAAACAGCCAACAACACAGCAACATTTCTCAGTTTTCAGAAATTAAATCAGCAGGTACACAATGACAAAAGATCCACAAAGACTTGTAACAATTGCATCTAGATCTTGTGATCCTAACACACAAATCAATTTGGTACACCTTTGAATTTAAGTGGAAAGACACACACCTGAGACTTGGCCATTAGGTCCAGCTGCAGTTAAAGATGGTGCCATATCAAATCCACTTGTTCTGCTGTAGATGAATATACATTTGAAAAATAAAATTAAATGCCAGATTAAGAAGCTTCCGCAATTGGGCATAACAGCAAAAAAATATCACTTTTAGAGGCACAAGGTTTAACTTAGATATGGAGGGAACCTCTCTGAGACAGCCAAGTAATCCTAAGACAGTTAAAACATATCAATAAGACAGTTAAGCCAAGTAGTCAACAATGGAACAGTCAAACATCAATAAGATACAAGATGCTAGGATTCATGCTGAACCATTAGAGAATAACTCTCAAGGGAGACAAAATGGAAGACAAAAATATCCTCCCCCTAAATGGCAGTTTACAGACTTGAAAGCCAGTAGATTTTTTTCCGGTACACTTTCCAAACAATTTGCAGAGTCACGTTTATCTTCAGGGTTATACATATCACACAATGAAGAACTAAGTGGAACATAGGCTTGGTTTAGTAATATCGTAACACTTGGTTGTTGTAGTTGGATATTTGTACTCATTTGGAAATAAACCTACCAAAATAAATATAAAAGCACAAAAGTTGTAGCTATTTTATTTTTTTTTCTTGTTTGAGAACAAAAAGTTATCCCAAGCCGAACCAAATTATTCTTGTAAGGAAAGTGCATATACAAAATCGGCTTTGAATTTGCAACAAAAGAAAATTGATATCCTTTTTCTTGGTATTAATTTGCAGCACATTTAAGAAATAACAAATGCGATACTTTTGGTACCTAGAAACCCAGGCCACATCTTTAATGCACATCACCGGTGTTTCAAAAGGCCTAAGGTGCACCTAGATGATAGGGATCCTAGAGCTTAGGCACTAGGCGAAGGCACACACCTAGGTGAAGTAAGACATTAATATTACCAATCTACTAAAATCATGTTTATTGGGGACCCTTTTTCCTCTCCCTTTCCTTTCCAATATGATTGGGAGTTATTGTATTTATGAAAATAAAGCCTCAGAATAGCTAATTAGAGTTTCTTTCTCTAAAATAAATGCATTTCTTTACTTTTCCATTCAAATTTACATCTACTGTCATCCTATGATCCTTTTTCCTTCTTCCCTTTCCTTCCCAATTATAAACAATAAATTATATGTCACGGTCGTTGAATCATTAATTTTTATTTTATTTTACCATATAGTCTAATTATTATTTATTGATAATTTAAATATAAATTTTAATAAGCTAGCATTTTATATTATATTAGAAGTATTTAAGTGAGTCATTATATGTTAAATTGTCCCAACAGCTCTAAAACTGCCTTAGAATGAAAAAATACATATTATTTAGGGCACGTGTGAAGGTAATAAATAATAATACTTTATTATAATTAAATACTAATTTGATCTAAGATATATATAGTAAATGAACAAGAAGAAATTAATATGCATGTTAGTTTCAGTAGATTTAAGAATTCTCAATAAATCACCAATTTACTGGCAATATTTTTTGATTTATTGGCGATTTATCAGCAAATAAAATACGAAATTTTAAAATGTAGTGGATCTACAATTTCCCATCATAGCAGACCCCAAAACTGCTAAATAGTAGGCGATACGCTATAGCAGCAGCACTATTTAACTGTATGGATGCCTTGCTGATGTTGCCTTGCCTAGAATGAAAAAATCTCCAAACCCTCGTGCCTTTAGCGCCTCTTCAAACATCGCACATCACTAAGTTCTTTCCTCAAACACTAAGAACAAACTACTGCCCACCTTTTTGAATGAATTGGGGAGCGTGAGGGTGATCTAGACCTCCTCCTAGATCTTTCTCTAGAATGAGACTGCAATTTACCACTATGTCTCCTTTCCTTTCCATGATGCCTGCGCAAAGAGAATGAGATTTGAATGAATTAAAATGCTCAAAATAATAAAGAGAAACAAGAGAAAGGACAAAGTGACATTATTGTACTCCCAAGAGGAAGACGATAAAGACAAAAAAAATGATTGATGTAAGTAGCTTTCTGGTAGAAAATAAATTATGACTAGTAACTGCCTTTGATTAAAAGAGAAAAAGGAGTAACTGATGCATCTCACAAAGTTTGTATTAAAGAGATGATTCTCAAGCATGCTAGTCCAAATACCTATAACGTTCATGGCTAGCATAGCAATCATTATATCTTTCTCTTCTTTTTCCATCTCTTGAACTTCTATTGTCATAGTCCCTAAAATGATCATCTCGCTCTTTTACAATCTCTCTTCTCCGCTGATGTTCTTGCCCTTCAAATCTTGACATGTCATGGTCGATGTCATGAAATTTATGCTGATTCATAGCAAAATAAGCAATTGAGTGTTCAATGGAACATATTAAAACAAATACAACAAATAACTATGCATCAGCAGTAGAATAATCGAAGTACAGAAATCTAGAACCTATTCAGAAAAATACAGAAAAAGGCAACACACTTATGAAAGAGATCCCAAAATTGTAAGAGCTATTTTTTGGACAGTTTTCAATGGAAAAAACTACCTGCCTCACTGTATCCAACTACAGCAAGAAATGTAAGAAAGAAAAGCAAATATTGACCAAAAATAAAGGGTGGCACCCATTTAGAAAGGAAAATTCATAACCAGAATACACATGCCAAAGACTAAACTTAAAGAGAAAGATGGAAAATGATAAATTTCATAGATAATGTTAAGGTTTTGGTCCTTGGGGCAAATGCAGAGAAAGAGACTATATGCTTTCGCATATCATCACACAGTAATTTAAAAGAGAAGGCATGCAATAAACAAAAATAATTAACTTGTATATATATTGCTCAGAATCACAGCCTAAGAAATTAGCATCAACCAAGAAATGAATTCAAGCAAACACAAAAGAGAAGGAAGACTTATTTGACAAAAAAGACATCAGTGATTTCTCTTCATGTCTATTGTGTTTCTACGTGTCAATCTACCTTCAAACCGACCAAATACAAAGCACTTGTATCTCTTGGTTTCTGCATAATCATTTCTTAGCCAATACATAAAAAGATCACCATGAATGCTAGATAAGATAATACAGAGTAAACCATCATAACAGCTCAGCTTGTATGCTGTCACAATGACATCAAACAATCTCTGAATAAAAACACCAATGTGCATAAGCCACAACTTTAAAAACCATTGAAGGTGGGAGCGACACATCTTGTACATTTGATGATTGAATAAGAGCCTAATCAAAAGGTCACTGTGTAACTTTTCAGACATTACGTCTCAACAACTAATGGTAAACATAAGTACACCCCATACTGTATCTAAGCCAGGATGCACCATGAAGCCACCAGTAATCACTTTCTGACTGGCATTATCCAGATACTCCATACCTCAAACAGCGATTGGAGTTTCCATCCCAAAGGAAAAGTATGTCTAACAGTATGGGCTTTTGAGAGTTAAATATTAATTTAGTCCCTCTGGAATGTATTTTTCCTATTTTAGTCCTTGAATAAATAAATAAAAATAGTCCCTCAGGATTTCATTTTTATTCAAATTGGTTATTTAGTATACAACTTTCTCTATTTTTCCCTAATTAAGGGACTAATATAAATGAAAATACACTCTAGAGGGACTAAAATGAATATTTTTTATTAGGGACCAAAATAATAAAAAAAAAACACATTCTAGAGGACCAAAACAGTATTTAACTAAGCTTTTAGAGAAGCCAAAATCCCCAACAGTTTTTGTTCATTACTCTTAACTTCCAGGCAATTTACAAATCACACCCACCCTCATAAGCCTTATTCTCCTTTTGCTTTTAAATAGCAGAGGTCATTAGACTAATGAAAACAACAATAATTTGTTGTAGCCACACGAAAAGAGAGCTAACAGGTGTAATTTTATGAGTCTTGGAAGCGGAAAATCAAGAAATATAAAGCAAGCAAATCATCAGCAGATTCCAACAGTTCCACCTATGCTTGATGCTTCCCATCTCAAACGGTCTTCACTCTTTCGTGTTGCGTTGAGTTCTTTTGATTCAATCATATTACTTTGAAGGCTAATAGTTTATGGTATATTGACAATTACATTCCTAACAGAATAGTTGAAAGATAGACAAAAATATCACCCTAGCATCCTCTAAGCGACATAAACGGAGCTTATTTTACATTAAGATCACAAACACCACACAATCCCTAGTATCAAACTCTTTGTTGGCCAAATCAGCAGTTTTGAGCTACAATATGGTTAGCCAAAGAGCTAACTACCATCATTATTCAAAATCTAAGTAATGGGCATATGTTACTAAGTGATATGCTCCATACTTCACCTTAAAATAGGACCAACAGGCTAAGAAATACATATATCATTCATCACAAATCAAAATTCCATGCACAGAAGAAAGGAAAAAAATAAAAATAAAAAATAAAACTACACCAATCTAAACGAGCTCAAGATTATTACACACAGCCTCGAAAGTGCACAATGACAGTATTTATATTTACATATTTAAGTTTCATAGTAATTAAAATTATAAATTTAACACTTGAATTTAAGAGAATATCAGTGAGATAAAATCTCAAATTCGAATAAAACGAGTAATTAAACCCGCAAGAGAATCAATTGAACAAAATGCAAGAAGAAACCTTTTGACGAGAGTTTCGATATTCGGATCGATCATTTCGGGAAGATTTCGTACGATCGCTACCATATTTTTCACGTTCATCACTGTTATCGGCCATTTCAACGCACGATTTCAATTCCAAAATGTTAGCCCTAAATTGATTGATCCTAGTATCCCAATAATTCCACTACAAGAGAACCTAATTTTCGAGCAGAAAGATGTTGCCGCAGGGAGTTTCTTACCTAAAGATGATGCTGGCAGTGTCGGAAGTTTTCATTAGTTACCCGTTCCTTTTGGATATGGTCCATAACGATGTATGTATGGGCCAACAGTCCGTTATAATATCTCGTGTAATCTTCTAAGAGAATTAACTGGGCCGCGTGCTCCAAGCCGAGAGTAGGCCTCATTGCATTATTGTTAATATATACATATTTTTTGCTTTATAAGTTATTATTATTATTTGATAAATAAATTATTTTATATTTTATATATATTAATCATTTGTGTAATCCATATTATATTAGATATAAAGACTTTGGCCATAAAGATTATAAGATATATGTCTCAAGTTAGTATATTAATCTAATTATCTTTTCTACTATTTCTTAATGGTAGTTAGAAGATGCATATAGGTATATACATACATATATACATACATATATATATATATATAAAGAAAAGAAGGGAAGAATAAAGATATTATTTTTGAATGTGTATTAGTGCGGTTATTAGGCCAA
Organism: Tamarix chinensis; assembly: GCA_030549775.1. Classification (NCBI taxonomy): domain Eukaryota; kingdom Viridiplantae; phylum Streptophyta; class Magnoliopsida; order Caryophyllales; family Tamaricaceae; genus Tamarix; species Tamarix chinensis. Next base: position 38,879,114 of record CM060177.1, read on the forward strand.
GCCCATTATCAGGTTTTTATAACCATAATGTCGTTCGAATTCATATAGTATATCTATTCAGTTTTTCACATTCAACGATTCTTCTTCTTTCTTCTACTTTTCCTCTACAACATATACATTTAATATTGAAGAGAGAATTGAGATTAATTCTCTTCTTAAAAGCAATCATAATTCAAGAAGATTACAGAAGGTCTCTACTCCTGATCCCGCTAAAGAGATACACACCATCAAGTCATGGATTAAGGAAATAGAATTGACAAGCTGCATTCCATTCATAGTTATTCTCAATTTTGGTGTAATTAATTCCATCAATGACTAGAGGTATATTTCTAACGATCTTTAACAAGCATTGTTTAGTTAAATTTCACATATAGAAAGTTTGTAATGTATGTTAAGGTTTCACACATTTTTCTTTAGATTGTGCATGCATTGTATATATTAATATTTGTTATAATTTATGTCATAAAGTATGTCTAACATTTGGCATCAGAGCCTTAATGGGCTCTATTTTGATGGATTTGATTCAGTGTAATCATAATTTCTTAAATTTATATGTTTGTATGGTTGAGTTTCGGAATAATGAAATTGTACTTCGCTAAAAGGAAACATGATCCGTGTTTATTAAAATGAGATGGTCGTATTATATATCTAACTCTTGACATTGTTGTCCGATGAAGAAATATAGTTCGTGTTTTTAAAACACTAGGGGAGTTGTGTTTTTTTTCTTAACCCTGGACAATATTTTGAACTAAAGAAACTATGTTTGTATTCCCATATATATTAATGCCATGTTTGGAGAAGTTTTGATTAAATAAAGCATGTATCATTTGTGATTAGCATGATCAAAATAATTAGGACTTAGCCACAATAATTTTAATCATAGACAATCGTACATTTATTTTGTTTACTTGATCACATCTAGATCACATAATACTAGTTGTAGTGTATTACGTATATATAATGGGAGTAGTCCCACATGATCATTCATTAGCATAGAAGAAGTATATTAGATTAAAATACTAAGTTATTATTCTCAATTTTTCGACAATGATTGAGGATTATGAGATGAATTAATAGTTATTAGTATTGAGATGTATGAGTCTATTTGAATTAAACACTTAGTTCAAAGATAATTTTAATATCTTTTGACATGTCAGTTGTGTTTTGACATGCTATACATTAGTAAAGCATGTATACAAGTGTTTTTGGCTTCAAATTGATCATGAGTATATATGTATATTTAAATTTTGCAACAAATTGTCATGGTTTTGTACTAGATGTCTAATCTTAACATTGAGGTCCTTGAGTTGAAAAGGGATAACTATAAGGTTTGGAAGGAGAGAATTCTCCTAAAACTTAGCTGATGTGACATGGGTGAGGCTGTTAAGTATCCCAAGCTTGTGATAACTGAATAAAAAAACTAATGAGAAAAAGGCTACACATGAGCAATGGGTAAAAACCAATTGCATAAGTTGTATGTACATAATGACTAAGACGTCCTCTTCCATTAGATGCTCAATTGACCATCATCAAGATGTCAATGACTTGCTAAGGGTCGTCGATGAACAATTCATTCATTCGGAAAAGGCCTTAGCTAGTAAATTGATAATGAAGTTTTCATCCATGAAGCTCACTACTATCAAGGGTACGTGTGAGCACATCATGAAGATAAGGGATTTAACAACACAACTCAAGTTCCTAGAGGTTGACATGTATGATTCTTTTCTTATTCACTTCATCTTGAATACACTCCCAAACGAATATACATTATTCAAAGTCACCTACCACATAAATAGGGAGAAATGGTCAATCAATGAATTAATGATCATGTGTGTGCAAGAGGAGGAATGAATTTTAATGGATCATGGGGAGATTGTTATGATGCTAACTAAAGACAAAGAAAGGAAGAAGAAATCAAGCCAAAAGGATAAAGGTAAACTACCACCTCAGGGTGAGATAAAGAAGCAATCTAAATGTTTCTTCTGTAAAAAGATGGGACACATGAAGAAGAATTGTGCTAAGTATAAAGCCTGGCTTATTATATTTTGAATCTCATATAGTAGATATAAATCATAATACTTGGTAGATTGATTCTGGTTCTACAATCCATATATACAATTCCTCGCTAGTTATGGCAAGAATGAGGGAACCGGTGGGCAATCAGTAGAGTATCTTTATCGATAGTAAGATACGTTTGTTTGTTCAAGGATTAGGTTCATGTAGGCTAGTTCTCCCTGTTGGTTATATATTTATGTTAGAAAAGACCTTCTATGTTCCAAAATTTAATAGAAACTTGATTTATGTTTCAAGACTTACACTATTTGGATACTTATTTATTTTCAAAGACAATTTAATTTCTTTGTTTTATAAAACAAATCATGTTGCGTATGGTACATTGTCTGAAGGTCTTTATTCTATAGATTTAATGTATGATGATTTGAATGTTGCAGTGAATTTGGATATTGGTTCAAAAAGATGTGTTATGAATGATGATTCATCAATGCTTTGGCACAAAAGATTAGGTCACATCTCTACTGAGAGAATAAGGAGCTTGGTAAATGATGGAGTAGTTGATACTCTAGATTTTACTGACTTTAGTGCTTTTATAAAAGGAAAACAAACAAATAAGTCTAAGAAAGGTGTCAATAGGAATTCTCAACTCTTGAAATTATACATACTAACATATGTAGTGTTGAAATGGACTCACGCACTCAGAAATACTTCGTCTCATTTATTGATGTGTATCTCTACTTGCTTAATAATAAACATGAAGCATTAGACGCTTTTAAAGTATTCAAATCTGAAGTAAATAAGCAATGTGATAAGAAAATTAAAATTATGAGGTCTGATAGAGGTGGAGAGTATTATAGGTGTTACATTGAGAATGGACAAACACTTGGTCCATTTGCAGAGTTTCTTCAAGAGAATGGGATAGTTGCTCAATCTACTATGCTTAGTTCATCAAAATAGAATGGTATAACTAAAAGAAGGAGCTGGACTTTGTTAGATATGGTGTGGAGTATTCTTAACAACTCCAATCTTTCTAAGTTTGTGTAGAATGAAGCACTTAAGATGCTGGTATATATTTTAAACTAATTTCCTATAATACCCCCATTTTACTAGCTAAAAATTATTATTTTTTGAAAGTAGTAATTACCAAATTAATAGGTGTTACTGGCATACTTAGCATAAGTCTGACTTCCTTACCTTTCGTATGCTAAGTGCTTAGACAAAAATAAACCATAACCAATGTAAAGCAATGGTAATAAAATAATAAAAAATATAAGTTATGAATAAATTTTATAGTACAATAACATAATAAAAATACAGCAATGGACATAACAGTCTAGAGAAAAACCGATCGAATAAAAAAATTGGCACCCGAAGGTACGACATTGGTTCTTGTACCTCTTAGACCCAAGGCCTGTTCTAAAAATGGAACCTCTTCATAAAGACTCTACTTGTCCTGCTCGCTCTTATATGCTTCATGCCACTCCATGCGCCTCACATAATCATCTCCAAAATTAGTATTAATATAACTTCCTCGTACTGAGTAAATCACAATACCTCATAAGATGAAGCATACCCACATTTCACATAGTCACGTAAAATCAGAAAAGCATACTTGAGCATAAGGCATAAACCAGAACCATAAAAAAATATTCATGGAGCAACCTATATAAACATCCAGTCTCATATTCAATAGTAAAATAGACTAGTAAACTCCTCGTTATCTCAAGGTACAAAGTTATATCTGATCACTTAAATACATTCCGAACACAATGCTTGGTAGGGTAGGGCACTGAGGCATCTAACAAACCAACAAATCCAATACAACCTAAGGTAGGACACTACGACTACTGAACCAATAAATCCACCAAAATATCAAGGTAGGGAACTAAGACAACTACCGAACTAACAAATCCATCATAATACCAAGGTAGGGCACTGAGGCGAATACTAAACCCACAAATCCATTACTTGTATTGCATTACACAAAAAATATTTCCATTTTTACTTTCTTATTTGAGGGGACACAAATCAACCTAGGGACACAGCAACACAATTGGTCATATTGGCGCCTCAGAGCAACAGAATATCCTTATCTCAAACCTAGGGACACATCGGTATTTCTGGTCATACCGACACACAAGGTAACACAATATCCTCCCAACCTCAGTCACTTAGTCCTTATGTATTGATACCTCCAATAGGGCCCATAGGTTACCTATAGAATAGAGTAGGATCTTAAACTGGGGCATATCAACATACTAATGGACCAAAATAATAAGAGCTTATACCTCAACTCTAAGGTAGAGACCCTTAGAGAACAACCATTTCCAACTAGAAGTCTTTCACTTTTAGTATTAATATTTTATGAGGTGACCACATAAGTCTCATATGACAGAGATTTTTAATTTCCATACTTAACCATTTTTCCTTTTATTTCCAAATTATTTAGATAAACCCTAAGGTCATAGGTCTATATAAATCCAATTCAAAGCTAAGGTCAACCTATCAAAAGTCTAAGGCCATCCTAGCATTCAATTATTTGTAAAAAATACTTTCAATCAAAATTATTAAAGTACACTTCGAACTCTAGTTTCACCATTTTAGTCATTTTTGTACCAAAAATTATCATTATGAGAGATTGGTCATGAATAGGCAAAAAGAAAGTATTCTGCTTTATTTTAGCACATAGGTAATCTTTGCATTTTGGTGGCTAATTGTATTTTTTTACTTTTCATGCATTTAGTGGGTTGTGCACACCAAAACCCTAATCATACAACTCTCAAATACCACATATTCCACGCAGCATGTACGTACACATTTAAAGCATAAAATATTATTTAAATATGAATATTAACATCAAAGTATATGTAGGCAATTATCTCTAACCCTAGGCCATGCGAATAGAATTTATCATAACCTAACCCTAATCATACGCGTATGCGTCCGTGTGAATTATCATAACCCTAAATTCCATTCTTGAGAAATCATGAGTCATTTTACCATGGAGAATTATAATTTGATAATAATATAAATTATAACAAAATCATAGACATGGAGATGTAAAACATTTGACATATTACCATGCATACAACTCAATTGTCAATAATCACGCATATCATCCCTTCAATATATTATCATTTTATCATGCATGCTACAATACTTGAAAAGCATAAAACCCTAGAATGATTTTAGGTCTATAAGTTCCTATCATGCTTGCACGTAATTTATTCCATCTTATGAGTGATTGGATTTACCTTATCCATACTTATACCAAAAGTAATCTTCTCTAAAGCTCTTAAGGATTACCTAGGAACTTAACATCCAAACACATGCATATATTAGCATATAATATTATGCAATAATAATCCAAAATCACTCAAATAACTTAGGGATCACTAACCGATCGAACAAGCAAAAGGAAAGCCAAGGAAAACTTTGAACATCCAAAGGGATAGGATCGGTTGAGGCTATTGAGAATGAGAGGGTGGTAATGAAGAGAATAGTCGATGCTAGGGGACCAATAATGGAGATAATGGCTAATGCTAGGGAGAGGTGAATAGATAAAAAAGGTGCAGAAAAAGGGAGAAGAAAAGGTGCACACAAAGCGTCGAAGAAGAGGGGATAACTTTGGTGATAATAGGTGCAACATAAGGAGGAAAACCTTGGTCAAAATAGCCGAAGGTGGGAGAGTTAGGCTTTGATGGATTTGGCTAAAGGGAGGAGGGTTGGAATGACGAGTTTGGTTGAAGGAGAAGGGGAAAGAATGGTGGTTTTGGCTGGTGGTAAGGTGGATGATTCAATGAGGAGAGTTGAAGGAAAAATTAGGGGAAAGTTAGCACGTGGGAGAGGATGGATTTAGGGTGTTTGTTTGTGGGTGTTGGAGTGGCTACGATGAGGGTTTTTTGGTGCAGGGGGTGAAGGATCGGTGATGGTGGTCATTGGCTAAGTAAGGATGTCGGTGGGGGTTTACGTTTGCAAAATAAAAATGGTGGTGGAAAGAGTAAACTATGAGGAAGAATGGAAAGGTGAGTTTTATGTGCGAAAGGGAGCTCAGATGATGTAGAAGATTGTAGGTTGATCATGGGTTTTTGGCACAACACATAGGGGATTGGAGAAGTGATTTAAGAAGGGGGTGACATGTAAGGAAAGGAGGAGCCAGGAAAGGAGAGGAAAACATAGAGGAGAGGGGAGGTATGGTGCAGATGTTGTAGGGTGATGGTGCATAAGATGAAAGTGTTAGGGTAGAGGAAGTAGGGTGATGGTGAAGAATTCTAGCAGAGTTTAGGGGATAGGTTAAGGTAAATTATAATAAAGAATTTGGGCAAAATATCTATCTGGGTAAAATTTATCTGGTTATCAGGTTAGATTTATGTGATGAAATTGATATTGGTTAATACCCAAACTAGGTTCAAAATTTTAATACACACCATCTAGTATATTGTTACCTATTTAAATTTTATATCTAATAAGTCATAATAATATTACACATAATATATTTATTAAAAATTATCCTAAAATAATTATTACAACTAATACACATAATTACTGGTTATAATTAGGGTTTTTGGAAATGAGGTATTACATTACTACCATCTTAAAAGAGACTTCATCCCTGTCATCTACAAAATGAAACTAACTCATAAACCCTCAAGTGGTCCACAAACAATGGTTCTAAGAGTTGGGGGTCACTATCCCCTTAAAAGAGCTAAATCCTAATCAAGGAACATAGCTAGAACATAGTCATGCAGGAACAACCATCAATCAAATCACACCCATGTATGCACAAATAATGATGAAGTATAAACACTCAAAAACATAAAGGTATATTGGTAGTGGTGTCCACAAATCCACGAGTCTGTGACTCACTGATTATATTCAAACTATTGACCATCAGTCCTCCTCAAGTTCCTCCAATATTCGAAGTCTGATCTGCGTAATTCTGTGGGTAGGGCTTAGAAGCAAGTCCTTTGCCCTTAGCACTTACACTCAGGATGCGACTAGTGGACACTTGAGGCCCAAGGGAAGACTATTACCAATAGGTAGTTCTGTCACCTAACTATACCTATTGGTACTGAGCTCCAGCTTCAAAAGAGTAACACTCAAATCCTCTATGACCCATGTTGCCACACTTCTAACACTCAATCATTCTAAGCTAGTAGTCATTATCTTGGTGGTTTCCTCTACATACCTTGCAATGATAGTGCCTCAGAGGTCAATTATTCCCAAATCATGATCTGTAAAGCTATGAAGAGTGACCAACACTAGGTCAAATTTATTAAACACTCAGCTGAACCCTCTTGTCACCTTTGTGATGCTAAAAATTCTCTACTAGCCTCTTAGTCCCACTAAAGGCCCTCTTTACCCCCTAAATCTTTTCTAGGGCACACATCTTCTTGTACATCGTAAGTAAATTTATCATAATCTCTCTTCTAAAGAGTTCTTGAGTGCATAGGTTCAAACCTTACTCAAAGGGATGAGCAATCATCTCCTCACTGCCAGCTATCTCTAGCACAAAAGCAAAATTTTTGGAGAACTTACTAAAGCAATCCTCAACCTACATGCTACCATATTATAGGGTTAAAAACTTAACATGCTTCACATGACACATGTTTAAACGATAGTAGTGTACTCTTAAAGCCATAAAAAATCCTTCCCAAGTTTCTATCTGCTCAATAGGTTGAAGTTGGTATCCTCTCCATCATTCACCTGCCTTGTAGGTAGAATGTACCGATGTCCACCTTCTTTCCATTGGAGCAATAGAATATCTTTTTAAAACTATCAGATCATCGACTCCCTCAAACATAGGTAAATGATGAAACCCAAGCTCTCTCGGCCAATTCTCGGCCTAAATTGGTGCCACATGTGGTTGTAGCTCTACCACTATGATAAGAAACTCTTCCACACATATGAGGTTCAAGTTTTGAGCCATAGTGCTAAAGGAAAAAGAATATTAGGGTTAAAACCCTAACGAGCACAATCAGAGGCCACCTATCGGAAGGCTAAGCACTCCACATCCAAAGGTCGACATTAACATTTTTTCACAAGGGTGGCACAACATCGTACACATATGTTAAAAGAAATACTATCATATATACTATATGTTCATATAACATTCATGATTACTATCATTACCACAATAGCGGTTAAAATATCAACAAGCAATGGAAACTTTAATCTACTAGGGTTATGTATACTACAAGGATAGATTTCTACCATACTAAGCATCCACCGAACATCAACAATAAGCATAGAATGCCTAAAAAAACCTCAAAACCTATCTAAACTCTATCATCACCAATCAAAACCTTAAAGGCTCAAATCCATAGTAGCATTAAATGCCCAACTATTGTAGATGACCTTTATAACCACTCCTCATGTAGTATATGCTCTCTCCCCAAATCACAAGGAGGCCCATCCACTTCATCTGTTTCACTTGAATAATCTAGGGCAGTACTCAACATTAATCCTATCCTATCTCTCTATGCATAATCTATGATGATAGATGATTGTAATGTAGCAAGAAACATTCACCTTCCATATACCTAGGATGCAGAACACTCATCACAAACAAATCCCCATATAATTCTCTTGTCGAAATCTATGGCTCTACTAAAGGAAGGGTTTTTAACAAAGTAATCCTATGCAAAAAGTTCAATGGAGTCAATATTATAACAAGAATGGGCATCCATGGGGTAATTCATGCCCTCAAAGATGTGGAAGCTTATGACTTCTCTATCATACTCCATGGTGAGAGAACCAATACGAACGACAATCTTTGTGTGAGTAGTTCTCATGAAGGTACTTCATAAGAGAAATGACATTGGACTTGACATACTTTCATCCATATCTAAAATGTAGAAGTCCGTCAGAAATATAAGTGTGCCAACCTACACAAGAACATCTTCTACAAGTCCTTTGGGGAATGTATTTGACCAATAAACAAGTTAAATGATAACATTATCTTTATTAAACTCTCATAAACTTAAATATGCATAAATATAATATGGAATGACATTAATATAAGTACCTAGGTCTAGCATGGCAGTTTTAAACCTATTGCTACTAATTATACATGGAACAGTGAAGCTTCCAAGATCTTCACACTTTTGGGGCAGCTTCCTTTATATAAAAGCAGACAATTGGTCACTAACCCTTACCGCTTCCTTCTACTATAATCTCTTCCACATGGTACATAACTCATTTAAGAATTTTGCATATTTGGGAACTTGCTTAATGACTTCTATGATTAGGATATTGACCTACACCTTCTTGAATGCATCCAATATTGCTTGATCACTCTCTTCAATCTTTAATTTAGATAACATGCTAGTAAAAGGAGTAGCAAAATAGGGTTATTAGTGTCAAATTTTGAAATTTTATAGGATTTACCATTTAAAGGGTTCTCAGATTTCTACTAAATAGTGGTTCAGTTAACCAATAATCTATTTTTGCTTCTATGCTCTTTTTTTTGCATGATTTCCCCTTCTTTTAATGTGAGATAATCTTCCAATGAATCTAAATCTTCCTACATTTGTGTAGAGTGCTCTCACATGTTTTTACACTCATTTTTACTGCTGCATTAGCTGACTCAAAGATTTCATTTGGATTGGGTATAGTACTACAGGGAAGTTTTCCTGGATCATGTAATTAGTTTAACTTACTAACCATTTCTCCCATTTGATGCTCTATAATTAACACTACTTTATCCTTGTTCAATTGGATTTGTATCAGTTGATTATTTTCATTTGTCAAAAACTCAAACATATTTTCATATTATTCAGTAGTTGGAGCTTAATATTGAGAGGATCCTCTTTGTAGATTTTGATAAACAAAACCTAGTGTCACTTGGTTAAACCTGGAGGATTAAGAAAATTATTATCATCATCGTCGTCATTATTCCAATGAAAAATAGGATGGTTGCATATACTTAGATGGTAAGTATTTGAAAATTCGATGGCATTTTCTTGCTCATGATCCTCTCCTCCAATCATTTTTGGGCATTTATCACTAGAATGAACTATTTCCGAACATACTCCAAATGTATTAATAGCTTTGGTAGTTGTGGCAATATGCGAACCAAGAGTAGTGAGTTAGTTAAGCCTATCATCAAATTAACTTACATTTACCTCATTCACTCTTACACGAGTGAAGAGGCCATTATATTTTTGCACAATATAGGCTTGATTTTTTAATAAAGCTTGAGATGAACTGGAATATTTATCCATGAAAGAGCCACCACTAACTACATCTGACATGTTCCTCTCAAGTGGAGTGAGTCCCTCGTAAAAGTATTGTAGCAACTTCTCTTCCTTCATTCCATGTGTAGGCACTATGATAGCAAGACCTTGTACCTATTGTAATAAGCATGGAATGCCTCGTTAGGCTCTTACTAGATCCTAATATTCCTTTTCCTCAACATCATGACACTTGAAGTAGGAAAATAAATGTTCAATAATGCACTAGACAAGGCATCCCAAGAGTATATCTGTCTCGTAGGTAACTCATTAATTCAATCCTTAACACCATCCACCAAGGCAAATGAAAATTCCTTAATCTTCAAGATTTGAATATCCGAATCATTAAGACACATGGAAACACATACTAACTGAAACTCCTTCACAAACTTATCGGGGTCTTCACTAGGGTGTCCATAAAAAGTGGTAAGTAAGTGAAGTAAGCTAGACTTGAGCTCAAAATATCTTTCTTTTCCAATAGTAGGCTCAGGATAACCAATACAAGTAGGAACCACTTCCATTATATTGGGGGTTGCTAACTCTCTCGAACTCTTATTCAGAGTGAAATACTTTTGGTCATATAACTAATTTGTATACTCCCTAAGCCCATACAAAATAGATTATCATGAGGGATAGGTAAGCTTGTGCTAATGAGCAACAAGGTCTTATGATAATTGTAGGAGAAACCCTAACATGAAAGGAAGAACAAAGGGATACTTTTCCTAAGCTAAATATAAGCTAAATTTAAATATCCTCACCCTTCGATGTATATGATAAGAGGTAAAACATACACACACACACACACACACACACACGCAAGGTACTATAGGAGTGTTTCCCTTCCTTAGATGTTCATTTAACATGAATATTTGAGGGTGGAATATGACGGGGATCAATGATTCTCTTAAATAAAAAGAGGTTTGGCAATGGATTATAGAGAATTGAATAGGTCTAGTAGGACTAACAAAGATAAGATAAAAAGAGAATAAAGCTAATAAGATTTATGGCTCCTTGGTTTTAGGCTGGTATTGAGTGGGTAATTATCAACATCACGACAACGGTCATATATAGTTCGGTTGGCAAATTAATGCTTAGAGGGGCTAAGATAAAACAACCTTCTCCTAAAATTAAGAATACAAAAATGAGAAATAACCAAATCTTCAACTTTCTATTAAATATATTCCTCTTATATTTTAGTAAACAAATAAGAATTATATAGAAGATGAGAATAAGAGAAATGAAGAAAGATATGAAGAGGAAAGAAGAAAAAGATAGAGCTTAGTGGATGAGGAAGGCTAAGGAAAAGAAATAATATAACACAACACTTAGGCTATTTTTTTGTTTAATCATAAAGATCTCACGAGTATTAGTGCACAAGTACATGATGCAAATATCTGATGACAAAAATTCAATGCATATTATAGTCTGATCCCCTTAACCCTCAGCTAATATAAGATGAAAAGAAATCTCTTCAAAATATCCACCATCTTCCTAGCTATGAGAAGTGTTTTTTCAAACATAAGTCCTAAAGTAAATGGTTGGCTTTGGGTGATAGAAATACAAAGGAAAAAAATAACCAACAATGAAAGGTAAACAACAAAAGATGTAGATCCTTAGACTTCAAGATCAATAAGGCCATAGTATTACTAATTCCAATCAAATTCAAATTATTTTTATCCAATTCTATCATAAGCTTATAGGATCTTTAATTATTTTTTAAACTCATTTACAAGTGGATGTTCTTAGAAGAGGAAAAACCCTAATAACTAAACTAAAAAGAAAAAAAAAGCTTACTACTTCTAGTAAGTAAAGATGAGGTTATGAAAGTGATATTTGAAATGGGAGATGATAAAGCTCCAAGACTTGATGGGTATAATGCCTATTTCTATAAGTATTGCTGAAGTATTATTGGAGGTCATGTTTGACTTGTTGTTCACAGGTTATTTTTTTCTAGTTGGTTACCTAGAAATCTAAACATTGTTGTTGTGAGTTTGATTCCTAAGGAATATGCACCCCAACCTCTTAAGCATTATAGAACAATTACTTATTCTCCGTTACTTTACAAGATTATATCTAAGGTAATCATCAATAGAATACAAATTGTCTTAGATTCTATTATTGACAAGTCTCAAGCTACCTTTATCAAAGGAAGAACAATTGGATATAACATTCTCTTGTATCATGAATTGGTGAGATGCTATAATCAAAAACATATTTTTCCTAGATATTTATTGAAGTTAGATTTAAGGAAGGACTATAACTATGTCGAATGGAGCTTTTAATATTATATATATATATATATATATATATATATATATATATATATATATATATATATATATATGGCGTAGGACCCCGTGCAATTTGTCAGACCTGTCATGAAATGTGTTTCAACTATTAGCTATTTTATTTTATTAATAGGAGTTCTCATTCTACCTTTTTACTACAAAAAAGGGATTGAGATAAAGTGATCCCCTTTCAACTTATTTGTTTGTCATTGTTATAAAGTATTTTCATCGAATACTTTAGGGTCTATGACAAGATTCAACTTTCATTAGCCATTTAAAATGCCATAGAGCCAAGATCATTGCTTTATCTTTTACTAATGATTTACTACTGTTTTAACCTCGAAGTGTCACTTCTGTTCTCAAGCTTTTACTTACTTTTTGATGCTTCTCTGATTTATATGTCCTTGAGCTCAATAGATAAAAAATTGTTTACTTATGTGGTGGTATTCATCCCTCTATTAAGAGCTAAATCCTTTCAACTTTGCAAGTGTAAGAATATACCCTCCCAATCTCTTACTGTGGGGTTCCTTTGTCCAATAGAAGATTAACTATGGCTCAATGTTCCCAGTTGATTCACAAGATTACAAAATACCTTGATTATGGTATGTGAAACTTCTTTCCCACTATGGATGAATCAAACCCATAAAATATGTTCTATATATAATTGAAAACTACTGAATTTAACTGTTTGTGTTACCCAAATTATCCAATCCATCCAAGCCTATTATCAATCTTTTTTTTTGTCATACTTTTATTCTATTTCCAAAATAGCATGGATATCTTGGAAAACCATTTGTATCCCCAAGAAAGAAGGTGGTTACATCTTTATGACATACAACTATGGGATAAAGCTATTATGGGTAAACTTCTCTGGCCTTTATCTAAGAAAAAATATACTCTATGGGTGAAGTGGTGCCATGAATATTACTTCAAACATAGGGATCTTTAGTCTATAGGTCATAGTAATGGTTTATCTTAGGATATGAAGAAGATTTTAGGACTAAGATATCTTCTATATCCTTTTATTCAGTATTATTAGAACATAATTACTAATGGGAGAGGAAAATATAGCATTGCCCATTGCTATCCCCTCATCAAAACTAGTGTCCCCTTTATGAAATTGAGTAAGGTTATTTGGCAATCTATTATAGTTCTAGAGCACCAATTTATTTTATGGCTTGTTTGTCATGAACTTTTGGTCATAAAAATGATCCTCAAATAAATAGAGTATCAAATGGATGTAGCTTATTATCTATATGACTCAAAGGAAGAAACTTTTGATCACCTCTTCTTTACTCATACCTATTTAAAAGTGATTTGGCATACTATCATTGATGTTTTTGGTCCATACCACATTATTTATTATTGGAGGAGTGAACTTAAATGGATTTTCCACGAAAAAGACTTAAAAAAAATTAGTGGTTCTGTGATTACTTTTTAAGGCCATGATGTACTAGGTTTGGAAGGAAAGAAACACTCGAGTTTTTCGGAAAAAATAAGGGCCAACAATGCATCTTTTGATAGTAATTATCCATTATGTTGCTAGTATAATTGCTAGTGTTTCAAATTATGAAAGTTTTACTATTCTATCATCTTTTGTTAACAATATCTAAGTCTAAGTACCTACATTAGTATTTGTTGAGACCCTGTACTGAACACTCATTTTTGCTTCATAATAACACTAAATTGCTTACAAAAAAGATCTCATGGGTATATATCACGGAACCCTACTTCCTAGCCTAGAATTAGATCAATAGGGGCAGTATAGGGCAAATCATAACTAACTCTATGCTTGAGCTAAAATGGTGAGGAAGAGAGTGTATTGAGGGTCAAGATTCAAAATGTAATAGCATGAAAGGGTAAAAGAGATAAAAAAAAAGGGGAAGAATGACAAAAGGTTTAAAATGCAAAATGTATTGTGGACTTTAATCATGTAAGCTTGGATGTTGAGGTCATAAAAGAGAGATAATGAAGAAGAAGAATAAGATAAGGGGAAAATCATCGACAGGCTTCTTGCCCTCCAAATATAATACAACCCTATTAATATATAGTTAAAAATAGGTATAAAATCCTTCTAAAAATAGTTTATAAAAAAAATACGTAAGAATAATTAGCTATTGGAAAAGATTCAAAATTATTCGAGCCTAAAACACGCACAACACTAGGAAACTAGTTAATTGGTTTAGTATAACCAATCAACTAGTATATCAATGACAAATTAACTAGTTTTTCAAACTTACAAAAGCATAAATCAATTAACTAGTTCTTAAAACTTATGAAAGTATAAAACATTTAACTAACACTCCTTAAAACTAATTGACTTGTTTTTCTTGGAAGCTAAGTCATCCTATTTTTTAATCCTTTCCAAAACCTTTTTCAAATAAGGTTTGAAAAAATAATTAAATACATACTAAGGGCTTAGAAGGTGGGGTATTATATGTGAAGTGGTAGTTTATGAATTCATGTTAGATTTGAAGATGAAATTCCCCACCGTTTTCTTTTATCTTCCATATAGTTTTAAAAAAATTAGTAATGAAAATTAGGGGTGTTACTAATTATTTATTTAAAGCCTAGATTAGTATATTTTATTGATCATTCTTTAATAATAATTATTCATATTATTTTTGAAATATTTATTTCTGACTATGATTAAGAACATTACTATCGTTATTTATTTTTATATTATTAATATTATTAATATTATTATTTATTTTAATAATTATTACTCTTAATACATATTATTTTATAAATTATTTATCTATAGTTATGACTAATTTCACTATTAATAATTATCTACTGTATTTATTTATTTTTAATAATAATATTCATTATTAACAATATTTTGATCATTATTATTCATTATGAAAATAATAACCAACATAATTAATTAATTAATTATATTAATTATCATTATTATTATAATAATTATTCATAAAATAATAATAATAATAATAATAATAATAATAGCATTAACTATAACTTTTCATACATTATTTATGTTATTAATTCTCTTTATAGTAATCATTTAACTATAATTGTGAATAAATTATAGTCATTTTTAATAGTTAATAGTTAATTACATAAAATTTATATTATATTTATTAATAAATTAATTATAATTATTATTTTTATTATTCTATTTATTTATATCTTCTTAAAATTAAAATTATTTTTATTGGTTATTTATTTAAAACATAGATGAATATTATTTTATTTAATATTCTTTAATAATTCATAGTAATATTTATATATGATTGTTGTTGATATTAGTCTTATTATTTATTTTAGATTATTACAATTATTATAATTCATATTATTTATTTATTTATACTTGTTGATCCTATTAATTATTATTTTTGTAAAGTAGCTATTGATAATTATGATTAATAGCACTCCCAGTAATTAGTTATAGATAAGTATAAAAAAATATTAATTATAATAATGTTATCTTTATCATTATAAATCATTATAAATCATTATTAAAAAAATTATGAAAAGGCATTTTTATGAAAAAAGTGAATAGTACATACATACATATATACATATACATATACATAAATTCATCCATCCATCCATCCATCCATCCATCCATCCATACATACATACATACATACATACATATATATATATATAGTGTAATACCCCATTTTTAGAAAATTCTAATCATAAATCGATAATTATGTGTAAATAGTTATAATAAATATTGTAGGGTGTTTGTACTAAAAATCTTTTTAACATGGATATTATTATGGTGTATTATATATAAATTTAATTAAGTTAAAATTTGATAGATTCTAGGTTATTAAATTTAACCTTAGTTCATAACGGATATCCGTTTTATCAAATAAACCTAGTTTGGTAACCTTAAATTTTACTAAATATTTTTATCGTAAATATTTACCTAGATATTTTACCCGAACCTATCTCCTAATCTGTGCGAGAATCCCCTAACCATCACCTTACTCTCCCTTACTTGACACCTCAATCTTGCACACCATCACCTTACACTATCTGCACCATACCTCCCCTCTCCCTCTTATTTCTCTCTCTTGGTTTTCTTCCTCATTTCACCGCATGCCACCATCCATTTAACTCCCTCATCCCTCTCATTTTTGTGTTGTAAATTAACCCCAAACTGCTCAAACATCTCCTCCTTCTCTTGAGCTCCCTTGTGCATAATTCTTCCCCTCCATTTCTTCCTCGCCATTTGCCCTTCCATCACCATTTTATTGCTGCAATACCAACTCCCACTGAAGCTCCACACCTTGTATTGGCATCCCCTGCCATATCTCCCCTCTAATCTGTAACAAAACCCCTCAAGCCACTCTACACCTTCCCCTTCTTCCTTTACCTTCGGCATCCTCCACCGATATAACCACACCACCACCAGCCACTTCTATCATTCTTCACCTTCCACCTTTGGAATTTCCTTATGTTCCTAGCCCATCACCACTGACCATTTTTTTCATAGCCACCCCTATCCTACACCATTAACCCCTGCAGCCAACATCCCATCTTCGACCATTTTGGTCAAAGCTCCACCACACCCCTGCACCCATTATTACCAAAGCCCTTCTCCTCTTCTTTGGCCTTGTGCTACATCTTTCTTCCTCCTTCTTGCTTCAACATTTATGTTTTTCCTTTCCCCTTCTATCCGTCTATAACCACCAAAGCCTAGCACCCCCACCTTTGGCCAAGTTCACCGAAGAGTTCCTCCTTGCCGCACCATTATTCCCTGAGTTCTCTCTCTTATTTGCTCCATTTTTGTTGGCTTTCCTCATGCTTGATCCACTGCTTAGTAGCCTTAATTATTTTAGTAAATTTATATTTTTTTATATTAATGTATGTTAATATATGTATGTGTTTGGATGTTAAATTCCTAGGTAATTCTTGAGAGCTTTGGAGATGACCTCTTTTGTATAAGCTTAGATTTCAGTAAATTCAATCACTCATAGGATAGTAGAAAATTATGTTCGAGAATGATAGGAACTTTTAGACCTAGAATCATGCTAGGGTTTATGCTTTTCAAGTATTTTAGCATGCTTGATAAAATGATAATATGCAGAAAGGATAATATGCATGATTATCGATAATTAAGTTATCTACATGGTAATATGTCAAATATTTTATGTCTGCATGCCTAAGATTTTGTTAGGGATTCCATTATTATCATGTTATGATTCAAATCCCATGGTATATGCTTTATAAAATGGTATAGACCTAGAATCATGCTAGGGTTTATGCTTTTCAATTATTTTAGCATGCTTGATAAAATGATAATATGCGGAAAGGATAATATGCATGATTATCGATAATTAAGTTATCTACATGGTAATATGTCAAATATTTTATGTCTACATGCCTAAGATTTTGTTAGGAATTCCATTATTATCATGTTATGATTCAAATCCCATGGTATATGCCTCATGAATGCTAATGCATAGAAGTAGGGTTGCAATAATGCACACGGACATGTATGTGCATGATTCGGGTTAGCTTATGATAAATTATATTTCGCATGGCCTAGGGTTAGAGATATGGTCCTACATGTACTATGTTGATAATATGTCTATTTAAATGATGTATCATGCTTTAAATATTCACGTGTATGCTGCATGAAAGATGAGGTATGTGGTAGTCGCATGATTAGGGTTTTGGAGGACGCAACCCACTAAATGCATGAAGAGTGGAAGATATAATCAATCACCAAACTGCAAAGATTACCTATGTGCTAAATAATGTGAGATATTTCCTTATTTCCTACTCATCACAAATATCTCATGATGATAATGTTTGATATGGAAAATGAATAAAATAAGAAAACTAAGGTTTTGAAGGGAATTTCGATAATTTTAACCTAATGTATTATGTACAAATAAATGAATGCCAGGACGGCCTTAGCCTTTTGATAAGTTGACCTTATATTTAACTTGGCATGACGTAGACCTATGACCTTGGGGTTTATCTAAATAATTTAAAATAAAGGAGAAAATGGTTAAGTACGGAAAATAAAAATTGTTGTGATGTATGTGACTTATGTAATCACCTCATAAGATATTAATAGTTAAAGTAAAAGACATTGAGTTGGAAACGGCTGCTCTCTAGGGATCGTTACCTTAGAGGTGAGGTGTTAGCTTTCATTTTTGGTTTACTGATGTACCGATGTGCCCTAGTTTTTAAGGACATGCTCTACTCTATAGGTGACCTATGGACCCTATAGGAGGTATCGATACTTAAGGACTAGGTGAATGAAGTTAGAAGGATACTGTAACACCCCCAAATTTCACTCCTGAAAATTTTTTTTGAAAGAATAAAGCGGAAGCTTGAATAGAATTTGGGGAATGTTACCGCTACATCTAGCACAAGATAAATGTCTACCATCTATCTCATACTAGATGCAAGGCTAAACCTGTCAAATGAAATTTCAAACATCTATGCTGTGAGGATAAACTCCCACAAGGAGATATCCACAGACAAATGGCAAGTGAATAAATTCACTAAACAAAATCATTGCTGAATTAATCAGCAGAACCTGTGGAATAAATCTGAATTTAAAAGCTTATCAGAGTACGAGAAATTTAAAGTTAATCACAATACCCTTGAAATTTCAAATACAACACTCGTAACTTCCAAAGAGGAATACGGTTAAACAAGATAAAACCCGACGGATCAAATTCCGGATTTCCTACTCACTCAAGTCAAGCCTTCCACCCAAATAAAATATCCAATCTCAAACCTGCACAAGAGGTCTGCTCCCCACCATCAGTGGATCATCACAGGACCCATTCAACCAAGGTAGTATCAGTACGGGTCCAATACTGAGTAAATCCCAATACCCTATCTTATGGGAAAGACGTAATCTATAACATCAAGTGCATATTGAATCATGTTGCATTACGTTGATACAATAGTATGCCTACTCAATACCCACATCATAATCCCTACCATACACATATAATAACATGCGGAACATATGTAACACCTTAAACCGATAAGAAATTTAGATAAACCAACCAGGCATTTATAGATAATGTTAAACCAACCAACCAGGCATTTTTGGACAACGCCAAACCAAACCAAGACGAATCGAGCATTTATCAAGCGGGCATTTATAGGTAATGTTAAACCAACCAATCGGGCATTTAGCCCCACGGACATTACTTAGGGACATGTCCGGCCCCGAGCATTACTTAGGGACATGCTCAGCCCCGATCGAGTAGACTCATTATTTAGATCTCTAGTAAATATAGTCGATTCACATCATAGTCTTTATCAACTCATGTGAGTGCGGGAACCCCACTATTATAGCCGATGGAACGGTCATGAGGGTCATGCCCTGCCACTATTTTAGGCGGTGGACCGGTCATGAGGGTAACATACCCTGCCACTATTATTCGCCAGTGGACCGGTCTGGCCCCGACTCACATGATGTTTCACTGTAATTACTTTGTATCTTTCCAATGTCTTATCGTTATTAAGTTCGGTTTGTTGAGCATGGAATCCCCCACTATTATAGCCGGTGGACCGGTCATGTAGGGCACCCCGACCCTAGCCACTATTATAGCCGGTGGACCGGTCATGTAGGGCACCCCGACCCTAGCCACTATTATTTGCCGGTGGACCGGTCTGGGTCCGGCTCAATATCTTCCTCTTTAAGTGATTAGTGTCTTAACATATCTTATTTGAAATAATTTTACCCTTGACATGCATGACTAACTATATCCACACTTATCCTCCCAGGAGTGCCCGTCCCATATCTTGGGACTTTTGCGCCCTTTATCACACCTCGATATCCATTCCCCTTTACACTTACACATAATGAAAGCCAACTCTTAAGGGTGTGGGTTGAAGCCCAACACCTTGTGACACCACACTCCACCCACTATCACTCTCTAGGGTTTCCCTTGAAACCCTAATTGGACCTATGTGGCCCAATTTCCTCTTGCCTTACTACCATTAATTCATTTATCGTCAAACACCTCATCTCATTTAAGTTCAATCCCAAATCAATCATTACTTTCTCCCAAAACCCTAATCGGGTCCCTTATACACCCCCAACCTACGTATTATTTTTCATCCCAAATCTCCAAACACTCCACAACTCTCCCCTTAGCTTATTTACACTTTAATACAACTTTTCTCACCTAACGATCATCCTCATGCAAATTTTATCCAACCCATGCAAACTCTCGAAGTTCCCATGCAAACCCTAGAATTTTCCATGCATAGCTCTCATCCCTTATTCAATTTGATCAACCTCATACCCCTCTTTAGCAACTCACTTCCCATTTATTTCTTTTTATCCTTTCATATCCATGTCATAATAATAATCACCCTAGCATGCATGTCCTAAAGGGTTACATCATGCCACAACACATCATAATCACCACATATGGATATCACATTCATATCATAATAAAAACACATACCACACACCTTAACTCGAAGTTGCGCTACGCATAAAACACGTTAAGGACAATCAGGTGATACACAACAAGACATGATATATATATATATATACAAAGCATCCAAGGCATGTAAGTCACATAACACGTAGGGACCTTAGCCACATCCTTACGAAAAACCCATAAGTGGAGGTAAGTAGAGACTTACCTGGATCCGAAGCTAGCTAAGTGAGATAAAAGGGAGAGATATCACTAGTTCGAGGATCCACAATAAAGCTTTCCTAGATTACATCGAAAACTAAGTTAGAAACTATCCTATCGATCAATAATTTCAACTATTATAATTTAATCGATACAAGAGACACAAACTATTTTTCTTGGAAAACGTGTCCAAAACTTAGGACTTAAAAGCATAGCTCTATTAAGACGTAAGATTAGATATCAATCAAAATGAATTAATACAATTACACTTATGACATTTCAAACTAGTTTGGAAAGCTCGAGGAAGATAATCGATCATAAGATAATTTATCAAAGATAACTTATTCATTAAGTTTTACAACTAAATAGATAAACCAACCATTTGCATAGAACCAAATCCAAACCGATTAGTTTAAAACATAACTTAAATGACTTAAAACCCAAAGATAGAAATCGATTAGATAAAAGACGCATAGCAAAATTGATTTTATAAAACAATCCCCGAAGATTAGGGTTTTTAATCCCCAAACTACGAATCGACCAAATCACTTCGATTACCTCCAATTGATAGTTTTAAAACACAATTAAACTAATTTTAGATAAATCCAGATAATCAATTTCAACAAAACAATCTTCGATTAACCAATTCCAGACAATCCATTTTCAAAATTAGGGTTTTAAAGCCCACGACACAAACTCGGGTAATTCAAATTAATTAATTCAAATTAAAGGTATTAGAAAGTAATTAGGATAATTTCAACTATTTCTACAAATTTAATTTTAGAAAATCAATCATACACATGATCAATTTCATACTCTCACTTGAAATATGGGGTTTTAGGCCCGAAAATATAATTCGGTTGAATTCTATTAATTTAATCAAATTGGGTGTTTATAAATGCAATTAAACACATTTTATAACATATCAAATAATCAATTGCTCAAAACCAATAAAAGAATTACACAATTTATCACAATTAGGGTTTTTGAGCCTGGAACGCAAATCCGATCAATTCTTGCTAAAATATATAAATTGACGGTTCGAAAATATAATTAAATATATTCTAATATAAATTATATAGTCAATTGAATAAAACAACTCGATTACACAATCCAATTTGGACCCGCAATAGTTTTGACCTAAATATCCAATTCCGATTAATTACGCACAATTTTCCCAAATTAACGCTTGCGATATGAAATTAAATACATTTCAAACGATATTGTAAAATCAATTAAGCGAAACAACTCAATTACGCGACCCAATTTCGTTACACAAGAATTTTGACCTAGGAATCGAATTCCGATTGATTCCACATAAGTTTCTCAAATTGACGATTCCGACATAAAATTAGATACATTTTAAAACTTTTTGTATAATCAATTTATCTAAAATCGCCAAATCGGACGGATTTGAAAAAAAAAATGGGCATAACCCGGCCTAAAATTCAATTTCCCAAATTTTCAACACAAACCATACAATTAACATATCCAAATCAATCTTACAGAACATATATACATAATACAACAATCAATTTAGCTTTTCATAAGCTAAATCACATTCAATTAATCAAATCCATATTAGGGTTTTTCAGAAAATTATACCAAACAAAAAATCAACAAATCGGGACAAGGGAAGGCCGGAGGAGCTTCGTCGGAGGCAGAGGGTTGCTCGCCGGTGGTCAGTGAGGCTCGCCGGTGACCGGGCGATGGCGGCGCAGCCTGCGTTGCTGCTCGTCGTTGCTACTGCTGCTCCCACGCTGTTGCTGGTTCTGCGCGCTTCGGTGGGTTGTTGCGCTGCTTCGGTGGCTGCTGTAGTGGTGTCTTCGGTGGCTGTCGACCGGCGACCAACGAGGGAGGAGCAGGGAGGAGGAGGTCGGGGCTAGGGTTTCTGGGAGCAGAGAATAGGGAGTCGGGAGCAGGGAAGAGAAGATAAAGGAGAGTAGAGAGAAAAGGAAAGAAGTGGGGGTCGAGCACCGGTCAGGGTTGGGCTCTTTTTTTTTGTGACAAATACTCATATAAAATAAAATACTAAATATTTAAAATTATTATTGGAAGATTTTATCTAAAATTCATTAAACGAAAATTATTTCATAAGGTTCCGAAAGGTTAAAATTAATAAAAGAACTATATAAAGAATTTCAGAAACATTTTCGGAAGACTAATTTAAATAATTTCCGAAATCGGTTTTCCACAAACCAAAAAGCGTAAAACGGAAGAAAATTAAATCCTGAAAGAAATTCATAAATAATTTCCAAAAAAAAACTTTTTAATTTAAAACTTCCCGAAAATATTAACGATTTTTGAAAACGAATAAATTTAAAGTCAGAAATATTTTCTACGGATAAAATTATTAAAATAAATTTAACTATTTAAACAGAAATTCCATAATTTAAATAATATGTTTCGTTAACGAAATATAACTCCAAAATAAAGTCGTAATCACACGACGAAATTAAAATCGAAAATGAATCTAAAATATTAAAAGTCAAAATACGAGAAAGAACGGGAATATATATTTTTAACCGAAAATCAAATTCATAAGAATATAATAAAATCATTATCGTGAACGAATTTATCTAGAATGGTTCGCAACGACAACGATTAATTAAATTCAAATATGAATTCGAATCATCGATAAATCCATAAAACAAATCGAAATTAAAATAATTAATTGTTTACATCAAATTACGTTAATAAAATCATTAAACTTAATAAATCTGGATTTTAAAAAATACGAGGTATTACAGATATTATGTTGCTTTTGGGCACCGGTATGACCAGGCGTACTACTATGTCCCTAGGTTTGAGGGAAGGGTATTGTGTCACTTTCAGGCACCAATATGACTAGGTATACCGCTATATCCCTAGGTTGATTTGTATCCCTCTCGAGTAAGGAAGTAAAATGGAAATGTTTGTTGTGAAATAAAATAAATGGATTGTTGGTTCAGTATTGCCTTATTGCCTTAACTTAGTTTATGTTGGATTTGTTGGTTTGGTAGTCACCTTAGTGCCCTACCCTAGTATTGTTTTGGATTTTTGTTTCAGT
The DNA here is from genome assembly GCA_030549775.1 of Tamarix chinensis. Taxonomy (NCBI): domain Eukaryota; kingdom Viridiplantae; phylum Streptophyta; class Magnoliopsida; order Caryophyllales; family Tamaricaceae; genus Tamarix; species Tamarix chinensis. The sequence continues at coordinate 38,903,304 of CM060177.1, forward strand.
AGTTGTCTTAGCTCCCTACCTCTATGATTGGAATATATTTAATAAATCAAATATAACCTTACACTTTGATAATATGAGAAATGGTTTGGTATGCTTTACCGTTGATTTGAGACTTAGACTATGATATATATTTCTCCATGAGTATTATCTGTACAGTTTATGCCTCATGCTTATGTATACTTTTCGATATCTGTGTGGCTATGTGGTATGTGGGTATATTGTCTCCTATGAGGTATTATGGTTTACTTAGTATGAGAAATTCGTATTGATACTACTTTTGCAGATGACTATGTGAGGGCCATGGAATGACATGAAATTTATAATTGTGGGTAGAATAAGTGGAGTCCTTAGAAAGAGATTCCATTTTTAGAATGGTCCTTTGGGTTTAAGAGTTAGAAAAAATCCGAGTTATACCTTTGAGTGCTGGTTTTTATTACTATTGGTTTTCCTTTGATCTCTTAAGTCCCATATTATACTTTGGTTATAATGTTGTACTACGCCATATATCCGTAACTGTATTATGTATTATTTATATTTTTGCTAAATTATTTGGTTGAATTTTCTTTTAGCCTTAGAACTTAGCATAAGAAAGGCGAGGAACCAGACCAACACTAAATGTGGCAATAACACCCAATAATTTAGTAATTAACACTTCCTTAAAAACAAAAAAAAAATTATGTAGTAAATTCTAGGAGTGTTATATATATATATATATATATATATATATATATATATATATATATATATATATATATATATATATATTAGCTAAAATGAATGAGACCTACTAATAAAATAATTATCAATTATAAATAAGTTGCATGTAATGATATTATAAGAATCTAAAAATAATAGATGAAAAAAAAAACAACATAAAATTTATATTATTAGGCAATAATATTATTTGTTAAATCGTACATAAGTCTGCTCTCAATTCACCACTAATATAATATATAGATCGTATATATTAATATAAATAAAAAATTTCCCCATAATATTGACTCATTGATATATATGATTTATATGTTATTATCCTATGTAAAAATGTCATTTATTCCTCATTATTTTTATAATATTTAATCTTTTCTCAAGTTTTTCTCTTTTAGATAGATTTTGTAGGTAAAGATAAAAATGAAGAAATCCAAAGGAGAAATTGAAGGAAATAGAAAATGAAGCAAAGAACACATCAAGAGATATAGAATCAATTGAAGAAAAGACTAGAAATAAAGAATATACATCAAAGGGAAGCTTGTGTCGAAATCTCATGAAGAGATAACGAAGGAATAAGAAACACGGTACCCTAGTGTTTCCTAAACACGAGCCGTATTTTTCTATCAGAACATAAAATCTCAGTTTTCAAATCTAGCAGTTGGTAGAGAATTCAGGGAAACACATGGAGGCCCTGTGTTTCCCAAAACATAGACCATGTTTTTCTTAAATTCTGTAACTGTTCGCGTGAACTTTTTCGTGATATATGTCTGAAGTTCTAAACATTTGAGGGTGAGTTCTGGGGAGTTCGAGAGTTGGATTCTCTCTTTTTCTCTATATTCTCTAGAAACCACATGTAATTCACAATTCTAATTCTCTTTCTCTCCATTGTATTCAATTAAACAATCAACACTCTACAATTTAAGTCGATAAGTTCTTTTCCATTCCTCTCTTAATTGTAAGTTTTGATTTTTGATTGAATGCAAATAAATTCTCTTTATTGCATTATTATTTCTCTTACTTTTATTGTCTCATTGTTAATTTATTATTAATCATTAATGTTAATTATAGATTACTACATTTAATTGTGTATTATTACAATTGTGAAGATAGTAGCGTAGATAGTATAGGGTAGAAGGATTTGATGATGGAATTAGGGTTTCGGATATGACAACATAATTTGAATTTATGATTCTAAATGAAATTTTATTGAATTAATAGACGGAATTGAATGATCTAGGTTAAGAATTTAAACTAATTAGATCGATCACCTATTTAGTTTAAACCTTAATCAATGCTAGGATAACAGAACTAATACATAATTGTTAATTAATGTTTCTAAAGTAGAAAAAGGTTAATTATTAATCTTATCTATTAATTCGTATGATTTCATGATTCGAGCTTATGTAATTATGGTCATAGTTGACTGCTTTGCATTCGTAAAGTTGCCATTAATTAAATCTAGCATTCTTAACCTAGGTTATTAATTGGTAGGTGATAAATTGAGAACTTATTCAATTTATTAGAATTAAGAGAAAGTAAAGAGATAAATTATTATGAGTTTCTATAGGTCAACATTAGATTATTTAGAATCATTCTTTTCTCCATAATTATTTAATATCCTAATACCATAATCAATGCCTTCTTATTCTTATTCATTAATTAGTGAGTAACATGTTTTATTATTAATCTATAGTAAAGAACTTAGTGATAAAAAATAATGTTATTAAATAACCGAGGTTTTAACGTTGATAATCAATACCTTGTGGGTTTAATTCCTTCTTGACATCTACTACGTATTTAGAAATTAGGATTTACTTATTAAATTTGTTATGCATACGACAACGCATCACTCACTAGAAAAACTTAAATAAACATAAATTAGATAGCCACATAAAGTCCCCAAAAATATAGAGCCCTCAATTTTTCACACACACAAACATTACAAACAAGCTTCAAGATGAGCACATAATCAATACTTTAGAAAATATAAGGAGACATATTATGCTATTACATATTACAATTTCAAAATAATAATATCTTAAAGTTGAATATGTTTGAGTGTAATTGTTTTTGTTTGGGTCTATTTTGTAAAATTATATTGCCTTTAAGTTACTAAATTTCTATTTTTATACTCATAGGGGCATTGTAAGTTGTTCATTTTTTAAAAAGAGAAGGGATGATTGGGGAAATTTATATTACTCTTTAATAGTCCGCTGAATCGGGATGATGTTAAATATTAAAAATTAACTTAAGTGAAAGAAATGAAGGTAAATAAGGGTGAATGTTAATAATTGTTGTTTAGATGATATTAATTGAACCTGAGTTAATGTTTTAAAAATTCTATTTCTATTGAGATGAATTAAGGTTAAAAAAATTTTAAAAAGTGCTATTTAGACCCTTGGATTAAATAAATAAGCCCATTGTATTAATTTGGATATAAATTAGGATAGAGGCATTTTTTCCAATTAGATATAAAATGTACTTATATTTTTACCTTTAGCTCTATTACCTCCGAAATTGAAGGTTAACAAAAATGAGTTTCACAGGGGTAAATGGAGGTGAAATTTTAACTCTGATTCACTTAGTTGAGGTTGAAAGAATCTGTTTCTAAATGGGGTGAATCATTGATTTACCTCTGTTATCCTCCATTCATATCAAACCAAATGGGGCATAAGGGAAATTTTCTTATGATATGCAAATTGTATGTTACCTAAAATACCTTCTCCCTTTTATTTATTTTATTATTGTTACAATTGTTAATGTAGTAAATCAAGTTTTTGGAATAAACAAAATCAACCAAAAAAAAATCTAAAAAAGAGTTTGCAACCCTATATCTTCTTGTAATTAATTGTAAATGTGTAAATAGTTCAATTTTCTATCCATTTTTTTATAAAAAAAATTGTAAAACATATTATATATTTTACATTGCACAAGTGTCCCACATCTAAGTCTCTTTCTCTTAAATATTGTTGAGCTACTCTTAAGTTTGTATTGATTAACTAATTATCTCATAACTTCTAACTTCTAATGGAACCTAAATGGAAGAACACGCGACTTCTCCTGCTATAGATGGCCAAAATGCTAATTCCATCTTCTTTTTTTTTTGTTTCCCTTATTTTCCTCCCTATATTATTCTCTCTCTCTCTTTATTAGACCCTTTCCCTTTATTTATTTTATTGTTATTATAATTATTAGTGTAGAAAATCAATTTAGTGGAACTACAAATTGACAAAAAATTTTAAAAAATAAATTGCAACCTTTTGCCTACCTAACTAATTGCAAACATGTAAATAGATAAAAAAAATTATTCACTCTTTTTAAAAACAAAATATGTGAAACACATGATACATTTTACATTACACAAGTGTTTAAGATCTAACTTTCTTTCTCTTAAATTTTGTGGAATTACTCTCAAGTTTCTGATAATTAACTATTTATCTCATAATTTCTAACTTTCGATGGAACCTAAATGGAGGAAGATGCCACTACTCTAATTGTATATGATCAAAATGCTAATTCCTTCTTCTTCCTCCCTATATTATTCTCTCTCCTTCCCCCTCTCTCTATTCTTTGATTTAGAAATTTATTATCTATTGTTATCATTAATAATTAGCTTTGGCCTTGGAATTTTTTGTTCTTTAAGCAAAAAAGGGACATAAAATTCCAATAAAAGGCATCAACTTTGTTTTCCTACTAAATTTTATCTCTAGTTCTTCTACCCTTAAGAGGTTTGTTAATTTGTTCTTATTTTTCTTTTCCTACAATATGTATGTGTATTTCCCTTTTAATTAATTTTAGCAGACAAAGATGATGTTGTTTTCATTTTTCTCTTGGTTATGATTTCTTCGAACACAAAATTTAGGGTATCAAATGAAATGTATTTTATGGTAATTTTTAGTATTCCTCTATAGAGTATGCTTTATTTTCATGTACTTTTCCCCATATAAAAAGGAAGTTACTTTTATAATTTGCACACTTTTTGATGGACTAATAAAATTAACATTAAATTTTACCATAATACTCCACTTACAAGCTTTGTTTGAGACAACAAACAATAGATAATGAAATGGTTTGAGACAACAAACAATAGATAATGAAAAAAAAAGTGAAGGTAAAAGTAAAGAATGGATTTTGATTTCTTCGAAATAAGTTTCTCTTTGATACAAATATTTATACCTATAACTATAAAAAAAAAATTATACATCCTAACTAATTTAATTTAAGTATAATCAAAAGTTCCTTACATCATAACCAATTTTCAATTATCTGCTATTAGCATACTTAAAATACCAGTGCAGAAAAAGGGAAGATAATCGGTGTAAGTTTTTTTTTTCTGACATTTCACAACCTCATTTATTTTTTTTGTATGCCAACAATTTTAACAACACAAACAAATAGAGGGTTATATTTATATTTATTGTTATCTAGCGTTTTCCAAATCCTCATGATTATTTAATCTATTTTTACTAAACTTAGGATTCTTTTGTACAACTACACCCCCAAAACAGCTAAATACATACCTACAAAATTTGAAAGGTGACCATTTATATGCACATGTGAAAATAAATTAGAATATAAAGATATTTGAGTAAAATTATTAAACAATATAACACTTATAAAATATTAGGTCAAATATTATAATGTCTAAATATTAAAATTTTACTTACTATATAGTATAGCTTCATGACATTTCATTATACATTTTTTTATTCATAGAGATCTCACAGTACAAATCAATATAAATGTGTACAACTATAAAGTCATTGGCGGTATCTCGTCTTGATTTTAGCAATGTATATTGGGTTATCCCGTTTACAGTTATAGCCTGCGTTGTCTATCATCAAAGGTTCTTTAACTATGATTAGCTCATTAAGAATGATTACCAATGGGTTATGTCAGAATGATTACTGTAGCACATTTTATTATTACTAGTTACCAATTTCAATCTTCCGCATCATACACACAAATAGAATCATATGATAAATGTAGTTTACAGAGGCCAAATCCGTTATCTACAGAATCGAATTTGGATTTCAAATGACGGGGATTATCAAGCGAAATGAATTATGTCAGGAAAAAAAGATGTATATCAACAGAATTTAATCAATTAAAAAATGAATAAAATTGTAACAATAATAATAAAAACAATTTATCATCTTTACAGTATTTCTTTTTTCTTTTTTAACTGATGCCGAGCGGAAAATTGTAGTCCTAGCTCTTTTATTGACCGTTATCAACGAAGGAAAATTCATTTTAACAGAAAAATAATAATATAGTCGAAAAGAAACCATGATCAAAGAGAAGTACTATCTCTGAAGACCTTCAACAAATTAGCAAACGTAACAATGCCCACAACAGTACGATCAGCTTCAACAACCCAAGCATACTTTACACGGTGCGCCAACGCCTGGACCATAACAGCAGCGAACGAGCTTTTCGGATAGCATACAATAGCCTCAGTACTCTTCCTAACCAATCTGCCGAAATTTCCACCGAGTCTAATATCCCGTGTTCCTATACTAAACTCTTCATCCGATGAAGACGAATTCCTTGAGGGTGATGATGAAAAAAATGACACATAATCCTCATCCAATAGCTCCAACAATCCTGTTAACTTCTTTTCTTCCAATCTTTCCTTCACTAACAGAATCAAATCATCAGGTTGACCGACACAATCCATGTAGGCCATAAGGTCACTTATGGAAAGCGTTGCGATTGCTGCAGCCACTGTTTCGTCACAGTGATTAAGAGCTTCAGGTGATATTTCGCCAATCAATTTACCATCTTCATCAGTTACGGCAACAGCTGTTTCAGTGGTGAGAGCAATCTGGATAGCTGGCAAAGCAGACAATGCGGGCTCATCATGATGAAAGGCTAAGATATCAGGGTCAATAATGTTGAGGGAATCGAGTGAGGACTTAGGAATGGGTGAGAAGAGATGGATGGAGTTGAAAAAGTAACGAGCTACGTCTTCCTGAGTAAGCCAACAGAACTCACGCCCATTATGATGAGTAGAGGAGCCAAATGATGGTGTTAGGAATAGTTTCTGCTTTGTGTATGTAGTTGTCTTTATGGGTACGATGAGGTTTTGTGCACCTTCGAGAATGCAGTTGACTGCCTCAAGTAAGCTGCAAATTCAGATTAATAGATAACTCTCAAAGAAAGAATTGATCCCATATATTTATTGAAAGCTAATTATATTTCATGCTTTGAGCCATATATAGATATCAAAATCAATCAATAGTACAACTATATCCCAATCTAATAAGAGAAGGCGTGAATTAAGATGGTTTTCAACAAATACTCAGCAACTTCCCCATTATTTATTTATTAATTAATATATTCTAAAAACGTTTCTAGCATTCTTCATTGACTTATGGATGCGTTACGAAATTTGATTAAATCAGTATAATCTTCATGAATGCAAGAAATTAACCTCAATTGCGAAACAGTCAGACGACACAAACACAAAACATCGAAAGAATTTCAGCACTGTAAATACAAACCAAAAAAATATAATACTAAAAGCATAACATATTTGGAATGGAGTGAAACGAGTTTAATGTTCTACCTAACCTCAACTCTAATCGACTTTAGATTAATGTTTAACCTAATTAGCATAAGTTTACCCCCATTTTGTTAACCAAAACACTAGTACCATTTTACTTTATATTAATTATCGATTGATTATTATTTACTGATACAGTATATAGACTATAGAGTGATAAATTATCATCTCAATCGAAATAAAGTTATAATTTTTTTTATTAACATAATAACCAAAGCCAAGTTCCCTGACCTAATATTTATGACCTAGGATGACCAATCTAATTTACGAAAAATTCTTTGCCGCACTCGTAATAAATTATCTCGTATAAAAAATGTGTAGACCTTACTGTAGAGTCGATGCACGAATTACTCATTTACCTAAACTATGTTCACCGATCTAATTTGATCTAATCAAAGTTTACCGGTCTAATTTGATATAAGCTAACGTCAGCCATGTAATATAATTTTAACATTCACCCTTGATTTGACCTAAGCTAGGTAATTTAACCTACGTTTACCTGTAGATTCAGGTTCTCCCTAGATAAATAAATGAAGTAACGACGCATGTAGCCATTCAATTGACGAGTATAATATAGAAGGCAATAAATTTAAGGCATCAGAATTTATCGAAATTAAACATCAAGAAATCACACCTTGTACAAGGCTTCAAATGTTTGACAATTTCTGGAACTTTCTGGATAATCCTCGATACAGGCGATTGAAGCGCAATCGACGGCTTTCGAATATTCTCCTTTTTACATAAGAAACAGATGATATCAGCCATGGTGATTTTTCCGACGCACCAACATTCTCCGTCCTTATCACCGCCAACGCCAAGAGCGGTGGTTCCGGAAACTGAAAGATGGTGATCGCAGCTCCAGACGCTGAGGAATCCTTCACTTGACCTCTTTAATGCCGACAATGCTTCCCCGATGGTGATGGAAACAGGGAATGATCTCAACGCAGCCTTACCAATGCAGAGGTCTGAAATTTCATCAGATAATAGGTCCACTGCCATACAATTTTGAATTAGGAAATTTCTAGAAAGATTTTACAAAATTAGGATTTAATGGATTGAAGTCGTGCAGATTTTTTATTTTTTTCTCTTTCCCGTGGGGATATGCTAGGTAGGAGAGAAATTAGTATTGGCAACTTGGCGAGCGATGGGATATTTATAGGAAAGAGGGGACGGGGAAAAGCTTGCCAGCTTGGATTTGGGATGGGGCCCCACTTTTTTGTTTTTCGAGTGGTGAAGGTTGCGTAGCTGCTTTTGGAGATTATACGGGTCAACTAGTCAAAAACGACGTGGTGATACACGGAATACCAGGATTTGCGTACAGTCTAAGATGACCGCACCAGGGTTGCACGGGGACGGGGACGGAGACGGGGACGGAAAAACGGGGAAATGGGGACGGAACGAAACGCGGAAACGTCATTTGGTAAAAATTTAGGAAACGGGAACGTTAGGAAACATTAATATATATATATATATAATAGATTAAAATTATTAAAATTAAGAGAGAAAAATAAAAAAATTCTAAAATTAATTTTTATATTAATTAATTTTAATTATTAATAATTATTTTTTAATACAAAATTAATTAAATATATTTTAAAATAAATTTTAAACCGAAAAGAAGTTCCCAACACAACACATTGCGATGCTACATGTTGGTTGGTTGGTAATATGAAATGTAATATCAATATGGGTTAGACTTTTTAGCTAGCTTGCACTACACTAGTAATATCAATATGGGTTAGACTTTTTAGGTCGTAGGCTTGTAGCTAGCTATCACCTAATTTTTTCCACCTTCTGTTCGTCCAAAATTTTCTTTTATGGAAATGGAAAGCATTCGGAGGATGGTGGACGAAATGTTACAGGGGGCTGACTCTACTTGTACGACAGCAGCCGCTCCCCCGTTTCCTTCCCCAGTTTCCGTCCCCGAACATTTCCGAAATGCGAAACGTGGGTTGAGTAACGTTTCCGTGCATCACAGGACCGCACTTGTCATTTTTATTTTAGCAATATTCACATTGTTTTTTTTGAGGGGGGGTAGGTGATCAAGTTTTATTAGCAATATCTTACTGCATTAAAATCACATTGTTTTTTTTTGGGGTAGGTAACCAAGTTTTATTGCTGCAAATCTAGCATGCAAGGTTATGCTAGGCTAGTAGGCATACATCCAATCAAATTAAAGACAATTTATTCTTGTAAATTGTGAGTTTTGTTATTTATTTGGTGTACAATATAACATCAATTTAATTTGTGTTGGTGTTGAAGAAGTATTGTATTGGTATCGTGGATTATACAAGAAATATAGAGGCCTATATTTATCAATACAGACTGTATTTTCTCACATAAATTTTTCAGTAAGTTTTTGTAGAAAAAATATGAGAGTAAGAAAATTAATATGGCCTCGTGTTTCCTAATACGGATCATATTTTTTAGTCACTTTATAAAACATGGTGTTTTATCTGCTAAGATTTTATATGATATAAAAGAGATAATAAAATCCTACCCATCAAGTCATGCAAGTTAATATTCTCCTTCTTCTTTACAGTGTTCTCCTTGTTAGTGAATTATAGATTTATATAATTTGTTGAATCATCTTGTAATTATACAAGTGTACGAATAAAGATCTCTATTTTTCTTAATTGTTTTGCTTTTTGATTGACTTATCAATTATCTAATTGTCTTGTTAATATTGATATTGGTTCATATCCATTCAATCCACATTATTCCGCAATAATTTAGTATTAAAGCTGTAGTTGTTGAAGAAATATGGTATTCAAGATGGCTACAAGATTTGATATTAAGAAGCTCAATTTATCTATCAATTTTAAATTATTAAAATTGAAGATATGGGTGATTTTGATTCAGGATGGTTTGGAAAAAGCTTTATTCGATCATTTGAATAAGCTAGAATTGACGACATACAAGAGATTTAAGGAGTTAGATCTAAAGGCACTCTCTACCATACAACTATACTTGTCTAATAATGTATTGTAGGTAGTGATAAAGGAATCAATGGCGGCTGCCATGTGGTTAAAGCTTTAGTCATTATATATGACAAAGTCAGTAGTAAATCGGCTACTGTTGAACAATCAGCTTCATGACCTAGACTTAGGTGAGGGTTAATTTGTTCATTTGGATGAGATTGATTATATTGTGATGGATTTGCATAACATAGAATTCAAACTTGATGATAAAAATTTGGCCGTTGTGCTTTTGTGTTCTTTGCCTGCTAGCTTTAAACATTTTCATGAGACTATTTTGTATGAAGAGGATGAGTTAGTCTTTGAGGATGTAAAATCTCCCCTACTATAATGAGAGTTTACTAATAGTCACTTGAGTGGCAATGATACTTTTAGGGACTCACACATTGAAGGAATCGTATTAAAGGGTAGGCATCAGGAGCGGGGGTCTAGTGACCATAAAAGGTCTAGATCTAAGTCGAAGAGTTGGTAGAAAAATGTGATGTGCTATGGGTGTCACAAGAAGGGGTATGTTATGAAGTTTTATCCTAATAAGAAGTTGGGTGCTAAGTCTAATGAGTCATCTAGTACAAAAGATCATGTTATTGTTCTCCAGAATAATAGTGATGGAGATGTTTTGATGACCACCAATACACAAACTAAGATTAGTGATGCATGGAGCTTGGATTATGGGTGTTCTTACCATATTTGTCCCAACTAGAGTTGGTGTTATGTGTTTGAAGCGATTCAGGGTGGAGTTATCTTGATAAGCAACAATACTACTTGCAAAGTTTATGGGATTGGGATGGTGAAGGTAAGGATGAATGATAGTGTGGTCACGATACTGTCCAACATGAGACATGTCCCTCATATGACTAATAATCTCACCTCTTTGAATTTCTTAGATTATAATGGGTACTAGTCAGTTATTAAGGATGGTAATCGGAGAGTTAAAAAAAGAGGTCTAGTGGCGATGAAGGGGAAATAGGTTAATATATTGTATGAGTTGGTGGGTTCCACTATTATAGGGATAACGACTATAACATTGCCGAGGTTGATAGACTCAGATGTTACAAGACTTTAACTCATAGGATTGGGGCACATGAGTGTTAGGGGACTTGTTGAGCTTTCTAAGAGGGGTCATTGGATGGAAAAAGTATAGGTACTATTAAATTCTATGTGCACTGTGTGTTTTGCAAGTAGAAGTGGGTTAGCTTTTCAGCAGTTAAGCATAGTATAAGAGCAACTCTTAGTATATCTATTCATATTTATGGAATCCGACTACCATGGTTTCAAAAGGAGGTTCACAATATTTGATCATATTTATTGATAACTTCTCTAGAAAGGTATGGGTGTATTTCTTAAAGCATAAGAGTGGTGTGTTTGGTGTTTTTAGACGTTACAACACCTTTCTAGGGAAACAGATTGGGAAGCAAGTTAAGTGTCTTGGGAAAAATAATAGTCTTGAGTTTGTTGAGTAGAGTTTCATTTATTTCTACCAAGACCATGAGATAGCAAAACAGCATACTTTTATTGAAAGACCACAATAGAACTGGGTTGGTGAGCAGATAAATAGGACCTTATTAGAGAAGGCTCCTTATATATTATCATAAGGAGGGTTAGGTAAAGAGTTTTAGGATGATTTGGTTCACATGACAGCATACTTGGTGAACTGGTCACCAAATTGGTCAATTGAGTTAAAGATACTTGAGAATTTGTGGTTTAGTAAGCCAGTTGATTACTTTAATTTTCATGTCTTTTGTTTATCTGCTTATGCTTATGTGAATGATGATAAAATTAAGCCTAGGACAAATAAGTGTGTCTTTCTTTGCTTTACATATGGAGTGAAGGAGTATAAGTTATGAGACCCAGCTACATCCAAGTTCTTGATTAATAGGGATGTTACTTTCAATGAGTATGTGTTCCTCTAAAACACCGAGTCTTGTGATAGTGGATCTAAGGAGGTAGAGTATAATAGTGCTTCAGGGCAATTGAAGGTTGTTGTTGAGTTGGATGACAAAGACCCTTCTAATAAATTTACTGTTCATAAAGTGGGTGGATCAAAGAGACATTGCTCCAAGAAAAACCATAGAGTGTTGTTAAGCCTCCGATTAGGTATGCTTTTGAAGAATTAGCTGGTTATACTTTATCTAGTGTAGAGATTGTTGTTGATGTGTATGAGTCAGCATCATTATCAAAGGCTATTGTGAGTTATAATTATGCTAAGTGGTGTGCTGCTATGGAGGATGACAAAAAGTGATTATTAAAGAATTAAACATAAGACCTTGTGAAGGCCCTGAGAATAAAATGATAGTTGATTGCAAATGGGTGTACAAGTTCAAATAGGGAGTCCAAGGGGTTGAGAGAATAAGGTACAAGGTTCATTTAGTTGCATATAGATTTAGCTAGATTCTAGGCATGGACTATAATGAAGTGTTTATTCCTATGGTTAGACATAATTCTATTTGTACATTGCTTTACTTGTGATTATGCATGATCTAGAGTTGGAAAAATTAGATGTTAAACTATAGTTGTGCATGGTGAGCTCGAGGAGGAGATTTACACGTGTTAGCCTGATGGGTTTGTTTTTGAGGCCATACGTGAAAATGTGTGTCTATTGAAAAGTTCATTGTATGGTATGAAACAATCTCCTAGATAGCGATATAAATGATTTGATCAATTATGCTTAAGCATGGTTTCTCCAAGAGTGAGTATAATAGATGTGTGTACTTGAAGGAGATGGAGGACAATTCACTTGTGTATATTTTACTATATGTTGATGGCATGCTTGTTACAGCAAAAGATGTGTTTAATGTTAATAAGGTGACGATAATGTTGAAGATTGAGTTTGAAATGAAAGATCTTGGAGCTATAAAAAGGATCCTTAGTGTGGAGATCATAAGAGACCATGAGTGGAAGCTTTTAACTTATCATAAGAGTCCCATATGACCAAGGTGTTAGAGAGGTTTCATATGATAGATGATAAAATAGTGAACACTCCATTAGCTATTCACTTTAGATTTTTTGATTGTCTCAAATTCAAAGAGAAAGAGGAGTTCATGGCTATCGTTCAATATTTGAATGTTGTTGGTTGTATCATGCACACTATTGTGTGTACTCGGCTAACCATCACTCAAGATGTTAGTATTGTAGTCGATGTATGGCAAATCTAGAGAAGGCTTACCGGTAAGCAGTGAAGTGGATTCTATGGTACTTGAAGGTACGATATTAGCTTGTATATAGTATGGGAGATCAGTTGATTCACTAGTTGGGTTTATGAACATTGCTTATGGTGGAGACCTTGATAAAGGAGGTCTACCTATGGATTTTTTTTTTATCTTATTAGTTTAGCTATTAGCTAGAGGTCTTCTTTGCAAAAGGTGATGACCATATCCACTAATAAGGCAACGTATATGGCTATGATAGAGGTTATTTGAGAAGTTATGGGGCTTAGTGGTTTAGTATGTGAGATGGGATTTGGTCATGGTGCTCCAATCATTTAAGGTGATAGCTAGAGTGCTATCTATTTAGTAAAGATTCATAATCATTTACATCATCAAATGAAGCACATTGGCACTAGGTATCACTTTATATGAGGTATTCTTATTGCTCATAAAGTTATGTTGGATAAAGTAGGTATTTTGGATAATCTAAATGATATGCTAACTGTAATACCCCGTATTTTTAAAACCCAAATTTATTAAGTTTAATGATTTTATTAGCGTAATTTGATGTAAATATTTAATTATTTTAATTTTGATTTGTTTTATGGATTTATCGACGATTTCGAATTCATATTTGAATTTAATTAATCGTTGCCGTTGCGAACCATTTTAGACAAATTCGTTCGCGACTATGATTTTATTATACTCTTTTAATTTCGATTTTCGGTTAAAAATATGTATTTCCGTTCTTCTCGTATTTTGATTTTTAATATTTTAGATTCATTTTCGATTATAACTTCGTCGTGTGATTACGACCTTATTTTTGGAGTTATATTTCGTTAACTAAATATATTATTTAAATTATAGAATTTCTGTTTAAATAGTTAAATTTATTTTAATGATTTTATCCGTAGAAAATATTTCCGACTTTAAATCTATTCGTTTTCGAAAATTGTTAATATCTTCGAGAAGTTTTAAATTAAAAAGATTTCGGATTTTATTTATGAATTTCTTTCCGGAATTAATTTTCTTCCGTTTTACGATTTTTGATTTACGGAAAACCGATTTCGGAAATTATTTAAATTAGTCTCGGTTTATTAGAATTTAATTTAAATATTTACTTTTATGCTTTTAAATATTATTTCGAGGTCTTATAATGTATTTCCGTAAATAATATAAATTTTTACGTACGTTGGTAAGTTTTTCCAAAAATGTTTCCGAACTTCTTTATGTAGCTTTTATATCGATTTTAAGCCTTCGGAACCTTACGAAATAATTTTCATTTAATGAATTTTAGATAAAATCTCCCAATAATAGTTTTTAAATTTTTAGTAGTTTATTGTATATGTGTATTTGTAAAAAAAAAAGAAAAAAAAGAAACCCGCAGCCCTACCCGACCGGCGCCCCCTCCCTTCTTTTTCTCCTCTCTTCCCTTTCCCCGACCCCCTGTCTCGCAACCCTAACCCTAACCCTAGCTGACCCCCCCTCGCGCCTCTCCATCTCCCCAGCTCCTCCTCCCTGCTCCCCCCCTCGTCGATCGTCAGCCTCCAACTGCCGACCAGCACCGTCGACGCAACAGCAGCAGTCGAAGCCACGCCCAGCAGCACACAGGAGCAGCAGCGGCGGCAGAGCGCAGCAGCAACGAGCCGCACCGCTTGCGCTACCGCCCGGTCACCGGCGAGCTCGGACGATCACCGGCGAGCAGTCCTTAGCCTCCGACGAAGCTTCCCCGGCCTCCCTTTGCCCCGATTTGTCAGTTTTTCGTTTGGTATAATTTCCGAAAAAAACCCTAACCTTGTTTTGATTAATTGGGTATGAATTAGCTTATAAAAAGCTAAATTGATTGTTTGATAATGTATATATGTGATGTAAGATTGATTTGGATAGGTTAATTGTGTGGTTGTGTTGGAATTTTGGGAAAATTGGATTTTTAGCCGGGTTATGCCCGAATTTTTCGGATTCGTCCATTTTTGCGATTTCGGACAAATTGATTATACAATATGTTTTAAAATGTATCCAATTTCATTTTGGAACCGTCAATTTGAGAAATTTATGCAGGTTTTATCGGAATTTGATTCCTAGGTCAAATTTTGGGTGTAATGAAATTGGGTCGTATAATTGATTCGTTCCGCTCAATTGATTTTATAATATTGTTTAAAATATATTTAATTTTATATTAGAAGTGTTGAATTGGGAAAATTGTGCGTAATTGACCGGAATTGGATTTTTAGGTCAAAACTCCCGCGGGTTTAAATTGGTTTGGGAAATCGGGTTATTTTATTCAATTGACTATATAAATTACATTAGAATATGTTTAATTACATTTCCGAACCGTCAATTGATATGTTTTGGCAAGAATTAATCGGATTTGCGTTCCGGGCTCAAAAACCCTAATTGGGCTAAATTGTGTATTTCTTTCGTCGGTTTTGAGCAATTGATTATTTGATATGTTATAAAATGTGTTTAATTTCATTTCTAAACATTCAATTTGATTAAATTTATAGAATTTTACCGAATCATATTTTCGGGCTTAAAACCCTAGATTTTTAAGTGAGATTATGAAATTGGTTATTTGTATAGTTGTTTTCTAAAATTAAATTTATAAAAGTAGTTGAAATGAGCCTAATTGTATTCTAATACCTTTAATTAGAATTAATTGATTTGAATTACCTGTGTTTATGTCGTAGACTCTAAAACCCTAATTTTGAAAATTGAGCATCTGGAATTGATTTATCGGAAGATCGTTTGTTGAATTTGATTGTCTAGATTTATCTAAAATTAGTTTAATTGTGTTTTAAACTATCAATTTGAGGTAATCAAAGTGACTTGGCCGATTTGTGGTTTAAGTATTAAAAACCCTAATTTTCGGGGATGATTTTATAAAATTGATTTTTGCTACGTGTATTTATCTAATCGAATTCTATCTTTGGGTTTTAAACCATTTAAATTCTGTTTTAACCTAATCGGTTTGAATTTGGTTCTATGTAAACGATTGGATTACCTATTTAGTTATAAAATCTAATAAATAAGTTATTTTCGATAAATTAACTTATGATCGATTATTCTTTTCAGGCTTTCCAAATTAAGTTGAAGTGTCCCAAGGGATATTTGTATTAATCCGTTTTTATTTAGTTTTAACCTTAAATCTTAACAAAGCTATGCTTTTAAGTTCTAAGCTTTGGACACGTTTTCTAAGAGAGATCATTTGTGTTGTTTGTGCGTATTTAATTAGAGTATGTGAATTATTGATTGATAGGATAATTTCTAATTTAGTTTTCGATTTCTATCGGATCTAGGAAAGCTTTCTCGTGGATCCACGAGCTAGGGATCTCTCTCCCTCTTACGTCGCTTAGCTAGCTTCGGATCCAGGTAAGTCTCTACTTACCTCTACTTGTGGGTGTTTAGTAAGGTCGAAGCTAATGGCCTTGTGCTATGTGTGACATGGATGTGTTGAATGTTGTGTATGCCATGCTATGCCATGTATTATATGATTTGTGTATAACTTGCCTTATGTGTAGCGCAGCTTGGAGATTGAGGTATGTTGTATGTGTTCCCATGATATGAGCATGACATGTATATGTATGATGTCTATGATGTATTATGTTATGGCCCCCTAGGACATGCATAATAGGATAAATGGTAATATGAGTTGGGAACCATCATGGGATTCTTGAAGTTTGTATGATAGTATTAATGTTCTAGGGCGGTACTAATGGTTCGCATGGTGGTATTCGGGTTGTATGGTGGTATTTATGATTTTATGGAGGTATTAATGTTGTATGATGGTATTAGGGTTTGTATGGTGGTATTAATGTTCGTATGGTAGTATTAATGATTGCACAATGATATTAATGACTTATGGTGGTATTAGGGTTTGCATGGTGGTATTATGGTTGGAATGGTGGTATTAGGGTTCGCATGGTGGTATTAGGGTTTGTATGGTGGTACTTGTGATTTCACGGTGGTATTAATGGCTTATGGCGGTATTAGGGTTTGCATGGTGGTATTATGGTTGTATGGTGGTATTAATGTTTTGATGGTGGTACTCGGGTCTGCATGGTGGAATTAGGGTTTTGCACGGGAGTTAATGATTGTATGGGATTTAGGGTTGTATGAAAAGTTCGAGAGGTTGTGTGAGATGTGTAACGTTTGCGTGGGAGAAAAATTTACGTACGATAGGTTGATTTGGGATGTAAGGAAGGTAATGCAAGTATGATTTGGGTGTTTAACAGTTTTGGACGGAGAATAATACGTGGAGTATTATAAGAGTATGGAGGAGACAGAATTAGGGTTTGGAGTGATTAACTCTGGGTCGTTGTGATTAAGTAGGGTTGGAGTAGCTAATTGTGATTTGTCGAGGATGATTAAGGTTTGGGATGGCTAAGTATGGTTGTTATGGTAAAATAGGGTTAAGAGTGGTTAACCACGGTTTGGTGTGGACAATTAGGGTTGGTTATGGTTGCTTAGAGTTGTTTGGTGTTATTATGGGTATTTATTGACTAAAGTGTAGTTATGAATGTGGGATTTTATTTGTTGTGATGTGTACAGTATAAAGAGAATGATTTACGCATGTCAAGGGTGTGATGTGAACTAATAAGACACGAATAAGACATTAATCACGTAAAGCGAAAGATGTTGAGCCGAGCCCAGTCCGATCCACCGGTTAGAATAGTGGTCAGAGGCGTTTTGCCCTATGCGTTTCGTTCCGGTCCACCGGCTATAATAGCGGTCAGAGGCGTTTTGCCCTATGCGTTTCGTTCCGGTCCACCGGCTATAATAGTGGTTAGAGGCGTTCTGCCCTGTGTGTTTACACCCGGTCCATCGGTTATAATAGTGGGGGATCTCGGCTCGACAGACCCAAACGAATAAGTTAATCCATAGGGAAAATACTAAATACTTACAGTGAAACACCATGTGAGTCGGGGCCAGTCTGGTCCACCGGTTAGAATAGTGGCCAGAGGCGTTCTGCCCTGGGTGTTGATTCCGGTCCACCGGCTATAATAGTGGTCAGAGGCGTCCTGCCTTGTGTGTTTATTTCCTGTCCACCGGCCATAATAGTGGGGCTCCCGCGCTCACATGGACTAATAAAGAATGCGTTGAATGAATCTGAATGAAGTAATCCACAGGAAAAATACTAAGTACTTACAGCGAAACACCATGTAAGTCGGGGCCAGTCCGGTCCACTGGTTAGAATAGTGGCCAGAGGCATTCTGCCCTGGGTGTTGATTCCGGTCCACCGGCTATAATAGTGGTCAGAGGCGTTCTGCCCTGAGTGTTGATTTCCGGTCCACCAGCTATAATAGTGGGGCTCCCGTACTTACATGGATTATAAAAAAAAATATGTGTGGAATGAATATACTATTAATGAGAATAAAGAATAAGTCTAATTGGACTATGACCAGCTTCTACTATATGTATTACCACATGCTGTTTATGTGCATAATGAGTCACTTATTACTTCGGTTATACCACGCTTATATGTTAAATGGGAGGTTGCATATGTTTTATATGTTACTATGAGTGTATGGCAAGATTCATGCTGTGGGTTGTGAGTATGTATGATATTGTATTAACGTATTGTACTATAATTTAATATGCACTTGATGATATCTCTCCTATAAGGTAGGTTAGCGAGACTTACTCAGTATTGGACCCGTACTGATACTACACTGGTTGAATGAGTCCTGTGATGATCCACCGATGGTGGGGAGCAGACCTTTGATGCAGGTTTTGATCGGTTACTGTTTTGGGGTGGAAGACTTGACTTGAGTGAGTAGGCGATCCGGATAATTATCCTTCGGGATTTGTTAGTTTACTTGTATTCATCCATTGGAAGTTGCAAGTATTGTATTTAAATTTCCAAGGATTTTGTAATTGACTTTTAATTTCTCGTAACGCTGTTATGCTTTAAAATTCGGATTTAATTGTTTGACAGGTTTTAGCCTTGCATCTAACATGAGATAGATGGTTGACATTTATCTTGTGTTAGATGTGGCGGTAACATTTCCCAAATTCGCTCCTAGCTTCCGCTTTAATCTTTCAAAAAAAAAAAATTTTCAGGAGTGAAATTTGGGGGTGTTACACTAACGAAGCCACTAATTGTGGGTAATTTTGAGTGTTTTTTAGACTTGATTGGTGTTCAAAGACTATGAGGCCCTTTGTTAGGCAAGGTATTTTTTATAGAGGTATTTCCATATCATGCATCATAAAAAACTACATCAAGGTGGAGAGTTGTAAGCTTTGACTTGGTATTTGATGCACAACATAACATTTTTTTTGGTTTGTATAGGTGCCAGAGAAGTATTTTGCTGGCATTGTGCATTTTGTGAGAAATATAGAGGGTCATGTTCATCACCACAAACCATTTTTCTCACATAATATTTTGGGTGAGTTTTTAGGTATAGAGAGAAGAGTGAGAAAATTAACACGGATGTATCATGCTTCCTAACACGGACTGTATTTTATATTTACTTTATGTAATACCCCAAATTTTTATAACACTAAATTAGAACATTTATCATTTTATCCAAAAAACTTAATCTTTAAATATTAATTTAATTATTTTTGTTAACCTTTGACTCGTAAACTAGATAAATTATTTAATAAATTATTATAATTATTTTATCTTACTCTTTTTAATTAAATAAACCCTAAACCCATAATTTTAGTGAATTTATTTTTCTTAATTTAGTACCTTAAATATTGTATAAATTAATATAATATTATCCAAAAAACCTAAATTTAATATAATTTTAATTCTGACCCTAAATCTATTTTCTTTTTCTTTTCTTCTTTTTCCTTTTTCCTTATTCTTTTTCCCTTTTTTATTTTTTTTTATTCTACCTTCTTTTCTCTTCTTCTCAAGCTAGACCATTCTTCCTCCCCTCTTTCTTTCTTCATGTGTCAGCCGAATATCTCCTTTCCTTTTCCTCCTTCTTCTTCCTCGGGCAAGCCTCCTCCTCCCTTTCTTTTCTTCTTCCTACGTCAACCCAACTTCCTTCTCCTTTCCTTTTCTTTCCTTATGACCTAACAGCCCATCCCAATCTTCCCTTCTTCTCCCTCATCGTTCTACACCCCTGCACCAAACACTACCTTATCCTCTACCTCCCCTATATGCAGCGTGCCACCACCAGGCACACCTATGTGTCTTTTTCCCCTTTTTGACCAAACAAGGCCTGCACCTCTCCCTCCTTGCATCCCTTTCCTTCCATTTTTGGCCCCCACGACACCTTCCCTAACTTGCATCGACCTCCCTGCACCCTACAACCTACCATCCCCATCTACCTTACACCACCCTACCCTACCTACACCCTTTACTTGTAGACTCCACCCCATCACACGCCTAAGCCTTGCCTCTTCTTCTTCTTCTTCTTCTCCCTCGTGCCCTGCCTCTTCTCCCCTAAACTTCTTCCTTTTTTGCTCCTTCTCCCCTACCTCTATTTTCTTCCCTAGAGACCAATCCTCCTCCTCCTTTGCATTATTATCCCATTCATCATCTCCGCCATTGACCACCTTCCTCTTCCCTCATTCTTTCCTCCCTTTGCCTCCCCATTTTCCTTTCTTCCCTTCCCTATGGCACTTCTTGTTGATCCCTACCCCTAGATACCAGCCGTATCCCCCGCAACCACACCCTAAGCAATGATAGTTTTTGCCATTGCACCCCCTCTACTCGATGTCACCATTTCCTCCACCCTACAACCTCTCTGTGTGACCTAAACCACCACCTCACCACCACTATCCACCCTTTACCATCACCCTACAACCCTCCCGTCTCCACCTCCTTCCTACTTCATCCTCTCCTTTTCTTCTTATCCTTTCCCTTCTTTATGTCTCCTCCTTCTCCCAACCCTACACCTCCCATTGCAGCCTTCAACCCTCCTACACCACATCACCCAACCACTACCATTTCCACAACCCTAACTCCTGTGCATCTAAACATGCTTAATCTAACATTTTCACATGTACATATCATATAAAATCTCTTCCCATTATTAGAACCATTTTAATCACACTCTTGTACACCTGATATTTTATATAAGATAACATGCTTTATTTTAAAAAAAATTTCATGATAGAAACAATAATCACATAATTATTTATAGCAAATCATGTCTAAAATAAATTATATGTCAAAATCCTAATGTGCTATTATACTATATCCAAACATTTTAGTGAATTATAAAAGTTACCCGATTTCCAATAAAAGCAAAAGTTATCGATAGAAACCTAAATTTTTTTAGGCTTCACTAATAAAACTATTTTACCTAAAAATAATATTACAAATACCACATTAATATTTGATTAATAAAATAATAGTTTTTATTAAAAATATTTATTAAATGCAAATTTACTAAGCTACCCTTATATATTAAATATTATCAAAATTATTCAAAAATTAACACATAACTCTCGCTATATGTGCAGCGTAAGCTATGCACATAGGGTGGAGATGGCTTGGTGGATTGCTATTGAGGTTTGGATTTGGTGGTTTGGTGGTGTTGGTTCAACCAGTGAATGTAGGATTTAGGGGTGGTGGAGATGGTAGTGGTTGAGTGGTGTGGTGCAAGAGGGTCGAAGGCTACGATGGAAGGTGTAGGGTTGTGGGAAGAAGAAGACATAGAGAAGGGAAATGAGAAGAAGAATAGGAGAGGAAGAATGCGATGGAGATGGGGGTGGTTATAGGGTGATGGTGAAGGTTAGCTGGTGGTGGTTTGATTCCCACAGGAAGGCTACATGGTGGAGGAAATGGTGGCGTCGAGTAGAGGGGTGGCAACAATAAAACCTGTCATTTCCCAAGGTGTGGTTGTAGGGGTCGTGGCTAGTGACAAAGGGTAGGGATTAGCAGGAAGTTTTGTGGAGAAGGGAAGAAAGGAAAATAGGGTGGTAGAGGAGAAGAAAGAAGGATGGAAGAGGAAGGTGGCTGATGGTGGAGGTGATGGTTGGGCTAACAAAAATATTTTTTACGTCAAAAATATATTAATATGTGTGTCTATTAGTAAAACAAAAATATTTAAGAAATATTTTGCTTCAGTTTTTTATTTTTCTTAATAGTATAAATTAAATATAAATATATTTTAATGCTTTTGCATAGAAGGGATACTGCATGTTTGTAAATAAAAAAGGAGGATACTTGCATTTGAAATTAGAATTGTAAGTTAATAGAGCCGAGTGACGATTTTTGTAGGCTTATTTCATTGATTCAATTAACTGAGTCAAGTCTGAGTATAAAAAAAATTGGATTCTAACTCATTATAACACAAAATCTTACAACCTTATCTCATTTACTATAAAGTTTACAAGTTGGCTAAGCTCAACTTGTTAAAATTTAAGTCATTTTTAAACAAACCAAATCCAAATTTTACTTTTAAACTTGTTAATTAAATGATCTAAAGTCAAACCCATCCTGATCCGGCTATACTAATTTATAATCTAATTTGAAATTATGTAATGAATGTGGTAACTCATTTTCTTCTTCATTTTTAATTTCCATTTCCCCTTCTTATGCACATAGGTATAGTTGCGCGTAGGGATATACATGTGTAACACCCCCATTTTTACTACTGAAAATTTTTATTTTATAGCGAAAGTAATTAAGTAAAATATTGGGGGTTATCACCGTGATCGATATAATTCTAGATTATGCAACCATCCTTACATTAATCACAAGGCTAAAATATTTGAAGTAACACAAGAAATTTAGAAATAAAAGAACATGTATAGTACAATAATAAGTTTGGAGCCTAACTCCGAGTTTAATAATATAAAATAAAAAAGAAGGGATACCATAGATCAAGAGTCCAAAAAGCATTTCTAATTAAATATGTCGATAGGATAAGTGCTACTCTTCACCCAACCCCTAACATAGATGAAGTCGCTCATCCCCACATAAGGCGTCATAGGGAGGATTATCATCTAGCTTATCTTTGAGACCTGCATATAAGATTCAGGGCCTCCTACTCATAAGAATGAGTAACACCCATAAAACGAGTGGTCAATACGCTACGTACTAAGTAAGAAAATAATACTATCAAAATAGGGATACAAATAGCACATGCTTCCACATCAAATAATAAGCGAATAACCAAATAATTGAAATATATCATAAGATAGAAAATGGTCTAGATTCCTATTTTAAGTATAATCTATTTACATTCTTTTATATATATTGAGTGCAGGAACTCCAATATTTTTAAACCAATGGAGCAGTCTAAATCACCATCTCAGAGACAACACACCTAAGCCACTATTCTTTCTGGTGGAACGAATATTAAAAAAATATTCTCAGGGCAAAACACACCCAAGCTACTATTCACCCAGATGGAATGGGAATACATACATACATACATATACATATATATATATATATATATCACATTGGCCTTACTCACGTGCTCTTTCACTATAAGTAATTAGTATCTTATTCAAGATTAATTCTCAAGCATAGAACACATTAAAACATATATACATATAGCATAGGTCCAAGTCCTTAAGTCATTTCAAACCCTAATTATACACCCTTTAGTATTCATTCTCTCATATTGATTATTCCACACAACTTATATTATATCATCTCCAAATCCCATCATTATTATCATACCCAAAATGCATAATCTAATTCCCACACATATACTTTAATAATCTCATCTCGATATGTTACTCACAGAAATATCCAAGATCCAAATTCCACAGATTTGTCATAACACCTCTTATGAAATTTATATGATTACTAATTCTGATAGATAGCCTCATAAGGTCAAACATTAACAACGTATTTAGAAACCCGAATAACCTCAATATCTTATATATGGAATAATGATATTATCATTATAAGATAGTTGCTCCAAATTATCCATTAAACTACTTAAGGACCCCAAACAACAATAATACTTCTAAGATTTCCATATCCTATTATTATTATTATCATCATATTTTAATCCACCTAACACATAAAATACCAAAATTTTCTTATTATCCCATAATGGCCTAATTACCCTTAAGCACAAATAAAAACTTTATTTTATAAAATTTTATACCTTCCATACATATTATTTTTCAAGTCCACCATTTATCATCATACATCATGAGAATTCTTAAATCCATTTATCAAAACTCATTTAACTTATATTTCATACCATAAGATATATTTTCACAAATATAACATATCTCAACAAAATAATAATTGTACCTTTTTCCCGTTTTTACTTTCTTTCAACAACATAGTGTCCTTAAGCCCTTATTTCATACCATAAGATATAATTCCACAATATATGATATTATCACAAAAAATTATAATATAATGGTACCTCTCACCCATTCTTGCTCCCTTTTAACATAGTATTCATATCATCATAAAATATCATAATCAACACATGTTACATAATATATCAATAATATCATGAAAAATATATATAACCATACAAGCAAATAACACCAAAAACCCTAAACATCGTATAGTATTCTTACCAACTAGGACACTAGGCTTTAAGCACACAAATCCTAGACTTCCTACTCTGAAGCTACTATAATACCACCTACGAAGAATAATAAAACTTATGGTTGGGCTCAAAGAGTTAAATCAAAGGAGAAATCAAGGTAAAGAGGATAAACATAGAAATAACTATAGTCAAATTGGATCTTAAGATGTATGGATGTGTAGAGGAATGTGTGATGGAGCTTTGGTAAAATTTTGGTGGTGTTTAGACAATGTTTGGGTGTGAAAATAGGGGTGCACTGTTGAAAATGTAAAGTTGCACGATTATGTTGTAGGCGGTGCAACCCTTGGTCAAGAGAAAAGATCATGCACAGCCAGGCGGTGCAAACGTTATACGGCTATGCGATAGGAAATTTTTAGTGTTGCATGATCATGCTGAGGCTATGCACTCTACAAAATTGTGACAAACAAGATAAAGAATAAGGGAAAAGAGGTAGTGGTTGGCGGCGATGGTTGGCAATAGTATTAGGGAAGGTTGGGATGACCTTGGTGGTTGGTCCATGGGCCAATGGGCAGCAAGTGGTAGCCAAGGTGGTGCGCTGTGGTGGAATGGGTGGTGTGCACGCCACAAATAGGGAAAGAAGAAGGAGAAAAGAGAAGGAAGAGGGAGTGCTCGGGTAATGGTTTTAGACACAAAGATGGGTAGAATGGAGCAAACTAAAGAGAAGAGAAGAAGAATGTGTAGTGTGTGTGTGTGTGTGTGTGTGTGTGTATGGAGTGAATAAAAAAACATATCCAAACTCATCTCCTTAAATTTGATAAATAAGCTACGTCAGATTATTAATAAAAATAATATAAAAAATTTACGAACCTATTTTATTTATTTACAATGTTTTTATCATGCTTATGATACATGAATCTATGAATGGCGCATATTATTGGCGAGATTTATTACCTACGTGTACAAGATACGTTTAACAGAAACATAGTGCCCCTTCATCCATATCTACGTTCTTAAAGGCACCCTTGGTAAGTTTTTATCGGTTCAGAGAACTAAGAAAATAATTAGTGCCCGCATGGGCGTAGCTCAGTTGGCTGAGGCACTACAGTTGACACAGGAGGTCCAGGGTTCGATTCTTAGTAGGATTAGCTGCAGTGTGGGAGTTTCAACCCTCAGTTTGTGGAGGTGACTCCTTATGAACACCACGGACAGGACCACCATATACTTGATCGTTAAGTCACCATAATCTACCTTCTCCGGTGCTGTCGGACCGGCTGGCGGAGGCCTTGGACCGAGGGAATCGCCTTTTGGTACAAGAGAAAATAATTAGTTAACCGATGCATGTGCTGGGACGCATAATCGATTTAAATATTCCAAATAAGGGAAGCAGGGGAGTCACTTGAACACGATGAATGAAGACAACAAAAATGAGATGGGAGGGTGGGGCTCGTAGCAAGTAGCGAACAAATTGCAGCGAAAACTGAATGAATAAAATATACATGGGGCATCATCATATGCAGTCCACTAGGGTCGGAACGAAGAATACTGATTTTTTTGTGACCCAACTGGCAATTTGGCATGTGCTGTCCTCGTCAGCTCGCCGGCGCACACGCACAAGGGAAAAAAAAATGTATTTCCGTGTTTTCCGATCGGTCATTTTCAATATTTTTCTCTGATACTTTTACTCCAAATAGAATATGCCTTGGCTTATTCATGGGCTCCGATTCTATTACGTGCTAACATAATAGAAATAAATCGGAAAATATATCATAAGATTATATTTATAATAATAATTATTTATAAAAATGATTTCAACCAATAATTTTTATTACTAATAGTATTTCTAATGCTACTACCAAATTTACATTTCCAATTATACCATATAATCTGTATTTCTATCATCTCACCAACTTTTATTTATTTAACTTAATTTTAATTTTTTATTCTACATTTTATTATCTTAAATTTACAACACCCAATTAATTTTATAAATCACATCACTAATTATTTATATTTTTTAATATCTAACTTTTAATTTATATTAATATATAAATATTAATTAATAATCTTATATAATCAAATTTTATTAAATATAATTTTACAGATAATTTAATTAATAATGAATAATTCTTTTAAAAATAAATAAAAAACGTTTTTTTATATATTCTAACGGTAAAAATTAATCTAAAAAACGTACCGAATATATCTTAGTTTCGGGACATCTTAAATTTAAAGTATTTTTTTTTTACATATATAATTCTTTTCTTAAATTTGAGTTACTTTATATTTGAGATTGAGAATTCCTATCATAGATGCCCTACTATAAATTAATTTAATATATTACAAATATTCAAATTACTTGTAGTTATTTTTTATTTAAAAAAATAAAAGATTATTTAAAATAAGAAGCAAAACCGTGTATTCGCGGCTATTATTGTGTTTTTAACTTTTTATGAGGTCATGCGGGTTCAGAGATTCTTTTTCCCTGGTAGTTTATAGTCGTTGTGGAGGAGAATCTAGAATCCAATATCCCTCTTGGCCAATAGAGAGAGAGAGAGAGAGAGGTTGGTGAGAGTGAGAGAGATAGAGTTGCGGAAGAGGATGAAATGGTCGTGGAGGAGCTTCTTCCCTGTTTTACCTCTCGTAGCCTCATCAGTTCTTCTGTTTTACACCGACAATATCTTCGTCAAGGTCTAACCTTTCTTCTCCTTCTTTTATCTTATCTCGCTCATGTAATTGACTGGTTTCGGAATGATTTAATTAATTGCTGTGATTTTGACTGATGGGGATCGGTCGATTGTTCTAATCAGAATTCTTTTCGTACTCGGTGTTAGAATCTCAATCGTAATACTAATAGTCATACTTCATATATTAAACTTTCATGGAGGAACCGTGAATATAAAGGTCCCTATGAAAGAAGGAGTGATGTCAATTAATTTATGGCGTCTGAATCTCCTGGGAAATTAGTACTTTTTTTATCTATAATCAGTCATCATTAATCCATGGTGCAGCAACCAAGAAGCGGATGCAGCCTTCTTTCTGATAACCATTATTGGATAACCAGCAAGAGGATTGTAACACAACAAGAAGGGATCATTTCTGGTGCAGGTATAATATATATATATAATTGATTCGCCTTCTAAAACTACATACATACATACATACATAGATGATGCATTATCGTTCCATTATCTTCACACACACCATAAGAAAATGTATTATACATATATATTCCATAAATCAACTGTTAATTAAATAATTAATCTTGTGCGAAATTTCATCTGTTGATGTGGACCAAATGAAAACAGTGGAGATAAGAGGAGAGAAAATTGTGTCCTTGGTTAAAGAAGAGGACTGGAAGAGATCCAATGGCGGGCACGAACGGGTCGTAGATTTTGGAGAGGCCGTTGTCATGCCAGGCCTCATTGATGTGTAAGATTAGTTTTATACTAAATAAATAAATAAAACATGAAAAATTAGAAGAAGGTTTACGGTTTACTTACTCTCAGCTTTTTGTCCCTTTAATCATGATGCTGTTATAAATTAAACTGAACTCTAGATGGATAGGGCCCGGTAAATTGTTCCGGGCACGGCGTTGTTATATAACTTAGGTCGAATTTCTGTACTGTTGCTGTCTGATTCATATAAGGAGCCTCCCTCGGCGTCTAATCGTAGATTGACGCCGTCGTTTGCCGCCTTCATGGCGTGCCTGCAGTCATGTTCATCTTGATGATCCCGGACGAGCTGACTGGGAAGGATTTGCGTCCGGCACTAGAGCGGCTGCTGCAGGTTCTCTCTCTTTTTTTTCCCGTCCTTCATTTCGAAAGAGCTATCAGAAGTTACAATATTTTACACCGTGGAACCGGTAGTTACAATCATCACTCAGTTATATCATAATGTGACGGCTCGAGTTTTGTTGATCCTTTTTTATCGTAGGCGGAATAACTACATTGATTGACATGCCTCTGAATAGCGAACCTTCGACCGTGTCGGTGGAAGCCCTTAGGCTCAAGGTACTAGCAATTTCTCTGTGCCTCCCATATTCCATTTTCAAGGATTTCATACCAACATGAGGTGCAACCGTGTCATAATAATATGCCATATGGTTGTGTTTTCTCTGTCTCTGTTCTACACACACACAGCTCGAGGCTGCGGAAGCTGGCATATACGTTGATGTCGGTATGCTTTCTCGGACGGACCCCGCTCTCTGATTTCCTGGTTGATTTTGTCGTTGATGATGATAGTATGTTCGTCCCATTTAATTGCTGGTTTAACTACCTACCTGTTCGTGGGGTACAGGATTCTGGGGAGGCCTTGTTCCTGAAAATGCCTTCAATGTGACCGCTTTGGATGGTCTTCTTCAAGCTGGCGTTCTTGGGCTGAAGGTTAGGATAACAGACATGGCATAAATTCATTCGGGCGTCGTTTGAATAGGGTAGTTTTGGGAGGAATTTCGCTCTATTTATGCATGCAAGACAGGTTTTGCATACTCCTTGGAGCTTTTAAAACTCAGTAGTTAAGAAATTCTTCATTCGAATTCCTTATCTTTGTTGCTATCCATACAAATACAATGAATGTATAGCTAAAGATATTTGAGAGTAAATCGATTTAAGAATCTTAAGTGAAGCTCCCCGTCCAAACAAAGCCTAAGCATAGTCGCGTAATAGCGGTCGTTTTGTGTTGGATGCCCTCGGTAGTGTCAAAGCATCCGAGACGTCTGGGGATGATGAGTGATTGTATATATATGTCAGACTGTTTTCTATATATGTGCAGTCTTTTATGTGTCCATCTGGAATCAACGACTTCCCAATGACAAATATCAGCCACATTAAGGTGCGTTCGGATGATGCGTTATGTTCAAGCCTCTTTCTCTACCTATCCATACATGCAGGGTATCTTCTAGTGGTACTGGCTGGAGTTCCGTAATCTAAACGTTTTTCTTTGCTTGTGTTAATTAGGAGGGGCTTCTTACCTTGGCAAAATACAGAAGGCCATTACTAGTACATGCAGAGGTTCAGCTACCACAAGCTACAGGCGACAACTCGGAATCAGTGGATGATGATGATGATGATGATGATAGTAAGACTGCTACTACCGGTGACCCTAGAGCTTATTCGACGTATCTCAGAACTCGGCCACCCTCAATGTAAACACATAATTCAAGTTTGAAACTCAAATGGCCAGATAAATATTCTTAAAATAATTCAACATTCAAAGCCTTTAATTTGGGCAATCTTAATTGCTTATTGTTATGTGTTTGTGTAAATGAACAAGGGAGGAAGCAGCTATTGGACAGCTTGTGGCGGTCTCAGAAGACACGAGGATTGGTGGTCCAGCAGAAGGAGCTCATCTTCATGTTGTGCATTTAGCTGATTCTGGTCCTTCTTTGAATCTTATAAAGGTATGTGATGATGCATTCATATTTGCATGCTTCCCTGAGTAAGTTATGTTGTGAATGAGATTGATCGCTGTAGGAAGCAAAGAGCAGAGGCGATAGCATAAGTGTGGAAACCTGTCCGCACTATTTAGCATTCTCAGCAGAAGAGATAGAGGATGGTGATACGCGCTTCAAATGTTCTCCGCCTATTCGAGATGCAGGAAATAGAGAGAAGCTATGGGAGGCCTTGATGGTACCTTTATAGTTCCTTGCGTGCAGCATATATGTTGAAACTGTCCAATTTTTAAGCTCCGTTCTGATTCATTCTTCTTTCTGATGATGATGATAATTAATGATAAAAGGATGGAGTGATTGATATGTTGAGTTCCGATCACTCTCCAACAAAACCGGAACTTAAGCTCCTTCAACAGGGTGATTTCTTGAAGGCATGGGGCGGAATTTCTTCCTTACAGGTTAGTTTTTATCCAAAAAAAAGTTGGATGGAAAGTCCATTTTCATTCATATATATGTCGAAACTGCTAATCGATTTGGAGGATGTATGTATACCGGGTGCAGTTTGTTCTTCCAGCAACATGGTCTTTCGGAAGGAAATATGGCGTAAGTTTGGAGCAGTTGGTGTCGTGGTGGAGTGAAAGACCAGCCAGACTAGCCAGTCAGGATTTGAGGGTACGTATATTAAACTAGTCGGCATTCTTATACGTACATACATGCACGCGTGCATGCGTGTTTCATGCCATGCCATAAGCTTGGATGCGGGGAGACCCATAAGTAATCTTTGGCATTGCTTATGCAGGGAGCCATTGCAGTGGGGAACTATGCTGATATCGTTGTCTGGGATCCAGAATTAGAATTCGACCTCGGAGACGACTATCCTTCCTACGTGAAACACCCCGTAAGTAAAAATGTTTCTACCCTTCAAACAACTCAGTACTCCTTGTTGATCATTCTTGCATATGATCAGATGATATGATGGCACTTCGTTTTTGTTTTTATTTTTGTGTGTTTATTCTCTCTAATCAAGTAAGGTTGGTTCGTGTGTGTGTGTGTGTCTATATATATATATATTTTTTTTTTTTTTCCTGATGGTGTATAGAGTATCTCAGCTTACATGGGGAGAAGGCTGTTTGGTAAAGTCTTTGCCACATTTGTGAGGGGCAATCTTGTGTATAAACAAGGCCAGCATGCTCCTACAGCTTGTGGCAACACCATCCTTGCAAAGTAGAAGTCATCGACTCCAATTGTAATTAGCCGTCGCCATTTTTTAGGCTGTAAATCGTGCAGCAACAGACAAGGTAATTACAGTCCAAGATTAGACCAGCAAAGTTGTTGCGCATGCTGTCATAGTGAATGAATGTGACTGATGTCTGATGCATTGCTGAATTTGTGCGTGCTAAATTGGCTTAATTTGTACGTAGGTTGCCTTCGACTTGAAACCCTTGTGTCTTTGTTGGTCATGGACGTCTGTTTTGTGTTTATTCTTAGGAAGGATTGTAGCTCTAAAGGAGACGTTTCGCATTGGGGTGATGATGAGTGAGAAAAAGATACATCGAGTAGTTCGTACTTTCACGTCTTTTTCATGATGCGTTTGCACCTCAAACAAATATATAATATAAATCTTTCTCTAAAAGTTTTCTATGTGCTAATTTATTACTTCCATACCAAACATCTTGTAAAAGTAGTCCGAATCTAAGATCAAGAACTTTTAGTTTTGGGCACTAGCATTTGTATTAGTAGTACGAATTATTCCAACTTAGTCCAAAAATCTCATAGTCAAACAACTGAGCATGCATCCATACCCCTTAGAGGAGTTTGGACTTAGTTTGCGTTTCAATGAACATTGGTGAATGGCTAGTGTTTGAGATAATATCTTTTTGGAATTCAATTTCTATGTTAAGTTACCTTGGCCCTTTTTCAATAAATATTCTTTGACTAATGGTTATATCCTCACATTGAATTATTCATTGATCACTCATTACATCCTCACTTGTCATTAGTTATTAGTGGACATTGGTTAAATTTAATTAATTTGTTATCCATTGAATATGAACATCGGTTATGTTTCATCTATTAATAGTACATGTATTTTTTCTCTTCCCTTCAGTTTATCTATTTTCGGTAGATGTTCAATTTTTAGATATAGAAAAAAAAAAACCGACAGTTGCTTAACTGATATCCTCTAGTCCTGAGTTATTGTTCTACGCTTATTCCTTCAACATCGAATACATGAGTTTGAGAATTTATATAAACCTTTACGGAGTAAATGACGTTAAATGATTGCACCAATCATATCTAATTCGACGTCAGGGAAGTGGAATACTATGACATAATGCTGTATATTCTCATATTTTAATATTGGAAAATTCTTAGATTTTTCGACATAACACATCTTATCCCCGATTTGATTATTTACTATTCTTATATATTAATGCATGATGCTAAACACATTGGATTAACACAAGACTATGCTCTAAGCCTTCGGTGTATGTAGGTTGTCGACAACCACAAATGATAGCCAAAGAGAGATGTTCATTCCTTTAGCCATTTACTCTTATATAGAGAGTATTAGGCTTTAAAAAACTTACAAACTATACCTCTTAACTTATAGGGAGCTAATTTGGTTACATTCTAACCATAGGCTACACTAATACACATTACCTAAGATTAGTTAGATGCTACAATTAGCTATGGCTGAGTGTCGATTCTCTTAACCCCCCATCATAAGATAGTTGACTCTTACAAACTGTGACAAATACTTAAAAAGCATAAATTGTACTTTAGGAAACTCTAACAATACTCTTTAACCATGTATAACTAAGAAAGGTAAAAACCAAGTTGATTGCAAGTTGATGGATAGACTCTCGATATGTTGGTTTTGAGGACCGAAAAGAAGGCTCCTTCTTCTACAATTTAAGCTTAATTTGAGGCCTTGAATTCCCCATAATTCTCTTCCCAAGGTCCATTAAAAATAGCTCGTGAAATGGATGCTTGAGTCACCCCAAGTTTGTGTTGATTCACCCAAAATTACTGCATGTAGCCCAGAAAAAAAAACTTGGCTTGTCGAGCCATTTTCAAGCCATAATGGAGCCATAAAAGCATGGAGTTGATGGCTTTTATCTTGAAATTGTAAGACCTTCATGGCTTCCAATAATCTTGATTACTCATTAAACTAATTAAGAAAAGTTTTAAAATCTTCTACATTAGGAAAATTAATAAGTAGATTATCATTATAGGGAGATGGTCCTGCATCGTTAACAGTTTGAAAGCTAATTACTATAAAGAGCAACGTTGCAACCAATCAAAAACATCCATATAAATTCTTATTTGTCTAATTTTATCCTATACCAGTTGTTTTTCCAAAAAATTGAAAATGAACTCTTAGAGTAGAGAATTAACATTTTGTAACTTTGAGAGGGCATTCATTGTATAACTATATTAAGTAAAGTCTCTACTTTTCTTGTCATAAACCATTGGTTTGCCATAGGAAATAAACAAAAACTTATGTCATGTTGTTCGAGATAATATTTTGATTACCACTTTTGGTTAACACTATGATAACTTCTCTACTTATTTTCATTTTAATGTTGGCAAAAAGTTGTTGAAAGTAGATAGTACATTTAATTTGAAAACTTGACTTGTATATGTTGTATGGTACGATAATTTATCTACGACTTTGATTATATTCTTTATTTGAAAAGATGAAATCTTTTTTTGAAATTAGATAATATCTCTGGCTTGATTGAAACTTGATATTAGTATTAATTGAAATTTTTAAGGCTGAATTTTGTTATTATTAAATGATTAATAGATTCTTTATTGTGATAGTGACTTATATATTAACAATTTCTTTGTCATTTAATGATTTCTATTAAATGAAAAATTAACGTGTTATATGTTTTAATTTTAATAGTTGAAGTTCTATGGATGATATATTAATGAGAATGGCATGAGATTTTTGAACACATTCCTATATTCTTTGTCATAAATAATTATTGTTAGAGAATAAATTTGTCATAATTTATTTTCTAATTTTCATCTAATTACACCCGAATTAGATTTTGATGTTTTCCTTAAGATCTCTCAAGAATTAAGATACTTTATTATACGAGAGGACTATCTAACCACTTAATTATGATGGTCATTAGTGTGTTGGTTTGGTTTCTCAACAAAATGTTGTCGATAAGCAAAAAAAATGTGTTAAAGAATCATGTGTGTTATGCTTCTAACTTCTTGTATGTCAAAATTTTGTGCGGCATAGAAATTCTTTATATTTGTTGTGTACTCTATAGGATTCCCCGCAAAATGTTATATAAGACTCCTTATGAAGAGTGGAAAGGAGTTCCTCCTAACATGATTTTTTTTGTAAACACATAGTGCACAAATAAAGTGAATATATTGGATTTAAAAAGGATTAATATTGGGATAATTTATTTTCCCTACATCAATTTTGATACTTTATACAATTGGTGATAAAGTTGTTCACAAAGCTATTTTTCAAGTTCATCTTCAAGTATAATCAATTTTTATGAGTGTATTAAGTCTTTATGATCAAAATTTGAGTGGTGTACATCGGAATTACCTTCATTATTTGCTTTAGTACATTAATGGTATTATGAAGTGATGTTTAATCCTAATGTTTGAAATGGATTTTGTGATGCAAACCGAGTTATTAATGTTGTTGAAGTAAACTTTACTAGTGATCATGTATTCCCTTTGGGTGGATATATTATCTCATAAAAGTCTTCAACAAAGATATGTATTGTGCGCATTCTGTCAAGGAATAAGGATTCATTATTCTTGAGTTGGCATTCACAAGAACATTGACAAAAAGTTAAAAAAAAATTGTTTAGATTTTCTAAAAATTGATTATCTTTAGTTTGAACAATTGGAAAAAAATAATAATATAACAATACCAAAATCTTTCAAAGACCTTTCTCTATAAATAATCACCAAACATTGCTATGTAACCTATAGTAAAAATTTATGGTGAAACATTATTGTAAATATAATACAAGAATGGTAAAACATAAGTACAATAATGTCAAAATGCATGTATTGTGACTAAAATTTAAACAGTGGTGAGATATAAAGCACCAATGATAAAATATAAGATATGTTTGATAGAGGTGAATGAGATGATCAATAGTGCAGTTTGCATCCTATTACTAGTAGCAGGAAGCATTCTACTACTAGTGGTAGTATTTCTATTGTGTTGCACTTCTTTCATTCACAAATAGATATCTTTTATGGTAAAATACGCATTCCCCTAGAATTATGGTGGATATAATGACATTATTGCAAATTTATCAGAATTTTTACAAAACAATACATATCTTATCCAATAAAATATACATATTTGAGATATATCATTAGCAAGAATACACATCTCATTTGAAAAAATACACATATTCCACATATATATACATATCCTTTATTTATAAAGCAATAATGGATAGATACATGTATTGTAAATATACATCTTGTTAAATTAATACACATTTTATCCAACAAAATACACATTTTTTGGATACAAATATGCATCATTTATTCATAAACTAACAATTGGAGAATATAGGTGTTATAAATACATACCTTGTTGGAAAGAATATACATCTTTTTATAAGATAAATGAACATTTTATAGTTGTAAATGTATATTTTAGATCGACAAATGCACATCTTATATCAATAAATGTACATCTTGTATTGATGAGTAAACATCTCATATGGATAAATCACTACTACCAAAATAAACATAGACAAGAGAATATATACAATTATTTTAATATAGATAGCCATTTATAAGCTCTCTTGTTAAAAATCAAGTGACATGAAAAAAAGTAGAAGAAGAATATGGTTGGGGAAGTATAATCATCATATATAGTGCAAGAACATTAGGAAAAGGTATAGATAATGGTTGTAATAAAAAAAACCATAGTCTATAATTCCTTAGGGATTTTTTTTTCTATTTTTTTCAAGGGTATAAATTATGGTTCCATATTGTAACTGTCGTCTATTCCTCAATGCAATTTTTTTTCAATATTTTTGTTATTAATAATTTAGAAGGATGTTGTTTTTTTTTACATTATTCAATTTAAGATAGCAAGGCATTTTCACTCTTCATATTTGTATGAACACACATAGAGACCTACTGTGTGACCTCCTTCTTCCCTAAAGCGTTTCACCACCTCCTTCTTCTCCACTAGTCACCTATGTTGTGGTCACCATCCAACCTCTATCTCTTTTCTTTTCTCTATTTTTTTTTAACATGTATGCCTTTTTCATCATCTTTCTTTGTACATGTTCCCTCAATTTTGTTATGTTATGTGTCTTATATATCATTAGAAGGTATTTATTATCGTTTTAATTTGTTAACAATCTTTAGGTTGGAATAACTTTTGACTCAGTTATCCGTTTTAGATTAATGTTTTCATTGTAGGTATTTTTTCTAGATCTATGAGCTTTAGGGGTTTTGATACTTCTAGAGTAGACAAAAAAAACATTGTCTGGCCTTTAAGATGATAATTTAATGTTTTGAAATCAAAAAACCTATTTTTATGATAATCATCTAATAGTACGATATATGGGTATGTTTAATTTTATAAATGTAACACCTCTATTTTTTACTACAAAAAAAATTCATTTTAAATTATTACAGAAGTGGAAAAATACCAAACACACTTAGAAAAAATGGGATGTCATCGTCGTATCTAACACAGGATAGATGTCTATCACCTATCCCATATTAGATATAAGGTTGAAAAACCACACCAACGAAAAGCTAAAGTAGAGTGGTTAAGAACAAGATATATAGGTATTTAAAGAAGATGTTTACACAACAAGACCTCGATGATTCCCAGCATAATCAAATATAAGAAGATAGATTAATTTGAAATATAGGGCTATAATGGTAGAAAACTAAGGTAAGGGGTGGCGCTAATACCTTGGTCTGTCATAGACCATACAAAAGTCTCCGGATGTCCACGCTCTCAAGTCCGAAGCCTAAGACGAGGTAGGCCCACTATTTTTCATCCCCAAAAACCTAAACATGGTCTTTTGCTAGTGAGAATGAGCATGTGACCGAGCAAATTGACACATCAATATGCTACGTACTGAGTAAGCCAAGTCACCTCCTTAATGGAAGCCATAAGCATACAAGGTCCTGAACATATTGTGGGAGTCATACTTAACATGAGTCATGCCAATCCCATATAGTTAGATGTACCTACTCTATCATGGTCAAGTAATGTATTAGAACATAATACCATGCACAACTCAAGCAATTTAGAGTGCATCATGCTTGTCTTCATAATACAACATCATAGATAGTCACAAACAAATACTAAGTAGGTTATTCAAATGGAAACTAGGGTTTCTACCATCCATTTACATGGGTTCTCATTGGATTTATTTTCTAACTTACATAATCTATTAGGTTGTTCATTTACAGTCATTATTTTTGAAATATCCCAAAACCCTAATTTAGGAAATTATGGTGAAATAAGGATTTATTAGGAAAATTAAGTAAATGAATCATTTTATTAAAATAAAGGGAAATTAATTAAGACAAGTCAAGGAGAAAATAATAAATAAATTATTTAGGAAATTTGGGCATTTTACTAATTAATATGGAAGTTAAGGAAAATTTTTCAAAATAGCCAAATTAAGCTAAAAAGGAATTTAATTATTATTATTATTTTAATATTATTAATTTTAAATATTCAAGGATACCAAAATACCCTAAACACCTCAACCAACCTATTTTCTCCTTTTCCTTTTTATTTTTTTTTTATTTTTCTCTTTTCCCCCTTCTTTCCCCTTTTTATTTCTTCCTCCCCTTCCTCCTTTATCTTTTCTTCTTCCTTCCCCGAAACGGGCCAACACGCTAGTCCAATTCATTTCTTCCCCCTTCCCTGTCTCATGCGGCCCAAAGCCCGCATTGCCCCTGCTAGTCGCCCAACAGTTTTTTTTTGTTTTTCCCTTCTTCCCCCTAGACCACCTGATCCGCCCCTTTTTCCTTTCCTTCTTCTTCCCCACGCAACCTGCACCCCAGCCCTGCAACCCTTCTTTCACCGGCAGCCACCTGCTTCGTTCGGACGTCCTTCCCTACTCACCCCCATCATTTTCTTTCTAATTTCGACCCAACCAAACCTTCCTCACTCCTCATGCATGCCTGCCATTTATTTTTTTCCCTCACCTCGACCAAGCATGCCCTGCAATTTCACAGGCATGTTCCGTCTGCCACCACCTGCCGGAAACTAGCCTCACCTGCCCCGGTTATCCTCTTCTTCCTTCGTCATTTCCCCCTCAAATTAGCCTATAAATACCCCCATAGGCAGCCATAATTGGATCTTTGATTTTGCAGCCCAGAAACCCTGACTTTTGCCCCATCGCCCAAACAGACCCCTTTTCCTCCACCGTCGACCATCACCACCGCCCACGCCGCCCACCAAAGCCTTCCCTGTACCACCCTCTGCAAAAATAAGCCTCCATTCTCCCTTGCCTTACCCTACACGAGCCACCCCGACCGTGCAAAGTTATCCTCCCGATCAGCCCACTTCGATCTCTCGCCGACCTTCGCGCCACCGTCCACCACCAATTCTGCCACAAATAACACCACCTATACCCTCCAAAACAACCAGGGGACCTTACTCTACCTCCCCATACCTCCATATCTCCCTTCTTCCCTATCCTCTAGCCTAATACCCCCATTTCTTCACCTCTCTTCCTCATCCATCGCCGGTTCCGCCACCAACCCTAGGTGGTATTCTAATTTCCCCAACCCTTAAACTTTTTTTATATATATAAGTGTTAATAATTTTTAGTAATATTAATAGTATTACTCTTATTATTATTATTATTATTATTATTATTATTATTATTATTATTATTATGTTATCACTCTTATTATCTAACCTAACTTCAGAAACATTTCTAAATAATGGTACTATTATTTAAAAGGCTACAAATTTAGTATTATTATAATTATCTTTATTATTATTATTACTATTATTATCATTATTTTCTTACTAATACTATTAATGCTAACTTTGGCCATTATTACTTTTATTATTAGTGTAAATATTGAGACCCTTATATTACTATTACCCCTTTTCGACTATTATTATTATTATGCTTAACATTATTATTATTATTATTATTATTATTATTATTATTATTATTATTACTATCATTACTACTATAACTATTATTATTTTATTACTACTATTATTATTACACTTGACCATATTATTACCAAGGCTACTACTATTATGACTTCTAGGACCTTTATTAGCATTATTCTTAAGATTGAAACTATTATTATTATTATTATTATTATTATTATTATTATTATTATTATTATTATTATTATTATTATTATTATTATTATTATTATCATCATCATCATCATCATCATCATCATTATCATTATCATTACTACTACTACTACTACTACTATGAATATTATCATCACCTTGTCATTTTGTTAATATTTCGTAATCACTAACCTATTATCACTACTAGCATTATTAATATAAGTATATTATGGTCACTACTTTTATATCAATTATATCACTATTGCTATTATTACTAGGGTTTGGGTCAATATTAGTATTATCAATAAAACTGATAATATTATTATTAGTAGTAATATTGAAACTATTACCTTTAATGCTATGAATATCACTATGATTACTTAAACGTAAACCATGATGAGTACTAACACTTATTTTGGTTAGTAGTAGCATAATTAATTATTTTGAGAATAATAACCCTACTTTGGATTATAAAACTACTATTACCATTATTAGCCTTAATATTAGAGTATGATAAGGGTAGGGTAGAAATAATGGTAATCTCTGGTAAGAGGGAGATTAACCCATAGTATTTCCCTCTTATAGGTGAATCAAGTTAAAACCATAAGGAGGCGTAGGAGTGTGCTCCAAGCCTGACGTCATTTTAGGTAAGGATGTAGTTAAGGCCTATGTGTGTTGTGTGACTTGTATGCCTTGGATGTCATGTATCATGTTATGTCGTGCATCGTATGGTTATCATTAATTTGTCTTATGTGTAGCACAACTTGGAGATGAGGTATGTTCATGTGTTTCCTTATGGCATGAGTATAACAAGTATTTATGGTGATTATGATGTGACCCTGTAGGACTTACATGTTAGGATGATTGATAATATCATATGGGGATGAAAGGAAAAAAAGGAAAAAAATGGGAAGTGAGTTCACTAAAGGGGACATGAGGTTGACCTAACTACCTCATGATCCATGAGAGGAAAATAAAGAGGAAGAGGTGACCAAAATAAATGAGAGATAGGAACCATGCATGAGAATTATAGGGTTTGCATGGGAACTTCAAGGGTTTGCATGGGGTGAATGGATTTTTCATGGGGATGATCTTTACGTGAGAAAAGTTGTTTTAGGATGTAAGTAAGCTAAGGGGAGGGTTGTGGAGTGAATTAGAGACTTGGGATGAAAAATAGTATGTAGGTTGGTGTAAGGGTATATGAGGGACCTGATTAGGGTTTTGGGAGGAAGCCCTAATCTGGAAAAAATGTGGAAGTAAATACAATTAAAGGAGAGTTGGGTATGAGTTAAGAGTGGAAATTTATTCTATGAGAGATGAGTATAGGTGCCGTGGGAAGGAAGAAATATTAGGTGAAAAATATAGAGCTTACTTGTGGGGGAAGAAAGGTGCTAGAGTTTGGGGTGGCCAACTAGGGTTTTTCCAGTCACCTGTGCAATCGATGAGTAAAGTGATATGATTTTGGATTGAATCTAAATGAGATAAGGTGTTGAGAGATAAGTGAAATAATGGTAGTATAAGTAAGAGGAAATTGGGCCACATAAGTCCAATTAGGGTTTCAAGGGAAACCCTAGAGGGTGATAGTAAGTGGAGTTAGATGTCATAAGGTGATGGGCCTTAACCCACACCCTTAGGAGTTGGGTTTTCATTAGGGGTAAATGTAAGGGGTAATGGATGTCAGGGTGCGATAAGGGGCGCAAGAGTCTCAAGATATGGGACGGGCCCCCTTGAGGGGATAGAAGTAGAGGGTTGTTGACATACATGTCAAGGGTGAAAGCTTTATTGAATAAGATACGAATAATACACTAATGATTTAAAGAGTAAGATTGTGAGCCGGACCCAGACCGATCCACCGGCATAATAGTGGCTAGGTATCGGGATGCCCTGGAGGCCGATCCACTGCCATATCATAGTGGTTAGGTATGTTTTGCCCTATAAGTGACTGATCCACCGACTATAATAGTGGG
Source organism: Tamarix chinensis (assembly GCA_030549775.1). Classification (NCBI taxonomy): domain Eukaryota; kingdom Viridiplantae; phylum Streptophyta; class Magnoliopsida; order Caryophyllales; family Tamaricaceae; genus Tamarix; species Tamarix chinensis. The sequence continues at coordinate 38,944,814 of CM060177.1, forward strand.
GGATCCCGAGCTCAACAAACCAAATACTAAGTTTCAAATGAATCATGAAAATGATACTATGTAATTACAGTGGAATACCATGAGATTCGGGGCCAGACCGATCCACCAGCATAATAGTGGCCAGGAGCACCTTGCCTTGGAGATCGATCTATGGGCAAAAATAGTGGTCAGAAGCGTTCTGCCCTGTATGTTTCTGATCCACCGGCTATAATAGTGGAGTTCCCGCACTCGTATGGATTGATAAAGATTATGATGTGAAGCGATTATGATTACCATAAATCTAAAGAATAAGTCTATTTGGACCATAGCTGGACTTCATTATCTGTATTTCTACATGTTGCTTATATGATCATGTTATGTTGTATGCTTTGCATGTTTGGCTTTAGTGCATGGTTACCTTACTCAATACCTAGCGTACTGATCACCCATTTCATGGGTGCTGCTCATTCCCACGGGCAAAAGACCCATATGAGTTTGTGCAGGTAGGGGATGATGCCTTTGATACCTACGACACTTACGAGGCATCGAGCGGGGTTGAGAGTTGAGCCTAGACTCGACCTGGGGATCAAGAGCAACCCGACCTGACTCTATCTTTCCTTTTATTTTACCATGTATCATTTTTATTCTAGTTATGTCATGTAGTACGGTATTTTATGTGTTTGGAAAACTTTAGTTACTTATTCTTTGGGTTGTAATTCTTAAATTGTACTCTGATTTCTATATGATTATGAGTGAGTCCTTTCATGGACTCTTGTTTTTAATTAATGATTTGTGTCTGGTGTTCCTGTTCAGTCTTAGCACTTAGTACTGGAACGGTAGGAGTGAACTGGTCTGGTACTAAGTGTGGTGGTAATATCCCCAGAATTTATAGTTTTATTACTCTACTTATGTTAAACCTTTTTATTAAAACAAAATTGTTCAGTAGTAAATTTTAGAGGTATTACAATTTCTCTTTCTTGTTCCTTCTCTTTTATTTTCTATTTCATCCACATCCTTATTTTATTCTTATCTAAATACTTATTTAAATTCTTATCCAATACTTGTTCAAGTTATTATTCAATTACTCATTCCAATTATTATTGAGCGATGGAATGTGCACCATCCCATGATCCCACATACCATGGAAGCATATCTAAAACAAGGACGTAAGTTTGAGCCAAAACCATAAATGGACATAAGTCTAGGCAAAAGTAAAAAACCGCCTAGGTAACTAGATTCTTTAGTATCAAAACCCTATAGTACATCATGAATGTCTAGAGTAGATAAGGCACCTAGATCTACTAGGATCCTACTTGAAGGCATAACCTGATAGAACTAATAAACACCAGAAGGCAGACTAACCCCCGGTGGCTAATTAAGGATTGAGTAACCTAGACCTATACACAACTTGATTGGCTTTCACTTTACGTGATTAGTACATTATTCTTCAGGCTACGTGATCACACAAGGCCCATACAATATGCAAGCATGACATTTACATACTTATTCCATGTTAGTCCTTTCCATCCTCGACTATGTGTGGGATTTTCATTAATGCTTACTCAATATTAAGTAAATTCGTTATATTAATCCATCTAAGACAGAGTTTGTATTTCATTACCCCTTTAAAATCCATCAAACTTTTGCTTGGTTTTACCCATCAAAGCTTTTCCAACACCCATTGAGTATGTCATGAATCATGGTTCATTTAATCCTTCCATTAGGTTGTCGATCTATGTAAACATGTTTATATTACCCATTAGTCATATAACAGTGTTAGACACCATCTCAAAGCATATCCAAGCTGAAAAATCAAAATCACACAAACTAGCCAAACCAATCAATCAATTTGGACTAACTAGTCGATCGGTTTGAGCCAACTAGTTAATTAATTTGGCTCGACCAAAGTTGGGATTTCCTTAAATCGGTTGATCATTTTGAATAAACCATTTGATAGTTCATAAACCAGTCAATCAGTTATTTCATACCAGTTAATAGGTTTAAGTAGAGAGTAAGACCAAGGTCACTACAGACCTACCAGTCAATGGGTTAGGTCAACTAGTCAACTGTTCTAAGGACTAATCAATCAGTTGGACCTAATCAGTCAATTGGTTTGACCTCAAACAACACAAAATAGGCATTTTCACGTAGATAATACTTATAATTCCCTGCCATACCAAATTGGAACATGGACTAGCATCACATAGACACATTTTTAGCTTACAACGGTTGCATATTTCACCATTAATCATCATAACCCATTTTTCCTTAAAAATCATGCATTCTTTTTAAATTTTCATAGTTTAATCACCTAGTACCAAATATAAAAACCATATACTCATACCAACATATAAAATCAGAACTTTAAAGGTTTCCTAACACACAAGCATAACCAATTCACATTTCAAAAGTAAGAATGGCTTACTTGGTATTTTAGCAAATTCTCCACTAAGGAGGAAAACTCAAATGGGAAGAAAATCTCAACTTCCAACCTTAAAAGAACAAGTTTAAACTTAGAAATCATCAAATAATTTTCACAAATCATAACTTGAAATAGAAAGGGAAAATGGAAATACCACACCCAAAAGAAAACAGAGGAATATTTTGCAGAAATCATCTCAAGTTTCTCCTAAATCTAACTCTTTCTTACTTAACAATAAAATAAGAGGGAGCTAGAAAAAGGATCATAAGAGTAAAAGAATTTGAATGCAAGGCTCAAAGTAAAGAGGGGAGAAAGCAGGTGCTAAAGGGATAAGGTATTTTTGGTGGTTGAAAGATAGGTGAATATAAGGGGCAATTAGGGCTATTTATAGCCAACAATTTAATATAATCACAAGTGTGTTCAGATACAGATTGAAAACTCTAATTCCTATCGTTCAAATTTGAGTTGAACGGGTAGATTTTGTCTAAGATAGGCTGGCCTCACTTTTAGGGCTAAGATGGTGATTGTAGAGAGGTGCAGGTTGATTTAGTCTAAAAGTGTCAAACGCAAGAGGAAAGTAAGCATAGGAGGAATCTCCCAACTAAGTAGAATCAAGTCTAGAATCGAAGCAACGATCCCAGAAGTATGCAAAGGAGAGAGATGGAAGAAGATAAAGCTGATGTCATCTTCCCTATCAATTATCCAAATCAAACTTCTTATAGTAGTTTGAGGCATTATTTTGGGCCAAATGCATCATAAGAAAGGCTGAGAATATTTTAGAATAATTTGGAATGAGGCTAACAAGGTTCCATTTTGGTATAATAGTTTTTTTCCAAAAAATTGAGTTTCAAAAAATGTACTTAGCTCAACAAATCAATCAATTAGTTTAGCCTACAAGTCAGCTGTTCTACCAATCGGTCGATTGGTCCCCCCCAAACTAGTCAATTGGTTTGGTTAAGAAAAACTCGTTAGCTGAAATGATGAACTAGTCAATTAGTTGATAGAATTAGTTGATCGGTCCACTTGAAAACTCGTTTAATTTATTTCCTCAACCTTATTCAAATCTAACTTTTCCTTAAACCCAGTCATAGTTTCAAATCAATATTAACACTATGAAATCTTATTAAACACCGAACATTTTCATTCAATAAACTTCACAAAAATATAAGGTATTACAATTCAAGTACTATATTCTCTTATAATAAGATAAAATCATAGGATTTAGATTCATTTATAACATCCTTTTATTATATATGGACAAAATGTCATTATAGGGTTCTTTTATTATATGTATAGAATGTCATGTTGGTGGAATATATTTATAGGAGTCTTAAAGGGATATATATAGATGACTTATAACATGGTTGTTGAAATTGTATACTATTTGTGAATGTCACATATTTGTGATATTTTTTTTGTTAAAATGTATGTCTTTTTATTTCTTTGATGGCATCATGCAGGTATGACATTTGATTGTCATGATGAAGATTTGGGGATTAAGTTAAAGAAAAGAAAACAAATGGTGAGTTCATATGAAAGTATTTCTACGAATGTAATTCATATGATGATTAAAGGCTTTGTAAAATAAAGCTTAGGTAATGAATTCTTTAACAAGAGTGTTGTAGTTGGAGGAAGTGATATAGAGGAATAGTGATAAAGATTCTTTGGTGCCCATTGAAAGAGCACAATGTGTCTTTTTTGTCGTAGAGATATATATTTTTATCTATATTGACATTTTTATTCTCATGTGTGTGTGTGCTCATGGTAGAGCTTTTTCTAAGCCCATAAAAAATGAAGATGTCAAGATAGATAATAAAGAACCAAATTAGTTGATCGAAATTATAAGGAGGTCTGATATTATAACTTAATTTATCTAGTTACTTTTTTGTCTTATATTTGATCAATACCTTATTAGTTAATTTTAGCATAAATTGATCTATGTTATGGTATAAAATTAATATTTTAAGTTGAGATACACACCATTAATGCTTGTGTATCAATTGAACACATGTAAATTTTTATGTGTAGAAAATTATGTATGGTGTAAGTTGTAATGCCCCAATTTTATAAAATGTATGTATTATTATGATTATGAAAATTATTTTTAATATAATATTTTTGCATTCCTTTATCTCTCATTATGCTTTTGAAGCATTAAATTTTAATCGTTTAACCTTCTCACAATTTTAAGTTTCATAAGACTTTCATACTACTTTTGGTCATCGGACTTCTTTTAAATCATTCTAAATTGATCATTTATGAGTTTCTTGGCATTTTTAGAGTCTCTTAGACCTTTTAAAAATGCTACATGGAGACTTTCACGAAACCTCTATTCCTCATCTATCTTACCCTTAATTGTGTTTTAGCTAATTATAATTTACAAAACTTTCTTTATACTGATATTTTCCATTTTTAAGATAAATATGAACTAATATCTCACCTGTGTGATGTACATGATTTTACTTAATTTTGGAAATAATATTGATTGATTTGAAATAAAATATTAACTATTTAATAAGGAGAGGTTTTAAATAAAAATTAAAAGACAATTGGATATGTGAAAGGTATAAGACTAAATTTAGCATCATAATATATTGATACATATTATTAATTAACAAATATATTGAATATAACTATCTGAATACAAAAATATAGAGATATAGGTTTAGTTATTATTTATAATTAACATAGAGGTACAAGGGATGTTGATGCTTTATAAAATATGAAATAAATAATTATATAGTATCCACACAACACACACACACACACACAAATATATATATGTATGTATGTATGTATGTATGTATGTATGTATGTATGTATGTATGTATGTATGTATTAAAGCAAACTCTATCTATGTAAAAAAAGATCTCTATGTAAATTTAATTCAATTTTAATCATTATATAAATTTTATCCATTTTTGTCACATAATATATTGAATGATATGAAATTATAAATAAACATCCAATATGGGAATATCCGGTTTTAACTAAAACAAATATCAAATCCAATTTTTTAGTACATTATACTATATTTTGAGTATATTATACCATATCTTAAAAATATATAACAATATATTATATTGTATCCATCCATAATAGAGCGTATTATATTATATTTTTATTGTGTTACATTGTATTATATAGTATATTATAATATACTGTGATATTTTTTTTCCAAATATATGTATCTAATGATCAATATTTGTATAGTCAAATATTTCAAATGTATCTAACAATCTTAGTTGGTTCAAGAAATGTGCAATGGATATTCAATTTTGCACACATGTACCTTCAATGGAGTTCTCTAAAAAAATTGAATATATAAGTGAATCGTAAAATATTGAAGTAAAATAAAATTCAACAAAATAATAAGAATAAATATGTGCTACATGATAAGGTAATATAACATTTAGTTTTTACCACTTGCGATTTTGAGGCTGCATAAATATTATGTTTGTTAAATTTTAAAGTGAAACCAAATGAAATGACAAACAAGATAATGTAACTATATATTTTAGAAGATTTGAATGATGGGCTTGATTATGCAGTATAGATTATGGATTTTAAATTTAAAATTTAAATTGTAAAAAAAAGGAGAAAGATAATAGTAAATGTGTAATTTAACCTCTTATTACCAATGTTGTGATTAGAGAAAGATTTGAACCATATTTTTTATTTATAATTCTTTGTTTAAAATATTTTAAATTTATTAGGTTTGAGTTTCAAATAGGAGTACTTTAATACTAAATATAGGGTATAAATTGGGTAATTGGATAAATAAATAAATAAGGTAATTTTTTAACCATTTTTTTCTTTTCAATTTTTTTATCTATGTTTTATATATTAAACATAAATATTTTTACCGTTTGAGAATATTTAAATAATGGACTTGATTATGAAGTATAAATTATGGACTTTGAATTTTAGATGGAGAATTGTGGATGAGTAATTTGGCCTCTCATTATCAACCAGGAAATTAGAAAAAGTCTGGAACCAATTTTTTTATATTTTTTTGTTTGAAAGATTTGAAATTTATTGGGATTGAATTTAAAAGAAGAATAATTTAATATAAAAATGTAGATGAGAAAATGAGTAATTAAAAAAATGAAGATGGTAATATTTTTAACCATTTTTTCTATTTAATTTTTTATTCATGTTTTATAGATGAAGTATAACTTTTTAAAGCATTTGAGCATACTTTAATGTCGGGACTATTTATGTAGTATATAAGTATAAATATATATTTTGAATTTTAAATTTACATTTTAATTTAAAAGATGAGAGAGTGGGTTGTGGATGAGTAATTTAATCTCTTATTACCAACATGGTAATTAGAGAAAGAATAACCCTCCTTTTGTAATTTTTTGTTTATAAGATTTTAAACTAATTGAATTTGAATTTAAAAGATGAGTGCTTTGATACTAAAATGTAGGTGAGTTATGAGAGTTTTTGTCGATTAATATTTGATAGATTTGTATATTTTAATTTTAAATTTAATTAATTAGTAGGATAGTAACAATTCTTACACTAAATCTGTCCTAACTGTCTAAAATTTGATCCTATCCTTCGAAAATATCTAAATTTAAGTTGGAACACCTAAATTGACCATATTTCGGTCGATTATTTTACCATATAATATTCATAAAAGCTCCTTTATTACTTAAATATCTAAACTTAACTAATCTCTCTTCCAACCACATGCCCCCATTTGATCTTTGAGCTCCTACAAACCAAAAAAATAACTTCTTCAACCTCCTTCCTTCCTCCATTGTTCTTGCACCCTTTCTTCATTTTTTCCCTATCAAATAGTTTAAACTCTTGATTGTTTTTATGAAGCAATTTAGGGTTAAGGGTTTGAATAATTAAAAGAAACCCTCTTGTAATCTTCTCATAATTTCAAGATCATCTTCTAAGGAGGAGTAATCCATCTTACCTTTGATTCTTAATTTCTTTTGTTTTATTTTGCATGTTTGAAGTGTTTTTTTTTTCTTTTTAGTGCAATTTTTCAAGAAGAGGAAAATTGGTGATTTTGTGATAATTTTTGTGGAATCTTGGAGATTATTAAACTAAATCATACTAAGAGTAGATGTCTCTTGATGTGTTAGTTTTGTTTGCTAAGTTTTTGTCATGAAAGTTGCCATTTTTGGCTTATTTGGGGCTCTCAAATTTTATGGTTGATTTGGGGGTTGTGGTAGTGTGATTGCTTTTAGATTTTAAAAGCATGCTATTGAGGATATTTAGGCTATTTTTTCTTTAGATCATATGTGGACTTGATCCATGATTAGGGTGTGTAAGATGTTGATGAAGCTTTGGGGATAAAAAATGGTATTTTGGTCATTGCACATGCATGCGGCAATTTTGGTTGTTGTTATTATTCTAATGTTTTTTGAATGGTTGCATCAAATTCAATAAATTTGCTAGGATTTAGTATGATAATCTTAAGAGAACACGTGAAAGGTATGACAAAAGTAAAATAAAGTGTTGGGAAAAGTTAAAGCACCTAAGAAAAAAATTTTATAACCAAGGAGTGTGTGTAAGACCCCGTATTTTTGAAATCCAATTATACTAAGTTTAATGATTTTATTAGCGTAATTTGATGTAAATATTTAGTTATTTTAATTTCAATTCATTTTATGGATTTAGCAACGATTTTGACTTCATATTTAAATTTAATTAATCGTTGTGGTTGCGGACCATTCTAGATAAATTCATTCACGATCATGATTTTATTATATTCACAAGATTTTAATTTTTGGTTAAAAATATGTATTCTCATTCTTTCTCGTAATTTTATTTTTTTATATTTTGGATTCATTTTCGATTATAACTTCATCGTGTGATTACGAATTTATTTTGGAGTTATATTTCATTAACGAAATATATTATTTAAATTAGAGAGTTTCTGTTTAAATAGTCAAAGTTATTTTAATGATTTTATGCGTAGAAAATATTTCCAACTTTAAATTTATTCGTTTCCAAAAATCGTTAATATTTTCGAAAAGTTTTAAATTAAAAATGTTTTTGGAGCTTATTTATGAATTTCTTTTCGAAATTAATTTTCTTATGTTTTACACTTTTTAGTTTGTGAAAAACTAATTTTGGAAATTATTTAAATTAGTATCAGTTTATTAGAATTTGATTTAAATATTTTCCTATATGCTTTTAAATAAATTGTTGAGGTCTTATAATGCATTTCCATAAATAATATAAATTTTTATGTTTGTTGGTAAATTCTTCCAAAAATGTTTCCGAAATTCTTTATATAGCTCTTTTATTAATTTTAAGCCTTTGGATCCTTTCCAAATAAATTTTCGTTAAATAAATTTTGGATAAAATTCTTCCAATAATAATTTTTGGTATATAGTATTTTATTTTGTACTTGTATTTGTAAAAAAAAAGAGGAGAAGAAGAAGAAGATCAGTCGGTGCCCCAACCGACCCCCCTCTTCCTTTTCCTTTTTCTCTTATTCTCTATCTCTTCTCCTTCTCTTTCCCGTACGTGCTGTTCTCTACAGCCCAACCACAACCCTCATCTCCTCCTTCTCCTTGCTCCTCCAGCTGCCATGCCAGCCACGACCGACCACCACCAGCGACGTAGACAGCCGCACACAACAGCCGAAGAAAGCTGCAGTAGTCACGCACAACAACAACCACAGTGCAGGCTGTGCCGCCATTGTCCGGCCACAGGTTGCCTCGCTGGTTGCCGGCGAGCTATCCTCGACCTCCGGCGAAGCTTCTTCGGCATTCTCTTGTCCCGATTTGCTAATTTTTGTTTGGTATAAATTTCTGAAAACCCTAATATTGATTTGATTAATTGAGTATGAATTAGCTTATGAAAAGCTAAATTGATTGTTAGATTATGTATATATATGTTGTATGATTGATTTAGAGTGGTTGATTGTAGTGTATTTGAATGATTTGTGAAAATCGGATTTTTGGTCGGGTTATGCCCGAATTTTTTGGTTTCACCCGATTTGGCGATTTTGGATAAATTGATTATACAATATGTTTTAAAAGGTATCTAATTTCGTATCGGAACCGTCAATTTGAGAAATTTATGTAGAATTAATCGGAATTTGAGTCCTAGGTCAAAATTCATGTGCGATGAAATTGGGTCGCATAATTGAGTTGTTCCGCTCAATTGATTTTATAATATCGTTTGAAATGTATTTAATTTCATATCGGAAGTGTTTATTTGGGAAAATTGTGCGCAATTAATAGGAATTGGATTTTTAGGTCAAAACTATTGCGGGTCTAAATTTGATTGTATAATCGAATTGTTTTATTCAATTGACTATATAATTTACATTAGAATACATTTAATTACATTTCCAAATCGTCAATTTATATATTTTAGTAAGAATTGATTGGATTTGTATTCCGGGCTAAAAAACCCTAATTATGCTAAATAGGGTATTTATTTTATTGGTTTTGAGCAATTGATTATATGATATGTTATAAAATATGTCTAATTGCATTTCTAAACATGTAATTTAAATAAATTAATAGAATTCAACCAAATTGCATTTTTGGGCCTAAAACCCTAGATTTCAAGTGAAATTATGAAATTGATCATTTGTATAATTTTTTTTCTAAAATTAAATTTATAGACATAGTTGAAATGATCCTAATTGCATTCTAATAACTTCAATTGGAATTAATTGATTTGAATTATCCAAGCTTGTGTCGTGGGCTTTAAAACCCTAAATTTGAAAGTGAATCATCTTGAATTGGCCAATCGGAAGATTATTTTGTTGAAATTGATTATCTAGATTTATTTAAAAAAAATTAATCGTACTATTAAGCTATCAGTTTGAGATAATAAAAGTTAATTATTCAGTTTGTAGCTAGAGCATTAAAAACCCTAATTTGTTGGATATGGTTTTATAAAATTGATTTTGCTATGCGTCTTTTATCTAATCCATTTCTGGCTTTGGGTTTTAAATCATTTGAATTATGTTTTAATCTAATTAGTTTGGATTTGGTTCTATGCAAATGATTGGTTTACCTATTTAGTTGTAAAACCTAATGAATAAGTCATTTTTGATAAATTAACTTATAATCGATTATTCTTTCTCGAGCTTTCCAAACTAATTTGAAATGTCTCAAGTGATATGTGTGTTAATCTGATTTGATTTATATTTAATCTTAAATCTTAATAGAGCTGTGCTCTCGAGTCCTAGGTCATGGACATGTTTTCCAAGAATTATTGTTTGTGTCCCATTATATGGATTTAATTATAATATGTGAATTATTGTTCGATAAAATAGCTTCTAACCTAGTTTTCGATTTCTATCGGCGATCTAGGAAAACTATGTCATGGATTGTCGAGCTCCCGATAGCTCTCTCTCATTCTCAATTTGCTTAGCTAGCTTCGGATTTAGGTAAGTCATTACTTACCTTTACTTATGATGGAATCTGGATGTATTTCTATTCCGAGTGGAAGGTGATGACTATACTTATTGATCATTTAATCCTATCTAGTGTATGCTATGTTTAGTGTAATAATTGTACGTGTGTATGAACTTATAGCCTCAATGCAAATGTGTGTTAGTATGATGTTTGAATATGATATGTATTTAAGTATGTAAAGGGTTGAGTATGGATTGAAATTTTATGATACCCTATGTTGTATCTTTATGTCATAGAATTATTCATGTGGGCCTGATTTATGAGTGGTTAAATTCTTGAATAAGATACTAATAATTCAAAGTGGAGGATCACGTGAGTTGGGCCGAGGTGTAGGGTCCGTTCCACCGGACGATAATAGTGGCTCAGGTATATTGTCCTTGAGAGGTGATTCAAGCCGTTCCACTAGTTCAGAATAGTGGCTCAGGAGTGTTTTGCCCTGAGAGGTGTAGGATCTATTTCACCAGATGATAATAGTGGCTCAAGTGTCTTATCCCTAAGAGGTGCTTCAGTCCATTCCACCTAATTAAGAATAGTGGGGCCCTATACTCAACGTGAATAAGAATATGATATGAGTTAAGTAATGAATAAGACACTAATTATTTAAAGTGGAAGATTATATAAGTCAGGACCAGGGGTAGGGTCTATTCCACCGGACAATAATAGTGGTTCAGGTGTGTTGTCCTTGATAGGTGATTCAAACCGTTCCACCAGTTAAGAATAGTGGCTTAGAAGCATTTTGCCTTGAGAAGTGTAGGGTCCGTTCCATTAGACGATAATAGTGGCTCGGGTGTGTTATCCCCGAGAGGTGCTTTAGACCGTTCCACCGGTTTAAGAATAGTGGGGGTGCCTGAACTCATCGTAAATAAATAAAATCGGATATAGTAATGATTATTATTGGATTGTTGGATTGGTGTTACTTAGCATGCGATTGTGATTTCATGTACGCTTGTATCTTATGTTCCTTCATGTCTAATAATGTACTCATAAGTATGAATTTGTGACCCTATGTTTTATTGTATGTAATACTTGTATAATTGAGCTTGAATTATTGGATGAATGGAATGGTGCATTTATCATATGTATAATTGAGCATGAGTAGATTCTTTCATATCTTATGTGTTTCATGTTTCCTTCCATGAGTTGGGTAGTCTTGATTTTCTCCGTACCGGATCCATACTGATTCTACCTTGGTTGAATGGGTCCTGTGATGATCCACTCATGGTGGGGAGCAGACCTCTTGTGCAGGTTTGAGATCAAATATTGTTTTTGGATGGAAGGCTTGGCTTGAGAGAGTAGGTAATCCGAAATTTGATCCATCGGAAATTGTCTTGTTTGACTGTATTTATCCTTGGAAGTTTCAAGTGTTATATTTAAAATTCCAAGGGCGTTATAATTAAATTTAATTCCTCAAACTCTGATAAACTTTTAAAATTTGGATTTATTTCATAGGTTCCGCTGATTCATTCATTGATGATTTTATTTAGAGAAATTATTCACTTGTCATCAGCCTGTGGATATCTCCTTGTGGGAGTTTATCCTCACGTCATAGATGTTTGAAATTTTGTTTGATAGGTTTTAGCCTTGCATCTAGCATAAGATAGATGGTGGACATTTATCTTGTGTTAGATGTGGCGGTAATATTCCCTAAATTCTATTTTAGCTTCCGCTTTATTCTTTCAATTTTTTTTCAGGAGTGAATTTTGGGGGTGTTATAGTGTGAGCAAAAGATGTATATCAAATTGACTACTCTTAGGCAAGGGATTCTTAGTGTAAAGTAATACACTACGGAATTTGAAAGGGTAGCACTCTTATGTGATATGCAAGAAAGAAAAGAACAAAGGTGTGCTAGATACTTAAGTGGCCTTAATAACTTGATTAGGGATAAATTTGAAATGTTTGCCTATGATTTTCTTGATGATTTGACTACGCTGGGCTTATAGTGTGAAATATAAATTAAGTATATCAAATCCTATCATATGACTAGTGCTTCAACTTCTACATCCAACAAAATTTATTCTAATACGTTTACATCAAAACTTGGGACACATATATATTCAGCTAATGATAAAAAGATTAACCCTAACTGAGATGATAAAGGTAAAAATAAAGTAAGTGAAATATCCAATAAGAAATGTTTCAAATGTAAAGAATATATTCATTTTCTAGGGAGTTTCCTAATGTATGAGTTTTGACCTTAAGTGAAAATGGGAACATGGAACTATGTATTAATGATGATGACCTAGAAACCGAATCTAATGATGGTGTCTTAATTATGTATGAAGATGATGGAAATCCTTGATTTGTACTTAAAATGGCATTACAAATACAACCTAATGATCAATCTATGTAAAGGTATAAAATTTTTAAAACTAAATGTAGAATTGGAGATAGTTTTGTAGGGTCATAATAAATAGTGGTTCGTGTACTAATGTTGCTAGTGGAAAAATGGTCAAACAATTAGGGCTAGTGAAAACTACACATCCTAAACCATATTTATTACAATGGCTTAATAACAAAAAAGGAGATAAGATTAATAAACAAACCCTAATTACTTTTCACATTAGTGATTAATATGATGAGGTATTATGTGATGTTTTTGCCTATGAATGCCTATGGTGTTTTACTAGGACGACTATGGCAATATGATAGAAATGAAACTCATGATGGTGTAACTAATGAATATGTGGTACTTAAAGTTAAAAAGAAATATAATTTGAAACCATCTCACTGTGATTATGTACAACTACCTGAGGTTAAAAAGAGTTTATTTTTACATGAATGGGAAATGATTAATTGCATTGAGGAGGAGGGTGTTTGTTATGCCTTAGAAACAAAATCATCTTAGTTTGGGGAGAAAAATTATTGTAGTTCAAACCTTAATAGTTTGCTTGATGATTATGGAGATGTATTTCTAGATGATTTACCTCCTAGACTCCATCTATTAGAGGTATAGGGCATATTATAGATTTAATTCCCAGAATGCCTTTACCTAATCGATCTATCTATGGATGTAATCTAGAGGAAGCCAAGAAATTATAAAGACAAATTCAAGAGCTAGTGTATACATGTTATGTGAGATAAAGCACGAGTTATTATTGTGTATTTACCTTATTAGTTTCTAAAAACGATGGTACCTAACACATGTGCATATATTCTAGAGAAGTGAATAATATAACTATCAAATATTATTTTCCTATGCCTAGACTTGATGACATGTTTTATGAACTATGTGTTGCACGTGTGTTATCTAAAATAGACTTAAGAAGTAGTTACCATCAAATTAGGATTAGGGAAGGGGGTGAATGGAAAACAACATTTAAAACTAAATATGGTCTCTATGAATTGGTTGTTATGCCTTTTGGGTTGTGTAATGCACCTAGTTCTTTTATGAGACTAATGGATTAAATTCTTCATCCTTTCTTGGGTGAATTCATTGTAGTTTATTTGGATGACATACTTGTATATAGTAATAATTAACACGATCATATTATACATTTAAGGAAATTATTTGATAAAATAAGGGAAACTAAACTATATGAAAAATTGGAAAAGTGTGAATTTATGCTTCCAAGTATAGTTTTTCTTAGTTTTATTATTAGTGTTGAGGGTATTAAAGTTGATCTTATAAAGATACAAGCTATTCAAGAGTATCTCATTCCTAAAGATATTTATCAAGTAAGAAGTTTTCATGGGTTAGTTTCTATAGGAGATTTCTTAAATATTTCTCTACTATAGCTTCACCTATTACTCAACTCATGAAAAAAGGATAATTCATTTGGGGAAATTAAGCCACTAAAACCTTTAATACTCTTAAGAATAAATTGTGCAACACTCCTATATTATCTATTCCTAATTTTGACCTACTATCTGAGGTAATTTGTGATGCTAGTGGGGTAGGTATCAGAGGAGTTCTTTCACAAGAAAAAAATGGCATACTTTAGTGAAAAACTAAATAGTGCTAGATTGATGTATTCTACATATGAAAAGGAATTTTTTGCCATCATATGAATTTTATAGACATGGAGTAATTATTTAAGGCTTAAACCCTTTATATTACATTTTGATAATGAAAATTATAGTAAAACAATGTGTTAATTATAAAAAGAGTAAAAATTTCTTTCACAAAGTTTTATATACACCATTGTCCGTGTCTAGTTAACCATGGGAATGAGTTAGTATGGACTTTATCTTAGGGTTACTAAGAACACAAAGAGTTAAATATTATATTATGTTCATGGTAGATAAGTTTTCTAAAATGGATCATTTTATTCCATGCAATAAAACTAAGGATGCTACATATATTGTTGATTTATATTTCAAAGAAGTTGTGAAACTACATGATATACCTAAAAGTTTTGTGTCAGATAGAGATGTCAAATTTCTTAATTACTTTTGGAAAGCATTATAACACATGTTAGTCACCAAGTTATTATTTATTAATTCACATCATCCACAAACTAATGGAAAAACTGAAGTTAGAAACTATACTCTTGGCACCTTGTTAAGAGGATTGGTAAGTAAAAGTACTAGAAATTGAGATATTAAGTTAGCTCATGCAGAGTTTGCTTATAATCAAATCCCTTCAAGTAATACATGTTCAATTCCATTTGAAATTGTGTATGGAGTGAATCCTTACATACCAATTGATTTAGTAACCTTGAAGAAAGTTGAACTTAAAAAACCTCATAAAAAATTCAAGGGGAACATAGAACGAGCCAATGTAAGATATCAAAAACAAGCTAATAAACATGTATTTTTTCCTGGTGATTTAGTGTGGTTACATTTTCATAAATAAAGATTTCCAAATCTAAAGAAAAATAAACTAATGTCAAGAGTAGATGGTCCATTTAAAATATTTAAAAAATTTGGAGAAAATGCTTATGAACTTGAACTTCTTCCATCATATAGCGACATTTCAAGGGTATTTAATATTGGTGATTTGTCTCCTTACTTTAGTGACGTCAATTTGAGGACAAATTCTTCTTAATTTGGGAAGAATGATGCAAGACCATTCATAAATGATCCTCAAGATGATAGTGATTTGACATACTTGATTATGGAGCTGATCACATTATATGCCTTTCATAATAATAATAATATGACTAAACTTAGTGACTTTACTTAAAGTTATTCTAGTAGGTATGTAACATATTTATAAGAAGAAGATCAAACCGTTTAAGAAGTCAAAATATTTAAGACTATCATGTATTACAAGCTATTACAAAGGAAGTTATTGTGCATGAAAGCTAACCCTAAAAGTCAAGAAGCCCTAGTCAATATCATTGTTTTGATTAAGATTCTTGTTAGTTATTTTCATGTACTAATTAGCTTACTTTGTTTGTAATAGTCTTTGTTGAGTATATATGTTGGTTTTCAAATCGGGGTTCATGCCAATGTGATGGAGGTTAGGAAGGACCTAGAGTGAAGGATGGTGTACGTAACCTAAGGAGGGTGTATGGTCAATTAATACATTTATGACAAATGTGTAATTGGTCCTTAGGAAACGGATGGTATATTCAATTAGAGTATTGATTGACATTTAAGGCCTTTTACCAAAGGTATTGATTTTTTTCGTCCGTTACTTTTACCAAACTTTATGGTTTTTTTTCATCCTTAGGTTTGTAATGCTTCACATTTAGTTCTAGGTTTTTTCTAAAGCCTATATAAATGCTCTTTTGTATAGATTCGAGAGATATGCAAAGTGAGGCATATGCACAATACAACCTGAGGATGTGCGATAGATCTAGAGATTAGATCTAGGAAATTCTCAATTGGAAACGAGGTTTCGGAATTGAGTGAATTAATCAAGAGGATTGTTCTTGATTAATTGGTAAGAATAAAAACACGGGGAGAGTGTTCTTGATTCTTGTATCGCTTGAAAAGATAGCAATAAAGATTCAAGTTTGGTAAATTATTCTTTGATTTGTTATTATTATTCATAGTTCTTGTGTTATTGGTTTTGAAGATTTTATTTTAGATCTCAAAATTGGGGTAATCGCGGATATTTTCCAACAATATAGGATATAAATACATAGTTAATACTATTTTATGTGCTAGTTAGTCATTTATGTGTAATGTGGCTAAATTCATGTGCTATTTAACAGTGTAAGGCTCCTATATATATAGCATGATGTTGAAAATATTGTAACATATTGATGGTTGATTATATTGAAATCTAATACAAGTAAAACACTTAGTTAATTCTCTCTTTGTGATTGAATAATCCTAACTATGGCTACTTGGAGTAATCTTAGATAGGTGACATTCAAAGTTGAATTCTTTGAATTCATGTTGAATTGTTTATCAATTCTTACTTGAATATATTCATTCCTCCTTCTCATATGGATATCCACCAATCCAAATTCTTCTTCAATAACATGATTCTTCAACATCCATTGAAGATTTGTGTAACACCCCCAAAATTCACTACTGAAAAAAATTTGTTTTATTAAAAGATAATTGCGGAAGCAGATTAATAAAACTTGAACTTTGGGAGTATTACCGCCACACTTAGTACCAGACCGGTTCACTCATACCGTTCCAGTACCAAGTGCTAAGACTAAGAAAATGAAATACAGCTTGAAAGAAATTCAACACACACAAATCAGAGTAGCGCATCAAATCGTTTACAAGAATAAAATCCACCAACGGTGGTTACAGTAACACATAACATTAAAACCAGGAATTTAAAGAGAAAGAGAAAACCCTAACGATACCGGATAACTCCTTACTATCTTTCCCGTAGCCCACTTGAGTAGCACCTGAAAATACCTGCAAGGCCACTTCCCATTGAATAGGCAGGGCCCCATAAAGGGAATCCCTTCAGTGCTACGGTATTAAGTAACCCTTTAATACCACACTTAAAGACAGACCCGCATACGACACACAATGCAAGCTACACACATAAATAATTAGGGATGACAATTTTCCCCGCGGGTTTGGGGCCCCGTCGGGGATTCCCCGTTCGGGTTCGGGTTCGGGGAGAGAATTCGGGGATCGGGTTCGGGGATTCTTAACGGGGATTTTTTCGATATATATATTTTTATATAATTATATATATATATATATAATATAATATAATTTTTTATAGAATATAAATTAAAAATATAAAATAAAAAAATAGTTTGAGGATCGGGGATGGGATCGGGTATAAAATTGGGTTTCAGAGATCGGGTCGGGTTTTAAGAACGGGGAATAAATCGGGGATGGAAAATAGATCAGGGATCGGGTCGGGTATGGGGAGCTGATACCCGCGGGGATCGGGTCGGGGAATCCCCGATAAAAAAAATATCGGGGATCGGGTCAGGTTCGGGGATTATTTTTCTTATCGGGTTCGGTCCCCATCCCCGACCCGCCCCGTTGCCATCTCTATAAATAATGAGAAGTGCACACATAACAATAACATGCATAATAATTCATAAATCACGATCGATACTTTGGGCCTTAAGTCATGTCATAATGTAAGATCAATACATTCGGGCCTTAAGCCATTATTCCATCATCGTTCAATCAATATCATATTTTATATCCATGTGAGTGCGAGAACCTCACTATTATAGCCGGTGGACCGGAAGTCAACACACAGGACAGAACACACTTGACCACTATTATTTGCCGGTGGTCCGGTCTGGCCCCGACTCACATGGTGTTCCACTATAAGTGATTAGTATTTTTTCATAACCTTATTCACATACATAACTGATTTTATTGAGCTCGGGACCCCCACTAATTTAGTTGGTGGACCGAAATATATATAAAATCATCATCCAGGGTACAACGCTCCTGGCCACTATTATAACCGGTGGACCGGTACTCATAATCACATACCAGGGCAACACGCTCCTGGACCACTATTTTATCCGGTGGACCGGTACTCAATATCATAATCATCTGGGCTCGACTCATTAATATTCCACTTTCAATAATAGTATCTTTCCTTTTCTTTAATCATCAGATCAATCATATTTATTTGCCTTGAATGGGAGATCGATAACCCGGGAGACAAAGGTACACCGGTCGTACCGGTGCATACCAGCTACTCAGTACCCTTCAACCACGAACCCAAGGACGCAAAGGTACCCTGGTCGTACTGGTGCATACAGCTAACTCAATACCCTACCGACAAGGACACCTAATCCATAAGTATGCATACCCCCTAACTAGGACCGTAGAGCTAGAAAGAGTAAGATATAGGGCATGGTTGGGGCACAAAGGCACACCAGCAAATACCAGAATAATCGTGGACTAAACTACGTCCTTAGGGTAGCGACCCTTAAGGAGTCACCATTCCCGATCTCGAGGTCTTTCACTTTAAGTAATAGTGTCTTAATTAAGGTGATCACGAAAGCACGATAATCAGATACTTATTCACTTTTAATCGTTATGATATCATTAATCATTTCTTATTCAGATGATTATCCAGAAATTCATAGAGAAATCATTAAGGCCATACTAATTATCAAATACTCTTACTTGGCTAATCAACATTATTTGAATCATATTATAATGGTCTAAAATCATAACGACATGTTAGGATCAATTTACTCATTGACCCTTTTCTTATACAATTACTAAGTATCCATTCCTTACTCGCCAAATTACCATCTTACCCTTTAGGTTACATAATTACCAAATTACCCTTTATATGGTTTAGGTTACCCAGTTATCCCCTACACTTTTTAAATCACCATTCACTCCTCATAATTGCTACACTTATCATATCTCCCATTTGGTTGGTTAGATTACCAAATCACCCTTCTCCCTTGTTATAATTACAAAACTGCCCTCGAGTTGGATAAATTACTAAATTACCCTCCTTCATTATCATGATTACTATTTTGCCCATTTAGTTGGTTAAATAATTATCACTTTACCCTTTAATTGGCTAAATTACCAAATTGCCCCCTCAGTTGAATAAATTACCAAATTGCCCTTCTCCTTTATCATAATTACCATTTTACCCCTCTCAATTATTTTAATTGCCATTTACTCTTTTTAATTATCATGAATCCAAAATTACCCTTCTTCATAATTAAAAATATTAATTTACCCTTCTTCATAATCATAATTACTATATTACCCTTCTCCATCATTAAAATTACCACAATGCCCTTTAATTGGTTAATTTACCAAATTACCCTTCTATAGCATCATGCTTATCCAATTGCCCTTCTACAATAATAATTTAATTGCTAAATTATCTTTTGTCGTTATCATAATTACCAAGTTACCTCCTACTCCCAAGTTTACCATAATATCCTTTTATTTACAAAATTACCATTTTACCCTTCTTTCTCACAACTTACAATTTTATCCTTTACTTATAAATTATCATTTAACCCCTTTATTTTTAAATTACCAAAATACCCTTTTACTTATAAAATTTCCACTCAACCCCTTTATTCACCATTTTTATGAATTTACTAACACTACATAAAATAATGATATTAATACTTCATTTTTATCATCTAAGTCCACCAACTTGTCATTATTCAACATAATACTCATTAGCAACTATATACATTGATTCACATACCTCATAAGCATAATTACTAAAATACCTTTAGACAATAACATTATTCATGCATTAGCAACATGATACATCATAAACAAGTATTTAACATTTCCATCAATAATCAAAATTCTCCCTTAATTAACATACCTACATATGGCACAAAAGTTATCATGCTTTTCCTTTTTATCAAACAATATAAGAAACCATATACATATCATGCTAAGCACACCAAGCATGCATAAAATCATACTAAAGCCTTAATGTGCTAGCATACATTTTTCCATATATTTAAGGGAGGATTAATAGTTACCTTAATCCCGCAAAATATCAAATCTTACCAAGCATAATTAGAAACTCAACACCTAAAAATAACATCCATCATTATTATGTTAGAAATAAGAATTTAAAAAGGATAAAACTTTACAAAACAAATTTATTTAATAATAATACACTTTAATTAAATATGGATATACCTCAAAACTTAACCAAATGAGTTTCAAAATAAGGGGGGGGGGGCTCACGCTGCATGGGCAGCCTGAGTTTCATGCAAAACCATGGGGGGAAAAGGGCTCAAAGAGGGTGAAGGGAGAAAATTTTGTTATTTTCGGGTTAGGTTCTTTAGGTTAGAAAAGAATGTGGTTAGGGGAGGTTCTAAGGCAGGGGAACGGTGCAGAAGTGAAGAGGGGGTGTAGGTGGAGGCTAAGGGTGGTTTCAAGGCGACATAGGGCGGTAGAGACTGCGGCGGCAAGGTGGCGAAGTTGGCTGCCGAGAAGGGTCGAGGTGGAGGAGTTGTGAAGGAAGGAAAAGGAGAGGGAAAATGGAGGGGTGCAAGAGTTGTTTTCGGCCAACTAAGGCATGACAGTTGTAGAGGGGTTGCAGGGTGTCGAACAGTGGGTTGGGTGGCGGCAGAGGTGGCCGGACGGCGGCGGAAATGGCGGTTGCAGGTGGCTCGATGGTAAGGGGGAAAACTGGAGAAAAAAAGAAAAGGGGTGGAGAAGGGAGGAAGTGTAGGGTTCAAGGGGCGGCGTGGTGGTGCAGGGTAGTAGTAGGTGGTGGCAGAAGGCAGCGAAGGGGTTGGGATTGGTGGTTCTAGCGGCGATGGGTGGCGGTGATCAAAAACCGGGGGAGAAAATGGGGAAGGAAGAAGGAGAGAGGAGGGAGCTCAAGAAAGGGAGTAGGGTTCGAAAAAAATGGGGAAATGAAGAAAAAGAAGAGGGAGAAGAGAGGGGGCAGCGCCTGGCTGGCGATAGGGTGCAAGTGGCAAGTGGTGGTCGGGTGGCAGGGGAAAAGAGGGGAGAAGAAGGAAAGGGAGAGGGGCATGCAGGGATGTGGTCTATGGCCGATTTGGCTCAAAAAAGAAAGAAAATGACGGGGGGAGAGAGAGGGAGAGGGAGGTAGGTGGTGGCCAGGTTGCAGGTGGCGACATGCTCGACCATGGCAGAAGAAATGGTCGGGCATGGGAGAAGAAGGGAGGAGAAGAAGAAAGGAATGGCGGGCGGCTGGACTGGCGCAGGAAAGAAGAGAGCCGACCGGTTCAGAAAAAAATAAAGGGCGTTTGGGCTGGAGGTTGGGCGTGCGTGGAGGAGAAGGGGGACGGGAGAAACGGGCCGAGGCCTAAGCGTGCAGGAGAGGGGGGGCTGGTCAGGCTGGGCGGACGGCCCAAGAAGGAGGAAAAAGGAAAAGAAAAGAAGAAAGAGGGAAAAAGGAAAAAAGGGCAAAAAGGGGAATGGAAAAATAGGAAAAATAATTTAATTAAATTTATAAAATCATAAAATATAATATTCTTGGTAAATTATTTAATTTAATAATTTAATTTATTTTAATCTAATATTTTAGTTTAAAAAGGATAAAGTTGGTAAAATATTAGTTTGGGAATTTATTTAAATAAAAATAATATGATAATTAGAAGAATATTTATATTTACTTTATTAAATAATCTTATCCAAATTTATATACTCTAAAATCCATAAAATAATTAAAATAAATAATTTTACAAGCAAATTTTATTTCAAATAAAGTCATTTATTAAAATATAGGTTTTCAAAATTTTTAGGGGATTACAATTTGTGTCACATAGAGAGAGAGATGGGGGGCCTAGGATTGATGTGTATAGGAGAAAAGAAAAAGAAAAAGAAGGAAAATGGCTTAAAAGGGAAATAGAAGGCAACTGACACAACAGAGAGGAAGAAGAGAGAGAGAGAAGGATGGTAGGGAGACAAGAAAAAGATAGAGAGAGATTATTCCACTATATTTATTTAATTATATTATTCTTTGACTCTAATTTAATTTTTAAAGTTTGCACTTATGATTCCATCAAGTATGATTTATATAGTGCACGCCTCATTATAGCTTCCTCATAGTAACATCATGTAGGATTATATATTTGCTAGGTGACTATATGAACATAACAAATTCATATATATAAATTGTATTTAGGTTAGATAATAATCAACCTAATAGCTTTTTTATTCTAATCGGAGTAGTGAAACTTTTAGATGTGTGTGGGTCAAAGGAGAGAAATACTACTAGATACACTTGAAGTACTAGTTTGGGTACTTAGATTAGCATCCTTCCATTTGTGCTTAATACTTTAAATCTATTTATATGTAGGAATCACTTGTTGCAACTATACTGCTATGATTTAATATTGTCACTTTGTCATATTAATCATTTCAATGAAGTAGTATAAGATGTATAGATTTTCTTTTGGCTTGCAACTTGGTTAGTCTCTTCCTTATGATTAAATGTTGACTTAGAAATTATTGTTATATTTTAATCTAGTCTAATGGTGGATTTTTAATTCCCTAGCACATTCATATATTTGTATTCACCCATATTTATTTTCTTATTTAATTTTATTTGGTTTTTATTAATTTCTATTTTACCCCCATAATTGTATTTTTATTTTTATTTTTATTTGTATAATTTAGAGTCTTTTATTTTATCATTTGTGAGCTAGCTAAATTTATATGAGTTCTCTCAATTGTAAGCTTAGAACAATTTCCTTATTTACCAATACTATAATTAACAACACAAGGGTTTAAATTATATGTAGGTTATAGCCACACCAATAAATATTGTATTACTTTGTCCAAAAATGATCATATGAATCTACTACTATTTTATAATTTTTAACTGGTAATCAACACAACTTTTTTTAAAATTTTGATTTGTGTTTAGATTACAGCTAAAGGATAACTTAACTAAGCTATTATTTATAATTACACGAGACGTGACCAAAAAGAATTATCTATCTTGTGTCTTAGATGTGGAGCTCCTTTTAGCCAGCCTTGGTTTAGGTGAAATTGTGAAAGAAGGCTCAAACACATCTAAACAAGACTGCACAAAGTTAATTATTTTTCTACACCATCATTTACATGAGAGACTTAAAAATCAATATTTGACTACTAACAACCCACAAAAACTCTTGAAGAGTCTTAAAGATTGATTCGATCACTTGAAAATAATTGTCTTCCCTCTCTTGAGGTTGCAAGATTATAAAAAAAATAAGTGAGTATAATGTATACATGTTTAAAATTATTTCAAAGTTAATGCTATGTGGGAAACATGTTAAAGATGATAAGATGTTGGAAAATACCTTCTCTACCTTTCATGGTGAACATACGGTCCTCTAGCGACAATATAGAGAGCATAATTTTAAAAATTATGTATATCTCATCTGATGTCTGACTTTGGAGAGAAAAAAATCAACCGTTCTTGAATAACCATTAGGTACAACTCACTGGTTCAACACTGTTACCTAAAAACTCATACAAAATTTCCTAAAGTGAATGTTGTTTCCTCTAAGAGAAGATAAAACAATGGTCGCCCATATGGTCATGGTCATGGGCATGATCATGGGTTTAGGAGTGGTTGTGGCCATTGATTTAACAATACATTAATCAAACTGAATATCAAGAAGAAGAAAGGGCAAAAATCTATAAAAAAAATTATCCACTAAAGAAGCTTGAAACCCCAAGTAGAAGTATTTGTCATAGATGTGGAGCATAAAGGCCTTGGTCCCATGCTTGTCATACTCCCATGTAGGTGTTAAAGCTATACTAAGACTTCGTGAAAGGAAAAGGGAAGGAGACCAATCTTATAGAAGCTGGAAGATCTGAGAATACTTACCTAGATACATCTTATTTTCTTTTAGATAACATGGATCATGATATAAATCTCCTAGATATTGGGTTTTCTTTTGGTGATATTCCTGATAGTGGTTGTTTCTTTGATTAGATAGTTTTCATGTTATATTATGCTTTCTTTAAATAATAATGTTGCATTTTGTTTCCTCTTCTAATATTATGCATGATCTACATTTTTCTTATTATAAATAAAGTATGCTAATTCTACTCATTTAATTTTACACTTTACTAGAATTACTCAAGATAATCTTAAGATGAGTAGTGGAGTTTTATTTCTCGTAAATAGTGACTCTACTCATACTATTCTCAAGAGTAGTAGAATTTTTTATACTCTAAAAATGCATAAAACAAATATGACCAATATATGTGGCATTACTAACCTCATAAAAGGCTCTAATAGAGCTTCTATTTTGCTCGTTGTATGAACAAGATTATATATAAAGGATGCCCTATTATTAAGCAAGTTACAAACAAACTTGCTAAATTTTAAGGATATTTGAAAAACTAGATATCACATAGAACCCACGTGTATGGATGGTGTTGAATGCCTTTACATGTTTTACAAGATCGGTTAAAAGAAAATCTTAGAATAGATATCGGTGTGTGAATTTGGGCTATATGCGAATTTTATACATCCCATCAAGTCTTATAACATCATTCCCAAAAGGTAGTTGACGAAAATACATTTATTACGTGGAATGATAGATTTCGTCACCCATGTGAAATAATGATACATAAAATCATTAAGCATTCATATGGGCACCTACTTAGGGATGGCAACGGGGCGGGTCGGGGACGGGGACCCCATCCCCATCCCCGAACCCGATAAGGAAAATAATCCCCGAACCCGACCCGATCCCCGATATTTTTTTATCGGGGATTCCCCGACCCGATCCCCGCGGGGATTAAGTCCCCATACCCGACCCGATCCCCGATATATTTTTAATCCCCGATTTATTCCCCGTTTATAAAACCCGACCCGATCCTCGAAACCCGACTTTATACCCGATCCCCGATCTAATCCCCGATTCTCAAACTATTTTTTTATATTATATTTTTAATTTATATTCTATAAAAAAAATTATATATATTATATATATATAATTATATAAAAATATATATATAAAAAAATTTCGGGGCGGGTTCGGGGATGGGGACCCCAAACCCGTCCCCGCCCCGTCCCCGAACAAATCCCCGTTAAGAATCCCCGAACCCGAACCCGATCCCCGAATTCTTTCCCCGAACCCGAACCCGAACGGGGAATCCCCGACGGGGCCCCGAACCCGCGGGGAAAATTGCCATCCCTACACCTACTAAATAATTTGAAGATTCTTTCTATAAGCGATCTAACATGCACATGATGTTAACTTGGAAATTTGATAACAAGGTCATAAGTAAAAATGGTAAATACATAATCTCTTATGTTCCTTGAATGCATTCAAGGAAACATATGTAGGCCAATAATACCGCCATATGGACCATTCAGATATTTTATGGTGTTGGCCGATGCATTGACCAAATGGTATCATACAAGTCTATTATCCACAAGGAATGTGACATTTAAAAGGATTTTAGCCTAAATAATTAAATTAAGAGCTAATTTTCCTAACTATCCAATTAAGAAAGTTAGGTTAGATAATTCAGGAAAATTCACATCCCAAAGTTTTGACAATTATTGTCTATTAATTGGGATAATAATAGAGCACCCAGTGTCTCATAATTGTACTCAAAATGGCTTAGTAGAGCCATTACTTAAGTATCTGTAAATGATACCTCAACCCTTATTCATGAGGTCAAAGTTGCTCACATTAGGTAAAGGGCATGTAATTTTGCATGTAGCGTATCATGATTATTCTCCTCTACAATTTATTTTTGGTCAAGACCCTAGCATTTCTCATTTGAATGTTTTTGGATGTGTGGTGTATGCCCCTATTTCTCCTCCACACAAATATAAAATAAGGCCACATAGAATATTGGGTATTTTATGAGGGCTATGAGTCTCATTCTATCATAAAGTACCTTGAACCTAAAACTAGTGATTTATTCATAGCCAGGTACTTAGACTATCGTTTTGATGAAAC
Source organism: Tamarix chinensis (assembly GCA_030549775.1). Taxonomy (NCBI): domain Eukaryota; kingdom Viridiplantae; phylum Streptophyta; class Magnoliopsida; order Caryophyllales; family Tamaricaceae; genus Tamarix; species Tamarix chinensis. The sequence continues at coordinate 38,971,372 of CM060177.1, forward strand.
AGTTTTCCTAGCCTTAGGGGAAAAAGAGAAGTAAAATGAGATTGTTACGAAAAATATTACATGGAATATCAACTCCATGTAATTTTAAGATCTTATCACTAATTACAAAGAACTTAAAGTTCAAAGGATCATACACTTACAAAATATAGCCAACACGCTACCAGGCGCATTTGTTGATGCCAAGAAAGTGATGAGGTCACATATACTAGTTGAAAAGGCTCTAGATCGTGTAGAGGTCCCTATAGGGACTTCATCCCAACCAATAGAAAGTGAGTCACAAGTAAGACAAAAGCATGATATACCACTTAGCTCTAAGGATTCTAATACTAGGAAGACAAAAGAATCCACAACTCTAAAAGCTGTTAATGTGGCGATTAGCAATGATAAAGATAAAATCCTTGAAGATATTTTATTAGTGGATCACGATAACAAAGATGATGATAGAAAAAATGATAATTATGAGATATCAATTAAGTATGCTACCACTAGAAGTGGGTGGTATAGAAATGAAATTATTGGCAATGATGTCTTTATATATAATGTTGTTGTCAGCATTATAGATGAAAATGACAATGAACTTCAATCAATTGATGAATGGTGATAAAGGAATGATCGGGATAGCTGAAAAGTAGTTATACAAGTAGAGCTAGACTCACTAAACAAGAAAGGAACATTTGCATCCATTAGTCCAACACCTATAAGTATCAAACCAGCCAGCTATAAGTGCGTGTTTGTGCATATATGTAGAGAGTGTAATGAAGTTGTAAAATATAAAGCTAGACCGGTGGCTCAAGGCTTTACACAAAAGCCATGAACTGACTTTACAAAAACCTATTCCGCAATTACCTTAAGGTTTCTAGTCAATTTAACAGTGTTGAAAAAGGGTGCAAATGCACCTCATGGATGTGGTCATTACATATCTATATAGGTTATTGGACACCAACATCTATATAAAAATATTAGAGGTTTAAAACATGCCCGAGGGATGTAAATCAAACCTCGTCATTTGTACTCAAACATGTTACAAAATCTCTTTATGGACTTAAACAGTTTAGGTGGATTTGGTATAGTTTCCTAAGCGATTACTTGGCAAAAGAAAGATATGTAAATGATCCCATGAGCTCGTGCTTGTTCATTAAGAGGACTAAGTCTAGGTTTTTTTCATAGCTGTTTATATCGATAATTTAAATATTGAGATCCAACAAACAACTAATTACTTGAGGAGAGAAATTGAAATGAAAGACTTGGGAACCCCTATGTATTGTCTTAGACTCTAATTCAAGCATATCAAATATGGGATATTTGCTCATTAGACGAATTATATAGAAAAGTCTTAAAGCGCTTTAGTATGGATAAAACACATCTATTAAGTACACCGATGGTAGTTTAGCCACTTAATGTGGATAAAGGCCCCTTTCATCCTCAACAAAATAATGAGCAAATACTTGGCTGTAAAGTACCATATCTAAGAGTCATTGACGCCTTACTATATCTTGCCAATATTACCCGACTATATATATCATTTGTAGTAAACCTACTAGCAAAATATAGTTCAGCGCCCACACAGAGATATTAGGTTGGTATAAAATATGTCATGAGCTATTTTTTGTAGAATAAGTGATATGGGGTTATTCTTTAAAAAAGATAAGGAAAATGTCATCAATTTGGTTAGATATTCAAATACATCGTATTTATTTGACCCACATAAAACCATTTTTTAAGCAGGGTATGCGTTCCTCTATTGTGGAACTACCATTTCTTAGCGTTCAATAAAACAGACAATAACTAACTTGTTAAACCATGTAGAGTTGATCACACTCCGTGAGACAATACGAGAATATATGTAACTTAGATCATTAATACACCACATACACAAAGCATGCAGGTTGAAAACGAATAGAGAAGGTCTGACTGTGATATATGAATGCAAATTAAGGAAGAATACATAAAAAAAAAATGATAGAACTAAATATATATCACCAAAGTTCTTCTCAACACATGAGTTACAACAAAAAGGGATACTTGAGGTTCAATATATTCAATTAAATCAAAACTTAGTAGATCTATTTATCAAGTCATTCTTGATAAGGATGTTTAGTCAACTTGTAATCAATATTAGAATGTATCATATGAAAGACATTCGGTAAGTTGAGTAGAAACATATTATACTCTTTTTATTTAATCATAGTTTTTATCCAACAAGATTATTTCTGATAATTTTTTTTAATGAGACAATAATTATATGTGTACATTTAAGAGAGAGTGCTAGATAAAAGTGAATGTACACCTTTTATAAGGCTCTTTATTATCCTCATAATTTACCATAAGTTTATTATAATTACTCTTATTTATCCCCTCATAATAATACAATAATATTTATCATAATTCTTCACCTTTTACTTCCTTATCTTATATTATAAATAAATAAATTATTAAATATGAAATAATGGAAAAACTTACATTCTTTTTATCTTCAACTTTCAACTTTTTCTTAGTCTATTAAATATTTTTCTCTTATTGGGTTTGAGCGAGGGATTTAGGCTCCATACGTTATATTTTCATGTAATGCTATTTTTATAATTTGTAGTTACCGCTCGAGGGAAATCATAAGTTGGAAGCAACGGTTGGATAATTTTTGTCATCCCCTTCTTCCAAATTTCAATGGAACTCTATCAGTACTTGACCATTAAACCCACCAACATCGTCGACCTGGGGCGCCATCATCCCAAACACCGAAATTTCCATTGCCGTCGCCAGCTGATTCTCCCGACCTTTTCTTGGTCCTCTACGTCTAACAATTCTCACGTACCGACACTCGCACAAGACCTTCAAGCAGAAACTCTTCAAACCCTAGAATGGGACAGAGTATGCAATCAGCTCTCTGCATTTACTTCTACTTCCATGGGGTTCTTGGCCGTTCAAAATGGATATGTACCTATGGGCAGAAGCTTAAAGGAGAGCCAGAGGCTTTTGGACCTGACAACTGCTGCTTTGCAACTCTCTCGCCGGTTGGATTTTAGTGGAATTGAGGATGTGGTTGGCCTTGTGGATTCTGCGGTTTCTGGAAAATTATTGAGTGTTAGTGAGCTTTGTGTGATTAAGGTGACGTTGAGGTCCGCGAGGAAGTTGATGGTACAGTTGGAAGAACTTAGCTTTGGTCATGGTTCCTCTGACAGGTATTGAGTTTTCCTGGAGGTTTTCATAATGGTTTATATGAAGTTTCTTTGAATGGTTTCTTGTCTGCGCTTGAATTGTCTGCTGAGATTGTGTTGTTGAATAATGAATGCTAAGTATCAGAAGCCAAGAATTAAAGTGTGAGTTTAGTTGACAGCTAATGATGGTTGGCAATGAAATGTATTTGTGTATACTAAGCTGGCAATTTTTAGTGCTATTTACTCTATGTATCTGTGTTGGTGGTTTTATTGTTGTTGTTGTGGTAGTAGAAGAATTGTAATGAGGAAACACTTGGAGCCTTTTGCTCAAATCCTAATTCTGTTGTTGCGAACAGCAGCAATTATGTTCTTCATTTGGTTCATTTTACTTTAAACAGGCCCTGTCCTTTGCTTGAGGTTATGCAGGACTGCAATTTCTTGATTGAACTGGAGCAGAAGATAGAGTTCTGTGTTGATTGTAATCTTTCCATAGTGCTTGATAGAGCTAGTGAAGACTTGGCGAATATTAGGTCAGAAAGGAGAAAGAACATGGAAATTTTGGATAATTTGTTAAAAAGTATCTCACATAAAATTTATCAGGCTGGAGGGATTGACAGTCCTCTAGTTACCAATCGTCGATCAAGGATGTGTGTTGCTATTAGGGCTAGTCACAGATCTTTGCTTCCGGGTGGGTTAGTGCTAAATGTTAGTGGCTCTGGAGCAACATATTTTATGGAACCTAAGGAAGCAATGGATTTTAACAACACGGAAGTCAGGCTGGAAAATTTCGAGAAGGATGAAGAGCAGGCTATTTTGAGCTTACTCTCTTCTGAAATAGCCAAATCAGCTCTAGAGATCAAGAATTTGTTGGCTAAAATCCAAGAAGTTGATCTAGCTGTTGCAAGGGCTGGTCATGCTAAATGGTTGGATGGGGTTTGTCCAATTATGCATTTGTTGAACTCTGATGACACTTTCTCTGTTAATATTGAAGGGATACAGCACCCGCTTCTGCTTGAATCTTCTTTGATTAATTCAACTGCCGATATAACCTCCACTAGTTATGGGAAGTTGCAAAGAGGTATCAGTATGGAATACTCCAGGGGACTGTCTGAAGATCTGCCTGGTTTTCCTGTCCCAATAGACATAAAAATAGGACGTGGAACCCGTGTGGTTATAATCTCAGGACCAAATGCCGGGGGTAAAACAGCTTCTATGAAAACTCTAGGTGTTGCATCTCTCATGTCAAAAGCTGGCATGTACTTGCCTGCCAGAGGGCACCCTAAGCTACCTTGGTTTGATCTTATTCTTGCAGATATTGGGGATCACCAGGTAGTAATTCCATCTGTTTAATAATGCTTATTCTTAATGTTTAAGATTAATTTTCCATCTGCCACTCAACATTATGTTGTTTTCCAATTGAAGTCTTTGGAAGAAAGCCTTTCGACATTCAGTGGACACATACTACGAATTCACAAGATCATTGAAGTGGCTTCAAAAGAATCACTCGTCCTAATAGACGAAATTGGGAGTGGGACTGACCCTTCAGAAGGCGTTGCTTTTTCCACCAGCATCTTACAGTATCTCAGAGATAGGGTAAACTTAGCCGTTGTAACTACCCACTATGCTGATCTAAGTAGCTTAAGGGGCAAAGATGTTCGGTATGAAAATGCAGCGATGGAGTTTTCTCTTGACACACTACAGCCAACCTATCAGATTCTATGGGGTTCTGCTGGTGAATCAAATGCCTTGAAGATTGCTAGGACAATTGGCTTTGATGTAAAAATAATTGAACGTGCAGAGAACTGGTTAGAAAAGTTGGTGCCAGAAAAGCAGCAGCAACGGAAGGGTTTGCTATACCAATCTTTACTAGATGAAAGAAGTAAGATGGAAAACCAAGCTAGGCAAGCTGCATCCCTTCACGCAGATGCTGTGGATCTATATCATGAGGTATGTAATTTTCTTGATGATATGATATGCATGAATGTTATTGGTCTTGTTTTGTGCCTAGTCTTCTTTCTTTAGTGTTGATGATCAGCAAGAAGCAAACAGTCATCAACACACTCACACCCAGCCCCCAGCCACCACCCACAAAGAGAAAAATTTGTTAGAAACCACCAATGAAGCTGATGTATGCTCTGAGAATGTTGTTTTGTATGTATTATCCTCAGCATTGTATCATCTTGTTGTAGTATGGCTCCATACCACCATTATGGCATTATCTTCATTTAAAGTCATATGCATATGTATGGAAATGCCAATTTTTATGATGGTGTTGACTGGAATGTTTAGAAGCCATCTTAATTGTATCCTTTTGTTGCATAAATGAAGATTCAAAATGAGGCAGAAGATCTTGATTGGCGTGAGACAGCTTTGATTGCTAAGGAAACCCAAGAAGTTGAAGATGACATCAAGGCTGCAAGTTCTGAAATGGAAACTGTCATTCAAGATTTCGAGAATAAACTAAGAACTGCAAATGTCAATACGTTTAGTTCTCTATTTAGGAAGGCTGAATCTTCAATTGCTTCTATTGTTGAGAATTATTGTCCTGATGTTGATTTGGCTGCTGAAGAAATGGGTGAAGGTTCTTGGGTACCTCAACCTGGTGAGCAAGTTCAGTTAAAGCATTTAGGTGGAAAGCTAGCTACTGTGGTTGAGGTGTCTGAGGATGAAGGGTTTCTCCTGGTCCAGTCTGGAAAATTGAGAATACGTGTTGATATAAGCTATGTCAAATGTGCTAATGAGAAAAACGCTGCAGTGGGCAGACCCTTGCATTTGGTGAAGCAGGTAATTAAATGTGCTTAACTTGCACATCCTTTTGACAATATTGAAGAATGTTATTTTAATTTCATGTTATTTAAAGCTTAGTGCTGAATCTATTGTCTGTAAGTTGAACCAAGTGCCATGAAATCTTTCGTTTTGATTTTTGTATGAACAAAGTGCTTACTTATAGAATAACATGTTGATCAAAAGTTTGATGTCAAAATACTTGTGAACAAAATTTTTATGTGTCCGGGGCAAAGTGGAATATCATATTGTGACATCCAACTTTAGGATGTTTGACTTTCTTTTTGATGCAGAATAGTTTTAAGTGTCAAATAGCTGACATGACTGATCATGAGCATTCTGTCGTATATAGAAAACTTTGATAACCATAATTAGCAATGACCATATCAGTTATGATGGATCTTATTCAGCACAGCTGATTGGATGTAGATCACTTCTTGTCGGTGGCGTTTTTCAAGCATAAATGCTAAATTTTCTTAAAGGCTGGCTACACATTCCTATAATATCGTTTCAAACTTGTAGAATGGAAAATGCTTGTGTAGTCTTTGTAAATCATATATTGAGTGGATCTCACTCTATTTTTTACAGGCTCAATCGGTCAGAAATTTGAAGGGTCTAGATGTACAGACAAATGTGGAAGCATCTCACGGACCAAGGGTACAGACGTCGAAAAATACTGTGGATTTACGCGGCATGCGAGTAGATGAAGCTTTGTTTAATCTCAACATGTCTATAGCAGCAAGAGAGCCTAACTCTGTTCTCTTTATAATACACGGAATGGGTACTGGTGTGATCAAGGAACGAACCATTGAGATACTTACAAATCATCCCCGAGTTGTAAAGTTCGAGCAAGAAAGTCCAATGAATCATGGATGTACAGTAGCATTTATCAAGTAAAAGTTATTCTGAGGATAAGATAATCTCAAGAATCCTCTCTGTATAGCCCTTTAAACTTGAAACAGGATTATCTACTAGTTTTAGATGTATTGGGACGTCTCCTTTATACATATGCAATTTTGGCATACCTGCATTGGTGTTATCTGCTGTTGCAGATATCTATTTCCGAGGTAGTTTTCCCATTTTATTTTAGACGACTTGGAGAATTGAATCCATAGTGGATTAGTCTGGTCAAGTCATGGCAAATCCTTGAAGTTTGTGAAGCTGTGCAGAAGTTTAACAGATTCCTATTTTAAATTCAGAACTTATTGGCTCCATGCCTGCATATAGTCTGCAAAGGCATCTTGTACATTTAGTTTCATGTGTCGTCTTGAGCTAATGCTGAAGCCTCCATTTGGCTATCTAAGGTAAGCAGTTATTCCACTGCCTTTCAATTAGAGTGATGTATAGGTATATATGCTTAGGCACTAGGCACCAGCATATGAAGTGATGTTATAAATGAAATCCGAAATTTTGCCTTGACTTCGATGCAAATATGTGAGTTATAGTCTTGAAAAATGCTGTAAACTACTGCTGTAAATTTACAATGAACTGCATTGTTCTGGAAGTTCCGTGGATCAGGCAGAACACCGCTTGAGATAGAATAAGAGTAAGTTCTTTAAAGCTTATTTTTAAAAGAAGGTTGTTAGTTACACAGTTTGTTTTTGTGAGTTCGTACCTTTTAGAATAGTTTTTTTTTTTTTTGATAAAATTATCCCTCGATACATATCTTTCTTCTTCTTCTTCTTTTCTTTTTTTCTCCTTCAATTCTAAATATTCAATATTTCAATTTTTAATACAGTATTTAAGATCGAATTCAATAATTAACCCACATTCAATAATACAAATTTAAAAAAAAAATAATAACCATTAACATTAAAAATAATATTATATCAATCATAAAAAATAATAATTATAACAATAATGATATTATTAATAATTAATATTACTAAAATTATATTTATAACAATCATTATATAATATATATTAATTGATGTATAAAACTTTATTATTTTTAGTTATTATTAATAATGAATTATATATAATAATTAATTGTTTTAATAATACGTAAAATAAATATTGATTATTAGTGATATTATTAACAATCATAAATATTAATATAAAATTTTATTGATATTATTATTAATTATAAGTTGATAATTCATAATCAATAATAACAATTATTACTATACTATATTATTCATTATACTTAATATTAGTTAGAAATGATAATGTATTAATTGCTATTATTAAATATATATCTCATAATAATTAGTATTCATAATTGATGACAATAACTAGTATGACTAATTAATAATAATTAGTCATAACAACTAGTAGATGAGTGATCCGTCAGTCAGTATTATGGTGATATGAGTGATTAATCTGCCAGATTGGAGGTCTTACGGGCAGTGGCGGAGCCAGAATTTTGGATCCATGGTGTCCCTAGTATATTTATTCAGTAAATAATATACTAAAATAGATATTGAAATAAAATAATATTTGTAGATACTTAAATAAATTCGTCAAAATTTTCGAAAGTTGATAACACAACTTGATTAATAGATTTAGATTTATTGTGGCTATTTTTAGGCTGGATTGAAAAGTATCCTTGCATCCTAAATTAAGACATTAAACAATTTAATGAATTAACTAAAGAATTTGATTTCTACAAACTAATTTTGATTTCTACCTAATTAGTAAGCCAATTTCTATTTTCTACATTAACAACATAAATTAGAATTTCTATAAACTAAAAAATTTAATCAATTAATACAATAAATATAATCAATTAATAGTTTAAACTGAAAATTAATTTAAAATTTATCTAATTACATAAATAATTTAACAAAACAATATCTTACCTTCTAGTTGTCTGTTGACTGTTGACTATTGTCGTCCGTGGTAGGCTGGTAGCAGACTATCAGTGGCTGGCTCTTGGCTGCATAGATCAGGAATTCAAGATGAGGAATTGAGGATCGGATTTAATTTGAAGAAGGCAAGGCAAGGCAGGCAAGTAGCAGAAAAACAATCAATGGCAACTTACAAGTCTGCAAAACAAAAGCAACAAGCCAAGCCAACAACCAATTTTAAGTTTAGTTTCCGATAATTTTAACTGAAGTCTGAACATATGTATAATACTAGATCGAGAGAAGAAATGCGAAAAACAATCAAGATTAACAATCAACAACAAGTCTGCAGAAGCAAGCAGCAGAACAGATTCAACAGAACAGAAGCAACTCCAATCTCCAACTACAAGTTGCAACATTCATGATTCATAATTTCATATGTATTATAATTTATACAATTACAAATTGTAATTTACAACTTATACTAGATCATCGAGACTCGAGAGAAGAAGAAACATTCAATCATTCTGATTTACAACAAGTCTGTTGTCTAATTTACAGACTAATTTACAGAAGCAACTCCAATCTCCAACTATAAGTCGCAACATTCAATTTACAGAAAAAACTCCAATCTCCAACTGCAAGTCTGCAATATAATTTTCTACATTATATTTATACATAGTCACTCTGCTGCAACATTCAATCATTCATTCTGCATTCAATTTACAGAAGAAACTCCAATCTCCAACAGCCACACACACTCAGAGCCGCAGCCCGCAGAAACAACAAGCCAACAACCAAAACGCAAGCTGCAACATTCAATCATTCATTTTGAATCATAATTTCATATCATATGTATTATAATTTATACAAATACAATTACAAATTGTAATTTACAATTTATACTAGCCAAATGCTGAAATGAGAATATGCGATTATCGGATTATGCGAGAAATAGAGAAAATGGACCTCCAACTTTCGGAGACCACTCACAGAGTCACAGTCACAGACTCACAGAGGTCGACAGAGGCAGCCGCTGCTCGCCTGCTCTGCTCCTGCTCGCAGCTCGCTGAAACGTGGTGGAAGAAGAAGAAATTATGGCAGACTCGGCGGCCAACAACAGCGAGCATAAAACGGTGAGCTGGACTGCTGGAGAGTGGAGAAGCTTTGTTCGCTGTTGCTGCTGCCGTCGCCGTCGCCCGTCGGCGTGCTGCGTCTGCGTGCGAGAGTCGAGAGATCAGAGAAGAGAGGAGCTGGAGAGGGGAAGTCGAAGTTCGCTCGACTGGACGGCTGGAGAGGGTAAGGGCTAAGGGCCTGTAAGCCTGCTGTAAGGGTTTGGGGGAAAAATATATCAAAACGACGTCGTTTTGATGTCCCGAAAAAAATTAAAAACAGACGGACCACGGGACTCGAACCTGTGACGTCCGTCGTCCGGGAAACGGGAACCACACGCACCATACCACTTAGCCAAGTCCGTCGTCTATATGGTGTCCTACACACATTATATATATATTATACATAAAAATAAGCAAAAATTATATATCCCAGCCAGGGCTCCGTGGTGTCCCGGGACACCATGCGGAAGCCCTGGCTCCGCCCCTGCTTACGGGTGAGTGGCCAATTAGTGAAGGGTATCTACAACTGACAGTGGCGGAGCCAGAATTTTGGATCCATGGTGTCCCTAGTATATTTATTCAGTAAATAATATACTAAAATAGATATTGAAATAAAATAATATTTGTAGATACTTAAATAAATTCGTCAAAATTTTCGAAAGTTGATAACACAACTTGATTAGTAGATTTAGATTTATTGTGGCTATTTTTAGGCTGGATTGAAAAGTATCCTTGCATCCTAAATTAAGACATTAAACAATTTAATGAATTAACTAAAGAATTTGATTTCTACAAACTAATTTTGATTTCTACCTAATTAGTAAGCCAATTTCTATTTTCTACATTAACAACATAAATTAGAATTTCTATAAACTAAAAAATTTAATCAATTAATACAATAAATATAATCAATTAATAGTTTAAACTGAAAATTAATTTAAAATTTATCTAATTACATAAATAATTTAACAAAACAATATCTTACCTTCTAGTTGTCTGTTGACTGTTGACTATTGTCGTCCGTGGTAGGCTGGTAGCAGACTATCAGTGGCTGGCTCTTGGCTGCATAGATCAGGAATTCAAGATGAGGAATTGAGGATCGGATTTAATTTGAAGAAGGCAAGGCAAGGCAGGCAAGTAGCAGAAAAACAATCAATGGCAACTTACAAGTCTGCAAAACAAAAGCAACAAGCCAAGCCAACAACCAATTTTAAGTTTAGTTTCCGATAATTTTAACTGAAGTCTGAACATATGTATAATACTAGATCGAGAGAAGAAATGCGAAAAACAATCAAGATTAACAATCAACAACAAGTCTGCAGAAGCAAGCAGCAGAACAGATTCAACAGAACAGAAGCAACTCCAATCTCCAACTACAAGTTGCAACATTCATGATTCATAATTTCATATGTATTATAATTTATACAATTACAAATTGTAATTTACAACTTATACTAGATCATCGAGACTCGAGAGAAGAAGAAACATTCAATCATTCTGATTTACAACAAGTCTGTTGTCTAATTTACAGACTAATTTACAGAAGCAACTCCAATCTCCAACTATAAGTCGCAACATTCAATTTACAGAAAAAACTCCAATCTCCAACTGCAAGTCTGCAATATAATTTTCTACATTATATTTATACATAGTCACTCTGCTGCAACATTCAATCATTCATTCTGCATTCAATTTACAGAAGAAACTCCAATCTCCAACAGCCACACACACTCAGAGCCGCAGCCCGCAGAAACAACAAGCCAACAACCAAAACGCAAGCTGCAACATTCAATCATTCATTTTGAATCATAATTTCATATCATATGTATTATAATTTATACAAATACAATTACAAATTGTAATTTACAATTTATACTAGCCAAATGCTGAAATGAGAATATGCGATTATCGGATTATGCGAGAAATAGAGAAAATGGACCTCCAACTTTCGGAGACCACTCACAGAGTCACAGTCACAGACTCACAGAGGTCGACAGAGGCAGCCGCTGCTCGCCTGCTCTGCTCCTGCTCGCAGCTCGCTGAAACGTGGTGGAAGAAGAAGAAATTATGGCAGACTCGGCGGCCAACAACAGCGAGCATAAAACGGTGAGCTGGACTGCTGGAGAGTGGAGAAGCTTTGTTCGCTGTTGCTGCTGCCGTCGCCGTCGCCCGTCGGCGTGCTGCGTCTGCGTGCGAGAGTCGAGAGATCAGAGAAGAGAGGAGCTGGAGAGGGGAAGTCGAAGTTCGCTCGACTGGACGGCTGGAGAGGGTAAGGGCTAAGGGCCTGTAAGCCTGCTGTAAGGGTTTGGGGGAAAAATATATCAAAACGACGTCGTTTTGATGTCCCGAAAAAAATTAAAAACAGACGGACCACGGGACTCGAACCTGTGACGTCCGTCGTCCGGGAAACGGGAACCACACGCACCATACCACTTAGCCAAGTCCGTCGTCTATATGGTGTCCTACACACATTATATATATATTATACATAAAAATAAGCAAAAATTATATATCCCAGCCAGGGCTCCGTGGTGTCCCGGGACACCATGCGGAAGCCCTGGCTCCGCCCCTGCTTACGGGTGAGTGGCCAATTAGTGAAGGGTATCTACAACTGACAGTGGCGGAGCCAGAATTTTGGATCCATGGTGTCCCTAGTATATTTATTCAGTAAATAATATACTAAAATAGATATTGAAATAAAATAATATTTGTAGATACTTAAATAAATTCGTCAAAATTTTCGAAAGTTGATAACACAACTTGATTAGTAGATTTAGATTTATTGTGGCTATTTTTAGGCTGGATTGAAAAGTATCCTTGCATCCTAAATTAAGACATTAAACAATTTAATGAATTAACTAAAGAATTTGATTTCTACAAACTAATTTTGATTTCTACCTAATTAGTAAGCCAATTTCTATTTTCTACATTAACAACATAAATTAGAATTTCTATAAACTAAAAAATTTAATCAATTAATACAATAAATATAATCAATTAATAGTTTAAACTGAAAATTAATTTAAAATTTATCTAATTACATAAATAATTTAACAAAACAATATCTTACCTTCTAGTTGTCTGTTGACTGTTGACTATTGTCGTCCGTGGTAGGCTGGTAGCAGACTATCAGTGGCTGGCTCTTGGCTGCATAGATCAGGAATTCAAGATGAGGAATTGAGGATCGGATTTAATTTGAAGAAGGCAAGGCAAGGCAGGCAAGTAGCAGAAAAACAATCAATGGCAACTTACAAGTCTGCAAAACAAAAGCAACAAGCCAAGCCAACAACCAATTTTAAGTTTAGTTTCCGATAATTTTAACTGAAGTCTGAACATATGTATAATACTAGATCGAGAGAAGAAATGCGAAAAACAATCAAGATTAACAATCAACAACAAGTCTGCAGAAGCAAGCAGCAGAACAGATTCAACAGAACAGAAGCAACTCCAATCTCCAACTACAAGTTGCAACATTCATGATTCATAATTTCATATGTATTATAATTTATACAATTACAAATTGTAATTTACAACTTATACTAGATCATCGAGACTCGAGAGAAGAAGAAACATTCAATCATTCTGATTTACAACAAGTCTGTTGTCTAATTTACAGACTAATTTACAGAAGCAACTCCAATCTCCAACTATAAGTCGCAACATTCAATTTACAGAAAAAACTCCAATCTCCAACTGCAAGTCTGCAATATAATTTTCTACATTATATTTATACATAGTCACTCTGCTGCAACATTCAATCATTCATTCTGCATTCAATTTACAGAAGAAACTCCAATCTCCAACAGCCACACACACTCAGAGCCGCAGCCCGCAGAAACAACAAGCCAACAACCAAAACGCAAGCTGCAACATTCAATCATTCATTTTGAATCATAATTTCATATCATATGTATTATAATTTATACAAATACAATTACAAATTGTAATTTACAATTTATACTAGCCAAATGCTGAAATGAGAATATGCGATTATCGGATTATGCGAGAAATAGAGAAAATGGACCTCTAACTTTCGGAGACCACTCACAGAGTCACAGTCACAGACTCACAGAGGTCGACAGAGGCAGCCGCTGCTCGCCTGCTCTGCTCCTGCTCGCAGCTCGCTGAAACGTGGTGGAAGAAGAAGAAATTATGGCAGACTCGGCGGCCAACAACAGCGAGCATAAAACGGTGAGCTGGACTGCTGGAGAGTGGAGAAGCTTTGTTCGCTGTTGCTGCTGCCGTCGCCGTCGCCCGTCGGCGTGCTGCGTCTGCGTGCGAGAGTCGAGAGATCAGAGAAGAGAGGAGCTGGAGAGGGGAAGTCGAAGTTCGCTCGACTGGACGGCTGGAGAGGGTAAGGGCTAAGGGCCTGTAAGCCTGCTGTAAGGGTTTGGGGGAAAAATATATCAAAACGACGTCGTTTTGATGTCCCGAAAAAAATTAAAAACAGACGGACCACGGGACTCGAACCTGTGACGTCCGTCGTCCGGGAAACGGGAACCACACGCACCATACCACTTAGCCAAGTCCGTCGTCTATATGGTGTCCTACACACATTATATATATATTATACATAAAAATAAGCAAAAATTATATATCCCAGCCAGGGCTCCGTGGTGTCCCGGGACACCATGCGGAAGCCCTGGCTCCGCCCCTGCTTACGGGTGAGTGGCCAATTAGTGAAGGGTATCTACAACTGACAGTGGCGGAGCCAGAATTTTGGATCCATGGTGTCCCTAGTATATTTATTCAGTAAATAATATACTAAAATAGATATTGAAATAAAATAATATTTGTAGATACTTAAATAAATTCGTCAAAATTTTCGAAAGTTGATAACACAACTTGATTAGTAGATTTAGATTTATTGTGGCTATTTTTAGGCTGGATTGAAAAGTATCCTTGCATCCTAAATTAAGACATTAAACAATTTAATGAATTAACTAAAGAATTTGATTTCTACAAACTAATTTTGATTTCTACCTAATTAGTAAGCCAATTTCTATTTTCTACATTAACAACATAAATTAGAATTTCTATAAACTAAAAAATTTAATCAATTAATACAATAAATATAATCAATTAATAGTTTAAACTGAAAATTAATTTAAAATTTATCTAATTACATAAATAATTTAACAAAACAATATCTTACCTTCTAGTTGTCTGTTGACTGTTGACTATTGTCGTCCGTGGTAGGCTGGTAGCAGACTATCAGTGGCTGGCTCTTGGCTGCATAGATCAGGAATTCAAGATGAGGAATTGAGGATCGGATTTAATTTGAAGAAGGCAAGGCAAGGCAGGCAAGTAGCAGAAAAACAATCAATGGCAACTTACAAGTCTGCAAAACAAAAGCAACAAGCCAAGCCAACAACCAATTTTAAGTTTAGTTTCCGATAATTTTAACTGAAGTCTGAACATATGTATAATACTAGATCGAGAGAAGAAATGCGAAAAACAATCAAGATTAACAATCAACAACAAGTCTGCAGAAGCAAGCAGCAGAACAGATTCAACAGAACAGAAGCAACTCCAATCTCCAACTACAAGTTGCAACATTCATGATTCATAATTTCATATGTATTATAATTTATACAATTACAAATTGTAATTTACAACTTATACTAGATCATCGAGACTCGAGAGAAGAAGAAACATTCAATCATTCTGATTTACAACAAGTCTGTTGTCTAATTTACAGACTAATTTACAGAAGCAACTCCAATCTCCAACTATAAGTCGCAACATTCAATTTACAGAAAAAACTCCAATCTCCAACTGCAAGTCTGCAATATAATTTTCTACATTATATTTATACATAGTCACTCTGCTGCAACATTCAATCATTCATTCTGCATTCAATTTACAGAAGAAACTCCAATCTCCAACAGCCACACACACTCAGAGCCGCAGCCCGCAGAAACAACAAGCCAACAACCAAAACGCAAGCTGCAACATTCAATCATTCATTTTGAATCATAATTTCATATCATATGTATTATAATTTATACAAATACAATTACAAATTGTAATTTACAATTTATACTAGCCAAATGCTGAAATGAGAATATGCGATTATCGGATTATGCGAGAAATAGAGAAAATGGACCTCCAACTTTCGGAGACCACTCACAGAGTCACAGTCACAGACTCACAGAGGTCGACAGAGGCAGCCGCTGCTCGCCTGCTCTGCTCCTGCTCGCAGCTCGCTGAAACGTGGTGGAAGAAGAAGAAATTATGGCAGACTCGGCGGCCAACAACAGCGAGCATAAAACGGTGAGCTGGACTGCTGGAGAGTGGAGAAGCTTTGTTCGCTGTTGCTGCTGCCGTCGCCGTCGCCCGTCGGCGTGCTGCGTCTGCGTGCGAGAGTCGAGAGATCAGAGAAGAGAGGAGCTGGAGAGGGGAAGTCGAAGTTCGCTCGACTGGACGGCTGGAGAGGGTAAGGGCTAAGGGCCTGTAAGCCTGCTGTAAGGGTTTGGGGGAAAAATATATCAAAACGACGTCGTTTTGATGTCCCGAAAAAAATTAAAAACAGACGGACCACGGGACTCGAACCTGTGACGTCCGTCGTCTGGGAAACGGGAACCACACGCACCATACCACTTAGCCAAGTCCGTCGTCTATATGGTGTCCTACACACATTATATATATATTATACATAAAAATAAGCAAAAATTATATATCCCAGCCAGGGCTCCGTGGTGTCCCGGGACACCATGCGGAAGCCCTGGCTCCGCCCCTGACAACTGACTTATTTGTTGAGGAGGGGTTGATACGGGTGAATGGTCCATTGGAATCATTCACCCATCGAGTCTAAATTTTACGTAAAAAAATTATTGTATTAAATTTATGAAAAAATTAAAGGTCTAAAAAAATGACACAAAATTACCTAATATATATATATATATATATATGTATGTATGTATGTATGTATAAACAACCAATTCAAGCAAATAACATACTAAAATCAAAAATCAAATGCCAAATTATCTATACTAACTTAAGTTAAAAAAATAAATAATTTTATTAAAAAATAACAATTAACAATAAAATTATATGCATATTAAATTTTATAGATCAAGAGTATACAACCGGTGGATAATTGTTTGTTTTGATGAACAATTTCTTCTTCTTTGGGTTGCATGGAGGATGAGAAAGGAGGAAGAATAGAGAGAATTGAGAGGGAGTGTTGGGAAAATGAATGAAAATGAGATGGATAGTTTTGAGAAGTTAGAAAATGTGAGGGGATATATGGGTATGAAGTTAGTAAAAAGGATGTGTAAGAAGGTGACAGGGATATGAAATTATTAGTGTTAATCTAATTAGTGTTGATAACAACAACAACAACAATAATAATTCCTTCTATTTCATAATATAAGGCTACACCTTTTTCAATATTAAAGTTTAAATAAAATGATATTCAAAATGATTAAAATGTTTGCATTGGAACTTGAACAATTTTATTATGATGAAATATATCAAGGAGATGAGAGAGGGTAAATTAAGAATTATAACAATAAATTTTATTAAAACTTGAAATAAGACTTATATTATGGAAAAAAATGAAAAAATTATACGTCCTCTATTATAAAACGGAAAAAGTGTATTCATATTTATAATAATCATAATAATAATAATAATAATTATTATTATTTTAATAATTATATTAATAGTTATTATTATTATTAACAATGTATTAATAATTAAAATATTCTTAATATTCATAAATATGAGAATAATTGATTATAATATTTATTTTATAATAATTATTATTATATTAGTATTAATAATATAAATAATATTAATAATCCTTATAATAATAATGAAAATAACAACAACAACAATAACTATAGCAATTATAATAATATTCCTTATAATAATAATAACAATGACAATAACAATAGTAATAATAATTAATAATAATAAATATATTAATAACCATAATAATGATAAAATATTATTAATTTTATTAATATAAATAAGTATAATTATAATAATTATGTTAATAAATATCATAATTATTAATAATTAGCATAATGACTATATCAATAATATCATTACTATGAATTATAATAATGATGACGATGATGATGACGGTGATGATAATTATGATAATGATAATTACAGTAATAATTTTCATAACAATTATTTTAATAATAATAATTATTATAATAATATTATTATTTATCATAATATTAGTAATATGATTTTTTTATCATAATATTTATTATACTAATAATTATTAAAGTAATTAATTATAATTATAAATATATTAGTTATTATTAATTATTACACTTCGTTGCATTGCCTAAAAAAATGCACTTAACTAGAGTTGTAATGAACTGCTGGGAAACATTGTAATGAACCGTTGTTCTCAAGCGTCCAACGTTGTTCTGTCTGGAATCCCTTGATTTCTTAAAGTTTGAAAGTTACATAATTTTAGCAAAAGTCGCAAATATATAGGACGCTTAATTTTTTTTTTCACTTTAAGAGTTATGGTTAATAAACTAAATATAGACATATTTATTCATTAATAACATTTATTAACTTGTAAATTTGCATATATTTTCAAATCAATATTTTTTTAAAAAAAAATTAAGTGCTTATCAATAACTCTAAGGATTGTCATAAGCAATTTTTTTTTAAAAAAAAAAAAAACAGGCGAGGGACCTAACAAGGTAGGACATGTCAAAACAAAAATTAAGGAGGTATGTGATTTTATTAGAGCACAAATAACGGAAGCCATCTACTGAGTAGCTTAGTATTGTTTTTCTTGATTAAAAATAAAAGAAAATATCTCCAAAGCTACAAAAATAAAATGACTTTTTTTTTTGTGACAAACTCGGACAACTTTATATACCCTACTAACTTCATCCCAACTTTATATTAATATCTTATTTATATTAATAAAGAATATTTCTTATATAAATTAAATTTGATATTTATTTTAAATAATTAATATTTTTGAATTGAATTATTTTTTTAAATACTATTTTTTATGGTTTTTTTAGTTGTCATTATTAAATAATCACAATAATAATTCAATTTTCTTTATTGAGTTTTATTTAATTAAATTATGGAACAATGTATTGTATAACCCTAAATTTAAATAAAATATACAATATAATTTTAAGTTTTTATAAACTAATCATATAGCCATAAGTTTAGACCTAATATACAATATGATCATAAATTTACATTTTTATGCACTAAATAAGCTTCCATCTTAAAATTTAGGGTCATGTAGCATTAGTTCCTAAATTGTATGGAGAGTTATCTAGTATGTAACGATCAAAACATAGTGTTATATGGTGTTTAATTGTGAAAATTTAGGTTATGTTGTATATTTCATCTAAACTCATAGTTATATGGTGCATTTTTCCTTAAACCAAATATTAAATATAATTAGTGGTTATCAATTACTATTTATATTGTTAAATTCATCACTAAAATTAACATTATTAATTACTTAACGACAATTCAAATATTATTTATTTATTATAAAAACAAATCTTTAATTAGTTGTCTATATTTTTTTTTATAATTTTAGTTAAATAATTTAATACTAATTAAAATATTCCTAATTATTAATTTATTCATGGATTATTATTTAACTATTATTAATTACCTTAAAATGACTATTAGTTTATAAAATAACTACAAGTGTTTGAATATTAAATACAAATACAACGGTTGAAAGGGGAAAAGTAGACAATAATGCAACAAGCATAATGAAATTAAGGATATTGCAAGGATAATACAACTAGTAAAATGAAAATTTAGGAAAACACAATGGTTTATATAAAAGCAAAGGTTTTTTAAACATCAATATACTGATTACAGAATCTCTAATTATTTTCAAACAAATCATGTACAACATGGTCATGTGTTTTCCTATCTCTAATGACACGTTCTTTGAAGATATGAGTTATACCTGAAAATATGCTCATTAAAAGATTTCCATGTTGAGTTTCTATATGTAATGTTAATCTAATCATAGTCATAAATATTTGGCACACAGTTATATGTATCTTGCTTATCCTTGAAGATTATTATAATACCCCAAAAATTTTGAAAACCTATATTTTAATAAATTACTTTTAATTGGAATAGAATTGCTTTTAGATTTTTTATTTTAATTATTTTTTGGATTTTAGAGTATGTAAATTTGGATAAGAGTATTTAATAAATTAAAAATAAATAATTTGCTATTTATCATATGGTTTTATTTAAATAATTTTCCAAAACTAATATTTTACCAACTTTATCCTTTTTAAACTAATATATTAGATTATAATAAATTAAATTATTAAATTAAATAAATTATCAAGAATATTACATTTTATGATTTATAAAATTAATTTAATTTATTTCCCCTATTTTCCCATTTTTCCTTTTTCTTTTCCTCCTCCTTTTCTCCTTTTCTTCCTTCTTCTCTTTTCCTTTTTCTCCCCCTTGGGCCGCCCGCCCGGCCTGCTCTCCCCTCTCCCCCGCGCGTTGGGCCTTCGGCCCGATCTCCTCCTCTCCCTCGCTCGCACGCCCGTCTCCTCAGCCGCCTCCTTCCTTTATTTTTTCCCCTGGACCGACCGGCTCCCTCCTTTCCTGCGCCGGTCCGACCGCCCGTCCCTTTCTTCTTCCCTTCTTCTTCTCCCACGCCCGACCTGCACGTTCGACGCCATGCCTGCTGCCACCGCCTGCACCCATCGCTGCCACCACCTGCTCCCTCTCCCTCTCTCTCTTCCCCCGTCGTTTTCCTTCCTTTTTCGAGCCAAACCGGCCCTGGACCAGCCCCGCATGCCTCTCCCCCTTTCCTTCTTCTTCCCTCCTTTCCCCTGCCACCCTGCGATGCCCTGCCACCCTAAGCCTGCCCTCCGATCAGCCCCTATTCCCCTACCCTTCCTCCTATTTTTCTTCTCCCCTTCAGCCATTTCCCTGCCCATTGTTGTCGAGCCCCTCACCCCCTTCCCGAGCTCCCTCCTCTCTCTTTTCTCCTCCTCCCATTCGCCCCCCCCCCCCGTTCTTCTTTTTCCACCACCGTCCGCCGCTCCTGCCGCCTCACCAACCCCATGCGCCGCCTTCTGCCACTGCCTACTACCACCCTGCACCACCACACAGCCCCTTCGAGCCCTACACTTCCTACCTTCTCCTCCTTTTCTTTTTCTTCCCAGATTTTTCCCCTTACCGCCGAGCCACCTGCAACCGCCTCTACCGCCGCCGTCCGGCCACCTCTGCCGCCACCCAACCCACCGTTCGACACCCTGCAACCCCCTCTACAACCGCCATCCATTAGTTGGCCGAAACCAACCCTTGCACCCCTCCATTTTTCCCTCCACTTTTCCTTCGTTCTCAACCCTTTCCCTCGACCCTCCTCGGCAGCCGACCTTCGCCGCCTCTCCGCCGCCGTCTCCGCCGCCTTAAGCCGCCTTGAAACCACCCTTAGCCTCCACCTACACCCCTCTTCACTTCTGCACCACTCACTTGCCTTAGAACCTCCCCTAACCACCTTCTTTTCTAGCCTAAATACCCTAACCCGAAAATAATGGATTTTTGCCCCCTTCACCCTCTTTGAGCTTTTTCCCCCATGGTTTTTGCATAAAACTCACGCTGCCCATGCAGCGTGAGCTCTCCCATTTATTTTGAGAATTTCTTGGATAATTTTAAAGGTATAATGGTATTTTATGTTAAGTGTTTTACTAATTAAATTTTATAAAGTTTTATCCTTTTTAACTTCTTATTTCTAATATATATCTTACTCTTCCTAGCTCTACGGACCTAGTTAGGGGGTATGCATACTTATGGATTAGGTGTCCTTGTCGGTAGGGTACTGAGTTAGCTTTATGCACCAGTACGACCAGGGTACCTTTGCATCCTTGGGTTCACGGTTGAAGGGTACTGAGTAGCTGATATGCACCGGTACGACCGGTGTACCTTTGTGTCCCGGGTTATCGATCTCCCAATCGAGGAAAATAAATATGATTGATGTGCTGATTAACGAAAGGAAAGATACGATAATTGAAAGTGGAATATTAATGAGCCGGACCCAGCGATTTATGATATTGCGTACCGGTCCACCGGTTATAATAGTGGTCTAGGAGCGTGTTGCCCTGGTATGTGATATTGCGTACCGGTCCACCGGTTATAATAGTGGTCCAGGAGCGTGTTGCCCTGGTGTGTGATTATGAGTACCGGTCCACCGGTTATAATAGTGGCCAGGAGCGTTGTGCCCTGGATGATGATTTTATATATATTCCGGTCCACCGGCCAAAATAGTGGGGGTCCCGAGCTCAATAAAATCAGTTGTGTATGGGAATAAGATTATGGAAAAATACTAATCACTTATAGTGGAACACCATGTGAGTCGGGGCCAGACCGGTCCACCGGCAAATAATAGTGGTCAGGTGCGTTCTGCCCCGTGTGTTTATCTTCCGGTCCACCGGCAATAATAGTAGTCAGAGGCGTTCTGCCCTGTGTGTTGACTTTCCGGTCCACCGGCTATAATAGTGGGGTTCTCGTACTCACATGGATATAAAATATGATATTGATGGATTAATGACAGAATAATGGCTTAAGGCCCAAAGTATCGATCGTGACTTATAAAGTATTATGTTTGTCATTGTTATGTATGCATCTCTCATTATTTATATGTGTGTGGCTTGAATTATGTGTCGTATGCGGGCCTATCTTTAAGTGTGGTATTAAAGGGTTACTCAGTACCGTAGTACTGAAGGGATTCCCTTTATGGGGCCCCTGCCTATTCAATGGGGAGTGCCCTTGCAGGTTTTCAGGTGCTACTCAAGTGGGTTACGGGAAGGAGAGTAAGGAGTTTTCCGGTATCATGGCTTTTTCTCTTTCTCATTTGATTTCTCGGTTTTAAATGTTAACGTTGCTCAAGTAACCACCATTGGTGGATTTTATTCCTGAAAACGATTTGATGCGCTACTCTGATTTAAATATGTTGAAGTTCTTGCAATTTACTCTGATTTATGCATGTTGAATGTCTTTCGATTTGTATTTATTTTCTTAGCCTTAGCACTTGGTACTGGAACGGTATGAGTGAACCGGTATGGTACTAAGTGTGGCGGTAATACTCCCAAAGTTCACGTTTGTTTATCTGCTTCCGCAATTATCTTTTAAATAAAACGAAATGTTTCAGTAGTGAATTTTGGGGGTGTTACAATTATATTATGTAATATGATACAAACCATCTTAAGAAAATAAGGCATGACATAAGTAAAAAGGCAATTATACCCCTAGAAAATATAATTAGGAAATATTCCAAATCTAACCTTAATTATGCTCAATTACTCACATGTTGTAATATCCTATTTTCTTAAATCCTAATTACTATATGTAATTGGTCTAGTAAGACGTCTTAAAAAAATACATATATTCTATTATCAAGTCTCATTTTGTTCGTATTAATTTTTAAACATTTCGTCGATTGTTTCTCTCATTTAAAGAAAATACATTTATTGCAATTTTTTTATTCTTGTGTTTTCACTTTTTTTGACCCTTTCAAAATTTGTGGATTGATCTAAAAGTATTTTGGAATTCATTCGTTCATTCTATTAATTTATATTTCACCATTTCCTTCCGAATTGTTAAATTGTAGAAAAATTCATTTAAGGGATTGGATGATTTTAGCTATTTTTATCATTTATAATTCGTTGGTCATCAAATGAGTTTTGAGACCAAATATTTTTATATATTTGTTTTTTTAAAATATTCCATATCAATCTGTGAAAAATTAAAGCTCTCTTATTTGTTTTGTACATTTACTAAAAAATGTGTTTTTGCGACTTATCCATTTTTGTTGTTTTTGGTCATTTTCCATCCGTCGAGTTTTAAACCAACTTCGATACTCTAAATTTTTGTATATTTTAGTTTCTAAGATTATTCTAAACATTTTCATAAATTTTTATGATTTTTAGTATTCAATTGATATTTTTCTCAATAAGTGCTCATTATTAGACTTCCTTGAATTTAATTAATCAAAATAAATTATAATCAATCCTCTAACTAATATTTCAATCCTAAGTAATCTTCTAACCAAACCAAATCAGATCTATAACTTAGTTACTATTCTCTCAACTAAAAATAAGGATAACAATAGGATGGGTTTTACCCAAAATTTGATGGGTTTTATTCGTTGGATGTGTAAATGAATATGAATATGGATATAAAGGAAGGGGAGAAATATTCGACGGGTTTTTATATGGATATGGGTAGGGGATCTTCAAATCTTTACCTGTACCCACATCCGTTTATCCTATATAAAATTAAAAGTTTACCCTCATTTATATAACCTTTAGTATATTTTCTAAGACTAAAAGTGAAGATATAATTAAATTATAACAATCTAAGTATATAACTCTAACATTAAATGATTTTTACTCTAAACTTAATGGGTTTTACCCAAAACTAGATGGATTTTATCCGATGAATATGTAAATGGATATGGATATGAAAGAGGAAAAAAAATAGCTGTCAGATTTGAATATGGATATAGGTATAGATTTTTTTATTGGGTTTGGGTAATAGATAGGGGGTACCCGATCCATCCCGATCCGTTTCCATCCCTAACCAAAAAGTCCAACTAGTACTATAATTATGATTTTATGACATTTTTCTTATACACTCAACCATAGCCTAACATCTCTCTTACACTCCTAATTCTAGCACTCAAGTGAGGCTAAAGTTAAACCAAAAACTCAATCCACACTTCTCCATTTCATATCTCACTCTATTTTGTCAAATCATGAGTTCCAATTTCAAAACATACATAAAATCATGAATTTTAGCAGAGTGTAAAGTTGATTACTTTTCAATTTGCAGCAACTCATTCTCTCTCTCTAGTTGTCCTATTTCTTTTGGTTTTTGTTTCTTTGGAAATATTTCCTTGCATACTATGACTCCATTATAATTTAAATCCCTGAATTCGAGCTCCATTAAGCTTATTCATAACCAAACTTTTTCTTCTCCACCAGCTTCACAAAATCAACAAAGCTTATTTTTTTTGTGACTTCTGGCAGCTACCATGCCTTGACCTTACTTCCTTTACCATATATTCTTGTTTGGAATTATTCCTTGCATGTTATACCTCATCAAGGAACCCTTTTTATCCAATAAATCGTGCCCCTACCCTCTTCTTTTTTCTCTCCTATGTGCCTCGCTGAGTAATGTTGAAATTTTTGTTGTAGTTGTTTTGTATGTTGTAGCAAAGATTTCGTGCATTTTCTCTCTTCTTTTCTCCTTGTTTTCCTTCCCATTAATCCTCAAAAACCTTGATCTATCACTCATTGGTGGTTGCTGTTGTTTTTGTGGTGGTTTTTAAACCTCCATATTCAAGAGTAACCTTTTCTATTTTACTTCTTCCATTTCAATTCCTTTCTTCCCACTTTTTTCTTATTTATTAATCTTGGTTTCTCTATCTCTTATATCTTATATTCTTAAAGGTGACCAAGTGGGTTTAGAGAAGGAATTGCTATATTCCTTATTTTAGTTTTGCTAAGGAGATTAGGAATTTTGGTAACTAAACTAATCTTTAGAAATAGGATTTTGCACTAGGTGTATTATATGTTCTTTTATGCATGACTAGCTTTATTTTAATTATAAGTATGAAATAATATCTTAAAAAAAATACTGTATGACATGTGTATGTTTCTATCTTATGTATATAAGCATGAAAATCTAATTAGAAGATGGTTTATGTAATTTTTACATGTTCATATGTCTACTGGAAAGGTGATGAATGTTCAATAGAGTCGTGCTAAATTTCCAGCATCGTTGTGATGAATATGCCTAGATCCGATTAGTTTAGCTCTCATCTTTGTTATTTTATGTGATTTTCAGTTGTTTTAAACCTATCTAAGTATTCCATTGTATGTATAATAGTGTATAGAAGTTAGGTTATGAGTTTTGGATTATTTAGAGTTGAAATGAATTTTTTTAAGGTTTAGACATATTCGGCCATGGGTACATTGGTCAATACAAATTACTTTTTAAAGTTTTAAGTGCACCATTGTCTTCATTAGGTCTTTTAAATTAAAGTTGGTATATGATATGTAAGGGTTTGATGCTGTTAAGAGTAAGTTATGTATTTTAGAAGTTTAATGTAATTTTAGGTGAATAAGGACATTTTGGCCATTACATATTAATTCTAAAAATTTTGAGACATAAGTGGATATTATATTAATAAAAATAATTTAAATGGATAAGGTTGACACTTAGGTGACATTTGATGAGTAGACCTAGAGATCTTAATTAAAATAATTGATTAAGTAAGAAAAAGAAAAAGAGAAATATGTACTTGGATACACTAAGTAATCTCATAATTCTTTTTTGTGTCCTATTTATATTTCATCCTAAGAAAATAATTGGTTAAGTATAATTCTTTTAGCATGAAAATAATTGGTTAAAGATAATTTAGTCAATTTATGTGTTTGTAGACTAGTTATTTGATTTGTCATTATATGTAAACCCTTGGTTAATTTAGATGTTGGTTATTGAACCTTGTCTTAAATAATTGGAGTTAATGTATATTGATATCAAATTTTATTAGGCTTTTCATGGCATAGAACTTGAATTTTAATGCCTTAATAATCTTGTTCGGACTTTAATACCTCAATGATCTTCATTGGACTTTAATGCTTCATATATTCAATTGCGCCTTAATGGCATATTAATGGTCCTCTTTGCTCAATGGAACCGGGTGGCTATGCCTAAGATTATTTGTCATGACGATAGATTTTTCTCGTTCAAATTTGACTCTGCTGCATATTGTGATTGGATACTAAATCAATATTGGACCTTTTCTAGTAGGCTTGTAAATCTAAAAAGATGGAGAAGGAAATTTAATCTTACAAACACTGAGTTGCAACTTGTTCCTTTGTGGGTCATATTGCCTCATTTGCCATTAGAATATAGTCTTCTAAATCCCTAAGCATGATAGTAAGCATGATTTACACTCCTATTTGCATTAATGCTATCACTTTGAGGAAAGATAGGGTTGCATATCCTCATGTGTTAGCTATATTAGATACTAAAAATCTATTGAGTGAGACCATTATTATCAGAGATCTAGATGGTTCTATCATCACTCAACCAGAACAATTCGAATGGAAGCCCACTTTTTTGTTACAGATGTAATGATCCTTCTCATGATGAGCAGACTTGCTCAAAATTTTAGAAGAAAATTCAAGTTGTTGAGCCTTGAACACATCAAGAATGGATGGTGGTCAGAGATAAAAGACAAGGTAAAACTCACAAGGAAATCTCTGGAGGGGCAGGAAAGCCCCAAACCTAGAAAGAAAATTCTGCAAGTCCTGAATTTACTGAAGATCACAGGAGTCAGTTGACACTCCCAACCAAAACTACTAAGACAAATACATGATGTACCCTAGATATGGGAAGTAGTGGGAACATATTTTATTCCCTCTAAGAGTTTAGTATGCTTTAGAACCTGGGTCAGGTTCAAGAACTGACAAGTCACCTTCATGACCCTAGTTTCTATATTTGCTAGCTGGAATGTAAGAGGCATAAATGATCCATCTAAAGAAAGGGAGGTTTAAGGATGGATCAAGCAAAGTAATTGCTTCCTTATTGGTTTATTGGAAACTAGAGTTAAGTTTAATAAAGCAGATGGTATAAAAAAAGCTTTGGTAAGGAATTAGATGCTTCTCAACAATTATCAAAACCACTGCATTAGTCTAGTATCGATTCTTTGGGATCCTCTTATATTGTCAGTGACTCATATTGATACTTGTGCCCAAGGTATTTTGTGTGATGTTATGACTTTAGATTTTAATATTCATTTTGTTTTGGGGTTCATTTATGCCTATAATTCAGGTCCAGACAGAAAAGGCCTTTGGAATTGGTTAGAGAAGAACAATAAGGCCATAGTGCCTATGATTCTTATGGTAGAATTTAATATAATCCTCCAACCTAATGAGAAGAAGGGAGGGGATACGCTGGCTATTCAAGACATGCAAGAATTTTCCCATTGTACTAATCAACTTGGGCTGAGGGACCTTAAAGGCTATGGTTGTTTTCTTACCTGGTGAAAAAAAGAAATGGGGATGAGGCATTGGCTTGTAAATTAGATAGGGCTCTGGTGAATGTTCCCTGGTTTAAAGACTTCACTTACTCATTTGCTGAATTCAAGCCTCCTCTTAGGTCTGCTCACTACCTGGTCTAGGCCCATACAGGGGTCTAGATTACTAAGAAGCAACTGTTCAGGTTCAGTAATTTTTGGACTGAAGATGATAATCTCTTGGACATCATGAAAAAGCATCGGGGAGGCTATTCCTATGTTAACCCTCTCCTGCGTATCTACAAGAAGCTCCAAAAATTGAATATTGTATTCAAGGAGCTTAATAGGACTAAATATGGATCATTAGAGCATAAAATGGAGGAGGCCAGGAAAGCTCTGTCAGATTCTCAAAGAAATCAGATGAAGGATATCAGTAACAAGGACCTTAGAGATTAGATGCATGCCTGTGAAGTGGACTTCAACAAACTTTCTAGGTGCTATGAAAGCTTCCTAAAGTAGAAGTCCAAAATTCACTGGCTGATTGTGGGGGATGCAAATCATAAATACTTTTTTGCTAAGATGAAGGGTAACTAAAATATGAAATCCATTTAGAAAATTGAGCTGGATTTAGGGGAAACTACTTCTGATCATAGATGTATATCTGAATCTTTTCTCAATTTTTATAAAGACCTGCTAGGATGTATCTTAGGATTGGTTGATCCAATGGTCATGATGCAGGGTCCAATTCTTCAAGATTCTCACAAACAACTTCTCCTTGCCCCAGTATCTCATGAGGAGGTTAAGGAGGCTATTTTTTCTATTGGAGATAATAAATCCCCTGGAGTTGATGGTTTCACAGCTGCATTTTTTTAAAAATCTTGGGAGATTATAGGGGTAGACATTGCCTCAACTTTTAAGAGTTTTTTCACTACTGGGTATCTTCCATCTTAACTCAAAATTACCTCCTTAACTATCATTCTAAAAAACAAAATAAAATAAAATGCTACCAAGGTAAGTGAATATAGGTCGATAACATATTGTGGAGTTATATACAAAATTATTTCTATAATATGAATTGCCAGGCTTAAGGTGTTACTGCTTGAACTCATTGATCAGGCCCAATTTGGTTTTGTTAAGGTTAGACAAATTGGAGAAAATGTCCTTTTAGCTGCAAAGGTGGTTAGAAAATACTCCCAGAGTCATATCTCTCCTAGATGCATGATAAAAGTGGATATTATGAAAGCTTATGACTCAGTCCACTAGGGGTTCCTGCAGCAAATTCTTCATGCTTATGGTTTTCCCCGTTCAAGTGGTTAGATGGATCATGGCCTGTATTAGTTCTGTTTCTTACTCTCTATAACTAAATGGGAAGCCGACTCAACCTTTCAAAGGTCAGGAAGGGCCGCATCAAGGGGATCCTCTTTCTCCTTGTTTGTTTTGGTGGCTGAGTATTTAACTGGATCTCTCAAATATTTGTGGAGTGATAAGGACTTTAAGGGTCACCCTAAATGCAAAGGTTTGAAGATTATAAACCTTTCCTTTGTAGATGATATGCTCGTCTTTGTTAGGGGTGATGTTAAGTTAGTTATAAGGATCACTAATATGATTAAGGATTTTTCTGAGAGATCTGGTTTTGTCATTCATCCTCAACAGAGTAATATCTTCTTTGGTGGAGTGGATGAGGCTACAAGGTCTCAAATTTTGCACAACACCAAGTTCTCTGAAGGTAGTTTTCCTTTCACCTTTCCTCTATCTACTGCAAAGTTAACCACTTCCTAGCTTCAGGGTCTGGTGCAGAAAATTGCAAAGAAGTTAACAAGCTGGCACTATAATCCCCCAAAATTTTAAAAATCTATAATTTAATAAATAAATTTTATTTGGGATAAATTAGCTTTTATATTTATTTGATTTATTTATTTTATGGATTTTTGAGTATATAAAATTGGATATGAATATTTAATAAATGAAAATATATATTTTGTTATTTTATCATACTCATTTTATTTAAATAATTTTCCAAACTAATAATTTTCTAAAATTAACCTTTTAAAACCAATATATTAAATTAAATTATTAAATTTATTTATCTACCAAAAATATTACATTCTATTATTTCATTATGTCATTTTATCTATTTTCTCCCTATTTCCCCCTTTTTCCTTTTCTTTCTCCTTTTTCTCTTTTTCTCCCTTGATTCTTTTTTCTTTTTCTTCTCTTCGGGCAGCCAGGCTATGGCTTGCCCACTCACCCCCGCCTAGCTCCTGGGCTGCCGACCCACTCCCTTTCCTTCTCCCTCTCCCCCGTGACGCAGCCTAGTTCCTTCTCTTCTTTTCCTTCCTTCTCCCCCTGATAGGGCCAACCCATTCTCCTTTTCTCCCTCACCCGGCCAGCCTGCTCCTTCCTTCTTATTCTTCCTCCATTCCTGACCACCTCAAGCACACTCTACACACAACCTGCCTCCTCCCTGCCACCACTGCAACTCTCCCTCTCTCCATCTCTCTCCCCCTCCTTTTCTTCCCTTTTTGGACCCAAACCAACCCTGCATCCCAGCCATGCATGCCCCCTTCTTTCCCTTCTTCCCATTCCCTCTCACTGCAACTTTGACAACCACCTACCACTTGTAACTACCCCGATCGGGCACCTGCTCCCCTCTTCTACATCTCCTTTTTCTTCTCCTCACCAGCCTCATTTCTGCCCCATTTTGAGCCCTCCTACCCTCTCCTGACCTCTCTTTCTCTCCCTTGCTTCTCCTTTCATCCCCTCCCTTATTTTTCTTCCACTGCACCAACTGCCTGCATCGCCTCCTACCACCTCCTACTCCAACCCTACACCACCATACCACCCCAATCCCTTTGCAACCCCTTCTTCCTCTGCTCTTCTTTTTCTCCCTTCTAGGCAACCACCCTGCTCCTCCATTTGCCGTTGTCCTATCACTTTCGCCGCCACCCGAGCCACCAAATCACTCCTTGTAACCTCCCCTACCACCCCCTTACCTTCTTTGGTTGGAACAAGCCATTGTAGCCTCCCCTTTTCCTCTCCCTTTTCTTTCCTTCTCAGCCTCCACCACTCTTGCAGCCCCCTTCGCAACCCTGCTCCGTCGCCTCCGTTGCCCTTGGTCGCTGATCACCCATCCCCGACCACCACCTACACCCTCACTCCACCCCTGCACCCATCTCTTTCCCTAACTCTCCCCACTTTCCCTCTTTCCTACCCCCAAAACCCCAACCCAAAACTAGCCATTCCTCCTTTTCTTCCACCCTCCTTCGACAACTTCCTCCCTTATTTTGCATGCAACTCACTCTACATGAGCAGCGTGAGTCTTGCCTAAATTTTCCCCCAATATTTACTTAATATTAAGGTATATTAAGGGTTAAATAAAGTATATTATTAGTTAAGTTTTGATAAAGTTTTATGTTTTTGGTTTTTCCTATTTCTAATATGATAATAATTGATATTATTTTCAGGTGTTGATTTCGCTAATCAAAGCTTAAATCTTTAACTGGGATACCGGTAAGGTTCGATTTTTATGGAAAATAAGGTAATTGTTAAACCCCACTTAAATGTATATATAAACGTATGCTAGTACATTAGAGTTTTTAATATGTTTTTATGCATGATATAGGTTGTTTAGTATAAGGTATGTAGTTGCTTATATCAATTTATAAAAAGGAAATCATGCTAGTTTATGTGCCATGTGTAGAAATAATTCTTAAGAAATGAGCTTTGTTATAAATAAAATATGTTAAGTGCTTATCTATGATATGTTATGTTAATGTGGCCATTGATGCATAAATATTGTTATTATGAGCCCTAAGGGCATTTTAGTAATATGTCTTATGTAGAGTGTGGCCTAAATAAGTGTGGGTGATAATGATTATTATGATAAATAATAATAGTCGGTGGAGTTGGATGATGAGTATGGAGCATTAATATTAATGTGTTATGTAGTGAGGGTGTTTTAATAAAAGTGGTGTAATAAGGGCAAAATGGTAAATTGTTAGAGTAAAGGGGGGACAAATGGTAAATGGATAAGTAAGAATGACATTTTAGTAGTTTTACAAGGAGGGGTAATAACTTGGTAAATTTTGGGATGTGAGAAAGTATTTTGGTGGAGTAAATATAATGGAAAGGGTATTATGGTAATTTTGGAAGTAAGGGGTAAAATGGTAATTTTATAAGTAAAGGGTTAAAATGGTAATTTTGGAAGTAAGGGGTAAAATGGTAATTTTGTAAGTAAATGGGTAAAATGGTAATTTTGGAAGTAAGGCAAAATAGTAATTTTGTAAGTAAAGGGGTAAAATGGTAATTTTGGAAGTAAATGGGTAAAATGATAATTTAATAAAGTAGAAGGGTTAAATAGTAATTTTAGAAGTAAAAGGCTAATTTGGTAATTATAATAATGGAGAAGGGAAATTTGGTAACTTAATCAACTAAAAGGGTAATTTGGTAATTATAATAATGGAGAAGGGTAATTTAGTAATCATAATAATGGAGAAGGGAAATTTGGTAATTTAACCAACTAAAAGGGTAATTTGGCAATTATAATAATGAAGAAGAACAATATGGTAATCATAAAAATGGAGAAGGGTAATTTGGTAATTATAATAATGGAGAAGGACAATTTGGTAATTATAATAATAAAGAAGGGCAATTTGGTAATCT
This sequence comes from Tamarix chinensis, assembly GCA_030549775.1. Taxonomy (NCBI): domain Eukaryota; kingdom Viridiplantae; phylum Streptophyta; class Magnoliopsida; order Caryophyllales; family Tamaricaceae; genus Tamarix; species Tamarix chinensis. Next base: position 39,003,902 of record CM060177.1, read on the forward strand.
AACCAACCAAATGGGAAATCTGATAAGTGTAACAAATATGAAGGGTGATTGGTGATCTAATAAGTGTGGAAGAACTTGGTAACCTTATTCAAGCAAGGGGTAATTTGGTAATTATGCAACATGGAGGGTAATATGGTAAATTAGCAAGTAAAGAATGGATGAATTAATAATTATACAGGCAAGGGGTAATTTGGTGATTCTGTAGAGATGAAACGGGTAAATCAGTAACTCGTATCTAATATGTCATTGGGATAATGGAGTTTCATAATAAGATTCAAGTAACACTGAATAGCAAGACAAAAGTATCCGACAATCGGTAAGTATCACGAGAGCGAATCCTAAATTAGAATTGGATGAGATAATAATGGCCTTAATGATTCCTCTAAGTTATCTTGGACAATTGTATGAATAAGGAGTACCTAATGATATTAGAAATAATTGAAAGTGAATAAGTATCTGGTGTGTTGTGCTTTTCGTGATCACTTTAATTATGACACTAATAATTAAAGTGAAAGACTTCAAGATCGAGAATGGTGGCTCTTTAGGGGTCGCTACCCTAAAGATGTAGTTTAGTCCACGATTATTTTGGTATTTGCTGGTGTGCTTTTGTGCCCCAGCTAGGCCCTAAATCTTACTCTATCTAGCTCTACAGACCTATTTAGAGGGTATGCATACTTATGGATTAGGTATCCTTGTCGGTAGGGTACTATATAGCTTGTATGCACCAATACAACCATGGTACATTTGCGTCCTTGGGATGATTGTTGAAGGATACTAAGTAGCTTGTATGCACTAGTACAACCGGTGTATCTTTGTGTCTCTGGGATCTTGATCTCCCATTCGAGGCAAATAAATGGATCTGTTGTGATAATTAAAATGGAAAAAACACTAATCATTAAAGTGAAAGATAAATGAGCTGGGCCCAGATGAATTATATTATGAGTACTGGTCTACTAGATATAATAGTGGCCTGGGAGTGTTTTGCCCTGGAAGATATTTATGAATACCGATCCACCGGATATAATAGTAGGAACATTTTACTTTGGAAGATGTATATATGTATTATGGTCCACTGACTATAATAGTGGGGGTCTCGAGCTCAATAAACTAAATATTGGATGTGAATAAATCATGGAAAATACTAATCACTTATAGTGGAACACCATGTGAGTCGGGGTCAGACCGATCCATCGGTGAATAATAGTGGCCAGGAGTTTTATGCCCTGGAGATCGATCCACCAGCAAATAATAGTAATCGAGAGCATTCTGTCTTGTATTTTTCTGGTCCACCAGCTATAATAGTGGAGTTCCTACACTCATATGGATATAATTCGAGAGATGATGGAATAATAATTGATTATTGGCTTAAGGCCCAAAAGTATTGATTTCACGTTGATGGACTTGTTAAGTATGTGGATGTTGTGTATGCATCTTTTATTATATGTGTATATAGTTTTGCATCATGTGTTGCATTACAGGCCTACTTTTTAGTGTGGTTTAAATGATTACTCAGTACTATAGTATTGAAGGGTTATATTCGTGGGGGCCTTGCCTATTCAATGGGCAGTGTCCCTTGCTGGTCCATTGCAGGTGCTATTCAAGTGGGCAACGGGAAAGAGCTTAAGGATTATCCGTAACTTTTAGGGTTTCACCTCTTTCTCTTTTTAACTCTGGTTTAACTGTAATTTGTATTCTTGTAACCACCAATAGTGGGTTCTATCCTTGTAAAATATTTATTGCACTACTCTGATTTCAATATGTTATGAGTTTCTAGCAAATTATATTGTATCCTTTTAGCCTTAGCACGTGGTACTGGAACGGTAGGAGTAAACCGGTCTGGTACTAAGTGTGGTGGTAATATCCCCAAAATTCACAGTTTTATTTTATTTTCTTCCGCTGTATTATTTAATAAAATGAAAATTTTCAGTAGTGAATTATGGGGGTATTACAAGCACACTCATCTCCTATCCTATGCTAGTCTAGCCCAATTACTGAAATCAGTAATTTTCTGCTTACAACTATATTGGTGTCAGGTCTTTATTCTACCAAAGAAGTTTATTCATCAAATTGAGTGCATGTGTAGACAATTTCTTTGGACTGGTAAGCTTGATACACCAAAGAAAGCCCTGGTGGCATAGAAACAAGTTTGCTTACTAAAGAAGGAGGGTGGGTTGGGACTTATTAATGTTCAAATATGGAATAAGGCGGTAGTGGGAAAACTCCTTTAGAATTTATGTTGCAAAAAAGACTCTCTTTGGGTCAAATGGGTCCATTCCATTTACCTAAGAACTCGGTCCTTGTGTCCTTCAGCTCAATCCATCTTTGCTCATGGTAACTGTAGCAAATTTTCAATATTAGAGAGAAATTTAAATCATTAGTTTTTGATTATCAAGGCATGTAGAAGTTCTTGAAGAGGGATAGTACCTACAATTTCCAGATAATGTATGACCATTTTAGACACAAGGGTGAAAAGGTATAGTGGTGGCCCATTGTTTGGTGTGGATTGGTTGCACCTAAAAATAAGTGTATTATGTGGTTAGCCATCTAAAACAAATTGATGACCAAGGTTAGACTAAAATAGTTAAACCTTATAGAGGATATAGAGTGTAGTCTTTGCACTATAGGTTAAGAGGAAAATATTCAGCATCTTATGTTTGACTACCTATATAGTCAGGAGATATGGAAGAAAATTCGGAAATCCTTTAAGAGAAGAGAAAATATTCACTCTTGGAGACAGAAGTGAGGATCTTGTCCAAGACCATAAAGTAATGCAAAGAGAAGAAGGACATGATTTGATCTCTTTTTGCCACTTTCATAGGTTTTATTTTGCGTGAAAGGAATTCTAGGATCTTTTGTAATAGGACTCAACATCCTCATTTGCTTCTTAAAGATATATGTTTTGTAGTGTCGAGTAGAAGTTTTGCCCCTTATAGAGTCAATAAATATGACCAATGGAAAGATTATTTGGTGGTCTACTTTAGGTTGTACATTTCTTCACATTTTGGTAGTTATAAAATTTTTACTTACCAAAAAAATAACATGGCCCTATGTGCTCTAAATGGTTTGGGCCTTGATTCCTCTATGGATCAAGTGCATGGATAATATTGGAAATTACTAAAATAATTAGCTTATGTTCATATATATGATTAAGTGATATTCTATTGACCTTTGTTCTGGTTTGAGTTAAATCTTAAATAAGACATTAATCACTTAAAGTGAAAGATTTTGAGTTGGAACTTGTACCACTCGGGGTAGCTATCCGAGTAAAATTTGGTATTCACTTGGTACCATTCTGGCGTTTTTTATTCTGTGATTCCTGGGTGACTTACGAGGTTGGGGGACCCTAATCTACTCTATAGGTGTCTCGATATATTTTGGCCCTATAGGGACTATGTATACTTAAGTGATTAGGTGGTCTGGTTACATTTTTGAATGGGTCAGCTAGGGCTAGTACCGTTCGAGTACTATATTAGATGTTATAGTTTCTTTGATTTTCTTTCCTCAAGTTAATATAATAAATTGGTTGTGATTGCGATAATAAAATATAATAACTAATGGATCCTATCTATCAATACATTCATATTACATTATTTTATGCTTGATAACTGAGTTTCGTGTTCTCAATTAACATATATATATATATATAAGTATGATATCATTTTGTTATTATATGCCCTATTACTTTCTTTACATGGGCCTTGTACACAATGCTATCTCTTTATAATAGTTGTGTTACTCAGTACAAGATGTATATCGATACTACATATTTGTAGACATTGTGTTGTAGGCATATGATGATGATCCTGCTAACTTTGAGGAGGTTCTCAAGGTTAGGGTGTAGAGTTATTTCTATCCAAGGTCCCTAAATTCTAGATATCTCTTTTGAACTCTTCATTTCTTTTAACCCCCTTATCTCTTTTTATATATTGTATTATCTAGAGCATGTACTCCATACTATGTTATTATGTTTAAATTATTAAAGTCCTCTACTATTTATATCTATTTTGTAAGTTTTGATTTATTTGATGTAAAGTTTTAGCTTTACACGTAATATGAAAAAGGTATGGACTAGACTCATGTTATGTGTGGCGGTAACATCCGCTATATTATATTAATGCTTCCGCTTAAAAATAAAAATTTTTAGTAGTAAATTTTGGAATATTACACATGCTATACACCAAAATTTAACCAAAACATTCAAGGAATATAATGGCATGAAAGGCATATCATGAAAATGTCTCGGTGGGACATAAATGTCCTAATTGAACCCTAACCCCTAATTAGCATCATAATAACAACACAACTGTACCTATTATCATATGTATAAAATCACACATTTGAAAACATACAAATACACACATGATAAACAAATATCAACATACTATCATATAATATATTAGAACTCATAAATTGCACATAAAAATATCATACCCCATGATATTCATTTTTCTAACACAAAAATCACAAAACTTACATTAAACAAATCTTAGAATGATCCTAGCCCTAATAAAATCCTATCATGCTCACACCCAAAATTTTATCATCTAAGGAGTGGTTGGATTTACCTAGATCTAAAGCTTAGCAAAACATACAAAGAGTGCCTTCTTCAAGGCCACCTCAAGAAATATTTAGATCACTTTCAATAATACAAGAGTAAAAAAAAACAGAGAGAGAGAGAGAAACAAGAAAACAACATCATAAAAAATAAAAATAAAAGTATGGAATTTCAAAGGAAAATAAAATATAACCCTTCAAAAATCAAGTGGAAGATCAAGAAGAAGGAATAGGAAATTGAGCAAAATATATCAAGAGCCAACACCACTTCCTCAAAACCCTAGAGTTCAAATTTAAGTTAAATGAAATGGAATTTGATACTAAAATTTTTAAAATCATATTATGAGACTAATTACACAAGTTAATGAGGATTAATGAAATGATAAATTATAATACTAGCGATGAAAATGTGAAAATAGCAACATAAAGGCACATGATGTGATAGTGTGGCCACATGATAATTCTTTCAATGTAAAAATCTTGTGATGATAACATGAAGGCATGGTATGTGATAGATTTGGTTTACTAAGAATATCAGTTGAGATTCAATAGATAGTTAGGGAATCAATTACATTTAATATTTGGTAATTAAATTATAAAAAAGTCCAATAACATAAATTTATTTGAAAATTTTGCAAATGAATCCCAAAAAATATAAAAATTTAGAAGGAGGTGAGAAATAGATTTAGAAACCTAAATATACAAAAAAATTTGGCACTTGAGTTGATTTGATACTTGACTAATCAAAAACGAGTGAAAATTGCAAAAGTAGATAAGTTGCAAAAACATGTTATTTTGCAAATGCATGAAACAAATAATCAAGGGTTCAAATTCAAATGGATAGATGTGAAATAATTTTAGAAACCTAAATATATAAAAATATTTAGCCTGGGCATTGGTTTTTCCACCCAACTGGCAGAAAATAAAAATAAAACTAAAATTTGTTAATTGTGTAAACAATTTTTTTTCACATTTTAACAATTTTGACAAAATGAAATAATTTCAAACAAATATGTGAAATGAATGAGAAAAAAATGTTTTAGAAATATATAATTTTTTTGAAGGAGTTAAAATTAGCAAAAACAGCAAGATTAGAAAAATGACAAAAACTGTAACTTTGTGCAAAAAATAAGATGAACAATTGAAAGTTTGGATTTAACACGAATGATGTGGAATTTAATACTATAATTTTTAGAAGTTAATTATGAGGTATATAACATAAATTAATAAGGGTTAATGAAATGAGATAATACAATAATAGCGACAAAAATGTGAAATCCAAAAAAAATTCTTACATGATAAAAAGCCTGTGATGATAAAAGCTAAGTAACTAAAGGTTAAAATGTAATACCCTAAAAATTTTGAAAAAATAATAATAAATTAAAAATAAAATTTATTTATTATTTAGCCTAATTTTGAGATTTTATTTTAATTATTTAGCTAAAATAATTTATAGGAAATTTATAGCAATTTTATTTATTTATATAGTTATCATTTTATTTTTGACAGTAAGCTAAATTTATCCCAAAATTAACTTAAATCCCACAAATTTTCCTTTTTTTCCTTTTCCTTTTCTCCTTTTCTTCCTTTTTTTCTTCCTTCTTCTCCTTGTGGGTTGCATCATTCCCGACCCAATCCCCCTCTCATTCTTTCTCTCTTGTTTTCTTTCTTCCTTGGGCGGCTAACCCTTTTCCTTTTTTCTCCCTCTCTTCTTTTCTTCATTCCCCTTTTCTCCTCGTTTTCTTCCTCGTCCCTGTCTCCCTCGCATCACCATCCTTCCCCTTCCATTTTTCCTCTACAACTACCCCCTTTACCCAGCCTGACCTTTCCCCCTTTCCCTTCTCAACCATGCAGGGCCATGCAAGTTGGCATGCGCCCCTACACCTGGTTACCCGCACCCCTGCACCTGCCCCTACCCTTCTCTACCGCCTGCACTTGTCCTTCCCCTACAACTTGGCACACCAATTGCCCCTTATCATCTTCCCCACACCCTCAACTCCCTTCTCTACCTATAAATATTTCTTTGACCCCCTCTCTCTTCTTCTCCCTCTCGACTAGGGATGTTAATGAACCGAGTTGATCTGATTTGGAGTAGGCTTGGGCTCGGCTTGTTTAATAAATGAGCTTAAAAATAAAGCTTGAGCTTAACTCATTTATAAACGATCCGAGTCGAGCTTTTAATGATCTAACTTGTGAGATTTTGTGATAAACGAGCCGAACTCATGAGCTTTTACACTATAAACGAACTTGAGCCCAAATTCATTATGCTCAAGATTGGCTTGTTTAATAATCGAGCCAAGCTCAAGCCTAATTTTTAAACTCGTTTAGCTAAACAAGTGAGCCAAGCTGAGTCTTTAAGGAGCTGAGCTCAAAAAGATCACGAGCTAGCTTAGTTTGTTAACAACCCTACTCACGATGAGTCCCTCCCCTATTTCTATGTAACCCCCTCCATCCCACTCTATCCCTATCATCACCATCACCGCCAGGCCACACCCTCTGTGCCTGTCCTCTTCCCTACCTTCACCCCACATGCGCCTGTAGAGATCCCTTTCCCCCTCATTCTTCCCTTCTCTTTTTCCCTGAGCTTGGGATCATTACAGGCTGCACCTCCCAACGCTACCACCATTGACCACTCCTCCCCTCCATGCCACCATCGCACCTTAGCCACCATCGCACCTTAGCCACCCTACACAAGTGCCCCAACCTGTGCAGCCACCCCCAGCAACCCCTTTCTCTCCTCCCTCTCCCTCTCCTTTCTCCTCCTCCCCCTTGACTACGTGTCCCTACACCACCGCTAGCCACTATTTCTACCGCCTTAACCTTCCCCCACTATCCCATCCTAGTGCCAACACCATCCTTGACCCACGTTACTAACCCCCACCTTGTTCACCACCGACCCTCCGTCGTGCTGCCACACCTTTTTTCTTCCCTATTTTGGTCACCACCAATTTCTTTCCTTTATTTGAGTCTTTATTGGAATATATTCCTCCTTATTATTCTTTTGTTGTGACAAAAAAGAGAGGAAAAGATAGCCTAAGTTCAAAATTTTCCATTTTCTAGTTATTGTTATGGTGATAGGGGAGAGGAGGCGTAGGTCATTTGTGCTTAGAGACTGGATTCATTTCAATAAGGATACAGTCATAGCGAGGGCCTTGTTTTTTTTTTAAAATATGACCTTTTTTATTTGCTAAGTGGGGACATACATGAAATGTTAGATGGTTCTAGGGTTGTATGTGCAGCTTGACTTGGTGATGGCTAAAGGTAAGAAGATGTGTGGACATGATTGTGTTGGTTTAAGTGTTGATGTGTATCTCTAAATAGATATTAGTAAATATATAACATTACAAATTTAATATATTTATTTTTGATACTTTACATATAGGGTTTAAAATTTTGTAAGTATTTTTCTTTCCAACAATTGGCTTGACTAATATCTCCTTTTTGCTTCCTTTGCATTGGTTAGTGTTCAATATATAAAATGTATAAAATAATGAGGTTAGGGTTTAGGGCTAGGAAAAAAATATAGCAAGAATAAGAGGAAAACGATACTTGAAGATATATATATATAGTCATTATGTAGAATCCCCATGATTATGCCATTTTAAGATTTTACTAAGAATTGTGGATTGTTTAGTGAATTGGAGCATATAATCATAATATTTGGATTGGGAGTTCAACAACTTTGATCCAATCTAATCCGCTCAAAAACTAATTTAGCCAAACCCAAAATTTTTATCAAAATAACACAACCTAAACCAAACTTAACACTAACTCTATAATAATAACAAAACAATTAATTTGAGACACAGGCCAACCGAAAACTATCATGATCTAAAATAAATCTAACCTAATATCACCCAAAAATATATTTATATGACCCAATATCCACTTTATAAGACTCAACCCATTTTTTACCCTTTATGATATTAAAAAAATGTATGGAATAAGAAACACAAGTAAAATACATCTTCACATGGTTTATAACTCACATAAAGCATTTAAAAATAAGTTTTTTAACTAAATTTTCATGCTTTTATAGTGATTGTTCTTATTTTTCAACATATTCTTCCTAAGAAAGTTTGCTCATATTTTTGCACAAAAGTAACGACAATAAAAAAAACTCATTATAACAAGAACACATTTAAGCTAGCTAAAGAAAAATTAAGCAAATTGCATTGGACAAGAACTATGTTGAATTCGAAGTGAACGAAACCAATATGACCATTGGATTAAAAGGTTAAAATAGGCTGAATCAACAACACATAACCCAGATCAAATCTAAAACACAAGAAAACCTAAAGTTCAAGTAACTCAACTCAAACTAATAAATTGATCCAAGATAAACCAAACCTTAAATGATTCAAGCTTGGTCCAACTTAACCTAAAACTAGAGTAAACCCTCCCCCCCCCCCACTACAGTCATTGCTAATATAGTTCATGCCATCATTCCCATTAGAAGGTGTTAAGGGGTTAATGGGTTAGACTTCCACTAACTCTACACAGCTGCTTTGTAGAAGTTGATCAACAGAATTGTCACCACCTCTTGGTGGAGGTAATAGGCCTTGATCACTTAAAATGGCATCTTAAAGTATTGAAGATTGATCATTAAAACCACCATTATTGCACTAGGAGGTATAAAAATATTATCATCTATTGACCTTAGGGGGAATTAACATCTCTGATATTTAGTGTATAGTTACTTCAACCACATCCACCTCTTCCTCCACCTATAAAATAAACCATGCATCTAAGAGTAGGAAACAAAGTACACCTACCCAAAATACGGTGGCAATTTTGTAATTAAATGAAAATTTGCATTCCTCTTTCTTTTGCATTATCCTTATCAACACATAAGAAAAATGATTTTGTTAAAACTTATAATGAGATCATCTTTACTTTTGGTTATTAAAAAAATATACCAAAATATATCTCAAATTTTTATCCAAAAATATGCACTGATATTGAAATGCTTTTGTTATATGAAAATGACAATATAAAATATACAAACATCATATGCTTGTAGTACATACATGTTCATTGTAAAGACTAACATTTGTCAATTTTAATGGTAACATTCATTAGTGATTATGAGAAGGGTGTATTCCTCAATATATTCTTTACATAATGTAATACTCCAAAACTTATGTGATAAATGGTATAGGATTAAAAGGATTGATATGATCATCTATATAAACAAAGTGTACATTCTTTTTGTGAAACTTATCATTGAAAAATTGTATAATTAAGCATTATTAGTTTGGAGTAGTCCAAGAATGGGTAACCTCTAGGATAAGCACTCAAAAAGTGTATGAGTTGATAAAAAACACATAAGAAATGACAAGTGTTAATCTATGGGGTAAATCATCAATCCCAAAAGCATTTCAAGTCTACTCTAATGTGAGGCTAGGGTGTTACAAAGGGTTTCAAAGTGAAATTACATTAGTTATCTACACTTAGATAAGCTAGTCAGCCATTTAGCGAAATGATTCTAGGAATGATATATAGTGCGATAGTTGGTGGTTAAGGCATAATGAAAACATTACATTATTTGATTAAGGGTATATATAATACTCAAAAATTTGTGATAAATGGAGGATATTAAAAATATTGATATGGCTATCTATATCAATAAGATGTTTTTTTTGGAAAACCTATTATTAGAGATCTCTATAGTTAAGCATGTGTGAATTGCAATAAACTAAGGATGGGTAATATCCAAGGAAGTATCTCAAAAAATATGTGACTTGATAAAAAAATCCTTAAAAGGAATAGTATCTATACGTGAGTCAGTCATCAATCTTGAAATGCTTAATGTAACTATCTATAGCTAGTGTGGGGTTGTGGTGTTACAATAATGAATACCTTAATAATTCAATGAATGTGATTAATTATTCAAGTAATAGAGTGATTAATTATTCAATCATTACTTCAATTATTTTATAACCAATTACTTTACCACTATTGTAATAATTATTTAATTTCATTATCCATTAAATCTTCTAAATCTCTATTAATTAATTAGTTTTCTTTTCTATTAATATTAAATGCCTATCATAGTCTAGTTGATTTCATTTTCATCAAACTACCCATTAGTACTTTCAAATAAAAGGTAATATATGAGTGGAGGTATAAACTTTTTTTGGCATGAAATATAACTGCACATTTGACTCATAAATGCAAACCTAGGCATGGAAACAAAGATAACTTACCAGCAAGAAAACGGGTGAAGGCTTATGATGGAAGGAAACCAATTTCTTCAAACATACATATGGTGGAAACTCATAATCAACCACATCATCAATTTGATGTTGGAGGAACAACCAAGCCAATTTCAAAGCTTGTCGCTCACTCCTCTAATTTAGGTATATGAGAAATACAGGTGAGAAGAGACTTACCTAATATTTCCTTTGTTGTTGATGGTGCTAGTTCTTCTTCCTATATGCTGGAGTGTGAACAACCTTGGACACACATTTACCAAGGTAGGAGGGCATTGGAGGATGTGTATGATTCCCTCGATATTCATTTCTCATGATCATTGGGGGATGGAGTATAAGAAAGCTTAATGACACTAAAAAAATATAAGGAAGATAGATATTAGATTGGAGAAAATAAAATTAGTATTTTAAGTTTGATAGAAATCTGAATAAATGCAAATAAAGGAAACAAAATTCATAATAAACTTTGCTTAGGATGATAATGGGTTACAAATTATCAACACCATTAAAATGGTGGCATATGGATTAGATGGGATACTTCCAAATGGTAGTTAGTAGAATGTGATTCAAGTGAACATGGCATCCATATGAACATTATATTAATCCATAATCATTTCATTAGTTTCATTAGTGTTGTTTATGTTATGAATGATGACATTTCTAGAAATATATTATGGAAGTGGTTGAATAAAGTGTGTGATAATCAACACCCTTGTATTGGCACAAGTTCAGTTTCCTCTACCATTCTCATACCAAATGCTAAGACTAAAATATTACTCTACTTAAATTAATAATATAATTATAAGAAACATGATGGAGATTTTGAAGTCAATTAACATCATTATGATAATATAAATGGTCAATGATTATAAAATTTAAGTGAAATGAAATATAGAAGGACATAAGAGTCCAAAAATATTTAGATCAAAAGATACCAAATAGAACACCGAATTGTTTTAACTTTCAGCCCAAAATATTAGACTTAAAAAAATCTCACAAGCTAACCTACAAAGTCACCACTACCCACTAAATAAGTAGGGGGCCATGAAACAAAATCAATCAGTACAACAGTATTGAATGACCCATTATACAAAACTAACATAAAAATTCTTGCATATAACACATAAAATGAATCACAAAAGGACATGTTATAAAATATTGAAATATACATATGAAAACCAAAATACGACAACCCTATTAGATAAATAAACATCACCAAAGAAACATATTACTCATGTCCATTCATATAGAACAAATAAAACTTACTAATCAAGTATCGAAGGAATTCTTTCAGAATTATTGATTAGAACCACTCTCAATGTAATAACCATAACATTCACAGTATATCTTATGACTCAATATCCATATAATTATTCATAACTACAAACAAAACTAATTAGTGATTATGATCATTGTAATAGTTTTTATTCACATTGAGTTTAGGGTCCCTACTATTCTTAATCCGATGGAACATATTAAAGCACCTCTCAAGACAAAACACTTTTAAGCCACTATTATTGTATGATGGAATGACCACAATAAATTTTAGGGAGACAAACTCCTGATCATCATTTTTAAGCTGGTGGAATGATTTGAAGCACCTCTCAAAGTAAAATGCTCCTAAAATACTTTTATCATTCGATAGAACGACATAATACCTCGGTCTGAACTTACCTGATCTTTTACTTTAAATATTAATATTTTATTAATGATTACGATCATTCCAATTATTCATTTCATATTGAGTTCAGGGACACCACTATTCTTAATCTTGTAGAACGGACTAAAGCACATCTTAGAGCAAGTGGAACATGCTCAACACTTCTTAGGAAAACACACTATTTACCACTATTATTAAACCGGTGGAATGGTCTAATGCATCTCCTAGGAAAAAATATGCCCGACCACTATTATCATTTGGTAGAACGAATGCAACACCTCAATCCTAACTCATTGATCTTTCATTATAAATAACAATGTCTTATTAACCAGTATGACAACATAATCCCTAGAAAATAAGATCAACAATAAATATTTCTATTTTTATTTACTGGATGGGAGATCATATTAACCCGGAGACACTAACGTACTCTAGTCATACTAACACACAAAGGCAACATGTATCTTATTAACTATCAACCTAAGTACACTAAGGTACCCTAGTAGTACTGGCATGTGAAGGAAATACAATGCTCTATCGATAAATACACTTAATCCATAAGTATCTATACCCTCTATAAAATTCGTAGAGCTAAATATAGTAAGATATAGGACTTGGGTGGGGCACTAAGGCACATTAGTAAAAAGCCATAACTAACTGTGAGTTAAACCACACCCTTAAGGTAACAACCCATAACAAGACACCATTTCCAATATCAAGGTATTCCACATTAAATATTAGTATTTTATTAAAGAGACAATGAAATCACATAATGCACAAAAAAGTATAATTTCTATACTTAACCATTTTTACTTATGAAGAATTATTTAAGATAACCATAATCCAAGCCAACACTAAGGTCAACATTAAAAATCTACAAAAGTCATCCAAGGTTCAATTATTCACATTAAGTGCATTAAGTCAAAAATGATTAAAATGCCCCTAGGACCATAATTACCTCATCATCATCCTTTTTAATTACTAATTTCATTTTTTTTATATAACTTATCATGAAAAGATAAAAAATAAATTACCAGACATAATAAATGACCAATTTACCCTTGCACATGATTTAGTATGTAAAATCCTATCATGCATTTCTAAAACATTAAAAAGCATTCAATGATACACATTAGGCATACTTATCACAATAAATACCGTGATACACTTAAAAATACCAAATTTCTAGTATTGCACAAAATAATATTAATCATGCTAAAAATATGCCTAAGCATGCTCAACCTATATTATTAGGCGTGTATATCATACATGATTTAATTTCAACATTAAACCCATTTTAACTTAATTTTGTACACATAATATTTTATGCAAGTTAACATGCTCTGTTTTACTTAATTTTATACTAACATTATTAGGTAGATAATTACAACATAATGAACATACTTTATACAATTTGTACATCAAAACCCTAATTTTATATCATGCGATGTTTAACCTTTTAGTAAAGTATATGAATTACCTAATTTCTAGCAAAAACACAAATTATAAGGAACCTACTAAAATTAATCAGACTCCACTTATCAACCTCTTTTACCTAAAAATAAAACCATCATTAATCATATTAATATCTAACTCATAATATAACAGAGTAATAAAATAAATAAATAAATAATAACAAAAATTTCACTACTACTACCTAGGGTTGTAAATGACCTGAGCCAATTCGGTATTCGGCTCGGACTCGCCTCGTTTATTAAATGAGCTGAGCTCAAACTCAAAAAAGCCCGGCTCGGTTCATTTTTTGGCTTTGGCTCGTAAGCTCGGCTCGTTAAAAGCTCGGTTTGGCTCGTTCATTTAGTTAAACGAGCCGAGCCCAAACAACATCTTAGGCTCGTTTAGTTAAACGAGCCTAACCCAAACCTAGGGGTATTCGGCTCGGCTCGGCTCGGCTCGTTTACAGCCCTACTACTACCATTGGCTAGAAATATAGAAGAGAAGGAGATGAAGGTAAACACTCATGTGGCTGAGGGTTTTGGGGTCGAATGAGAGGAGGGGATAGAGTGGTGGAGTCTTGGTGGTGGTGAGGGAGTAGCAGTGAGAGCTGGGTTTAGGTGGTTGAATGTGTTGGGGGTAGAGGATGGTGCACAATCGAGGACAATAGGGAGGTAATGGTGGATAGTGGTAAGGCTAGTGATGGTCAATGATGGAGGAAGCTACAAAGGTGGTGGTAGCTTGTGAAAGGTTGTGGCGGTAGCTTAGGAAAGGTCGTGGCAGTTGCTAGAGGAAAAAGGACAGTATTTCAGTAGTTGGGTGGTGAAGGAAAGTGGCAGCACTGGATGGGAGAGGGTTTTATGTGGTTGTTGGTGGATGGATAGAGAAGGAAGGGCTGAGAGAAGGAAAAGAATAAAAAAAAAAAGAAAATGAAAAAAGGGAGAAAGAAAAAGGGGAAAGAAAAGGGAAAAGAAAAAAATTTAGGGTTAGAATTATAACTAGGTTTAAATAAAAGATTAAAGAATTAGGGTAAAATTAATTTATCAATCAACTGGTTTAGGGTAGGTTTAATAATAAATAAGAAAGATAAAAATAATTGGATACATTTATTTAAGACTTTATCTGGGTTACAGATCAATAGATAACACAAATAATTAAGTTAATATTTAAGGTTAGGTTTTAAATAAAAGGTTAATCACCTAAAAACAAAGGTTACAAAAATTTGTGGTGTGACACCTATAACTTGTCGTAATATGATTTATAAGGTCATTGCAAAGGTATTCACTAGTAGGTTACAACCATACCTACCAAATTTAGTGGGAGAATCTCAAGCAACATTTGTCAAAGGTAGTAAAATAAGTAATAATATACTAATGGCTACTAAATTGGTGCATGATTATAATAATAATAACTTCTTCCTAAGATGCAGCATTAAGTTGGACATGAACATAGCTTATGATTCCATTAGTTGAAACTTCTTGGAAATTTTATTTCTTCCCCTCAAATTGCCACATCACCTAGTATAATTAATCATGACCTATGTTACGAGAATAAGTAATTCTCTTGTAATTAATTGTGTTAGTCACCCCATCCATTTCAAGCAAAAGAAAAAGAAGAAGAAAAAGAAGCTTAAGACAAAGTGAACCCATATCTCCCTATTTATTTGTTCTTATAATGGATTATCTAAACAGGTTGTTGAGTTGAGTATAGACAAACTCTCAATTTAAAGCTCATCTTAAGTGAAAAAAAGGTCAAGTTGGTCTTATTTCTATTTACTCTTTACTAATGATCTCTTATTTTTCTCTAAAGGAGATGTAAACCGATTTATGTTCTTGCAAAATATATTTTTTGAATATTCTAAGCTATCCAAACTTCAATTAATGCCTAATAAGTTTTAAAATCTATTATGGAGGAAAGGTGGATGAAGCTGTGAAAGTTTAGCTTCAAAAATTATTAAATATACCGTAAGGGACATTGCTTATTACATACATGGGACTTCCTCTCACTTGTATAACTTTGAAAGTTTGAGAGTACCAAGATTTAATTGATAAGTTTTGCATCCACAATAACATCATAACAAAGCAAGCTATTGAGTTATGCAGGGAGGCTACAACTTGTTCGATTAGTCTTATTTTGGATACAAGCTTACTAGATCCTTATGTATTTTCTACTAAAATAGGTTATTCACTCCATTAATGCTAACTTTAGAACTTTTGTTTAGATAGAAGGTCATTTGAACAAAAAGAAGAACCCAATATCTTGGGAATAAGAATGCAAACCCAAACAATAGTGTGGCTCAGGGATTGCAAATCTAGAATGGTATCACATATTCATCACAAAAAATGTGTTTTGGGTTAAATGGGTAAACACACACTTAAAAGGTAGAACATTATGGGAAATGCCTATGTCTGCTACTATTCCTTAGTGATTAAAGAGGATGGTACTTATTAAACCTAAACTATGCCCTATCTTCATTAACTTAACAATGTCTCATGATGAAGAGATGTTGGCTTATAATATTACTCAAATTTATGACAGATTGAGGCCACATGGAGAAGTTGTTCCATGGTATAAGGTGGTTTGTTAATTATCTTTACCAAGGAAACTGTTGCATCTTTGGCTCACTTTATACCAAAGATTAATTACAAAAGTGATGAGTTCATATTTTGACACATTTTATACCCTTATAATCTTAGTTTTTGGTAGTTTATTTAGTTAATATAGGGGAATAATTATTGTTTTATGCTTAAGTGGTAAAAATTGCATAAATATTATTATTTGAGCTAAAATAATAATAATTAAGTAAATTTAGAGTAAAATATTATTTATTAATATTTATTGAATTTTATTTTGCAGGTTTTATTTTTAAATAAAAGAAAAAAAAAGATTTCGACCTTTGGACCAACGGCCAAAGGCCGAAGGCCCAAAGGCTAGGGAACGAAACAGCGGCATCGAACCAAACGAGCCGCACGGACTCAATGAAACAACGAAGAAAAGTCAGCCGAGGGCTGACGTGGCAAGATCAGGGCAGTACAAAAGTTTATAAAGAAAAGCCGCACGACACAGAGAGAAGAGAGGGAGCGGCAAGCGGTAGGGCCGCAGGCCAAAGGGACGAGCGACAGGAAGAGAAGGAGAGCCTGCGACAGAGAGAGGACCGAGCCATTAGGCTCTGACTCGAAGCAGTAGGGGGCAGAGCGCAGAGGAGCCGCCGCACGGAAACCGAGTCCTCAGCGACGCGTCAGCCTCTGTCAGCCGCCGACCGAGAAAGAAGAAAAAGAAAAAGAAATTGGCACGGAAATAAAGGCAAACAAGGAAGAAAAATAAGAAGAAATTAATAACGGTAGAATTTATTTCAGATAAAATTAATTTTTATCTGAATAAATTCTAAATCTTTTATCCAAAATTAATTCCGGTTATTTCTTTCTCTTATTTTTAATTTATATTTTAGATATATATTTCTAAGTAATTAATTCTTTAATTATGAGCGGCTGATTATTTATTGTTAGGGAATAATTTGAAACCCTGGATTAGGATTTGAATTATAATTTTATTTTCTTTGTTTCGTAAGATTGTTTCTTGACTCTATGTTAATTGCTATCGTTTATATGTATAATTCTATCAAGTATAGTTTATTTTATTGCATGCCTTGTTCTGGTTCCTCATAAGTGACAGTATGTAGGATTATTTGCCTGCGAGGTGGCCATCTAAATATACTAGAATTTATGTGTATAAATTGCAGCTAGGTTAGATAACAATTCACCTAATCGTTTTGTGATTCTAACCGAAGTGGTAAAACGTTTCGATACGTGTGGGTCAAGGATAGGAAATACAGCTAGACATACGTTTTGTACTAGTCTGGGTACTTAGATTGACAGCCTTCCACTTACACTTAATGCATTAAATCTAGTTAAATATAGGAGTCGCTTGTTGCTGCTATACTGCTAGTATTAATTAATTAAGGGAAGTAATATAAGGTGTATGGACCTGCGTTTGGTGTGCAACTTGGTCGATCTCCTTCTCACGATTAAAAGATGACTTAGAAATAAATATTATATTACTACCTAATCTAGTGGTGGATTTTTATTTCCCTAACATATTTCTCATATCTACGGTTTCTCATTATTTTCATTATTTTTATTATTAGTTTATTTTATTTTATTTATTCATTTTATTATTATTTTTATAACCCCCATTAGTATTTTCTCTTGTTTATTTATTTTGTGTGTTATTTAGTGTTTTTAGTTTTAATTATTTTTAAACTAGTTAAATAGAGGTGAGCCCTCTCAATCCCCGGCTAGAACGATACCTTATTTACTAGTGCTACAATTGACAACAAGAGGGTTTAAATTGCGTGCCGGCTACGGTCACACCAAAAAGACATGATGATAAAAGTAGGAATGACAGTAGAACAAGGTTGTACCAAAAAATAATCAAGTCATATTTTGATTGCTAGTTTTCTAGATCCATTTGGCAAGTATTAAGAGAAAGTATGGGATTCCATCATCGAGCAATGGGCATGGATGCTATACTTCAGTGGATGCAAAGAGGATGATGAGGTCTAAAAGTTAGAACATATATACTTTAATGCTTATTTTCAACTACAACATATCATGCGTGGATTGAAAGGAATCAACGACAATTCCAAAATAAGAGGAGGAAACCCATGCAACTAATATAGAACATTGTGAAGGATATGGAAACTAGAGTTGAGTTTACGCCATTGTAAATCCAATAATAAGTTGAATATGGTAAATACTATAGGTAGAGTATAGTAGTGTCATTGCTACATTTTCATTTTATGCTTTGAGTTTTGCTTAAGACATGTATTTTCCTATGCTTATGGAGGAACATATTAATTCATCATTTGCCTAAGATAAAAGATTGAATGCCACTAAATTATCTTGTACTGAGCTTTATCTTTTGGATTTACTTTGTCTTGGTTTTGAACATTTTTCTATTTTTAGCCATTTCATTATATTCTTGACCTTTGTGACGATAGCAACAGTAAGCTTTAGGGCGTCTTCAATGTTTCCTAATATTCTTTCCTTTTTTAGATAAAATTTTACTTAATTTTTAATAAAAACATATAACATTCATTACTAAAAAGACCAATATTTAACAATTGACACTAAAATTTACCAATATAAATATTCGCATCCATCAATGAATATGATATATAATATATCATAAATTTATAATAAAGATATTACATTTTCACTGTTTTGAATATTAATGTTCATCTTTTTGAATAATAATATTCATCGGTAAATATAATATTATAATACATCATAAATTTATAATATATATTTTAAAAAAAATTACTGCAGCTCCCAGCTTCCCTTATCCCTAGAGTTGGTAAAAGTTGACCCGATGCATAACCTAACCTGATCCGAGCGAAATCTGACCCGATAAAATCTGAAAAGTTTAGCAATTTGACTCGACTCAACACTGACTCGATAATAATTAACTAGACCCGGATCCAACCCGACCCAATCCTAACCCATGACCCATTATAGACCAGATCCAACATTGAACTGATCCAATGTTGACCTAATTCGACTTTGACCCAATCCGATGTTGACACGACCAAATATCAAAATCTATTATAATGATAATAAATTACACATACTTTATTATTCATTTAAAGCTTTTAAACATATAATGTTTTATAAATTATACTTATTTTTCATACTTTTACCCTAGACATCCTTATTTATTAATGATATCCTAATAAAAATTTTCCCATGAAAATATAACATTAAGAAGTCATAATAATAATTTAATAAACAAGTAATCAAATAAAAATAATAAATGATAAATATCTTTATTAGATTAAATCATGCAATAGTTTTTATTGTTAAAATTTATAAATAGCTTTATTATTTACTTGTAAAAATAAATTGCATCTAATATTCATATTTCATTTATGTATTCTAGTAATCTTATGACTGTCTCTAATATTTACAATGTAATAAATGATAATTATACATTATATAGTAATATTATGATTACCTTTATTTTATAAAATTATATTTTTTAAGTAATCAAATAAATGATAAATATCTTTGTTAGATTAAACCATATAATAATTTTTATTGTTAAAATTTATAAATATCTTTATTATTTACTTGTGAAAATAAAGTGCATCTAATATTCTTATTTTATTTATGTGTTCTAGTAATTTTATGATTGTCTCTAATATTTACAATGTAATAAATGATAATAATACATTGTATAGTCATATTATGATCACTTTGATTTTATAAAATTATCTTTTTTTAAGTAATCAAATATTTTAAGTAATCAAATAAATAATAATAAATATATTTGTTAGATTGAACCATGCAATATTTTTCATTGTTAAAATTTATAAATATCTTTATTACTTAATTGTGAAAATAAAGCACATCTAATATTCTTATTTCATTTGTGTGTACTAGTAATCTTATGATTGTTTCTAATATTTACAATGTAATAAATGATAATTATACATTGTATAGTCATATTATGATCACCTTTATTTTATAAAATTATCTTTTTTTAAGTAATCAAATAAATAATAAATATATTTATTAGGTTGAATCATGCAATGTTTTTTATTGTTAAAATTTATAAATATCTTTATTATTTGCTTATAAAAATAAAGTGTATCTAATATTTTCATTTCATTTATCTATACTGGTAATCTTATGATTGTCTCTAATATTTATAATATAATAAATGATAATTATACATTTTATAGTCATATTATGATTACCTTTATTTCATAAAATTATCTTTTTTTAAGTAATAAAATAAATGATAATAAATGATAAATATCTTTATTATATTAAATCATGCAATATTTTTTATTTTTAAAATTTATAAATATATTTAAAATTTATTTGTGAAAATAAAACACATCTAATATTCATATTTTATATATGTGTACTAGTAATCTTATGATTGTCTCTAATATTTATAATGTAATAAATGATAATTATACATTTTATAGTCATGTTATGATCACCTTTATTTTATAAAATTATCTTTTTTTAAGTAATCAAATAAATGATAATAAATGATAAATATCTTTATTAGATTGAATAATGCAATACTTTTATTGTTAAAATTTATAAATATATTTATTATTTACTTATAAAAATAAAGTGCATCTAATATTCATATTTTATTTATGTGTACTAGTAATCTTATGAATGTATCTAAAATTTACAATGTAATAAATGATAATTGTATATTTTATAGTCATATTATGATCACCTTTATTTTATAAAATTATCTTTTTTAAGTAATCAAATAAATGATAATAAATGATAAATATCTTTGTTAGATTAAATCATGCATTATTTTTTATTATTAAAATTTATAAATATCTTTATTATTTATTTGTGAAAATAAAGTGTATATAATATTTTTATTTCATTTATGTGTACTAGTAATCTTAGGATTGTTTTTAATATTTATAATAAAATAAATGATAATTACGTGGATCCGATTTGACTTAACTCATCAAAACTTGATCCGATCCTACCCATTAAGTTAATCCGTAACTACTCAAACCTAATCTGTCAAATTGTACGAAATAATGTGACCCATCAAGTTAACTTGAAACAACTTAGACCCAACGAGACCAACTTGTTAAATTGCAAGAAATAATCTGAATGGACCTAACCCACCTAATCATGTTAACTAAAAAATAACTCGAAGTTAATCCGATCCTCCTAGTCAAATTAATCCGAAATGATCTGAACTCAAGTTTGTTTAACCTAGACTCGAACCCGACAAATTAATCTAAAATAATTCGGAACTGCAATGACTAGAATCAAATAAGACAATAATCCAAAACGATTCAAATCTAAAATAATCCAATTTATTATAATCTAATCTAAATCTGACTCACTTAATTTAATTTGATTGCCATCTCTACTTATTCCCCCACCGCGGTATACTCCGCCGCGGGGAAGGGAAAACCGTTGTCAAATTTTCAGCTTCAGTTCGAGCCTTCACATTAACAGAAGTAAGCCTATTATCATTATATATAGACCAACCCAACAGGCCTCGAACCAGCCCAGCTACGTGTAATCTACTAATCTCCCCTATGAAAGATAAAGCCAACGGGGTGCTGAATTGCTTATGAGTTATGATACTGGCAACCGGTAGCCTGTCTATGTGAGCCGCTCTCCCCCTTAGTACCCCTCTAGGTTTTTTTCAAACTCCGGTAGCCTTCAAATTGTTCGCTTCTCCGGCGTTCAGTGATTCAGTCACAAAGAGAGCGAAAGATGGCAAGTGGTGGGAGTGTGAAGGATGTGAAGTCAAAGGTAGAGCTTGACAAAGTGGTAGGAGAGGGTTTCCCTGTAATTTTACACTTCTGGGCAAGTTGGTGCGAGGCTTCAAAGCACATGGATCAAGTTTTCTCTCATCTTTCCTCCGATTTCCCTCATGGCCATTTCTTTAGGGTATCGGCCCTTCTGTGTCTTGCAATTTTTTCTTTAATTTGCCCTTATATTTGATTGTACCGTCGTTTGAATTTGGATGCTGAATGATTGTTTTATAGTAATAATTTCGTCGTATTTGTACTAACACTGATTTATTAGTATGGAAATTTGTTGAAAATTGTAACGTGGTCCTAGTGATGGCCGACTCGAATTGAGAGCTAGATAGTTGCAGATGATACGGTTCATAATTCATGGTTGTCTTGTAGTGTTGCTCTTTTCTGGGTGTAGTTGGACAATGTTCACGATGCACGAGAACTTAAAAAAATTAATAAACATATCTCAGGCCGTGTTTCAAAAGAGGTTTGATATACTTTCTGGTAGGAGAGCTGAAGTGGCTTGATAGAGTAGATTTTTATTTCAATCACCCATATTATGTCTATTCTTGTATCATGGTTAGAGCATTGGCCCTTTGTTCTTAGGATCTGATTTTCTCATCTTATTTTCATAAGATCAACAAAAATCATATCTCAAATAATAAAATTATTACTCCTTCCGTATGCATGAGACTGTCGTTTTTTTACCTTTTAAGGAGAGCATTAAATAAGATTTGATCTTCCAATTGTGTTCGTTAATTATCCATTTCACCAAGCAAAGAGAGTAAAACAAAATAAAAGATAAAAGGGTAAAGATGAAAAATATTCTTTAATTTCATCAAATTGACTGTCTTTTTTGATATAAAAGTCATGTCTAAAATGGCACTTTTTTAAATACGTAGGGAGCAATAATAATAAAAAAAAACACACCAAATTATTTTCAGATTTTGTTTTCCAGATCAAATCAGCTAAATTGTGAAGAGAAGAGAACCAGCCCTTACTCTGTAAGCTCACCTAACATATGCAGCATGTCACCAGAAACTTCATGGAATTAGAGGAGTAAACTTAGAGATTTAGCTTAAGTAGTGTTAGTGTTATTGTGTATCCATCATTCTGTGATCCTTCCCAGGTTTCAGTTTGTTTTCAAATACATATTCGGTTAGTTACATGACTTTTTCCCTATATTGTCAAATACATTAAGTTGTCACCCTTGATTTTGTCATTAGTTAGGTGACTTAGAAGCTTAGAGATTCTATTCACAAAGTTCCTACCGATCCTCCTGATTTGTACTAAAAATGTTAGTATACTTTATGTGAAATTATAAGTTGTAAGTGACCTAATACATCGTTTTCTATATTTTAAACTGCCCTTTTTTCCTCATATTGATATTTTATATTCACTCCTGTTTTCTTCCATTTGACATTGTTTGATTGAGGTTACTATTTACTTTAAGCATGGATCTTGATGCTCATACAGTTGAGCAGTAGGATTGTTGGAGAGAAAGATGCATTTTTTAAGATTTCTTTGTATATAACTCACCCATACATGACTGACAGGTCAAGTGTCAGCCGTTGAATGCATATCGAAGAAGTCTTATCAGCCATAGAATTGATCTTAGGTGGAATTTCTTCACATGATTCAAATTTAAATAGCTCTTATGACATGAAACCTTGTTTGGCTATTTCTCGATGTGTCCATATTTCTGCATGGAACCTAGTTTGGCTAATCCCGTGTCTATACGATGGGCACACAACAAGGGCACGGCTAATTGTGTAGTATCTAAGATATCATTCCCATGAAGACTATGTTGTTGGATACCTATTGCATACACACTTTAATTATCTAAAACACTTAATTCATTTCCAAACCATAATTTTAACTAAATGTACGTCACGAAGAAATTATTAATTATTGAAATTTGGACGAAGTCAACGTTCAAAACCTTCTAGGATTGGTGGTCATCACATGATTTCTACTTTTGTACTATAAATGTGAACTATCATACTATAATTGTTGTCTTTTTTTGAAGTATATCAGTGTGCTTGAATCAACCAATATCTTGTTTTCATAGCTATTGCATCAATTTATATCTTTGAACGTTAATCCTCAAAAGACTAAATCTACCTTTGTGATTTAGTTCTTAGGTTCAAGTCTAGAGGTCTGTTATCGAATTTCTCCTTCAATACTTCACTTAATAATTTGGATCATGTAAATATGAGGCCTAACATATTTGCAAGCATGAAGAGTACTAGATATTTAATAAAAAGCATTTAGACATTCAAAATAAGAGGAAATCAATACTTTATTATTAACTTCATTCTTCGTTGGGTTATTTCTAGTAGTACTAAATTAAACAGCAATTCATATCATATTATAAGCCATAAAAATAAAATTAAGCATAGTAAAATCTATTTATGTAAAGATTAAAAGAAAAATGAGAAAACTCGATGGATCTTTAGGATGATCTTATTGAACTTTGGCCTTAAGTTGCATAATCCTTAGTTTTATCTTCAATTTTTCCTCTTGAAATGTGTTTTAGTGTGCTGTGCAGTGATGAAAAATAACAAATGATGATGGAGGTTGCTCTTAGATCCCTCTTTTTGTTCTATCCCTTTGTTTGGTTCTTTAATAAACTGTAGCAGCTTTGCAGTTAATATAAGAGAGAGTAGTGAAGCTGACCTTGAATTAGGCCTTTTCGCATGCTTGGCAGTGGAGGCTATAATGTTGCCCGCATTTCTTATTAGTTTCAGCACAACTCTTGCACTCTGATCACATGTATTGGTTGATACAAGTCACCTGAGTTTCATCATTCCTATTTATTTCTCTTGTCTTAACTATTTATCTTCTGCAAACACTTCAAATTACACTTGATCCATGGCCAAAATGTCTCCAACCTGCACACAAAAGTCTAGAAAGTAGTTGTCTGAACGAAGAGGCGACATTTTTCCTAAAAAACATCAGAGAGACAAGATTACGTATGAAATCAGGAGTAATTTATATAAAATTCTTAATAATTTATATACTTATCAATATACTGCTACAAAACGAACTTGCAATCTTGTATGTTTCTTATTGCTACACCAGAAGTTGTGTTAGACAGAGTCAATTGGAGCTATTGGGATGAGGACATATAGGTTCTTTCTTTGACCGGATAATATTGGAGATGAGTGGAAACTAGTGAGGCAAATCATTTTTCGTATTGTGTGATTTTTCTTCATATGTTGAGGTGGGTAAAACTATTTACTTTTCCTCTTTCCGTCTGCAGCACAAATTCCCCTTTTTGATTTTTGGTTAAAGCTCACACCTCCTTTCTCTTGGGGAAGTGGGGTTGGATTGATGTGGCTTTTGCTGTTTTTCACTGTTGTTTTTCTGCATGGATGATATATATGTAGTTTTTTATTCATGCTATATGATATTTATCTCTCTCTCTCTCTCTCTCTCATTTCTGTAGGTCGAAGCTGAAGAACAACCTGAGATATCAGAGGCGTATTCTGTTTCTGCTGTCCCCTTCTTTGTCTTTTTTAAGGTAAATTTCTTATTTTTTTCACTTTGTAACTCTAATTTTTCTGTCTCTCAACTTTATAACTTTTGTGGTCATGTGATATGTCCTCCCTGGTCACCTATAATTCCTAACCTTGTAGAAATATATTCCTGTATTGGGTAGGGGTCAAATTATGCATATACAATATTTTTGCATCATAGGCAAATTATGCATATACAATATTTTTGCATCATAGGCAAATTATGATTAAGTTTGTGAATGGTATAAAGGGTGTTCTGGAAATTGCTGTTGTGGTCATAGATAACAAGGATGATTAAAGTTCTGTTTAGTAATCATCCGTTTTTTATATTACTTGTCTATTATTACTTCAGGTTGTCGTTTGTCTCTCAGGCTATTTTTCATAACCTCATTATTTATATTATCTACTATATATTATTACTTTATGAGTTGGCCTCATTGTTTTTTATTCAATATTTAAACTATTCCATACTTTTACCTTTATACCATTATTAATTAAACCTACCCCCCTTCTTATTAAAATAAAGAATGTCTAAATTTGTCAATTTATTTCAGATGAGACAAGATGTCAAAAACTATTATTGCTTCAGCAACTTTCATACATAAATAATGTATACGTCATATCATATCATATCAAAAATGAGTTTACCAAAAGAGCATTAATTGTATGGCTGAACACAATTTGTGAAGGAAGCCACCTTGTAAAGGATTCAGAATGGAACTTTAATTGGCTTCAATTTAGAAATGATTCATTCATTCTTTAATGTGGTTAGGAAATTTATGTTGTGATTCCATGCAAATACGAATCCGAAGGTTATTTCTTGGACTTATAGCTAATCTTAATTTATACAGGGCACAAAAACTATGTATTGAAGCCCAGAGTTGGTGGAATAGTATGCTTGTTTATGGATGCATATACCAATTGTTATTCCTCATCTGTTGTTTGTTCTTGTGTTGTCAGGATGGTAAGGCTGTTGATAAGTTGGAGGGTGCTGATCCATCTAGCTTGGCCAATAAAGTTGCTAAAGTTGCTGGTTCAGTCAACAGTGATGCACCTGATGCTCCTTCCATCGTTGGGATGGCGTCGGGGCCAACTATCCTTGAAAGTGTGAAAGAACTTGCCAAAGACAATGGGTCATCACTGGCAAAGACCCAATCTCCATCTGGCCTCACTGAATCGCTTAATAGAAAGCTTGAGCAACTAACAAGATCTCATCCAGTGATGCTTTTCATGAAAGGGAGCCCTGAAGAGCCAAAATGTGGTTTTAGCCAGAAAGTTGTTGACATTTTGAAGAAAGAAAAGGCTAAATTTGGAAGCTTTGATATTCTAAAAGATCAAGAAGTCAGGGAGGGACTGAAGAAGTTCTCTGACTGGCCTACCTATCCTCAACTCTACTGCAACGGTGAGCTTCTGGGTGGGTCTGACATAACGATCGCCATGCATGAAAGTGGAGAACTGAAAGAAGTCTTCAAAGATCATGGTATTGAAACCACCGACTCTAATGATATGAAAGCAACAGATTCTTCTGGTGTCACTGATTCTAGTGGCTTGAGTGCAGCTTTGACCTCTCGACTTAAAAGCCTCATAAATGCCAGTTCTGTCATGCTCTTTATGAAGGGAAAGCCTGAGGAACCGAGGTGTGGTTTCAGCAGAAAGGTGGTTGAAATTCTAAAGCAGGAAAATGTGGAGTTCAATAGTTTTGACATTCTTACGGACGATGAAGTTCGTCAAGGTCTCAAAGTATACTCAAACTGGTCCAGCTACCCTCAGTTATACATAAAGGGTGAACTCATTGGTGGATCCGATATTGTCTTGGAGATGCAGAAGAGTGGAGAGTTGAAGAAGCTGTTGGCTGAAAAATTGGACACCCAAGAAACTCTGGGAGACCGACTCAAGAAGTTGGTCAATAGTTCACCAGTAATGCTCTTCATGAAGGGCAACCCAGATGCTCCAAGATGTGGCTTCAGCTCCAAAGTGGTGAATGCTTTGAAAGAAGAAGGTGTGGATTTTGGGTCCTTTGATATTCTGTCGGACGAGGAAGTACGACAAGGGTTGAAGACTTTCTCCAACTGGCCAACTTATCCTCAGCTTTATTACAAAGGAGAATTGATTGGAGGCTGCGATATTATACTGGAGCTGCACAGTAATGGAGAACTCAAATCAACGCTCTCGGAGTAGGTAGTACTGAGGTGATGCTAATAGCATTGGATTAATCTCGACTGCTGCTGCTGAAAAGAAAATATTTTTTGTTGGCGTGTGTTGCCGTCCCTCCCAGCTTTTATTACATATTAATCTTTGCCACAAATGATCGGTGTGTGAATGTCTTGAAATGGCACAATTGTAACAGGTAGCAACTGCACTGTGTGACATGCTATAGCACAAAAATCATACCCAGTTTAAATGATCAATGTTTCGTCACGTTATCAACCATTGTAATGCGAGTTCCAGTCGATGATTATGCTGTGTAATAATCTACTTTTGCATCTTTAATCTGCTATTCTTGGTTGATTCATGAAAGCAGTTGTTAAAAGGGTAAAACTGCTCAGATTTTATTTTGCCCTAAGCCCTATGGATAAGGTGGCCGTTGTTTACGCATCATTTTAATCGATCTTCTAGTCTTTCATATATTTCACGAGGCTGTATCTTTACCTCTCGGGATTCCAGCTCTGATAAGGCTTGATTTGAATTTTTTGTTAAATCTTCCCTGTTTTTCTTGTTATTTGTTTATCTATTAAAAACATAAAATTATTAATTATATATGCTATATTAGAAATTACAGTCAAAATTATGTTTAGAAAACAAAAGCTTTGGCATGTATTAATAATATCCTTGATTTTTATTATTAATAATTGGTGTTATATATATTTATTATTATTATGAATATAACTAAATTAATGATTATGATTAATTATTTTTATTGATAATATTATTTATATTATTCAATTCATTATTATTATTATTATTATTATTATTATTGTTATTATTATTATTATTATTATTATTATTATTATTATTATTATTTACCGTTATTGTACATATATTTCACCATTATTCTACTAAAATTTCTTTATCATTATACTTAAATTTATTTTGACCATTTCTACCCTCATCTTTTACTATTATTTTACTAAATTTTCACGATTATTTTTACTCAAAATTTATTTGAAAGTCTTTCACTATTATTTTACTAATATTTCATCATTTTTTTTGTTGGATTTATATTATTTTATGTCCCTATTCATGGAAAAAAATCTTAAACTATTATGATATATACTTTTTAATAATTCAAATTAGAGATAATTTATTAAAAAAATAAATTAAAAAATATTGAAGTGCAAATTTGCTACATCGTGCAATTAACAGTATTATATAAGTTGTGCTTATTTATGTAAGGAATTTTTCTTTAAGAGAGAAAATGTGTATCAAATAGTTAGGGCAAATTAATCAAAATAAAATGGGGGATCTATCTAACAATTATAGGAGAGAGGTGTGAGAAAATAAACAAATAAGTTAAATATAGTGTAATAATGTAGAATAATCTTATGATTAATGGTTCCATTGATGTATATTAGAGGAGTATTGTTAGATGTAGTTGGTAAAAGAATGATAGAGAGAAAGGACAATATTCATTCAAATATTCATGCCATGGGTATAAACACTATAAAAGGCATATTATTGTATGCCTAAGGGAAATGACATTAAACTTAGTAATAATCTTTAAACCACACTAAAAATAAGTCCTTAAAATATCAAAATATAAGAGTTCAAACATTGAAGAAACCCTTGGCACAAGTTCATGAGGACTATGTTGACATTTATCTTATAGGGTCAATATGTTAATTGATGAAGAATTTCAAACAAAGTAGTTAGCAAAAACGTACCTAAATCAGTAGTAATTGAAAGTGAATTACCATCAAATTTGATAGTGAATCCGAACAAAAGAGGCTTCACTAATATCTTTTATTTCAAAATTCCTTAATTAGAGATTTCTTAGTAAAAATACACTACTACCAATCTACCACATAACTTGTGATACATACAATCACCAACAATATTTACATCAAAGCAAAATGAGATAATTAGTGGATAAATTTAAGCTTGCTTAAGCTCATAGATGTATTTCATTAATTTGCAAACCATATCTTATAGGTATCATGACACAAAATTTTGGTTCCACTATATAAGTAGTTTCATTAATGTCAACATCAAGGCGGTCTTTACATCCATTTTATGCAACTCAAGGTCAAATTTTACAATAAGAGCCATGATTATCCTAGAAGAGTATTTTAAAGAAAATAAAGACAAAGTCTCATGATGATAGTTCTTTCCATTAGAGTAAATTCTTTTGCTACAAGATGACCTTCATGCTCTTTCAAGTTACCCTTTGAATCTTATTCAATATCAACTAATAGGAATCAAACCCTTTGGTGATAAGATCTCTTAGTTTCTTGCATTTACTTGTACTTCTCATTTATGACATTTTTCTACTTTCAGAATTTGAATTATATATGCCTGATGGAAGAAGATAGTTTTTCCCCCCTGTTATTTCATTATTTCTTCATGCTCTTAGAGAAATAGTGTAATAATATGTAGTAGCACTCCCTTCTCTAGTGGATCTCCTTAGTTGTTGAGGTGATTGAGCTTTCTTTTCTTAATTAATTACCTCCTTTTGAATGGAGGCCTAATATTTCCATATTGAAATTCTTGATTTGCTTCTTGATTGATGGCATGTATAATGTAATACCCCATCTTTTGTGAAGTTTTTAGAATGAGAAGCTATGGTATTTATTAAGATTTGATAATGTTTGATTTTAATTTGGAATAATAATTGAGTTTGAGAAAAATTTGCATTTGAATAATTTTTAGAAATGGAATAAAATGAGTTTTCAGACACACCAATCGACTAGTTCTATGAACTGATTGACTGGTTCATCATTTTAGCTAAAGGATTTTTCTTGACCGAACCGATCAACTGTTGATAGAACAATCGATTGGTAGGTCAAACCAATTAACCGATTTATCGAGTTGAGTATATTTTTGAAACTCGATTTTTCTGGGAAACCTTCTTATGCTAAAATAGAACCTTGATAATCCCATTTCAAGTCATTGTTTAAAGATTCTTAACCTTTCTTATCATGCATTTAGCCCTATATTCTACCTTGAACTAATTCAAGGGTTCAATTTGGACAATTGAGGGGAGGGTTACCTTAGCTTTGTCTTCTTACACTCCCTCCTTTACACACTCTAGAATCATTGCTTCAATTCCCATACTTGTCTTTGCTTAGTTAGGAGATTCCTTCCACAATAATTGTTCATTTTCTCTCTTATATTTGACATTTCTTGGCAATTCTACTTGCATTTTTTTTTATAAATCACCATTTTAACTCTATAAGGGAGCTTAGTCTATCTTTGACAAAATATTATCATTCATCTCAAATTTGAACGTTAAAAATTAGGGTTTTTCAATCTATAACTATCCACACTCATTCTTATACCGATTTGTTGGCTATAAATAATCCTAATCACCCCTTCCATAAACTTTTCTTTCAGCCACTGAAGTATTCCAACTTTCTCAAACCTTGTGTTCTTTTCTCTCCAATTCAAGCTTAGTTGTAGTTCATTTCCACTCTTTTGATCATTTCTCTAGCTTCTTCTTATTTATCTTTAAGTAAGGGAGGGTTAGATTTAGGAGGAAGTTGAAAAATTTTTTTTAGCACAAATTCTCTTTGTTTTTCTCTTAGGTTTGGTACGCCATTTTTCTACTAATTTGAATTTTGATTTATGAAATTATTCATTGAATTTCTAAAGCTTTAACTTGTGTTTTCTTTAAGGTTATAAAATTAAAAATCTTCTTGGTTGACATTTCATATTTGTGGAAGAGATTTGTTTGCACCAAGTAGGTCATTCTTACTTCTAAAATCTGGCTTAGTTAAACATGTGTTGTGGCGAATTCTTTATAGTCCCAATTTTATAATTTGGCATGAGAATTTTGTTTCAAATGATGTGTGTTGGTTAACTTATGAATTTTGAGAAAAAATACACGATTTTAGGAAAATTAGGTCGATTTGATAAATTATGAAGCATGTCCTAGTTTATGGGATGAAAAAGTATTGGTATGATGATATGATATGTTTTAGTTTGGATATAGTAGGAATTTCAATGATGATTTGCATGAAAAATGTATGTTTTGTGCTATTTGAGGACAAATAGATTGACTAGTTAGGTCAAACCGATCAACTTATCCTTAGAACAATAGACTAGTTGACCCAACTTATTGATCGATAGGTCTGTGGTGACCTTGGTTTGCTCTCTACTTAAATCCATCGACTAGTTTTACAGAACCGAGATTTTTTTGAGGGAACCTTGGGTTTGATAGAGCCAAACCAATCAACCAGCTAACCCAAACTAATTGACTGATTAGTAAAATTGATTGATTGGTTAGGCCAAACCGATCAGCTAGTTCGACCAGATTGTGTGATTTTGATCTTTTGACATAGATATGCCTTGAGACCATGCCTAATGATGCTATATGATTGTTTAATGAGTGAAATACCTTTGTTGACACAAATTGACAATCTACTGGATAGATTAAATGGACCATAATTTATGGCATACTCAATGGGTGTTGTGAAAGCCTTAATGGGTAAACCTGAATAAGTATTAGATGGCTTTAAAAGGGTAATGTAATTTGAACTTGATTCTGAAATAGATTAATTTAAGGGATTTAGTTAATATTAAGTAATCATTAATGGAAATCCCACACATGGTTGGGGAATGGTAACGGGTAAGATGGAGTAAGTATGTGAATATATTGCTTGCATAAGGTATGGGCCTTGTGTTATCACGTAACCTCAAGAATAATGTACTAATCACTTAAAGCTAAAGATGATTGAGTTGTGCATGAGCGTGGGTTACCCTATCCTTGATTAGCTACGAGGGGTTAGTATGCCTTCGGAAATTTATTGGTTTCTTTGGCTAGGATCCTAGTAGATCTCTATGCCTTACCTACTCTAGACACTAATAATGTACTAGGATGCATCAATACTAAAGGGTCTGGTTACCTATGTGATTTTGGCTTCACATGGGCTATGTCCATTAGTGGTTACTTGGATTCGGCTCGGACTTATGTCCATTGGTGGTTCTCGGCTTCAGCTTGGACTTTATGACCTTTAGTTTGGATAGACTTCCATTGTATGTGAGACCATAGGGTGGTGCAAATTCCATCCCTCGATAATAACTTAGACAATTATTTGTATAATAATTTGAATAGGTAATTGGATAAGAAGTTGGAATAGGAATTTGACTAAAGAAAAAGGTAAATGGGAAAGGGAAAGAACAGTAAAGGAGATAATGGCCTATATATGTATAAACGACCTAATAAATTAGGTATATGGAAATGACCTATGGTAAAATTAGGTTTCTGGATGAATGGAGCCTTACTATTAGTTGGAAATTCTACTTGTAGCTTATGTATTGTCATATATGATGTAGTGTTATGGTGTCATGCATGATGAGTCATGTATGGTATGAGCTTCCTATGCTTGATGTGACCATGATAGAGCATGTATCCTATTCATATAAAATATGCATGAAATATGTTAGTATGACCTTTGTATTATGTTAGAATCTTGTGTATCGGTGACTCTATTAAGGATGTAACTTGGGCTACTCAGTACGAAGCGTATTGATATACCCGTTTGCTCGATCATATGCTCATTTTCACAAGCAGAGAGTCATGTGCAAGTTTTTGGGGATGGTTAGTAGTTGGCAAACCTTGTTTGGGGCATGGATTCTAAGAGCGTGGAAATCCAAAGACTTTGAGTTGTCCATGAGGGACCAGAGTTAGACTCACAAACTACTTTTGTTTATGTAATTTGAGACCATGTACTTTGACTTAATTTCTTCGTGTATTTAAACAATGTAGGTCGTCAAGGTCTTGTATTTATATATTATGCTTTCTTTCGATATTTATATAATACGTTTTAGCACACTCTACACTGATTTTGGTTGGTTTGGTTCTCGGCCTTGTATATAACATGGGACAAACATCTGGTGTCTATTCTATGTTAGGTGTAGCAGTAATACCTTATTTTTCCTAAGTGTTTATTGGTTTTATGCTTTCGCAAGGTTTCAAAATAAAAATTTTCAGTAGTAAAAAATGGGAGTATTATATATGATGACATGTACATCATCATAGGTTGTAATGGAAATCAAAATTGATTCATCTTCAAAGACAATGTGTATCACCCCTATTTTTTATTACCTAAAAACATTACAAAAGTGAAAATATATAAACACTCCTACGAAAAAATAGGATATTACTGCCACACCTAGTACATGATAGATGTCCACCACTCGTCTCATAAGATACAAGACTAAGAAACGACTATACAAAATACAAGAAATAGAGTGTGAAAAAATGCAAAACATAGAGATACTAATGTAATTTTTTACAAACAAGACCACGCTGGGTCCCAAAATGATTGAAATAAATAAAAGGGATAAAATAGATGGTACTAAAATACATCAAGGGCAAAATAGATAGTAGATCAAAACACCAAAACTTAGGTCTCTCAATGACCAACCAAAAATGAACCTTCAGATGTCCATGCTTATTCACCCCCGGCCTAAACACACAGTAGACTGATTACTTTCCACCCTTAAACACCATAGTTTATCAATTGCTTTTCAACCTCTACCAACCCGTAAGTTTTGATCTCATCATCTTCCAAATGGAGTTCTAAAAATGAATTGCATAAATTTAAAATAAATAAGAAATTATAGTTTCAATTTAAATAATAATAATAATAATAATAATAATAATAATAATAATATAAATTAGATGAGTAAGGCAAATTACCTTTGTGTTGTAATATTAAACATCATTTGTATAAAATGTCATCAGTCATGTAAATCCAACAATTATCAAAAAAAACTTCTAGCCATATTAGTGACTCGGATGGCAATAATGTAGAAAATAGTTTTCTTGAAGAAGATGTGGAAGCCCATTGACTTGCCTTAATAATACTATCAATATATTCTTTATCATCATCTAACAAACCTAGAGCATAACAATCATCACAATATGATGAATGTTGTTCACCATTAATGCATTATATTTCATCATAAATTTTAGGCCCACACACAACATTAAGAAGATATCTTAAATAGTATAATTCACCTGTACTCGAAGGGAAATGGAAAATCCATCTAATAAAGAACCTCTTTTTCCCTAGTCTCCACTCTCTATTATACTTATCCCAAATAAAATTTGTAGGAAATTTGGCATAAATTAATTCCCTTTCCTCACTATAGCCAGAA
This sequence comes from Tamarix chinensis, assembly GCA_030549775.1. NCBI lineage: Eukaryota > Viridiplantae > Streptophyta > Magnoliopsida > Caryophyllales > Tamaricaceae > Tamarix > Tamarix chinensis. The sequence continues at coordinate 39,038,933 of CM060177.1, forward strand.
ACATGCTTTGTTTAGTAGATAACCAATTGAAAACTTTGTTGATTGGATCAGAGTTAGAAAAAATAACACTTTGTTGATTCGAAAGATGAAAGCCTAACCTTTTAGCTGACGAATTCTTGAATTGAACTTCATATTTGAATATCCTCCTCGATTCCTCATATGATGATATATATCTACAATCATATTACATCTGAACTTCTTCTACCTTTGTTGCTACGTCATTATTTGTTATAATTTCATAAAAGGAGGCAGTAACACAATAATGCCCTTTGTTGACATATTTAAATAAATACTTGATAGATTGATATTGATTACACCACCGAATAGTATTATGAGCATTATATTAGAGCAACCAATAATGATAAGGAGGAACGATAAATCTACTCTCAAGATGAAATCCATTATTCTCCATTGTTATCCCATTATCTTGTTATCTATACATAGGATACCCATTATCATCATTAGCTATTGATTTGACACTTTTTTTTTTGGAAAATTGCTTAGTAAAACGACCATAAGACATGTAATGAGAGTTCCATCTAGTAGCACCACATGGTCCATATACCATATATTATTGAACTTCTATGTAATATGTTGACTCATTGTTACTATCTAAAATTATAGCTAAAATAACTTTGTCAATATTGTTACCCATTGGATAATTGTCATGTGATGCAATAAATAATAATATATGTGCATGTCGTAACCCATACTTTTGCATTTTAATTGTAGATATAATTGCAATTGAAATAACATAGAGAAATGCCATAAGAGATTATAGCATCAATAATTGATTAATGTAATTAAGAAAGTAACGAAATAATACTTGATTTAACTATTCCAAAAATCTTGTTTTGAAAAGATCTTTTGTAAGACAATCCAACTTCATTTTAAAAATATGACAAATAATGTATGGGTGATCATCAGCCTTGAGACCTCTATTTTGAACAAAATGAACTATTTCTGACCATTTGGGATTCCAAGTAAATGTGATAAAAAGATTATGATAACGTACCCATCTACAAATTACCATAGCATCTTGATAGTTCTGAATCATATATTGAGCACCATCGGTGAATAATGATGGTAGAATAACTCATTTTTCTTGAGTCGATGGATCGATCTCACCCGTTAAAATTGCATCTATTAGTCCACTATATAATTCACAGTGCAATTTCTTTTAATGTAACTTAATATATGTCAATATAGAAGTCTCGACCATAGTATATGCGTCAATAATAAATTATTGTGGAAGTCATATGGAAGACAATATAATCGATAACTCTGATTCTCTTTCATACAAACGATAACAAAAATACTCTGTTGAGCTTATATTCATTTGACCACTTTGGTTAATTTCCTAATTACACTTTAATGGAATATATTCTCTATAACCATATTCACCATATGGAAATAGTAGAGGATATTCCATATTCAAAGCATGTATTTGGTTAATGCATTTTAGCATTCCCATTTTTGTTTTGACCGAGATATCTCTATCACCTAATGATGCATCAAAGTTTCAAACAATTAATCCAACAACTTTAGAAGTCGTAGATAGATTATACCTTCTTCCATCCTTATTCCTTCTATCAATCAGCTTCAACTTTACATTTGAACAATCATTTGTTTTTATTTTTTCTATGACCATTCTACATGAGTTGACTAACACATCATTATCATCAAGTATCATCTTCAAGTCAAAAATAATCGTTGTATGGAGGTTGTTCAAGGTTTTATTTTCCATATACCAAATAGATTTGTAACTCATGATTAGAACCATTTATTTCAAATATAAAAAAATAAATTACTAAATATAAATGGTTTCCATAAATTTCACCCGATATAATGGAATCTATTTTTAACTTCATTATCCTTGTCATAAATGTAAATTTGTGCAAATTTAGGTGCTGAGCCTTCAGGTGGCAATCTTTTTTCCATAAGATGATAATTTTGGCCATTTAATCTAAATATTATAGGATATTTTCCATTTTTCAAACTCCTATCAACCTTACCTCCCATAGATGTGAAAAAAAACCATATTTTTTTATGACCTAATATTTTGGAGTTAGTGTTTGCTTCTATCATTACATAAATATAATAGGTCATGCAACAATTTAGGAGGATTTATCAATAGTGGTAGTTGAAATTTTTCTTGCATTCAAATTAAAGAATATTTTGGATTTGAGACAATCTATATTCACTCATTCATTCTCCATACCATAAAAAAAACAGTAATTACAAAAATTGCATGTATATGTTAGATCTCTAATATCTAAACAATCTACACAAATCAAAAAACAAATTTCAAACTTGAATAAATTTCAATTGCATATCAAACTTGAAATATGATAATTTTCAAAATGCATATATGATTAAATTTATGGGTATATACCAGATGATGGTGCTCTATTGTCATGTGTTAATTCATCATCTGTGAACACATAAAACATCATACATAAAAAATAAGATTGCCCTATCTTTCTTTCCACATTTTAAATAATGGCTATAATGTTTAGAAAAAATATTATTCAAAAATGAAAATGCAAACCTTATTGGATTCCAATCGTTCTCCTATGATGGGGTAACAGAATCCTTCTTAGAATATGCTTATACACCATCGAATTTTGATAACATTGATAAGTCATCACAACTACTTTCATTTGATACATGAGATGTGGGTATCATATTCGTGTATGTGTTTGAAGTTCTGATACTTGAGGCCAAATTCATTTTATCATTGGTATACTCTATTATAAATAGAACTTTGAGGAGTGAATGCTATATAAAATAATGATTAGAATAGTTTACAAAATTGAATAGTTTTGAAATTATTTTAATAATGAGTTTAATAAATGTGAATAAATTATTACCATTTGTAATGTCACTAAAAGGAGATAATGAGTCATAAAATTGAAATGGGTTGAACACACTTTATGTATGTGTGCCTTTTTCATGGATTGTTTTCTTGAGAGTCATATTTACATTTTCTGCATACATGAAAAAAATTTAAATATTATATATATATCAAGTTTAGTAATCTAGGAAAAATAATAAAAAGTAGAACATATTTTATTTTGGAACCCATTGAACTTATAACTAAATGTAAATTGAAAGCTTAAAATATATTATTTAGAAGAATATCAATTAGTTGATTTTAATTACAAACTATTGAACAAAAGAACTCAATAAAAATTAATTGAATAAGTATGATAGTAATTTGTAACCTAGTACAATTATTTGAATATGATTATTTAAAGTATACATTATATTTATGAAGTATGAATCTAATATCAATGTGTTTTGACTATGTATTTATTTAATTTGATAATTTTTTTATGACTATATTTAGAAGTTATTTTTAAGCATAATCTAATGTAACCATATATAAAATTTTATTTTTATAATCAAATTGTTTACAAAACTATCGATATTTAAATTAATTTGGTATGTAGCAATTTAATATCAATTTCTTACAAATCAATGTATTGTGTATGGTTTTGAAATTTAAATTTATTGCTTATAATTTTAAATTTTAATGTAAAATTAAAAATAATATATTCCACATCATGTCCACAAATTTAGTTCATACTCTTTTGAATCTAATTAATTTATTTTAAGTTTATATTATCTAAGCAATTAAAATAATTTTTTAAGTATCAATGTAATAGTATCGTGTTCTTATTTTTATTACCGTAAAATAAAATCAAAATTTATTCATTTTCTCATTCTTATTAAGTATCAATGTAAAAAATTCATTCCATCTTATTAGAGTAAGTATTTCTTATAAATCATTATATTTACTATATATAAATACGTATAAAGATTTCCATACATTTAAGTATGAATATTATATTGCTATTAATCTGATATAATAATTTGAGAATATTTTTTAATCATTCCATAAATGTATATACTTGTTAAAATGAATTTTCATTTTCCGTAGAATTTACTCTTTTTTGAATAAAATTTGTTAATTATTTCCTTTTAAATATATTTCCCTACAAATTTCTTTTTATGGAAGTATATTTCATTCTATATATTTTATAAGATATAAGTATATACGATAATGGTTTTAGGAAAGAAGTATGTAGAAAAGCTTTTATAAACTGAGCTATCAAGATTATGATTTAAAAAAAAAAAAATTTATGTTGTGTTATAAAAATGAAAACATAGGTTATAAGAATTATTTAAAATCATTTAATTGAAGACCTTAATGAATATCAATATAATAAGTTTTTTATTATTATTTAAGTATATACCACACATCTTAGACGTATTGTTTATTTTTGGTGTGTTAGAAACAAACAAATACGGGAGGGACATCAAGGTCGTTCATGATAAAAAAGAAATAAAAAATTCATCTGGTATTTTCATAATATTTGGCATGAATCAAGCAAAGAAACACAATTTGCTGAAATCAAATCCATTGAGATAAAGATAAATAATTATCCTTTGCTTGCATTTCTTTTGGTGAGGATCAATTACAGAAACACAATAATCAATATAAGCCATTGATTTTTCCAAAATTTAATCCTGTAGGATAAATACAAAATCGGTACCAAATGAAATGGATCACTCACTGACATGCATACACAAAGATAGCCTTTGATTGAAAAAAATAAATAAATTCCAATTGTCCTATTTTAATAACCCTAGCTATATAGTATTGTTAAGTTCAGTCCGACATCACTAAAATACCAATCACACAGCCTTTCATCTTCTCTCATTTGTTTCCCTATCCCAATATTCCCCTTTCCTTTAGAATTTTTTTTAATACCACTTTTAGACAACACTTTCATTTTAACTACTGATACGTTAGTTCCGTCTTCTCCATATTTCCAATCACATCCACTATGATAGTTTATTAGAGCTATGAAGAAATCTCTTCATTATCATGTAAAATATGTCATCGAAAATTTATAGTTTTGATATTATGTTAGATCTAGCATGCATCTATGCATAGATCCAGTTATTTGTGAAGAAAATATATCAATCTAAGCCAAGATTATCTTATATAGGTAAGATATGTTTATTCAGCACACTTTTTAAAATATCTACATACATATTTTCGGTGTTAATGGGAATTTGTGTTTTTTTCCTCTAAATCTAGTTGCACAATTATTGTTTTCTATGCTTGATCATTGTCTTGATTTCAAGGTACAATTTAATTTTTAATTTAATATATATATATATATATATATAATGTATTTATTTCATTTTTTTTCATATTTATACATTTGTTTTTACAAGTATCAATCATGATGCATGATTGTTCTTGAATCGAGGTATAATTTTGAGATTTATTTCTTCTTTTAGTTTTCTTAAGATATTGTCTCACAAATATAGTATATTAATCAATTGTTTGTTTCTCTTTTTTTGAGATCTAGGTACTAAAGTGTACAATCTATTACACGTTGAGTATGATTGTTTGAAGTTGTGAGGCACAAAGTTTTCTGAGGTAAAATAGTAAGGTTTCGTTTTTCTTTTACCATATTTTCTTTGAATAATATGATATGATATTTTTTTTTGTTATTTTAAGTATGATCTACTTATTCGGATGATGTTTTAAAAAAAATTGCATTCATATTTTTGCTATTAATGCGAACTTGTGTTTTTTCCCTCTAGATCTGGTTGCATAGTTATTGGTTTCTATATTTTGAGATACTATTTTTGATAATAATTTTTTATATACAATATTATTTATATAGTGTGCTCAAATACCTAGTCAAAACTCACAATTCTCCACCTTGACGCAATATTTGTGGAGCATGACATGTAAAGATATCTATAAAAAAATCCTGGCCCAACAAAGGACCTCATGACCTATGAACACCAATAAAATCCAATAAGCACTCAAACTTACCTACAGTCAGTAGCTTCATTAGCATATCAGCCGGATTATCCAAAGTACCCACTTTCTCTAACATAACTTTAACTGCAATAATAATACTTTGGATAAAGTTATATTTGATGTCAATGTGTTTCGCACAACGATGGAAAGAATTCTGATTGTTCGCTTAACAGATAATACTCTAGCTATCACCATGAACAATTGGAGAACCATAACCAAACTCCAACTCTTGTATAAACCACCAAATGAGAAGGATTTCTAAAAAGCCTCCGTCATAGCCATATACTCTTCCTTATTAGTAGACAAGGCCGTCACATCCTACAAGGAAGACCTACAACCTATAGATGAACCACCAAGATAGAAAAATATCAACTGGTGGATCTCTTTTATCAAGGTCTCCACCATAATCAGAGTCCACGAACCCAACCAGTGAATCAATTGATCTCCCACATCCATACAAGCTAATTTTTTTCCCTTCAAGTACCTAAGGATCCATTTCACTACTTACCAGTGAGCCTTTCCTATATTCACCATATATTGACTCACAACACTAACAACTTGAGAAATATCAAGTTGGGTACATACCATAGTGTACATGATACAACCAACAACATTTAAATATGAAACAATTGCCATGAACACCTCTTCCTCTTTGGATTTGAGACAACCCAAAGTAGACAATTTGAAGTGAGTACCAATGGAGTGCTCATCATCTTGGCATCCATCATATGAAATCTATCCAACACCTTGTTCACATAAGACTCTTGTAACAAATACAAAAGCTTCTATTCACAATTTCTAATGATCTCCATGACAAGGATCCTCTTTACAGCTCCAAGATCTTTCATCTCAAACTCACTCTTCAGTAGTGCCTCACCTTATCAACATCAGCCATATCTTTTGTTACCATGAGCATGTCATCAACATATAGAAAAAGATACACAAAATAGCTACTCTCCATCTCCTGCAAGTACACACATCCATCATACTCACTCCTAGAGAAACTATGATGAAGCATGAACTAATTAAAACATGTATACTACTGTCTAGGAGACTACTTCAGACCGTATAGTGACATATTCAATAAACACACATAATCACACTTCTCCTCAACCATAAACCCATCAAGTTGTCGCATGTAAATCTTCTCAAGTTCACCATGAAAAAAATGTAGTTTTAACATCTAACTACTCCAAATCAAAATCATGCATAGCCACAAGAGTAAGGAAGGTACAAATAGAATTATGTCCAAATACAAGAGAAAATACCTCATTATAGTCTATGCCTAGGATCTGATTGAATACATGTGCAACTAAAAGATCCTTATACCTTGGTCTCTCGACCCTTGGAGCTCCTTGTTTGAAGTTGTACGCTCACTTGCAATCAATAATCTTTTCTATAGGGGCCTTCATAAGTTCTCATGTCCGATTCTACAATAAGGACTCCATCTCTTCCTCCATAGCAGCACAACACTCAGTAGAATCAATACTTTCAATAGCTTTTGAGAATGATGTTGGGCTCATGTACAAAAAAATCTCTACACTAGATAAAGTATAGATAGAAATTCTTTATAACTATACTTGACTAGAGGCTTGGAAATCCTCTATCCTTTGCCTAGAGAAAGGTATCTACCATCCAACTCAACCTCAATCTCTACCTAACCTAAAGCACTCTCCTGCTCCGCCTCTTTAGTGATACCATCACAAGACTCAATATTCTGGAAGAATAAAGTTATTGAAGGTAACATCTCTACTAGTCAAAAACTTGGATGCAACTAGGTCCCATAACCTGTTCCCTTCACTTCAAATGTAAAACTAGTAAATATACACTTCTTGGCTCTAGGATCAAGTTTACCATCATTCATGTAATCATAAGAAGGGTAGCCAAAACATATAAATCAGAGTAATTAGCTAGCTTACTAGGCCACAAATCCTCGGGTATCTTCAAATTAATAAATCGATTTGGTGACTTGTTCACCAAGTATGCTACCATATGAATCACCTCAGCCTAAAAGTCTATGCCTATCCCTCCCTGTGATAACATGCATCGAGCCTTCTCCAATAGGGTTCTATACATCCACTCAACAACCCTATTCTACCGTGGTCTTCCAACACAAATGTGGTATCTCTGTATCCAATGATCTTGGCATAAATAAGTGAAAACACGGTTAAGTAAACTCAAGACCGTTATCTGTATTAAGATACTTAACCTACTTCCTGCTCTACTTCTCTATCAAGGTCATCTAGTGTTTGAAAACACCAAACACGTCATTCTTATGATTTAAGAAATAAACCCATACCTTTCTAAAGTAGTCAATGAATGTGAGCAAATACTGCGAACCACCTTTGGAAACCACTCTTGCTAGACCCCAATAATATGAATGGATATAATCAATAGTCCCTCTCATACTATGCTTAGGTTTAGAAAAGAAAACCTTCTTCTACTTGCTAAATAAATAGTGCTCATAGAAGTGTATAGTACATGTACTTTGTCCATATAGTAACCCCCTTTTAAAGAGCCCAATCCGACCCTTGACACTTATGTGTCAAAACCTTGTAACATCTGAGTTTAACAACCTCAATGATATCACAGTAGTTGTCCCTATATAAGTGGAACCCACCAACTCATACAGTGTCCCAACCTATTTTCCCTTCATTTCCACTATAGCCTCTTTTGTAACTCTTAGGGTACCATCCTCAGTAACACACAGATATCCATTACAATTCAAGGAACTCAAAGAGATAAGGTTTTTGGTCATGTTCGGGACATGTCTCACATTAGACAGTTTCCTTACCACACCTTCATGCATCATCACCTTCACAGTCCCAATCCTAGTAAATTTACAAGCAACATCATTGCTGTTAAAACAACTTCGTAGAGTCACCTCAAACGTCTGAAACTAACTTTAGTTGGGACATATATGCTAAACACACCCATAATCTAAGACCCATCTATCATTGATCTTGTTCTGTCTATCAGTGGCCAATAACACATCTCCATCACTCTCACTAAGGGCAACTGCAGCATCATCCTTTGTACCGGATGAATCACCAAATGTAACATTGGGCTTCCTGTTAGAACAAAACTTTCTAACATGCCCCTTATTGTGACACCTATAGTATGTCACATTCTTCTGCCAACTCTTCAACTAAGATTTAGACTTCCTACAATCACCAGACCCCCGCTATTATGGCCTCCCCTGGCTACCAAATCCCTCATTATATGAGTCCTCAGAAGTATCGCTGCTAATTAATTAACTATCAATCAACCCTGATTATAACAAGGCAGATTTCACATCTTCAAAGACTAATTATTCCTTTCCATATAAAACGTTCTCATGAAAATGTTTAAAACTTGTGGGCAAAGAACATAACAACATAATAACCAAATCTTCATTATCTAATTTACCATCTATATTATGCAAATCCATAACAATTGAGCCAAATGACATTTTAAAGATTAACCTGCACCTAGTTTCAGGTTATGAAGCTGACGCTTCAACAGTAGCCGATTTGCTACCGATTTTGTCATGCACAATGACTTTAACTTCAACCACAAGGTAGTCGCTGTTGATTTTTTTCCCACAATACCTCATCCGACAAACATATTTGTTTGGTAGAGAGGGTCTTTAGATCTAGTTCTTTGAATCTCTCATCCGTCATCGATTTTAGGTTCTTTGTATAACTAGATAAAGCTTTTTCTAATTTGCTCTGAATTAGAATCACCTACATCTAGGGATGGCAATGGGTTGGGTCTGGACCGGGTCCAGCCATACCTAGACCCGGACCCGTTTACATTACCTAGATCCAGACCCGACCCAGACCCGTCGGGTCTTAAAAGTTCAGACCCAAATCCAGATCCATCGGGTCTAGCGGGTAAACGGGTCCTAAATGGGTCCGGTTATTTTTTTTTTAAATAATTAATAATTTATGCTAATACAAATACATTTATGTTTTATATAACTTAATATGTATTTTTTTGTTAAAAAAATCATCCAAGTGAAAAATAAACATATTAAAATAGTTACATTAACTTTTTAAATGGTGTTTTAATGGTTTTAGTAGGGATGTAAATGGGGCGGGTATACCCATATCCGTATCCGATAAGAAAATCCGTACCCGAATCCTTACCTGTACCCGAATCCATATCCGCTAACATATCCATATCCATATCCGTTGGATATCCGTTACTCGACGGATTATCCGTTTACCCGTTAATGGATATTATTCGATGGATAAATCCATCACCCGACAAATAAACCCATTTAAAGTTAAGCTAAATGATAATTCTAACGTTAATTGATACTATATTTATTTTAAAATTAAGGGTAAAAAGGTAATTATATATCGGGTAAACAGGTACAGATATGGATATGAGTATGGTTACGGATACGGATATAGATATCCCATACCCGTATCCGTACTCGAACCCGACAAGTATTTTTTTTTCCATCATCCATATCCGTATCCATATTCGTTTATCCATATCCGTTGGACAAAATCCGTCGGGTTTCAGGTAAAATTCGTCCATTTTATATCCCTAACTTTTAGAATACAATGTTATACATATTGTTTATAAAGTAAGTATACAAAAAAAATGAATAAGGAGCTTATATAAGATTAAGAATAATAAAAATCATAATATTAGTATGTATTTATATATGTATACACACACACACATGTATATTAAACGGGTCTGGCGGGTTGGGTCTGGGGGTCTGGGTCTAGAACTGGACCCAGACCCAGACCCTTTAAGGTATATGTGGATCCAGACCCGATCCAGACCCGTCGGGTCCAAAAATCATGGACCCAGACCCGCTAAAAATGAGGCGGGTCTAGCGGGTCTGGGTCGGGTCCGAGACCCATTGCCATCCCTACCTACATCTTCAATTACTATAATATAAAGTTAAAAAATTAATTAAACTTATCACTATCAAATCTTGTACCATCCCAATAATCGGATCTCTTCAACAAAGCATCTTTGATAGTAACTTAATGTGGAATTAGTATGGATTTAGAGAGATCCACACCAAATCTAGATTCACGAGATTATGCACAATTGAGAATTTACTCACAAAATAGATCAATTAAGATTAAAAGTATAGATCTTTATTCACGCTCTTGTGTAATTATAGAATGATTAAACCAATTAATTAAATAATAACACAAACCTACAATTCTCTTTGAATGGAGAATTCTATGGAGAAGAAGAAGAAGTTTGGACATAAGACTCTTGACGACTAGGGTTTCTGCATGTCTCCTTTTATAGAAGAAAAAAACCCAATGGAGTAAAACAATATGTTTCAAAAATAAAGAAAAACACAGTCCATATTTAGGAAACACAGGACCCCCTTGTTTATTTTCTTACTTTCAACTTTTCCCCAAATACATTAAAATTTTATCTCAGAAACACAATCCGTGTTTATTAACATAATACCCCCATGTTTTTTTAACATAAAACACCATACTATACCAAAATTCTCTAACACCTACACAAATCAACACAATGTTATGTTGTGCTCAAATACCCAGTCAAAACTCATAGTTTGGGTTCTTAATTATTCATAATCTTGTTAATTCCTATTCTATGTGGATCTCTCTAAATCCACGCTAATTCCACAATAATAACTTTTTCCCCTTGTCTTAAGATATGCTTTCACTAATATCTTATACTAATACATTGTTGTCCTTTTTTTTTATTCGGATCAAGGTACAAAAACATAAAATTTCTATGTATTGAGTCTGGTTTTATGAACTTGCAAGGCATAATAATTTTTCAAGTGTAATAGTAAGATATATTTTTTGGTGCGTATTGATTATGATTGTGTGAGCCATTGTATTCTAAAAATTTGTGGGGTATATTTTTCATATTTTTTTGTTGGTTTTTGGAGTTTTTTTCGATAAAATATCATAACAAAAGTTTTTTGTTTGTGGATCATGGTGTGATTCATTACGATATGTTTGCTGTTGGTTCATAATAGGGAAACCATCAAATATTTTGTTATTATATTATCAAATTAATTATCCTCTTTTACTAACTTGATTTGAAATTTTGATATAAGTTTTAAAAGATTTATTAGGTTTGTTGTTGGTAGTGGCTGAATTATGCCACTATGAAATTGATGTCAACCTAGTTTTCCTATGCCCATGATTTTCCTGACTTGAATATACTATGATATGAATTGTAGTTTTTTTGGGTACATAATATGCTAGATTTTCATGTTGTTCTTGCTTCTATGTTTTTATGGCATTTGATACAATTGTTTAAGGATATATTTGACATGATTTAATTTTGCTTTTAGTATTTATAAATATAACTACAAACCATATGATAAAATAAACATGACAAATAGAGTTTTATTTACCAATATGGGAAATAGAGCTCTAAAAATTATTTATTCTATCATTTTTAATATATTTCATAGACGTGAATTAGTAAATATGATTTTAGACTTGAAATATTGAACGATAAATGTAAAATGGAATAAGATGAAGCTATAGTAAAACAACATAATTATATAGATTACCTGGTGATGAATTGTTATCTTTTATTCTTTTTCCCAAGATTGTTGTTGATTTCATCAATTTCTTCATAGTTATATATGAAGTCAACTTTTAATTACCTATGTAATAACTGAAACAAAGCTTTAATAGTCAATTAATTGAAAACATAATGTTAAAAATAATAACTTACAATTACCTTTATTTTTAATTGGTATGTAGAACCCTTTTGTAATTGTGTATAATTATGAAATGATGAGAGGTAGAAATTATGGAGTCATGTGTAAGGAAACTAATTTTGAAATGATGTGGAAAAGTGTTGAACCTAAAGTTGTGGTGGGAAAAAATGTTTTACATTCTTATTTGATTGTACCAAATAATATGATATATAGTTAGTAATTTATTTATTTTTGCTTAAAAAAAAGGGAAATGGGTAATTCAACTTTTACTTTATGTGTAAAATGCATAATATCTGGTGTCAAGAAAATGGACAAAAATATTATTTAGCATTTTTGTTGTTACTAGTATGCCATAAATATACCAAAATTTATGTTGTTATATGTTAAATAGAACCTGTGTTTTGTGTTGTGTAAGTTGATGCTGGAATACATCAGGGTTGCATCATTCATATAAATAATTTTGACTAATTTTTGGCTTTTTTCTTCTTACGAATGTGCTAACATAATTAATTAGCGTATATATAATACCCCATATTTTTAAAATTTAACTTGTTGAGCTTAATGATTTTATTAGCGTAATTTGGTGAAAATGTTTAATTATTTTAATTTCGATTCGTTTTATTAATTTATCGATAATTTTGACTTCATTTTTAAATTTAATTAATCGTTATCGTTACGGATCATTCTTGATAAATTCATTTACGACCATAATTTTATTTTATTCATATGATTTCAATTTTTGGTTAAAAATGTCTATTTTTGTTCTTTTTCATATTTAAATTTTTAATATTTTAGATTTGTTTTCAATTATAAATTTATCGTGCGATTACGATTTTAGTTTTGAGTTATATTTCGTTAACTAAATAAATTATTTAAACTATAAAATTTCCTTTGAACACTACAAAAGACTAGGATTTTAACGACCAATAATTTTTATCGTTAATGGCAAAATTTTGGTCGCTAATGTCAATAACAACCAAACAAATAGTTCGTCGTCAGTGGTCATCATTGCTCCCTCGCTGAAGGTTTTAACGACCAACCAAAAGTTTTTTTCACTAAAGTAATAGCGATGGTATATAATGTTGGTCGCCATAGGCAATAGTGACAATGTATACAATTGGTCATTATAAGCAATAGCGACGAATAAAATACACTGTCGTAAATAATATTAGCGATCAATTTTTTTTTGTAATTAAATGAATAAAAAATTATCATACCAATAACGACCAAATTTTCCTTCACTACTAAAATCCCTATACTTGTATGCATATATATCCCTTTTAACACATGGATATAATTTTCTATATACCTGCCTACAAGCATTCAACTAAATATTCATACAAATAGTTTGTATCAAATTTTTGGTAAAAAAAAATATTTAATTAAATATAAAAATATTACAAAAGAACTATAGGATGTCATTGCATTACAAAAATATTATGATAAGTAGTTACCCAAAAATTAATCGTTCTATTCACTGAACCTAATAGGCTTAGTCAGCTTGTTAAAATGTTGGATCTAAAACAAAAAATATAAAATCAATAATTAATATAAGTATCAAATAAATAATGACATATCATATCAAAAGAAAAGAAAAGAAACATGCCAAACAATAAAGTTAAGCCCTTTCGCTTGCATTTTTCATTGGTATAATTGTTATCTATCACTTTATATAGTGCTGATATGATGATGTGTTTATATATCTTCATGGTTGCAAGTGTTATAGGGAAACTTGTGGCTACGAAACTCTTCAAAGCTAAGAAAGAAGTTATCTGTTAACAAAGTTAATCAATCTTACATTGCAAGACTTGAAGTAATACATGTACAGGTATATTAATGACTTGATTATTTAATTTTATTTTGTCCAATTCATGTACTGGAATATGGGTTCTTCTATTTAAGGTTGATAAGATTGAACTAGATGGTATAAAGGTAATACTTTCTTTTGATATTAAGTATATTTTTTTGGTGATTTCTTCCAACAGTAAGTAAAGTTTTCATATAAGTTTATATTTGAAATTCATCCCATTAGACTAATTAGCTACTATTATATTATGAACCCGATTTCAGAAGTTAAAGGATTAGACGGCCAAAATGGCATTGATGGACAATTTTTTAGTAATTGGGTCATCAATGAAATAGAAGCCATTGTTTAGGAAATCTGGTGGATGTTCAATAAGGGTATTTGAGTTAAGAATGATTATTATCAAATTTTTATTTAGTTTATCTCAGTCCGGTATTCTAGGTTTGGTGTCAATGTGAACAATTACTTAGATTTGTGAGTGTTGTATTTGTCTAATCTGGCATCTCGCCAAACAATATGGTTTATCTTAATATTTGGTAGAATCTTTGTGATGATGATTTATCTTTATCATTCTTTTTGTTTAGTATTTTATTGTAGTAGTTTTTTTTGGGATTATAAAGTTGTGATTTTGATATACAAAGTGGCAGCTAAGGTAATGTACTATCAAGGTTCTTATTTTTCTATTTCATTAGTTAATGTTTTTTGGTATATGATGATTAGTTAAGTTATTTTTATATTTGATATCTTTAATTAGTTAACTTTGTGCTATATAGTGATAGTTTTGACGTGTTTTACCTCTGGTGAAAAAAACATGCTTTGATTACATTTTTTCAAGAGAAGAAATTATTACTATGTTATTTTTTATCATTGCTTTGTTGTCATTAAAATTGTTATTGTACTTTAATTTCTTTTAGTTAGTTTTTTGGTTGTAATCAATTGTTTGGTGTATATATATATATTGTATCGTATATGTTGGTTAATTTTGCTTATGTGATCCTTAGGATTATATTATACAATAGTATTGTTGTTATATGCTTAGGACTTATAAGCTCATTAGGTTAAAAAAAGATATGGGGATCTCAGCTAAATAAGTGTGTGTATGATGACGATTGTTACTAGGGAGATTATGTCATCTTTTTTAAGGGCGATTTTGGGTGCGAGTGGTTTTCAAATAGGTAAAGGATTTCTCTTCAACAAAGAATCTTGCAACAATATCAAAAGGGCATAAAATGACTCATAAAGTGTGTTAAAGTGGCAGATACAACTCGCAAACATTATTGGATGATAATTGCAGAAACATGATTGGTAACCAAGTTACCAATCAACAATAGATTAAATTATCATACAACAAGAATATTATCATTGGTTCAAGATCAATCCAATATGGAACAAGAGTAGCAAGTACCTATAGCTTCAAATACCGAATAATAAGTAATGATACCAATAGGGTACAAGACATACCCTCATGGCTCTGTATCTGATTTGCAAATGACACGCACAAAGACATAAAAGAGAGGCAAATTCATAGTATCTTATTAAAAAGGTGAAAACCTGTACATATGGCATTTTTTTCCTCATCGCCAATTTCATCCAAAATAATCAAAGATGAAAAAATTAGTTTTAATACTCTCTAGAAGGTGAATCGCCAAGTGACTAATATGACAATATATGACCAAGTAGAAAATAAGGATACGATATCCTAAACATGATAGGATGCTCTATTTTATCCAATAATATATTACTGAAAATGTCACAGATGCAATGCAACAACAGCGAAATGGGGTAGAGTTGGGTGAATAATTTCTATCTCATATATTTCTATCTATTTCCTTAATTGGAAGTCAAAGGCTCAAAGTAGAAAAAGGATAAAACTAGCACATCACCTTATGTAATAGCATTCCAATTATTTTTCTAATCAAACAGTTGAGAAATTGCAGTCCTTAGTCGACATATATTGACATAGTATAGCTAAACTAAAGTACAACATGGATCTATTATGAGATGACTAAAATCCATTCATTAGAATTCTCCTATACAACTAGTGCAAAAATAGTGATGCAACAAAACTTAGGATAGCCCAAGCTAAAACAGAGATCACAGGCATTACTTTCAATGGACTCGTCGATGCGAAATATTTTAGATACTTTGTTTCCATTTTCCATATTCCGAAGCTCCACCTATTCAAGGAAAAGTAGGAACATACTAGTTCACAACCTTAAAGAGGAACAAACATATAATATTGTGGAATAAATAACAGTGATTGGACTCACACCATCTACAGTTATTCCAATTAAACAAAGATGGAAGCGAGAAAAGGATATCTAGAAAGCTAGTGAATATTACATATAGACAAACTATGGGAAATCATTCCCCACCACCACATGGAGAGCAAAACACATAGACTTACCTGAATTGATGCTCCTCCTCTTCAATGATGTGTATGTTGAGCTTTTATTACATGTTTTAAAAGTTAGGATCCTAATAGTGTTCAAAGAAACAATCATGACTTTTAAAGATCATATGTGATGGACTTCACGATGACAAAAACACCACAAGGGTGCTTCGGCAAAACTATGGCCTTTGTACTTTGCTAACTTGGCATAATAGTATTGGCCTTTTACAATGTTATATTTTCATTCCAATATTTTATGCCTTTCCTGTTCCATAGCTTTGAAATGGATATACAGTTGTAGCATATACATTTACTAGAAAAAGTAACACCATAGATACAAAAGAAAGAAATGCATTTACTAAGAAAAATAAAACCATAGATACAGAAGAAAGAAATAAGAAAGAATATAGTGTCTAATGCTTTAAACATACTCAACTCAAAATATGATCCTATTTTTCTGATTTCTCATGTATCTATATAATACTCTTAGAGTACATTAGTATTACACCTGTGTGATGTGCGGAATACCAATCTTAACGATAAAGTGTGAAAGAGATAGCATGAAAACTTACAAATATATGACTCACATGTTAGAAATGGATGCAATGATATTACCATTAAAGAATATATGATTTTACTTGCATAAAAAAAAGGAAAAACAATGAGTTACAACATGATTAATGTAGCAAGATTCCAACCTTAGCTTAGCTTGACGTTAATGGGAGAAGCATACCGATTTGACATGTTATAGCATAGGAACTCAAAAGATGAGATCTAATTATATATTGAGATCAAATATGAGAAGCGTACCAATTTTTATATATATAAGAGATAGACAAAGATTGTAAAAACAGTTAAAAAAGTCAATGATACATTAATTGTAAAACCTTTTATTAAAGATAAACACCAATGACTCATTGATAAAAAAATCTTATAGCTAGGGAAAACAACTACTCATTAATAGAAAATCGATGATCATATATAGGGTTTAACCTCTCTAAAACATAGTTAACTATTCTATACTATAACATCAGCTTAATGAAACATATTTCATGATTATCTACAAACTAAATTTCAATTACACCTAAAACCTACGTGTGAGAATATATATATGTTACACGTAAAGCTTACTTTATGACAGTAACCAAACAATAGTTAAATAAAATTAATTGTTTTTGATAAATTAGTAATTTTATTAAAAATAGGGAAAGATTTGTCCTTCTCACCACAAACAATTTCCACCACATTTTTGGAAGATTTTGGAAATCATGATTAATCATTTCCCTAGACAAATCTCTATAAAAATTTCATCCACCTTTGCTTTTACCTTCTCTTCCCCACTATGCTTTCTATGTTTCCATCTTGAAGCTTTTCAAATTTTACATTTCTGCAAATGATTATCTTCTTTTAAAAAAATTCCATAAACATAGCAATTAGAAAACAAATGTCAATTAGATAAAACATGCACACTATCATTTTGAAGAATACACGACAAGGATTACAAAGATATAACACCAAAAATCATTAATAAAGTATTAATGGAAGAAATAGAAAGCACAAAAGCACACCAATTACATTACATTTTGTTTCTTGTTAAAAAAATAATGTCAATGTTGATCATCACCATATTCTTTATCTAATTTTATTAACTTGAATGATTATGAAATTCTTAAATGAATTAAAATAGAAAATAATCTAAGGACATAACAAATAGATTATACAACAATATAAAGTAATGAAGAAAACCTTGAGCACCATCATCTATCAAAGCCCTTCCTAATTTTTTACTTTCAAGATAACATATATTGTTTATTGAATTGATTAAAACAATAAAGGAAGGACCCAATTTAACATAATTAGGATTTTTGAGCTCGGAATACAAATCCGGTCAAATCTTGCTAAAATATTTAAATTGATTGATCAAAAATAAAATTAAACATAATCTAATGCAAATTATATAATTAGTTGAATAAAACAACTCAATTACACAATCCAATTTAAATCCACAAGAATTTTGACCTAAGAATCCAATTCCGATTAATTTCTCACAAAATTTTTAAATTGATAGTTCTAACATGAAATTAGTTACATTTTAAAACATATTATAAATTCAATTGATCTAAAATAGCTTAATCGGATAAAACCGATAAATTCGGATATAACCGGGTCATAAATCCAATTTTTACAAATCAACCACAACCAATACAATTAACCACTCCAAATAACTCAGACAACATATATATAGTTAAACAACTAATTTATCTTATCATAAGTTAATTCATTCAAAATTAATCAAAACAAAAGTTAGGGTTTGGTTGTTTATACCAAACGAATTGCTAAAAAATTGGAGGGGATGAGGGCTGCTGGAGCTTTGCCGCTGGTCAAGGACCACTCATCAATGGCGAGCAATGCTGGAGAAAGACAGGCGGCTGCTGATGCTCGTTGATGCTGCGTTGGAGGATGATGGTGATGAGAGTGCTCAAGCGATGGTGGTTGGTGTGGTGGTGTGGCCTGAGTCGAAGGAGAAAAAGAGGAAGACATAGGGGTCGGGTGTCGGGGCTAAGGGATTGCATTTTGGGGAAAAAATAGAAAGACATAAAGAAAATATAGGGGTGTGTCGACGAGCAGGATTTTGTTTAGTTTTTTTTTTAAAAAATTAAGGATTTGAGAGGTTTAAGTGTTTTTTTATTACATCTTTTTTTTGGATTTTAGAGATTTGAAATTTTTTTCATTATAAAACACACACACAGACACACACACACACACACACACACATATATATATATATGAGACTTAAATACTTTTAGCAACCAATAAATTAATGATTAATGACCAAAAATTATATTGGTTGTAATAGATATATTAATAACAACAACTTTTGATGGTGGTCGTTAATAATATATCAATAGCGACAACAAATAATTTGGTCGCTAAATTGGTCATTAATGCACCGGTTTCTTGTAGTAAAAATAGTAAATTATTTTAATAATTTTATCCATAGAAAATATTTCCGACTTTGAATTTATTCTTTTTTTAAGGTCATTAAGATATTAAGAAAGTTTTAAATTCAAAGAGATTTTCATAGCTTATTTGTAGATTTCTTTTCAAAATTTATTTTCTTTCGTTTTACCCTCTTTGGTTTGCAGAAGACCATTTTTGAAATTTATTTAAATTAGTCTTGATCTCTTAGAATTTGATTTAAATATTTTCTTTTATGGTTTTAAATATTTTTTGAGGTCTTATAATTTATTTTTGTAAATAATATAGATCATTGCGTTCATTGGTAATTTCTTCTGAAAACTTTTCTAAAATTCTTTATATAGCTCATATATCGATTTTATACCTTAAGATCCTTACAAAATGATTTTCGTTAAATGAATTTTATTTAAAATCATCTAAAAATATTTGTAGATATTAATTTTTCATTGTATATTTTTATTTGCAAAAATAAATTTAAAAAATTGACTAGCCCCTCCTTTTCCCTTTTCTCTCTTCTTCTATCCCTCCTTTTCTTTTCTTCTTCCTCGGCATGTTTCTTCTGCAAATAAACCCCATCCCTCACCTTCTTCCCTGTTCCTTCATCCCTCAACATCACCAACGGCCAACCAACCACCACAACCATCGCCTCTCTCCACTGCTGAAACTCCCTCTATTCGCTTGACGCCACCACCCTTCGCCAGCAAGTCCAACACATAGAAATAGAAACGGAGGCACAACAATAGTGAACAACAATGATGGCGCCACTGTCTGATCACACCTGTTGTTGCTCGACCACCGACGATTGGTCTTTATCCTCCAATGAAGTTCCACCAACCCCCAATTGCTCTGATTCACTACATTCCGTTCGGTATAAATTACCCCAAACCCTAATTTTTGTTTTGATTAATATGGTGTGGATTAGCTTATGATAAGCTAAATTGGTTGTTTAGTTATGTATATATATGTTGTATAATTGATTTAGAGTGGTTAATTGTAGCGTATATGGTTGATTTGTGGAAATTAGAATTTTGACCCGATTATGTCCGGACTTTGTGGATTCATCTGATTAAGCTATTTTTGATAAATTGATTATAAATTATGCTATAAAATGTATCTAATTTCATATCAGAATTTTCAATTTGAGAAACTTATGCGGAATTAATAGGAATAGGATTTCTAGGTCAAAATTCGTGTGTGACGAAATTGTATAATTGAGTTGTTTCACCCAATTGATTTTACAATATGCTTTGAAATATATTTAATTTTATGTTAGAAGTGTCAATTTGGAAAAATTATGTGAAATTGACCGGAATTAGGTTTTTAGGTCAAAACTCTTATGGATCTAAATTGTATTGTGAAATCGAGTTATTTTATTCAATTGATTATATAATCTACGTTATAATACATTTAATTGCAATTTCAAGCCGTCAATATATATATATTTTAGTAATAACTGATAAAATTTGTATTTCGGGCTCAAAAACCCTAATTGTGTTAAATTATATATTTTTTTATTGGTTTTGATCAATTAATTATATAACATGTTATAAAATGTGTCTAAATGCATTTCTAAGCATCCAGTTTAAATAAATTAATAAAATTTAATCAAATTGTATTTTTCAGCCTAAAACCATAGATTTCAAATGAACTTATGGAATTGGTTTTTTATATAGTTATTTTTCTAAAATTAAATTTATAGAAATATTTTAAATGACCATAATTATATTCTAACACCTTTGATTGGAATTAATTAATTTTAATTATCGGAGTTTGTGTCTTGGACTTTAAAACCCTAATATGAGGAAATGATTATCTTAAATTGACTACTTGTAAGATTATTTTGTTTAAATGGATTATCTAGATTTATTTAAAATTAGCTTAATTATGTCTTTAAGATATCAATTTGAGAAAATCAAAGTTAATTTGTTGGGTTGCAGTTTGGGCTTAAAAATACTAATTTTGGAAGATGGTTTTATAAAAATAATTTGCTTATGCTTTTTGCACCTAGTAGATTACTAGTTTTGATTTAAAATCATTTGAATTATATTTTTATGTTTTAGGTTGAATTGGTTTCCTAAAAATGGTAGGGTTATCTCTTTGGTCGTAAAACCTAGTTAGTTAGTCATTTTTGACAAAATTAACTTCCAATCTATTATCCTTTCCCCGACTTTCCAAATCAATTTGAAATACCATTAGTGATATGTGTTTATCCCGATTTGATTAATATTTAATTTTGAATCTTAATAGAGCTATGCTCGTGAGACTTAAGTTTTGGATACGTTTTCTAAGAAAGGCTGTTTGTATCTCCTTATGTTGATTGAATTATTGATCAATAAGGTAGTTTCTAACATAGTTTTTCAAATTCTATAGGAAATTTAGAAAAACCTTTTTGTGGATTGTCGAGCTCTCGTTAGTTCTCTCTCTTTCTCAATTTACTTAGCTAGATTTGCATTTAGGCAAGTTATTACTTACCTTTACTTATGACAGAATCTGGAATGTATGTCTGCTTGGAGCGAAAGGTGATAAGTATGCTTATTGATTATTTAATTATGCCAAGCATAAGTTGTGTTCTTGTGTGATAATTTTATGTATACGTGTTTGAGTATGTGAAGGGTTGAGTATGATTATATGGTTAACATGTCCACCTAATTATGAAACATTTGATGATTTTGGAGTATGTTCTAATGTGTCTAAATTGTAATCTTTTAGAAAACTGTATCCGTGGTTGAGTATGGATTGAAATTGTATAATATCTTACACTGTATTTTATGCCATGGAATGATTCAACTAACACCACTTGAAGTTATTCAGCCTTAGTGCCACTTCAATTGGTTTAGCTTTAATACCCCTAGAGTCGATCGACTTTAATACCATTTGGACTGAATCAGCTTTAATGCCAATTAAAATTAATCAACTTTAATGCCACTTGGAATAAATATAATAATGGAAATTGTTGTGTTGATGGAAGTTATTTAAGTGTTGTTACGTGGGCCTGATTTATGTTTAGTTGAATCTTTAAATAACATATTAATCACTTAAGTTGAAAGATCTTGAGCCGGGACTTATACCACTCGGGGTAGCTATCTGAATTAGGTTTGGTATTCACTTGGTAACATTTCGATATTTTTCTCTTCTGTGATCCTAGGTCCGGAGATGCCCTCTTCTACTCTATAGATGTCTCGATATATTTCGGCCCTATAGGGGATATGTATACTTAAGTGATTAGGTTTCCTATTTATTGGTGGTCTGGTTATGTTTCTGGGTAGGCCAGCTAGGGCTAGTTCTATTCGAGTACTAGATTAGTTGTTACAATCTCTTTGAGTCTCCATCCTCAAAATGATATAATTAAATGGTTGTGATCACAATAATAAAATATAATAATGAATTATTCTCGTTCACTCATGACTTTATATTTCATTTTCCTATGCATGTCTCTTGGTTATATCCCTTACAATAGTACTTCCGTATGACGCATGTTCATACCCAATTAACACACGATCTATTATCTGAATCACATCTAGCCCTTATGTGCATAATGCTATCTTCTAGGGTAGTGTGTGTTACTTAGTATGTGATCGTGATTTCTTTTATGCTTGTACCCTATGTGTCATCATGTCTAGTCATCTATTCATAAGCATGAATCCGTAAGCACATGTTTTATTATATGTATCATATATATAATTGAGCATGAGTTATTGTATGAGTAGAATGGTGTATATATCAAATATATAATTGAATACAAATTATTGTATGAGTGGAGTGGTGTATTTATCATATGTATAAATGAGCATAAATTATTGTATGAGTAGAATGGTGTATGTATCATATGTATAATTGAGCATTAGTATTATAAGCTAGAGATTATTAGATCTTATGTATATCATGTTTCCTCCCATGAGTTAGGTAGTCGTGATTTACTCAGTACTGAACACGTACTGATACTACCTCAATTGAATGGGTTATGCGATGATCCACTGATAGTGGGGAGCAGACTACTTGTGCAAGCTTGAGATCAGATGTTATTGTTGGGTTAAAGGCTTGGCTTTGAGAGAGTAATCAACCCAAATTCATATCCCTTAGGATTTGTCTTTATATATCTGTATTTATTTTTGGAATTTTTCAAGTGATGTATCAAAAATTAAAGGGTGTTGTAATTGAATTTAATTTCCCATTATTTTGATAATAATTTTAAAATCCAGGGTTATTTCACATGTTTTTGCTGATTTATTCAGTGATAATTATGTTTAGTGAAATTGTTCATTTGCCATCTGTCTGTGGATATCTCTTCATGGGAGTTTATCCATATGATATAGATGTTGTTTGAATTTTTGTCAGATAGGTTTTAGCCTTACATTTAGCATGATATAGATGGTAACAATTATCTTTTGTTAGGTGTGGCAGTAATATTCTCCAATTTCTATTTTAGCTTCCACATTATTCTTTTAAATGAATTTTTTCAAGAGTGAATTTTGGGGGTATTATAGTATATATGTATTAAACAATATATGGACTTGATTAAACTATTTAAATATATATCAGACAGGGGATTATGGTGTTAATAGATGGAATTGGTAAAACTATTTAAGAAATATCAATTGTAACTATAGGATACTATTAATAAAAATCTAGCTATTTTTGCATGTACTTAAGTACACAACTAAATATTGTATATATGGTTATATTAATATAAATATTAGTAATGGAGCGTGAAGTTGATTTTGTATAACATTAGGTAAAATCATAGTTGTTGATTTACTATATATCAATTTCAAATTGATTTATCTCCTTGCATTAGTACAAATTATTTTTCTTGCATTTTATTTCTTTCAAACATACTTGTTTTTAATCCTAATCAATCAAAGAATTAAATTAGTTCTCTATTTGTTATTATTAGAAATTATTAAAAATATTCTCATTGATTGGGATATGTTATTCATTATTTTCACAAAAAAATTTGTTTCTTTTGATAACGTGTTTGCTTTGCCATACTATTTGTTATAGCAGTGATTTTTTTAAATGTTTATACACATGCAGTAAAAAAAAAGTTCTTTCATATTGTTGTAGAAATAGACTTGAACTTGAAATGATAATAACTATTATAAAGGAAATTAAAACATCAAAGTTCTATGCTAAAATCAACTAAATTAAATTCTTTGTCAATATGTGTGGACAATCAACCCACTTCCTGATCTCAATAGGTTGAATATTCATAACATACTATGCCTTAATACCCATCTAATAGAATAATACATGGTAGTAATTATATTTAAATATCTAATAACTTCCATATCAAAATTTTTCCTTTTTCACATTGACTCTAGCCTTCTTCTTTTGATAAACTAATGAGGAAATATATTCATTAGGCCTTCTATTCCCTAACTTTATGATTTTATTTTTAGAATCAATTGTTTCACACTTGGTTGGAGTAGTCACTTCATCAGTTTGAGATTCCACCTTCATAAATGACAAAAAGAAAAAATAAAAAAAGGAAATTAAAGAATGGATTATTCAAGTCATTAATCTTGTAGTAATTTTTATTTCACTAGGCATTTTGTGTGAATAATACATATTCTTATATTGTTTTATCTAATTTCGAAAGTATAGCTGACTAATGACATATTCCAACAATTTGTTTAATTAAAATTATTTTTAATTCACAAATATAATTGTTAAATATAAAATAAATATGATAATTGATGGTTAAAAAAATCTGGTTATCATAGTAATTGGGACCATTATACTTGTAAATCAAACCTTCATTCATAGTCAGTTTAATAATGGTTTTGCTTCAAAAATTGTAACAACTGGGGACTGCCCTTCGGGTAATTTGCTAATAACTATTATTAATATATTTTTGGGTTAACATTAAATTTATTTTATTAAAAAGGTAAGTAATTGTAACATAGAATATAAAATACCCATCAACAAAGTCTTTGATCTCCTACATTTTGGTGTCAGTTATGAGTTTGGTCACATTCCAAGTATTGAATTCCTTGATTTGATTTTGAAGAAGATAAAAAAATGATAGTTTTTTCACATAACAATAATGCTAGAATTCAAGCCCCTTGATTAAAAATGTCAAGATAGTACCTCCAAATAGTTTGACTGTAAATATTTAGAGAACCACTATAACTAGATTAGGATTTATAATTCTAAAAAAAATCACTAGCTATATTGCATAATACCTTAGAAGCATGCATTCTATTTTCCCTGAAAAATTACAAAGATGTCTAATCTTTATTCGAATGTTTGTTATATAGTAATTTAAATATGTCCTCTATATTTTTACATTTTATCTTCAAGGATAAAGTCCAAATAGCTTGTCACATGTCCAAATACTTCCTTCCCTCTCACTAAATGTATAGTTGAGACTCTTCTAATGATATCATAATATCGATAGATGTTAGTTTGTTGAGTATTTTGTATTTGAAATGTGTTATGTTTGAATTTTTATGTTACTTATGTGGGTTGCTCTTGCTACTATGACTAAATTTTGAAATGGCATAAACATAAATAATTGGATCGGGAGTGCTTCTATGTCATATTGCAAGTTACACTATGTGAAAATTTTGAAGTAGATGACATACTTGAAATCAATAGTTTTTAATCTTAGTTGATTATTTGTCACTATAAAGTTTTTCAATTGCTTCAATATTGCCTCGTATTGTTGAATCTAAGATTTTCTGATAGTTGCATGAACCTTTTGGTCCTATACTTTTTAAAAATATAAATTCAAGATGATATAAAGTAGGTACATATTGGAAAGATAAAAATATGTGCACTGGTAACTTACTTCTCTATCATAAAATATATACTCTAGGCTAAATGCTTCATTTTTGTTACCATAAGAAGGAATTTCATAGACCCTTATCGACCTAACCTTTAAAGCACATGAACTCTTTGAGGGATGTATACTGTTCAAAATGTTCCACGTTGCCATTTATTTTTCTTAGCTTGTAATATGAGAATACAAATAATAATAATAATAATAATAATAATAATAATAATTTATGTTAATTTAAATTTGACTTAGTAAAAAAATGGAATAAATTATTAAGTATACCATTACCAATAATTACTTGTGATGTCTTTTATGTTTTGACACTGCAAAAATGATTAAAAAATCAGATCAACAAAAGTTTATCAAAAATTTAAAATAAACCTCTATTACATTTGAAAGACCGACATTACCAGTGATAACCAAAGAAAGAATATTTGTATCTTGGAAAGCGAATATGGCATCTCAAGCAGATGTGAGGCATTTATAGAAACAGTTGGCTTATGTATGGGGATTAAAATTTTGGATTGAGATGACATGGCTATAAAAGAAATGTTAGATTTAAATGTTGGATTGATGACTCGGCAAATTGGACAAATAGGAAAATGGACATATGGAATGATAAAAGACAAAATGAAACACCAATGGATTGATGGCACATGGCAAGACTTGGTGTGGGTATGATGCTTTAGGCGGGATATGAAGCTGCATGTATTAAACTTTTATATATAGTGAGATAAGCTCTCTATATTTTTTTTATTTGAATATTATTATTCATTTTTTGTATATTATTTCATAACTTTCTTATTTATACTATGTACCACTCCCTCCGTATTAAAACTAAAGTCTTTTATCGATTTGCATAAGTTTTAAGGAACTAATAAAGTAGTCTTAAAATTACATTTATACCCCTCATTAAAAAAATAAAAAAAAACTTTAATGCATATATAATTAAAAAAATTGAGAGTAAAATTGGAAAGTAGACATTAAATTTTCTAAAATAATTTTCTTTTTGATACAAAAATTTTAATGATAGAATGACTTCCTTTTGACAAAGAGGGAGTATATTTTATTACCTTATGAATATGTTCTATTATCTTTTATTAAATATTTAAATTTTCATATATTTTTATTGTAATATACTAATATTTTGATAACTTAAAGTTATTTAGGAATTGTATTGGTGGAGATTTTTTTTTTCTTTTTTACTTTGCTCATTTATCACGTCTTTGTAGAGTTTAGGAGTTATATCTTAGTTTTCTAAACGTTTTGTTTATGAATCATTGTCATTTATTACGAATTTGTGTTCCATAAATTATTCCACCAATTTTTATTTTTTTTTCTCTTGTGTGTATATTCGAGTTCTTTTTTTTAGTCTCCAAAATAATTTTAAAATGTTAAACCAAATTGTTGGCAAAAAGACATTATTCATCGCTCCAATGGGCCTTAATTGTTATGTTTTGAACCCATTAAGTTTTTTTACTTATCTAAATTTTATGAAACTTTGGGGATCATCTTATATTAATTTTTATTAATCTAAACATGATCCAAAAATATTTCATTATTATTCATATCACTTTCAAAGTATTTAAGATATTATCGGGCACATGTACAACACAAAATCCAACCTCTCTTCGTACATGCACAACTAAAATTTTTGAGAATCTATCTCCACTACTTATTTTTTGTGAGAATGAAACAAGAAAACTCATCTTGGATCCAATGTGGCGCTACCCCAAACTTTCCTTCCTTAGATATTTTAAAAAATATCTACACTTAACTTAACCTTAAGTTTTAAAATCTTATCAAACTTGTCATCTTTTCTCCCATTTCTTCTCCCAAATTCCACCACCTTCTCTCCTTCATTTATCCCTCAAATTATATGGACTTCATGGTCATTTATCACCATGTTTGATAGCTTGCAGTCTTTCAAAATTTGAGGATAAGTTATTGTACCCATTTTCCCTTTACTCTTGTTCTTTTATTTTATTTTAAGGATTTCTCTATAACTTATTCTATGGTATTTATAGGTTATTCTTTGGTATTTTCTTAATTTTAAATATTTGTATTAAATTTTCCAAAAACTAAATAAATAGAATTGATTTGTGTTATGTTTTTTTTGTTCAAGTTTAAACATATTTGGGTATTATGCTAGTGGTTCAGCCTTTTGGCCATAATTTGTAATTTAAGGAATTTTAGTTAAATCTAAGTATATCATAATGACCCTTGAGATTTTAGGGTTATTATGGTTTATAATATGTTACAATTTGGGGTCTTTAGTATGTTTTATAAATGATTGAATATTATCATGCTTTAGGATTTTAGTTTGGTATATTATGTTTTGGTATATTTTTAGGATTTATTGCTATCATTTTTGAATCTAATGATACTATGATATCCTTTGTAATTTTTTGAAAAAGTTTCATGTTTATGTTATTGTTATTTTAGCATGATATACATGTCTTACTTTTAGTTGAACTTCTTGGAGATTTAGACTTTTGGTTGAATATTCTAGGTGTTCTTTGGTAATTAACGTGCTCTTAGCCTAGTCATGTTCTAATTACTCTAAGTATGGTTAGTTTTGTATTTAAACATGTTTTTGGCTAATTAAAGCATCAAAAGGGTATTTTAGTAAAGTTGAGATATTTTCATGGGATATTTTGCTATGATTGAGATATTTTGGGTAATTTAAGATATTTTTCATAAATAATACATTTTATGAATAGATATTTAGCTTTTTTTATGAATAGTAATATGCATTAATAATGTTTTGACAATAATTAGATTTAAACTTTTTGTTATAAATAAACATTTCTTGTCATCTATAGATAGTATTATGTGTAAATAGTATTTTATTGGAAAAAGTTTTCATTTGACCGATGTTTGGTGGACTTTTGAGTTGTTTTCCACCAACAATTTGGTACTTTATTTTGAACTATTTTCAAGATTTTGAAATCAAATGGTTTTATTAGAGTGATTATTATTTTAATTTTTTGCCTTACTGTTCTGATTTGTTTTGGGGCTTGATGACTTAGTTGTATCTCAACTTTTGGGATTCTTTTAAGTTGTTTTGATATTCGATGAGATGTGACTCATCTTGTAATACCCAATAAATTTGAGATTTTCAAAGTATGAAATCTTTTTGTATATCAGAGCTTGAATGGTGTTTGATATTAATTTAGAAATATATTTTGGGTTAGATTTAAAAGGAGTTGGAAAATTCTAACAATTTAAAACTAAAGTGGATTTTCTGGTATATTAGTTGACTGATTTTATAAACCGATTGAGTGGTCTATTATTTTTATGTAGGATTTAGCTTGATGAAATCAATAGAATGGTTTAGGAAACTGATCAACTGGTCTATAAAATAGTTGAATGGTTGTCCAAATTGATCGACCGGTTTATCAAGCTAACTGATTTTTTAGCACTATTTTTTCTAGGGAAAATCTTCTAATAGTTTGGAACTTGGTAATCTAACTCCAATATGTTTTTTGGGTAACCTTTAACTCTTTTGATATTTATCCTAGGTTTTTCCTTGCCTTGAATGGATTTGAGGGTCTAAATTAGTAGAGAAGAGGAGGATGACCACTTTCCCTTGTATTCTTCTTCCTCTCTCCTATATGTAGCTCTGGATGGATGATTCATTTCATATTAGCATTGCACACTTCGAAGATTTGTTTCCCATGCCAATATGCTCTTTCCCTTGTTGTGTTTGAACTCTTTTTTTGAGAAATATTGACCTTCATTTTACCAAAAAACATTATTTGAAATCTGAGAAGAAAATAAACCTTATTCTTAATAAATCTACCTTTTTTGGTCCAATTTTGAGCTAGAAAATAAGGGTTTTGATCTATTGCACCTCTCTCCTTCATTTTCTAAAAATTTATTTGTGTATGAATAACCCTAATCCTCTTTCTCCTTCACTTTATTTCATCTATCGAGATACTCCAACTTGTCCCTTACGTGTGCTTCCATTATTCTTCATCTAGCACCTTCATTCTTATTCAGTTAACTCTTATGATCCTTCCTCTAACTCCCTCTTGTTTTATCTTTAAGTAAGAAAGAGTTATATTTTGGAGAAATTTGAGGTTTTTAGATAATTTTCCTTGGAATCTCTTAGAGGTTTTTAAGAGTTCCCTACTTGTACATATTTGATTTATAAGTCTTAACCTCCTACTTTTCAAGTTTTTAAGAGTTGGAATATTTTAGATGAAGATTTTGCTATTTGGTGTGGATTTTTGCTAAGTTTTAAGGTAATTCATTATAGCCTCAAAAATGAGGAATGAACGAGCATGTAAACTTGTGTAGGACATAAAGTTATGATCTTTGCATGATACCATGGTAATGTTATTATTTTGATAACTCATGCTAGAAGATTTAGGTAATTTAAGAAAATATAAATCTATGGGAATATGTGGTTGAATCTATAAATGCGGCATGATTTTAATATATGGGCATGTTAAGTCTCAGTGTTTGGTAATGGAAATGTTATGGTTTTGATGTGGTTGGAATTTGTTTATAAATGCTTGAATGTGTTGTATATGAGAAAACCATTTCGCTAGTTAAACCAAACTGATCAGCTAAATATTAGAACAATCAATCGTGTTATCTGTGGAGACTTCACTTGCTCTTTGTTTGAACCCCTTAACTAATTTGCCTTACTGATCAAATAGTTATTAGAAAAATTAACTTATTATCTCAACCAATTGACTAGTTCTCTAGTGGTAATTCTAGGTGGTCTCTAGTTAAACTCATTGACTGGTTTATCAAAACAAATCGACTAGTCTTAGAGCATTCGACTAATTTAACCAAACCAATCAAATGGTTTTAACATGGAACTATAGGGTTTAGCTTAGCCAAACCAATCAACTATTTTTTTCCAAATAGATAAACCAATTCAACTAGAGAGTGATATTCTTACTTCTGTGACCTTGATATGATTTGACATTTGGTATTATGATATACCATGATTCTTTAATGATGATATCACATCACTTGGCATGACTTAACTTACCTATCAAATGAATTAGTCGGACTATGTTTCATAGTATGCTTAAGAAGTGCCTTTGAAAAAAATTAATGGACAAATTTGTAACATCCCTAATTTTACTACTTAAACATTTTATTTTGAAAAAACATTATTCACCAAATTAATGCGTGGTATTGCCACACATAGCATATGTCTAGTTCTCCCACATTTCTTATGTCAAGTGCTAAAGCTCAAAACAAAACACAACTAAAATAAAACATAAATGTGAGTTATGGATAATATACTCCATACAATAATAAAAATCAAAATACACCAAGGGACCTAAGAGTCCGAAGGAAAACTGATTACATCAAAACATGTACTCAAATGTCCAACACCGGTTTATCTTAACTCTTAGATCCATAAGTCCACTCCGAAAATGGGTTCTCTTCCCAAGGGCTCCACTTGTCCTAATCACTATAATATGCCTTAAGACACTCCATACCCTTGATATAATCATCTACATAAGTAGTATTAGTACAACATCCTCATACTGAGTAAATCACAATGGATCACAAGAGATAGCATATCCACATTGCACATGAACACACAATAATATAAAAATCATACTCAAAGCACAAAGCATATACAATAACCACATGTAATAATTATGAGATAATGTATATAACATCAAGCCTCGAGCTCAGTAACAAAACATATTAAATCACATCAAATTATCACAAGGAACACAATAGATAGATATGATTAATCAAATCAATTACAAATACCAAGGTAGGGCATTATGGTGACTACCAAATCCACAACTTAAAATCAAACCCAAATATCAAGGTAAGGCACTAAGGTGGATACCAAATCAATAATTTCAAATCAATTCTGAATATCGAGGTAGGGCATAAAGGCAACTATCAAATCAACAAATCTAAATCGATTTTAAATACCAAGGTAGGGCATAAAGGTCGCTACCTTAATGCAATAATGTAATAACAATCACTTCCACTTTCATTTATTTACTCAAGGGGGATACAATCAGCCTAGGGACAGTGAGGTACACTAGGTTATACTAGAACATAAAGGTGACATAATACCCTAATTCTAGAAACTAGGGACACAGCGGTACACCTAGTCACATCAGTGCACGAAGGCAATGAAGTATCCTCCAACCTAGGTCACTTGATCCTTAAGTATTGATACCCCTTGTAGGGCCCGAAGGTTACCTATAGAGTAGATTAGGGCCTTACTAGAGCATAATGACACACGAGTGAAACAACTTAAATGAGGACTAAAACCTCATATATAGGGTAGCTAACCCTAAATTGCAACCATTCCCAATCGCTTTAAGTATTAGTATTTTATAGAGTGATCACAACTATTACATACTGCACCATCAATCCCACTTCCATACTTATTCATTTCTCCTTTATTTTCATTTATTAAGTAAGAGAAATATCAAGGAAATATGTCTATGGCAAAGTCAAAGTCAACACTAAGGTCAACCTACCAAAGTCTAAGACTATCCTATATCTAATTATTCACATTAGGTCTATTAGGTCAAAAATAACCGAAATATCCTCAAAACCCTAATTTCATCATTATCATCCAATTTTGTACTAAAAATTATTATTGCAAGCCATTTATCAAGTAAAGGCTAAAAGACAATATTTCATAATATTTTAGCACGTAAGAAATTTTTACAATTTAGTGATTGACTATATTTTTCACTTTTTATGCATTTAGTGAGTTACGCCTACAAACCCTAATCATTTGTTCCACATGTATCACATATTTCATGTAGCATGTACTTACATATTTAAGGCATAATACAAAATTTAATAGGGCACTTTACATGTAGGAAAATATCTTTAACCCTAGAACATGAGAATAGTGATTATCGCATTCTAACCTCAATCATATATGCATGTTTTTATACTATTTATATCAAGCCTAGCTACCATGAAAATAATAATTAGGGGGCACTTAGCATGGCATTTGAATCATGAATTGAAAAAATTACAAACCTTAGCAAAACCCTAGGCATGTGTACATAAATTATATAACATATCACTAATGTATATAACTTAACTTACAGAAATCGTACGAACCATTTATTTAACATGTTATCATTTTATCATACATGTCATAATACTTGAAAAATATAAAACCCTAGCATGATTCTAAGTCCAAACAATCCTAACATGCTCGTACATAAATTCTATCGTCTTATGAATGATTGGATTTACTTAAATCCAAGCTTGCACAAAAAAGCACACAAATTGGCTTCTCCAAGATCCTCAAGGATTACCCAACAAATTAACACCCAGTAACACATATTAGTATTTCATATAGCACTATAATAACCCAAAATTAACTAAACCAACTCAAGAACAAATAGCCAACCAAAACAAGGCAGTAAAGAAACCAACCAAACACATGAACAAAAAGAAGAGGCAATTAGTGGAAGCTGCAGAGGAGGGGAGGTGAGAAACGGTGCTCTTGGTCGTTGCTAGGGGGAGTGACCATCAAGGATGACTGGTGTAAGGGGGAAGGTTGTGGTAGGTAATGGTGCAACAAGGTGGGGAGGATTGGCAGTTTTGGCCGAAGGAGAAGGGGGTGAATGGTGGAAGTAGCTGAAGACAAGGGGAGGGGATCAACACAAATGGTCGAAGGTGGGGGTGAGGGATTGGTGGAGATGCACATTGCTAAGGAAGGAAGAGTGTTGGTGGTGTGCATTGCTAGCTGAAATGGTGAAGATGTAGTGATGATAATGGAGAATGACATGGATTTTTCTTGCTTGAGGGAGCTCAGGAGAAAGGAGAAGAGGTGCAGGCTTGATTAGGGTTAATACACAACACAAAATGAGGAGGATGGAGGATTTAAATAGGGGTATCATGAAGGGTGTCATCAAGCAAAACAAGGGGAGGGAAACATGGTACAGGGGTGGTGTGTGGAGAAGATTATGATAGGTAGAGGGAGATGGGTATGTGACCCATCAATCTAGTATAGGTTAGGGGTAATTATTACGGTGAAGAACCGGGGTTAAATATTTGGTTACCAGAATTAGGGTTGTCCAACATCGATTAAGGTCTAAATTATAATTTAAATTTAATAACCCACTCTCTAACAAATTTTAAGCTAATTAAAATTATATCTGATATATCATAATAATTCACATATTAATAAATTTTTTAATACAAAATACCTTACCATAATTATTATAACTAAACACACATAATTACCAATTTATAACTAAGGTTTTTAAAAATAGGGTATTACATTACTACCCCCTTAAAAGAGACTTCATCATTGAAGTTAAATAGACTTGATACAACCTTGGTTGGTCATAAAACAAAGGTTCTACGAGTTGGGGGTCACTACCCCCCTAAAAGAACTAAACCCTAATAGAGCATAAAACTAACATATAAACATGTGTTGAACCAACATCTATCAATCACACATATGTAAGCATAATTAACTAAGAGTTCTAAACATTCAAAGTTACAAAGGTATACTGGTGGTGGTGTCTACAAACCCACAATTCTGCACATCACTGATCACGTTCACAATGTTGACCATCAAACCTCCTCGGGCACCTTTAATACCCAAATTTTGACTTGTACTACTTTATAGGTAGGGATAAGCAATAGGTCCCTTACCCTTAGCACCTACACTTTGGATGATACTAGCGGGCATCTAAGTCATTAGAGAAGACTTCTACCAATAGGTGGTTCGAACACCAGAATGTACCTGATAATGTTGAATTCCAACTCCAGAAGAGTAACATTCAAAGTCTCTAAGGCCCATTTTGGCACACTTCCAACACTCTATTGTCTTACCCAGGAAATTCTTGCTTAGGTGATTCCTCCTATAATTTTTGTAGTGAAAGTTCCTTGGGTGTCAATTATTTCCAAACCACACTCCAAAAAACATAGAATACCAACCACCACTAGGTCGACTCTACCGAACACTTGTTTGAACTCTTTTGTCACCTCTGTGATGCCAAAAACACTCTGCTGGCCTCTTAGTACCACTAAGGTCCTTCTTCACCTCCTAAATCCTTCCTAGGGCATAAGCCCTCTCATACACCATGAGTACATCAATCATAACCTCTCCTCCAAATATTTCCTGAGTGTATAGGTCCGAACCTTACTTAAAGCAACGAGCAACCATCTCCTTACTAATTGCTATCTCTAGTCCAAAAGTTAGAAGCTCGAAGAACTTGCTAAAGTAGTCCTTGACTAACATGTTACCTTAATAAAGGGTCATAAACTCATCATGCTTTGTATGACGCATGTGTAAAGGGTAGTATCATGCTCTCAAAGTTTCCAAAAATTCTTCCCAAGTGTCTAGTAACTCAACAGCTTGAAGGTGGTATTCTCTCCACCATTCATCTACCTTTCCTTGTAGGTAGTAGGGATGTTTGTGGTTTAAATATTCAAAATTTTGGATATTTGATGGTCGGATATCCGAAACTTTGAATATAAAAAAATGATATTTGATATTTGATTTGAAACTTTAGATATCTGAAAGATCGGATATCCAAATTTTTAGATTGGATATCAAATATAACCGATAATATCCGAATAAAATTTTAAATATAAAAAAACTACTAAATCACAAGTATATTTAATATTATCTGATCTGCTAAGCAAATATCCGATTTGTTCAGCAAATATCAGAGTTGCTCAACAAATATTCAATGTTAACACTAAAATTAAAGCTGCTACATTACTATATTTAATTGGATTTTATTAGATCTAAAAAGGGCTTATATTAAAAATATAATTTCAATTAAATTAAATTTTGACCCAAATACTAAATCAAGTTAGTAAAAATTATACACACACACATCTAAATTTATTTATATATAATTATATATAAAATAAAAAATTGTATAAATATTTTTCTTCGGATCCTATATTATTTGTATTTATCGGATCAAATATCTAGTTTGTTTGACTTTTCGTTGATCGAATTGGATATTTGATTTGAAAAAAAAATTTGGATCCGTTATTTATTTTTTCGGATTGGATTGCTTCGGATACCGGATCAGATAAGCAGATATGGGATAATATGAATAGCCCTAGTAGGTAGAATGTACCAATAAACACTATATATATGAATGGTGCATTCTAGGATTTGAGCTCCTACAGATCCTCTCCACTATTTATTACAGATCCTCTCCACTATTTATTTCAAAATAGATAAGTTACAAACATTATTATTATATCAACAACTTTTATATATAAATTATCACTTTAGATCATAAATATAAAAAATGAGATAATCAAATGAGTAGTATATATACATGTGTGTGTGTGGCATTTTTATTGTGGCAAGTATAATATGGATAGGAAAATGTTGATGAAATATGGGGGATATAGCTTAGCTTTTATATAATTATAAATAAAGCACCAAAATAACCATAGTGTTACCTTTACCTTTTCTTCCTTTGATACTTGAGCATTGTCACTTGTTTCCCCTCATTTTCATGGGTTTCTAGATATTTCCTAAGCTTATTATTATATAATATACATCAGTCATAAAAGATTTGGGAAGATGATAGTTGAGAGAAATTTAACGTTCATGGTTAAGATGTGTAATTTGATCTATTTGATATGATGAGGGTTGTAAATGAGTCGAGTTGGCTCGAGATTTTTTTTTTGACTAGTCACATTTATATAATTAAACGAGCCAAACTTGAGTCTTATTTTTAGGATCGTTTAATAAATAAGTAAAGCTTGAGTATGAAAATTTTGAGCTCAAGCTTTTTTATAGTGTAAAAGTTCGCGAGCTTAGCTTATTTACCACAAAAGCATTAAACGAGCCAAGCCCGAGCCTACATCAGCTTGATTCATTTGCATTCCTAGACATGAGTAAGGGTTTGTTCTTATAAAATAATATTTATAACTTATCAAATAAATTATGAAATCAATATTGATAATAATATTTTAAATTAATAATGATAACTATAGTAATGATAAAAAAATAATAATAACACAATGATAATAATAAAATACTAATTATAACATTGTTAATAATAATAATAATAATAATAATAATAATACATTAAATTTTTTAAATATGATTGGTTCAACAAAAATACTTAAAAGACCCTATATTAAGGAAACTATGGATCTTCTTCAATCATGACAACTTTCGCACACTCCCAAACTTACAAAAATGTTATCATTTTTTTATTTGATAAAGAATAATTATATATAGATCAAGCACACTCCCAAACTCACAAAAATTGAAACTAAATTAGTTTCAAAAAGGTCGAAGGACAACATTGCAATCAATCAAGCCAAGCTCACCATGAAGCAAGCTAGGGAGCCATATCTAACAAGAGTAGAATATTTCCACCCAACTAAATGAATCTAAGGAACTCCAGATCAAATAACTTCAAATTTGGAGAGCTTCATCCAAAATAAACCAATGAAACACAAACTAAACACCAAATAAAACAATTCAAATATGCAAGTGTCTTTTGGGAATCATGCAAATATAAGAGAATGAGGATGAATTGGATGCACAATTTTATTTTTGATAATTGGGATAGAAACATATGATATTGAATAGTAAACCAATAAAAAAATTAGACTCAATAAAACTTTGTCCCTCAAAGTAGTGCCTACACATTAGGAATCACATCATCAATTTTATAAGCAAAATCATTCTAGCTTTTCTTTACCTAAAAATCAATCCTCATTTTGACCAACATTATCATCCAACTAACATATATTTGTTTATTCTCAAATAGTATATTTTTTCTACAGTCCCATATCACACCGATTACTATAAAAAGTGCAATGTTCCAGATTTGCTCTATTAAGCCCCTCCTTCAACCACCAAGCCAAGCTAAAGTATTCTCTATGGCAGACCTTGACATAACCCATGTTTATCATATCCAGTCACATACCTTATACCATATCCTCCTCGTCATTGTGTAATGAAGGAATAGATGACTGACGGTCTCCAGGTCAACCTTACAAAAAAGGTAACCGAGTAACTAATGACAATTATTTGAATCCTAACCTATTTTTCTTTAGTGTTTAGTCCCTACTGGATAGAAAACCATGTAATGAGTTCAATCCTAGGTGGGACAATGGCAATCTATATTTTGTTTTAATCCCAACTACCCCTTCCATCTTCATCATCCATTTGATAATAAGTCTCACAAAATAAAGTTAACCGAATAAGTCCCCTTATTGGTCATATATCCAACCAATCAAGTCTATGTTGTCTCTACATGGAAGGTGTCTAATCATCCTTCACAATTACTTTTCCTACTCTTCCTCCCAAATAAAGAGTCTCCATTACCACAATATATTCCAATGCCAAACCATACCATCCCATATTCCCATATTTGTAATTTCCCACTATTGGTCTGACATTGAGAAAAATCTAGAAAAAATTATTTCAAGGTACACTACTCCATCCACTTATCATGCCATCCCCTAGGTTAATCCTTAAGCCTGATTTCAAGAGGTTATTCTGAGCTACACAATATCTACCCAAGGTGTACTACCCTTCTTCTTCTTCTTCTTCTATTTTTCTAGCCTTCTAATTTGATTACAAGTGTATATGGATGCCATGACCTGCTTCCAATATGTCCCCTCTATGGTGTATAACCTCCACTCCTATTTGGATATCAACATGTTGTTCCTCATAGCCAGGTATCCAATCCCCAATTCACCACATCTTCTAAGATTTTGAATCACACTATAGCTTACTAGAGGCAGATTCTTTTGTTTCCCACTCCCTGCCCAAAATAAATTCCTTTGAATGGTAATAA
Source organism: Tamarix chinensis (assembly GCA_030549775.1). Classification (NCBI taxonomy): domain Eukaryota; kingdom Viridiplantae; phylum Streptophyta; class Magnoliopsida; order Caryophyllales; family Tamaricaceae; genus Tamarix; species Tamarix chinensis. The sequence goes on from CM060177.1 coordinate 39,078,201, forward strand.
TCTCCTTTACCACCCCTTTTGGCATTTTGAAAAGGCTCATATAATAAAATGGCAAGCTATTGAGATCACTCTTGATCAACACCGATCTTTCTACTATAGATAGTGTTCTTACCTTCCACCTTGTCAATCTCTCCTTAACCTTGTCCACCTCGACCTCTAGGTCTGTTTATGAGTTATGACTCGGATTTTCCGGCCAAGGTAAGTGACGAGTAGCTTTTTGATCTTATAATTTAGGATATTTGCAACCTCCTTTTGTGCTTCTGCATCCACTCCTAGTCTGATAAGCTCTGACTTTGTGAAATTGATGCTCAACCTTGATGTAAGAAATAAGCACTCTAGCAGTCTCCTCTAGTTCCTAACATTATCATATGATGCTTCACTAAATATCATTGTTTCATCTGCATACTAATAGTGTTCCACCTCAATTTGATTACTTCCCAATCTCATTCCTTCAATACATTATCTCTTCAGATTAGTTGGTTGAGAGCTTCCATAACCAAGACAAAGAGAAAGGGGGTATGGGAACCCCTTAGCCAAGTCTTCTTTTCATCTTGAAAGGAGGGGATGGTGAGCCATTTACCATTATTTAGATTATTGTTGTTGTTTGGCACTTTGACATCCCAAGTCTATACAACCACATAGTGGTTATCTTAAAACCTTTTTGGATTGATCAGTTGGCCTCACAAATCAACACACATCCTTTCAAAGTAATTTCTCCTCACTCAAGCACATTCTAATATATTTTTAGAAAATTTCTAAAACTTTCCAAGAGAGTCACTCATCCTAAAAATTTCTCTATGGCAATTAAGCTTAACTATGGAGTTCTTAAGACAGAATCACAAAAAGGATAGTATACCATGTTGATATAAGTCAGCATATCAATTCTTATAATACTTCACTTAATTTGTGGGGTATTACATTTACCCCTATTCAAAGAACTCAACATCCTCGTTGTACTTCAACCATTGACTGTCTCATGATAGTATATCCCAAGAATCGTCCTACTAGGCAACTGACTATCTCATCTAAGTTCAGCTTGCAATCATAGTTTCACTTTGATACTATTTGTAACACTCTGAGTCGATAAGACCAAGCGGGGGATACCCTAAAGCACTTTCAAATTGATTAGCTAGCCTCAAAGATCAACATGATTCCTTTCAGCTTATTTTGTCCTCACTCATATTTTTTTCGATGTATTTTAAAAAAAAATCTAAAACTTTTTAGGAGGTTTACCCATTCTAAAAATTTCTTCACAGTAAGCACACTTAACTATGGAGTTATTAGGAAGGAATCACCAAAATTATGGTATATAATGTTGATATAAGTAGCCATATCAATCTTATAACACTCTGTTTAATTTGGGGGGGTTATTACATAGACCTTTATGTAACCTCTCCACACCATACAGAATCCCATTATTGCCATTATGTTGTCCATGAAATCCCATATGATATTATCATAGGACTTCTGGAAGTCCAACTTAATCATCAAGCCTCTTTGTCCCTTATTCATCTGAAACCTATGTACAATCTCATGGCAACCAATACTCAATTTAGAATACATCTACCAGTAATGAAAGAAGATTGGAAATCACTAACCAGACTATCAATTACCCATTTCAATTTGTTTGCCATAATATTTGAGATAACCTTATAAATACACCATATCAAGCTGATAGGTTTAAATTGGTTGATCTCCACCACCTCTTCTACTTTGGGGATCAGGGTGAATAAAGTGGTATTGAGCGCATGCGGTAGGCAACTAGAGGTGAATTGGATGCACATTCTTGAGAGTAAAAGAAAAAAAGGTGCAAATGTAAGAGAACTTGGAAAAAAATCCAAAATAAACACAAAATTAAACACCCAAAGTTCCAAAATTAGAACATAGAGTTTAAACATGAGGGAAATTTCAAGCCAAAAAAATGACAAACACCTCACAACCTAGAACCAAAAGGAACAAGAAGAGGAACAAGCATGTTGGGGGATTGAATAAACAAAGAACGATATTTATACAAAATAGAGAAATTGATGGAAACCAAAATAAATCAAGAAAGGAGAAGAGCTTAAATGTATTGAGTTGCGCAACCATAGAAGAAATCAAAGGGAGTAAGAGAGAGGGACAAAGCACAAGGCTACCTTTTTTAACCCCTCCCAACTACATAAGTAAGGGTTTTTTTCCTGTGTGTAGTGTGCGTTCTTTGAAAACGTAAATGTTATATCTTTACACAATGCTCTTGCATGATAAAAAGAACTAAGAGTCATCAAGTGATCCATCCATAAAGTTGATATGATTTATGACATGTGTAGGAATATGGAATTATGATTTGGGTGGTAATATGGTTCGATTAGGGTTATTTAAGGGTTATGATGGTTCGAAGATGATGAAGATTTTACAAAGAAGAACTAACTATGAAGATGCTTGAATGATGAGGGTTTTGAATGTGTTTGTTTGTGGGTTAGGGTTTACTATTAGGGTTAGTGGTGATATGAATATTATGATGATGAACGATTGGAATGATGGTGATTTGATCACTAGATTTCAAAGCCAAGATGTTTAGGATGAACGTATGATAATAAAAATATTATTATCTAAGGTGTAGAAATATGTAAAAGTAAGTAAGAATAATAGGTTGAAGATGATGATGATGGCATTGAAGATTATGACTAGGGTTTAGAATGGCGTGGGTTTTGTGGAGGGTTTGAAGGATAGCTTTTAATCTCTAATTCACACGAACAAAGAGATTAAGGATTTCAATAATAATCACTCACACATAATTGATTAAAATTGAGAAGAACTCACATAGAATTCAATTAAGCAATACTTGTAATTTTCATTCAATTTTTGTCCCCTTTAATGTCGTGTGTCTCTATGGCTTTTATAGTCATTGCACCTCCCCAAGATAACAAGATAAGTCTACTAGAAATATGATAAGAATCAACCCCCAAAGCATTATCTTATTCCCCACTCCAAACACATTTCATAAGATAAAATAATATAAACCTTAAAAGATAGAATTAAGTTACTTTATTGACTAATTCAACTTCCTTACCTATTAGCTAATATTAAAGAAATAATAAATAATATTACACGTCCAAAACGTCCAACCTAGTCTTCTCTTGCAAATTCCATGTTCAATTTTTCCATGCAACGTATTCATGCCCTCCATGTAAGCCATGCACACGTCTCTATTTCTAGTGACTTGTTTTGTAAGTTTCATCCATTTGCCTTCCAATTTGTAGGGGGTTCTCTCTAAATAGAGGACATTAGGTTCTAACATAATAAATGCTAAGACTTGATTATTTAATTTCGCATCAATTTACTTTGTGTGCTAGAGCTAAATTGGAGTCATGTGATCGAGTAGTTTAAGATGCTTGCTAAAAAATAAGTCTTTGTTAGGAAGAAGAGTTTTTAGAAGAAGTTTGAATTTTTTTTTTTGAAAAAAAAATTATAAATTTCTCTAATCTAAATGCTTTATTTGAGTATCCTAAAATAAAATTTTGATACTTCTCAAAATTTTTATAATTGCACAATGGCTTTATAGTATATTTACATAGTCTCATGGATGAAAATAAGAAAAAAAAAACATATAAATACTTTATGTAAATTCTATGTATAACAATATCCGAACAAACAAGTAAATTTAAAAATTCTCTATTCCAATTCTTTATTCAAATAATAGATTTATAACTATAAAATTTAAATTGAATCGTTTTTAAGATTATATTATTTGTAAAGTTCTCCATTCAAACAAAGCAACTAAAGTTTTCTATGGCTCTTGATAAAGTTAAACTAGCATAGGTTGATTCTATATTTAAGAAGGATATCTAATTGCAAATCATGAGATAGAAAAGGAAATAATTTTAAATTTAGAAGAAAATATTTGAAGTTGTTTTAAATAAGAAATAAATATTTTTTTTAATATTTAATTAAGGTTCAAATATTTAGAAAATATTTTGCTTAAAGAAAATTATGACAGGTCAGTCATAGAAGGTCACTTGAATTAAATAAAATAACATTATTTTTATATTTTATATTATATAATGTAATATGTATAATACAACCATATTTCTTATTGAATTATCGCCTTGAATTAGTGTTATTATGGAAACATTTATTGTAAAAGTTGAAGTGCCTCAAGAGACTAAAGAATTGATCATCAATGGAGTTACATTATTTATTGTCCATCAATAGATAATTACTTTACTTATTACCCATCAATTGACATTTATATTATCTACTACTCATCAATAGACATCTACAATATTTTCTGTCCATCAATGGACATTGACAATTTTTCTTTGATTGGTTATTTGGTGACCTTATGGTTTCATTCTGTTGGGTGTTGCTCTTCGTTACACGTCTTTCTACGGTTTAAAATAAGTTTTTGGATCAAGAGCAACACATACTGCATACTTACATTCAATATTCTTTTTAAGAGAAAGAAAACATTAAAAGTTTGTGAGTTATATAATCCTCCATTCAATTGAGAAATTTCTATGATAATTCTTTCTCTATGTAGTAAATTTATTTGTTCATTGTTATCCGTCGACCTAACCCTTAGGTGAACCACCTAAATTTATGTATTCTCATTTTTGCTTTTGGTTCTCTATTTTCTAAATTTATTTACTTAATCTGTGAATCATGCATACTTTTTCGTATCAATCATTTATGCATTACTACTGCATCAATATATACCCTTAGACTTGCAATAGCTAATATATCATTAATCAAAATTAAAGAATCAAACAAACATAAGTAGAAAAATAATCTGACCTAAAACAGACTGAAACAATTGAACTCAAAACTACAAAACAAAACTAAATTATTGCATCTTCTAGCATACCGTCCTCTTCGTTGGTTTGTCCTCAACCTTGCCCACCTCTTCGTCAGTTTGTCTTCGACTAGAGATCAAAAGATTTCACTTCAGTCTTCTCCCTTTCTTTGAACGATGGGTCCTTGCTTTATTTAGAATGTCTAGCAGCGCAATTTAGCTAATTGAAAGATTTCTTGACAGAAAGAGAACTCTCAAATCAAGTTTATTGGTGTTCAGGTAAGGAGCTGAAAAACTCCATTTTTAAAAGCTTGTAAGAATAGTTTATAAAATAAGCTAAGTTTTCCGTTTCCGACTTTCCACCTTCAGCCAGCTCTTTGGCTAGTTTTGTCAAATACACACTCAGTCAATTTTAGTAATTCTCTCGTCAATCATCAATCAATTATTCTTCCCTAGTTCAACTTTTCTATCTAATTCAGGTTCAAAGCTTACTTTTCAAGTGTTTTGAATGTTGTTAGTTTATGGTTCCAACGTAAGGTTCAATTTTGGCTTTTCTAGGAATAGCTAAATTAAAACCTTAGTTATCGACGGCAATCGAACTCAAGGGAGGGGCAAATTCGATTGATTAAAACACTTACCAATTGCTTGAACTGTTGCAAGTTATTGGTAGGCGTACACTATTAGCTTGTTGCCGGAGACTTATAGTGGTTTATTGTTAGATCAAAAACTGAGGGGGACAATGGATTTTGGGTGGAGGGCACCGAAGTGGTTAAGGAGACAGATATGTATGCTTGTGCTGCCTGCGACTCTCATTTCTGTTGATGTTTCGCCTCCTATCACCTGAATTAAGAATCGACCCAAGATTTTTAAATACCCGGTCGAAGAGGAACCAATGAAGATGAAGGTGATGTCGAAAAGGATGAATTTAGGTTTCTTTGATTCGATTCAAGTTTCCTTTATTTTAGCTCGGATCTCTCTCTCTCTCTCTCTCTTCTTTCCTAATGTTTGACTGTTTCAGTTTTGATTAGTTTTAGTTTAGATTGATGACTTACTAGGTAATAGAATAAATACAAATAAGCAATTTGTATGATTTGTATTACACATTATAAAGTACAAAAGTAATATTATTTTACTCAATTCCGGGTCACTGACCCACAATTTTTTTTAAACAAAATAAACTTTAAATGTTTGGACCTTAATTAAAAATTAAAATTATTTCTTCCTTATTTAGAAGGAACCTCAAACATTTCTTTCTGAACATTTTGCAACACAACTATTATTGATTTCGGGATTAATCATATTATCAGCGGATATATATATATATATACATATTTATTAAGTATACAGGGTTTAAAACCAACAATGACGATACAAGCCGACAGGAACAATGACCTCCGGCATTTCCAAAGATGATAAAATACTAATCCTATCACCAACCAGGTCGCGTTCTTCCATCAGGAAAAAAAAATGAAAACTCGCTTGGTAAACCTTCTCACAAACTACTTAATCCATCATCTCCATCAGAAAAGAAGAAGGCAGAGAAAGAAGCAACAAACAAGGAAAAGTGAAATTCTACCAAGGAACTTATCTGCGTGCATCTCCTGCCTTCTCAACCTGGGACTAGTGCTCCTTGTTAGATTATATGAACTTGGGTATCTGGCATAAAGAATATCCTCAACCATCTCCGCAACTTGATGCAGAACGCGTGGAACAGAACTGCCCCCTGGGTTTACTATAAGTGGTGATGAAGCTACCTCTTCCGAAGTGCCGGAAGGTTCAGGAAAATAGCGGTGTCCTTGATAAGGATTACGGTTTGGAAGGCGGAAGCTAGGGTGAGATGCAGCATTTAACAAAGCTCGAGTTCCACAAGCTGGTGGTCTAGGGGGCATCATAGCACCATCCTTCACACATGTCTTACCTTGATGCTCGGCTTCAACAGGCATTTGGCCTCGTCCATACAGTGGAACCACAGTGGTGTGAGATATTTCAGCCTTGCAAACTGGACACCGAGGATACTCATCTGGGGCAAGGGAAGCACTCTGTACATGAAACCATTTGTAAATGCAGGCCCAGCAGTACAGATGGCCGCAGAGCGTGACCACTGGATCACATGCATAGTCGAAACAGATATGACAATCAAAACAGCCATTCAGATTCTCTGCCCCAGTCATTTCCATTGGGACTGGATTTGATTTTTGGCCTAAGCATTGCTTGAAGGCCATGAAATTTATTTTTCTGCCCCTCTTCACTTGAATCAACAATGACCTTCACTTGAATCAACAATGACTTAAGAGTTCTACCGAAAGAGTAACTTTGGGACTGCAGTCTGAAAAAGGAAATGAATCATTGAGCCATAGTACAAGCACTGCAGAAGCTAAAGACAATGACCACAGCACAATAACTCAAGAAAGTAAAGCTAAAGAGAAGTCACACTTCATTTCATCAACTGTGCATGAGAGGGAAACTAACAGCAGTCAACTGCATATGAGCCATTTGTATGAAAGGAAGCAATCGATAATTAATAGTATCCCAAAGCAAACTGCTCAACCAAGCACATTAAAAAAAATACTAAAAAGCACTAATGTTGATAATCGAATGTGTAAAATAGAGAACAATGTAAACAAAATCCAAATGAGAACAGTCAATTTTCAAGGTTGACAATCAAAGCATGGATGGGGAAGCCCAGATAGTAAAGCAAGGACGCACCGAAATGCTGGCAGCAAAACTGCTAACGAAATGTTGTCTAATGTTTAAAAAATGAAAAAGATGAATGACCAAAGCGATAGCCAGATCCTGGCTCATCTTGTAAAGCCGGACAAAATCGGAGTGCCAACAAAAATTAGTTCATTCCCAACCCCCTAGGGTATCCACCCACCAGCAGTATAAGGACTGCCATATTCTAAACAAAATTCCCACCAAACTCTCTCAGTGGGCCATCGACATCACCAGCTTACCGAGGACCCATACAAACCCATGGTCACGGCCTTTAAAACTTAATCATTCAGGGTAATCTGTAATCCACCAGTTAATGCGAAAGCCACCTCTTGATGAACTGTACTATCACCTACTTTCAGGCACTATTTTTGTGATATAGGCATGTCAAAAGATGTCCAGTTTGAAGCTCATGAGCAACCAACGGGTCGCACGAGGATTCAATTTCTAGGAAAATGAACACGACAGGTAAAATAGACAGTGGGTGGAATGATCTGAAGTGGATAGTATATTACAGTACCGAAGTGGAGAACAGAGGCAGCAGGAGTTTGAAAGTCATTCTAAGGTCCCAGAAATATGGAGAAGATATGTTGTTTGCTGTTGATGCAGCATCAATAATATGCTTTGCTGGAATTTCCCCTTCTGTAAACCCGGACAATCCGTTAAATACAATATCGGCAGTAAGACCATTTAATCTAAGAGAAGGCGACATAAGTGCAAAGGGAATAAATTCCATGCCGACTAACTTAGCGACAAAGGAGCCAACTAATCATATAGATGTAATTTCCATGTATTCATAAAGGAGGAGAGGTGCATACAGACCAAGAAAGAGAGAATTAGTTGGCAAATACTTGCACCAATACCTAAAATCTTTGACAGAGGAGCGAACTAATTATAATAAAATCATTTCAATGTATTCACAAACAATAGGTGTTACAAAAGTTTTGAAATTCCCATGCACCAGCAACATTTTCTGCATGAAATCATACATAAATCACAGTTAAGTGGGTAAATACTGAACTTCATATTTTAGCCCCCTACAAAGTCATACAAAACCAACATTGCACTCATTTCAAGGTATGAGATTACCTAAGGCAGAATACGTTAACAGGATCTGGGCAGGTCAATGAATGAGGGCAAGAGAAGGAAGAAAGAAGTTGTGAGGGCCGAATATATGATCGCACAGAGAGAGGAGAAAGAGGTTATCCATGAGAATATCAAATATCTAATTTATGAAAAGGCTTAATGGAACGGTCACATAAATAGAAACAGGGAAAGTGAAGGAAAATTTTCAAGTACTATGAAAGGTCCACCGTCACCATATACAGGGAAAATTAAAAAAGACCCAAAGGTAAACGGAAAAGTGGGGCAATGAGATTCAGCAGAAAAAAAAAACAAAATTTAAACCAGGTACGGACCAACACTATGTGACAAAAAAGTAAGACACCGAGGACATGTCAGCAGACATCATGAAGCCTCCATTTTCGACAATTTTCCAGATGGCCTGATCAAAATAACCAAGAGAACCTTCAGATTCCTCTATCGTACATGTCTCACTTTTCCCCCCCTGAAACCAGAGCCTGAGAGAGTCCAGTTTACCCGAATCATGGAATATATCAAAGCAATCTTGTACAGGTATGACTGATTAGCAGTAACCTCATATATAATAATTTTCTCTGAAACAATCAACTCTAAACGGACTCATCACAAGCCCACAACTGAAACCAACAAAGGACTCCATCTGCACCAAAATAAAATATTTTCATGGAAAAGCAGCACGGACACTCAATCAATGGCTCAAAATGTCAATGACTTTCATGTATCAGCTAGGCTAGGTAGACATTAGCCATTAAGCCTGTTAAAGCAAGTAATGCATGCTGCTCACCTGCCTTGCTCTAATATAAACAGTTTTATGGTGGTTACATCTATCGCAACAAGACTATAACAAAAACGCATCTTCCCTCGCCTTGGCAGTTCCCCAAGTCAACCATTAATAAATTCTGGAAAATATCACGGGTAAATTTTGAATGTCACAGATCCCAAATCAGAGTCCCTTACCACCGAAGTCACCCAACAGATCCAAATCCCATCCTCAAGTTAAGGAACCTTGAAATTCTTAAACAGATAGATAAGAGATGGAGAGACGGACAAAGTTAGGTAGAACCATGCCTGACATCAAGATAAAAAGATAACAAATTCAAGCATTTGGGAGCAAGTTGAACCATTGACAACTAGAATATAGGGGAAAATAAGAAGTTCCTTCGGAATGAATGCCAACGGACCCGATTTCTCTCATTCCTTTGTTCTTCTTCTTCATGAACTTTTTTTCTCTCTCTTCAATGCTTAAACAATTCAAAGTAACGCTCACACAGTCATACTCCTCACTCTGGGAAAAATTGCAAATTTGCTTTGAAATTTTCCTCTCGCATAATTATGCGAAATAACAAGAGATACAGCTACAGTCGCGTAATCTAGAATAAGCGAAATTAAGCCGTAAATTTACCCTTTCTCTATAAACAAGCAAACAGATAAACGCTAAGATTTATCTTGTTTTTGCAATCAATCGTGAAAAACACAGAAAATGAACAGGCATAAACAGAATTTCACGTCTTAGAACCATCATATGATAAAAGGAAAAAAATAATGAGAAAGATATTCATCACGCATACGGGATTGGAAACGATTTAAGTTCGTAATGGGATACAGAGGTGATACGTGATTGTGCCCCTTCGTTGCTTACTTTCTTGCGTGGAGGCGTCAGCGTAGTTAGGGAGGGGAGCGTGCAATGGCGGAGTAGGAAAATAAAGGATAAATGAGATGGCGTACGGTAAGGCGGTACGGGTATATATACCAAACGGGTCCTTCGGTAATGGTAGATCAGAATAAAATTTAGCCATTCGTGGGAATATGAAAAGAAATAAATGATTAAGAATTAATTAATGTATTATTGTCACCATGTTTGGTGTGTAATCAAATTACTTGTGAATAATCTGAGAATGCAAATATCTTATATATGTTATGTGGGAAAAGAGATTAAGAATAATGTAATCAATTTATTAAAATATTTTTTTAAGTTTATAATATTTTTAGCAATGCATTATTAAGGAGTTATTAGAAGGTTATTGTTTTAAATGTTTGTGTACAATTCCCAACTTCAATTACCACCTACTTCTTGCAATACGTTGTAACCTCTACACTATGTGTATCGTTTAACAGGTGGACCTAGCAACCGAAACCTCATTAACACCCAAAAATTTAAACTCGGTTTCAAGTCTAAAGTCCAAAATAATTTAAATTAATGGCCCACATCTTCACTCTCATCGTGCTATAATTGAGAGTCGTAATCCTATAAATTGTCATCTATTCCTCGGACCAGAAGTCAGATCATCATAGCCACTACACAAGTTCAGTATCAGTACGGTGAAATACTGGTAAAACATACTACCTAAAATATGATAAGGCTCATGTAATACATTAAAATCACATAACAGTATGGTGATATCATAACAATACAACTTAATACTTAATCTCAAATGGTAGTACAATAATATATGCTTGCATGGAAATCATGGAAGAAGTATAAAGATACGGTAAATACATCGCAACCCATACAATATAACCATATTATAATTCTTCCTTTATCAACCACAAAAATTTCGGTCAATAAGATAGTTCGTTCGGTAACACATAATTCTCCACCATGAACAAAAGTCATAGCGGCACAATTAATCACAATTGGAAACAACAACCATCACACAAGATCAAGATACATCAAAGGAGCTTTCTTCAGATTTACCACACTCACCACACATCGAGCGCACCTATCAAAAATTGGGATATCACACCCACCACATATGATCGAAGTATACCAATGGGACTTGTATTGGGATACCTCACCCATCACACCTTGAATGTCTCCGCTGCAAGGGCTAAAAAGTTGGGATACCATATCTGCCTAAGCAATGGACAATATGAAGTGTCAGAGGGCTTGTACTGGGATACCTCACCCGTCCAAACTAGACACCAATATCGTATTGGCTTGCCAAAGTATAATCTTATACCTTAAAGATATGTGCATATCCCCTTATCGACTGCAACCCAATAGAGAAGGAAATAGGTATTGAGTGAAAAATATAACCATATGGTGACCTACCCACTAACTCCCAACAGCTACCTCGGGAGCTGAGAAAAAGGATCAAACAAAATCTTATACCATTAATATATATTTTTAAGTGATATCACAAAACACAATAAAATCCACACATAATCAAATTGGTTGTTTCTAAGTGATAACACCAAATAAATCACAATGCATTAAAGCCACCATTTGGGTGTTTCTAAGTGCTAGCACCAAACATATCACAAGGCATAAAAGTTATTAATTGGGTGTTTAGAGATGAAACCAAACTTAACCTAATTCAATTTCCAAATACCATCATAATGATTCTTATTAAATCAGGACAATCATGGTTGAAATCATAATTTAAATGTTGTAAATACATGGAGGTATCCACACAAAAGGCCCAAGAGAAAATTGATAATTTATAACAAATCAATCTGCTTGCAGCCAGACCAGTCGATCGGTCCTTTGAACCAGTCAACTGGTCAGGTTGTACTAGACCTAGACCAAAACAACACCAAAGTACTAGTTGACCGATTGACCACACCGATCGACTATTTATGGGAACCATTTGATGGGTTTGGTCTAACCAGTCAATAGGTCTAGGTAGAGACCAACTCATTTTGGCATGTAGATAAACCAATCGATGGGTTGACTAACAAATCGACTGGTCATAGAAACTATTCAATTTGTTTGATCTAATTGATCGATGGGTTTGAGTAGAAACCAAACCATTTTGGTCTACAAGGACAACAATCTATGGTTTTGACCCCCTGATCAATTGTTCATCAAAGCCAGTCAACTGATTTATCAAACCAATTTATTGATCTCACGACCAACCAATCTAAAACTCTAAACCATTCGACTACTCACACAACCAATCGATAGATTTGAGGAACTGATTGAATGGTCTAGGTAAAACACTACCCAGACTTGTGATACACATACCAAAATTTACCATATATTACCATATTAACCCTAGCATATTTCTATGTCATAACACACATAAAAATACATCATGCACACATAGAATCACATGGATATATGGTAATTTACTTACTCAAACAAATCATGCTCAAATGGCCAACTTATGCTTAAATCTAGAATTCCAGCCATACTATTTTAGGAAGAATTATACCATATGCTCGGATCATGGAACACAAATTAGATCATATTCACACATACACCAAACACAAGGAACCCCAATACACCACAAAATCCTATTTATGTTAAAGATAAGAATGCCTTACCTTGAAGCAATTCTTCTAGCACAAAAGCTCCTACTTGATGGTTATCTAGCAGAACTTGAATTCCTAAGAGAATCAAAGTTAAAACCATTAAAATCATATTTCAAAACTTAATTAAAATAAAATAAAATCTAGAATAAGAAGAAGAACACAAAATGACACATTTTTCTTAAAAACAAGATGTCAAGGAAAGATCTAAAATCTTCAACCTTTCTCAACCTTAATTATTCCTTACTTAAGGATAGCAAGAGAGAAATAAAACCAAGATTTGAAGAAGAGAAAGAAATACAATGCTCGCATAAGGAAGGGAGACAATCAAAGTAAGTTATTTTATCGGTAGAGAGGAGAAGAGGGAAAATGAAAGGATGTTCAACACCTGGAAAAATTTTCCATAGAGAAATGGGAGAAGAAAGCAAGAACAACAAATGAGGAATGAAATGGATTAGAAATGAAAGGTATAGAGGCAAGGGTGGGTTGATATTCACAGGAGTGAGGGAGATAAGACTGGTAATGTTAAGTGTGGGTAACCAAGATGAGGGCTAACTTAATAGGGTGGTGGGGGTTGAGTGCGGTTAACAATGAGTATGATAGTGGGATGGTAAGTCAAGAGATGGTGCACAAAGTCAATCTCGCAACTTCAGTTGCCAAAAGAGAGAGGAAGAGGTGAGGGAAAAGGCGAGCCTTGCCTCAAAAGTGCCTTTTAGAAAAAAAAATTGGCTAATTAAAATTATGTAATGATCTAAGTAATGTGAAAATAATTCTAGAGTACTAAAACATGCTTATTTCTCAGTTAGACTCTAATTAGAAGTTTTTATAAACATTAGTGAGAAATTTGAATTAAAATTAGAAATGGATCTGAAATCATAGGACAACTAGTCTAGAGTTTGGGCAAACCAGTCAACTAGTTTGTTGAGAACAAGAATGTAAATTTCTCAGTGCACCAATAGATCGGTTAGATAAAATAGTCAATTAGTAGGCCTGAAATTCACATTTTTATTAGAATTTTAAGCCCATTACAAAATCAAAACTAATTTATCTTATATCAACATAATTATAACACATCTTGAAGGATTTTGGGATGCTTATTATGTAACATCTCAAAATTAGCACTCCGTATAAGTTTGTTTTCTTGGCCGTTCTTATACCAAGTATTGAGGATAAAAATTTTACTTTACTTAAATTTATAAACTAGTTATAAGAACTAGAAAAGAGAGAGTCAAAGCACATATTAATATCATTCTAAGTAAAACCAACTATTGGTGGTTACAAAATTTAGTGAAAGAAAAATAAGTAAAGAATCATTTGGATCAAAAGATGCCAGATAAAACATGGGATAGCCCTAACTCTTAATCCAAGTATCGACCTTTAACTGATCGTACAAGTTAACTTACAAAGACTATTATCCATTGAATAAGAAGGGCCCTATAAAAATTGAGTAACCCATTATATAAAAAATAATATAAAAACCTCACATGGAACATATAAAAGGCATCACAAAAGGACATGGTATAGCATATTGGAATATCCATACAATGATCAAAATATAATAATCATATTAGATGAACATTAATCATCAAAGCCACATACTCCTCATACTACTTAATTAGAACATAGTGAAACTTACCAATCAAGCATACAAGAAATGTTCTATAAATTAATAATTAGAGTCAATCTCAACATAATACCATATCCTTCACCATATATCTCATACCACAATATCAAAGCCAATAATATTCATTCATCACATGTAGGGATCAAAGGCACAATATCAATAAAAATTCATACTATCATAGTATCACAAGTAGGTCTCAAAGGCATAATACTAAACATAGGTAGGCACAAAGGCTACTATCGAACCACAAGTAGGAACAAAGGCTACTACCATACTATAGGTAGGCATAAAGGCTAATACCAAACCACAGGTGGGCACAAAGACTAATACCAAACCACAAGTAAACACAAAGGCTAACACCGAATGATAGGTGGGCACAAAGGCTAATACCAAACTACAAGCAAGCACAAAGGCTACTACCGAACCACAAGTAGGTATAAATGCTACTATCAAACTATTGGTAGACACAAAGGTTACTACCGAAAAAATATTATAATTATTTTGATCCAATAATAATCATTTTTATTTCTTTTTACTTAAGGGGAGATCATATCAACCTAGAGACACTAAGAAACTCTAGTCATACCAGCACACCAAGGTAACATAGTATCCTACCGACTATCAACCCAAGGATACAAAGGTATCCTATTAGTACTATCACACAAAGGAAGCATAGTACCTTATCGACAAAGACACCTAATCCATAAGTATGCATAACTTCTAGAAGTGAGCACAGCTAAAAAGAGTAAGATATAAGGCTTAGTTGGGGTACTAAGACACATTAGCAAAATTTTATAATCAATCGTGGGCTAAACCGCTTTTTTAGGATAGCTACTCCTAAAGAGTCACAATTCCCAATCTCGAGATATTTCACTTTAAATATTAGTATATTAATTAAAGTAAATACAAGACTACACAATAATAATATAGATCCAATTTCCATGCTTAATTATTTTTATCCATGTTCAATCATTTGAGACAACCTTAATCAAGATCAATACCAAGGTCAATATTAAAAATCTACTAAGGCCATCATACATTCAATTATTCATATTTAGGCTCATTAGGCCGAAAATGACCAAAATTCCCTAAGTCCATAATTACCATATTAGCATCTATTTTAAATACTAATTTCCATTTTATTTATTAAGTTGTCATGAAAAGGCTAAAACACAATAATTAAATTATTTAAAATGTAAATAAATTACTAAAAATTTCAAATGACAATTTTACCATTATACATGAGTTTGCATGTAAAACCATAATATGTGTTTCTAAAATATCAAATTACATATTCCCATGCTTAACAATAAATAATATATATTAGGCAGGCTTATCAGGATAAATATCATGATACAATTAAAATGACCAAAATATCCCTATGGAATACAATAATAATAATGATGCTAAAATATGTGTTTTTAAAACATCAAATCACATACCTCCATACTAATAATAATTAAGACACATTAGGCATTATTACCGAAATAAATATTACAATATACTTAACTGATCAAATTGTCCTTGGGGCACACAATGATAATATTTATGCTAAAAATATACCTAGGCATGCTCAACTTATCATATTAGGCATACATGAAATAAATAATTTATTTCTAACATTAAACCTATTTTAACATAATTTCATACACATAATAATTTCTACAAGTTAACATGCTTTATTTTACCAAATTCTATACTAGCATTATTAGGTAAATAATTTCAATGTGACATACAAGATTAATAAAATTTTATACATCAAAATCCCAATGTGTTATAATGAAATGCCCCAAAAATATTAAATTTAAGAATTATATCTAATTAAGGATTTATTATGAAAATTAATTAAATAAATAATTTTTAAAGGGAATTAATTACGGTAGATCAAGAAGAAATTTATAAATATTTTAATTAGGAAAAAATTTGGGTATTTTAGCTAATTAAGGATTTTATTTTGGAAATTAATTAAATAAATTATTTTATTTAAATAAGAGGGAATAAATAGGGCCAAATTAAGAGGAATGTTATGAATAATTTAATTGGAGAAAATTAGAATGATTTACTAATTAAAATGGAATTTATGAAAAACCTTTTAAAAATCCTAAATTAGCCTAAAAAGGGATTTAAATATTCTTATTTTTAAATATCCCAAATATCCTAATTAATTTAATTAACCCAACCCACTATTTTTCTTTTTCTCTTTTTCCTTTTCTTTTTTCCTTTTTTTTTCTTTTTCTTCTTTTCTTTTTCTTTCTCCTTCCCAAATTAGGCTTGGTGTTCCCACGGCCCAAACTTCCTTTTCTTCTTCCTTCGACAACCTAGAATGTTGTGCCGTTCTTTTCCCCCTTTTCCCCTGGAACGTAGCGTTTTGGCATTCTTTTTTTTATTCGTCGCCCAGCTGGTTCTTCCTTTCTTTTCTTTTCTACCCCAGACCGCCCGGTCCGTGCCCATCTTCTTCCTCCTTCCCTCTTCTTCTCCCTATCGTCGATCTGCAACTGTCTGAGAAATCCACCGCCAACCTCGCCATTTGACCAGCCATTTCCCCTCTATCTTTCCCTGCTAATTCATTGACCACTTTGCCCAACCACTTCTCCCTTCTTCTCGCGCACGTTTTCCCTTCTCCCAGTCATCCACTAACCTGCCACGCACTTGAATTTCGCCGACCAAATGATGCCGCCGGCGAACCCTAACCCTACCTACCTTATTCCCTCGTTGACCTATAGATCTTACCCTCTCACTTAAACTCTATAAATACCCATAACCAGCCTGATCTCGGGACTATTTCCCGCAACCCAGCAAAATTACTCCTGTGCACTGCCGCCACTTCAGACACCTCTTCCGCTGTCGTCGGCCAACTTTGCCACCTGCTCTACACACCCTAGTACTTCCTGCACCACCCTTTAACTAACTACACCATCCATCTCCCTTGATTTGCGTTGCACAAGCCACCTCGGTCATATAAAGTTTCCTTCTCAATCAACCACTCCTCCGCCCCTTCCACCCTTCGCACCACTGTCCACCACCACTTTCGCCGCTGCCACTGCCCCTTTCACCTTCCAAAAGCCTCTGCATACTTCCCTCTATCTCCCCTACCTTTCTTTTCCTCTTTCTCCCTCTCCTCCTCTCTTTCTCTTCTTCTTCCATTTTTGGCCACTACCACTGCCGTCGTGCGCCACTGCCATTGGTTGCGCCACTACTTTCATTCTACTCCTCTCCACCTAGGCAACACTAAACACCCTAACTCTCATTTTCATTCTACCTCTACTTTTCCCAGCATCCAAATTTTCCCCTTTTCTTCTCTTTTTTCTACCACTGCCGCCACCGCCGTGCACCACTGCTGGTGCCACCTGTCACCACCCACCTAAGGCTAGACTAGTTAAAGCCCTAAGGAGGCATAGGAGTGTATTACATGCTTTGGATGCCTTATATAATGTTGTGTTGATCATCATGTGTTATTAGTTGACTATTTTATGTTGACTATTCTATGTATGGAACAACTTGGAGTTAAGGTATGATTGTGTGCCTTCTTATTGTATATGTTGATATGTATATGTCGTGAAAAGTTGTGGAATGTGATGTAATGTTTTATGACCCTTTAGACATACATTTAAGGATGTTAAATGTGGTATTGTGTGGGGGAAAGGATGAAAAAGTACAATGGGGAAAGAAGTTGACCAAGGGGAGTAAGTTGACCAAAAGGAAAAGAGGTTAACCAAAGGATGTGAGTTGACCTAAGTATTTTAATGATCCATGATTGGAAGAATAAAATGGGAATTTTAAATAAAATAAAAGAGTGGAAGAATCTAGGTCTTCGTGTGGGACAATCTATGGTTTCGTATAGGAGAATCTAATCTATGGTGTTGCATAGGAGAATCGAATCTATGGTTTTGTATGGGAGAATCTAAGTATGTAGGGAAGAATTTAGGGTTTTGCATGGTAGAATCTATGGTTTTGTATGAGAGAATCAAGGGTTTCATATGGGAGAATCTATGGTTTTTGCATGGGAAAATCTATGATTGTGCATAAGAGATTTTATGGTTTTGTATGGGAGAATCTATAGTTTTTGCATGGGAGAATCTATGGTTGTGCATGGGGGAGTATATGGCTTTGTGTGGGAGTCTAGGGTTTGCATGTGAAAGTTCAAAGGTTTGCATGGGAAGGTTAGTGCCTGCATGGGAGTAAAGTTTACTTATGAAAAGTTGACATGGGATGTAAGCAAGGTAATGGAAGAGTTGTTTGGGTGTTTGGAGGCTTTGGGTGAAAAATAGTATGTAGGACGGTATAAGGGTACATAGGAGAGTGAGCTAGGGTTTGGGGGGAAAACCCTAATTTGACGATGTGGTAAAAAGGAGAAATAAATGAGGGTGAGTGGAGTACGAGAGGATGATGAAAATGATCAAGTAAGGATGAGCATGATTAGCATGGAAAAATAAGAAGTGGAATGTGAGAAATGGAAGGGTGACATGTGGACACGAGGAAAGCTAGGGTTTTGTATGGATGGATCTAGGATTTTGTATGGATGGATCTAGGGTTTGCATGGGTGAATCTAGGGTTTCACGTGGGAGTTTCAAGGTTTTGCATGAAAAGTTCGAAAGGTTGTATGGGTGTGTAAAGTCTGCATGGGGGTGAATTTTACGTATGGAAAGTTGATTTGAGGTGGGAGGAAGGTGATGGAATTATTGTTTGGGTGATTGAATTCCTTAAATGAAAAATAGTATGTGGGATAGTATAAGGGTACATAGGATACCGATCTAGGGTTTTGTGTGGCCAGCTAGGGTTTGGTGTCACTACTTAGGGTTTTAGTGGTAGCACGTGTACTTGGTGATTAAAGTGTGATGATGAGGGTGAAATCTATGGGTTGTGATGTGTAGAGTGTTAAAATGATTTAGGTTTTGTGAGGTGGAGTAGGATGGGTCACTTAGGCCTAAATTAGGGTTTCTGGATAAAACACTAAAGTGAAGTGTTGAGTGGACGTGTAAGGTAGTGGGCCTTGACCCATATACTTAAGAGTTGGACTTCTAATGCGAGATATGATATGGAAGAAAGGATGTTGGGGCAAGTTAGGAGGTGCAGGAGTCTTACGATGTGAGATGGGTCCCTTTGGAGGATAAGCGTAGAGAGAGTGAGTCATGCATGTCTAGGGTGAAATTTCTGAATAAGACACTTAAGACATTAATCATGTAAAGTGGAAAATTAGTGAGCCGGCTCTCACCGATCCACCGGTTAGAATAGTGGTTAGGACACTTTGTCCTATGCGTGTACGATCCACCGACTATAATAGTGGTTAGGGTATGCTACCCTATGCATATCTAATCCACCGACTATAATAGTGGTGGATTCCTAGCTCAATAAACCAAACCCTAAAGTTGCCAAGATACATAAAAGATATTAAGTACTTACAATGGAACACCATGCAAGCCGGGGCCAACCGATCCATCGGTAAGAAATAGTGGTTAGGGCATTGCGCCTTATACGTGACCGATCTACCGGCTAATAATAGTGGTTAGGTGCATTGTGCCCTGTTCATCTTCGCTCCACCGGCTATAATAGTGGGGGCTCCCGTACTTGCATGGACTTGATAAAGAGCATGGCGTGGAATGAGTATCCATAAGAGATCAATAAAGTAATTAATCCGGACTAGAAATGGCCTCTAATATTTAATTATTCGAAGTGATTGTATGTTGTTTTAAAATTATTCGGTTTGAATTATGTGTTCATATCTGTTAGCCTTAGTGCACGGTTACCTTGCTCAATACGTAGCGTATTGATCACCCTTTTTATGGGTGCTGCTTATTCCCACGAGTAGAAGACCCTTCTAACTTTATGCAGGTGGGAAAGGCATCAGGCGGGGCTAAGTGATGAGCTTGTGTTTGGCTCCAAGTTCAAGAGAAGCATGGCCAGATTCACTCTTCATGTGGTTTTTAATTCCTTCCGTTGTTTCTTTTGTATCAGATTTACCTTTTTATGATTTGTTACTTTGTATTGAGTATTTTAGATGAAACTTTTATCGGTTGTAAGCTTATTTCTCTTTTTGGATATGAATTATAATTCTTTACGCGTACTTTGATTTCTATTTTACAATCGTTTAACACTTCTTTGAAGTCTACATTTGTTTTGGTTTATAATTGATTATTATATTCCTTTTAGCCTTAGCACTTGGCACTGGAACAGTCTGAGTGAACCGATCTGGTACTAAGTGTGGTGGTAACGTTCCCAGAATCCACAAGTTTTTAATTTAAATGCTTCCATTTTTTTTTAAAAAAATACCGAATTTTGGGGTGTTACATATAATGTGATATCTCATGTCTTAGTAAAGTATAATAATCACCTTATTTCCTTCAAAAACATAAATTTTAGACAACCTACTAAAATTTATTACACTTCAAGCTTCACTAATCCATCTTTTGTACCTAAAAATGATAACACGTTAACCATTTTAATATTTAACCCATAAAATAATAATATTTATTAAAGTATTTATAAATTTAAAATTACTAAAATGCCCCTAAATTGAAAAGGGGGTAAATATAATATTGTAAACCTCATGTTACATGAGCAGTGTGAGTTGAGCATATAGGAAGGATTCGAGGGGAGTCGGTTGGCTGGGCGGATAGTTAAAGGTGAAGTGTTCGACGGTGGAGGAGATGACAACGATGAGGGAGGCACAAGTGGATGGTGGTGGCGATGGCTATTGGCTTGGTTGTGTAAGGAAGGTCGATAGGGGAGAGAGGATTGCATGAGGATGGGTGTGGCTAGTGATGGTTGTGTGAGAATGGTGTTGGGTTGGGACTAGGCTAGAAAGGGTTGCAACTTGGGAGGAAATGGCATTGAGCTTTTGTTGTGGTGATGGTTGTTAGCAGCAAGGGAGGGAGGCACGTAACGTAGGGGAGATAAGTATGGGTAGGCTGTGTGTGCAAGGAATAAGCAATAGTGGTGGTGTTGGTACAATGGACATGCAAAAATGGATGGGGCTAGTGGCAAGTGATGAGAGGGTTGTGTTTGGTCGTCATGTTAGAAAAAAAAAAATAAAGGGGGAGGAAAGTGTATGTATGTATACGAGCAGTTGGGGATAAAATGTTTTGAATACATAAAAGAGGTAAGGGTTAAGGGACATGGGTCAATGGTTGGGATGGGCAGCGATTGTAGAGGTTTGAATGGGGAGTTGGTGAAGACACCATAAGCAAGAGAATGGAGAAGGAGGAGGAAGAAGGGAGGTATGCATGGGAGAGGTTGGGAGATGGAGATAGGGATGGTGTAGAGGGTGTGAGGGATTTGGTAGTGGTAGGGGCTCGGAGTGATGGGAAGGTCTGGTTGCGTGCATGATCAAGAAGGGGAAAGGAAGAGGTGTATGTGAGGGGGTAAGGGAGGTCGTGTTTGCCCTAATTGGGAAAGGGAACAACGGTGGGGTGTAGGAGCATTCAAGGGGTATTTAGAAGTGGGAAGGAAAAGGGAAAATAAAAGGGAAAAGGGAGATTGAATAAGAAAGAAAAAGGAAAAAGAAAATAAATTTAATGTTAGAATTAGAATTAGGTTTAGATTTAAAATTGGGGTGAAATGAGTATATCCAGATTTAGGGTATCCAATTAGAAAAAATAAATTGATTTTTTTTTATCAATTTAAGGTGGATTTAAATAAATAAAAAAGATAAAATAATTTGGATAAATTTATTTAAGAATTTATCTGAATTTGTGGGTTAATGGTTAACAAAAATAAATAAGTTTAGATTTAAGGGTTAAGTTTCGGATAAAAGGCTAAACGTTTGAAAATAAGGTTACAAAAAGTAGTGGTGTTACATATTCGTCCATTTATTTAATACCTTATGTTGCATTAACTTCCCTAGAAAATTTAAAGATGAGAAATTCTTACACCCATAATACAATTCAACCTCCTTCTCTTGGAGTAACTCATTGCAATATGTTTATGATTCTGAATTAATTTTATCCAATACAACATTCATATATTGCATAGTTGGTATGCAAAAAATATATGTACGATACTAAGGATATACACAGAGCCAACACTTATGTCACCCTTTTTAACCGATTCAATGGGGAAAAATTACCCATTGAATTTTATCTTGCCACCTACAACAACACAACCAAGACAAACTAGAGGTTACTTTATCAACATCAATAACATCATTATCATCAACAACTAACTTATTATCATCCTCATCATTCCCTAAACAATATGGAAAACCAAAACATTCAGCTCTAATTCATGATTTGTTTTGCAAGCATCCTTAAAACCATAGAAGGGGTAAATTCTAGATATTTTGGCATCTTAAGAATACACCCCAACAATAACTCATATCTTAATACTGGGGTAGCACTGACTTTCCTCAATGCATGAAATCATAACATCCATAAAGGTTCTAAGATAAAAATAACATAACTTTATTATACTCCATCTTCCATATTCTCCATAGAATTTACATGGTATTATTGTATTCCTCAAAATGATCATATTTCAACTTAATGATAACTACCCGCTGAAAAAGAGAAAGATACACCAGAAAGGAAGCAACACCTAAATGATTGTCAATAATCTAATTAGAGAATCTGAGTACTATTAGGAGGATCAATGAGATTAATATTCTTGTGATCTTCCTTAGGTTAGATTATCACCCTCAAGTGACCTAGTATGGGGCCTAATCTAATTCTTTATAACCCTAGTCCTTTCTCTACCATGTGAAGCCAATGAGTCATTGGTTGGCTTACATTACTAATCCCACTAACAAGTGGCTATGAATATTTTGGAGATATTTGTTGCATTGCTATTGTGCCCTAGTTCTGCTTAATACTATTACCTCTAGCAAGTGACTCCACAATCATATGCCTATACTTCCCACATCCATAATACTGAATTATATTACCTTTATAATTTTTCCAATGAGGTTAGACCACCAATGCTTGTAGTGACAGTGGTTATCTAGGAGATTATGAATAACAAGTCCTTTGTGGTGTGGAACCTCTCTATTTACTACCTCCAAACTTAAGCCTATTTTATCCCTATTATGCGGTTCACTATTAAACTTCCTCTTATACTTGGTTAGGACATCATGATTATGAATAACCTCTAAGGACTTCAAATCCTTCTCATACGTGACCTCTAAATTAGGAGTAGTGAATCCCATAGTCAACTCCTAGAAATGAATCCCAAGGATTAATCAAAACTAATGAACCTTCATCAATTTGTTTGCCTCTACCTTGGGTGTGAATCAAACTAGGTCCAATATATCTATTATAGTACTTTTCCATAGATAATTAACCTTGTTATAGGGATTGAAATTCATTGTACTTTACCAAACAAACACTAGTTGGACAGATGTAGATATATAGTGACTCCATAAATGGAACCCAAGTGTTAAGTACTCCTCCTCTCATCTACTTCTCCACCAATTATCAGCTTATCTATAGAGGTGAAACACTATAATATCTACCCTTTTATCTTTGAGACAACTATAAGTGATCAAATTCTTTTTGTGGTTGTGAATCCTTTATTATAGCTTGTCCATGTCTGCTTCATCTAAAAAAATTTGTGTCAAATGGTAACCATCCATGTGTTAGTAGTCCTTAGGTTCAACTACGAAAAAAAAGGTGGTGTAGGCACCTATTATGTTGCCTCATCCTACTGAATTTATCACTTGATGTATGCTTCTACTATCACAATGAACTGACTGAGATGTCTATTGGCTATCATTAGTAGTCTAACATACTAAGGTTATGTTTGGAAAAGAGACCACACATAAGGCTAAACACATAATCACATATTACAAAATAAAGGCCAAATTCCAAACAAACCCTAAATTAACACTTACTCACTAGTTGCACCAACATAAGAACTAGTTTAAGCTGAAGAAATTCATTTTCCAAGTTCAAAACCAAAATAAAACTTTGATGCCAACTTGCAACATCACTAGAAAAACTAAAAAAGGCAAGGAATGTTAAAATGAAGCTTTGATACCATTTATAATACATCCATTTTTACAGTTAGAAAATTTTTATCATGAAAAAGATTTTTTAGAAGAAAAATAGAAAAAGGTAAGGTTTTATTGCCATGTCTAACATGGAGAAGGTGAAAATAATCACATAACTCAAAGAATCAAGTGTAGTTGGCACCAAATTGAGACTGATATAAACCTTACTTGAAGATGAATCAAATTGTGAGAAAACTCCTTTAATTAGGTAGATAAAAACATAGATAGAGACACATTAAGCATTTAACTTTACAACTGAAATTGTTTAAATGGATACAAAGAAACTATAACAAAATATAAGCATGGTAGTCTATGTAAATACTATCGTTGCTCCCCTAGATAAGACATCACAAATAATGGATTGCCTACAAGACAACACTATTTGATGTCCTAAATGAGCGAAGATTGACACAGTACCTTAATGGACATTAGTACGGTGTGGTACTTAGTAAAATCTAGCTTCTATGAGCATTAAAAGCATAATTTGGGCAAGCACACATTAACACATGTTGGGTCTTTCGAGTAGCATAGTGTAGATAACAACATGTAATCTCATAAAGTGGTACAAATAGAATTTTTTTCCACATATCCAGAATATAATATTATGAAAACATTATAAATCAAGGATTATATGCATACATCGCACACAGTCTTAGGCCATAGTAGCCAAAAATTTTGAATAGAACTAATGGGTTGAATGTTCTAGAATAAGTTTTAAGGGTTTGTTCAACCACAACCATCTCTGATTCTCTATAACACCCTCAGTTTTAAAGTTGTAGCACTAATTAAGATTATTAAAATATAGAAGTGTAGCACCAATTTTGAGGGTATTACTACCACACTAAGGATGAGGGAAGTGTCCACCACTCAATTCATACTTAGAATAGGGCTAAGAAAAACTATCTTAGCAAATAAAATAAAAACAAGATAAAAAAATAATGTCCAAAAAATTATCATGGTGTCAATCTCTAGAATAAAAGTAGTTCAATACAAATCAAAGTTTGATATCCCAAGTATGAATGAAAAATATTGTAAAAAAATCGATAGTACTTAGAAAGTATATAACCTCTGGATAACCTTCACTCTAGCCTGACACAACCCACATCAAGGTTCAACAATATCCTCATCCCATGCTAGGTTATTTGCTCAGTTGATACATAATATCGAGGTCATTGTAGGTCCTACTCAACGACCAATCTAGCACAATACAAATGTTGAGTAAGACACATAGACCAATAATATATATGATTCATATTATAATTCACAAGCATGATAGGCATCACAATTAGCATAAATGGAAGCCAAGATAAATTTATCAAATAACCATACACATACTTGAAATTGCAACAAGTTAGTATTTCTACTTTAGAGCCACCACATAACTCAAGATTAACCATGTAAAAGCTCAAGTGGTAACCATCTAAATCCATAGAAATTGATATATGGAACAAATCCAACCAATACCAAAGGTGGCATTTCACCAAGAGTAACATCCCTTAAATGATCACTCTGGGGATACCTAAATGGAGATTCTCTCCCAAGGATTTTCTACCTAGGTTGTCTAGTCCTTATGCACTTACACTCCCTAATAGGTCACATATTATCCTATAGAGTAGACATAGAACCTTATCGGCTCTTGGCCAATCATAATAACATAGAGTGGATTATAACCACCAATTGACTTCCTATAGATAGCTAACACAACCAAATAGAGAAGACATTGTTAATCCATCCCTAGAAGTCCAACCATAGATAACACCTAAATCCCAACTCAAGGTATTTCCATTTTGAATTATTAATATATATTCAACATGCCTAACAATTACATACCATACAAACAAACGCAAGCATTACAATACACATTCTTTTAATGAAACCATTTTAGTCCAAAAATCCTACTAGGATATAAACTTTTATTCCATACTTTTGATCCATACCTAACAAAACATTAATCCTTTTTCTAGGCCACAACCATGAGTAATGGAATATGTGTAAACAATTAACCATGTCGATCATATCCATAATATAATAAACATTATTATTATTTTATTATATTTAACATACGATAATTTATCATAGTATCAAGAGATTATTCATAAACAATGAATTGCTTGTATCACTACGGACCATTACGCACATAACATTAGAGCATATTTGCACACATCACATAATAGAGGTAATATCTTATCAGCGTGTAATAAGGAGAGTAAGTGGCTTACATGAAACATGATACGATCATCAAAAGCTCAATAGTGAGCTAATCATATAGTTAATATGGATATATGATTTATATTAGGTGAAATATATTAAATAAATATATTATTGACATTTTAGGCCCAAGTTATGAAAATCCACAATTTAGTTTATCATCTATTTCTTATATATATATATAAGTCCTTGTGTCCCAAAATAATTAAGAAAATATAGGATTACTCAAATAAATAGGTAAAGTACTAACATGGGGTGTATTAAAGTTTACTATATAAATTGGAAGACCCTAGAATAAAATTAATCTACCTTTTACATTAGTTAAATATCCACATAAATTATATGAAAATAATTATTTTATTATCAAAGGTTTTTATCTATTACTGATAATTCGGTCCCATAAAGTATAATATTATGAATTCCACCTAACACTTATACTATATAAATACATTATAATATCACTCAATTTAGCACATTAAAATATATAAATTTTCAAATACTAAACAAGGTTTAGTACCCAACGGTAACAGGTCATTAGCGTATGCTATATATATTAATCCTTAATATATTGGCTTACTTACGTATGTCCAAGCACCTCACCAAATTTTATTTTGTAGCGGACTCTTTGTTCTTAAACCATTCAATGTTTTTTTTAAACCATACAAGCCAATTGGATTTAATTACACAAGTTAAATCAGATAGTGGACCGCGCAGCTAATTAATAGGATAGGCTAACCCACCATATCACAACTTAGCTAGAATACTATTTTTAATTCATTTATTAATGGTTTTTACTGAATACGAACCCTCCTTTTTATCTTTTCCGTTTGAAAGTCGGGTCAAAGAACAAGCCTCATCCACAAACCCATGTCAACAGACGTGCAAATTTTTATTTTTTATTTTTATCAAATTCATAAGACTGGCTAAGACCTGTGTTGGGTCGCGGGCCTCGCGGCTACCAATTTCTAGAGTTCTTAAAAATTGATCCAATTCATCTAATTGGCCTGAAATTTAATTTTAAAAAATTGAAAAACCCTATCAACCTAACCTACTTTGAAACTATAATTTTAAAAATTAAACTGAATTAGTTGGACCGATAGGAGGAAGTCATTGATTAGCTTTTACATACCAGTTTTCAGAAGTTTAAATATGTTGGATCAATAAGAATAAGTAAATTAGTTAAATAATTAATAAAAGTCGGTAGATTTATATGTAATTTATTTTTAATTTTATATTTCATATTTTTAATCTAATATTTACCATTGGTTTAACTAACCTAAACTATTGGCTTGACTACTAAACCATCCAATTAGTTATGATATCGATTTGATAACCAATTTAACTAGAAACCCAACATCAATCTACCACGACATTGACCTTATCTAGCATCAACCTAATCAATATATTAACCCGTTATAATAATAAAATATTTACTTGTATTTTATTATTCCTTTAAAGCTTATGAATGTATATCATTTTATAAATTTTACTTATTTTTTTACTTTTACCCTAAACATTCTTATTTACTAATAATCTCTTACTTTCAACTATATTTCTACACGAAAACTCAATATTAAAAAGTTATAATAATAACTAAGTAGGATTTAATAACATATTTTTAATTATGTATTTACATATAGTCAAATTTAATACTTACGAGGTTAATGAGTTTAACCAATTTTGATAGTTAAGTTGTATATCAGACAATATTTTAATATCTTATACTTTATTTACCTTACTAGTTTTAGAAGTTCACAACTTGTAAACATATACATGTCCTATAATATTAAATGAACTTGTACACAAGATCGTTAATACTACTCAATTAGAAAGTTGGCAAATTATTATATTATATATTATTAATTATGGTACAAAATAGCATTGTTCTTCTAGCTCCATCATCTATGTATAGCAATTAGCAAGTATCAACCTATTATTCAAATTATTTAGATCATTAATCCATATTTTTAATATAAAATAAAATAAAATAATTTACGCATTAGCAAACTCATTTAGCTTGATAATACTTGCAAAAATTCTCCAACATCTTCCTTAGAAAATAAGAAATATTGTTGACACATAAAAAACCCAAATAAACAAAAAAATAAAAAGACAAAAGAAAACATATGGCTACAATAGTAGAAAGATAAAAGTTAACTAATAAAGCAAAAACTAAGTTCAAAAAGTTTTCTATTGCATCTAAGTATTTAAAATAGCTCATAATAGAAGAGTAGTGACTATCACCTATAAAATTCAGCAAGTAATAACTATGCCCAACAGCTCGTTAACAATATTAAAAGATCCAAGGAATTATCCACCAACATTTATAATT
Organism: Tamarix chinensis; assembly: GCA_030549775.1. Taxonomy (NCBI): domain Eukaryota; kingdom Viridiplantae; phylum Streptophyta; class Magnoliopsida; order Caryophyllales; family Tamaricaceae; genus Tamarix; species Tamarix chinensis. The sequence continues at coordinate 39,107,182 of CM060177.1, forward strand.
CATATATAAGTTATAAACTTATAAGTCATAACAACGCACCACCCACAGGCTACAACTTCTAGAAAAAAATTCCACAACATATAACATGATAGTAACAAGGCAACAAAACAAGAGTAGCAACCCCGCAGCATACCACTTGCAACATAATGCCGATAATAGCAACAAAACAATGATAACAGTATTAATGATTAATATTATTTTCTTTACAATAAATTAAACTTTTATGCTTATGTATTACTGTAGATAACTCTCTGAAACAATATATATATTCTTATTAAATCATAAAATATTAAGGAATACTTATGTGCCATTATTTGATTAATTTTAATTTTATGCCCACTATATTTCTATATTAATTATTAACATGAAGTGTTTTATACTAGTACAATCCTAATTTATTATATTATACACAACTAACTTTTATATTTGTGAAGATAGAGATAGATAGTGATTAATTTATTATCAAGGTGGTAATATATATATAATGATTTCATTATGTAAAAAAAAAGTGTAAATTATGAGAGTTTAGATAAATATGTATAGTTGCATTATTAACACATGAATATACTTAATATTTTTGAATATATATATATATATATATATATATATATATATATATATAATATAAATAGTTTATATCTTAGGAGAAACATTCTTTAATAACTTTCAAGGGAGATTAAGGCTTTATTTGATTCATGGAAAATACTATAGAAAGGAAAGAAAATAAGATACAATCTAATTTTAGGTGTTTGGTTGCTGAGAAAGTTAGAAAAAAAGAAAATATGAAAGAAAATAGTGTAAAAGTTGTTTTAGATAGTTTTCCTAATAAAAAGCTAATGAAAATGAAAGAAAGCTCGAAAAAAATCTTGCTTCCTACCCAACTTTGCTTCCTTGACCTTCACAGTTCTAAGCTCCACATTTAACTACATCGCGACTTCCATCTGTGTATTCTATGATTAAAATTGATTTTTTTTCATTTATTTTATTATCTCTCTACTTCAACTACAAGATTTGCTGATATCAAAATACTAATAAAGAATGATAAGAAAATGTATGTATTAGTACAACTTATTAACTAGTATTCACGTTTCTGTTTCTCCTACTAAAATATTTTCCACAAAAATTTTCCAACAACCAAAAAAGGGAAAGAAAATTAATCTTTCTTATGTTCTTTCCTTCTCATTTTTCTTTCTTTCATATTTTTCTCAAATCAAATAGAGCCTTAACCTTTCTACATGATTTTCTTCTAAACATGATATTTTTACTATAGTTTTAGGATCTAAATTTTCTAATATCATCTAATCATATATGACCTTGTAATTATTGATCTTATTTAGATTAAAATCCAATGGGTTATTATTATTAATAATACTATTGTGAGTGTAAATACTATTGTTGGATAAGACTAATGTTGATTTTGTTTAATTTGTATAAAAGATAAAGAAAATATGGCCTTATTGTTAATTGGTATGTTTAGCACATCATATACTTCATTGGGATCACTCATTATGAGAGTTTACATTTAAATATTCAATTCAAATATACCAAAATATCTTTATATCATGTTTTGATTTATTTTCCTATTTCTCTTACTTTCATCTCCTAGAATTTTATGTGTAATGGTTTATGAAGTATCTAAGTTCTATGTAATAGAAGTAATATTTCTTTTATGTTAAAACAATGAATATAGTTATTTTATTGAGCTATGTGGTGATCTTTTAATTATCGATTAAAAATTTATAGTTATTTTTTGGCTTTGTAATTTATTTCATTGTTAGATTGAATCATGTTTCTCTTTTATTGCTAAAACTTAAAAATATCTTTATTATTTACTTGTAAAAATAAAGTTGACCTAATATTCTTATTTTATTTATTTATAATATTAATCTTATGATTTTCTTTAATATTTATGATATCATAAATGATAACTATACATTGCATAGAAAATTTATGACCATCTTTATTTTATCAAAATAATTTTTTTTAAGTAATGAAAGTTTTGAACTATTAGACTTATATTTATTTTAAAATACTCATTTTATTGTATGGAGTATGAATGTCCTACATTAGGTGTGTAGTAAAAAGAATTCATTAATTAACAAACAAAAAAATTGAAATAATACAATTGTTATATACTTATTTTGATACATTACATTGTATAAATAATATATCTCATTTTAACATATCAAAACGCAAAAAATGCTAAAGAGAAATTACATAGATAGTTGATAGACTCAGGTTTAAAGTTTGCACTGTGCTGAATTTAATTTGACAAGAAATCTAGAACCAATACAAGTCACATGAAATGATCACTGGGTTTTTTTTCCTGTAATTTGAAATACTCTGAATCAGCATAGCTATATTCTGGTCAACTTGAAGATCAAACAATGCCAAACCAAAAGTTGAGATAAAAAATTATAATTATCGAAAAAAAGAAACAAATTGCACTCAATTATAATTAATAAGTTGTCCTGAGATAAAAATAATTCAAAAAAGAAAACTAAACCAAACTAGAGTAAAAAAAATTTCAGTCTAAAGTGAGTCAAGTGACCTAACCTAAATTGATAAATTGATTCGAACTTGAAATGACTCAAACTCAAAGCTATTAATTATCTAAGTAACTCCAACTAAATTACTATATTAATAAAGTGATTTGATAGTAAAATGAGTTATGATCTGACCCGAACTTGGTTCAAATTGATTAATTAACCCAAATTGATTCTAGTTTGAAATATCCTGAATCAAAGTAATTAAATAAATCTAGTTTGAGCCAAATTCAAAAATATTCCATTTAAGATTAGTGTCACCCAATCCGTTAAGTTAATAAAAAATGATCTGAATACAACTTGTCAGCTTATGTGAACTAACCCAAACCCAACCAATGATGTTTATTCAAAATGACCTGATCCCAACTTGATTTGATAAATTAATCCGATATGAATCATAACTATTATAACCCAATTCTAAATTTAAATAATAAAAAATAAGCTAACTCAACTCACAAATCCAACCCGAAGTAGACTCATCCTGATCCAATACAATCCAATTCAAACCTAACTAACAGCACCTGACTGCCTCCTGTTACCATTGCCCCTACCTTTTACAGTATACGACTGTAACTAATAATATCTAAAGACCTATGTAAAAATAGAACACTTATTACTTACGTTAGGATTTTATAGTCACTTGTAGTCTGTAGATTGCATGATGGAAAGCGAACGGAGCTGTAGAACTTTTTCCAGCGATCTATTCAACACCCGTTGCAGGCATTGCATAACACCAATTTTATGATGAATTATCGAAATTATCCTGCTTTATTTGAGAATATTCCGTAAGGATATAGTATTATCTAAGAAATGAATGCCTTTTTATATCTCTGGTTCCAAATAATTACTATGGCTTATTCAGTACGCTGATTCTTTCTCTCCCTCTAAAAATTATTCACCACTTCATTTATTTGGCCATAAAACATACTTACTTTCATTTTTCAATTTCGATAGATTAGCTATAGATACATAGCCCAAATAAACTCAAGTAAGATCAACATATGAGCGTAATAAAGCATTTTTTTAAAGTTAATAATAATTACACATATATGATTACCTTTATTTTTAATCATATTATACAAGAACTGCAATAATGTTGATATTTTAAAAGCCATTTCTAACTATTTTGAATATATTGGGCAATAGTAATAATAATTGAAAGAGCTTAATCCCTTGATTAATCTTGTTAACATACTTAGCTTATATACACGTGCGTATCCTGAAGTTAAGCTAACGACTAAGCTATATTAATGGAACTAATTAGCTATGATTCAGGAACCTAAATATTTGCCTAACAAATATAACCATATATTCTAACACACCCCCGCAGTCGTAGCGGGAGGTGGCCGAACGCTGAGACTGTCCCGGAAATCTTCAAACAGAACCAACGGAAGACCCTTGGTAAAAATATCCGCAATTTGATGACGTGAAGGAATATGGAGGACACGAACTTGTCCTCGAGCAACGTGTTCTCGAACAAAGTGTATATCCATCTCAATGTGCTTAGTGCGTTGATGTTGAACCGGATTGGCAGCAAGATAAATTGCACTAACATTATCACAATATACCAAGGTGGCCTTCTGAATTGGACAATGAAGTTCTAATAATAGGTTGCGCAACCAACATGATTCAGAAACGACATTGGCAACCCCTCTATATTCCGCTTCCGCACTGGAACGTGACAATGTAGGCTGTCGCTTAGCAGACCATGAGAGCAAGTTGTCGCCAAGAAAGACGCAGTAGCCGGACGTAGAGCGTCTGGTATCTGGACAGCCTCCCCAATCGGCATCGGAATAAGAAATGAGAGTAGAGGTAGATGAGGGATACAAGTGGAGACCATGATCTAGAGTGCCCTGTATGTAGCGCACAATGCGCTTGAGAGCATGCATATGTGCTACTTTCGGATCATGCATGAATAAGCAGACTTGTTGTACGGCATAAGTAATATCAGGTCTCGTGAAGGTAAGATACTGAAGGGCACCGGCAAGACGTCGATAAAGAGTCGGATCCTCATATGGGGTGCTGGAAGCAGTACCAAGCTTCGGTTTCGTGTCAACCGGAGTGGGAGAGGATTTGCAAGAAGACATGCCGGCTCGCTCTATAATCGCTGCTGCATATTTCTTCTGAGACAGAAATAGGCCCCCGGCATGACGAGTCACAGCGATACCGAGGAAGTAGCTCAAAGGTCCCAAGTCCTTCATAGCAAATTCAGAGCTAAGAAGTGTAATAATAGATTGGCGAAGCGCGTCTGAGGAAGCAGTCAATATAATGTCATCCACATACAATAAAATATAAGCCATAGATGTACCTCGCCGATAGATGAAGAGTGAATGATCAGATGAACTGTGAGCAAATCCGAGGCGATGTACATAGTCAGCAAATCTCTTATACCAAGCTCGCGGGGCCTGTTTAAGCCCATAAAGTGATTTCTTCAACAGACATACATGGTTAGGACGAGCCGGGTCCCTAAATCCCAGAGGCTGGTGCATGTATATAGTCTCGTTGAGGTCCCCATGTAAGAACGCATTTTTGACGTCCAGTTGATGAATGGGCCATGCTTTAGATAGAGCTAAACTGAGAACCGTACGGATAGTGGCCGGTTTGACCACGGGACTAAAGGTCTCGCCACAATCAATGCCCACCTGTTGAGTTTTGCCATCACCTACAAGACGGGCCTTATGCCGCTCCAAAGAACCATCAGAATTCTCTTTATGAGCAAAAATCCACATAGACCTTATGACATTAACATCCGGAGGACGGGGCACCAACTCCCACGTCTGATTTTTAATAAGAGCATCATATTCATCATCCATAGCCTTTTTCCAATTCGGGTCACGAAGGGCAGACACTGGGTTCCGGGGCAGCGGAGATATATTGACCAGAGTGTGGAGATTAAATGTTTTCTTGGGTTTAAAAATCCCGTGCTGGCTGCGAGTAACAGGTCTAGGTGGTGGACTAGGAATGATGTTATGAGTTGGGGTTAGCGGAGGAGGAGGTGAAGAGGGGGGACACGTGTCGGGGCCTGAGGGTGAGGCAGACTGAGGAGTGGGCGTAGCGGAAGCCTGGTTATGAGAGGAAGCAGTGGACATTAATTTGTGGAGTATATAAGGAGATGGGTCATCAGCAAAAATATCATAGGAGTGAGAAGAAGGGGTATGAAGTCGAGCAAAAGGAAATTGAGCTTCATCAAAGAGAACATGGCGACTTATTATGATTTTCCGGGAGGATAAATCATAGCATTTGTAACCACGGTGATGAGAGGGGTAACCTAAAAATACACATGGGGTAGAACGGGGTTGGAGTTTGGTGATGGTAGGAAAAGGAAGAAGGGGATAGCATAAACATCCAAAAACCCGGAGATGTGAATAAGTAGGATCCTTCTGGTATAGGATGCGGAGAGGAGAGTGATAGGCCAAGAGCTTATTGGGAAGAATGTTAAGGAGGTAGGTAGCCATTTGCAAAGCATGGTGCCAAAATGAAGGGGGGAGGGATGCGTGAGCAAGAATGGTGCGAAGAATGTTGTTAATAGTACGGATTTTGCGCTCGGCTTTCCCATTTTGTGGAGATGTATGAGGGCAAGAAAAACGAAAGGCTATACCATGACCCTGACAAAAATCCCACAAAGGCCCATTCTTAAACTCGGTGCCGTTATCACATTGTAGAGTTTTGATGTCCCGTTCAAATTGAGTACGGATGAAATTTCGAAAGTTAATAATTGTAGTCGAAGTGTGAGATTTATGGGACAAAGGGAATGTCCACAGAAATTTTGAATAATCATCCAATAGCAACAAATAGTAGCGGTGGCCCGAAGAACTCAAAACAGGGGATGTCCAAAGATCACAATGTATAAGATCAAACGGCATAGCAGTTGAAGATGTTGAAGAAAGAAATGGCATTTTAATATGTTTCCCAAGCGGACAAGAAGGACAAACATGCGAAGATGTTGTCTTATTACAATTGATAAATTTATGTTTCCTAAGAAAATCAAAAACCGGTGCTCCTGGGTGACCTAAACGATTATGCCAAACAGAATAAGCTAAAGCAGCAAAAGAAGAAGAGGACTTGTCTTGGCTGGGTGAAGTAGTAATTGGATAAAGCTCTCCCCGACTCTCACACCTCATTAGAGGCATCCCCGTCTGATAGTCCTTCACAGAAAACCCAAACGGATCAAATTCAACAGATACAAAATTATCAGTGGTAAATTTCCGAACAGACACTAAATTTTTAATAAGGTTAGGAGCATGAAGGACATTCGTTAAAGTAAATGGTGGACTAGGGGGAGCTAGGTGAGTGTGACCATAACCACGAATTGGAATAGACTGACCATTACCAACGGTAATGCCACGATTATTGCTCAAATTAAAATACGACGTGAGATTACCTGGTGCGGACGTCATGTGGGATGTAGCCCCGGTATCCATATACCAATTTGCATCCGGAGGAGTAAGGCCGAGAGTGTGCATCGCAGCCTCAATATCCGTTGGATTGGGTGCTGCTGCTGAGTAGGCCTGCTGAGGTCTGGGCCCAAGGATGCTGGGCTGGCGTGGCTGGGTATTGGGCCTGACCCAGGGAGTCGATGGATAAGGGCATGGCGGGATGGTCCACGGCATCCACTGCCAAGGCCACTGTGGACTTGCTGCTGGCCACGGGTTGTTGGTCTGTCCCGTTGGCTGTGGCTGACTACAGCTACCATGACCGCTATTGCCACGAGCACTGCCTCGACCTCCACCGCGACCTCCACCACGGTTCCTGCTCCCATTATTGTTCCGATTGTGGCGATTTTTGGCCCCATTATTGTTCCGGTTTGGTCGAGTCGAATCAGGGAGGGAAACATTATCCCCCTGTTCGCGAGCTACTAGGGCAGAGTCGGCCTCTCGAGAGACCTTCTTCGCGAGACCCGATTCTTCCAGGATAAGCATGGAACGGGCTTGGTAGAAGGGAGGAACCGGGTCACTTTGGCGAATAAGAGTAGCGACGCCATTGTAGGCTTCGGTCAAACCTTGCACCATCTGCAGAACGAGACGAGTGTTCGTGACGGGGGAGCCGACATTCTTCAATTGATCCGACAAGGTCTTGAGTCGTTGACAATAGGCAGATGCATTAGGAAAATCCGCCATGTCTGTGTGAGAGAATTCATGCTCAAGAGATACGGCGCGGGAGTGTTTGTTGTCCTGGAAGATGTCACGCAGGCGATTCCAGGCTTCCATGGCCGTTGCGTCCGGTTCCAGAATGGTGTGGAGGAGGTCTTGAGAGATCGTGGCATAAATCCACTGTAAGACCGTCGCATCCAATGTAGACCACATGTCCTGTTCGTCATCAGAGGGAAGGACCTGTGCGGGACCTTGCGCCGGAGGAATTATATGCGAGAGAACCCGGTGGGAACGAGCATGGATTTTAAAAAGCTCTGCCCACGTCGCATATTGAACATTCTCGAGCTCCAGTGTGATGGGGATATGATTCTTAATATTGGAGACAGCAAGGGCAGGGTGAAACGAAGGCTTGGAGGCAGTCATGCTGACGGGAAGAAGAAGAAGAAGGGCGCGTGCGGAAAGAGAAGCAGGATCGAACGCCCGAGGCAAGCTGATACCATGAAAGAGCTTAATCCCTTGATTAATCTTGTTAACATACTTAGCTTATATACACGTGCGTATCCTGAAGTTAAGCTAACGACTAAGCTATATTAATGGAACTAATTAGCTATGATTCAGGAACCTAAATATTTGCCTAACAAATATAACCATATATTCTAACAATAATGAATAATCATAATGATAATAATGAAAATTTAAAAAATATTAGTGCTAATCATCAAAAACTACAAAAAGAATGATCAATAATGATCAATTATTGATATTAAAAAAAATAATAGCAATAACAATTGCCATAATAAAAGTAATAATAGCAACTAATAATAATAAATATGAATAATGAAAGTAGCAGTAATAATAATAATAACCATAAAAATAGTTATTAGTAATAAAATATGAGAAATGAAGATGATAAATAAGAATTAATACTGTAAATGATAATAATTTATTTGTACTAATGCCATAACTGTTATTTTTATTTAATTGTATTACTAGTAATAAGTAAATACTAAATATATTATAGTTGTTATTATATCAATATCATCATTTTTTTTAGTATTATCATCATTACAACTTTTATAAGATCAAAATGTATTATTTTAAGTATTATATTCATTCTTAATGATTAATATTAACTACGTATTTATACTTTTAATAAATATATTATATTACAAATTATTATTCTATTGTAATTGTCGTCAAGTAAACAATTTTTTTTAAAGAAAATATTACGAATCCACACTTTAAATGCAAATATTTTCAAAGAATTAGTGAATCACTTTGACAACTTTGATTAACAAAATAGTTTTTATTCTTATATCTTTTCCGATTAGGAAGATTGGATGAAATAGACTATTTTTGGCATATTTAAGTGGACCCAGAGAAGGAAGAAATTTGGTAACTAGAGTTGTAAATGAACCAAGTTGAGCTGGAATGAACTTGGGCTAAACTCATTTAATAAACAAACTCATTAATAAAATGCATGCTCGACTTATTTAAAAATGAGCCAAACTTTTAATGAGCCGATCCGAGAAGAGTTCACATGCTTTTGTATTATAAATTAGCTTGATGACAAATTATAAGTGATAAAATTCAACTCATTTATTAAATGAACCTAAAATTATTGTTTGTGAATTGTTTGTTTAGTTAAATGAATAAGCTGAGCTAAATCATTAATAACTCAAGCTTAATAAGTGTAAAAACATTCTCTATTTGCTTATAACCCTATTGGTGACTAAGAAGGGGGGAATCTAAGTGCCATAAGATAGGACCTAGATCATGTATCATGAGTCCATTAGTGGGCTTGCACCTACGACTTTCGACCACAAGGACATCAACAATTTTAGTCGTTCATAGGATTTTAACTCAGATCGTTAGTGTGGGAGCTTAACTCCACAATCCCATATTATTGAGGATCAAGTATACTCTAGGTATTAATTGACTCACATATGATTGCATACTCCAATACTTTCATTGCATTTGTTTGAAAGTGGACTAAAGAATAAGGAAAAAAATGTATTTAAAGATATCAATATTTTGTATTTGTTTCACTAAAAATATAAATATTTAGACTTTGATCTCAATAAAATATAATATTTAAAAAGTATTAATTTTAATTTTGGTCATTTTTATTTATAACTTTATGTGAATAAAGTCTAAGCATTTATATTTTTATGAGAATTTTAAAAATATTTATTCCTTTATAGAAACAAATCATAAATGTTTATGCTTTTAAGTATACTTTTGTTCAAAGAATAGGAGTCAATTTAGGTGAACTTTGTAAAATTATGTTTGAAAACTTATATATATAGTTACTTAGGTGATTAAGGAATGGAAATGACCATTGAAAGAAAAAAATATATATAACACGTCCACCATCATTTTGATGACAAAAGAATAGCAACAACAATAATTGTATTAGTTATTATTATTATTATTATTATTATTATTATTATTATTATTATTATTATTATTATTATTATTATTATTATTATTATAGTATTAGTAGTAGTAATGATAATAGTATTAATAATATATATGTACAATAATAACTGTATTACTAATAATAACAAATGCACTAATAATGATGATTTAATGCTAATAATAATAGGGATAAATTTTAGTCAGATACTTTGATATTTGACCTAATATTTAGAAAATAGTCGATACTTTACATGTTTATTAATTCCACTTAAATACCTTTACATTTTAATTTATTTTTAATTAATTTCCTAGGATGGGAGGCACTAGTAGGATCAATGTGTGACAAGAAAAATATCCATATCAATACCTAAATGTACAAGAAAAATGTATTATTTGAACTCTAAACTTTTTAGTGTGATCTTAAATGATAATCTTATGTGTATCCTTTAGTCTAATAAAAAATTGAATAAAAAAATTGTACAAATAATTACTCTTAATACACAATAAAAATGTATTATTTGTATAATCACTATCACTTGAATGTACACCTAATGTTATAATGTCATTTATATGGGAATAACAAATCTATCATCCAAATCAATACTGAGTGGAATGAAAAATATACATTTATTCATAACTATATAATAATGATAAACGATATAGGTTTTTGGTATGTAATATATTTATTAAATAATTCATATAAATTCTAATAATTTACTTATTTTTAATTAATAAAATAGTATATTTAAACCACCTTTAACTTTAAGTACTCTATATACTCCTATTTCTATATTCCTAATTATGATTAATACATAATTAATTATTTTCATTTCACACCAACCTAAAATTAAAATTAAAATGGATACTTTCTTAGATGATTTTAATATATGTAATAATTTTTATTAATTAATTAATTAGCTTAGTAAATTATCTATCCCTGATTTCATAATGTATCAATACAAAAATGTAAACACTTTTATAAAATTTTAATGTTCTACTATTAAAAATTTATATAATATATTAATTTCTAATGTAATAATTAGTTAATAGAAAAATAATTCAATCATGTATTTAATTATTAATAATGCACATTGGATGTAAATGTCACAATTGCTTTTTATACAAACAAAAAAAAATGTAAAGGAGGTAATAATTATTTAAAATGATTATTTTTTTGGAAAAAAGTGAAAAAATCTATAACTTTATTTTATCTTATCTATTATTTTTTTTCAAAATAATCATTTAAATTTAGTTTTTTTAAAATATTAATAGTAAATAATTAAAATTGTATAATTATTACATTCATTACCCATACATAAAATAGGGGTGTTGTTAAATTTACTTCTTGCATTTCTAAAAGAAAGTTCTTTTAGGGAGAAAATTTTGATTTAAATATAAAAATAAAAATCCAATTAGATAAATTAATTCTTAGTTTATATTTAACTTTACCCTTACCTTTTCCCTTTCTTCTTCTATGTATCAATTGTTAGATTGTTTTTCAATCAATGGTGTAATTATAATATTAATAATATATTTATTATCTTCTAAAATAGTATACAAACTATTTAAAAAACTTTATTTATGAAATAATGGGAGTAATATTTTTTCCTACTTATTTCCTGATAACATATCACTAGTTGAATATTACTACCATAGTTACTAGAAATAATATTTTTCATTAATTAATGTTAATTACGAAAACTTCAAATCTCCTACTTCTAACTTTAACTGGTTAACCTTATATGTGCATAGTGTTTATCCTATTAATTAAGTTTGAGATTAATTAAATGCTAAAAAGAGCTTTGTGAGAGCTCAATATTGTGATGTGCATAGTAAGAGGGTTGACAACCCACATGTAAGATAACCATTTTCAAGTGTCTTTGTAAAGCACAAACAGTTGTTTAGATGAGTTTTCCATCACTGTAATAAGAGAGATTTGAAAGTTAAAATGACAAGGTATTTTTGGAATTTTAAATCAAAATTGGTGTTACACAATAATGTAGATGGTGCCAAATACCATTACCTAACTTCTCCTCTATATTAGCTAGGTTTCAAAACAAGTGATGGGTCACTTTTCTATCTCTCTCTTCTACGTACAACTATGAGAGTTATGAAAGTTTAGCTAGTTATTTATAATAAGAGGGTGAGGTTAGGGTTTCGAGAATGATACTCTACTACAAGGAAGTTCTAAAACATTCATATTTGCTAAAGGCAAGCAACCAAAAAATATAATTGGTCAAAACCCCGCTATTAATAAATTCCATTTACTAAGTAAATAGCTTCTAGCTATGCTATTCACTAAAACTCTATTAACATTTCATTATTTATTTACTATATATATATATAATGACAACAACTAGTATTTTTATTCTTATATTTTAAATACTACAACTAAAACATAATCATACATTTCTATCAAGCTACAATATTTGCTAAAACTTTGTTAACAATCTATTATTTATTTACTATATATATGTAATGACAATAACTAGTATTTTAATCATTCTTATTTTAATTAGTATTACAACCAAAATTTAGTCATATATTCTTATCAAATAACTATAACTATGTGTGTGTGTGTGTATCCATTGTATGACTATTATAATTACTATCATTATTAGTTATTATTATTATTATTATTCATATTATTATCCATAGTTATAATTATAGGGTATTAGTTAATAATAATAAACTTAGTATTATTAATTAATATTATGGGATATTATAATATTGGCTAGGATGCAAATCTTTAAATGAATAGCCATCTTGGCTAGCAAACAATGCATAACAAAGTGTGGCTATCTCGGTGAAGAAATAACACTTAAAATGCAGCTCATTAGAGCTAAGAGGCAGGATATCCCACACCCACCTTACTTAGTTTAATGATAGATGAAACTCAAAATTTATAGATAACACTAACCTATTCCAACTAGATGTTTGTAGTCAACATTAAACTATACCAATTAGGCATTTATAAATAACACCAAACTATTTCAAATGGATGTTTATTGATATCAACAAATGATTCCAACTTCATGTGTACAAATAACACCAAACTATTCCAACTAGGTGTTTGTATAGAAAACCAAATTTAACATAGCATAATGTAGCTAGCAATACAAATGGGTGTTTATATATACCACATTTATACATATATCACAAAATGAGCGATAAATTACACTAAACTTAGATTATAATTACCCTACTTAAACCACTAAATAAGGATCTTTTTACAACCAAAAAGATCCCTTTAGGAACAAATGGGTCAAAATATTAGATATATTTAGGTTTGAAATTGTAAAATAATATTGTATGACATTTTCCAACAAAATTACTATTTATGGTTAATGGTAAACAATTAAAGTCAATGGTCAAGGTTAAGGTCAAGGTCTTGGTTAATGTGTGTCTTTTACTATTCATATATTTAACATTTTAGCCTTTTAAGGCTAATATAGTCATTTTGGATCTAATTATTATTAATTATAGTTAATTAAAAAAGAACATGATTAATTCTTCACTAACCCTACTTATGGTCATTAGAAAGTAATAAGTGAAGAATACCTTGAATAATAATGAAGAATATGTAGAACATTCAATATATATATCTATTTATTTATTTATCAAACTTTCTTAATTTTTAAACAATCATAAAATAATTTATACTAACCCATATGATAATATTTTACATACCATATTAAAGTTAAACATGCTAATAAATATCATGAATCATCAAATTTAAAAAAAAAGAATAATATCACCTACATCTGCCACAAACTCGAGACAAAACCAAATGTATCACTTTTTTTGTGGATTTGGTCATACCCTCTTATGTACTAATCCATTTTACGAACTATAAAATTTAGGTAAACTAGACATCCATATATTTCACATGACACATTATTTATATAAAAACATTCACTACTACAGAATAGTTATTTAATAATGACATAAATAATGATTTGCTGGAAACTATTAATAAATGCATGGGAATGTGGAGTAGGTTTTAATAATGATTCTATACCAAAACCATTGTTAACATATCAAAAAATATATATCTTAAAGTTAATGCAAAATTTTTAATTAATAGCATAAGATAACATCATTAAAACATGTTTTAATAATGGTCTTACTTATTTCTATTATCAAAGCTAAAAAAAAAACAAATATTAAAGGCTCTCATTATATCCCTCTTCTATGCTTGATTCATTTCATTTTATAATGTTTGTACTCTCTTGCTCTTACTTTAGCTTTTTGTTGTTGCTCTTGTGGTAGATTCCTCTCAATGTCATGGTCGATAACCCTCCTCCTTCTTGCGATGACTCTTAACTCAACACATAACAATATCATGCTCATCCTCACTCCATCACGTTCGGCCACTCACCCTCCTCCTTTTGCTCTCTCTTTCTCCTCTATTACCATTAGTTTCTTGCTTCACCACTGCTCCTCCCACACCAACCCTATTCTCTCTTAGGATGATCGGGAAATTAGTGTCTCTCATTACTCAAGCTTCCCTTGTTCTTTCATTATAAATATATACATATCTAATACTATGCTTTTTGGTAGGTTTAGTCTCTCATTTTCTTTGATTTGATGTCTTTTAATTATTAAAAAAATTATAAATATATGCATGCATGTTGGTATAGTTTATTGCTAAATAGTTGATTTCTTGCTAATAAAATGTTGCTAAAAACATATATGCATGTTTTTTTTAGTTCATTTTAGAGAATACTAGTATTGATTTTAACTCGATGTGTGTCTAGTTTAAAATTTTTCAATAGTATCAAATATGCATACTTAATTATAAAATATTGATATAAATAAATATAGTTGGCTAATTTCTTTAAAAGATAAAACAAAATACATTTACTTCTAGTACATGATTGTAATTAGTTGACATATAATTTTGACACAAAAGTAATTTTAGTCATATTGCTCAAACTTATTGCTTATTAGGAAGCATAATAATAATAATAATAACTTACTCTCACAGTGAGATGATTATAATGATTATAAATCTCATAGTGAGATAATTATAATGTAGTAAAATAAAATTAGAACAAAAAACTTATAAATTTGATGAAAGTAAAAGAAAAAGGCAAATAAGTTAATCCTAAAAAATTTACTCTCATAGTTAGATATTATAATGGAGTAAAATGATATAAAAACTTTTTTTTTTACTTAATTACTTACTCTTTCTATTAGTGTGGAAGTTATTAAGGATAGTTCATTTAATCATAAAGTATGGATGTAAGAACTAAATAATGTGCCAACAATTTACTACTAAGTAGAAGGTTGATAATAAATTATTAAGGTTGAGCAACGTTATTAAAGGGATCCAAGTATAATGTTGAGAAAATAAAATATAGTTACATGCTTTTAACTTGTATCTTATGTGGGTATTTTTTAATCTTTACATAATTGGTTAACAAATGATATAATATATTTACGATTAATTTGGTTATAGGATTCACATATTAGAGAAATTACAAGAGTTAAACTACAACCTTCATAATAAGATTTTGTGTTTATTCTCTTTTATAGTTACTGAGATGCCACACTTACTTATTACCTATATATCTCTACCATACTTGTTCATGTCACCTTATGCAAATCTTCAAAGTCGTGTAATATGGTTTAATGATGAGCTATGTTGCGTGTTTATCAGTGGCTCATACTTTTATCTGTTATATTTTAGATTTTATCACTTTTTTTTGACATTGACTCAAGTGGAACAATGGTTAGGGGTTATAGATAGTTAGTTGTAGTTGTTTAAACACCATACTAATACACCACACATGAGATTTGTTGAGGGTGAAATATTTGTAAGGGATTATGATCAAATAGCTAGAGAGATGAAGGTGATAGATGCCAAGTGGAGGTTTTGTCATAGATTACTGATGAGTATCCACCCTAATTACCCTAGAGTGTCCATCACTAGACTCTTTATTGATGATGTGAGGGAATAGATGACCTATTGAGATGAATAAACTCTAATAATGATAGTTGCTAGTCGGGCTCAATGAGGCTCATAGTGGATTTTGTAGGATGGTTAGGGGTTGTTCTTAGTTATGTATTTAGACTATAACAAACTTTTGATGCATATAGTGACATTATTCCCTTAAGGTTATTCTTATTTTTTGGCTCTTGTTTTAACCCCATATTATATATACCTTTTATAACTTGAACACTTGTATAAAGTTATGATATGTATATATATGAATTATTTCTAAGCATGAGTAGTTTGTGTATTGGTACATTTTTAGAAATGTGTTCAAATTATTTGTATATATAACAATTGAATAGTATGATACATTATACAAATATGAAATCTTTCTAAGTATGAGTGGTTTGTGAATTCTTATTTAGAAGTCAATTGATTAGTAAAAATTACCTTTTGAGGGATACATATAGATCAAAAAATTATGGATTGAAAATAGATGTCTATAAATCATTTGTCTAGAGAATATGACAAAGGAGTGGAATTTTTATTTATTTATCAATTTTGTAGTAGAACATGCTCGGGAGTCTAGTAGAATAGTTTTTCCTTGTTTGAACTGTATTTATGTTCAACGTGTCAATGCTGATAATTTGGGAGATCATTCATTTTGTGTATGAACTTGACTCAAGTTATAATTTTTGGATATGAAATGGTGAGATAGAATTTGAATATGATAATGATGAAGGTAGAAGGGAAAGTTGTGGATCATTTGAGAAATATGAGGGATATTCATAAGATGAGATGAGTTGGAAGGTTATGTAAAGTGTTTGAGATTGTCCAAAATTGTTCAAGAAATTATTTAGTGAATTAGAGAAACCTTTTGTACAGTGATCGTAAGAATTTTACTAGATTATCTTCTACTTTAAGATTGTATAACTTAGAAGCATGTAATAAATGGAGTGATAAAATCTGCAAAAAATTATTAACACTTGTGAAAGATATTCTTCCTAATGATAGTGTTCTACCCAATCACACCTATGAAGCAAAGTAGAACCTTTCATATATGATCATGATTTATGAGAAGATACATGTACGCGCTAATGATTGCATATTATTTCACAATGAGTATACATCTTTGAATAGTTATCCTAATCCTAAATCCAAAGCACCATGATACAAGAATAATAAGGTGCCAACTAATGTATTATGGTATTTTTCTATAATATAAGATTTAGGCAAATGTTTAATGATGTCCAAGATGCTAATAACTTGAGATGCATGTTGATGAGAATATATATGACATGCTTTTTTAACTTCCATCTGACTCTCCACAATGGAAGACAATTGATGGCTTGTTTTATAGATTTGGTGAATAAGAAAGAAACATGAGTCTTGCACTTTCTATGGATGGAATTATTATGGTTATATACAATCTACCTCCATGGCTCTACGTGAAACAAAAATATATGATGTTACTCCTTTTGGGGCTAAACCAACAATGGAATGATATTGATATTTATTTTGCACCTTTGATTGATGATTTGAAGTTCTTATGGGATACGAGTGTTGAAGTATTTGATGTATATCGTGATGAGAATTTCACTTTTAGAATAATTTTATCATATAATATAAAAAAATTTCTAACTTATAAAAATGTGTTAGGTTATAGTGTGAATGACCATGCTCGATATGTGAGGAGAATACTTTATTTGTTCTACTATTGCATGGTTGGAATATTATTTTTCTCAGGCATTGTAGATTTTTACCAAAGAATCATCATTATTGTAGAAAAAGGAAAGCTTTTAATGGCTTCTTAAAATAAGGGCATGCACTAATCTAGTTAATGAGCCGATAAGTGTGTTTGAAGATTAAACATTTGAATGTGAGGTTTGGGAAGACAAATAAAGATAAGCCTCCATTAGTTGAGTGGAAGAGCATGTCTTTATTCTTTGAATTTCCTCATTGAGAATCTCTATAAGTGATACATGCCCTCAACGTGTTACATATCAAGAAAAATATATGTAATAACCGTGTTGGTACACTACTTAATGATCTATGAAAGGCTAAAGATGACATCAATGCTTGAATGGATATGGAGTAAATAGACATTAGATTTATCGTAATAAAATAGAAGAAGAACATATTTACCAGTAACTTATCATACTATCTCTAGAAAAGAGAAAATCACATTTTATGAATTATTTGATAGTGTCAAGGTTCTAGAATGGTATTCTTTAAATGTCAAAAGGCTCTTTCCAATGAAAGAGTTGAAACTAATTAGCATGAAATCTCATGACTTTCATATTTTGATGTAGTATTTGTTGTTGATATCCATACGTGGAATATTTTCAAAGTGTGTTTGAATTGCTATCAATAGGCTTTATTTGTTCTTTGACACACATATCTCTAAATTCATAAACCCTAATAGTTTGGATCCCTTCCAAGTAGGTATTTTGATTAATTTATGCTAGCTTAAAATGTATTTTTTACCCTTAATATTTTTCATTATGGTAACTCTATCCATTCACTTGGTTTACGAGTTAAAAATGGTGGTACCTATTCATAGGAACTATATGTACCCCTATGAATGATTTATGAAGTTGATAAAAGATTATGTGAAGAATTGATACCAACTAGAAAGATGCATTGTTGATAGTTACATCGTAGAAGAGGCAATTAAATTTTACACAAATTACTTGTTAAATGTTGAAGCTCTTGGTATTCCTAAGTCTTAGCATGTTGGAAAAAATTTAAGGATAGGGTATTTGAGGAAAACCGTTTGGGCATGTAGACGTTGACATCTTCCATAAAGGAAATCTCCATGTATTACATAACAATGATGATATTAGTCCATATATTGAATAATATATGTGTTCTTTTAGGATTAAAAATCAATCAAAGACCAAAAAATAGATAACTGATAAACATAGTATTTCCTTCATAGATTGTTTAAGAGATCACATCATTTTGCTCATTGAGCAGTCCCCTACTTTAATTTTTGAAACCTTACATTCGATGTCTCAAAAGCTCTATTATGAAGTTTTCTTATGTACCAGCTATACCATCAACAATTACAC
Organism: Tamarix chinensis; assembly: GCA_030549775.1. Lineage (NCBI taxonomy): Eukaryota > Viridiplantae > Streptophyta > Magnoliopsida > Caryophyllales > Tamaricaceae > Tamarix > Tamarix chinensis. The sequence goes on from CM060177.1 coordinate 39,126,254, forward strand.
TTTTTATATGAAACAACAAGATGAGAAGAGTACAATACATAATATTGGGGTGACTTAAGTGGCTAAGGCAATCCATATTACTAGTATAAAGGGCAAGAATCTAGCTTATGCAAATATGAATTATTATGGTGTGATTAAATGGATATGGGAGTTAAATTACATTTTATTTAAAGTCCCTATTTTTAGGTGCAAATATGTTAATAATAGTCATGGGGTTAGATATAAAGTTGGGTTCACATTAGTAGATCTCAATATGGTAAACCATAAACAAGACTCATTCATCTTGGCATCACAAGGAACACAAATTTCATTTGTCACTACTCTTGCTAATAAAATATGATATATGGTACTATGTAGGAAGAAAAGAAATTTCAATGAATCTGATGATGAAAATGATGCTAAATGGGAGAAAGAGTGTAACACAACCATGCAAGATACTCAATCATTTAACGATGATAACAATGACATTACTGAGGAGAAACTATATGAAAGGGATGATCATTGTAAAGTAATATATGTATTAGATTTCGAAACTAATCCAAAAAAGAAAAGAAGTAAAAAAGAAGAAGGAAAAACGGGAAATGAGGGCAGACACATTCTAACAAATAATATGCGTGCTTGTTATTTTAACTTCATATTTTGTATATATTGCTAAATAAGTATTGTGTTGAGACATAATTTATTATTTTTGTTGGTAATTACATAAAATTCTCACATATGATATGCGTGTTTGTTATTTTAATTTTATATTTTTTATATATTCATTGATATTTTTTACTAGTTTATTTATTGATATTTCATAGAGATATGGTAAAAAAAATGTTGATAGGGATAGTAGTGATGAAGAAGGAAATAGAGGACCAATTATGATGATAATCATCAATGATATGAAAAATAGAGGAGAACAAGTGGAGTTGGGATGTAATACTTATAATCCTCCTATCAATGAGTATGTAAACAATTTTCTCACATACATTTCACTCGTCACTTGTAATTGTGTTCCGATCTCATATAATAATTGGAAATAGGTTTTGAAAATTCAAATGAATATATCTTGAAACAATTTAGGGTAAATATATTTTCTTAATTAATTTTTTGATGTCAAATGTTATTAATTTCAATACATTAACATCTGTATACATATATATGTATTATATTGTAGAGAGTATTCATCATTTGAGAGGCAAGGAAGAAGTCACTTCTTATACATTATTGTGAGAATCTAAGAACATTTAGGGTGTAATTTGCAAATAAAAAAATTTATAGAAAAAGGGATGGTGATTTATGCTTAAATCCACCTATGCATTATGGTTTCATGGATCAAATTAGGTGGGACCAATTTATTGCATATAATATTTCATGGGAGTTTAAGGTATTTTTTTACAAAACAATTAAGCTTTTTGAATAAGAATATGTAATTGATATTTAAAAAACCGTGAGTAAACATTTTGGATTGTAATATAGGAAAAAATTCTAAAAATAAAGAAATTTCTAAGCAAAATAAGTACCATCATAATATGGCTCTTAAAGGCTATGTAGGTCTTGAAGAAGAGTTGGTATGTCATTTTGATTTATGTGTTTAAATGTTTAAGTCTAATGTTATAATAATATTTTTGGAATGAAGATTTATTTTGGATTTATAGCTCATAAGCCAAGACTTGGATCCATGTAACTCATCCATTAGTATAGGTATATTATGGAAGAATACTATAACAACAAAAAGATAGGTATCTTAATGAAGATGTAAAAGATGTTGCCAAAAAATATTTAGGTTTGATGATATCCTTAATCATACCTAGGTTCTTAGAGCAGCCTATTATATTTTGTTTATTCCTATATTCTAAATTCAAATATATTACATACATTAGAGGATGAACTTGAACTATAAGATTCTCTATAGGGTGTGGATTAATATAGCATTGTGTCACAAGTAACACAAATTGAGGAACACCCAAGAAGACATAAGGATTTAGGAATAGGGGTTCTAAGAAAAAGCATGTGTGGTCAGTCTTGTGGATCTCGTAATACCAATGAGAAAGCCATTCAACCGTTTAACCATTCTCATGCACCTCACCACCATTTACCCTATAAATACCCCTCCTCTCCCTTTATTTCTTCATTTTACAACTTATACAACTCCCCTAGTTCCCTCTTCCTTCCTTTAACTTCTCTATCCTTAGTTCTTTACCATTCCCCAATTTTTTCTCCAATAAAGCTCTGTGTTACCTGCCTCACCTCACACTAAAAACTAACCACAACATGAGAAGGTCACACACTACTCAATCTTAAGTTCATCTATATTTCATGTAACACACCCCCTTCAATGTCCACACCTCGCGTAAACTACTCCTATCAACGTCATGACTTCACACAACACAATTCACAAGATTGCCACAACCTCATAGTGTAAAAACTCCACCAACATGAGGCCTTCACAATACCCCTCCATTAACATGATAACCACACATAAAAAAATCCCTAGCCATGTGAGTATCTCATGTAAATCCCTCCTTGGTTGCACCACTTTTCCATGTAATTAGCTCCTTTTGTGCAGAGTTATATTTGGTTCAATTTTTCTCCATTTTCCATCATCTTTACCTTAGATTTTCCTTGATTAATTTTTAATTTATAAATTTAAGTTATCCTTGATTCTTAGGTTATTTTCTAGTTGTCTTAGAGGAGGATTCTTAGGGTTATACGTGCATAGAGATTGGAGACATTTTTTTTGTAAGGATTTATGTCATAATTAGGGTTTTATATGCAATGAGAAATTTTATATTAAATCTCCTATTTGGTATCATTATATGGATTATTTCATAATGATAATGACATTGTATGATGTGATGTATTATGGAAAAACGAGTAATATGTGAAATCATGAGTTTATGAGTATCATTTAGTTAAGCTTGTTTTGGAAGATGGGAAGCCGACGTAAATCATTATCTAAGTTGGGATAATATTATTAAAACTATGATCTGGATCGTAGGATCATACGATCTTACGACCCGGAAGTGCCAAATCAATATGGATCAGAAGCAGAATAGTTAGGATAGTAGGATCGGAGTAGGATCATTCATGATTGGTGGGAGAGACAGGACCATGATCCTACAACCTATCCTAATCAAACACCGCTTTCTAAATTTGGATGATATCAAGATCGAAGTAGAATCGGCTAGGATCGGAGTAAGATCGGTTAGGATTGGAGTAGTATGATCGATTGATTCTAACAAATACCATTTTTAGCTTAATAAATAATAAAATAATAAAATTTTATTGAATATTTTTAGCTTGAAATCTATTTTGAGTCTTGTTTGCATCCCTTTCATTCATTCCTTAAATCTCTCTTCTAGACATTTTTTTTTCTATCATCAGTTCACATTTTCTTCCAAAATCACATATGCCTTTCATCATATCAAGATGAGTTATGAAAATAAACATTGATCTACAATAATGTAGTGGAAATTTTGAACTCAAACTATCCAACAATGATTGTGCAACAAGCTCTGACTACCCAATAATAGTAGCAGTAGTACCCACAAAGTTTATTTTTCTCTTCTCAATTTTGGACTAGGTATTTTCTAGAAAGTATGTCATTTAAACCTATCTACTCAATTTTTTTTCTTTCATTTTAGTTCCAATTTTTCATAACAAATTAATAATTTTGTTTAGTATTTTTGGATGAATGTTTACCGTGGTTATGATTTTGCTTCATAAACTTTGTGCTTTGCCCTGATGGGCTTATGTTCATTTTATATAGATTTTATCTGCATTTAATTTTGATATGTTGCTTTGTGATTTGTTGTTAAGTTTCTACTACTGTCTTATGATGAATCGAGTATTAAAAAAATAAAAAATAAAAAATTCTTATTTTACGTATATTTCCATGTTAAACTCAATTATTTAACTATTTGAAAGCTTGCCTAAAAGTTTTTGGTGTTATTTAACTACACATGTGGATAATTTATAGCATAAAGTCTTATAAGATACTATTTTTTTCAATTTTGATAGGATCTTACAATCCTATGATTATATCCTACAATTCGATTCTAAAACCCCCTATTGATTCTATGTAAAATCATGATCCTAACAATATTTTCATGATGTTTGATGTGTGTGTGTGTGTGTGTGTGTGTATGGTTAAGTATTTTCATGATGAGATGTGTTGGGGATCAAAAACTATTCATTTTGTGACTCATAAGGATTTTATAAAAATATAGGCATTTTAGTTATCTTAAGGTTAATTTGGTCAATATGGATTAAACGTAGAATATTTGGTATTTTAATGTGTTAATTGGTTAAAAATATGCTAAATTCATTATGTGAACTATTTGGAGTGATTATGAATGGACCAAGTCTATTGAAATAAGAAAATGACTTGAATTGAGAATATTAACCTTGAAGGTAGGTAGTTATTATATCTATAAGACGTAGGAGTTAGCCTTGATTTTTGAATATTATTTTTAGATAAAATAATGATATTTTTAAATTTTTTGTTAAATTTGGTATTTATATGATTCTTATGGATAAATTTACGCCTAACTTATGAAATTAGGGTTTTGTAGGGATTTATGAATAGTAACCCTAGAGATAGGGTTGTTATCACATGTATAATACATTAGAGTTAGAGCTTGATCTTTGAGTATCTTGTCAATAATAATGCTTTAAGGATTTTCACTAAATTTGGTAATAGATTCAACATTATGGAAGACTTTATTCTTATTTTGTAAAATTAGGGTTTCTTTGGAGAAATGTGACCTTTTTCTTTGGAGAATGTCCCAATATTCATGTGGTTGTGTGTTTATGTGTTTCAAATAATTATGTTAAGTTGGATTATGTGCCTTGCATGTCTAGATGTGTGTTTGCATGATAATCTTGAGATAAATAACAATGGATAAGACATTAATCACTTAAAGTGATAGATTATGTGAGTTAGAAAAAAGGTGTTGTGTCTTTTTCATTAGAAGATAATAGTGGCTCAAGAGCACTTTGACTTGGGAGGATTTCATACTATTCTACTAGGTTAACAATATTGGTCAGGAGCATATTGCTTTGGTAGTTATTGTTTTTGTTCTACCAAATGATAATAGTGGCTGAGGAGCCCCTTAGTGGTGCTTCAACCTATTCCATCAGATTAAGAATAATAGGGTTCTTGAACTCAATGTAAATAAGTATATAGATTATGATTATATATAATAATGGGTTTTTAGAACTATTTCTTACCTTACATCATATTATGTTAATCTATATGCATGTTTATTCTTCTATGTGAGCTTATGTATTATGTATAATCCAGTTATGACTATATTATTCCCTTACTAAGTATGCAGCATACATATCATTCTTTTCATGAGTCTTGCTCATTCCTATTAGTAGATGACCCATATAATTTTGTATGGGTTAATGAGAACCCCATGGATGATTTTGCTACTTATAATGCTTTTCTTAGGGATGAGTGATGATACTATCCTCAAGTTTTGGGATGTAGAGTCATGTTATTTGGTTTATCATTTTTTCTTTGAATACATTTTGAAGTCTTAGTTCCAATGTATCCATTTGTGATACATTTTGGATACTGTTCTCGGAGTTAACTTCAAAACTCTTGTCTATGTTTATGAACCTCTATCATTATCTAGTTTCTATTGTTTTAAGTGTTAACTATCCTACATTGTATTCAATGTAAGGATGGTATGGTAAGCCAGATTTATGATGAGTATGGCTGTAACACCTAACTATAATATTATTAAGCTTACACTAAAAAATTAGTAGTAAATTTCAAGGTGTTATAACAATTAATGTAAACAATTCTGTTATTGCTATTACATACTAGCTTCTCGCTAGCTTCAACCTTCCTTTTAGTTCTAACTCATCACATAGAATAGTTGATATCTTATGCAGAATGTGTAGCAATAAAAATTAAAAATTGCTTCTACATAGACTTTCCTCTTTAGCAGCGGCATAATGGTGAAGAGACTAATATGTTATGTGAAGATTTTGAACTTTTGTTCTATCTTTTACTTAGATGTGAAGGCATATTATCCTTCTTCTTCTTCTTCTTCTTCTTCTTCTTCTTCTTCTTCTTCTTCTTCTTCTCTTTTAAAGATTTTGTTAGTATTTTTTTAATTTCTTTTCTTTTTAAAGAAGTATAATGAGTGGATATTTTAATGCTTATTGCCACTTATATTTTTAATAAATGCTCTTTTAGTATGTCTAAAATATAACCAAATTTCATTTTGGTTCTAAAATATAAAAATATGCACTTTCATTTCTATATTTTTTTTGTTATTCCAATTAGTCATTCAATCCTTATTAATCTACTATTATTAACTCACCTCTACATTCTCTCCCCACCACTAACTTTAATCATTAATCTTTTGTCCACCTTAATAAGATTATTTATTATACTATTAGGATCAAAATACATTAACCTAATTCAAAAGAACTCTTTATTCAAATACCATATAACATATCTTCATCCTCCTAGTCCTTGTTCCTCACCATCCATGATTCTACTAGCCATGATTTTTCTACTTGCCTCAACATTGAATTTCCTTTTCCCTTTGAGTTTGTAAGCTTTAAAGGAAATTTTTAGTGTTGTTTGAAAGAAAGTAATGATTAGGTGCAGTGAGTGATGGTGCAACACCCTTATTTTGAAGATTCACAAAATTCATTTAAATATTTAATTTTAGAAGCTAACACTATAAAATTGTAAGGTGTTACTACCATATTTAGTATAAGTTTAGTTTCTTCTACCATTCTTATATCAAGTGGTAGGGCTAAAAACATTACTACACTTAAAGTAATAATATAATTATAAGAACTATATTATATAGAGCAAGGTATATTAATATCATTTTGAATAAAATCAAATGTTAGAGTTTACAAATTTAGTGAAAAGAAAATACAGAAGAACATTCAGATCAAAGATACCAGGCATAACACTAGATAACCTAACTTTCAACCCAAAATACTAGTATTCAACTGATCTCACAAGCTAAACTACAAAGACCATTGTCCGTTGAATAATTAGGGTCCTATGAAACAAAACTCATTAGTACAATGATACTGATTAAACCATTATACAACAGTAATGTGAAAAGCACAAATGGAACATATAGAAGGCATTACTGTAAGACATGGCATAAAATATGGAAGCATACATGTGATGATCATGATGTGATAATCATATCAGATAAAAAAATATCACTAAAACCACATAATGTTCATACCCGTTCAATTATAACATACTCAAACTTACCAACCAAAAATATTAGGGATTCTTTCTAACGGAATGATTATAACTAATCTCAACGGAAAACCATAACCTTCACAATGTATCTCATATCTCAACATCAAGACCAATAAAAACCATAACGCCACAAATAAGGATCAAAGGAAACTACCAAACATAGGTAGGCACAAAGACTACTACTGAACTCTAGTTAGACACGAAGTCTACTACCAAATCATAGGAAGGCATGAAGGATAATACCACGCTATAAGTAGACACAAAGGCAACTATTAACCTATAGGTAGGCACAAAGGCTACTATCGAGCCATAGGTAGGAATAAAAGATGCTACCAAACTAATCCAATAATCATTTTGAACCAATCATAATCATTATCATTTTTTATTTACTTGAGGGAAATCAAATCAACCTAGAGACATTAAGGCACTATGGTTATATAGGCACACCAAGACAATACAATATCCTACCAACTTTCAACCCAAGGACACTAAAGTACCCTAGTTATAATGGTACATAAAGGAGACACAATATCTTATTGATAAGGACACCTAATCCATAAGTATACATACCCATAATCCATAAAGCTAAATAGAGTAAGATATAGGGTTTGGATGGGGCACTAAGGCACACCAAAAAAAATCTATAATCATTTGTGGGATAAACTACATCTTTAAGGTAGTTACCCCTAAAGAGCCACCATACCCAATATCAAGATATTTCCATTTAAATATTAGTATTTTAGCAAGGTGACCATGAAATCACATAATATAAAAATAGTTCTAACTTCCATACTTAACTATTTTTGCTCATTTTCAATTATTCAAGACAATCATAATCAAAATCAATACTAAGGTCAACATAACAATCTACTAAGGCCATCATAGGACCAATTATTTACATTTAAGTATATTAGGATGAAAATGACCATAATGTCGTTGAGACCATAATTACCATACTATCATCCATTTTTAAATACTAATTTTATTTTATTTATTAATTTTTTATAAAAGGCTAAAATAAATTAGTTAAATTATTTAACACGTAATTAAATTACTAGATATGTCAAATAACCAGTTTACCTTTACACATAATATAGCTTGTAAAACCTTGACATGCGTGTCTAATTCATACAAAATCACATATTTCCATGCTCAACAATAAATATTACATATTAGGCATGCTTGTCGGAATAAATATCATGCTATGCTTAAAATGTCAAATTTCCCCAAGGACACACAAAAAATTATAATTATGATAAAACTATACTTACACATGCTCAACCTATCATATTGGACATATATGACATAGACAATTTATTTCTAGTATTAAACCCATTTTAAAATACTATAATACACATAATACTTTACATAAGTCAACATGCTTAATTTTACCCAATTTCATGCTAACATTATTACGTAAATAATTACAACATAACAAACATGCTTAATACAATTTATATATCAAAATATTAATGTGTTATCATGAAATATCTAACATTTTATTAGAGTATAGGGATTGCCTGATTTCTAGTAAAGTACAAATTATAGTAGGTTACCTAATTTTCAGCACAACACAAATTATAAGAAACTTACTATAATTTATCAGGTTCCACTAATAAACTTGTTACATCTAAAAAATAATATGACATTAACCATATCAATAACTGACTCATAAAATAATAATTTATATTAAAATATTTATCAAATAAAGTCAATAAAATACCCTCCAACCCTTTAAGCTAAGAAAACCCCATACTCACACACAAGGAAGGGGTTTTAAATAAAGGCTTCAGTGGTGTTGTAGGCTACCAAAGGTGGTGGTCGAGGGGGAGGTGCACAATGGTGGTTGGAGTGGTGCCCGAGCGGTAGGAGACATGAGGATGGAGATGATTGGGTGGTAATATTGGTGCAATGGTGGTCAAGCTTGGTGGTATAGAATAAGGGGCACTTTTAAAGGGTGGCAAAAGGGAAGGAAGTGGTGGTTTGAATGGAGGGGGGTGATATAATGATGGGGGCTGGTGATGAAAAACAAACCAAAGGTAGGGGTGGTGCAATGGTTGCAGCGAGAAAGTTGGCGGGTGGTTAGAGAAGATGGCTAGGTAGGGAAATAAGGCACGACTGGTGCGAGGAAGGTGACCGAGGGAGGTAAGGTTGGTGGTGGAGGAAATATTGATGGGTGCAATGATAAAGGCAAAGGAAGGAAAAGGAAAAGGAGAGGAAGCTCCGATGGTGGTTGTGTTGGGTGTGGAGCTAGATGGTGAAGAAGAAGAAGAAGAAGAAGAAGAAGAAGAAGAAGAAGAAGAAGAAGAAGAAGAAGAAGAAGAAGAAGAAGAAGAAGAAGAAGAAGAAGAAGAAGGGAGTTGGTTGGTCAGGTTCGAACAAAGTAAAGAGAAGAAGTAGAGGGGTGTATGTATATATACGAATGGTGTAGGGGAACGATTGATCATGGAGAAGAGGGGGCATGGGAAAGGGATCGGCATGGCTGGCTTGGTGTAGGGGAAGGATGGTGTAGGCAGGGACGAGGTGGATGATACAGGAGAAGGGTATAGGGTGCAAGGATGCTTTTATAGCTACGAAGGGGAATGCACGTGCTAGGGGGTGCATGGGAGAAGGCGCATGTTTGGCCTACATGGGAAAGGAAGGGCACAAGCGTACTCAGACAAGGAAGAAGGAAAGGAAAAAGAAAAAGGAAAAAGGAGAAAAAAGAAAAAGGAAAAAGAAAATAAATTTAAGGTTAGGATTAGAAGTAGGTATAGATTTAGGATTAAGATAACAAAAATATTAGAGTGTTACAGATGGTGAACATATGTGGGTGGCAACCTTTGGTGGATTATAGAGTTGCGTACTTGTAACACCAGAAAGATAACTATTTTATCCCCTATTTCCATTAAGAGGACTAGGAAATTATGTCACTTCTAATATTGTGTATAATTTATCTTTTAATATTTGTTACCTACATCATACCAATTTAAAGGAAAAGAGAGAAGAGGTCACATTATACAATCTTAAGAGAAAGACCTCATGGCAAAGAGACAAAGAAGTTGATATAAGTGCAGGTTGCTAGAACTACTTAATTAATTTCTTTTTATTACTAAAGTAACTTGTTGTATAATTGGAGTGTTGATACTTGACAATTACCAATTAGATATGTGCCTAAGTTTGAAGTTCACCAATGACAAATTTGGAGAATGACAAAGTCACCAAACATGAATGGAGGATGATGAAAGAAGGTGGTGTAGGGAAAAGAATGAGAATATGGAAATTGGCAAATCAAGAAATCGAAATAGGCCGAGTAGGATGAATTGAATAACCGAGTGCACAAGAAAGGAAGAATGTGGATGTTTTTGTGTGCTTTGTTGAATTAGGTCAATTTTTTATTTTTATTTTTTTTAGAAAGTATCATTTTAATTGATTTTGAACATAATAGTATAAAACAACATCATATTAAGGTCAATATAATATAATATAATTAATTCAAATAGGTGACTGGGAGACAAAAGGTAGAGGCTAACCTGTAAAAGTAGATTAATAAGAGTTGAGGAACTAATTTAAATAAGAATGAATTTTACAACGATCAAAAGAATAATTTTTTTATTAGTTTAGTGACTATATAGAAAAGTTGCATTCTAGAGAAAACAAACAATATTTAATTCTTTGTTTTTCTAAACTTGCTTTCACGGATGAAGTAAAATTAGATTTTCTCAAGTTTACATAGGTCGATAGAAAAGGTTTGAGAGGGAAAACTCTCAGCATGAGCTAGAATCAATTTTTGATTTAAGTTTTGAAATTTCAAATTTAAGTTCAGAAATTTCAGATTTGAGTTTTGATGTTGAATATTCTACTTTGTAATTTTTAAACACAATGGTTTGATTGATCCTAAAATATCGGATTATATGCTATAATATTTTTAATATTTATTGTAGGTATACTGCCATTTTTGTTGTATCAAGTTTCTTGTAAAAGAATGTATATCTATTTAGCATTCACAAGCCTACGGTGAAAGTCAAATGTCCCATGGGTGAAACAACTTTGAAAATAGAGACGACAATTCGAACTCCTTCGCCAGCTTAGTGGATCGGGATCTCATGCAGGTTGTGGGAGCTGGGTTTGAATCCCGTAGTCAATGGTTGGGCAGTTCCCCCTACCCACCCAATGCATCAACCCTAAAAACAAATGAAAATAGTAAAGTCAACAATTATATATTATTCGCCAATTTATATTATTACTTAACTAACATAAATGAATTTTAATTAGCAGCTGCTGTGATTGTGCTGACAGGGTGCAAATCTATCACACATCGTACCGAATAGATAATGGTTAGAGACAGTTATTAGTTTATGGGTCATCCAATGATATGAGTTTGACCTAACTATTTGTTTATTTGGATAGCAGTGGTGCAATTTTTTATTTGTTTTAAATGTGCCGGAACGGATACACAAGCAAGTTGTCCAAAAATATTGCAAGATGAAAAAGACAACATAGTGTTTTTCGTGTTCTCCATGTCTTAGGCTCTGTTTGATGTGCATAGCTGACTTGGGGAAAGAATCGGTCTTTCTCGTGATGTAACTCACGTTAAAGCACGCGGCTGGGGAATACTTTATAGATTTTTAATTCCTTGAGCGTTAATCAAGTAGGAGGAAAACCTATGTTTCTTTTAATTTACATTCTTTTACGCTAGACATATACGATTGGATATTAGAAATATATGGTTGGATATTGTATACTCCGTCCATATAAAAAAAAATAAAAATAATTATTCTGTTCTTATTTTCTTGTATACCAAAAAGTCACTTCAAAGAATTTAATTTTTTTAAAAAAAAAAATTTATCAATGAAAATTATAAGTGTATTTTTAAAATTATTTTCATTAATTTTTTAAAAAATACGTAAATTAACATAATAAATTTTATTTTGATAGAAAGGGAGCATAAAAATAGGTAGTTGAACACTTTAAGAAAACTCTAATTTACGTTTTTTTTACTTACATTTTAATAAGTCAATTAAAAGTGGAAAAAAAAAATTTGTCACTCGGAGAAAGTCTTGTAACTTTCCACTATGGCTCCTTGAATCAAACAAGGCTCAAATAATAAAGGACCATTTGAGAGCCATCCATACTTTTAATTTGTAAAGATATACGTGAAATCCTTAACTTTTTTGTTTTATGCGAACAAAACTTATTTATTATCCTTTCTATAATAACATTTTTGGCTTTGTCAAGCCCAGCTTTTAGGATTGTGGGTCGGTATTTATTTATTTAAACACTTTAGCATTTTTCTATTAAAAGAAGTCAATGACTATAATGTTAAGTACCTTATATATTCCCCATTCCAGCGTACCCCAGAGAGAGAGAGAGAGAGAGAGACAGTAAAAATAAATAAATAAGCTAGCACTAATTTTGCTTTCTTTTCCCTATTAGGGAGATTATATGTTTTCTGATAGTCATAGGGAGAAAAAGGACATTTTACATTGAAGTGTTTTGAATACTTCTTAACATGGATACTAACACGACAAAGTCGAACTGAAGTAATAATTTATTGTTTTGAAAACTTATTAACGTAGCATACAAATTTAGCACGTAGCATACAAATTTAGCGCTTTTTAATTATTATTTTCATATAGTAGGAACTTTTCGGGGGAATGGGGGGAGGGACTATAAAGTGGATCGGATATTCCCTAAATAAGAAGAAAAATAAATGTCCTATAAAATAAAGAAATGGAATTATTGATCATTATTGTGGAATCTTCATCGGATCTTAGGGAAAGTTAGAAGAAGTTACGAGGGTATGTGGTTAACAAGTTAAAAATTAAAATATTTAGCATTAAAAAATATTGAAATGACAAATGCATTTGCCATACCTTTTAAAACTAATATTAGTTTAGCACAAACGATAACAAAGCAACTTATAGTAGCTTCGGTTAGCAAAATTGTTCCAAAAAATGATAATTAATAGGAACTTTTGAATTTAGAAAAAAATTGTGATTTAGGGTTTTGGATGATATGGTTAACTATTATATTTTTTTTCTTTTTTTTTCTTTTTATTTAAAAAATCCTCTCAATTTTAGAGTTTAGGGCTGATCATTATGATTAAAAAAATTAGAAATTTAAAGCTTGGATTTTATTAACATAATAATGATTTATGATATCATTCACAAGTTGTGATTGTGTTAACTTGTAATATAAGATATAGATATATTTTTAATCATGATGAAAAGTTATAAAAATTTATAGTTAGATAATCATAAGATCCGGCATCAATAAACTATCCAAATCATACATAGAATGTTAAAATACTATAGTCGTGGTAAAATTTTAAGACTTTAGATATGATGAATAAGATCTTAAAATCTAACTTAGGTATGCTCAGTAGCATCTTATATGGTAAGATCTTAATCCTACATATTATGGCTATATATTTATCTATTTGTCCTTTGAGCATATTCCATCCCATTTATTATGTCCTCTAACCCTTGACCCTCTATTGTTTTTCTACATACTATTTTTTAAGTACAAGCTAATAAGAAATAAACATGAGTAAAATATCATTGGAATGATAGAGTTTTGTTATTATAGTTAAGTTTTGAAAAAAAAAGTGGTAAAATAAATTTTTGCTATAAAAGTGTGTAGAATCTATTCAAATAGTACCCACTACAAGATACATGATTGAAAAGGGTAATATTTTAGTGTCTAATAGGGTAATTAATAATTTACCTTAATATAATTAATCTAATAGGATAATATATATGTTCCCTCTTTAATATTAACAACTAAGACAATAAGTATAATTTATCTTCTTAGTTATAATTAATAAGGCAATTTAGAAAATATTACCTTGATTGATCATACCAAATAGAGCAAATTATAGATATTACCTTTACTTATACAAGATAAAATAAACAAAAAGATTGATAATAGCTTTCCTTGTATGGAGGTACTTATTTGAGTATATTCATACTTCATCATTCTTCAAGCTCTTGCTTTAGCATATGATTTTTCTAGGATCCCTAGCATCCAAAACCAAAATAGGATTCCAAGGATCTAAAACCAAAATGCTTATCAAGCCGACTAAAGACTTGACACTCTCAACCCTACATAAGTGAAGTGCGAGAGACCTACATAAGAGATTAAAATAGTATGGTATTATTAAAACAAGTATAGTGAGTAAGACCTAATTACCATACATAATCATGATTCACACAATACACATTATCACTTTATAATAATATTACAACTTTTCGAGGATATGGTCTAATATCATGGGACGATATGCTAACATCTAAGCATATAAAACATGAAGACAAGGAGATAAATGACCCCCTCCCCCAAACAAAAAGAAATAAGAAACTAGTGTAAAGATAACAATTTATCTATTAATTGTATATTATAGATAAGATTAAATGTGGTGAATATGAGTAAAGTATCAAAAAGACTTATGCACCATTGGAATTGGATTCACAATTATGAAAATCATTATAATTGACATATATGGATATGCTGGAATCCAAATAAATGGAAATTAGAAGAGGTGGCTTTTCATGCTCAGGGAACTCTGTGTAAGGTATGCTCAATTGATAATATTGCCAATTTATATGCTAATATTATATATGCTTTTAGTGGTGGAATTTCTAGAAGAGATCTTTAGCCTTGGTTCACTATCACACAACAAAACTCTCGTCTCTTGCTTATCCTAGGGGATTTTAATTTTGTGACTAGTAGAGGAGAAAAGATTAGAGGATATCCATGCTCAAGAAGTAATTTTTTTTTTGTGTTGCCTCACTAATCTTTAATTAAAAAATCCAAATATATAGGTTCTTTCTATAACTAGTCAAATAAACAAGTTGGTATATATAGACTTTGGTGTAAATTAGATCGAGCACTTTGCAATCCCTTTTGCATGGATGCTTTTAAAGGCTCCATTATACATTTTCACCCCCACTTATCACATACCACTCTTCTATTATTCTTATTATCAAACTTGAAATAATTTAAGGTAGAACACCCTTTATCTTCTATAACATGTGGATTGAAGGTGAGGATTTCTTTTCTATGATTTAAGAACATTAGTTTACTCCTATTTTTGGAAACAAACTAAAATTCATTATTATTATAATTAAAATCCTAAAAATTCATCTTAAACATCTTAATAAGAATAAATGTGGTGGTATTAAAAATAAAGTTAATAGAGCAAGAGAGGACTAGAAGGTAATTCAATCAAATTTGGCCTTTTAGCCACCAAATCAAAGCCTTCAATTGTAGGAGAAGACATTGATGCACATATATAACCACCTTTCAAAATGTGAAGATCTCTTCTACCATTAAAAACCTAGAACAGAGTGGCTAAGCCTTGGATATGGTAATACCATGCACATTCATGTAGTGGTGAAGGGGTGAAAACTCACCAATCAAATTCATTCTATTATGGATGAAACATACATTACACATACAATCTAATAAGGTATCTTTGTTGATTTCTAGATCTTTTATTCTTAAACAGTGAGATCAATTAACTCTGATTTGAAACATTTGGTTATTGATACAGTGCATAATGGCTCTGCATTAAATATAATGCAAAAGCAGCAACTCCTAGCTACATTTTCACTCAAGGAAGTTAAAGAAGAAATTTTTTCTTTTGAATCATGTAAATCACCGTGGCCTAATGGATTTAACACTCACTTTTTCAAGCACTATTGGCACATGTTAGGATCTAACCTTCATGTTGAATTAACTAAATTCTTCATCAATGCAATTATGCCCATAAGTCTTAATGTCACTACTTTTAACTTGGTACCTAAAATGTCAAATTCTATGAGACCAAGTGATTACATACATGCTACTTGTTGCAACACACTCTACAAGATCATAGGTACCATTATTACTCACTGAATGCATAACATTTTACCTTTTTTATTATTATTGTAAGCCAATAGTCATTTATTTAAGGTCAAGTCATTAGGGATAATATACTCCTAGCCAAAGAATTGGTTAAAGGATATAACCGAAAGAACATCTCTCCCGGAATCATTCTCAAAATTTGTATGAAGAAAGCTTATGATTTTATGAATTGGGATTGTTTAGAAAATATGTTATTATCCCTTAATTTTTCCATCTCTTTTGTCACGATTAGGGCTGTAAATGAGTTGAGTTAAGCAAAATAGCTCTGGGCTCAGGCTTGGCTTGTTTAACTAAACAAGCCTAAAATAAGGTTTGGGCTGAACTCATTTAACTAAATGAATGAGATGATCTGAGCATTTAACAAGATGAGTTGAGCTGAGCCAAAATCACGAGTCAAAGCCAAAAAAATGAACCAAACTTCAATTTCTTAAGCTCAAGCTCAGCTTGGTTTAATAAACGAACCCAAAAGTGAGGCTCGGGCTCAACTCATTTAACTAAAAAACAAGTTGAACCGAGATTTTAACTAGCTAAGCTGAGACATATATCGAACTCGCTCAACTCATTTACAACCCTAGTTAAGATCATAATGGCATGTGTCTCAACAATAAGTTACTCTATCAAGTTTAACAACACTTTGCATCCATCTTTCCAAGATAAAAAAAGGTTTAAGGTAAGGTGATTCTTTCTCACCTTACTTTTTTATTATAATGGAATACTTGAATAGAACCTTATGGAGTCTTTAATTTAACCCAATATTCTCTCCTACCCCTAAATGTACAAAATAAAGTTAGTTAATCTGATGTTTGTAATGACCTACCTTTCTTTTACAAAATTAATATTTCTTCTATCTTAGAAATTATTGGGAGTTTACAAAATTTCTCTCTAATGTTGAGACACTACATGAATTTAGTAAAAAAAAAAACATCTATAATGGAGGTGCTTATACACACCATATCAAAGAGGAAATCAATTCTCTCTTGCATATCCTCAAGGCTTCTCTCCCTTTCAATTACCTTGGAGTCCTAGTGGATGGCAATATTTGTCTCCTTCTCATTATAAACCCTTGATCAATAAGTATGACACTAGAATGAGATCTTGGTAGGCCTCATTCCTAAGTTATGCATGCATATTACAATTGATTCAATCAATGCTTTTTATCCTTTAAACCTACTGGAGCATGATTGCTCCTATGCCTCATTAGATTATATGAGAGATTAATTCCTTTTATATGGCCTTTCTTTGGTTTGTTACTTAATCCAAACTAGCTCATGTATCTTGGGATTCCATTTGAAAACCTATGAGAGGAGAGTTGGGTTTTATTAATTTATTATGGTGAAACAAGGCTATCATGAATATATTACTATGGTACCTAGCAGAAAAAAGGACCTAATGTGGGTTAAATGGGTGTAATTCTACTACCTCAAAGGAAAAAGATTATGAATAGTTTATATTAAACCTTCTACATCATGGATACTTAAGAAGATCCTAGGTATTAGGGAAAATTTAAGTGGTATCTTCCTACTTAGAACTGAGAAAAAAATATTCACCAAGGGAACAACTCAATTTCTTCAACATATGATCAAATTAGACCAAGACATAAAGAACCGTATTATGGACAAAGTTCTCACTACCAAGACATTTTTTTTATCTTTTGATTGACATTTCAAGAAAAAGATTCAAATAAAAGACCGAATTTAAAGCTATGGAATGAAAATAAAGGATCCTTGTGTGCTGTGACAATAATAGGTTGAAGCTCTCTTTCATATTTTATTTGAATGCTCCTCCATTAGAGATATATGGTTACATCACTCAGGGTGGCTTCAAGCTAGCAACCTAGGGTATACTAGGTAAAACATAAAATCATGAAGGTTTTGATAAACAAGGAGAAGAATAAGATAAAGCCGGTAGACATCTCTATCAAGAATTTTAATCATGTATGGACATCCGTCCAACCACAATAGATATATAGATCAAGGTCATAAGTATATTATAAGTCACATAAACCATATACGTATGAAAAAACCTTTAAGGTACAAGCCTAAACATCCAATCTTACTATCAATGGATAAAATCCATAGGGCCATAAGTAATAACAATAAGGCATATAAGCCAAAGCATATAAAGATATTTATCCTACCATAATAAACAAGTCAAGGGTACACATAATAAGGCCATAAAAGCCAAACTTATATATGGACTTCAATGTCCCACCACAAATAGCTAAAAGCCATAGGAAACTATAAACCATATGAGCATCCCACTCTAATGCAGATGAGCATACTAATGCTGGAGGGTCTTAGACGTAGACTCCAACAACACCTTATCCCAAAACCATAAATGCCATTATAGATCACACATCATTTAGCCACCAATGGACTCTAGCCCAGGTATTCCAAATAAAGGTATCTTAATCCTTAAGTATACATACCTCCTATAGAATAGAAAGGCACCAAGCTACTATAAAATTATCAATCCACAAATGAAAGCTCATAGAACACATTATCACATATCATATAAGTGTTTGTGTTTAACATTAAGCCCTTAAGAATGATGAGAGATCAACCATCACAAAGAAAGAAATGATCTAAAAGATCATTATGGATTACAAGATCCCTCAAAACTTTAGAAAAATATAAAAAATAAATAAAAAATAAAAGGCCACATGCCACAAGAAAAAATCCAAAATTAAAGGCCAAAATCCAAGTGCAAAAATATTTCATCAAGCAAAAGTAATGGACCTATAACCATGTAAAAGTTCCAAAAATACAAATGAAAGTCAAATTTAGGTCAATAAGTCTTTAAAGTTCAATATGACTCATTATTCATCTATTTAGTCAATCAATGACCAATAAAAACTTTAAAGACTTGAAACCCAATTAATAGGTTTAGATACCTTTAAAATAATGTAAAAATACCAAAACCAAAATTTTCCATTAGGATCAAAATAAAAAAATGAAGATAAAAAAAACTTAACCACTTCTAAATAAATTCCCATGATAAATTTGGAGATTTTCGCTATTTATAAAAAATATATATTCAATATTTGATGGGAAATTTTTAATTCATACTAATAAGATTAAAAATTAAAAACCAAAAATATTTTATTAGGAGAATTATTCACACTTAGTTACTATTTATAATGGTCAAGGGTGAATAGTCAAAGGTCACAGTGAACCATTGACGCTAAACCATGATAAAAGTCTTTTAGGAGTAAATATATCATTTTTATGATATATTATCTCAAAAACATGAGTAATAACAAATTAAACCCTGCTTAGTGTTTTTAAGGTGGCATTAAGTAAGAATACTTTGAATAAAATCAAGAACATGAAGAACATTTACAATAACATCCAAACTTTTATAGATTTTAGCCAAAAATTAGAGCATGCAAATGTAATCAAATCAAAGCATTACATAAATGAAAATTCATCTACAATTAACATGGAATAATCAAATCAGCAAAATAATACAAGATCATAAAAAATGCCTAGAACATTCTCAAAATAATGTTATGTATCAAAATCATGGTAGAAATTAAAATAATTAACATGGTATAATCTAATCCAACTTAAGATCCAAAAATCACACAATAAGGCTTTATGGCCAAAAACACCAACCAATAACCAACTCCACTTGAACACTTGAAATCGTCCACACACAACTATAAATATTCTTAAATCTAATATAAATATATTACCCTAATTCTATGCTTTAAATTAGAAAAAAAAGAAGAAGATAAAAGACCAAAAAAAACCCTTCCAAATATGCCTACTTGAGCCTAGAACATCAAAGAAAAGATTAGGCAAAAAATCATATAAAAACCAAATCAAAAAAGGTAGAATAAAAAAGGAAATGAGAAGTAACTCTTATTTTGAATTTGGAAGGAAACCAAGATTCATCCATGGTGGCAAAGGAGAAAAAAGATTTCATAAATGGATGAGATGAGGAGAATAAAATTGGTGAACCAAAGAGGAAAACGAATAGAAGAAAAGCGAAGGAAGAAAAGGGTGGTGTTTTTAGTGGTTAATAGTATCTCAATGGTGGTTATGATGTACTAGCCAAGGGAGGATAAAGAGAGAATCTAATGTTATGATCATATAAGGGAGGATGGAAGTTAGAAGATATTTAGTTTACTTAATTAGATATACAAAAGGGTAAAATGGTAATTGCATAAACTAGGATATTTTGTGTGAAAATATGAAATAAAGAGAGAGAGAGAGAGAGAGAGAGAGAGTGAGAAAGAGAGAGAGAGAGATATGGTGTACAAGAGGAGGAAAAAAGGGAGGGATATTCAATAGAGGAACTAGGAAAGATATGAAAGAATAAAAAATCTGATAAGCAAAAGGAGGGGAGTAAGGTAATCTTAAGTTAATTTTTTGTGTAAAAATATCAAGGGAATGAGTGGAGGGCATGGTGACACATGAGGAAAATAAATAGCGCCTAATATTGCTCTAAAAACATATAATTAAAGGTTCAAATGAAAGGAAAATGGGTGGACGAGAAAGGAAGAAAGAAAATATTTTTTAAGTGTAAAATGGTAACTTTAGCAAATAAATCAAATTCAATTTGGTTAATTTATAGAGGGATACTAAAAAATTATTAAGGAAAAATAATGAGTGGTTCTTATCCACACTAATTAATAATGATAATTTGGGATCGATCGTCACAAGATTAGAGGAAGGAAAGTCTCATTTATTGACTTATTATATCCAAAACTACTTGAATAAATTAACAACATTATAAATATAATTATAGATAATTTATATATCATTTTTAACTCAATATTACTAAAATATAGTGATACCTAAAGTTTCGTGCGGCTTAAAACAATGGAATAGGGCTAAATGAGACATTATAAATGTATTTTCTTATAAATATCTTATTAAAGTTTTGAAACAACCTAGGAGACATAGAAAAATTCAAGGATTATATAAATAAAATAATTATAATTATATTGAAGAAATAAAATAGCCCAAAGTGGCTAAGAAGATGTCACTGAAATGAACATATGAGAAAAGGTTACGAAATGAAAACAAAATGTTTCCAAAAAAAAAAGAGTTTCAAATTTGATAAAGGGTGTAATAAAATATTTAAAATAATATAAATTTATTTTTGAATATAGGTTATCTTTTTTTAAAATATATAAGATCTTGAACATATTGGGTTTTTTTATTTATTTAAAAAAGGGTATTATAGGTGTGCATGGTGTCTCACCATTAGAGCTTAGTTTTCCTAAGGTCGAAGGGGTAGAGAGTTAGAGTTGATAGGTTAGGGGTTGGGTATTCAATTCATTGGAGCTACACGATCGAGCATGAGAAGTGTGTGGCCTTTTTAGTATTTAGTTATCTTATATGGTTAACATATTTCAATCATCACATGTACAATTTGGTGTTTTATACCATGTATTGCTGTAATGCCTTATATATGTTCCATGTTGTTCTTTTATATCGGATTGGTATAATAGGTTATTTAATACCATTATATTAAAAGGATTCCTTTCATGAGCCCCTACCTATTTAATAGGAAGTGGCCTTCATAAGTCATCTTATGAGTTTATTCATAGGCTAATAGTATGGGTTGAGAGTAGGACTTTTTGGTGTCCTTTTTTTTAATCTTTGATTCCGATTGTATCTAGATTCTTGTATCCTTTCATACTTTCTCTCTTTTGAGTTGTACCCACTGATGTTTTTTTCATTGAACAATATAGATATGTTTGTTCTCGCTAATTTAAATCTTATAATTGTGTTATTAAGGTAAACAATGTAATGATTTTATCCTTAACATTTGGTATGATAATGGTAGAGGAAACCAAACTTTTAGTAAGTGTGTCAATAAAACCTTTTAATTTTATTATTTTAGCTTCTCCCACTTAACTCTTTAAACAAAATTTTTAAGTCCTAAAAATTGGGGCATTATATGGCATTGTAGAGATTTCAGCTTATCTTGATATCATTTCCATATGTTCTTGCTTACTAATATTAAGTGTATAATCAAGTATTGCAAA
Source organism: Tamarix chinensis (assembly GCA_030549775.1). Lineage (NCBI taxonomy): Eukaryota > Viridiplantae > Streptophyta > Magnoliopsida > Caryophyllales > Tamaricaceae > Tamarix > Tamarix chinensis. The sequence continues at coordinate 39,148,393 of CM060177.1, forward strand.
AAAAAGTATATAGCTTATTTGATCTTTTTTAAGATTACATCCTTATTGTTAGAAGCTAACAAAAGTATCAATTCATTTTGGATCATATGACTCATATAGCGGCAATGAACCTCATGATTTTACATTCATTAAAGATGTTGCTTCAAGATCGAGTCCCACTCCAAAACCATTTCAACTAAGGTCATAAAATTTCCATTGATTTCTTTATAAATCTTCACATTAATTCCACGGAATGTTAGTCTTTGTTTGGCCAAATATTTTTCCAATGTAAATAATCTTTCAACTAAGGTCATAAAATTTCCATTGATTTTGGTCTTGTGCAACTTCATTAATAGCTTTATTCTTTTTCAATATCTTACACAATTCCACCCATATGGACATATGATTAATATGCTCTAGACTTCTTTCATGTGAATTCAATATGCTAGCAAGATGTCCACAATCCTTGAACCCATCATGTGCTAATTAACTTTGTTGTGGGTTGTTCTTGAACATTTTACAAAGAAAAGCAAAACACTTTATCAAGATCTTTGGAATACACCAATCAATCTCGATTATTCTTCTCTCCATTAGGTTAATAATTTTCATAATATTTATAGGAGATTGATCTTTTCAATCCATCCTTAAGACTTTACCCCATTAACAAATCTCTTATAAGGACTTTTTATCACTAATAAATCTCTCCATTTAGAAGCAATATTATCCAAATTTCTAGGATAAAATATGTTTAAAGGGATGTTAATAATATCATCACCTTTATCATTCAATCTAGATTCCCTTATATTTTATTCCACAATATTCTCAATGTTATCATCTAATATATCAACATCGTATTCTATAGGTTCCTCTATGGTTCCATGAACATTTGTGGGGTTTTCCCTATTGTCTTCTACACTATTTATATTCATATTATGATTTTGAGATATATTTTAATAAATGTGAACAAATTCTTCATTGGTTGGGCATTCTTGTTGTTTAATAAGAAAACTCTCAAGTCTTGCTCTTTAACTAGCAATGAAATGATTCTTGATTATTTTTCTTTGGCATTTGATGATCATATTCAAAATTTCTAATGTGAGGAATCTGGATTTTTAAAGTTTAACAAATGAACAATAAAAATATAAAATATAAAAATAATTTTATTCATAATTATAGTGACAAATCTCTTTGGCTAAATAACAATTAATGAAAATCTTCCTATGTTATCAGTAAAGTTCCAACACTAGTCATTATCAAAAATTACCAGACATGAAGCTTTAAAAAATGAGGTATAGAAGTAATTAAATAAAAAAATTATGTATTAAAAAATTATGACACTTCATATAAGGATCATTCATAATAAAGTAATATTCTTTTCACATTCTAATTACATTCCTTCTCATTGTTTCTTCACCATTCTTCTATTCTTTCACTGTTAAAATTTTCCACAGCCCTCTATATTTAGCATAATAGGAATTCAATTTTAATTATCTAGTATTGGTATTTGACAACATGAATTATTTAATATTAACAATTTAGAATGACTATGAATTCATAACATGGCTAAAAGTGAAGTTTTGAATAGTCTTATCATGGTTCCAAATTGTCTCTAAATATTAAAACAAAATAAAAAAAATCTACTTTTGATTTATTCAAGCCACATATTTGTTTGACATAGAACATAAGAAACTTACATGTAATTTTTCTAAGAAAAGAGATAAGAAGGTGTGAAATCTAACTCTTTCGCTTTTCCTCATAAACTTGGTTTTTGTGCGAGAATTGAATTTCGTATTAGATAGTCAAATAATCAAGCAATTCATATACCTATAAACTTCAAATAACAAAACATACTTATAATTTCTTATCTATAATCTCATACTGAAGTTTTGTAAATGAGTTGATGAATAAAAATTTGAGTCCTAAAAAATTAATTTACTTGGATGATGACTAAATAGAAGATTATGCTTGTCATTGCAAAAATGGATCTCAATTTTTGTTAGAAATTTCAATTTTGAAGGATTTGAGTTTATTCTGCCGCTCAATACTTTCAGGTATAGTTTTGTATTTAGCTTATTTTATAGGCATAAGCATCGTTTAGTTTCCGAGAATTAAAAAAAATAAAAGAAACAAAGGCATCCAAGAGATTTTATTTGGTACAATATCAATTTTTTTTTAAAAAAAAAAAGTAAAAAGGATGGAAACAATGGAAAAAGAGGCATGTAGAAGACCAAAAGTCAAAACTTACAATAAATTTCCAAAAAATGTAACACAAGTCAATGAACCAAAAGCCTTTTAGCTTCTTTTTTTTAAGAAAAAAGAAAAAGGAAAGAAGCAACCAATGTGTAAAGAACAAGAGACAAAACTTACAAAAACTTTCCAAAAAAATATATATATGATACAAAGTAACCAAAATATTATTGCCATTTTATTTTTCAAAATAAATAATAATAATAATAATAATAATAATAATAATAATAATAATAAAAGAGGAAAGGAGGCATGGGAGAACATAAAAAGACATTGTCCGCACATTATAAAAAAACTCATTTATTATCTGTCGTGGTTAAGTGTTGAGCTTGAGTCACATCATAGAATTCAAGGAACAAAAATTGTTCTGCTAGATGAGCTTTTGTGTGTCTATATGTGTGTTTGTGTGTGTGTTTGAATATTACAAGAGGATCTGTGTGCAAGGAAATGTGTTTGAGATGTGTTGGTTGGGCATAGGATATTAGTTGAATTGGTTTTATGTTTTTGCCCAAACTCGGACATGTTTTTTTTTTTTGGAAATTTTATCGAAGACTTGGAATTTATACTCTAAAACGTCAAAAGTTGGTAGGAATACCTTCAATGGTATAGCGTTCTACTTCATAGGAGAAAACCCATTGGCAAAAGAGAATATAACATAAATGGAACAAAGGTTGGAATTATTTATCTTTTGGGGTCAGAAAGAAAAAGGTTTTGAAGGAATCAAAGGCCTCTTTTACTTGTGGAGGTAAGATTAAAGGCATTAGGCCAAATTATTTCCACCGTTTGATGAATCAAATAGAAGGGTCAGATGACATAAAGTTTTGGAAGACGAAAAGCAAAGAATGACTTCTTCAGTTGTTTTGAGATTAGAAAGTATTATACTAGGCTTGTTGACAATTTCAATAATTAAAAGAAAGAAAGAAATTTTGAGGTGTTTCTATATAACTTAGGGAGCCATTTAAGACTTTCAAGGGCATTACCCAAGTCTTAAAGGTGGATAATTTTTTTGATTTTTTTAGGTTGAGTAGTCTAGTTCATCAGGAGCATCTTTGTGATAAAATTATTTGAAGGAAATCAAGATAGTAATTTCAAGAATTGCCATATAATATGCCTACAATTTTTTAGAATCTCAAGGCTTATAAAACCATCAATAAATAAGTTTTTTTTAAAGTTTAAAGAAGATCAGGATGAAAATAACCATCTTCAATGTTTGTTATTATTTTAAAATGACTTTTGCATAAATAGTCATAAGAGTTTTGAGAATATTTTTGTTTTTGAACAATTTCTTTAGAAGAGGGGTTTGACAAAGTTGCAAGATTTGAAGAAGATGATTTTGAAATCAAATTTTGAGAAGGGTATTTTGATAGGAAGAAGATCCCTTTTCTATTTTCAAAATAAGAGAAGAGGTTTTACCTTTCATTACAAATTGCACACTTTATACAATTTGTTGAAGTACCATGAGTGTTTTTAGAGATTTAGAGAGAGTAGCAATCTAATTTTATATATCCTTTTACTTTTTTTCAATAGATATTTGTGATGAGGAGGCTTTTTCTTCGTCTTTAATAGTAACCTCATATCATGATTTGATAGGAATTTATGTAGACAATTTTAGTGAGGTAATTTTTGTGTCTTTCTTCTTGGGAGGCATTTTCCTGAAGAAATTATATAGTTAGGAAATATAGAACATAATTTAAATCTCATTTGATTACCTCCATATCAAAGTCAAAGGTTAATAAGATGGCCTTCCATATTGCAAATATTTGTTTAGAGGAAATATTTTGGACATTTTTTTGTAGCACTTCTTTTGTGGATTTACAATATATCCTTAGTAAGAATTTTTTATCTAAAATATCAGACTAGAACTTTTGAATACAGAGAACTATGGATAGGATTTCTTTATTGATGGTAGAATAGTTTTTGTGGGTGTCATTTCAGTGGGTTGAGGTAAATTAGGCGATCTATTTCCACTGGTCGTGGACCTGTCTGAGAATACCACCCATAACCAATATCGGTGGCATCTATTTCAACTACTTTTGGTAGTTTTAGATCAATGAGGTGGAGTTAGGGGTTATATTGGAACTGGGATTTGATATATTTAACAATTTTTGTGTGCTCTAGAGTCCAAGGAAGGATATTTTTCTTTAGTTGATCATAAATAGGTTTGGAAAGACAATTAATATTAGGAAAGAAATTTAGGTTATAGTTAAGAATATCTAGGAATCTTTGTAATATTTTTTATCTAAAATTCTGTATGGGAATTTGGACGAAAAGATTAGAGATTTCTTAATTGGAGTGATATTCCCTTGGGAGATGTAATGGCCAAGAAACCTTACACAAGTTTGGAATAAAGAGATTTTTTATTTTGAGATAACCAACCCATTTCTTTTAATAATGGAAATAAATTTCTTAAAATGTTGGACATATTGATCAATATATTTTAAGAAAATAAGATTTCCATAAACGAAAAAAAGAAGAAGCAAAAATTAGAGTGTGGATTAAAAATGTTACTCATGATCCTTTGGAACTCAAAAGGGGCATTCTTGAGTCCCAAGAGCATATCATTCCATTGATACTGACCAAAGAGGATATAACGGTTGTTTTATATCGATCTTTTGGTGAGATCTAAATTTTCTAGAAGCTAGACTTCATATCAAATTTTGAATAGATGAAGGTTGAATCAAGTCTTTAAAGGATATCATGTTTTTTAGGAATGGGATACCAAATCCATTTGAGTGTTCTATTAAGAGGTTTGTAGTTGATGACAAGCCTAAGAGTTCATCATTCTATTTCATATAATTTTTTAATATATAATGTTGCACAAGGCCATAATGAAAGAGACTTGGAGATGAGATGTTTATTTTCTAAATTAGTCATCTAGGATTGACGCTGGCTTTACAGATCACCATTCATTTTGGTTGCCCTATCTTTTATAGGGATATTATTTTCAAAGAAAGAATCTTCATAAGAGAGATCAACAATATGTTGTTTTCTAAATCAAAAAGCATTTGAAAGGTCTGAATGGACTTTTTATTTGATTTTTTTAAAACTAGTAATTTTGTTTTTGATCTTGCTAATTTCTAGTTGGTTTTGAATTTTTGAAAGGGATACTCCTTGTTTGATAAATTGAAGGTAACTCTACTTTCTTTAGACAAGAAGATTGAGTTGGTTATGATAAATGGATTTATCTTTAAGAAGGTTGAGGTTTCTAGTTTTGGGAATTTCCAAGAAGGATAGTGAATTATTGGCTTCTTTTATTTTAAAGGTAATACCAATATGGTTAACCTATAAATGGGTGCTTAGTTTTATAAAAGGTGTGCCTAGAATAACTAATTTCAATTGTTATGAGATAAGTTGATCTAATTTAGAGAATGTTGCGGATAATGCTGACTTCACATTTGTTTTTGATCTTGAGTTTGGAACAATATATTGTAGAAAGTATCTTTGTAGTAGGGGAAAGAAATATTTTTGGAATAATACCATATTTTATACAATTAAGGCGAACACCTATATCAAAAAGAGCTAAGGTATTGATTGGAAAATCATCAAAAAATTTAATAGTAGTGCTTATGATATATTTTTAAGAGGTAATTTCTTTTTAAAACATAGAGAAAATCCATAAGAGCAGGGAGGCTCTAGAAGGATTGATATTCATAATCATTATCATATTTTTCACTAATGATTGGAGAAGAATTATCCATGTTGCTATCAATTTCTTATTTTTGTTATAGTTAGTTTAACTCTCTTTTGACTCCTTTGATTTTTATTTATTTTTTTGTTAGAGTTTGGAAGTCATTGGAATAGAATGTTTATATTTTTGTTATCCCTTGAGGATTGAAGGTGTTCTTTGACTTAGTTGGGAGTTTAGATGAAGGAGAAGTAGACTTATCATTTTTAGGGGGATTCATGAAACCTTTCAAGGTACTCTTTTTGTTTGAAGGGATTAGAAATGTGTTGAATGAATTTGAGCATGTGGTTTTTCTCTTTGGTAAGGGCATTTATTTATTTTGGATTATCCTAATCCTTATTTTTGGAAGAAGAAGAGGAACAAGGTGAGGCAATTTTTTCAATCTAGAGTCCAAATTTAGAAAAAACTTCTTCTTGAGATTCGTTCTTAGAGGATTTAATAGGGATGTTTTTGATTATTTTTTTTCAATTTTTTCCTCATTGAGATGGGATTCATGAATTTTTCCATTTAATAGACAATATTTGAATATATGGAATTTTCTTCCACCTTTTTAGCAAGAAATATCTATTTTGGAAGGACATTAGGAAGAGTATTAAGGTTGTGTTCTATGAGGCTGGGACCTCTTGTAGTATGGAGGTGGTATTGATTTGTTGGAAGAGGTTTTAGGGTATTTCTTTAAGTGATTGATTGGTTTACAAGATCCATCACATGGTTTACCTTTAGTATAGGTGCCAAGGATATCAAATTGTTAGTAGAAAGAAGCAAGTTCCTACCTAGTTTTATGTATGTCCCATTTGAGATATCACAGGATTTTGAGGTCTTGACATATTTATGGAAGGCTAATGAGTTCACCATATGTGAATCAAGAATATGGAATTTGGTTTTCATGAGCCTCTTTTATTTTATTTTTAACTCTTTCTCCAAGAAGGGTTCGAAGGTCGATAAGAAATTTTAATTTCCAAAAAGGTTTGATTAAATCATCTCAAAGCTTAACTTGAGTAAGGAAAGTGTTTTTTATACTATTAAAAGTTCCTTAGTTTTTTACAAAGCATGTTTGAGAGAAGCACATCATTTTTGTCTCTGAGGTCCGAGGGGTCACCAATAAAGTGAAGAGATATGGCAATGATGAGTAAAACAACGACATTGGGACAAACATCATCTTTTTCAATGATGATGTTTACTTCTTCATTAATTTAGATAGCCTCAAGGATAGATTTTTGCTCTTCTAGGGTAAGATGGAAATCCAACAATCCTTTAAGTTAACCAGAGAACTCTATAAGTAGGAGTTATGCTATAGCTTTATCAAGCATACCAATCTGGTATTGTAAGCATTAATAAACATGGTCATTTTTTGGAGGAGGTTTAGAATGGTTTATTCGAACCTTCCATAAATATTCTATTCATACAGGAATGAGGATTTATAATTTGGTTGAACAAGCTTATTTGTCTTGGTTTCAAGACTAAGATTAGGTGTTTTATATATAGGAATAATAACTATAGATGAGGAAGGTTGGGTATGCTTCCAGTGGAGGTGAGAGAGGGTTAGCTCTGTATCGATCTCATCTTCTATTTGTGAGGATGATAAACCCAAGGTATTTATCTAAGAGGGATGATTAGGAGTGTTAGGTATTTGGATTTGGTTTGAGGCATAGGAAACATATTTAGTTTTTTTTAATTTGAGATTTAATGGCTTAGAGGAATTCAATTCCGACAGTTTGGATATTGTGTTGGCTGGACTTTGAAACTTGCAAAGGTTTAAAGATGGGTAATTTATTATTTTTAGAGGTTTGTGATGCATATGTAACCTTGAAGGCTGGAAGGATGGTTTTCTAGGTTTCCTTATCAAGCTTTGAAAGTTGGGATACAATTGTGTTAAGGTGGATGTTTAAGTAGTTATTTTGGAGAATGATATTTTTAATATTATATTTATCATAGTCTTTAGGCATGAGGAGGGGTTTTAACTCAAGTGAGCTATCACTTGAGGTCATTTTTATATTTTGTAGAAGAAAATGGTCAGACTCAATTATACCTCTATCAATTTGTTATGAGTGGTAACTGGATTGATCTTTTGGAAAGGGAAATTAATGTTATTTTGTTTGGTAGAGATTTCAAACCATTTAAAGAATAAGATTTGGACCTTTTGTTTTGGATGAAATCTTAGAATTATGTTTGAATGGCTTAGCGTTGGTGAAGGAAGTGTTTAAAGAACCATATTCTTTTCTTAATGTTATGAGGACTATAAAAGTTATCTTTAAAAATTTATTTGTTGATCTATAATCTCTTTTAATCACATTAATCAAGTTTTCTATGATTTCAAAGAAGCTAGGAGAATAAGGAAGAGAATATGTGTCTTGTGGTGGTTCAAGAATTTGTAGGAAAATATGGGGTGATTCTACCTTTGGTGGGGGCTCAAGATTTCATGGTTGATTTTGGCCACCGTAAACAGAATGGGGTATTCTCGAGTTATAGGTGGCTGTTTGGAATAATGTGTTTGGCAAATCTAAGACAAAGCATTTGTGTTGTTCATAAGGTAGATTGATAACATAGGGGATTTTAGATATCTTCCTATATCAATGGTAGGAAAAGTTGACGGTGGCTAATAGATTTTTAGAAGCTGAGTTTTATAGTCCCATCCTAGAATTGGCCAATCCATCTCAAGTCTATATTTGGTTTAGTGGTAGGATGAGGTTGGTTTATTTTGTGGTGGTGTAGCCATTTCTAGGAGTCAGTCTTTTAGAAAGGTGACATCCTTCCATCTAAGTTGGTGTGGGACAACCGTGTTGGGTCTAGTTGGATTTGTTTGGAATAGAAGAGTTTCATCTTTGTTGCATTACATTTTGGCTTTTGTTTTTAAAATTGTTTGCATGGCCTTATAATGAACTCCATATATCATTGCTATTGGTATCAAACCTTCAAGCATTTTGTAACTATAGGTTTTTACTTAGAGAACAAGAGATTGGAGGAGGTTTGCATCTTGTAAGGTAATAGGAACATTGGGGTAGCAATTAAAGAAAATGAGAACATTACAGAGGCTGGACTCAATTGTTCTAAGAATTAAATCTTTAAATTTTTTTAATTTAGCATCACTTAGGATGGTAAGAATTGATGTATTTAATCATTATCTGGTAAGAGTTTTGAATCCAACATGTACAAGGCCTATATGTATATATTTGAAGTCATTTTTTATGTGATTTTTAATTGATTTTTTTTTTGTAAGGAGTTTGATAGTTTCAAAAGGTTTGGAAATTTGTATATCTTGTTTCTTAGTTTTGATAACGTAATTTGTTTGGAAGTGGTACCATTTGGAAGTTTCGTAGATTAATTCAAATTGAATTTTAGGAAGTTTTCAATTTGAGTTTATCCTTTGAAATATTCAAGAACCTATTCCTCAGTATTAATAATATTTTCTCGAGAATCTGTAGAAGAAATGTTCGAAGAAAAAAGAAAGAGAGGTAGAACAGAAAAATAGATTCACGCTTGTAAAAACTGATAGTGTAATTCCTACGAAAGCAAGAGGGATGGACATATAATAAAAATCAGGTTTCATGATAACTTTCCAATCATTCATAAGAGTTTTAAGTGACCCTTATCTACTCATCTATCATCATTTCATCATAGAATGGTGTACAGCTTTATTTCTGAGTCTAGCTGGAGTGTTATATGACTAAGAATTGTTTGCTGGATTCGCCCTTAAACAAATCAACTTATCTTGACTGCCTTGTAATAATGAGTTTCGATGCTTTGCGGCTCAATGAATCTACTCGAATTCTGATCAAGAAAGTGTTTACAAAGTTGTTTGGATACCAGGCATGTTTGTGAATTGAACCATTTAGTAATCCTCACTATTAGATCATTGGAGGTAAGTGATTTTTAGTTTGAAAATGCCATTTTATCAACCGTGCAGGAAGTGTCTGAGCCAGCAAAGACGCAGCTTTGAGGTTAGCGGAAACGAATTTTGAGGAATAATATGAAGTTGACCTTCCAGAAGAGATAAATGAGTAGATATGGAATAATATGAAGAAATCATCAGACTACTCATATGATGTGTAAATCTAAGTTGTAGGGGTCATCCGGCCTGTTAGCTTATCTGCATCATACATACCTTTCGGAATGTGAGCGTCCGTTTCAATTTGTTTACATATGTTTCACAAACTAACTGGTCTCTCGTGCGCTTTGTAAAATTTTCATGCCATAACTCAATGAAACATTACTTGATGGATCAAGATCCATGGATTGTAACTTGTCTTCTTTTGAGGACACAAAACGGAAGGGCTTAAAAAAAAAAGACTGAGATTGCCCTCTCTTATATTTCCCGTATAGTTTGATTAAGAGTGGTTGTTAAACCGAACTTGTATAAAATTCAAGCTTTGTTTTTATAGGAAAACAAATTAAATCCAAACTTTATCTTTAAATTTATTAATTAAAAGAATCAAACTCAAACAAATAGAGTTTCAATTTATTTGTTCGTAAGCCAACTCAAAATTGACTTAAACTTTATTTGATTCGTTTAAAAGCTTGACTTTTTTGTTTATAGGCTGAATTTGTATAAAATCTACTTAATAAAAGAGCCAAATAGTTAAACAAAATTTTCACCGATCTAAATAATTAAACAAATTAATTTGATTTATTTAACTTTATAAATCAAATAGTCAAACAAATCTACTCATAAATCAAATCATAATAAATAAACTAATTTAGTCCGCCGAAAAATACTTAAAAGTTTAACGAGCCAAGACAAACTCGTAAGCCTTGTCGAACCAAGTTTAACCGAGACTTATTTGATTCGTTTCAAATTTAGAGCTAAAAAAACTAAACAAACTAAGCTCAAACAGGAAAGTATTTTATTGGTCAACAACTCTAGCTTTGTTACCCTCTAGTACTACGTTATGGTCAAAAAAGGTAGTGAAATGGGAAAACAGTGCTAGACAGTGTCGGATGCAAGTCAAAGACAAGAATCTTTTGGATTACAGTTTCCCATAACGTGGGCAATGCTGGAGAAGATGTATTAATATGAGGAAAGATGCGTCTGCTCATAAGCAACACAATTCACAAAGTAGGAGATGAAGTACTATTCGTGCCCAAGAGCGCCATATATGTAGGAAGGTTTCTTCTTCAAATGGTCATATTTTTCTATCCAATTAGAGGACCTATGACTGAAGTGATAATCCTCATCATGGTTCCCATAAAGCAGCACTCGTACTGAATCGCAAAAGAGTGTGTTGCAGCCGTACAAAAGTATATGTTTCGTAGGCAACGGCCGCATGAATGGATATCTCCTCTTTGTTAGATCAGGAAGGCAAGGAACTGAATCTGGCAGATACGCTTGAAACTTGGATGAAAGAGACATCACCATTCAAGTCTTTGGCAAATGAATCTCAGCAGGCTAGCGAGCTATACTTGCATGACGAAATGCTCGGCTCTGTTGTACAGACAGAGGAGGACGCCTATTGTAGTCCTGCATCCAAACAAACATAAAAGGAATCATTTTACCACGGTGAAATGTGCCAGAAAGGTAACGAAGGTACTGTTTGAATAACTTAATATATGATCTAAGGTAATAATGCTGCAAGATCTGATATAAAGTATGAAGTAATAATATATTAGAGTGTTTGACAAACACAAATTGATTATTTATCTGAAAGGAATTGGTGTATAATAACAATTTTAGACATGCAGAAAGAGTTGGTGAGGTTAATTTTTTGCAATAAAATTAAATAGAACAAAGATTTTTTGTAATCTAGTTATGATGAGATAATATAGATATAAGATAGGTTACCAAACGGTACCTAACTGACGATGGCAAGTCATCTACCGTAAGGAATTAGAGAATAGTTTGGCAGCTAACATGACGGGGCCTAACAAACTAAAGCACCATTTGGGTACATTTTGTATAATCTAATAAATTATATTTTAAGTTTTTTTTTATACCTAATTATTTTTAGATCATTATAATATTATTATCTAAAACTCACTTATAGTTTATTTTAACTTCATAAGTAGGTTTCACCACTTTTAACTAAATACTTAAAAAATCTTATAATATTTACTTTAATTATAAATATAATCCTATTAATTAAACCCCACCCACCCTCACCCACCTATACACACACTCATAATAACAAGAAATATAACATTAAATAAATAATAAAAATTATATAAACCATAACTATTGATCATTAAGTAATTAAAATATTGTTAATTATAATTTAAATTTTGATTAATATTAGTAATAATAATATATTTATAATCAGTTATTAACAACAATATTGTTGACAAAATATTGATTATTAAGTAATTACAATGTTGTCACTCAAAAGTTTATTATTATTATTCAATATTATATTCTTCATCATATTATATAAAATTTAAGATTTAAAAATATGTTATTAATTATTCATAATATTTATTATTATAGTTGTTGTTGTTGTTATCAGTTATTTATAATAATAATAATAATAATATTCATAATTTAAATTAATGTTAATTATCATTAATATTCTGGATAATATATAAATAATTAATCATTAATCTTAATAATAATGAATATATTATTATTCATTATTATTAAAATTCACTATACATACAAATTACCATTAATAATATTAATAAGTAATAATATTTTTTTAATTATTAATTATTTGATATTATATAATAATTATAAAAAAAATATCATAGCTATAAATAATTAATATTAGCTACTAATAATAATAATTAATATCAAAAATCATTATTATTATTTTTATTTTTCTTGTTATTATTAATTACAAATATTATTCTTCAATGATATTATTTATGATTAAGTATTCATATTAATTATTATCATAATTAATTAATCTTCAGATTTATTATTAAAATTATTAATAAATAAAACTAATAATATTTTTAATTATAAACTATTATATATCATATAATAAATTTTTTAAATATTTTTAAAATATAAATAATATAATAATAATTATTATACAATAATACCATAATAATTATTATTGTTAATTTATTACTTATTAATATACTCATAATCATAATAGTAATAATTATTAATGTTTACTAATTATTATTATTATTATGAATTATTAAATATATTATTATGAATAACTATTTTTATTTATATTATGAATAATTCATAAAAAAATTATTTTAAGATATTAGTAGCAATAAAATAATAATTATTAATTATTACATAATAATGTATTATGAATAGTTATTAACTTATTATCGATAAAATTTTATTATTATTGTTAGCTAATAATAGTATTTTATTATTAATAATATTATATTATTAAAATAAGTTATTGATAATAATTATTAATCAATAATTATAAATAATATTATTGCTTAAAGATTTTGGTTTTGGTTTTAATGCTATGTTAAATTTACATCTATCAAAGTTTAAAGATATGAATACAATAATTAATAACACACTCCGTGCATAAAATTATCATTATATATTAATTCATTTCAATTCAGATAAAAACCAACATTATTATTATTTCAGAGACGTTCATATACAAATAATGTATCAACCAAATGCCCTACCATATTATTACTTCATTACTTCATATCAAATCCAGATCATGCATTAAATTACCAAACGGTACTTAATAAAATGAATAGAATTTACAAGAATACATACCCCTATGTCTGTCACAGCACAGCATGAAGAACATCTAACTTTTGGAGCTCCAAACGGATACATCAGCAGCACTGTACATCTGCCACACTTCACCTGTCCAACTTCATGCTCTGTTCGGCAAATTGAACATATTGAGTTAGTAAGAAGTTTCTATAAAAACATGCAGAGTTTCAGTAAAAGAAAACACTTTCTTCTAATTATCAGAAAAATCCTAGCTCCGTGTACATGGAATTCCCATTAGTAAATAGGCATATATCGCGAATCAAGTTAAATTTTATTCAACTTCGCAAAACCATTTGATGATGCTGCCATGGAGCAATGATGCAACCATGATGGAGCTATCATGGATGAAGATCAGGCATTGAGGACCAGAAAAGGTCAGACCTTGAAGTATGAAGTTGACTGTCTGGCAGCAAGAACACTTGACGTGTCTACATCCTTGTGGGTAAGACAGGAGGCGACGACAAGTGCCACAAACCATCTGAGCCTCCTCTGCATCGTCCAATTTTCATATGCAGGGAGTTAGCTAGTTTTGATTAGAAAATAGCGTGAAATGTTAGACTGAAAAAACAACAAAGCAAACATCGAACATCTTCTAGCGATTGATGGGATGCAACTGACACAACAAGATATGGGGTAGTTCTATACAAGATACAGAAAAATTGAAACCAAGTGCAAGGATAGCTCAGCTTGGAGAGCATCAGAAAAAAGATCTGAAAGTCGAGTGATAAAATGTAGTGAATCAGGCACTAACCAAATGGAGGTGGCAGCAGCATAGAAGAGGGAATAGCAGTAGAAGACGGTGGCAGAGATTCCCAACCGGGTGGTGGTCCATCATCATCTTCTTCCTCTGCTTTTCTTTTTTCTCCTACTTTTTCTGCTCCTTCATTTACGTCTTCTGTCATTGAATCTTCTTCCTCTAACTTAGCTCCCATCTCTTCTCCTTCCCCATTATTGTCCTTCATTGCTCCTGAATTGTAGGTCACAACTCACAACAATTGGGTTTGTTTTTTGTTTCATGAATATCAATACAGTAAATTTTAAGAAATTGGTTACCCAGTAAAAATATCGTATTAAATAGATTTGCAAGGAGAAAGAGGAAAATCAGAGAAGGAATGGGGCACTAACCGAATATAGTCCGGGGCGGAGGCAGAGATTCCCAACCAGGTGGTGGTCCTTCGTCGTCATCATCATCCTCATCTTCCTCTTTTCTTCTTTCCCCTCCTACTTCCTTATCTACCCCTTCTTTTATGTCCTCTTCCATTAAATCTTTTCCCTCTAGTTTAATTCCCATCTCTTCTCCTCCTCTATTATTGCACTTCGCTGTTCCTTTAGCTGAATAGAACATCACAAAAAATGGGCTCAATTACGTGTTAAGCAACTAATGACCCAGCAAGAAATATGATCTTAATTGGTTTGCTAAGCAGCAGTGAAGAGAGAGAAAAAAAAAATGAGGATAAGGTACAAAATGGGCACAAACCGAATAGAGGAGGTAGTGGCAGAGATTCCCAACCCGGTGGTGGCCCTTCATCATCCTCATCTTCCTCTTCTTTACTTTTTTCACCTACTTCCTTTTCTTCTTCTTCTTTTACGTCCTCTCTCATTGTATCTTCTTCTTCTAATTTATCTCCTGTCTCTTCTTCTCCTCCATAATTGTCCATAGTTGCTCCTTTTAGTTCTGTAATGAAGAAGACAAAAATTGGGCTTGACTTTGTGTTACATGAATACTAATAAAGTAAATCCTGACGAATGAATTACCCCATAGAAACATCATCTTTAATTGATTTGCTAAGTGGCAATAAGAGAAATAGAGAAAAATCTGAGGGGAAGTTAGCGAATTGTGCACCAACCAAATAAAGGAGGAAGCAGAGGCACAGATTCCCAACCGGGTGGCGGCCCCTCAACATCCTCATCTTCCACTTCTCTTTTTTTTTCTCCTCCTGCATCCTTCTCTGCACCTTCTCTTCCGTCATCTCTCACTGTATCTTCTTCCTCTAAGTTAATTCCCATCTCCTTTTCTCCTCCATTACTGTCCATAGCCGCTCCTGCTTTTTCTTCTTCTAAATTGAAGATCAAAAAAATTGAGCTCACTTTTGTTTTCCATGAATACTTATACAATAAATCCCCAGAAACTAATTACCCAGTGAAAACATGATTCTTAATCAATTTGCTGAGTGGCATTGAAAAGAGATAGATAAAATTTAGAGAACAGGGTAGCGAAATGGGTACAAACCAAACAGAGGTGGTGGAGGCCGAGATTCCCAACCAGGAGGTGGCCCTTGATCATCCTCATGTTCCTCTTCTTCTCTTTTTTCTCCTTCTACATCCTTTCTTGCTCCTTCCTCCTCTTTTACATTCTCTCTCAATGTATCTTCTTCCTCCAATTTAATTCCCATCTCTTTTCCTCCTCCATTATTGTCCTTAGCTGCTCCTTTTTCTTCTTGTTCTGAATTGAATGTCACAAAAGAAGACGGAACAGCAGCAGGAGGCAGTAGCAGAGAATCCCAACGGGATGACGGCCCTTTATCATCTGCATCTTCCTCTTTTATTTGTTCACCTCCTATTTCCTTTTCAGCGTTTTCTTTTTCTTTTGCTTTTGCTTCCTCTTTCATTGAATCTTCTTCCTCTAATTTACTTCCCCTGTCTTCTCCTTCTTCAGCATTGCCTTTAGCTTCTACAGGATTTCCTTCAGATGGGCTTTGGGTTTCCAATCCCAACATGTTCACATCTTCTTGCTCATCACCCATACTGACAATGAACTTCGATTGTGAGTCTTTATTTATGTTCTGGAAATCCAACGACTGTAATAGTAGCTTTAGAAGTGCAAACCTCTTTTATTAACCTCCCCAAGTGAAACTGTACAGTCAGTCTTCATGTTTATAACTTGTTTGCAAATTCCCATTGAATTCACCCATTTTCTACTGTGCAGTATATTAATTTGAACAAAATTCCGCTCCACTTGCAAATTTTCCTGATACAAAGTAAAAAATCAATCAAGTTTATCCTCATCTTCAATAAAATTTTGCCATGCAGAGTATAGTTAATGAGACAGCCTACATAAGAATTGTTAAATTTTCTGCATACCTACATGTTTTTTCAGGGCGTCAATTGATTCATGAACAAATTGAACGTGCTGAATTCCTGCATAAAGGCAAATACTTTGAAAATTGCAGTGCTAACCTCTTGTTCTGCCATATGATAGAAAGATGATGTTCAGCAAGTTTGTCCACTTGATGAGTCACAATGGGGGTAATCAATATATATTACCACCTCTGCAATGAGAATTTCTTTCCCATTTTTGTTGTTTGGCCAATCGACTATTTCTGCATCTTTGATGTCTTTGTTATAAATTTCAGTTATGTTTATCTCAAATAAATTCAAGACATAATACATTGATAAACAGACAAAAAATCCGAGTGAAACTACGCAAGAGATAATAAAAGGACATAAAATATGCCATCCTCACTCAAACTGATTATCAGTGTAGTCAAAGGTATAGAAGAACAACCAATGTGAACAGTTGCTAGTTCATAACCTACCTAATAATGATTGTCATTACGAGCATGTTTAGGCACACGAGGTCAACCAGTGTTGAAGGATTGACCATTGACTACCAGTGACTACTGGTGTAGTTCAATTGGTTAGGATATTATAGGAAGATACCTATTGACTTGGTGTTGCTGTCAATGGAATTAGTCAATTATATTAGCTGGAATATTAAATCCAGGCTATTAGGAATTAGTATCTTTTTCTTTTCCTAAAAGATAGGCAGAGTCGGCGACTGCAAGTCTATATATACGTGTATATTCTGGTGTACTGATTATCGAATAAATAATAAGAAAAGAGAGTATTGATCAGTAAAACTCTCTATTTTTACAACCAGATATCATAGGGTTCGTCCATATAGATGATAAGCTGGCTGCACACGTCTTAAAATTCAGGGAGGCTGATCTGCTCATGTCCAGCAGCTGGTTGGTGATTACAAAGATTAGGGGATAATGTTAGTAATCAGCCATGGAAGTAATCATGATTTGTCTCTCCATCCTACAAGCTCCTTTGGATCTTAAAGCTGTCTCTAATTTGTGGGTGCATTGACCAGATAGGGGATAATGATCCACACAGCTATGATACAACTAAGACCTTGCAGTCGGGGTTACCTGGTTTCAAGACACTCAAATAAAACATATGATGATTTCATCAAAAGTTTAGAAGACAAGGGACTTCTGTAAAAGTAGAACCCTATTCTTTTTGGGGGGTAAAAAAGGGCAGCAGATATTGAAAATCTGAGAACATTTAAAATGGCTTTTGGTTTTCTAGTTTACAGTACCATGGTGCAGTGCACAAAATAGCTGGCTGTAAATTCAGTTGATCATCAGAAAACAAAACCAGCAGCATCAACCATAAAACACTGAATATGGATTTCAATGTTATATTACATTAACATGAAAGTTGCGAACCTATGTACTGATATTGATCAAATCATCTAATAATTGACACGGCAATCAACTTCCAACAAAATTTATGGTTTCTTTTCACATAGCCTCTTGTGGCTTTCAAAATTCTTACCACTCAGCAACTTATAACCTTGTTTTCAGGCTACTGAAAACTTTGGAGTTTCCTCTTTCAACTGATCAACCATACCAACACCCACCCCAAACTAAGTACTAACTACAACTAATACATGGTAATCATCCAAATCACGGAACTCCCCTAACAATTGCCCATAACAGTTCATAATCCACATACCCAACAATACCCCTTAATCTGCCATCAAGAAAACCTAATGAGGCAGACAAATTGGGTAAATCCCTGGTTCCTTCTCCATTAACATCCCATGGTCCCCCCCACTCCTTCAAAGCCACTAGTATCAGCATTATACAGTTTGCAATTGCAGGTCAATTACATGGAGTGCACATCCAGGATGGAAGCCAGGAGCTTAAGATTGCTGAGCTGGAAGGAATCTTAATCTTATTTCAATTAGCAGTTAGTGGTTTAGCTATTTCTCATAGAATGCTGTTAGTTCTTAAGTGTCATATTTAGCAAGGTCTACCAGCTCGGATTGTATTACACATATATACTCATAGTACTCAGTTAAATGAAATATAGAATACAATCACGATCAGCCTTTTTTCTCTAATGGTCCACTGTTATATTGATGATAATAAAATATCTCGATTGATTTTCCCTTCAAAATCAATCCTGAGTTGTATTTTGTGGATTCTCCGTTGCTTGACAACCCTAAATTCATACCTCAAAAATCCTATCCCTCATCGCAACACAGTCTATATTAGGCCAATTCAGTAAATGAAAACCCCCTCCCTTATCGTCTACTCACCACCTTCAATTTGAATATTTCCTTGCAAACCCATTCAACAACAGAAAACTCGATAGGTAGTTAAGGACCTCCAATTCAACATAAAAAGAAAAACAAACTCCTAATTGAATCAAACATATACTACCAATTCAATCAATTAACCACAACACAAATTGTAAGAGAGAGAGAATGACTGAAAGACATACTTGCGGAGGCTCAAATTTGGTCGAACCCTGTTGCCCAAGCAACGGCGTCAAATGAAGAGACCGAGTGAGAACCTGGAAAGACGAACTAATACGGAGGATACAGATCACTGGAATGGAACAGCTTATGGCGAAATAACGAGGCAGGAGAGTACAGTGTGCCCTATCAGCCAAGACGGTGGAGTTGGGCAGAGGAAGAAGACGGGCCGTTTGTATGATTCATCCACTGAATTATCATACGACCTGATTTTTTTTTGAAGTAGGAGAAAATATGCCGGTGGTCCTCAACCAATATAAGACGACCATCTCATTTTACATTTGATGGATTGAATATTTGCACTAATTTAACTATGATTGAACCAATGTAATTTACTTGGTAATAAAAGTATATATATATATATATAAAGTGGCGGAGCTAGAATTTTAATCCCATGGTGTCCCGTAGTGTCATGTATGAACACATAAAATTAATACATATTTTTTTCAATTTTTAAATTTTTTTTTTCATATTAGCTATAAGTTTTTATACAAATGACATCAAATACAAATGTATTTGCAATTATCATAAGAATATATTCACTTACCGATTTTTCATTAAATTTTATACCTTGATCTTAAAAAAATTATAGATAATTGGGGTAATTTATTTCATACAATTTAATGACTAAAATAATTAGCTTGATTTTGTGTCTTTCAATTAAAACTCAAACGACTTATCAAACAATAAAAATATTATAAAAATGATAAAGGAAATATCCATATTTAATAATAACAATATCAAATATTTAGAATCACTAATCAATTTATTTACTAGAATCACTTATCAAACAATTTAATGAATTAACTAAGAAATTTACTAAAACTTAATTGATAATATAATTTTATAACTAACTAATAAATTAAACAATTCAATCTATAAATCTAAAACATTTGATTTCTACAAACTAATTTTGATTTCTACCTAATTAATAAACTAATTTCTATTTTCTACATTAATAAGATTAATTAGAATTTCTATAAACTAAAAAATATAACCAATTAATATAATAAATATAAACAAATTAATTGCATTCTAATTTCACAAATTTATAAATTTATGATAAATAATTTAACTAAAAATTAACTTAAATCTTACCTAATCAACTTGTGGGTTGGCCGGTTGGGACATGCTGTGGCTCCGTTCGTGGCTCGGTTGAAGATTGAAGGATGAATGAAGGCAGGCAGGCAGCAACCAACAGTTGCAGACTTGCAGGCTGCAGTAGTTGTAGACTTGTAGGCTTGCAACTTCTTCTCTTGGGTGGCTCCGGTGGCGCGCAACGGTTGAGGGATGAGAATTGAGATCGGCAGGCGGCGGCGGCCTAGCAGCGACCGGCGGGCAACAGGCAACAGCACTGCAGCACCAAGCCACCAGTGCACTGTGCAGTCGCACCATAGTAGGCTGGAAGAAGAAGAATGGGCGGCGTTCGGCGGCAGAAACGGCGAGCTCCGAACCTCCGGTGGACGGCTAAGTTGCTGAGAGCTATGTGCTGTGTCCAGGGAGTGTGCTGGCGTCGTGCGTCGAGGAGGGTCGAAACCAGCAGCCAGGCAGCCAGGCGCCAGCAGCAGGAGTCGAAGAGGAGGGTAAGGGTTTGGGGGGGGGGGAATTCATCAAAACGACGTCGTTTTGATGATGTAAAAAAAATTCAAAACGAGTCGTCTACAGGACTTGATCCTGCGACCCTTGCCATCGATACACGGGACACCCAACGTGCCCAACCATTCATCCATTTTGATTCTTTGTCATGGTGTCCCATATAATTAATATATATCGAATAACTAAAAATCAAGCACATTTTTACCTTCCGAGTCAGGGCTCCATGGTGTCCCGGGACACCATGCGGAAGCCCTGGCTCCGCCACTATATATATATATATATATATATATATATATATATATACAAAGAGCAACTAAAACTATAAGATAGTAAATTTCTATGGACAACAGTTTAGATTAAGTTAGAGCACAGGTGAAATACTCAATCTAAAGTTATAAAAAATAATATATATATATATATATATATATATATATATATATATATAAAGAGCAACTAAAACTATAAGATAGTAAATTTCTATAGACAACAGTTTAGATTAAGTTAGAGCACAGGTGAAATACTCAATCTAAAGTTATAAAAAATAAATTAAAAAAAAAACAATGAATAGCCATTGATTTTTTTTTATAAAAAAAAAAGTCTGAATAACAAAAAATTTTAGTCTAATGCAAATAATCATGAGAATTTTAATTAAAAAATAACAGAAAATATGCAATGAACCTTAGTGTTTAATATGTCTTGCAACTTGTAGGAATACTTTGGATAAAATAGACCAAGTTTAGTATGTGCATTCATATGATCTATCTATATACAAAATCAAGAACCCAAAATTATAACAAGGACCAAGGTAATTTATGAAACTTAAACCTTTTCTGCTATCCTCACAAATAATATAAGAATCAAGAACACTCAAACCCGTATTTTTCCTCACTAATATTATCAAGAATAAACCTCTTGATTAATCCACTCAATTAAAAAATATCCGTTTTCAATTTAGCTTTCTCTTGATCAAACATTTATATATGAAATCCTAATAATTTGTTCACAGTTCTTAGTTCTTGTTTACCACACCCCTTATATGTGAATGGTATGACAACTCTATACAATAGATGCTCATAAATAGGCTAAGAAAAAACCTTGAACCAAATAAAAAAAATCAAAGAATGAACAACAAAAAGAAATGGAGAAAAATCCGCGTCACACGGAAGCCTAAGTCTCAACATGGACATGCCCACTAACATGGGTCCCCCATATAGACCAACATGGTCTTGTCAGGTAAGACAACCTCCCCATGCCGAACCTCATCCTTTTATTCTTGATTCATCTTCTTGTGTCAAAAGGCGATAACCCTCGCCCTCAGGGGTCCAACCGCCGGCCCGACAGCTGTTGAACGGTAAACTACGGTGACTCAGCAACCAAGGACAAGGTGGTCCACTCCACGGTGCCCACAAGGAGCCACCCCCACATTGGAGGGTTGAAACTCCCACACTGCGGCTGCCGCGTATCGAACCTTGAACCTCTTGTGTCAATTTGCCTTGCCTTAGCCACTGAGCTACGCCCGCACGGGCATTCTTGATTCATCTTCACTCTTCTACTACATGGACGTATTCCTCAGCATTCCCCACTTGTTTCTCCCTCTAACCACCTTTTTTCTCTTCGTTGTCTCCTATTCTAAGTCTTCCTTAGCCTCCTACACATGAGCTTAAATCCTAAAAAAAACATATCATAACATATGCTTATTTAGGAAAAATTAGATAACTTTTACTTGTTAATCATTACTCTAATTGCATGGAGTTAGAGATTAATAATCAGCAACTTTCAAATTCAATCTAACATCCATTTTAACCATAATATTTTTGTGACACTACCACTCCAAACAATGAAAAATAAGGTAAAAATGGATTGAAGATACATAACTAAAGAGCATGTAGTTAGACTTATGAGGGAGAGAAATAAGGAAATTTTAAGTCCATAAGGTATGAACTTTTTAATTCTAATTGTGCCTAATTAAGACTTGTGAGAGATAACTTCCCGTTTTCACGTAGGATATAGGAAGATATTTAGAAAAAGAATAATTGATGTATGGCTGAAGCATAGGTTTGATAAATGGGTGATTTTATGGTTGGAGGATATTGATGTAAATGATGAACACTCTTGATTAAGTTCACATAGTAAATATAACAACAAAACTCACACATGGTTTCAATGACATAAAACCTCAATTCATTAATTCAACTCAATTATAATTAGCAATGTTGATTACACATGATTTATATAGTTATATTACACCTCCTCAAACTAAATCTCCTAGCACGAATAAGATAAATCATACTCTTAAAATATCAAACTTAATCTAATCTCAACTAATATCCTAACAATTTTCTTAACTATTTATTAAATAATTAAATAATAACTAATTAATCACTACTCACCAAGTACTATTCACATTATTTTTCATGTGAATAGTAACTAAAATAATCCTACTAAACTTTATTTTATCTCAACTAACAACCTATGATAAAATAATTTACACCATAATATAAATTAACTTAATAACTAAGATTTTAATAATTAACTAACTAAATCTTCCTTAATAAGACCTAACCCTAAGATGTAGTGTCCTTCTACAAGGTATATCATCCCTTCAATTGTAAGGCGGTGTGTCCCCAGTCGTAGGGTCATGTGTCCCTCCCGTTGGATCACATATAACTTTTGTAGGGAACTTTATAGGATGATTTTTAGGGTACCCTATGGTTTTAGAGTATGCTCCAGCATCATTCTTTCCTTGTTGAGAATAATTTAACCAAAAATTCCTATGCTTGCACTTGAGCAATCTTCAACCTTCAAGGAAGTTCTCCCAATAATCTATGTCATTGAATTCTTTGACCAACACTTCAACATGAAATATGTCCTTTAACTCATTTATTTGTATTTCAACATGGAATACCTCAAATTGAAATTGCATGCAATCCTCACCTTTAAACTTTGAATAGATGAAAATTTCTATAGCATCTTCAAATGACAACTCTTATAGTAGCACACTTAGAAAGATATTGCAATCATTTTCTAAAAACTTTCCAACTTTGGTTTTGTGGTGTTTCCCTTCCCTTATTTTGAATCTTTCACAATGCAAGCATGAGAAGCGGTCTTTTCTTCATTAGTACTAATTAAATCATGTGACTCCAAAATTTTACCTTTATTTTTAATAACCTCTTTAATATCCTTCTCCTCTTCAAATTCTTCCTCAACGTATGGATATTTTAAGAACACATTATCAATATTATTTTTGCATCATTGAGAATCTTTATTGTTTGCTTTACTATCCACCTTCCATCTTTGCAATGTTTTCATAATCTCTTGCAACATTTGTTGAATCTCTTGATTAATATTTATAGATGATTGTTGAAGACTATCCGTGTTGATTATTGAATAAATCTTGAATCAATGTGACATTATAGATCATTGAATTTCTAAAAATATCTTCAAATCCATGCTCTAATACAATATTGATGTGTACGTGGAAAAAGGGTAGGCTTGGTGATTGAGTAATTTCATTGTTGGTGGATGTAGATGTAAATGATAAACACTCATAAAAAATACTCTCAATTAATATCACACATAAAATAATCAAGAGGCCTCTAGATTATCACTCACACAAATAAAATAATTAAATAGAGATCTAGTTTACGACTCTCACATATAACGTGAGCGTAGAACAATGAAACTCAAAAATTTTCAAAAGCGAATACTCGATTCAATGACTCAACTCAACTATGATTAGCAATGTTGATTACATATAATTTACATAGCTATATTATACCTTCTCAAGCTCAATCTCGTAGCACACATAAGATAAACCATACTCTTAAAAGATCACATTATATCTAATCTCAACTAATATCATAACAAGCTTCTTAACTATTAAGTAAATAATTAAATAATGACTAATTAGCCCCTAATCACCTTTAACTATTTATAATATTACTCATATAAATAGTAACTAGTGAATAATGTCTAAATAAAATCCTACCAAACTTTATCTTATCTCGACTAACAACCTATGATAAGAGAATTCACACCATAAGATGAATTAACTTAATTACTAGAAAAATAAAAATCAAATAACTAAATATTCCTTGATAATTGATAAACCTAAGGTGTAGTGTCCTTCCATAGGGTATATCATCCCCCCATAAGGTCGTGTGGCCCTCTCATAAGGTCACCTATCCCTCTCGTAAAGCACTTTGTATAACACCTTTTAAGGTACCCTCCGGTTGTAGGGTATGCTCCTGAATTAATAATTTTGTAGATTATTTTTAAGTTTGAAAAGCACTTTATTTTTATAGTGATTACAAACAAATCTTAAACAAAATGAATAAGAGTAGCTTATTAAGTAAACTCACTCCTAATATGGTAGCATTATAAGTAATAGAATGGGAAAAAAATATGTTCATCACTTCGTTTCCTCCTTATTCCTTGTTTCTAATCTTGGGCATAAAAAAATGTTATAGTAAGCTTATGAATGAATTTATCTTTAATTTTAGTTATTAAAAAAATAAAAAATAAAAAATTTATTATTTTATAGTTATTTATATAATTATTGTAATACCTCATATTTTTTAAATTCAATTTCCTTAAACATAATTATTTTATTAATGAAATTTGATGAAACTATTTAATTATTTTATTTGTGATTGGTTTATAAATTTATTGACAATTTCAAATTCGTATTCAAAATTATTTAATAATTTTTCCTTGTGAATTATTCTAGAAAATTTTGTTCACAATTATAATTTTTATTAAATTCATATGATCTTAGTTTCTATTTAAAAATATTTTTTCATTTCCGAAATTTATTTAAATTCTTTTACAGTTCCTTAGAATTTGATTTATATATTTTCTAATGTATGTTAATTATTATTTTGTTATTTTCTTTTTTATTTTTCCACCAAATATATGATTTATCATTAATATTTTAATCAAAAAAGACTTTTCATTGTTCTTTAATTAATTGTTGTAGTAATTTTAGCTTTCCCAAATCATTAAGGAGCATTTTTAGTTAAATAAATTTTGGTTGATATATTACCTTTTAAATTCTATTTTAGATCTTTTAACAAAGTGCCTTTGCATTTGATTAAAAAAAATACTCAACTCAAACCAATCGTCATTTTCTCTTTCCCTTTCCTATATTCTTTTCCATGACTAATTGAGTTAGCGATCAGGGGAGCGAGACCTGCTCAACTCAAACCCTTACGTCCCCCAATTGTTGACCCTACCCAACTCCATTGTCCCCCCTCTCTACCCTCTCCTCCATTGCCAACCATCGATTAGTAACCTTTAGCACCAAATGGCGGATGCAAGCAACACACAATGTCAACAACACAATGGTGCAACAATAGCTAGCCTCTAGTTTGTACCATTGCAAAACCGCTGAGCCACCACTGTTGTGGCATCCTCATCCTTCAACCACCAACTGAGCCACCATCCCTCCTCCAGTCTCGATTGCTCACATAGAGCTACTCCATCTAGATTTTTGTGTGGTATAATTTCCCTAGATGTAACTTCTAATTTGAATTAATCTTGCGTGAATTAGATTTTGATAAGCTAAATTAGTTGTTTGATTGTGTATATCTGAGTTATATGATTAATTTCATTGGGTTGAATGTTGTGTATGTAGTTGATTTCTAATATTTGAATTTTTAATCTAGATAGCTCGTGTTTGTTCGAATTTAATTAGAATTGGGTTAATTATACTTTTGAGCTATCGATTTGAATTGGCTATTTTGTAGTTTGGGTTTAAAAGTCTTAATCTCCTGATTTTAATTGATAAAATTAAGTATGCCTTTTATAGAGTTTGCTTCAATTGACAAGAATTACTTTAATATATATTTAATTGCTTTTCTTTCGTATTTGATGTATGTGGGAATATGGAATTATCAAATATGTAAACCTAAGGCTCGTTTATGTTGGAATTAAGAAGATGAAGACTCGAATGTGGTGAATTAAGGATGTAGATATTTGGTTGTGGAGAGAAAATTATTAGGATGATTCGATGATGGTGATGATGATTAGATGATGATGATTTGACAATGATGAGATGATGATGATGATGATTCGGTTTTGAAGATAAAGGGTTTCATGGGTTAAGGTTAGGGTTAGGGTTTTGATTTGGATGAATTAGAATGATGATTATAGCAGGAATGGCATGAGTTATGGAGTTTAGGAAGATAGTACTTAATCTCAAAATCACACAGATGAAGATATTAAGGGTTTCAAGATTAATCGTTCACATAGATTCGATTAAGATTGAGATGAACTCACACAGAATTCAATAAGTAATACATGCAATTTCATTCAAATTCAATTCCCTCAATCAATCAATCAATGCCCACTTCAATATGTGTTCTATGGCTTATATAACCAAGACCACCGATTACTTTATACAAGATATTGTTATCTATTAGCTAGAAGATATTAGAAGATAGAATGTTCTTCAACAGATAGATTTATGCTACTTTATTCTCTAACTAATCTTTAACTCGACTAATTAATTAATTAATTAATTAATTCATTAAACCAGCTAATATGCATGTCCAAGATGCCTTTTATTCTCCCCATGCATGCCATGCACACACCACATACGCCTTATAGCTTGCACGGTATGTTCATCTATAACTATCAACGTAACCATATGTTTATCTTCAATTTTTTGGAATATCCTTTCTAAATGAAGAACAATTGGTTCTATAATGATGAATGCTAAGTCTTGAGTTCTTTCTCCTACATCATTCTCCCCTTGTTAACTTGAATTTGCCCTCAAATTTGCATCACCATAGTAAGGGCTAATGTCTCCAACATTGAATGTCCTTGATACTCTACCACATGAATCTGGGAACTCTAACTCATAAGCACTTTCCCCACATTTTTGAATTACTCTAAAAGTAACATCCACCCTTGGCATAAGGTTGCTTTTTCTTAGATTAGGAAATCTCTCATTCCTCAAGTGTAACCATACCAATTCTCCTAGTTGAAAAAAATGTTAACTCCTATGCTTGTTTGCTCTTGTCTTCTATACTTCATTCGCCTTCTCAATATTGTTCTTGATTTGTTGATGAAATTTTTGAAAGAAATTCACTCTCTCTTGTGCATCATAACTCTTCACTTCACCTTTCTTTAACGGTACCATATCAATCGGTATATATAGATTATTACCATATACTATCGCGAATGGACTAGTGCTTGCTGTAGTGGAAGGACATCAGTTGTAAGCAAACTCTGAATTTGCTAACTTAACATCCCAATCCTTAGCACTCTTAATCACCAATCCCCTTAGCAAATTACACAAATTTCTATTAGTAACTTTGGTTTGTCCTTGCATTTGAGGATGATGTGATGTGCTAAATAGAAGATTTGTTCTTTACATGTGCCATAATTTCTTCCAAAAATAACTTAGGAACTTCACATCACTATCTAAAACTATATTCCTTGGAATCCCATGCAAAATCACAATCTCCTTGAAATACAAATCCAAAACATGAGTAGCATCATCGGTCTTGTGACATTGAACGAAATGGGCTATCTTGGAAAATCGATTCACCACAACCATAATGGAATCCTTCCCTCTTTGTGTCCTAGGTAATTATAGAATAAAATCTATACTAACACCTTCCAATGGTTGAGTAGGCACAGTTAGAGGCACATATAATCCTTTGTGGAAGAAAATATTGCTCCTTTAGCATGTAGCACACCTAGAAACCATGGCTTGTACTCCCTTTTGCATTCTCGACCAATAGAATGTTCTTACAATAACTCTAAAGTTTTGTGAACTCTAAAGTGTCCTGTAATTCGTCCTTCATGCACCTCTTTGATTAGTAAATCTCAAACTGAGGTATTGGACACAAACAATTTGTTGTGCTTGAATAAGAATCCATCTTGAAGAACATAAGCTCCATAACTTCCTTGTTGCTTGCAATCATTTAAGATCATAACAAAATCATCATCTATGGCATATTGACTCTTCAATATCCTTAATCCCAAAATCTTTGCATCCATCATTGTAAGTACCTTGGTCCTTCTAGATAATGCATTTGATTCTCTTTGCCATCCATATATCTTGCAGAGAACACAAATGTTTGCAATAAGCTTATCCACTTAGCATGTCTTGGAGTCACCTTATTTTGACCATATAGATACTTAAAACTCTCATGATCTGAGTAAAGTACAAAAGGCTTGGGTCTCAAGTAATGGCTCCATGTCTCCAAATAACGCACAATAGCATAGAACTCTTTATCATAGGTCGAATAGTTGAATCTCACACCATCCAACATTTCACTAAAGAAGGCAATTGGCTTCATTTCTTGTAAGAGCACACCCCCATTGCCTACACCACTAACATCACATCTTACTTCAAATAATTTATCAAAACAAGGTAAATATAA
Organism: Tamarix chinensis; assembly: GCA_030549775.1. Classification (NCBI taxonomy): domain Eukaryota; kingdom Viridiplantae; phylum Streptophyta; class Magnoliopsida; order Caryophyllales; family Tamaricaceae; genus Tamarix; species Tamarix chinensis. The sequence goes on from CM060177.1 coordinate 39,177,483, forward strand.
TACCGGTGCATTTGATAGCTTTGTCTTCAAGCCTTCAAAAGCATTAATCGCTTGATCATTCCAATGTAACTCTCTTTTCTTCATCAATTTTGTGGTAGGTGCTGCAATGGTGGAAAAGTATTTGATGAACCACCTATAGAATGAGGCCAACCTATGGAAACTTCGAACTTTGTGGACATTAGTAGGAATAAGCCACGTTTAGATAGTTCTATCTTTGATGAATCAACTCTAATAGCATCTCCACTCATAATATAACCAAGGAAAACCACCCTCTCCATCATTAAATCACATTTCTCCATATTACCATGGAGCTTCACCTCTCTAAGCTTGTCAAATTTCCTTTTCAAGTGTTATATGTGCTTGAACTCATGCTTGCTATTTACCAAGATATCATCAAGGTAAACAACAATAAAGACTCCAAGGAAGGGTCTAAGTACCTTCATTATAAATCTCATGAAGGAAATCGGTGCATTAAATAGCCCAAATGGCATCACCAACCACTTATAAAACCCATACTTAGTCTTGAATACCATCTTCCACTCGTCTACTTCCCTTATTCTCATTTAATGATACCCGCTCCTAATATCAAGCTACAAAAACACCTTTGCACCATGCAACTCATCTAATATGTCATCCAATCTTGGCATTAGAAATCTGTTCTTGATTGTGATGTTGTTGATTCCTTTAGAATTAATACACATCCTCCACGTACCGTCCTTCTTAGGCACTAACAAATATAGAATCCCACATGGACTCATACTCTTCTGAATATAGCCTCGGTCCAACAACTCTTGCACTTGTCTTTGTAGCTCCTTAGCCTCCTCTAGATTGCACCTATAAGCTGGCTTGTTTAGTAACGGGGCTCCTGGAATAAGATCAATAGCATTCTCAATACCTATCAAAGGAGGTAGCCTAATTGATAACTCAGCCGGAAAAATATCGGCATACTCTCTCAACACTTGTTGCAATTTTTGATCTTTTCTAGAATCCTCCCCTCATTGGACTTCCTTTTCCACCAATGCATAGGATATCTTCTCATCTTTGATAGCTTCAATCATCTCATACTCATTAAGGATCAACAACTCCATGCTACTCTTCTTTCTTCTCCTCCTACACTTGACATCTTCCTTCTTCTATTTTCTTCCATTTTTTGTTGCATGCTCTCGATTCCTTCCCCCCCTTTTCATTCCTCAAAACCGAATCCTCCACATATAAATTAGGTTTTAGTCTAAACTTCTTTTGGCCCTTGCACACCATATACTCATTAAGGACTCTATCATGTACAACCTTCCTATAATTTCCATGGCCTCCCCAACAAAATGTGAGAAGTATCCATAGATTGAATATCACATAAAACATCATCAAAATAATTTCCAATATTAAAAGAGATAAGAGTTTGTTTTGTTACCCTTACACTTTTGTCTTTATTGATCCATTGGAGTGAATATGGTCTTGAATGACCCATGGTCTCCAAACCGAGCTTGTTCACCATCTTCTCACTAGCAACATTAGTGCATGAGCCATTATCAATGATGAATTTACACACTTTATCACCAACTCTACACTTTGCCTTGAAAATCTGCTCCTGTTGAGTAAGTAGAGGTTGTTGTTGTACTTGGAGCACCCTTTGCAACATATAGAAATCCACTTGGCCCTATTCTAAATCATCCTCTAAGCAATCACTATCTTCTTCAAGGTCTCCATCAAGATCTCCATTCTCATCCCAAGTATCCATACTTGCTATCTCCTTCAAATTTAATGCCCTTTGGTTTGGACAATCCCAAGCAAAGTGGCCATAACCTCTACATAGTGATATACTTTTGCCTATAAAAATATATTGTGTTTATTCATTGATGAATGTTAGTTTGTGAAATAATGAATGTTGTTCTTTGATGTAAAATCCCAAATTTGTGGACTAAAAACTGTCATTTAAAAACATTGATTTACATAAGTGAACACCAAAACATGGGTGTTGTTGCCAATCTTAACATAAGTTTGGTTAGTGTATCGTTCTCATACTAAAGGTAAGGTTAAAACACTTTACAAATAAGTCATGGATTATACACAACAAGTGGAAGATAATACAATAAAAAAAATTAACTAATGTGGAGTCACCTCCAAAAAATACAACAAAAGGGGTATAAACGGACATAAGAATCCAAAATATCTAGATTACAAAATATGTCAAGGAACTCCATCGAATTACTCCTAATCTATGTTCCCACTCAAATATAATCACTTCTGCTTAGGCACTTCATCATAAATATAACACTCCAAAATTTACCATTAATTTTTTGTTTGTTTTACAGTAGCATTAATAATAAAATATTAATTATTACACTACATCCAATATAGAGAAGGTACTTTGTATATACAATCTATGGTGGATGCAAGACTAAATAGTAACTCATACCTAGATATCAGGTGTGGAAAGTACTTGATCCTATAGTAATACAAGATTACAAAATAGAGAGGAGAAAACAAATATAATAGAAAATAGAGGACTTAAAGTCTAGAGATAGAAAGATAGAGATCTGGATGACCATACACTTGAACCAACTCAAAATGTTCATCACAAGTAAGTATAACAAAAGTATTAAATCAATATATACTTGCCCATAAGACGATATCTACTCATGGGAATCGGCAACATATATGAAAATGATGGTCACTATGCTACCTACCGAGTAATGTAACAATACACATCCATAAAAAAGAACATGCATGTCACAAGAAATCTAATGACAAGATAGATACTATATATGCATAAATGCTCAGTATATGAGACAATCCAAGAAAAAAACTATATTTAAAGTTTATCATTAAGTGATCACACAAATCAATTTACTTAGCCACGTTGATATTAAAGAACCACTTGTAATATAACCACTCCCCTTCTCTTTTTCCACAAATATGAGAAAGATAGTTAACCTCACTAATATATAATATTTACTTTTCCTATGAGAAATGTATTTAACCTCATTAGTACACACATATAGGGTAAAATATGCCTGAGTTGCTAATAAACATTTAATCTTTAAGTATGCATACCTCTATAAGTTGGTGGATTAGTTAAATAGAGTAAACTATGGTTCTCTAGTTCTACTAGGACCATAAAATATATAATTACATTATTTATGTAATACCCTAAATTTTAGTTAACCCTAACCCTAGATTATTCCTTAATATTAAAACAAAATCCTAATCCTAACCTTAGAAATTTCTTTTCCTCTTTTTTCTTTTTCTTCCTATTTTCCTTTTTTTTTCTTTTTCTTTCTTCCCTTCGTCCTTGCTAATCGGAAAACCCTTCCCATTTCCCCTTCAAGCCATGCATGACTTATCCCCATATACAACCCTTTCCCTTTCCTTTCCCACCCTAGCAATTCACAACCACCAACTCCCTACATTGCCACCCATAGCTTGCACTACACCTACAACCTATACCTCCTACACCCACAACCTGTACCATTCCCTTACACCCACACCCTCACCTCACTTCATCCTTTAAATAACCCCACTTCTCCTCCTTTATATTCTTTCTCTTCCCTTCATTTTTGTTGAGAATCCCAACTAACCCTTTCTCCTTACCTTAATGTGTGTAGGAATATGTACTTATGGTTTGGGTGGTATTATGGGTCAATTAGGGTTGTAAAAGGAATTCGGTGATTTGAAAGTGATGAAAATATTATGATGATGATTCGACAAAGAAGATATAATGGTGATAACACTTGAATGATGAAGGGTTTAGAATGGTTTGCTTTGTGGGCTAGGGTTAGGGTTTACAGTTAGGGTTTAGTAGTGATAGAAATATTGTGATGATGAACAGTTGGAAATATGGTGATTAGATTATGAATTTAAGATGTTGAGGATGATCATTTGATAATAATAATATTATTATCTTAGGTTTGAAAATAGATAAAATTAAGTAAGAAAAATAGGTTTAAGATAAATGTTGAAGATGATGATGATGGCAGTTGTATATGGCGTTTAGGATTTAGAATGGTGTGGGTTTATGGAGGGTTTGAAGGATAGATCTTAGTCTCTAATTCATAAATATAGAGAGATTAATGATTTTAATAATATTTACTCACACATAATTGATTAATATTGAGAAGAACTTACACAGAATTCAACTAAGCAAAGCTTGCAATTTCATCAATTTTTTGTCTCCTTTTGTGTCGTGTACTCCTATAGTTTTTATAATCATTGGACCTCCTTAATATTACAAAATAATCCTCATAAAAATCTAATAAGAATCAACATAAAAAACATTATCTTTCTCCCTACTCTAAACACACTCAAAAGATAGAATAAAACAACCCTAAAAGATAGAATTAAGATACTTTTTTTTTTACTAATTCAACTTTCTTATCCTTTTAACAATTATCAATGTGATAATACTCCATATTGCACATCCAAATTGTTGATTAAAGTCCCCTCATTCAGATACCATGTTCAACCCTATCATGCAACACATTTTTTCCCTCCATGCATTCCATGCATGCGCCTCTATCGCTAGTGACTTGTTTTGCAAGTTTCATCCATAACTAGCAATGTAGTCATCCATTTGCCTTCAAATTTGTAGGATATCTTCTCTAAATAGAGGATAATAGGTTCTATAATAATAAATGCTAAGTCTTGACCATTTTTTCCTACATCATGCCTCCTTCTTATCCCTACTTTGTTTGTTATTGCTCAATAACTCACTAATTACCGCCACTGACCACCACCTTTCCTCCGGAAATAACCACCTTATCCCCATTGACCTCCCTTGCCTTTTCCTATAGATCACCACCCTAAACCATGTACTCCCCCCTAATTTGCTCTATTTACGCATCTATCGAGGTGTAAAAACTATGTACCTTCTAGCATAGTCACACCCTCTCTCGCACAGCACACATGGCCTCATGCACAATTGTGTGCTTTACTCCTCCCCTTTGTACGCACTTTTCCTCCTCAAACTATGCATGCCATTTTTTTACAACTGTGCCCCTTCAGTCTTCTCCTTGGCATAGTCATGCCCTTCCATTTTGGCATGCCTTATGCACCACCCTAGCACCATTGTGCACTACTCCTTATACTATGTATTCCGCTAACCAAGCCACACACCACACCCTCTTAGTTACCCCACTTTCCACCCTCGTTACTTTATCTTTTTCCTTAATTAATTTCCTAAGTTCTAATTGTAACACCCCAAAATTTATTATTATTTTTAAATGGAAGCAACTAAACTAAAACCAGTGAATTTTGGGGACGTTACCGCCACACTTAGTACTACACTAGTTCACTCCGACCATTCTGGTACCAAGTGCTAAGGTTAAAAGGAATTTAATAATCAATATAAATCAAATCTAATCAAGACTTCAAATAAGCGTTAAACGACTGTAAAATAGAAATCAAAGTGCATGACAACAAGTCATAGTCCAAAGTACAGAGTCAGAGTTCTTTAAAAGAAAATAAGTCGACAAACGTTAAAAATTAAACTTGGGAAACCCAATATAAATAGGAATAACATAAAGAAATAGAAGAATAAAACGAGGGAAACCGGCCATGGCACTCTCGATCCATGACCCAAAACATGCTCAACAACTGGCCCTGCCTGATGCCTCATGAACATCGAAGGCATCAAAAAATGCATTACTGATATATGAGATTTATATGTTATTTTGCTAAGTAAAAATTTCATTTATTCCTCATTATTTTTATAACATTTAATCTTTTCTCGAGCTTTTCTCTTTTGGATAGATTTTGCAGGAAAAGATAAAAATGAAGAAATTCAAAGGAGAAATAAATGGAAAGAGAAAAGGAAGCAAAGAACACATCAAGAGATATGGAATCAATGGAAGAAAAGACTAGAAATGAAGAATATATATCAAAGGGAAGATTGTGTTGAAATTTCATGAAGAAATAATGAAGGAACAAGAAACACGACCCCCCCGTGTTTCCTAAACACGGGCCGTGTTTTTCTATCATCACACAAATTTCAGCACTTAAAAATTCAGCATTTGGCCGAGAGTTCAAGGAAAAACACGGGGGTCCCGTGTTTCCTAAACACGGACCGTGTTTTTCTCAAATTCTGTAACCGTTCGCGCAACGTTTCCCCGATATATTTCTAAAGTTTGAACATTCGAAAGGTGGTTCGGGGGAGTTCGAGAATGGGATTTTCTCTTTCTCTCTATACTCTCTAGATACCACATGTAATTTGTAATTCCAATTCTTTTTCTCTCCATTGTATTCAATTGAAAAATCAACAATCTGCAATTCAATTCGATAAGTTCTTCTCCATTCCTCTTTTAATTGCAAGTTTTGATTTTTGATTGAATGCAATTCAATTCTCTTTGCTGCATTATTATTTTTCTTGTGTTTAGTGTTTCATTGTTAATTTATTTATAAGCATTGATGTTAATTATAGATTATTGCATTTAATTGTGTGTTATTGCAATTATGTAGATAATATAAGGTAGGAGGATTTGATGACGGAATTAGGGTTTTGGATTTTGAATTCATGATTCTAGATGGAATTTAATTGAATTGATGGACGGAATTGAATGATCTCGTATCATAGATTAAGAATTTAAACTAATTAGACTGATCACCTATCTAGTTTAGATCTTAATCTACGCTAGGATAACGGAATTAATACGTAATTGTTAATTAACGTTTCCATAGTAGCAAAAGATTAATTATTAATCTTGTCCATTAATTCGTATGATTGCATGATCCGAGCTTATGTGATTATGGTCATAGTTGACTGCTTTCCATTCGTAATGCTGCCATTAATTGAATCTAGTGTTCTTAACCTAGGTTATTAATTGGTTAGATGATAAATTGAGAGCTTATTCAATTTATTAGAATTAAGAGAAGGCAAAGAGATGAATTATTATGAGTTTCTACAGGTCAACGTTAAATCATTTAGAATCTTTCGTTTCTCCATGATTATTTGATATCCTAATTCCATAATCAATGCCTTCCTGTCCTTATTAGTTAATTAGTGAGTACAATGTTTTATTATTTATCCATAGTTTAGATATTGATGATAGAATTATATGTTATTGCATAACCGGGGTTTTAACATCGATTACAGAATTATTGATTATATTCCATTCCTTGTGGGTTCGACTCCTTCTTGCCATATACTACGTATTTGGAAATTAGGATTTATTTATTAAATTTGTTGTGCATACGACAGTGCATCAATTACCCCCTGCGCAAAGTTAGAAGGGCATTCTACTTGTAGAAATGATCAGCACCCATAAAAAGGGTGATCAGTACGCTACGTACTAAGTAAGGTAACCATACACTAAGATTAACATACAACAACATATACTCCAACATGATAACATAATAGCATAAAATCATTCAAGTAAATATACAAAGGTCCATTTATAGTCCGCATTAATAAATTAATTAATCTCTTATCAAAACTCATTTCACGCTATGCCTTTTTATCAATCCATGTGAGTACAGGAACCCCCACTATTTTAGCCAATGGTTCGGTCACATATAGGACAACATGCATCTAACCACTATTATAGCCAGTGGATTGGTCACATATAGGGTAGAACACCCTAACCACTATTCCTTACCGGTGGATTGGTTTGGTTCCTACTCGCATGATGTTCCATTATAAGTCCTTAGTGTCTTTTATGTGTTTTAGCAACCTTAGGTTTGGTTTATTGAGCTTGGGATCCCCCACTATTATAGCTAGTGGGCCGGAAACATATAGGGCATAAAGCTCCTGACCACTATTATAGTCGGTGGATCGGACACTTATAGGGCAGAACACCCTAACCACTATTCCTAATCGGTGGATCAGCTTGGACCCAACTCAATAATCATTCACTTTATATTATTATTATCTTAAGTGTCTTACTCAGAAGTTTCACCCTAAACATGCATGACCAACTCCCTCTATGCTTATCTTTTAGAAAGAACCCGTCCCACATCAAAAGAAGCATGTACCTCCTACTTTGGCCTAACATCCTTGCCTCCTTACCCTATCCCACACTAAAGCCCATCTCCCATGTATATGGGTCAAGGCCCACTACCTTACACTTCCAAGTCCACTCACCGTCTCACTCTAGGGTTTTATTCCAAAATCCTAATTTAGGCTTAAGTGGCCCATCCTACTCCTCCTCACACAACCTAGATCATTTTAACACTACACTCATCACAACCCATAGATTCCACCCTCATCATCACACTTTACTCACCAAGTACACGTGTGACCATGGAATCCTAGGTAGCCACACCAAACCCTAGCTAGCCACACCAAACCCTAGCTCGGTCTCTTATGTACCCTTATATTGTTCCACGTACTATTTTTCATCTAAAGTGTTCAAACACCCAAACAACACTTCCATTACCTTCCTCACACCCCAAGTCAACTTTCCATACGTAAATTTCACCCCCATGCAGACTTTACACATCCTATGCAACCTTTCGAACTTTTTCATGCAAAACCCTAAAACTCCCACATGAAATCCTAGATTCGCCTATGCAAACCCTAGACTCTTCCTTACATACTTAGATTCTCCCATGCAAACCCTAGATCCATCCATATAAAACCCTAGATTCCTCCATGCAAAACCCTAGATTCTTTCATACATAACCCTATATTCCTTCATGCAAACTTAGATTCCCCCCATACAAAACCCTAGATTCTTCCACTCATGGTCATGTAACATTTAGGTCAACTCCACATCCTTTCACTCCATATCTTCACATTATATAACCTAGCATGCATGTCCTAAAGGGCCACATCATATCACATCATAATCATAGCTTATACATGTTATACGTATGCCATAAAGTAACACATGAACATATCTCAAATCCAAGCCACACTACACAAAAATAGTTATAATAATACACATAAGATACATCAGAGAACATGGCACATGGCATACAAAACACATTACATACATAAGGTCTTAGCTACACCCTTATCTAAAATGACACAGGTCTTGGAGCACGCTCCTATGCCTCCTTAAGGTTTTGATTGGTCTCACCTATAAGAGGGAAAACTATAGATTCGGTTCCCTCTTACTAAAGAAAATACTATTATTTTCTAATTTATTCTAAGATTAGGGTTTTTGATAAAATAATAATAACGCTAACTGCATACTAATTTTGCTAAAGATAAAAGTAATAATAGTAATATTGTGAAAGATAATAATATAAGGTTTGAAGGTTTTACCCTAATAATAATAATAATACTAAAAATAATAATAATGATAATAATACTACTAATAATATTGATAATAATATTAGTATAATTCAAAATAAATGGTGAAATAAGAGCTTCAACCCTTCACCAAATTAATACTAATACTACTACTACTACTACTACTACTACTACTACTACCACTAATAATAATAATAATAATAATAATAATAATAATAACAATAAATACGATAATAATAATATGAAATAATAATAATAATAATAATAATAATAATAAATACGATAATAATAATATGAAATAATAATAATAATATAAATCGAAAATAAAGTAAAGTAGGGTTTCGACCCTACTTTGAAATAATAATAATAATAATAATAATAATGATAATAATAATAATAGTAATAGTAATAATAATAATAATAATAATAATAATAATAATAATAACACATAATAATAATGATAATAATAATTATAATATCCTCCACCAACAACTTGAGAACATCTCTTAAATCTTCCTCTTAGATTGCCATGTTTTCCTTACACTAACTGAACGGTATTCGTAAAAAATTCCTCCCAAAATCAATCAAAATCTTGAATCTTGGAACCTTCTTGATGAGTTCCTGAAATAATCTTGAGGTAGGAATGCATATTTGAAAGAATCTTGAAGAAAATTTTGGATCTTGATCTTGCATATCAAACTAAACCATAACATATGCTTTGATACCAAAATTGATGTGTATAGGGTTATGGACTTGTGAATTGGGTGATAATATGGGTCAGTTAGGGTTTAAATGTGATGAAAAATATTTAGTGATTACAGATTAATAATGATGATGGTCAAATATTTAGGGTTTTGGGGTGGCATGGTTCATAGGTTAGGATTTAATATTAGGGTTTTTGGATGTGGGATGAAGATGATGATGATGAACGATTGTGATGATAATGATTTGATGAAGATATTTTGAGTACGATATGGATATGATGAATGTATGATAATAATAGAATTATTATCTAGGGTTTGGATATAGAATAGGTAGAATTAAGTATGAATAATAGGTTGAAGATGAAGTCGAAGATGATGAATGTTATGTTAAAAGTGGTAGCTAGGGTTGAAGATTAGTGTGGGTTATGGATGGGTTTAGTGATAGTACTTAACCTCCAATTCACACAAATAAAGAGATTAAGGGTTTCAATAATAATTACTAACACATAATTGATTATAATTGAGAAAAATTCACATAGAATTCAAATAAGGAATAACTTATATTTTCATTCAAATTAGCTATGCATATGAATGTGTAACCCTAAGGCTTTTAAAACCTATTTGCACCTCCTCAATATTACAAGATAAATCTAACTAGTTAGGAATAAAAATCTGATCTAATTAGCCCTCATGTAATTTCTTGTTCCCCACTCCAAGCACATATTATAAGATAAACCCTATAAGATAGAATAAGATAGAATCTCCTAAAAAAGCTACTTTGTTCTCTAAACAATCATAATAAAAATAATTAACAAAATAATAACACACTAAATAAATATAAACACACACAATTAAGTCTAAATAAAATTTCTCATGCTTCTCATGCATGCCATGTATATGCCTCTCTTGCTAGTGACTTATTTTGCAAGTTTCATCCATAACTAGCAATGTAGTTATCCTTTTATGTTCAAATCTGTAGGGTATCCTCTCTAAATAAAGGAAAATAGGTTCCATAATAATAAATACTAAGTCTTAATCATTTTCTTCTACATCAATTGACACATGATTACATGGAAAAACATTCCAATGTGAAATGGAAAATTGTGACATCACTAATTCCATAACTTGTGAATTTCAAAGAAGATTTATGGAAGCTAAAATGTTTAATGTGGGGTACTACCACCACATCCATCATAGGGAGATATATGAACATTACCTAACCCATAATAGATGTAAAACTAAAACCACTCAAACTCAAAGATTAAGTGTGAGGTTAACAACTAATCAAAGGTTGAGATCAAACTAACTAAATCATTCAACAAGAATGAAAGAGTAGTTAAAATTTAGATATGGTAGGGAGACTATTTGCAACATACTTAATGTCCCAAAATGTTAGCAATAAGAAAAAGGAAAATCATAAATACAAATCCCAACATTCAAGAGCACTACACTGTATTTTTTTACTCTTTGACTCAAAACCTAAAGCTTTCCACCATTGCCATCAAATCCTACATTATGTCCTATGCTTGTTGAATAAGCAAATGACCATGAAATGGACAAATTATTATGAAATGTATTGATTAAACCACAACACTTTCCAAGAAGTAGCATGTTCAAATAGCCATGCCATATATAAAGTGTAAGATCAAGAATAAGAAGCACACAATCACATGATAATAACAAATTATGTAAACTCAATGATAAGACATGTTGTAATATGCAATATGACTAACCATCTCAAACAACCATTTATCAACCAACTAATAGATCATGCAACTAGGGTAGTATAAATTGGTAACTACCATCATCTCATACAACCAATCTCATACCCTAATCCGGTCCTTAATCCACATTAAGTGATCAATTCTAAATCATTCTAGATAACTTTAAGAGGGATTATAACCTAAACCTTAGAAACAACCAAGGTAATCAAACCAAAAGTAACTCACTCACTTCTAAGATTTCTAGTAAAGGAAACATACAACTACTCATCATAAACATAATACCTAAAGGTCTAAATCCTTAAGTACGCATACCATTTTAGTGTTTTTTATTTAGCTTATAAAGTAGAAATGAACCCTTTGACTCAAAGATCTTTTGTGCTCGAGGGCCTAAACTAAGGGTTACAACTATCAACTAAGTATTCTAAGATGCAAACAACATCCTAATCAAGTCATCAAGACTTTAACCACTCAAGTTTAAAACCATCAATTAGCTATGAAAGACTAAGGTTAGGCAATAATCCATAACCTCAAGACAAATAGTATCTAGCCATAAAAGGATAAGGTTAGGTAATAATCCATAACCTTGCAACACTTACTCAAATCATTTCCAACTTAGTTCTATAACTCCAATTTTTCAAAGTTAACATAAAGTCAACTATCAATGATGTTGTCAATGGTTAAACTTAAGTCAACTAAGGTCAACCTATTCTCATTTATTAAACACTTAAACAAATTAATTCATCAAAACATACCAAAAACATTATTCCATCACAAATTCATATATAATAGATTATGACACCACAAAATAAGGCCACACAACAATTTCAAATTAACTACTCATTGGAAAATACTATTCATAATTGATGAAAAATATTATTTTTTAATAAGAATCTTAAGTCCAAACCCATCAAATAGTTATTACCATAAATTACTATTCATGTTAAAAATAATATTTAAGATCATATTACTATTGAAGATAAAACCAAGTTTGTCAAAATACCTAATAAATAACAGGATTTTCTAAAAATACAAGTTATATACCACTAAACTTTATAAATTACTAAATAAATATTAATTATTTTTAAAAAAAATTAAAATTTGATGCAAATTCAGTGGTATCATTCATAACATAAAAAATCATGAATTACTTCAAAATAGTCAAAAACAGAAAAAATGACTAAATAACCCTTAATCATCCATAAACTTAAAAAATGTAAACAAAATAGCAAACATTTATTGAGTATCATGAAAATTTAACACAAGCATAATATACCAAAATTATATTAATCCTACCATAATTTTACTTCTACAAAATCAAGACACAATTGAAATGACCGTTTTGCCCCTAAACTCTAGAAACTTAAAATGTACATAACTTTTAACATGATAGGTAACAATTTATGAAAGTTTATATAATTATAGATGTTATCATGATTAGCAAAATATATCTCATAAAAACACTAAAATATCACAAAATATAGGTAAAATGCCAAAAATACACCTCAAGATGCTTAGTACTGCAAAAAAAAAAAATATAAGTAACCATAAATATGAGCAAAACTAAACATATAATGTAACAAATCCTACCTAAATATATGAATAAACATAATGGCATCTTCAAAATAAATTAAAAATAGTTGTAGCACCAAAAATGGCCTATTGGCTGTATACCACATAAAATGGAGCAAAATACTCAAATTCTCATCTATGCATCTATACACAGCTTCCACAATCTAAAAAGTTAAGTTGGCCTTACCTACTATCCCAAGCTAAAGAAAATAAAATCATTTTACAAGGTTAGATGAAAAACTCTCTTGAAAAATCCTTCAATACATGAGATAGATTATATAAAATAACATAATAACAAATAAGAACAAACTTATGGAAAATAAAAGGGAGAAACTTACACCCTTCAAAAGAGGAGGAAAAATAATAAGAAACCAAGCGCTAGTCTTCATAAATAGCATAAGATCTAGCCTCCTTTACTTACTCAAAATGAAATAATCATTAGATCAAAGTATTATAGAAGATAAAAGACAAAGAATCAAAGAAAAAAGGGAAAAAAGAGGAAGTGGTGCATGAAAGGCAGGAGAAAGGAGGGATGAGTGATAAGATTGTGGTAGAAAAAGGCTCTTAAGCTTTTTCTCAAACAAAGGAACTAAGTGGTGAAGAAGGACATAAAATTTTAGGAAACTTAAAACTTATGTTTACTAAAGCTATTTATCACATGTATCTAAGACATAAGGGGTAGATGAGTCAATCCAGGTGGAGAAAGATTGAGTGGATCATAATTATGCATATTAAAAAATAAAAAGCGAAGATTTATTATCACAAAGTATAGCTTTGAAAGGGAAAAGAAAAGTTGGTTTTGATAACTTATATGTCCAAAAAATCTAATTATATCAAAAAATATTTAAAAAATAATTAAATGAAATAGCCCTAAAGGGGTGAATAGGGTTGAATACTTCTTTAGATTAGCTTAGAGTTTGGAGGAAGGGGTTGAAAATAAGAATATGGAATGTTGTTTTGTTTACAATCATAGGAATAATTACAGAGTATGAATAGTCAAAATCACAAAGTTATATCTAAAGTGGTGTCTAAAAATCCATAAGCCTGCCCATCACTAATCACATTTAGAATGTTCACCATCGAACCTCCTCAGGTACCTCCAATACCCAAAAGTCAAACCTACACTACTTTATGGGTAGTGATGAGAAGCTAGTCCCTTGTCCTTAGCACTTACACTTAGGATGCTACTAGCAACCACCTGAGTCACTATAGAAGAGTGCTGTCGATAGGTGGTTCTGCCACTTGACTATACTTGATGATGCTGAGCTCTAATTCCATATTCAAAACCATAGAAATCCTTACCCGGGTGGTGCCCTTAACAGACATTGTATTATTAATGCCTCAAGGGTTGGTTATTTTTAAATCATGCTCTAGAAAACTATGAAGACTAACCACCACTAGCTGAACTCTCTATAGGCCTCTTAGTCTCACTAAGGCCCCTCTTTTCCTCTTGAATCCTTCCTAGAGCACAAGCCCTCTCGTACACTATATGTAAATCCATGATCACTTATCCTCAAACCTTCTTTTGAGTTTGTAGATCCAAAACTTGCTCAAATAGACAACCAACCATCTCATCCCTGTCAGCTATCTCCAGCAAAAAAGCAAGAAAACTGTCTATAAGCCTCTTAGTCCCACTAAGGGCCCTCTTTGCCTCTTAAATCCTTCCTAGGGAACAAGCCCTCTAGCACACCATAAGTACATCCATCATAATATCTCCTTCAAATAGCTCCTAAGTGTGTAAATTCAAACCTTACACAAAGCAATGAGCAACCATCTCCTCACTACTAGCTATCTTTAGCACGGAGGCAAGAAGCTCGGAGAACTTGCTGAAGTAATCCTCGACCGACATTCTACCTTGATGTATGGCCAAGAAATAGATATGATTTGCACAATGCACGTGCAAAAGGTAACAGTATCCTATCAAAGCTACCAAAAATCCTTCTGAAGTGTCTATAACTCAACAGCTCAAAGCCGGTTTCCTCTACACCATTCATTAACCTTTCCTCGTAAGTAGAATGTACAAATGTCCATCTTCTTTCCATCTAAGAAATCAAAATCCTTTAGGATATTCTCTAGCTCCCTAATCTACCTTTCTAAAATTGTCATATTTTTTTACTCCCTCAAACACAGGTGTGTGATGATCCCCAATATCTCTAAGCTAGTTCTTAGTCAGAATAGGTGTTGGATGCGGCGATTGGGGTTATAACTATGGCTATAGCTTTTCCACTCTCTCCTTTACTGCAATAATCAAATCCTCCATACACATGAGGTTTAAGTTTCTAGCTATAGCGCTAAAGGAAAAAGAATAATAGGGTTACAACCCTAACGAACACAATTAAACGCTACCTATAGGAAGGTTAAGCACTCTATATCATTCAAAGGCCAATAATAACATTAAAATTTATCACAAAGGTATTACAACATCATACACATAAGTCAAAAGAAGTAATGAAATTCATACTATATTATCATGCTACACTCATGATTCCAATCATTATAACAATAGCAATTAGAAAATGCACAAGAAAAAGGAGACTTTTATCTTCTAGTGTTACTCGTACCACAAGAATAGCTCCTTACCATACTAAGAATCCACCTAACATCAACCTTAAACACATAATGCCTAACAAAAACCTTAAATTATATCCTAATTCAATCATTTCCATCAAAACCATGAAGGCTTAAATCCATAGCAACATTAAATGCTCAACTATCGCAGATCACCTGCTAGAATCACACCTTATGCAGTATCGTCTACTCTCTCTCCAAATCACAAGGAGAACCATACACTTCATGTGTCTCACTTGGATAATTAGGGGGAGTACTCGGCAGTAGTCCCATCCTAACTCTCCATACATCATCAATCATGATCAACTTATTTTATTTAATTTTCAACGCTTATTCAAATCCAACTTTTTCTTAAACTCAATCAAAATTCCCAATCAAAATAAAAAATTATCAAATTTTAATAAATACTACAACATTCCATTCAACATACTTTACAAAAATATGGGGTATTACAATCAGCCTCAACAAAACCCACTTACACACAACTGAATTCTATAATATTTACTCAGTTAATCTGAACATCAATCATATGCCCTTCAAGGTTCTTAACATGTAATATTCATGGGTTAACATGCAAAATACAAAAATTATCCTAAGAATATCACTAAAATAATGCTTGCACTTTATGAACTTACAAGATCTAAGAAACCATACATCATATTATCTTCATGCTAATCCATTATGCACACAACTCATAAATCATATTACACATGCCAATGTTGTCAAGATGCTTAGAATGTTAAGGTCAACTACGAACTCCAAATATTTCCCATGACGCTTATACACACAAAATCTCAATTATACTTCTTACCACTTCTTCCATTTATTCAATAATAAAAAAATCAAGCATAATTTCATCTTTAATACTCATGCTTAAATATAAATAGAAAATATAAACGACCTTACACATACCATTTTCCACAAAAATAAGGAAGATAATGGTTTGCCTCAAAAGAACTTAGAAACTTCATAAAAAAAAGTATTCGTAAGTCCAAACCTCTTCTCAACACTTTAACACCTTTTAGTAAATAAAGGATTAAAACTTAATAACATTTTAAAATCACAAAACTTGCAAAAAATTATAGAATGAGGAGATAAATAAGAGATAAGCCACCTCCTCTAGAAGAAAATAGATAATGCAGAAGATACAAGATAATCCCACTCTCTTTTCCCAAATCTAATCCTATCTTGTTTAAGTACAAAATAAGAACAAGTTAGAGGAAATAAATATTAGAATTAAAGGACAAAGAAAGAAAATATGGGTAGAGCCAGTATGAAGAACAACATGGAAGTTTAGAGGTCAAGGAAGGAGTAGGATGTAATACCCTAATTTTAGCTTAGCCAAATCCCTAGTGATTAACATCGTAACCTAATTATAATATTAAGAAACTAATATTCCCACCTTATCCTAACTCCCTAACCTAAATCTTAGCCTAACCCTGGTTGATCAAT
Source organism: Tamarix chinensis (assembly GCA_030549775.1). Classification (NCBI taxonomy): domain Eukaryota; kingdom Viridiplantae; phylum Streptophyta; class Magnoliopsida; order Caryophyllales; family Tamaricaceae; genus Tamarix; species Tamarix chinensis. Next base: position 39,194,687 of record CM060177.1, read on the forward strand.
AATTACATTATCGTAATACCCTAGCCTAAATTATGTTAACCAAATTCTAATCCTAAAACCAAACCTAATATCTTTCCCTTTTTCCTTTATCCTCTTCTCCCTTTTCTTTTCCATTCCTTTTTTTTTACTCTCCCTATCACTTGGCCCACCCCCTTTTTCCTTTCCTCTCCTCTTCCTCCTATATGAAACATTGTCCTTAGACAATACTTGCTATGATCCCATCCCTTGCCAAGCTACTCCATAGCCCCATCATCATATTAACTCCCATCTACTACATTTATGGTTTGGGGTTGAAAATTTTGGCCTGATCACACCCTTCTCATTCCCCCTTTATGCATGTATGTATGTGTATATATATATATCACATAATAAATACCTCAACTTCCTATAACCTTATATCGAATCATCATGTTAAGGCTATCTAAAAATCTAGCACATATTTGTTCTTTTTTCTAATGAATATCACATATAAGTGCTAATCTCTCAAACTCACTAATAAATTCTTTAACACTTAGAAATCATGGTCTAAGAGTAGTCAATCTACTATAATTATATTTCTCATACTCTTTAGGTACAAATTTCTTTCTCAAATATTTCTTAATCTTATCTTAGACTTAATTTTAGATTTACCTTCTCTTTCTCTAGTCATTTTCAAGTTATTATACCATATCCTAGTAAAATTATTAAACCTAAGAGTAGATAGTTTACACTTTTACTCATAATGATAATCCTTGAATTCAAATATATCCACTACCTCATGTAACTACTCAAGAAATAATTTAATATCAAATTTACCATCAAAATTAGGAAGATCAAGTTGTATACCTTAATCTTCTATATGATGATCTCTCAGTTGATGGTCATAGAACATTTGATTGCTCCCACTTCACTATGACTCTTCCTCATAGTATACACATGAGTTTAGATATCGTCCTCTTACTAGATTATTTTTTTATTACACTTCCTATTTGATATCTATAGAACTCCTTTTTTGTGCACATTTTGGATCGACTCTTATTCAACAATATGTAACTCTATTCTTTGTAATTGAGCTTACATTGTAAGAATTTGTTTTAGTTGAGCATTGGTTGCATCTATATTACTTGATAGCTTTTAGATTGATTTAAAAATAGCTTACAATTTTGGCCCCCCCTCTATTAGTGTCAACTTACAAACATACTTCAACAAATGGTTTATTGATTAGGGTTTTGGTTAAGAAACCCAAATCAAAATAATTGCTACCTCTTAGCCTTTGGTTGGTTCTTACAAAATTTTTTACTCAAATTGTAATCCCCCAAAATTTTAAAAACCTATAATTTAATAAATAACTTTTATTTAGGATAAATTAGCCTTTAAATTTATTTAATTTAATTATTTTATGAATTTTTTTAGTATATAAAAGTGGATAAGAACCTTTAATAAATTAAAAATAAATATTTTGTTATTTTACCGTACTCCTTTTATTTAAGTAAATTTTCAAACTAATATTTTACTAAAATTATCAATTTTAAACCAATATATTAAATCATATTAAATTAAATAATTTATCAAAAATATTATATTTTATTATTTTATAAATTAAAATATTTTATTTTTCCTATTTTCCCTTTTTCCTTTTTCCTCCTTCAGGCCGCCAGCACCAGCCTGCTTCCTCTTTTACGCACCTGGGCCACTAGCCCGTTCTCCCTCTCCCCCGCTTGCATCAACTAGCCTAGCTTCACCCCTTCCTTTTATTTCTTTTCCTTTCCCCCTTCTACCCAAGCTAGCCTAGTTCCCCTTTTTCTTTCCCCGATTGGATTGGTGCTTCCCCCTCCCCTTTCCTTCTTCTTCTACACCCCATCCAACGTCCCCCAACCTATCTGCATAGCCATGGCTGCCACCCCGAGCATCACGCCCAGCCACCATAGCCTACAACCACTGCCACCACCTCTCTCTCTTTCTCTCTCTCTCTCTCTCTCTCTCTCTCTCTCTCTCTCTCTCTCTCTCCCTCCCCATCCTTTTTTCACCATTTTGGGCCAAACCAACCATGCACTCCCCACCCGCATGACTTCCTTTTACCCTTCTTCCCTTCCCTCTCCCTGCCACCTTACCACCTCCCTGCCACCCTACACACTACCACCGACTGGCCACCTATCCCCTCCTCTTCTCCCTCTTATTTTTCTTCTCCTCACAAGCGCTCTCTTGCGCCATTATTTTTTGAGCCTTCCCCTTCCCCGATTCCTTTCTCCCCTTTTCTTCTCCTTCCATTTTCATCTCGATTTTGGCTCTGCCGCCTCACCAACCACCTAAACCACCTTCTGCACCCTTCTACTCCCACCTTGCACCTCCACAACACCACCCAAGCCACCCCGCATCTCCTTCTTCCTCCCCCCATCTTTTTTCTCCCTTCTCAGCAACATCCCTGCAGCCCCTCCGTCTACCGCCATCCCGCCACCTCTGCCGCCACCCAAACCACCAATCCACTCCCTACAACCTCCTCTACCACCCCACAGTTCTTTTGAATAAAAATAACCCTTGCAGCCCCTTATTTTTTCCCTCCCTTTTCCTTCCTTCTCAGCCCCCTTCACCTCGGCAACCACCTTCGTCGTCTTGTCGCCGCCCTTGGCTGCCAACAACCTATCTCCCACCACCACCTACACCCCCTCTTCACTCCTGCACCCTTCCCTTTCCCAAAATCCTCCCCCGTCTACCTTCTTTCCTAGCCTAAAGACCCTAATCCGAAAATAGCCATCATTCCTGTCTTTCACCCCCTTCGAGCATTCTCTTTTTATTTTTGCATGCAGCTCATGCTGCATGAGCAGTATGAATTGCTGCATTCTTGGTTTATTTTGGTTAATAATTTTAAGGTAAAATAATATTTAAGTTAAGTATTTCACTAATTAAGTTTTATAACATCTTATACTTTTGGTTTTCTTATTTCTAATGTGATAAATATTGGTATTATTTTTAGGTGGGAATTTTGCTAATTAAAGCTTGAATCTTTAACCGGGATACCGGTAACGTTTGATTTTTTAAGGATCTAAGGTAATCGTTAAACCCCACTTAAATGCATGGATAAACGTATGTTAGCACATTAGGGTTTTTAATACGTTATTATACTTGTTATATGTTTGTTAATATATATATATATATATATATATATATATTTGCTTGTATTGATTAATAAAAATGAAAGTATGCTAGTGTATATGTTGTGTGGAAATATTGCTTAAGAAAAGAGTTTGGCTATTAATGAAAGTGTTAAGTACTTATCCATGTTCTATTATGTTATTGTGACCATTTATGTATGAATAATATTATTGTGAGCCCTAGGGGCATTTTAGTAATATATCTTGTGCAAGAATGTGGCCTAATATATGTGGGTGCTAATAATTATTATATTAAAATATAATGGTTGGTGGAGTTAGATATTGTGAATGGAGTATTAATATTACTATTCCATGTAGTGATGTTAATTTAATAAAAGTGGTGTAATAAGGGGGCAATATGGTAATTTTGGAAGAAAATGGTAAAATGATAATTTATAAGTAAAAGGATAAATTTGTAATTTGTAAGAAAAAGGGTATTATGGCAAGTTTGGAGGTAAATGGCCATATGGTAATTTTATAAGTAAAGGTCAATATGGTAATTTTTGAAGTAAAGAGGAAAATGGTAATTTTATAAGTAAAGGGGTATTATGGTAATTTTGGAAGTAAAGGGTAAAGTGGTAATTTTGGAAGTAAAGGGGGTAAAATGGTAATTTTAGAAGAAAAGGGTAAAATGGTAATTTTAGAAGAAAAGGGTAAAATGGTAATTTTGGATGTAAAAGGGTAAAATAGTAATCTATAAGCAAAAGGGTATTATGGTAATTTTGGAAATAAGGGGCAAAATGGTAAATTACAAGTAAAAGGGGTATTATGGTAATTTTATAAGTAAAAGGGTATTGTGGTAATTTTATAAATAAAAGGATATTATGGTGATTTTATAAGTAAAAGGGTATTGTGGTAATTTTATAAATAAAAGGACATTATGGTAACTTTAGAAGTAAAGGGGAAGTAAGGGGGTAGAATTATAATTTTATAAATGAAAGGATATTATGGTAAATTTGGGAGTAAGGGGTAACTTGGTAATTATGATAACGGTGAAGGATAATTTAGTAATTAAATTATGATTATGGAAGGGCAATGAGATAATTATGATAATAGAGAAGGTAATTTGGTAAAGTAACCAACAAAAGGGTATTGTGGTAATTTTAATAATGGAGAAGGCAATATAGTAATTATAATAATGGAGAAAGGTAAATTGGCAATTGTAATTATGGAGAAGGATAATTTGGTATTTATAATAATGGAGAAGGGTAAAATGGTAATTATAATAATTGAGAAGGGTAAAATGGTAATTATGATAATGGAGAAGGGTAATTTGGTAATTTAACCAACAAAAAGGTAATTTAGCAATTATGATAATGGATAAGGGTAATTTGGTACTTATAATAATGGATAAGGGCGATCAGGCAATTATGAGTTTGCAGAAGGGTAATTTGGTAATTTAACCAACTAAAGGGCAATTTGGTAATTTATCCAACTAAAGGGGCAATTCAGTAATTATGATAATCGAGAAGGACAATTTGGTAATTTAACCAACTATAGGGTAAATTGGTGATTACTTAACCAACAAAAGGGACAATTTGGTAATCACGATAATGAAGAAGGTTAATTTGGTAATTTATCCAACTTAAGGGCAATTTAGTAATTATAATAAAGGAGAAGGGCAATGCGGTAATCTAACCAACCAAATGGGAAATATGATAAGTGTAACAATTATGAAAGGTGAATGGTGATCTAAAAAGCGTAAGAGATAACTTAGTAACCTAAACCGAATAAAGGGTAATTAGGTAATTATGCAACCTGAAGGGTGATATGGTAAATTGGCAAGTAAGGAAGGGATGGCTTAATAACTATACAATTAAGGGGTAAATTAGTAATTCATATCTAACATGTTGATGGGACACTAGGGGTTCGTAATAAGACTCAAGTAACATTGAATAGTAAGGTAAGAGTATTTGACGGTTAGTAAGTATCACGAGAACAAATCCTGAATCAGAATTGGATGAGATTATGATGGCCTTAATGATTCCTCTGTGTTATCTTGGATAACCGTATAAATAAGAAATGCCTAATGATATCAAAATGATCAAAAGTGAATAAGCATCTAATTATTGTGCTTTTCGTGATCACCTTAATTAAGACACTAATACTTAAAGTAAAAGACCCCGAGATCGGGAATGGTGGCTCTTTAGGGGTCGCTACCCTAAAGACGTGGTTTAGCCCACGATTATTCTGGTATTTGCTAGTGTGCCTTTGTGCCCCATCCAGGCCCTATATCTTACTCTATCTAGCTCTACGGGCCTATTTAAAGGGTATGTATACTTATGGATTAGATGTCCTTGTCAGTAGGGTACTGAGTAGCTTTATACACCAGTACGACCAGGGTACCTTTGTGTCCCTGAGTTGATGGTTGAAGGGTACTGAGTAGCTTGTATGCACCAGTACGACCGGTGTATCTTTGTATCCCAGGTTCTTGATCTCCCATCCAAGGTAAATAATGGAATTGTTGTGCTAATCAAAAAAGGAAAAACATTAATTATGAAAGTGAAAGATTAATGAGTCGGGCCCAGTTGAATTATGATATTGAATACCGATTCACTGGTTATAATAGTGGCCTAGGAGCGTGTTGCCCTGGTAGATGATTATGAGTACCGGTCCACCGGATATAATAGTGGCCCAGGAGCATGTTGCCCTGGATGATGTTTATACGTATTCCAGTCCACCGGTGATAATAGTGGGGGTCCCAAGCTCAATAAAACCAATCATGGATGTGAAAAAATTATGGGAAGATACTAATCACTTATAGTAGAGCACCATGTGAGTTGGGGCCAGACCGGTTCACCGGCGAATAATAGTGGCCAGGAGTGCTCTGCCCTGGAGACCGATCCACCGGTGATAATAGTGGTCAGAAGTGTTTTTCCCTGTATGTATTCTGGTCCACCAGTTATAGTAGTGGAGTTCCTGCACTCACATGAGTATATAATCCGAGATGATTGATTAATGATGGACTAATAGCTTAAGGCCCATAAGCATTAATTGTATATTATGACTTATTAATAATTGATGGACTTGTTAAGTATGTGATTGTGGTGCATGTATTTCTTATTATATAATTATATAGCTTTGTTTCATGTGTTTCAATGCGGGTTTACTTTTAAGTGTGTTTTTAAAGGGTTACTCAGTACTATAGTATTGAAGGGTTACTCAGTACCATAGTATTATCCTTCTTCTTCTAATGTTTAATTTAAATGTAATCTTTGTTCTTGTAACCACCATTGGTGGATTATATTCTTATAAAATGTTTACTTGCGCTATTCTAATTTAAATATGGTTTGAATTTCTAGCAATTGGTATTTTATTCTTTAGCCTTAGCACTTGGTACAGGAACAGTATGAGTGAACCGGTTTCGTACTAAGTGTAGCAGTAATATCCCCAAAATTCATAGTCTTGTATTTTGCTTCCGCTAACTCTTTTAAATAAAACGAATTTTTTCAGTCGTGAATTTTGGAAATGTTACACAAATGGATTAAACATAAGGCCAAAGATCAAATATATCAGAAATAAGAATTGCTTATCACACCTTACATGTTTCTTGTTATGTTCTTGATATAAAATTCAACAAACCTAATTCTAAGTCATTAGTCACACTCCAAACAATCATCCAAGTTTATATGCCTAGTTATGCAGTATGCCTAATGAATATTGAAAAATTAATCCACATGCATCATAAAATAAACTGTCCAAATTATGGATTACACACGTCTTATGGATCAACAAGTAGAAGGTACACAATCAACAGAAATCTCAAAGGTCAAGTTTCAATTATTAGTTGATGCATAATCAATTCTCATGCTCTTAAATTGGTTCAAAAAGGTAAAGATTAAACATGCATAAAAACACCAAATCACATGGGATACCATTCAAAAACCTAACATGCATTCACCTATCTTTGTTCAGTCCCTCACATGAAAACATTCAAGATTGAATTGAAGATTAATATTCCACACTACCTATCTCAACATATATTCAATTAATGACATAAACATGCATGCAATATTCCAAGAATGGTAATAAAGATTCAAAGAATTCTAGCAAGAATGATTACGAAACTCTATATAAGGCCAATGGTGGTGCCTATGTTTGTCTCAAATTTGAAGAAGGATTATCCTCTAAGATTTATCAATCCAAGACCTCTCTTGGATATAAAAATTAATGTGGAAGATAATAGAGTAATTATTCTTTCATAATGTAGGATATTTTACCTTATTCCTTAGAGTTGAAAATGATGACAATGGTTAGAGATATAATCAAATATAATGGTATGCTTGATAATGCTTTGTACTTGGGGTAGAACTTCTATAAGCTCACTCAATTGTAACGATAAATCAATAAGTTCTCTTTGGTGAACAATACCTTAAATCTCAAGAATACTCACTTGAAGAGGAGAATTTTAAAATTTTGGTTAATTCTTCATTCATGTTATTATGAATGTACAAGTATATATATTCAAGATGGCCTTAGTCCCTCTTTACTAACCAAGCACAAACTAACTAGCATTTAGATTAGACTATTTAATAAAATGCTTAAACTAATGCACTATCCATATATGGTACATAAAATGGTCTACGCTTACAAGTTATAAGACATTACAAAGTATACATAAAATATTAAAACTAAAAAAAACCCTAATCATGTAACCAAGCTTCATGTCTTGTAGAAATATCTTCTATGCAACCTTGTAACATTTCTCTTGTCAGTGTCTTGTATACTGCATATTTTTGGTGAATTATTCTTCTTGAAAACATATACAATACTTGTAAGAATCATTTAACAAAACACTAGTAGAATTAGGGTTAACATGAGGGTATTTAAGATTTTTAAGAGTAATTGGTACCATCTCTAATTATGCTAACTCTTAACATCCAATAGTAGAATATTAAGATTGATATGCTCCTACATCACATTTTGTTGACCTCATAGGTCAAAAAATTCCTTAAACCTTATTTTGATAATAACAAATAGATTTAAAGGAATTCACAAGTGTGCATGAGTTATGTTAATCAAAAGGATTAAACACACTTATTCAAATCAATTATCAAGTGCATAATTTAAAAGATCAATAAAGTATCCAAGTATAAGAGAATATTATAACATGATTACCAAGACTCAATACCTTAAGGTGTATATTCCATGTCATAGGATATCATGTAAAGTTGTTTGAGCATAACACTTTTGGTTTTAACCTCTTATAAAGTTTTCCTTAAAAAAAAATTCATATGAATTCCTTGTTTGTTTCATATGAATTCCTTGTTGATTTAAAATCCCAAATCCTTTTAAAAGTGTTTTCAAAGATGGTTGGTTCTTATCAGAATAAGATAATTGGTCTCATAACCAATCAACTGGGTTATTTCAAAACCAAGACTTTGAATTTGAGAAAAACTCATAAATGATCAACTAGTTACTATAGAATTTAAATCCTAAGAAAAATGGCATAACCTCTATTTGAACACTTCAATAGGATTCATCTAACTGACTAACTGTTTGACTAACCAGAACATTGGTTTTTATAAGAGTTAGTGTAACGGATTTAACTCTAGAATATTAAAGAAGAGGGGTTTAATTAAGTATTGTCACTTTTAAATTTTCATAACAAATTGAGATACAAATATAAAATCTCTATATAGAAAGAGTAAACACAATATATGAACTCATTGGAATTAATTAAGTGATGATCTCTTTGTGGAAATCTCCTCTTTTAATTCTATTCGAAATTACATTCCATGTAGCATTCCCTATTGTGTTCCTTTTAAAGATAATGTAGTAAAGAAATCAACATACGATATTACGTGATTCCTCTAATTAAGAGATACTACTCTCTTAAGTGGCATATATCTACAGTTCTAACTCTATCCCTTATATTTCTTATAATAATTTGAATAGAACTAATATAATATATTTAAAATATCAAACTCACACAATCCTATTCCATATTACCAATGCACACCTAACTCTAGGTGACAATCACACCTTAACTCCAAGGTGCAATGCAAAAGTTTAAACTCTTAAACTTACCAAGATGATCTCTACACCATGATTGATAAGATTACAACCTGATAATAAAAACAACAATAAGCAACTAAGAATTAACATTAGTAGTAGCAACCTAACATTGTCAAAATTAGTTTTTGGTTTAAAACATTTTCACCGTGAAAGATCTATTGTGAAAAAGCTAATTTTCCTTTTTGTTTTTTCTCTTCAACACTAAGGTTCATCACTTCTTTCTTTATCTTAAAAATATGTTTAAAAATTGCATCGGGTTGTATGATAGATGAAAATCCATGAATCAAAGTTACCCTCATAAACCCTGAGAACTGGGCCATACTTTCTTCCATTAAAAATGCATGGAATGTTTAGATAATTATGACTTAGTTTGGCTAAGTTAAACACAAAATTATTCAATGAAAAACACTATTTGTTTATGAAGTAAAATAGTAAAACAATAATGGATGGATGGATGGATAGATAGATAGATAGATAGATAGATAGATAGATAGATAGATAGATAGATAGATAGATAGATAGATAGATAGATAGATAGATAGATAGATAGATAGATAGATAGATAGATAGATAGATAGATAGATAGATACGATTTAGCTTAGTAAAATCAGTAAACAAGTCAACTCAAATCCTACTTTTCATAAATTAAAGTTCCTTGATTCTCCCTCTTAATTTTTTTTACCAAAATACATTACTTGAAAATTATGTCAATTAGTGTAATATCAAGATAGGATTATCACTCCTGATTTTATTTTTAAAAAATTTCATATAAATAAATTTTCCATTAGTCGATATACTTTCATGATAAATCAAACTTCACCTACTATTGTAAAAAACTTAACAAGAAAATCATTTTTAATTTCCTTTAAAAACCATTTCAAAAACTCTTTCAAAAAACATTTATCTTATTCTACTTAAGTTACTTCAATAAGAAACTTCCTATCTTACATGAAAACACTTGTCGTAGATACTCATCAAAGCTTCAAGATTTTCATGTATGAATAGTTTCTTTTTTTATGTTATGTCAATTGTTCCATCTTAAATTTATCCTTTCAACAACTTCATACCTATAACACATAGAACATAGAGGTAAAATAATCTATTTTGTTATCATCAAACCCAAGAACTCAACAAATTCCCCCCTTTTGATGATTACAAACGATTATGTCAGTAGCATTAGCTCCAAGTGAAAAAAAAAACAAAAGTGTTTCTTCCCACTAAATACTAAAGTTTGCAATAATAAAAATGATAGAATTTACTTCAGCACAATCATATAGCAATAGATAATGGAAACACACTAGGAGTTTCTAACTTAGAATAAGTATGAAAGAAAAAATTACACTTACTATTACTATAACCGGTACTCATTTTATTTATGTCACTATGAATCATAATAACAAAATTAAACATCTTGAGATTTAACAAAACTTAAGATACTAAGGTTACTCACTAATAATTTTCCTTTAGATTTTATCTCAAGATTGCATAATGGTGTAACTAGAATATAATCTATCTCTCAAGAGTTAGCATCATTCCCTATATTCCCCTTTTTTTCATCATTAAAAAGATAATAAATTAGTACTTTATGCATAATAATGAAAAATCAAACTAGGGATGTAAAAAACGTAGGGTTGGGGTGGGTACACCAATACCAATATCTATATCTATTAAGAAAATCCATACCTAAATCCATATTGATACCTGAGCGGGTATTTATTAATACATCCATATCCATATCCGTTGGATAGTCGTTATCCGAGGGATTATTAATTTACCCATTAATGGATATTATCCAATGGATAAATCTATTGCCCAATGGATAAACCCATTTAGATTAAGCCAAATGACAATTCTAACCTTAATTTATACTATATTTATTTTAAAATTAAGGGTAAAAGGATAATTATACATCAGGTAAATAAGTATGGATATGAGTACAGGTACAGATATAGATATCCTATACCAGTATCCATACCCAAACCCATGGGATATTTTTTTCATCCTCCATATCCATATTTTTTAACTATCTATTGAATAAAATCCATCAATTTTTAGCTAAACTACACCCCATTTACATCATTAAATCAAACTATTAAATCATGCATTAAATTAGCAATAGAGATCAATATGCACATAGTTAGCTCAAAATTAATATTCATAATTTTAGGTGATATATTTGTCTCTCCTACTACCATCAATTACTGAGATAAACTATTCAGACAGAGATGTAAAAAGAAAAATAAGGCCATTATATTTAGACTCAAAGAGAAAGTACACTAATGTGATAGGCTAACAAAATAAGATTAGTACACAGATCACAAAAAAAAGAATAATTTAAAATAGTTAAGATCCTATTAGATTAGGGGCATGCTTGATGGGTTGCTAGCATGGTTTAAGAGATGTAAGGATAAGGTTTCAGAGAGCCTCGGCCTTGAATATTTTTTTTCATGAGATTTAATTGTTGATTATTTATCATGTTGGTAGTATTATTAATGAATCCATGAAGTGATAATATCTTAATAAGAATATTATTCTGATTCTCTGTTGACTTGGATAATAGAGCCTTCATTTCTTTACATTATGCACAACCTTTTGAAGCTACATTGCCTCCAATTACCTACTTAATTTCTTCCATTGATTTGTCACTCTCTTCTCTCTTCCTCTTCTCTTCCCTTGCTACTCATATATTCTTCACCAAATAGCCTCTCAATGTCTACAAATTAAGCATAGTTGGGTTAAAATAGTCACTCTGGGTGAGATTTTCAGGATTTTCCTTCATGGACACCTTCTTCATTGACCATAGAACATATATCAAAGAGTGACTTGGGTGTTCTACAATAGGAATCATATGTTAGATCATTAGGGAGGGTAGATGAATTAGTTTCTCTTTAGCTAGAAGATGCATAAGTATCAGATTCATAAAGCATACCTCATGTCTACACTACATTCAATGGAAAATGTTCAAACATAACATGTATCACCTTCACAAGTGGGATCAGTTCCTCTAACATGACATCCCTAGGTGTGATCACTCCTCGTTTCTAAGAGAAGCTCCTATTCAAATTTATTGGAGTTGTATCAGCCACTATAGGCCACTAAATTTTCAAGATTATAGAAAAATTATCCCCTTACACCCCTAAGATGTCACTCACACCTTGCCATAAAACCTCAATTGCACACCATTAGATTCTAACTTGGTTTTTCATTGTGCCACCACCAACTTAGAATAGAACTTCCCCACTTCCAATAAATAGTAATCAGTAGAATAGTTGAATAACATGTACCACAAATAATTAGTAATTACCTTATAAACATAAAGCACTTCAGCAAAGACCCATTCATCTATAAACACTTTTTTGGCCAATACTGATGTCTTGGAAATGCTAAGGAGTGAGGAACTTTTACTTGGTTCCCTCCTCCTATCCTAGCCTCTCTTTTTCCTATGACTGATGAGGCACATATTGTATCTATTTCTTCACTATATCCATCCTTTTTTAGTTACTCTACAAGCTCTTCTCTTCATCTAACTCACTTGATTCACTCTTTTCTGCCACCTCTTTCGATTCCTTCTCTTCCTATTTAGTATTTTCTCCATCAAATTAATATTATTCTTCCTATCATAACTCTTCTTATATTACCACTTCTTTTATGTCCTTATTTCCATCTATTTCCTCATTTGTTTCCTCAACCTTAATAAAATCATTAGAGCCATCATTTAACTATTCATCTGAATAAGTTCCACCATTAGTCTCATCCTTGGTTGATTCTTCAACCTATTCTTTGATATCTTGAGAATCATTTTTCAAAATGGGACCATCCCTTTCTTTAGAAACACTTTTTTTCCTCAACCTTTTCTAATCCTTTAGACTCATCTCTTTGTTCCCCCTAAGCAAGTATCTTAGAATTTGTTTCACTCTTATATTTGATTTCTTTTTCACTTACACACACTAAATACAATGCCACATCTACTTGCATTCATATATAATAAAGAACCAATCACACCTCTATAGACATTTCCCTCCATATTTGTACCATTTTCATCCTTGTTCAACTTTGCATTTGTGGGTATAGGAGTGTCATATACCTTATCACTTTCCATGTCATATTTTCTAATAATTTCCTTTAGATATGTATGTTAATTTATCATTATTTCCTCTTTATTTTTCTTTTTTTTATTTATGGCCTAAAAACAAGTTAAGTTCACCCATCATACTTATCTCAAATTCACGTTTCATTAACTCTACAAATTCAGCATAAAGAATGTCATTAATTGCTCCAAAGATAATATCATCAACATAAATATGATATATTGGAGAATTAGTTTCTTTTATATAGAGAAATAAAGTTTTTCCCACCTAACCACTTAAAAATTTGTTGTCAATTATAAACTTTAACAACCTATCATACCATACTCGAGGTGATTGTTTTAGCCCATATAAAAGCTTTGTCAAGATTATACATATGATTAGGGAACTTTTTATGTTCAAACCTAGGTAGTTGTTCCACATACACATCTTTCTTCAAATAGACATTTAAAAAGGCACTTTTCACATCCATTTGATGAAGTTTAAAGTTATGATAAGCCGCATATGCCACCATTATTCTAATTGCTCCCTTCTTATCCATAGGGGAAAATGTCCCATCATAATGTACTCATTCTTCTTAAATATATCGTTGCACCAAGAGCCTTTCTTTGTTTCTTATAATGGTACCAAAAGTCATAAAGCTTATTCCTGAATACCTACTTTATTTAAATCATTGATTTCTCTGTGGGTCTAGGAACAAAGTGCCAAACTTAGATTCTCTCACATTAATTTAGATCCTCTGGGATTGCTACTACCCAATTAGCATCTTTCTTCAATAATATTATAGGGTTTGATATTATATAAGAAACTAAAATACGCACATTAGTTATGTAGAGAAGATCCAATCTGAAATCGCTGATTTGGTGGATGTGCATTTCTCAAAGAGCTAGGATTAAGGAATGACCATCTTGTGGAATAGTTTCTTCTATTTAGATACCTAATTTAATTGGATATATTCCTGTAGTTCCTTCAACACTGACATTCAGTTCCCCTTGACTTGTTGCTTTCTTTTACATTCTTATTTCAAACTCTTCATCTTTATAATTTTCCAATGTGTCTGATTCATCAAATACCACGTGGACACTTTCATAAATACATATAGTTCTCTTATTATACACTTTTTAGGCCTTATTGTGACTCGAATATTCAAGGAACATAGCTTCATCACTAAATGTATCAAACTTCTCCAAATTATTTTTCCTGTTGTTTAACATAAATTACTTGCACTCAAAACTTCTTAAGTGTGCATTTTAAAGTCTTCTTCCTTTCATTGGTTCATAAAGGAATTTTCTTAGGATGGATCATATCAAAGTTCTGTTGAGGATATACCAAGTTGTATTAACTACTTTATCTCAAAAGTTCCTTGCAAGTGAAGTGGAAACCAACGTGGTTCTTCCTATTTCCTCAAGTGTCTTATTCTTCCTTTCCACAAATCCTTTTTGCCATAATGTCTTGGGAGCTGAGAAGTTGTGATCAACACCAATGTTTCTCCAAAACTCAAGGAAACTATACTTCTCAAACTAAGTTCCATGACTCGATCTAATAGCCCTATGTTGTAGATTTTTTCTCTTATCTGTCATCTTTACCAAGTCAAATAACTCATCAAATGATTCCTCTTTCAATTATAAGAATAAATTCCATATATACCTAATATAGTCATCGACTATAACAAACACATAGTTGTTTCCTCCTCTTCTAATAACTCTCACTAGTCTATACAGATCCATGTGTAGTAGTTTGAGTGGTTGTAAAGTGCTTGCTATTACTTTCCATTTTAATGATGATTTTACCTATTTCCCTTGTGCTCATGCACTACAAACACCTTCATTTTCAAACTTTATGGGTGGAAATACTTCAACTAATTCTCTAGATTTTATTCATCACAACCAAGAGAAAATAACATCGCTTAGCCTTCTATGCCATGGGAATGAGTCCTCTTTTACTACACTCATATAGGTAAAAATTTCTTTTATTATCCTTCCCATATCAATTTCATAGGCTTTGTTTTACCTTCTTCCTTTCTAAATTTTTCTTCCTATGCTCAAACTCATAATTAGACATCTATTAGTGAGAAACTCAACTCAATTCCCCTAATAGCATAGTTGAGAAATACTTAACAAGTTATATTTCAAGCCTTTAACCAATAAAACACTTTCTATGGAGTGTGATAATGACTTACCAACCTTACCTGTATCGATTATCTTACCTTTCTTGTTTTCACTGAAATACACACTTCCACCTACAAAGGCATTCAATGAGAGAAAGTCTATTGTGTTCCTTAATGTATGTCTCAAGTAACCACTAACCAGAAACGAAAGTTTGTTACCTCTCACTTTGACCTAAAAAATAGAAATAGTTATTAGTCTTAGAAACCAAAATAGGCTTAGGTTCCAAAGGGTTAGAAGCACTATAAACTAAGTCTTTAATAATCCACATGGCTTTCTTGTAAGAGAAATTTTGTTCCATAACATTTATCTTTTTTAGGTAATCTAATTTTGTGTAACCATTTTTCCCACAATATGTGTGCAATTTGTATTCATTTAGATTCTCTTTCTAAAATAAAGTAGTGAATTTATTATCATTTGTGTAACCTAATCGTTAGTTATAGTAGTTGTTAGATTGACCAACCATTATTTCAACATAATTCACAACCTTTAACCACCTGTGGTTATCAATACATATTTCCTTAAGCTTATCATTCTTCATCATTACTTCTTTGATTAGTGATTGTGATAATTTAGGATTATCTTAAAAAAGTTATTTTAGTTCATCACTAATTTTCTTATTTTATTTTTCCAATTTGTTTTGGAGAATGGAGAACTCAATTGTGAACATTAGTAAAGTTTAGAAGCAAATAATCAAATATTTCAAGAATTTTCTTTTTAGGAGCATTTTCCAAATTTTATATAAGTTCAGCAATGTTTACATCACAGATATCCTCTTCACTAGTTTCTTCCTTTGTTATACCAATTGTCATTAGGCATGGATGCTTATCATGACTTTTGGATGTTATTGTGTTCCTTTTTTTTTTCAATTCTTCTTGTTAGTCTCATTAATCATATCTATAATCCAAAGACATACATTATCCTATTCCTCCTCAAGTTCCTTACATGATTACTTGTTAGTTTCCTCATTTCCCTAAGCAGCAGCCACTTTGGAATTTTCATTTTCTCTTTTAATGGAATATATTATGTTCTTATTCTTGTTGTCTTCCCACTCATAACAATTCTTTACTTGGTGAAATTAATTGTTATAATTAAAATATTTATCAGATGAGAAATCAACCTTAATAATTAAACTATGCTTACCTCTATTCATCGCTTGGTTCATTCTAGGATTTATGTTTCCTATGAAGAACTTCCAAAACTGTATATTCAATAAGCCAAACACTTCTATACCATAGTTTTGCCTTCATTATTATTAAACAATCTTAAGTGCCAAGCTTCTTTCTTTATGGTAAGATTTGATTATTTCCTCATAAGCAGTCAATGACCCTTTGAGCTTTTGAGTGGATAGTTTGACAAATCATTAGATTTTTAGATATTTGTCACCTTTGGCATGTACTCCATTGGTAAAATCTTAAGAATCTTTCTCACTTTTTTATCTATGTAGAAGTCAACATCTAACGATGCCAATTCATTTAGTATGATAGTAAAATGGGTTAGCATATCCTTAATAGATTCATTTTTCAACATTTTAAATGATTCATATTTTGTATCCAAAAAAATATATTTTGAATTACTTTACCTTATTGGTTCTTTTATGGCATACCTTAAACGTATCCTAGATCTCCTTGGCATTTTTACATGCTGATACTTGATTGAACTCATCTCATCCACATGAGTATTCAAGGAACTTCTTAGAAAGAGCACTCATTTCCAATTTCTAAAAGTCATCTTCAGTGCAATTGTTCATGTCCTTATCAATAGTCTTTTCATCTCTTGTAGTCTAAATCTTATAGGGGACAAGTTCCACCAAATTCTACACTTGGTAATCTTTAGATTGTAAGAAAAACTCCATATAGTTTTTCCACCCGCTATAGTATTACCCATTAAACATAGGTGGTCTCACTATTGAGTGTCCCTCTTGTATACCTTCATATCTAATCATCTTTTTATCTTCAACACAGATTTTTTTCTTTCTTTTTTATTCCAAAAACCTATTTAAAAAGTATGTGTGTTTACAAGCTAAATAGAAATTCATGGAATGGCACCATATAGTTTTATTCCACCCGCTATATGTATCAAATATACCTTTTTAAACCCTCAGAATGGCACCAAATTTTCTTCCATTAAAAATTCATGGAAGGTTTAGATAATTACAACTTAGATTAACTAAGTTAAACATGAAGTTATTCGGTTAAAAAAATTATTAATTCATGACATAAAATAGTACAATAACAACATATAGATATAGAGCTCAATAAACTTAATAAATAAGTTAGCTCAGATCCTATTTTTAAATAATTAAAGTTACTTAATTCTCTCTTTTGATATTTACCAAAAAATTGAGACTTGAAAATGTCACCAATTATTGTAAAATCAAGATAATTAACACTCATGATTTTATTAAAAAATTATTTCATATAAATCAATTTTTCATTAGTCAACATACTTTTCTAATTAATCAAACTTCACATGCTACTGTAAAAAAATGCAACATGAAACTCATGCTTAATTTCCTTTTAAAAAACATTTTAGAAAACTCTTTCATAAGAATATTTGTCTTATGCTACTTAATTTACTTCAATAAGCAACACATTCTCTTACATAATGAAACTTTACCTAGATACTCCTCCAAGCTTTAGGATTTTCAAGTATGAACATTTCCTTCTTTTGTTTCATCCATTGTTCCATCTTCAATTTTTCATTTCAACAACTTTATATCTCTAACACATCAACACATAGAATGGAGAGGAAACATATATTTTCTTTGTTATCATAAAAACCAAGAACTTAATAGTTTTATTCCTACAAAGACTCATATTGTCTATGTTTAAACACTTTGACTAGATTCATCAGACCAATCAGTTGGCTCATAACCGATCATCTAGTGACCAACCAGGGTATGAGTTAAGGTAAAGTGAAAAATATTTTTTTCTCATGGACTAAACCGGTTTATTGGTTTGAAAAACCATCGAATGATCTGCATTACACATCAACAGGTTTAATAAACCGTTCGAGTAATCTTAATTGTTCAAATGACTAAAAATAAATAGTATAAAACCGATTGATTAGTTCTAGTAACCAATAAAATATTGTATGTAATAGTAACATTTATAAATGAGGTTTGAATATAATCATTTGAATGTTTTGACCAATAGATTACCTAGCCAAGGTAATGATCAACCAAATCCCTAAATTGACCAACTAGTGAACATTAAATACTAAAAAGTATGCTTGTTGCTCATGTAATAGATATATGTTTTTTGCTCCAATGACTACATTGTTGGTAATACATATAAATAGCATTTATGAGGCAGAACAAAAAGATATTTTAAGCTATCATTAATTACACAAATCAATTCTTTACTCCTACTTACAATTAGTTTTCAACTACTCACTTTCAAATTCATCTCAAGGTGAGATATTTTTTAAAGTGTTTTACTCACTCTACTTACCTAGAACATGATCTCTGATTGTAAAATCTACTTCTTTCCAACTATATTGCACTCAAAAATTGTTACTTAAATTTCATATGTATATCAATTGTGAGATACTTTATAATCACCCATGACACTCTTCAAAACTCATTATATTGAGATTGTGGGTTGCCTAATATTTCTAAGAGAGGTTATTAGATTAGTAGATCTATAAACATAGAGAGGTTAACTAGGTCAAATTGTAAAACATATCCTAGATGATCATTGAGATAGTAGACTCATAAACCAATAGTAGAGTGATCATCAATAAAACATATGGGAAATTTAAAATCCAAGTGGCAAACCCTTTTAATAGTGGATGTAGAAAAATATTATTCTTTAATCACTACATATTATGTTTTAATTTGTTTAATTTCTCATTACCATTTTTAATAATACTATTCATCCCCTATAGGGTTCTCTCACATTTGAAATGAATTATATCATAGTAATTTGGTTTCACATGAATTTTGGTTATTTTGACCTAATGAGACTAAATGTGAATAATTAGACCTAGAATGAACTTAGTAGATTGTTATGTTGACCTTAGCATTAACTTTGACTTTGGTTTGACCATTGATCTTAGGGTTGACTTAAATAATTGGTAATAAAGGAAAAGTGGTTAAGAGTGGAAATTAAACTTGTTTATATAGGACATGATATTTGTGATTAGCAAATAAAATAACAATTCTTAAATTGTAAGACCTTAAGATTTAGGAATGGTTTAATTTATCAAGTTAGTTACACTAGAGAGGGGATAGGAGTATTCATGCCGATTAGCCATCATTAGTGTGCCTTAATGCCCTATTAAGGCTCTTATCTACTCTATAAGTGACCTATAAGCCCTATAGGGTGTATAAATACTTAAAGATTAGATAACCTAGGTTGGAAGATAATGTACTACCATTAATGTGATATTAGACCGATTTACTTTATACATCTCTAAGTTTTATGGTTGGACGGTATTGTGTTGTTTTAATGCACTAGTATAATTAGTGTACTTTATATATCTCTAGCTTATCTCTTGTATCCCTTTAAGTAATTAAAATGGAAGTAAATAGTGTTTGGTTATTGATGGATTTTGATTATTGGTTCAATAGTTACCTTTTTTTACTACCCTTAGTTATATTGATATGGATTATTTTAGCTACAATGTTTACTAAAACATTGATATTGGAAGTTAAAGATCACGTGGGTCAGGACTGAATGTACTTGTTACATTTCTATTAGATATAATAGTAGCCATGATAGTTTTTTCATAGGGTTGTATTTGTTACCATTACACTAGATATAATAGTGGATAAGAAAGTTATGCCTTAGGAGTGTTTTATGCTTGTATTAGTCCACCAAATATCATAGTGGTTCCCAAGATCATATTGTCGTATAAGGGTCATGTTACCGATCCATAGGATATAATAGTGGTTCCTAGGAGTGTTTGATTTGTAAAGGTCAATATTTTGGTATCGTTCCACCATAAATGAATTGTGGGTTTCCTAAATTCAGTGTAACTAATTACTTGGAATGTATGAAATCACTCATTGAATTGGTACACAGCTAAGAATAATGGTATGATAAGAATGTGGCCTAGGAGGTTTATATGATAAGAATAATGGTATTATCATATCTTATCATTGCATATGTTATTTAATTTGTTAATGCCATGTTCCTCTTATGATACCTTCTATATGATCCATGTGACATTTGCATACTTAGTATTATATAGTAGTTTGTTTAGTATTATTGTACTAATGGGTTCGATTTCATGGTCCCATATCTATTTAATAGGTATTTGTGGCTTTTTAGAAATATTTTAATGATACTAATTGATTCAATGCTTGGTTGTAGTGCTTGCGGTGAGTGTTAATCAAATTGATCCAGAGTATTGTTATAAGAAATCTATCTATCTATCTCTCTCTCTCTGGAATTTTGTATCATGGTGGGATTATGTGCTTCCCATCTATGAACCCTAGGTATAAAGTTACTTTTCCACTACACCCAACATAATTTAGATATAGATAGTACCCCTTTATATTAGATACAGCATAATTTTCATACCCCTAAAATTTTAAAAAGTTTTTATTTTTTATTTATCAATATTTTAACCAAATCTAAATTCTAATTTATGTATCTTTTTATTTTATTTTATCCTGGCCCCAACCATGAAGAATTTATAGATAAAATTTTTATATTAGCTTTTCCAAAAAAAATTCAAAAAAACTAAACGTGAATCCAAATTATATATTCAAAATTTTCCTTTTCCCTTTTTTTATCTTATTTTTTCTTTTTCTTTTTCTCTTATTCACTCTTCCTTCCCAAGACATGCCCACAACCTAGCCCACCTTCTTCTTTTTTCTTTATTTCTTTTCGTTTCTCCTCTCCTTCCCTCTCGATCTATTCCAACTGTCCCACTCTTCCCTCCTTACTTTTCTTTTATTTATTTATTTTGTCTTTCCCTCGTCGACACCCACCATCTTCTTCCTATCCTTTTTTCTTTTATTTGTTTAGGTCATTCTTTACCTTTCTCATTAATGCAATCGTCTGCCATACAGCATACTCCCTCGTCGCCCCGCCACCCTACAACGCAGCCCCTTCCCTTTTCATCACCTACCATGCATGCCAAAGGTGGTCTTGCTCCTCCTTGTCATCTTCCCTCTCCCATTCATGTCCCCCTATAAATACATAGCGGTAATTCTCCCTTTTCCCTTCCCCTTCTCTCATTTCCTCTCATTCATTTCTAGTTGAAGAGCCAACCAAGCCTCCCCTAGCCTCTCCTCCTCTATTTATTTCCCTAATCAACACCCTACCACTCGTCGCAAATAGTGTCACCACCTTGCCATCACTCTATCTTCCCTTTATCTAACTTATCCCTTCTTCCTTTTTCCCTTTACTCCCTCAGTTAACCCTTACAAAGCCCCTCCCACTTTGTTTCTCTATTTTCTTTATCTTTCTCACCCCCTACCGTCATTGTCATCACTACCCAGAACTACTACCATTCCTCTTCTCTTCTTGGTCAACACAACACCACCTTCACCATGTTAAGCCCTCCCTATTTCCTCCTCCTTCTCTCTCTCTCTCTCTCTCTCTCTCTCTCACATCCACCACCCTCTCTTATGGCCTACACCGTCGTCGAGTACACTTCTTTCAACCTTAGCTACCACCTATAGCCCACTAGCATCACCACCTCGCCATCATGCACTAGATCCACTTTGCTTCCCTACTTCCAGCCCCCTTAACCACCATCCAACCTAAACCTCCATAACTACTAGCTACACCACCCTCTACTACTTTGGTAAGGGTATTTGTAATAGTGAGGGCCTTTATGTGCAAAATGTGTATTTTTACTTGTGGTATCATGCTTGAAATTATTTTATGGAAATATTATCTGGACATTTATACTATATGATATATGGTAATGCATGTTGGAATGAAAGGTAAGAAAGTCATAAATGTATAAGTTGTGTATATTTTTGATTGAGATGAATTGGAATACGAAATATCTATATATAATTGTGGTTATGCATTTTTATGGTGATAGCATGTATGGAAGGTAGAAAAATCACTCATATTGGGAATTATGAGATTTAGGTGTAAAAGTGTGTAGTCTTGTTATCCCATGGGATTTTAGGTTAATATAGTTTCAAAATAGGTTATTGTTTATTTTAAAGTTTAAAATGGCTCAAAATAGTTTAAGTATATCATATGGAATTTCTGTAGTGAGATATGAATATTTTAAGGTCTAATAAATGAGAAAAGTGGTTTTCGGTGAGAATACTTACCTATAAGCAAAATTATTATCATATGTGTGAAATTTTGTAATTTAACCCTAAATTATATATATGTTATTAATATTGTCATTATAGCTTTAAATATTAAATTTGGTAGTTGTATGAGTCTTATAGGAAAATTCATTAATAAAATTAGTATGTTATTAATAAAATTAGGGTTTTGAGGAAAAAGCAAACAGTAACCCTAAGGGTAGCTATTATCACATGCTTAAGACGTGGGAGTTGAACCTTATTTTTTTTGTATATTATGTTAACAATAATATTTTGGGGATTCGTATTAAATTTGATGGTTGTATTGGTTTTGTGGGAAAATTTATGATCGAATCGTAATATTAAGGTTTTATACAAAATATGAATAGTAACCCTAAAGGTAGGTTATTATCGCATGTGTAAAATGTATGAGTTAGACCATGATATTAGGGTATATTGTTAATAAAAATATTTTATAGATAGGTATGGAATTTAGGGATAAAATGAGCACTACGGAAAAGGTTATGCTAAACTTGTGGAATTAGGGTTTCTTTGGAGAATATAGCTTGGGAGGATATACACCGAGATATGTGCCTTGCATGGGTATGTGTGTGTGTGTGTGTGTATTTTAATCTTGAAAACAAATAACCACATATAAGATATTAATAATTTACATAGAAAGATCATATAAGTCAATTCCAATTGTCCTTGCTCATTCTACCAAACGAAAATAGTGGACAGGAGCTTTATGCCATGGGGTTGAATATTGATGATATTATTCCACTGGTTGAGAATAGTGGCTATGAGCTTTATGCTCTGGGGTTGTATTTATGTTACCATTCCACCAGTTGAGAATAGTAGGATCCCTAAACTCAGTTTATATAAATTATTTAAATGATCATCATCATTGATAAGATACAAACTACTTAAAGTGGAATACTATGTGAGTTAGGACCGATTGTACCTCTCCATTCCACGAGACATGAATTATGTCTAGGAGCCTTATGCCCTAGGGTTTTATTTATGACATCAGTCCAATGGTTGAGAATAGTGGGGTCCCTCAATTCAATGTCAATTAAGGTTATTGATATTAATTATGCCTTTACTATTATAAGGTTTACAAATGAATAAATAAGTTGGGATCATTAAGTTATTCTATGTGCAAGTTTTATCTTATTATGATCTTATGAATTTGTGTGACCTTTCTAGACTGTATTTTTACCTTAATCAATACATTGCGTACTAATAATTCTTTTTATGTGTGCAGTTCATTCCCACATATAGAGGATCCAATTGAGTGTGTGCAAGTCTATGAGGGCTTCTTAGATGACTATGCTACTTTTGACATTCTTGTTGGGGAAAAGTGGTTGAATCTATCTTCAAGCTGTGGGTCATAGTTTGGGTTATCTAGTTGAACACTTTGTATCTTAATACCTATTAGCACTTTGAGTTCCTAATGTACCCCTTATGGTATTTTGTATTGTACTCGGAGTAATCCTATAAAAACTTTTTAAGTTTATGAAACCTATCTCTTTCTCTATTTCTATTATTTTTAAATGTTTAACTTTTTGTCATGTGTTTGACATAAGGATGGCATGTAGGCTAGACTTGTGTCGAATATAGCAGCAACACCCATTATATGGTTTTACATTTTCACATAAATGAAAATTTTTAGTTACAAATTTTGAGTGTTATAAATTGGTAAAAAAGCTAAGGTTTTAACTACCGTGTTTTGATTTAAAAAAATGAATTTCAAACGATCCTCTATATGATTTTATTATTCTATCTCATATTTCATAAATATTAATTATTTATCAACCCAAATTAACTTGTGAGGAATAAAAAATAGGTAGTATGGGCAGCCTTTAAATGTGTTACACATGATATATATCATCAAGCTAGGAATTTTTTATCTTGACACATTTTATGTCTTACAGCTAGCTCATACGATAATGAATGTTAAAGGCATATGCTTGGAGGAGGCATTTGAAGCCTTCATGGAGTCTGCACGGTAACTGCCTCAACCTCAATCGTCGCCACCAACTCTGTATTACCACAAGATAGTATCAAAGAAGACTAGCTCCAAAGGGTTACTAGACACCACCCTCTAATCTAAGCAGGTGAGGAGGATTTGTTCATCATGGAGGGATGGATCTGGGACATGGATAGAAACTATAAGGCAATTGACTGTCCATATGTTAGAAGGCGGGTATAATAATGTTCTTTTCCTGTGAAGCCACAAACACCTAGTAGGTAGGCCATCATACACAGAGAAGACTGTCGATGTCTTGTGTGGACTTCAAGACGGTGATATGTGCTATGTTTTACCCAAAGAGCCTTAAGAGGGATAAGTTAAATAAGTTCATGCAACTTACTCAGGAAAGCATGACAATGCATTAATAATGCACCCGATTCTCAAAGTAATCGATGTTCTTACCAAGTATAGTAGCCAGTGAGTCAATAGTAGTCTACCTATTTGAGAAGGGGCTCCATTTTAGCATTGTAGGATGATGGGCATAGTGGCCTTCCAACACTTGGCCACCTTATCTGAGTGGGCATGTGTCGCCTCTACAATTTTTCAGGAGTAGACTTCCATCTTGGGTAAGACTAAGCCATATATAAAGGGTTTTGGAGGAAGTAAACCTTCAAGATCCCAACAGAGTAATCATTTGGATGGTCTTATTAGATATCTGAAGCCATCAAGATGTTTTTTCTACTAAAGGTGTGGTAGAGGCCGTCCAGAATGAGACTACCAAGGTAGACCTATACGTTACCGACTTCGTGGAAAGACCATCATCTACTATTCGAGTGTCACTATTTGATAGGTCAATTTTAGTTATAGGGTGGACAATTCTAATAAAGGGGATCGTTGGTACCTTAACATCATATTTATCAGCACCAGACCTACAAACTGCCACCATAATCATTTCAATATAAGGTACCTGCCCCAACGATGCACAACCTAGGGAGGCTAAAGGGAGACCACAAGGGTATTGTACATTCTCTCAGAGATGATGATAGGATCATGGTGCTAGAGGGTATTGAGGAGGATATAAGGGAGAATAGTTAGGAGGGTGCCTAAATGTCATCAGTAAGGCAAAGGGTGATCATTAGTTGGATGTATTTACTCGTATATTCCCCATTCTTTCATTTCTAATGTATGTGTTGTTTGATTCGAGTGCTTCTTTGCCGCTTCTATCTACTACCTTTATTGCTAGAGTTGTCTTATCTCCATTTGCTAGTGTAGTTATATCTATGATGTTGCCCTTTGGGGATAGACTGAATTGCATGAGGCTTTAATCGAATGTAGCTTTAGAGATAAGAGGGGTAGAATTTCTAGTAGATTTAGTCAAGATGTACCTAGGAGACTTCAATATCATCTAGGGGGATTTATATGTTGGGGAGATATCGAGACGTAATAAACTACGCATAGCAGCTTGTAGTGTTATAGGAA
Source organism: Tamarix chinensis (assembly GCA_030549775.1). Classification (NCBI taxonomy): domain Eukaryota; kingdom Viridiplantae; phylum Streptophyta; class Magnoliopsida; order Caryophyllales; family Tamaricaceae; genus Tamarix; species Tamarix chinensis. The sequence goes on from CM060177.1 coordinate 39,220,768, forward strand.
CCTCAAGGTTCTAGGGTTGCTTATAGGAGATACAAGCTTAGTCCTATAATGAAGGTCATGCCTGCCTATACATTGTACTCATTAGTGAAGAGAGGGTCCCCCAATTACCTGTGTAGTCTTCAGGCTTTGAATAAGGACATGATAGCATTAGAAGATATTTCGTTGTCCTAGGACTTCCCTAACGTATTTTTGAAGAAGATAGTTGTCATTCAACTAGTGCATGAGATTAACTTCACCATTGAGCTAGTACGAAGGGCAGAGCCAATTTCGAAGGCACCTTACTAGATGGTACATATTATAATGCCCCATATTTTAATAAATGGTTGAATGAGAATTTTTCCAATTTTTAGACCTCTAATTTTAATTTAATATTATGATATAGTTTGAGGCAAAGTCTAATTTAAAATCATGTTGAAAAAATGGAGTTTATTGAGTTTTTTAGACAAACCAATCAACTAGTTCCAAGAACTAATCGACTAGTTTGTTGTTTCGGTAAAATGGGTTCTCTACTAAATCAATCAACTAGTTAGGGGGAATTGATTGACTAGTTTGTAGAATAGTTAACTGGTAGGCCCAAACCTATCAACTGGTTGGTTGGTTGGTCTAGTCATATTTTTTGAACTTGATTTTTTGAAAAATCTCTTATACTAAAATAGAACTTTACCAACCCATGCCAATTTGTCGCTAAGAGAATCCTAACCATTTATGATGCATTTCATCTGAAATATTTCCTCAAATCGATGTGGAGCTCAATTGGGACAACTAAGGGGCAGAGATGACCTCAACATTGTCTTCTTCCTCCTCTCTCATCTGCATGTTTCTGAAATAAATGCTTCGATCTCATGCATGACTTTGAGGAGCTAGAAGATTCCTTCCATGCTAACCTTCCATTACTTCTCTTGTGTATGCTAATTTTGGCCTAATTGACCTTTTTTTTTAGCTATCGAATTCTCTAAGTTTGATATTCACTCTCTTCTTTCTACACTTTGAGCCTTGCCAATTAATTTTCTTATGCTATTCTGATCCTATCTCTAACTCTTTTATTTTAATTGTTAAGCAAAGAGGAGTTAGATTCTAGAAAAAATATTGAGTGGTTCATCTGAGCATTTTCCTATTTTTACCTCAAGTTGGTATGTTCTTCTTCCCACCTATTTTAAGTTCAAAATTTTAAGAAGATTGTGGTTTTTAAGGTTTTAAAAGCTAAGAATTTCCACAGGTGGAATTTTTGGGTTTTAAGGGGATTTCACCTGCACAAAATAAGTGATCCTTGCTTTTAAATTGTTTAGTGAGAATTTCTGCATATGTTGTGTTCCTTCAGTTGATTTATGCATGTTGGCATGAGTGTATGTAGCCTACATAAGTGTTTTGGATGGTTAGATGGCATAATTTGAGTAAAAAGCATAAAAAGTGGTAAAAAAGGATATTATGATTCCATGTTATGAAATGCAAGTTAATATGGTTGAAAATATGCTAGACTATGTTGATATATGTTTTAATGTGGTTAAGGATGATTTATATGTAAGAATCAGCATGAAATTTAATGTCTTAGTGTTGTGTTAGGGTAGTTGACATAACGCATCAACAGGTAATCCTATAGAGACCTTGGTCTTCCTCTTTGCTTAAACCCATCAATTGGCTGATTTGAACCGATCAACTACTCTATGAATAGTTGAATGGTTTATCCAAATCGATCGATCAATTTGAAAAAAAAAAGCATAGTCAAGTTGAGTCAAACTAATCAATTAGTCAACCCAAATTGGTCGATTGGTTGGTGCAATAGATCGATTGGTTAGGTGAGACCGATTGAGTGGTTCGACTGGTTTGCATGATTTATTTCTTTTCGGTTTGGTTATTCTTTTAGGATATGTTTAGGACTATACTATGATTATTAATAGGATAAAATACATATTTTATCATAGATTATTAGCCTAATGAAAGGAATTAAAATGGATCATAATTTATGATGTACTACATGAGTAATGTAAAGGCTAAATGGGTATTTCACTTATGATAAGTGATGATACTAAGAAAAGAGTAATGAAACTCAGCATAAGCTTGAACAAAATGATAAGATGGATATGAGTAAGATGGTACAAGAATAAATAAAAACCCATATGGTTGAGGAAATGGTAAGAAAAGGATTGGTATGGAGTAAACCTAGAAATTGCATTACTTTCTTGGTATGGGACTTATATGATCACCCAATTTTATGAATAATATACTAATCATATAAAGTGAAAGATGATCGAGTTGAGTATGGGTATGGGTCACCCAATCCTCAATTAGCTACCAAGGGTTAGTCTGCCTTTTGGGAGTTTTGGGTACCTTCAGGTGATATCTTGAGAGATCCTAGTGCCTTACCTACTCTAGACACTGATGATGTACTAGGCTATATCAATTCTAAAGGGTCTAGTTACCTATGTGGTCAGCTTCGGCATGGACTTATGTCCATATTGGTTAGCTTTGGCCTGGACTTATGTCTATATTGGTTGGCTTTGACCTAGACTTATATCCATTCTGGTGATTGGATTTGGCCTAGACTTATGTCTTCTTGGTAATTAGCTTTGTTCTGGACTTTATGTCTCTTATTTGGATAGGCTTCTATAGTAGGTAAGACCATGGGGTGGTGCACATTCCATCGCTCGATGATAATATAGATATGGAAGTAATGGTATGACTGACCAAAATGGATAAAAATCTATCTTGTACATCATATAACAATGGCCAAAATGATTACTTAGATTATTGAATGGAATAGTATGACTGACCAAAATGGACAAAAAGCTGGCTTATACATTTCGCAATGGCCTAAATGATTTATTGGATTATTGAATGGAATACCAGTTGGATGATTGATCTATCATATATGGATAAGGAAATGATATAACCTAAAGTAATGAGTAATTAGAAATAAACCCTGGAGGCTTCTTGGATTCTATTTGCTATTACATATGTGAGTGCCTATGTGATGATAAGGTGAAACCAAGCATGATATATTTTGCTTTGTTGGAGTTATGCATGATAACATGTCCTTATGTACCCTTATATTTACTTATCTATGGATTTATCATAACACATGTTGTATTTTATATCCATGTACGATAGAATTTGTATACTTATGTTTACATGGAGGGAGAAACTTGGCTTACTCAGTACGTAGCATATTGATGTGCCTATTTTCTCGGTCACCTATTCATTCCCACGAGTAGAGGACCATGTGCATGTGTTTGAGAATGGCTAGTAAAGGGTCTACATTAGTTGGGTCAATGGCTTGAGATCAAGGACAACCGAAGATTTTTGGTGGGGCCCATGGCAAATCAACATTTTAATTTCAGTTTTATACCCTAATCTTATTTTATTATAGCCTCATATTTCTATCTACACTCTTTTAAGTTGTGTATGTAATATCATATCCGTGCACTTTATTATTTTAAATGTCTTGGTTGGTTTTAGCCTTGTATCTGATATAGGGTAGGCGATGGGCATCTAGCCTATATCAGGTACAGCGGTAACATCCCAATTTTCCTAGGTTTATTTGTACCTTTTGCGTTGTTTTAAATGAAATTTTTTGATATAGAAAAATGGGGGCATTACACCAATAGAGTTGGGGGAGTAGAAGACATACTTAGAGAAGTTTTTGGCTTATAGGTATGTTTACATGAGTGTGTCATTAAGGGGAGTACCAGTTCTATTCATAAAGAAGAAGGATGGGAGCCATAGTTTATCTATAGACTATAGGGGTCTAAATGAATTGATGGTGAAGAACCAATACCCACTTTTAAGGATTGATGATTTGTTTGACCAAATTCGGGGTGATGTAATATTCTCATAGATCAATCTGAGGTTAGGTTATCACCAATTGCACATTGTAGATACAGACATCATAAAGATGGCCTTTGAAACATAGTACATGCACTACAAATTTATGATGATGCCTTTTGGGATCACTAATGCAGCTTCCATATTTATAGAATTAATGACGATAACTTTTCCGTCATTTCTCAATTAGTTTGTAGTTGTGTTCATCAGTGATATTCTAGTATACCCTTGGTGTAAGGAGGACCATAAGTATTACCTACACACCATTTTTTCAATCCTTAGAGAGAATAGGCTATATATCAAACTCTCTAAGTGTGAATTATGGCTTCAGAGGGTAGCCTTTATAGGGCATGTGGTGTTAGTAAGAGGAGTTATCGTGGATCCAGCAAAGAGTGTTGCAGTTGCAGAGTGGAAGGCACCCACTAATGTTTTTGAGGTTCAAATTTCATTACATTAATCCAAGTACTATAGGCACTTTGCTCAAGACTTCTTGAAGGTATTTTGCCCGTTAACAAACATCTTGAAGAAGATTACCAGGTTTTAGTGGAATGATACCGGCGAGGGCACATTTCAAGATTTGAAGAAGCATCTAACTATGGAACCAATTTTCACTCTATCAGCGGGATCAGACAAATTTTAGGTCTAAATTGATGTGTCAAAGCATGGATTGAGTTGTGTGTTGATGCAGCATTGTAAGGTTGTCAATTATACTTTCTATAACTGAAGCAGCATGAGCAAAACTACTCGATGCATGATTTAGAGTTGGTTGTGGTTTCCTTCGCATTGAATATCTGGAAGCATTATATGTACGAGACATAATGTAAATTTTTCACCAACCATAAGAGCCTTAAGTATATATTCACTTAGAAGGAGTTGAATATGAGGCAGAGAAGATGGCTAGAGTTAGTGAAGGACTACGATATTGAGTTGACCTACCATAAGGGTAAGGCCAATGATATTGTTGATTCCTTAAGTAAAAAGATGTCATAGTCTTTAAATTCTTATGTGGTGGCTAAATGGTTACTTGAGAAGCTAGGTGATATGGGCGTACAGCTGGTTCAATAAAGGGATTTAAGGGTTTAGATGAGTTTCTTAATGATCACACCGATGGTTTTTTATGATATTCGAATGGGCGGGCCTAGAGATGCTAAGCTCAAGAGGATACAGTAAAGGATACAAGATGGTTGAGCCTAGGGTTTTCAAATTTATGAGTATGGTAACATTCACTAAAAGGGTCATTGGTGCGTACCTCAAAGTTATGCTAATCTAAAACACCAAATTTTAGAGGAAGGTCATTATGCTTCCTATTATGTTCACCTAAGAGTGGATAAGTTGTCTAAGGACCTTAAGTAGATTTATTTGTGGCCTCAAATAAAGCAAGAAGTAGCGAAGTTCATGTCGAGATTTTTAATCTATCAGAAGGTCATGATATAGCACTGTAGACCTATAGGATTAGTCTATCCCTTGGATGTGTCAGGATAGAAGTGGGACTCCATCTCCATAGATTTTGTGAGTAGAATACCAAAGACTCACAATGGGTGCGACATGATTTGAGTCATCATGGATAGGTTAACTAAATTAGTAGTCTTTGTACCAATGAGGTTAACCTAGAGCATAGATTAGTTAGCTAATTCTTACATAAAGTTTGTGGTGAGTAGGCATGGTAAACCTACCAACATACTATCCAATAGGGATTTAAGACTTCATTCACCCTTATGGAGGGAGTTGTAGGAGGCTATGGGCATGTGTTTAGCTTTATTTTTTGACATAATGGCATGTGTTTAGCTTTATTTAATGTGGCATTATTTTTTTAATTATTTGCATTATAATTGGCTAGAGCATAAAGTTGCTTTCTAAGGGGATTCTATCTTATAAGTTTTATCTAATAAGATGTACTTGGATTGGGAAAAAAGACATTGCATAGGAGCCGATTAGATCATATTTTTATTCATAATTAATTAGACTTATTGTTTAATATTGAGGAGGTGCAAATAGGCTGTAAAAGCCTTAGGGTTACACATTCATATGATTGCCAATTGAATGAAAATAAAAGTTATTTATTATTTAAATTCTATGTGTTATAATCAATTATGTGTGAGTGATTATCATTGAAATCCTTAATCTCTTTGTCTATGTAAATTAGAGGTTAAGTACTATCCCTAAACCCATCCATAACCCATATCAATCTTCAACCTTAGCCACCACTTTCAACATAGCATTCATCATCTTCAGATTATTCTTCTTACTTAATTCTATATATTCTATATCCAAACCCTAGATAATAATTATATTATTATGATAAATTCACCATCTCCATATCAAACTAAAATCTCTTCATCAAATCATCATCATCACAATCATTCTTCATCTTCATCTTCATCGCGCATCCAAAACCTTAATCTTAAACCCTAACCCTAACCTACGAATCATATCATCCCAAAACCCTAAATATTCGGCCATCATCTTTCTTAATATATCATCATTGAATCTTTATCATCACATTAAAACCCTTATCGACCCATATTACCACCCAATTCATAAGTCCATAGCCTTATACACATCAATTTTGGTATCAAAGCATAGGATTTGGTCTAGTTTGATATACAAGATCAAGATCCAACTTTTTTTTTCTTCAAGAATCTTTCAAGTACACATTCCTACCTCAAGATTATTTTAGGAACTCATTAAGAAGGTGCCAAGATTCAAGTTTTTGATTGATTTTTGGAGGATTTTTTGAATAACACCATTCGGTTGGTGTAAGGAAAACATAGAGAGCCAAAAGAAAGATTTAAGAGATGTTCTCAAGGTGTTAGTGAAGGATATTAGGAATTAAAGTTTCATATGGTAAGGATGGAAGCCTCACAAGAACAAGGATCACATATCCAAAATCAAAATCGAAGATATTAAGTAGAAGAAAATCATGTAAGGAGATCACAAGACCGAATGGAAGAAGAAGAAGAAGAAGAAGAGAGTATATGGAGTTATGGAAAACCCCATGATACATCAAGGATATCATATGATGATGTGGAAAAGGGGATTAAACTTGATCTACCTGATTTTGAAAGTAATATTTATTTGGAGTCTTTTCTTGAATGGTTACAAATTATTGAATCTATTTTTTAGTATAAAGAGTTTGATAATGAGAAAAGGTGCAAATTTTGCATATTGAAGTTTAAGAAATTTTCTAGAATATGTTATGATAATTTGAAGAGGAGGATGGAAAGAAAAGGAAAATTAAAAATAAGGGAATAGGAAAATTAAAAAAACACTTAAAAAAAATTTATGCCTAGAGAACATAAGAAAGAAAATTTCATAAAAATGACTTCTTTGAGGTAAGGGTTGCTTGGATATAAGGAGTACATTAGAGAGTTTGAAAGATTATCTTTTATTTATGATGTCCAAGAAATAGAAGAACAAATATTAGAGAGAAAGTGAATATGTAACCTTATAAGTTATTCAATGACTTGACAAAATTAGTAATCAAATATGAGAAGCAATTGAAGAGAACAAAGCCACCAAGCAAGTCCATCAATGCATCATATGGTTTAACTTTCAAGGGGATGTTGAAGTCATTAACTTCTCAAGCCACAAATAAAGACAATAATAAGAGGTTCAATCATGAAGAGAAGGAAAAAGACAAAGTGGTTAACAAAGTGAACAAGCAATGTTTCATGTGTAGAGGTTGTGGTCAATATGCTAGGGATTGCCTAAATCAAAAGGCATTGACATTGAGGGAGATAGCAATCATGGAGGTTCGTGATGAGGAAAATGAATACTTTGATGAAGACCTTGAAGAAGGAAGTAATAGTCTAGAAGATGCTTTGGAAGATGGACAACTAGATTTCTATGTATTGTAAAGGGGGCTTCAAGTGCAAAAACAACCACAACCAACTTAAAGGGAGAAGATTTTTAAATCCAAGTGTACAATTGGAGATGAAGTGTGTGATGTCATCATTGATAGTGGCTCTTGTACCAATGTTAATAGTGAAAGAATGGTGAGAAAGCATGGATTGGAAACCATGGATCATCTAAGGTCATATTCACTTCAATGGCTCAAGAAGGACAAAGGTGTAAGGATAACCAAGCAAGATCTTATATATTTTAAAATTGGAAATTATTTTGATAATGTTTCACGCAATATTCCACCAAACGCTTAACAAAGACAAAGGTGTAAGGATAACCAAATAAGTTCTTATCTCTTTTAAAATTAGAAATTATTTTGATGATGTTTTATGCAATATTCTACCAAGGTCATATTAACTTTAATGGCTCAACAAGGACAAAGGTGTAAGGGTAACCAAAAAAGATCTTATCTCTTTTAAAACTAAAAATTATTTTGATCATGTTTTACGCAATATTTACCCATAGATGCTTGTCATATATTGTTGGGAAGACCTTAGCAATTTGATAGGAAGGTTGCACATGATGGAGCCCTTAATAAGTATGTGGTGTGCAAAGACAAAAAGAAGTCTAAACTCAAGCCTAATATATATTTGGGGAGCTTAGTTTTGAGGAGTGAAAGGTGAGAGACAGCTGAATGCATGAAGCAAAATGGAGGAGAAAAAAAGGGGTTGAATTAGAATGGAGTATGGGAGAAAAAAATGCCAAAAAATGAGAAAAAAGGAAGAGTTTTTGATCCTTAAGGAGTATAAGATGATTGGAGCTATTAAGAATGAGGAAGTATGCTATATATTGGCAATGAAGGAAGTCTAACATGGGAAAATTTCTAATATGGATCCAAAATTACGACAAGTGTTGAAGGAGTATGTAGATGTTTTTCCAAATAATTTGCCACCTAGATTACCTCCTTTGAGAGGTATTGAGCATGCCATTGGTCTTATTCCAGGAGTTACATGGCCAAATAAGCCAGCTTATAGATGCAAACCAAAAGATTCTAAAGAGTTGCAAACATAAGTGCAAGAGTTATTGGATAGAGGCTATGTTTGTGAGAGTTTGAGTTCGTGTAGTGTTCCAGATTTATTGGTGACTAAGAAGGATGGTTTGTGGAGGATGTGCATTGATTCTAGATCCATTAACAATATCATAATGAAATACAGATTTCCCATGCTAAGATTAGATAATATGCTAGATGAGTTGCATGGAAAAAAGGTAGTTTATAAGCTTCACCTTAAGAGTGGCTACCATCAAATGAGAATAAGGTAAGGGGACGAATGGAAGATGGCTTTCAATACTAAGTATGGGTTGTATGAGTGGTTGGTGATGCCATTTGGGCTATGTAATGCACCGAGTTCATTCATGAGATTGATGAACGAGGTACTTATACCATTCTTTAGAGTTTTTGTTGTTGTTTACCTTGATGATATTGAAGAGGTTATTTGATAAGATTAGAGAGGTGAAACTTTATGGTAAAATGGAAGAGTGCAATTTTATGATGGAGAGTGTTGTTTACCTTAGCTATATTATGAGTGGAGATGGTATTAGAGTTGATCCTTCAAAAGTGGAAGCTATTCAAACATGGCCTATTCTTACTAATGTCCATGAAGTTTGAAGTTTCCATGGATTGAATTCATTTTATAGGATATTTATCAGATATTTTTCTACTATTGCAGCTCTAATCACACAATTGATGAAGAAGGGGGAGTTTCATTGGAATAAACATGCAACAAAGGCTTTCAAAGACTTGAATACAATGCTCTCAAATGCATCGGTATTATCTTTACCTAGTTTTGATAAATTATTTGAAGTAACTTGTGATCCTAGTGGTGTAGATATTGGAGGTGTGCTTTCAAAAAAGAAGAGGCCAATTGCATTTTTCAGTGAAAAGTTGAATGGTACAAGACTCAATTATTCAACTTATGATAAGTAGTTATATGTTATTATTCATTATTTGGAGACATGGAGTCATTATTTGAGACCTAAGCCTTTTATGCTTCACTTGGATCATAGAGTTTGAATTATCTACATGGTCAAAGCAAAGTGATTCAAAGATATGCTAAGTGGATTAGTTTTTTGCAAACATTTGTATTCTCTACAAGACATGTGGATGGCACGGAAAATGTTGTTGTGGATGCAATATTTAGGAGGAACATGATACTTATGATGATGGATGTAAAGCTTTTGGGTTTTGAGATGTTGAAGAGTTAATATGCCATTGATGATGGTTTTGCTATGATTTTTCAAGAGTGCAAGAAACACAGAAGTTATGGAGCTTATGTTCTTTAGGGTGGATTCTTATTCAAGCAAAATAAATTGTGTGCCTAAGACATCAATTCAAGATTTTCTAATCAAAGAAGTGCATGAAGGAGGTATTGCATGACACTTTGGAGTTTAGAAGAATTTGAAGTTATTGTAGTGGCATTTTTATTGGCCAAGAAAGAAAAAAAGAGTGCAAGTTATAGTTTCTAGGTGTGCTACGTGTCAAAGGAGCAAGAGTTTCTTTCGCAAAGGTTTATATATACCTCTACCCGTACCTCTCAACTATAGGAAGGTGTTAGTATGGATTTTATTTTGGGATTGCCTAGGATACAAAGAGGTAAAGATTCTACTATGGTTGTGATGGATCGATTTTCTAAGATAGCTCATTTTATTCCGTGTCACAAGACTAATGATGCTACTCATATTGCAGAATTATTTCAAGGAGATTGTGAGATTTCATGGGTTTTCAAGGAGTATAGTTTCAGATGGAGAAGTGAAGTTCCTAAGTTATTTTTGGAAGACATTATAGAATATTCTAGGAATGAAACTTATATTTAGTACATCACATCATCCTCAGACGGATGGTCAAACTGAAGTTTCTAATAGAACGTTGGGTACTTTGTTAAAGGGATTGGTGAGTAAGAGTGCTAAGGATTGTGATATTAAGTTAGCATATGTGGATTTTGCTTACAAATGGATTCCTTCAACTACAATAGGCTCTAATCCATTTGAGATAGTTTATGGTATTAATCCATACATGCCAATCAATATGGTACCATTGAAGAAAGGTTAAATGAAGAATTATGATGCACAAGAGAGAGTGGAGTTCTTTTAGAAAATTCATCAGCAAATAAAGTATAATATTAAGAAGGCAAATGAAGTATACAAGGCAAGAGCAAACAAGCATAGGAGTCAACATGTATTTTTACTAGGAGATTTGGTATGGTTGCACTTAAGGAAGGAGAGGTTCTCTAATCTAAGGAAAAATAAGCTTATGCCAAGGGTGGATGGTCCTTTCAAAATAATTAGAAATTTTGAAGAAAGTGCTTATGATATAGATCTACCTAATTCATATGGTGGGGTATCTAGGACATTTAAAGTTGGAGATATTAGCCATTACTATAGAGATGCAAATTTGAGGAAAAATTTAAGTCAACAAGGGTAGAATGATGCAGGATCAAATGATCAAGATTTAGAAATTATTATTATGGAGCCTACTAACTTTTACCTAGAGAGAATACCCTATAAGTTTGAAGACAAACAGATGACTATATTGCTAGTTATGGACTAAACTTGCAAAATGAGTCACTAGCGAGAGAGACATGTGCATGGCATGCATGGGATGCAAGAGAATGATTTTTTTGACTTAATAGCATATATCTAGAATCATTTACTATTTTATTATTTTTTTAATTATTTGAATTATAATTGACTAGAGCATAAAGTTGCTTTTTAAGATGACTCTATATTATTCTATCACATGGGGTTTATCTTATAAGATGTGTTTGGAGTGGGGAATAAGACATTGCATGGAAACCGATTAGATCATATTTTTATTCCTAAGTAATTAGAATTATCATTTAATATTGAGGTGGTGCAATAGGCTATAAAAAGTCTTAGGGTTACACATTCATATGATAGCCAAATGAATAAAAATATAAGTTATTCCTTATTTAAATTCTGTGTGAGTTCTTCTCAATTATAATTAATTATGTGTGTGTGATTATTATTGAAACCCTTAATCACTTTGTCTGTGTGAATTAGAATTTAAGTACTATCCCAAAACCTATCCATAACCCACGCCAATATTCAACATTAGCCGCCACTTTCAACATAACATTCATCTTCTTCATCCTATTCTTCTTACCTAAGTATACATATTCTATATCCAAACCTATCTAATAACCCTATTATTATCATACGTTCATCATCTACATATCAAAATCTAAATATCTTCATCAAATCATCATCATCACAATCATTCATCATCATCATCTTCATCACACATCCAAAACCCTAACCCTAACCCTAACCTATAAACCATGTCACTCTAAAACCCTAAATATTCGACCATCATATTCATTAATCTATCACCACCAAATCTTTATTATCACATTTAAACCCTAACCAACCCATATTACCACCCAATTCATAATTCCATAACCCTATACACATTAAAGTTACATTAGTGAGACTATTATATATGGACCAAAGATGATCGAGGAGATGACTCGGCTGATTTGGTTGTTCAGGATAGAATGTTGGCAACTCAAAGTCAATAGAAGAGATATATTGATCATAGATATCATAGTGATGGTTTTAAGGTAGGAGACAGGGTTTTATTAAGGGTCTCGCCCACCAAAGGGTTGCAGAGATTTGGTAGGAAGGGTAGGCTAAGCTTGAGATATATTGGTCCCTATAAGGTTCTCAATAGAGTTGGCAAAATCGCTTACCGCTTAGCATTTCCACTAAAGTATCTCGAGTTCATAACGTCTTCCACATCTCGTAACTGAGGAAGTACATTGCAGATCCTTCACACATGATCATACCAATGAGATCAAGCTCGATGATTTGTTATCCTATGAGGAAAGGCCTTTACAGACTCTTGACACCAAGATACGCCAAACCTAAATGATTTTAATTCCAATCATGAAGATTCTCTAAAGCCACCATGGAGCAAAGGAGGTAGCCTAGGAGACAAAGATGGATATGTATGAGATTCATCCTGAGCTCTTTAACACTTGTGTGTTAGGTTTCAGGGTTCTATTTATTTTTAGGGAGTAGTACCCAGTAGCATAATATAGCTCTATTGGAATTAACCAATGAGACCACCTCACCTCTCCTCTTTTTCATTCTTTTTCCCTATCCTTGACTTTTGACTTTGGGAACAAAGTATTTTTTTTTCAAGGGGGTAGTGGTTTAATAGCCCAAAATTTTTTAAAAAAAATATTATTTTATAAATATTTTGACCTAATATAAAATCCATACATCCTTCTTCCTCTCCTTTTCTCCTTTCCTGTTCTATCTCAAATAGAGGCTTACAAGCCCCTTCAAACATCCTTCTATTCCCTTCACATCCATACAACCTACTTCCTTGTATCCCTATCACCCTACAGTATAGCCCCTAGTCCCTGCCCCTTTCTTTACTTTCCCTACACATAAATGCAAAACTAGCTCCTCCTTAATGTCTTCCCTCTCCCATCCATACCTGCCTGTACATACACATAGGCATGTCTCCCTTTTCCCTTCCCCTAATCTCCTTTCCTCTCATTATTCTACTATCAAAAAGTTGGTTGAGCCTCCCCTACCTCTCCTACTCTATTTTTTTATGTTCATCACCCTAACACTCATTACCACCAATGCCACCACCTTGTCATCATCTTAACTTCCTTTCCTCTACCTCCTCACTTCTTCCTCTTTACCTTTCCTCCCACATTCTACCATTACAAATCCCCTCCCACCTTCCTGCTATGTTTTCTTTTTCTTTATCTTCCCACTACAGTCGCTATCACCACTGCCTATAACTACCACCTTCCTACCTCCATTCCCCTTCTCTGCTTTCCCAACCCAACACCACCGTCACCACACTGGGCCCTCCATCTTTCCTCCTTTTTTTTCTCTTAGCCACCACCCTCTATTTGACCTCATACTACTACCAACCACACTACTTCCAGCCTTGGCCGCCACCTGTAGTCCACCAGCATCACCACCTCACCATCACAAGCCACCTCCACTTTGTTTCCCTACCTCCAACCACCTTAACCACCAGCCACCCTAAACTACCATCACCACCAGCTACACCACTCTCTACTACTGAAAACCATCACAACCATCACTCCCTACTGCTAACCACCATCACCACCACCACTCCCTATTGCCAACTCCCATTGGTTCTAGCACCACCATCACCTCAACTCTTGCTAACTACCATCACCCCCATCCTTAACAGCCACCATCACCACCATCGTGCACCACCCTACCCAAGCCTCCTACTTTTTGGTTATCTCTATTTTTCTTCTCTCTCCCTGTATTTTAGTTTTCTTAGATTAAATCTTTAAGTTTAATTTTTATATATTTTGTCTTCTAGGTGATACCCTAGTGGTAGTGGAGGAAGAAGCGTTAGTGTTACGTGCTTAGAGACCAGATCCACCAGGGTAAGTATATATATCATAGTAAGGGCCTTTATGTGCAAAATGTTTTTTTTTCTTGTGTTATCATGCTTGAAATTATTTTATGGAAATATTATATGGATATTTATACTATATATGATATGTGGTAATACTTGTTAGAAGAAACGGTAAGAGAGTCGTAAATGTATGAGTTGTATATATTATTGGTTGAGATGAATCAGAATATGAAATATCTATATATAATTGTGGATATGTATTTATATGGTGATAGCATGTATAGGAGGTGGAAAAATCACTCATAATGGAAATTATGAGATTTTAGTTTGAAAATGGGTATTCTAGTTATCCTAGGAGTATTTTGGTGAATATTATTTAAAAATAGAATATTGGGTAGTTTGATGTGTTAAATGGTTAAAAATAGGTTAAGTATATCATATGGAATATTTGGAGTTGAATATGAATGGTTTAAGATCCAAAAAACGAGAAAAGTAGTTTTGGGTGGAAATAGTATCCTAGGAGCATAATCATTATTATATGTGTGAAATGTTGGAATTCGACCCTAAATTATGTATATGTTGTTGATAATGGTATTATATGTTTGAATATTAGATTTGGTGCTTATATAAGTCTCATGGAAAACGTTATGATAAATTTGTGAAATAAGGGTTTCATGGGAAAAGTGAAAAGTAATACGAAGAGTAGGCTATTATTGCATGTGTAAAATGTGGGAGTTGGACCTCGATTTTAATATATGATGTCAATAATGATATTTTGGGGATATATATTGGTGGTTGTATAGGTTTTTTGAGAAAAGATATGATTGAATCATGAAATCATGATTTTCTAAGAAATGTGAATAGTAACCATAAAAGTTATGATTGAAGCATGAATCTTAGCATTAGCATCTTGAAGTTAAGCAGTAGTGACTAAATGATAGTCTTTTTTGAGATTACTAATGTTTAGATCTAGTTGATGAGGAATTTTTGCGGGAGAGATTGCTTTTTTTTAGTACTCTCCATAAACGGCTCGTGTTGTTATATGAGCTTAGTAAGATAAGGTGTTCTTAAGGATCAAAGTAAAGGGGAAATACTAGCAACATTTTGTGGGAAAAATAAGGAGGAGAGAGGAAATAGGAAAATAAGAAATATGTATAATGATTTATCATATCCTTGAAATAACTAAAATATCCCTTCTATATTGTAACACCCCCTATTTTTCATTATTGAAAAATTTTGTCTTAAAATATTGAGGAAGTAGAAATACAAGTTCAACCAATGAAAAATGTGGTGCTATAACTATATCTAATACAAGATAGACACCTCACCACCGACCTCACATTAGACAAAAGGATAACTATCCAACCAATCAAACATAAAGAAAAACTAAAGTGTGTAAGAAAATATTTAGAGATAGGAAAAATCAAGGTTTACAACCTAGGACTACATAGGCCTAAAATTTGTACAAGATATATCAAAAGAAGACACTAACTAGAATAAATCAATTTCAAATGAGATACAACTTAGTCACTCAAGAACCACAAAGAAAATTCTCTGAGAATGCCTATGCGCAACAACCTAACTATGCTGATAATAGGATGGACCGCTCACTGGTCATCCTTAGAAAACCTGTAACAAAACTCCTTCTCGTGGAATTAATAAAGGATTGCAGTAATAACCCCATTAGTATGCATACTTACTGACCGAAATAACCTACTACTATCTTACTGATCACAGTACAAGCAAGACTCACACCACATGATTATGGTAAGACCTACCAAAATGTACATATGATTTTCCTACTATGTTATTCAAGTATAATCATGCAGATCATACAAGACATATTTGGATCCTTGAAAACATTCTTAATCATAATTATAGCAACATACAGATTATAACATACATATTGCCTTCTTAAGGAGCATGAATTAATTAAACTATCCACACAACACTGTTTAGAGTATAACTTGGATTGTAATGTAAAATCAAAATTACATAAATGACTTTTCAATCATGGATTCTACAACATATGGATCATAATTATGATAGTAATAGATCATGCAATCATTCATGAAAACATACCGGAAACAAAAAATTACACCACAATGGGGCATTTAAGGGAAACATATGATTGGCATATAACTTAAGGAAGGTAAAAATGAGTTAAACAAAATTTTCATCCTTAAGTGAGGCGTGAGATCGTTAAGTAATTATAGGGAAAAACAAGTCTCATATCAGCAAAATAACCATATCTAGATCAAGTATAAATAAGATAAGGCCAATTAATAATTCTTGAGTTTCATTCCAATTATTATTTTGCATTAGATGGATATAGAACTCCTTTATGAAATTATTGAGAAATAGGTAACCATAGAATTATTTACCCTAAGTTAGTGAGCAATAGGTGAGCATATAATTCTTTTACCCCAAGTTATTGAGTAGTAGGTGGGATTATCCCCCATTCTCTTAATACCATGGAGTTAAAAAAAATAATTGGACATAAAGTCCTAGCTCATGTTGAAGTAACCTGGTGGACATAAGTCCTAACTCATGTAAAAGTAACCTGGTGAGCATAAGTCCTAGCTCATGCCAAATAACCATCCAGTGGTGACCAGACACTTTAGAATCAATAACTCATAGTACACCATAAGTGTGCAGAGTAGGAAAGGCATGGAGATTAATGAGGATCCCAATATCAACTAGGATTCCTCCTGAAGGAACCCAAAGGTAAAATGTCTGAAGGAAGACTAACTCCATATAGCTAATCAAGGATCAAATAATCCAGACCTATCATGATTCTCATTCCACTTTAAGAGATTAATATCTTATTGGATCGGGATTTCATATCACATAAAATCCCACAACCAATATCACACCAAGTAAAAAGCCATCTCAATTCAATGCACCCATATAAGGTTCTCACACCATCAAGTGTTCCCATTTACAGTATCTTTAAGTGATTATTCCATTACGTGATAAATTATGTCAAATGGTAGAACTATATAAAATGTTAGTATCATCCATCAATGGAAATAATAAATGTCAAAGCCAACATTTTATTTCCATTTATTTACTTTTGTTCACAATTCAAATCTAGGTCAAAGCCTAGGGCTAAGGTCAAAGCCTTAGTTAATTTCTTAACCATAGTATTACCATTCATTAAAGGATGTTTCAATTTAATCCCTAAGGCCAAAGATGAAGGTTTGATTAGAGGTAACTAGATTCCAACCCTAACTCATAATTATTTATCCATTTATTTCAATATCTAAGTGAAAGTAATTGTTTATAAACAAGGTCAAGTTAAGGGAACCATATATGTCCATGATATTTTCTTCTATTCTTGCTAAGTCATTTAACTTCCAAGGTTTCGCATTTTAAGGCCATGATATAAGTTATTAGAGGTATATTATCCATCATTGTGATTCAGTACATAAATAATAACTGTAGGAAGAGTCCATTTTTATCCATCTAATCATTTACTCGCGTTATGGTCAAGAGAAAGACTAAATTGCTAAATTAAGGTCAACATTGGTCAATTTGTATAAAATTGTTTACTAAATTTAATCCAATAATTAAATCCTTTTATCTAGTTAAATTTATAACTAATGGAATATTAGGTCATTATCTAAGCATGACAAAACTCAAAACATCACATTCGAGAAGAAATAGGAACGAAAAGAAAAACTGGTTGAGACCAATCCATAGGTTTCCAAAACCAGTCGATCTATTTCATGTACTAGTCAATTAGTCAGAGCACTATAAACCTTTATAGTGGTGGTTAATCAATTAATTGGTTTGATTAAACCAGTAAATATATCTAACCTAAGACTAATACCACTAGGGTAACAGAAAAAATCAATTGATCGGTTGGCCTAATCAATTGACTATTTTAGGAACTAGTTAATGGATTTGGTCAAGCCAATCGATGGGTTTAACCTAAGACCAAGAACACTAAATTCATAGGCCAACCAATCGATGGCTCTACCAAACCAGTTGATCAACCTTGAGGAATAGTCAATCAGTCATGGAGACTAGTCGATTAGTTGGGGAAAAAATAGCCCCAACAACAGCACATACACACAATTAAATTCCATAATCTTTGTTCAATCAATCCAAACATCAATCTCATGTCATTCAATGTTCATAAAAAGCAGTTTTCATGAATCAACATGTGAAATACCAAAATTATGCTGGGAATCTTAATAGAATCATGCTTACACTTTATAAACTTAATAAGAATTAGAAGAAAAAAAACATTTAACACATTCTCTTCTTACTAGACCTTCATGGAAACAATCTATGTGTCTTATCACACATGCTACATAACCAACATGTTCAAGATACTAAAAACATTGTGATTTCCTAACCATATTTATGAGGCTTATGCATACAATACTACAAGTTAATATTGCTATCAACTTCTCCATTATTTCAACATCTACCTACTCTACACATTATTATCATTGGAACCTATATTTCATACTAAAAGATAGAATATAACTTTACTTACTCATACCATTTTTCATAAAATAGGAAAGATAATGGTTTACCTTAAAAAGAGCTAAGTAACACACCAAAAAGAGCAAAAGTCTCTAAAAATTTGAACCCCTTTTCTATACTAAAACACCCTTCAAGAAATATAGATTAAAACTCAGTAAAACCTTTGAAATCATGCAAAGAAGATTTGGTAAAATTAAAGATAGGAAATCAAAGAAAACCCACCTTCTAAAGGAGGAAAACAAAGAACATCAAAGATGAAAGCTAAACCCCCACTCCTTTCCCAAATCTAAGCCCTTCTTGCTGCTAAACCCTCACTCATTTCCCAAATCTAACCCTTTATTGCTTAAGATCAAAGCAAGGAGGAGTTAGAGAAAGGATTATTAGAGGAAAGGAAGGTTGGAAAGGAAATTCAAGAAGATTAAATGTGGCAAAGCAAGTATGAAGAAAAATAGGGCAATTCAAAGGTTAGGAAAGAATGGAGAAAATGAAGCCTTTAAGTTTGAATTGTTAAGGGTTTCTAATGAAAGAATAAGGGTAAGGGAGTGTATAAATTGAGACCCCAAACAATATCCCAAATATAATATTCAAAGTACAAGTTTTAAAGGTTCACAACTAGTATTTTTGCCTTTGAGCTCAATTGGTAAAACTATAGTGTTCTAGGTAATTTGCCTTGGAAATCTAAAATACAAGAAAGGAATAATGACAACAAGAGAAGGGAATCAAATTTTAGTAATCTACAAAGGTTTTTGGAGTAAATAATCTGCTTAGGAATCTCATAGCAGAGAGAAAATGAGGAAGAAGAAGATAAATAAGCTGAACTCATGAAAGTGACTTCTTAGGAATTTCTTCTTCATGAATATATTGCAAATCAATAAAATAAGTTAGGCATGTTCCAAATCTTCATAAAAACTATAAAAAAAAATTTACTCAAAACATAATCACAATGCTAGAAAGTTTTGGGGAAAGAGTCATAGGGAAAATTGAGTTAGAAGAACAACCAGCTCGGTTGAATCAGTCAATTGGTACCCTAAACAAGTGAATCAGTTCATCAGGTTTAAAAACTCAAATTTAGTATAAAAAAATAGTTGATTGGCACCTCCAATCATTTAAATAGTTGGAAAATCCAAGCCAAGATTAACTAAAACCACATTAATCCTAAACACACCTCTAAAATAAGATTAAATACTCTTAGCTCACCATCAAATGCATAGGTTAGTATACATTATAGACCCTAAAAAGTGGGATCTTACATATATAAGAGTTAAATCATATCCATGGAAGGGGGATGTGGTTTAGTGAAGAGTAGGAAATTTTTCTCGGGTGTTGTAAGGTTTGTTGGCCTAAAAGTGAAGCTTAATGGGCTAGTAGCTTAAGGTTAGCCCAAACCCAAATAAGATAAATTAGGGTGCATCCAAAACCAATTTAAGGTCTTTTTGGGGTTGGTTTTTATCCTTTGGGCAGGCACCTATGGGTTTGATAGTCTAGTTAAGAAAATTTCCATATTAGTAAGATAATGAGCTTAATTGGTGGATTAATAGCTTAAATCAAAAATTAGGGTTAATAAGGACTTTATGGTCCTTTCACATTAGTTAAATATTTTTATGTCATATTTAGCTTTAAGATAACCCTAAGGATTTTCTTAGGTGAAGCCTATAAGTTAAGTGGCTTGTTTAAATTATTTTTGTCATCCTTAAGTATTAGTTTAGAGTTAATATGAATTCCTTAATTCCTATTTGATATGAAATTTCCTTATCCGACCTTAATGTAATCATACTTGTGTGTTAAAAACATAATTCTTGGAATGAATTCACATAAGTGATGAATGGATAATAACAATGATAAATATTAAGAACTTGCGAACCCTCGATTTTAAGTGTTCAGATGATATCCATTGAATAAAATATTAATATTAATGCACAAGATTACATGAGTCAAGAATATAGAAAAAATTACTCATTCCACTAGAAAAATAGTGGTCTATAAGTGTATTTTTCCCTAAAAAGGAGCTATATGAAATTTATCGTAGTTATTTTAGAACAAAAGTGGCCCTATATCTACTCTATATAATTTTATTCTGCTAACTTATAGGAGGTATGCATACTTGAGGATTATTTGTTTAATTTTGTGGTACCTAGGAGTGTATTGCCCTAGAATGAGCTTTATGTTGTAAATATGTTCCATGAGACATAAAATAGTGGTCTCTAAGAATTTCATACCTTGGAATGAGATTTATCAAGTTAATTATCCCTGATACTCACTATGAATCATAATTTAGTTGTATGATAACTGAGTAAAGATAATAATATGATTCACAATCTAAGTTCAATATTGAATGTAGTAGTATCTTTTGTTATCACATGCTTTACTTTAAGTGTGCTATGATCCATATGTATCATGTTATCTTTCTAGAATAATCATGTTACTCAGGATTGCATGTTATCATTATTATTACCATACACATATCCTTATATGATCACCATGTTGTATATGTGTTAAGTATATCATGTTGTGTCTGTTAAATTAATCATATTGCTACATAAAAAAAAGTATTGACATGTTCATTTTATGGACAATTGCTCCTTCCCACGAGTAAGTGTCCCCTAGTTTTCACAGTCATTGTGTGATATCAATGTTTTAAAGTGTCCCGACAAGCTAACCTAACCCTGACCCCAATCCAAATATGAGCCATCTCAACCTAAACCTGACCCTACCTAGGAAATTAACACAATACAACTCAGATCTACAATGACCCGAACATGACTTGACCTGAATAATAATATGACCCGAAATAACCCAACCCAACATACAACCAACCCGCAAATAACCCAATCCAATAATGATTTGACCGGCTATAACTCAATCTAAATCCAACCCGTCTAACTTGATTGCCACCTATAGTTGTCAATGTTACGGTGAAAAGAAGGAGACATGGTATAAAGGTGACAAGAATGTATTAAGATGAGATTTAGGTGAAATAATGACTTTTAGAGGGGAAAAATAACTAAATCTATTGAAATAAAATTTCAAAAATTCTAAAAATAATTAAACAACATTGAAATTTATTGTCTATCATAAAAATATTAAAATTAATGATGCAAGAGCAAACACTCAAGAATTAGCATTTATCATTATGGAACCAATTTTTCTTTATTTAGAAAGGACCTCCCACAAAATTGAATACAAACAGATGGTTACATTACAAGTAATAGATAAAAATGTACCATACAAGCTACTAGGCATATATGTGCATGTGCATGGCATGCATAGAGTGCATGGCTACATGCAGAGGGGAAATAATATTCAGTCTAGATGTGTATATTAATTGATTTATTTAATTAATTAATTAATTAGTAGAGTTAGATATTAGCTAGAGAATAAAGTATCATAAATCTACCTTTTTGAAGATTTTCATATTCTAGTATCTTTTAGCATATTTTATATTCTAGCATCTTTTAGCTGGTATCTTGTAATTAGTAGCCTTAGCTATAAAAATCCATAGAAACCACAAATGGAGATACATCAAGAATTGAAGCTTAACGCAACTTGCAAGTATTGAATTCAGTGTGAATTCATCTCAAGTTTAATTAAACATGTGTGAATGATTAATCTTGAAACCCTTAATCTCTTCATCTGTGTGAATTATATATTAAGTATAATCTTTTCTAAAATTCATAACCCTTTTCCTTCTAGCCATATTCATCATCCAAACACATCCAAAAATTGAAGCCCTAATTTGAAAAACCCTAACCCTAAGTTACCATTCGAAACTCTAACCCTAATTTTCAAAACTAAACCCTAACCTGAACCCACAAAACCATCCATCATCAAATCCTAATCATTGAATCATCCTCATCATTTTTGAATCAACATCATCATCATCTAATTCAAATCATCTTTATCATTAATCCATCATCATCAAATCATCATCACCATCATCGAATCATAATCATCATTATTCTACCCTATTTGAATATCTACATCATTAATTCACCACTTTCGAACCTTCTTCTTCTTAATTTCAACATAAACATATATTCCAACACACACCAAATATAAGTATTGATTAAAAACTATAAAATATTCAAGATTAAAATAGTGAAAAATACACAAAGTAGTTTAACTAATAAATTAGTTTTGTCATACCATTTGATTATTTTTTAGTCAAACCTATACTTTCTTAAATTCTTTTCAACTTCATTTTCAGACAATATTTTTATCAAAATAATTTAGGAAAATAATTTCATAATAATGAATAAAATGATGTGAATTAAGGTTTGAAAATATGGGGTATTATGAAAATTGTTAAACGCCTTTTGATCTAAATATTTTCTAGATTCTTGTGAAACCTCACCATTTATTGTATTAATATGTTATGCATGTCTAATGTGTTTATCTTATTTTTTAACATTTGAAGTTATTATAAGATATTTATTTTATCTTTCATCATGTTAGTGTTCAATCCTATTTATGATTTAAAAGGATGAGTTTTAATAGTCTTATATCTAACATGAGATGAGTGGTTAATATATAGTTTGTGTTACATATGGTGGTAAATGTAATACCCCATTTTTCAAAACCTTGGCTTGTTCAAGATCTTCTATATTTAAAAAAAATGATGTTATATTTAATATTTTTTATCATATTGGAAGCTCAAGTTTTGTTTTTAAAACATTTTATTTTCGTTTCATAACCTCTTCTCCTAGTTTCATTACTACGAGATCTTCTAAGCCACTTTTGTCTATCAATCATATTCCATAGCATTATAATTCTTTAATATTTTTTCATCCTTGTTTTTTTAAGAATCTTAAGTTGTTTTGAATTTGTATTCAAATATCTTTAGGAAAAAGTATTGTTCATGTCCCTCTTAATCTTATTTCAACGTTTCAAGCCCCAAAACAACCCTTTTATCTATCTAAAGTTTACAAAACTTTTAGGATCACTATATTTTAGTATTTTTGAGCTCAAAGTGATTTAAAAGTACTCAGTAATTAATTTATAAGTTTTAGGTTTAGTTAGATATTTTTAAATGTGTATATGTCGTCATATTCAACTTATGTCGTCATATTCAACTTGTCTGCTTCAAACCTAGCCTAAACTTTATGAGAGTGAAACCTAGACTTACATAGGTCAAAAACAAGCCAAATCAAGGGCCAATATCAGCCATGGCTAGCACAGGCCCCTCCTCCACACAATTGACCACTCCTTTGTCATTTTACCAAATTACCCTTAATATATTTTACTAAAATGCCTCCAAAATATCTCCACTACGTCTCATTTGATTATATCCATTAGCATCATCATCTTCAACCTTCCTCCTTCTCTTTTATGCCCTCTTGGATGACGAAACCAGCACCTCCAACCACACCACCATTTTTTCCATTAACATCACCAATCTTCATCATTTTCTTCCTCCACTTCTCTTCCTTCTTCTTTCCTTATTATCTCTCTATTTTGTGAGATTTTTATTCTCTTTTCTCCTCCAAATTTTTTGGCTTTCTCTGTAACATACCAAATTTTACTACTAAAACTTTTTTTTTTACAATGGAAGCATATAAACAAAATATTGGATATTGCCACTATAATTGATGTATGCATGGTTTACCATACCATTATTACATCAATTACAAGGCTAAAACCATTTAAAGTAAAATATGGTAACTAGAAATGAGAGATTGAGTGAAAAAAGACCTTTAGAGAACATAACTCTTCACCTAAATGCCCAATACAAAAAAATTCACTCCTTCCCATACAGTGCATCAAAGGCACCAACATCATCCAACTATTTCTCAAAGACCTGCACAAAAGCATCTGGGTGATCTACTAATGGGAATGAGCTGCACCCATAAAAAGAATAGTCAGTACGCTACGTACTGAGTAAGGTAACAGTATTATCGAATCAGGGATATAGTTAAATACATATATTTAGAACAGATGATAAGTACATATTTAGAACACATAAATATCACAAGGTGCATACTAACCTAGGCCTCTTTATTAGATATTACCATTATCATTCATTTATTTATAATGAGTTCAGGGACCTCACTATTCTTGAACCAGTAGAATAGTCTGAAGCACCTCTCAAGAACAACATGCCCGAGTTACTATTATCATTCGGTAGAACGAATCCAACACCTTGGTCCTAAAACATGTACTCTTCCACTTTAAATTATTAATATCTTATCTATTAGGTTACTTATCTTAAATCATATTCTTATTCACAATAAGTTTAGGGGCCCACTATTCCTAATCCAATGGAACGGACTGAAGTACCTCTTAGAAACAACACACTTTAGCCACTATTATTATCCAATGGAACATATCCATAAAACACCTCTCAAGGAAAAACTCTCATGAGCCACTATTCTTAAACCGGTGGAACAGTCTCAGGAACAACATACCTAAGCCACTATTATTATTTAATGGAACGGATCCATAAACACTTTGGCCCGACTCATGTGATCTTTCACTTTAAATAAGTAATGTTTTATTCACGTTTGATTTAAAAATTACATAACATATTTAAAGTATTTAACACACTTTACGGAGATCATACTGTAGTTTTCTAGAGTTAAAGCCCCTATATTTCCCTAAAATCCTAATTTCACACTTTTATCATAACTCTTTTTCTATTAATCTTTCAATCACCAAAATTAGTGCCACTTCCTCAAATATTATTATCATCAAAATACTCAAATTTTAAGTCCTAACTCTAAATTTTTCACATACAATAATAACCCTATCCCAAAAGTCTTTATTTTTAAGGTTTATAAACCCTAATTTCACAAATTCATCATAACTTTCTTATAGGGATCAAACAAATACCAGATTCAATATACATTTCCAGAACACTAATATTAACAAAATTTTCAAATTTTGTGGTCTAAATCTACCATTTTACACATGTGATGATAGTCTCCTTGTTTTAGGGTTACTATTCTCAAACAAAGCTATTTTATACTTTATCAAAATTATATCATTAATAGCTACTCCAAACACTTCATATAAATTTCTTAGCATAATTTAGATGATATAACACTTTAAAATTTTATGACTCACATATTTAACCCACATTGACCAAAATGCCTTTATCGGTAACAAAGCCCTTATTTCATATGAATCTTATTTGTTTAGTAAAATAATTTCCAAATCCACATATTTCTCCATAGAAATTATAATACTCATTTCACATTCATCATGCCATTAATAAACCCATGATACATTCATATTTCACATCGAGGGCTTCTCTGCATGAAATAACAATACCGTATGATATTTACTTACTCATTTCCTATTATGTAATATCAACTCCATATCATAGTATAAAAAATAATATATTAATTGATATAATAACAATAACATAGTGCAACAAAAAATCATGCATAACACTTAGCAATCAAAAATCCTAGACTATAACAAGTATCCTTACTAAAACAACTCTAGTCTCTAAGCACGCAAATTATATTCCTCCTCTTCCAGAATCACGGGAAAATCACCTAAGAAAATCATAATAAAATATCATTAGTATTAAACCACATAAGTAAGAAAATGGAAGAGTGAAAAAAGGAAGAAAAAATAAGCCAATTAAGGTGGTGTTTGGGAAAGCTTTACTCAACCAACAAGTCGGTACATGATCAATTGATTATTCCATGATGTGGTTAATTATGCCAAGGGGTGAAATTATATAAAATGTTAGTGGCTCATAAGATGTCATAGAAATGAAATTGGGAGAAAGGGTTATAAAATGAAAATGAAATGTTTTAAAAATAAAACTTGGGTTTCCAATTTGATAAGGGATATACCAAAATATTTAATATAACATAATTTTGTTTTTCAATACAAAAGATTGAACAAGCCAAGGTTTTAAAAAATTAGGTATTACATTTACCACCATATGTAACACAATATATATTTCAACTACCCATCTCATGTTAGATACAAGACTATTAAAACTCATCCTTTCAAATCATAAATAGGATTTAACACTAACATGGTGTCCAAGTTAGATAGTTTCTTGGTGTCTTCTCTACTCTATAAGCTTCCTTTGGTCCTTACAAGATGTATCTATACTTAAGGATAAGGTTACCTTTGGTGAGGCCACTATGGGAGGAGACCATTGGTGGTAGGCATTTGATGTCCAAGCCACCATGGCATTTAAAGACTGATGAGAGGTGGATGGGTCAGCCCTTTATGAACCCCTCTTTTCAAATGTTCATATGTAGTGGATTTGAGCTCCTATGTGTTGAGATTTCTAGTTATGATGACCATATGTGTTGAGATTCCTAAACGTGATGGATATATGTTGATTCCCTACTAAGATGGTTATGTATATTTTTTGCCTCACCAATATGCCTATATTAATGATAATACTTTATTATTTATACCCTTAACTTTATTCATTATGGTAAGACATGTATCCATATATGCTTTAGCTTGTATAATTTGTTGATAATGGTTGTGTTCCATGGGTTTTGTCCATGAGTAGTAGGTCTGGATGTCTATGCTTGTGCCTCAATGTTAGAATCCATACGCTTATTGCTTATGTGATTTCCTTTATTGTGCCTTTAATCTATATGTCCTTAAGTGACACTTGTTGGAAAGCATGATAGAGATACCTAAAGGGTTATTTTATTCCTCTACGCTTATATGTTCCAAACTGTACATTGTTTATGCCCTATATTGATAGATTGAAACTATCCTATATGGTTAGGTGTAAGTATGTATCATGTATGCTTCATTCTCATAATGATTTAATATTAATAGGAATGGATTTCCTCAAATTGCCTTAAAGTTTTATGCTCTTTGCTTATGCGTAATCAATTCCATTATTGACATGATGTTCTATGGAGTGATAATGTGTTTTGTGTGAAACATACTTATGTGAGATAATAAGGTATTAGATAGTACATTAGTCATACAAATCCAACACCATTTCAATTGGTGTACATACTTCTACTTTTACTTTGCTTACACTTGTGGCTATGGTATTTTCTCCTATGGTTATACATACTTCTACTTTTACTTTTCTTACACTTGTGGCTATGCATAATTTTGAGTTGGAGCAATTGGATGTTAAAACTATATTTTTGCATGGTGAGCTCGAGGAGGAGATTTACACACAACGACCTGATGGGTTTGTGGTTGAGGAGATGAATGATCATGTATTCCTGTTAAATAGGTCACTATATGGTCTAAAGTAGTCTCATAGATAGTGGTATAAACAATTTAATTAGTTTATGCTTGAGCATGGTTTTTCCAGAAATGATTATGATGGATATGTGTACTTGAAGGACATAAAGGGTGGTTCTTTTGTGCATCTTTTTCTATATGTTGATGACATCCTTGTGGTAGAAAAATATATGTGTGATGTTAATAAGGTGAAGGTAGTGCTAAAGAGTGAGTTTGAGATGAAGGATCTTAGAGCTACAAAGAGTATCATTGACATGGAGATCATTAGAAACCGTGAGCAAAAGTTTTTATAATTGTCACAAGAGTCCAAGGTTTCATATTATGGATGCCAAGAAGGTGAGCAATCCATTGGCTACTCATTTTATACTGTCTACTTTATATTGTCCCAAATCCAAATAAGAAGAGGAATTCATGGCGATTGTTCCATATTCGAGTATTGATGGTTGTATCATGTACACTATGATGTGTACCCAACCTAATATGACTCAAACTTTTAGTGTTGTGAGTCGATATATGGTGAATCCTAAAAAGTATCACTGGCAAGCACTAAAGTGGATCCTTAGGTACTTGAATGGAATGGCATTAGCTTGTATTGAGTATGGGAGATCAACTGATTCGTTGGTTGGATTCGAGTTCATGGACTTTGTTTATGGTGAAGACCTTGATAAAAGGAGATCCACCATTGGATATGTTTTCTTTCTTAGTGGTCCAATTATTAGCTGGAGGTCTTCCTTGCTAGAGGTGATGGTCTTGTCCACTACTGAGGCGGAGTATATGGCTATGACAGAGGCTTTTCCAGAAGCCTTCTGGCTTGATGGTTTAGTACGAGAGTTGGGGTTTTTTCATAGTGCTACAATTGTTAGTGATGGTAGCCAGAATGTTATCTCTTTAGCGAAGAATTAGAATTATTTTTATCATCGAATGAAGCACAATGACATAAGGTGTCACTTTATCTGGGGTATTGTTGCTGTAGGTAAAGTTGTGTTGGATACTCTAGATAATCCAACTGATATAATAACGAAGCCACTAACCATGAGTAAGTTTGAGTATTTATCGGACTTGAATGGTGTTCGTAGGCCATGAAGCCCTTCGTTAGGCCAAGGTTTTTTGTAGAGGTGTTTAAATGTCATGTGTCACAAACATTGCATCAAGGTGGAGAATTGTGAGATTTGACTGGTATTTGAGCACAACATAATATTGTGTTGGTTCGTGCAAGTATTGGAAAAGTTTAAGTATAGAATGTGAAGTATATGACAAACACTAGGGTCCTATGTTAATTAACACAAACCATGTTTCTCAGTGAATATTTTGATGTGTTTTTTTCGCAAAAGTTGAGAGTAAGGAAATAAACACAAGGGTCTCCTATTTTCTAAACATAGATTGTGTTTTTTTTTCCTAAAACACTTTGTTTTACCCCATAAGATTTTATCTTCTATAAAAAGAGACATATGAAACCCTAGCAATCAAAGTCATGTGATCCAACTTCTTATCCTTCTTCATAGAATTCTCCATTAAAATAGAAATGTAGATCTGTGTAATTGATTGATTTATATATTTAATCATCCTATAATTACACAATAGCACAAATAAAGATCTCTATTTTCCTCAATTGTTCATAATCTTATTAATTCTTATTTAGTTTGGATCCTTTCAATCCATGCTAGTCCGGAATAGTTCAGATCTCCCAATCCCTAGGTTACCTAATTATTTTAGAATGCATGCCATCTATAGGATCCCTCAAAGCCTTTAGAGTAGATACAGGAGACCTTCGGCCCTCATAAGGAAATAGAGGCAAAGTGATTTGAATGACACAACTGCCAAACCTAACTATAAGGTCATCTCGAGTGATAGAAATAAGCCCCAACTGAAGTGTTCTTCTACTTTAAATAACTAATTTTCTATTTAAAAAGTATAGGGAACACATAACATAAGGCCCACATAATAACATAAGATAATAATTTCACCTAATTATGACTTAACCATTTCACTTGTGAGATTACCTTACATTATCCAATGCCTTTATCCTAATCCCCATAGGAGGTTGACACACTATTTATGCCATCAAGGTCTAACATTATTCACATGGCATAAATGCCCAATACAATTCACTTAGCACAAAGGTACAACATTACTCACGTTTCATAAAGGCCCAATACTCTTCACATCCATACTTTTGCTATGAGGAAGAATTCATATTGACAATTGCATCTAATTAAGATAATTAGAATTTATATCATTAAAAGATCAAAATGCCTTTAGAAACCCTAATTCTTTAATATCTTACAATAATCTCATTTTTCATACTTAAATTAAGAATACCCCTAGAAATATCCTCTAGGTCAACGTAAAGCCAAAGACCAAATCATAAAAAAAAAAAGAATTAAATTTACAATTAAAATGATGAGAATACCCCAAGGGTTATTAGTTTCAGTTTAATCCACTTTAAGAGCTAATCTATTCTAACGATGGTGTGAAACTACACTTAAATAATTTACTTCATAACTGAACACATCATATATTAATATCAAATTCTAACTGATGAGTTCATATTTTGATATATTTTATACCCTTATAATCTTAGTTTTTGGTATTTTATTTAAGTAATATAGATGAATACTTATAATTTTCTACTTAAGTGATAATCATTGCATAAATTTTATTATTTAAACTAAAATGATTTAAATTAAATAAATTTATAATATAATATTATTTATTAATTTTATTTTGTATGTAAATTTTAAATAAAAGAAAAAATAGTTGAATCTTTGGACCAACGGCACAAGGACTGAAGGCCTAAAGGCCTGAAAGCAAATGGCATACAAACAGGCCGCACATAAAAACCAAAAGGAGCAGCCATCAGTGGGAGAATAAAGAAGGAGGCCACATGCAAATAAAGAAGGAGCTGTCAAAAAGAAGAAAAAAAAGGTGAGATGAGCGACAGTCAATAGAGGGCTTACGTGGACGTGCAACATAAATAAAAAGAGAAAGAAAGCCAGCCGTTAAGGCTCCGTTTGGATTGGGGTGGAAGAAGGTTAATGGAGGTGAATGAATTGATTCACCTCGTTTGGATATCAGGTTAATGATTTTACCTGGGTGAATCGAGGTTAATGTTTCACCTCGATTAATCTCGTTTTTATTAACCTCCGATTTCGGGGGTAATGGAGGTGAAGGTGAAAGAATAAGTAAAATTTTGACTTGATAGGACCAAAATACCCCTCAATATGACTTATTTATTTAATACAAGGGTATAAATATCATTTGTTTTATTATTTTAATCTTCATTCACCTCAATTTAGACGAAAATTTTAAAAAGTTCACCCCAATTCACTCAAGTTAGGTTAATATCATCCAAACAGCATTTTAAAATATTCACCCCGATTCACCTCCATTCTCTTCACCTAGGTTAATTTTTAATGTTTACCCTTACCTCGATTCACCCCAATCCAAACGGAGCCTAAGGGAAGAACTAAGAAGGAGGAGCCACAAGAGAGGAAAAAACGACTGAAGCCTTCGGGGGCACGAACTCAAAGCCAAAAAGCCAGGCACAAGGAAAAAGTAGTTGTTAGCAGTGCAGAGCAGTAGTAGAAGCCGTCAGAGAGCCAATGAGACAAATCAGCAACGATAGAGAAAGACGTGTGGAGGGCTATGCGCCTATGCGCACAAAGATCAGCCAAAGAAAAGTCAAAGAAAGAAAAAGAAAAGAAAAAATAATAATTGGATTGAAATAAGACCAAGAAGAAAGAAAGATAAAAATTTATACTAGTAGAATTTATTTCAAATAAAAGTAGAATTTATTTTAGATAAAATTAATTGCTCTTTCATCTTAATAAATTCTTGATCTTTCATCCAAAATTAATTTCAATTCATTCTTTCTCTACTTTAATTTATATTTTTGGATATATATTTTTGTGTAATTGATTCGACAATTATAACTAGTTGATTATTTATTGTTAGGGAATAAGCTAATACCCTAGATTAGGGCTTGAAATATAATTTTATTTTTCTTTGTTTCATGATATTGTTCTTTAACTCTATTTTAATTTCTATTATTTATATGTATAATTCTGTCAACTATAATTTATATGATGCATGCCTTGTTCAGGTTTTCTCATAGTGACAGTATGTAAGATTATTTATTTACTAGATAGTCATATAAATATACTAGAATTTATATGTATAAATTGAAGTTAGGTTAAATAACAATTCACCTAATAGTTTTATGATTCTAATTGAAATAGTAAAATGTTTATATACGTATGGGTCAAAAAAGAAAAATATAGCTAGACATGCTTAGTATACTAGTTTGGATACTTAGATTGACATCCTTCCAATTATACTTAATGCATTAAATCTTGTTAAATATATGAGCTGCTTGTTACTACTGTATTGCTAGTATTTAACAGGATTAATATTGGTGTTTTGTCGTATTAATTAATTTAGGAAAGTAATATAAAGTGTATGGACCTACTTTTGGTGTACAACTTGGTCGATCTCTTTCTCATGATTAAATAATGACTTAGAAATTATTATTGTATTTTGACCTAATCTAGTGGTGGATTTCGATTTTCCTAACATTTTTATTATAATTATGGTTATCCATTATTTTTATTATTATTTTATTTCATTTTATTCATTACTTTTATTATTTTATTACTTTTCTATTTTTATAACTCTCATTAGTATTTTTTTTGTATTTATTTATTTTGTGTGATTTAGGGTTTTATTTTTATTATTATTGAGCTAGTTAAATATAGGTGGGCCATCTCAATCTTCTGTGTAGAACGATACCCTTATTTATTAGTACTAAAATTGTCAACAAAAGGATTTAAATTGTATACCGGTTGCGGCCATACCACTAACCAACCCAAACTTTATAGAATACCCAAAATACCTTTCACTTGAAATTACCAAAATTACTTGAAAACCCTATTGTCTACCCATTAATTATAACCTAAGGAACCCACTTATTACACTTGACCAATTTTCTTATCATTTTACAACTATTTTATGAAAAACTAAGAATTAAAGTGAAAGGTCAAAATATCGTTAAACTTCTAAAACTTTTAAAAATCATAACTAGCCTTAAAACCCAAACCCTAACATATTATATATCAAACATTAAGTAAAACACTTAATGGATACAATGGTATACTCAAACTAGCACAAAAGTCACTCGACTGGACAAAAATACCCATGGCTGAGAAATACTCCAAATTACACATATAAGTTTTCGTGCTTTTCACTTCAAATTAATACACAAGATCATATATGCTAAAATACACCTTAAAGCCCTAGGGACGAGGTTGTTACATACATATATACTTGAGTTTTCAACCATCTTCATATTTAACATCCAGTAGTACTAACCATGATGTCTGGACCATTTAACCACCGCATATACATATCAACACCATTATCTAACTTCATACAACATAAATACAATGACTATATATCAAGAATAAGCTAGAAAATAAGGCGAAGAGTATAATGAGATATTGGCCAAACATTTTTCCCATTAGATAAATTTGATATTTTGTACAGTTTTAACTTAACATTTTACATACTTAATGAAATCAAGGTCTGAAACATGTGTGATTAACTAGGCATCCCAATATTTTATATGACACCTTAAACATGTAAAACTCCAACCACACAAGTGAATTTTTTACACAAGACAAGTAGTAAACTTTACAATTTTAGACTAGCATGATTTATGGCATAACTTAAATATTTTCATTCTCTCTTCATATGTTACAATATATATGCTGAAAAATACATAAAATCATAATGAAATAATGCAATACACTTAGCTTAGAAGGTGATTAAAGTGTGTACAGTATAAGGTGATTAGGTCATCAACCTAAGGAGGTGAGTTTAACATAAATTTCAGTCAAATGAAATAATGCAATCCCAAATAATTAGTCGGCATAGGCTCACAAGATCAATGATTTATTAGAAAAAATATCAAATAAATCCCAAAAATTAAAAAAAAATTACAAAAAAGTTATAAATAATTTTAGGATCCAAATATATAAAACTATTTTGTGATGGAAAAGATTGGAAGCTCAAAAGAATTAAACACAAGCGAGTTTAAATAAAATTAGAGCATTTTAGAATGATTTATAAGGCTAATTACACTAGAAAATTATAATATATGATCAATCTGATCACTAAAATTCAAACAAATCAAAAATATAATCAAATAAATCACAAATAATATCTTACTCATATAGTTATGTACTTTTTGTATAAATTAAAGACAAAACCTTTAAAGGTTTTATAAACTAATAATATATCATTTATAGATTTAAAATATTAGGTAGTTTTTCTAATAGTTATGTTATTTTTTTGATAACTATTACAATATAAAATATGATTAAATAGTTAGTATATGAAGTTTATTCACTTTTTTCAATCGTTAGATCTCTATAACATATTTTAACACTCTTTACACTTTTATGATTATAAATATAGATATTATCCTCCTTCAAATCCATATTTATAAAACATGTTAACATACAATTTCCTAAATTTAATAAATTAGAATGTCTACATAAAAACTAAATATTTATCGAGTCTGTATGTAAAGACACACAAAAGTTTATATGCTTCATTTAGTTTACGAAATCGAATATTCAATTTCATTAAATATGGATAACCGCATTCGACCGTCGCACCAACAAAATTCCCTCACTGACAGTAAGAAAGTTGCCCGAACGATAATTTAGGAAATAACAAAATTAGCCAGCTGATTTTCTTTTCTTTTTTCAACAAGTGGCAAATATCCAACTACTAATTCCTTTTTCTTTTTCTTTTCCCTTTTTCATACGCCCTCTATAACGTTTTCAGAATATATTACATGAGCAGTGTCAGCTAGACATAAGACGAAGGTCTACCAAACCCTTAATAATGCATGATTGTCACCTCTAGTGACAGCTTAAATAGCTTCTCTCCAATATCTCAGTCAATATCTGTCTCATATTGTACTGAATTAAAACCCAAATGCTGGACAACCAGAAGGCCTGGAACGGCAGTCGTCTCCATGACGTCACAGGTGCCGCTTCAGATGGAACTTGGGAAAGAGTACAGCGAAAAATAGCCGAAAGCATGCAACCCTCGAATATGTCGCACCACAACATACACAGCCCTTGAATTCCTTCTCACATTCATTCTCTGATTTGATTTCATTCTTTGCAAGTCAACATTGGAGCTGATTATTCAAGCAGCAACAGAATAGTTTCCGAGTGTTCTTCACGTCCCTTTCTTCTTCTGGTCCTTTGATTTGATTTCTTTAGTCAACATCCTTGGTGCTATAGCCATCGACATAAGCTCTTGGAAGAGCAGTTTACAGGCATAAGGAATATGAACCTGCTCACAAGATTACAAATTTATCAAAAGAAGTTCTCATCACAGTGATGCTAAGGCTACAATAACTCCACACAATCTTCTCACAAAAATTCAGTCCACGTGCAGGATTGTATTGGGATGTCCGTTACATTGAACACTTTGTGGGAGAGTTATAAAATAATGTAGCTGTAAGAGAACGAGTAAACATTTTCCGGCCACGCCATTTGCATCATATGATATATATATATATATATATATACAGTAAAGAATTCTGACCTGAACAATGTCAGTCTTGTTCTTGCAGCCTCTACATTCAAAAGAATTTTTCTTGAGGTTAGCAATAGCTATCAGCCCACAATTCTCGCACACATGAACCCTGTATGCATCACTTTGGTCAAAAAGCCTCTCTTTTAAGAAGTGTGCAGCACCGTGTGCAATCATACAATCTCGCTCCATCTCCCCAAATCGGAGACCACCATCACGAGATCGTCCTTCAGCAGGTTGCCTCGTCAGAATTTGCACAGGGCCTCTTCCACGAGAATGGATCTTATCATCCACCATGTGCTTCAGCCTTTGATAATAAGTTGGTCCCAAGAATATCATAGCGCTCAGCTTACGCCCAGTGTGGCCATTATACATTGTCTCAAACCCACGCATTTGATATCCACAACTGTGTAGGGCCTTGCTGATATTATCCACCTGTCCGATCATAAGGAAATGGCATCAGATACCTAGATTGCAAATATAAGAATCTTGCTAAACTGTCAAGCTAAAAAGTGTAGATGTGCAAGTAATACATTTGAATAACCAATGCGATGTGGTAGAGCAGCATTTTGTGAGAACTAATATGTAAATCATAGAACTATTTTGACAGTGGAAACATAATAGCAGTCTAAACGCTGGCTAAATCACACTGAAGTAAACCCATTGAATAGGAGCCTCTTTTCCTTTGAAAGCTCTAGTCTATCTACCTTTCCAAAAAGTTCATCTAACACTGATATGAGCCGCAATTTAAAAAGCATGATATAGTATCCCAGATAGATGAACATACACTAATACTAAACCATGATTTTCAGACAGTAGCTTTCTAACCGAATCTAATTTCTAAATTTGACCTAAAAGGCCACAAAGAATGATACTCTCTTTCTGCAGATAATTTGTAAGAACTGGAAGTTGTTTTCATATTACAATCTGAAAACATCATCTAAGGTGTGACATTATAACAAAAGAAAATCAATGCATGTTGAGGAATACAATTTTGCATTAGTGAATGTGGCTTACAGTAACATCTGTAAAAGGTGTGGCATCTCCTTCTTTCCCTATATGAGCGGCAACTTTCCCCATGATGCATTCGATGAGCTGACCAATGGTCATACGGGAAGGAATGGCATGTGGATTCACAATGATGTCAGGAGTGATGCCTTCCACTGTCCATGGCATGTCTTCCTGAGTATAAGTCATGCCCACTGTCCCCTTTTGACCATGCCTACTACTAAATTTGTCACCAATTTGAGGAATTCGAACAGATCTCACCCTCACTTTCACAAACCTCAATCCATCAGCATTTGTTGTCAGTAAGACCTGCAGATGTCATAATACGATCAAATTGAACTGCAAAATTCAATGGGATACAAGCATACTCCGTAAAAGTATTCCATGGAGACTACAGTACCTGATCCACAATGCCGGTTTCACTATGACGCAAGCTAATACTATGATCACGTCGAGAATAACGTGCAGCAGGTCCCTGAGCTTCTTCCGGTGAAATTGGAGTGGTCTTACCAATGATGACATCCTCACCTGAAACTCTCGTACCCTGCCAAAGATAATAATCACTGGGAAAGATGAACAAGTATTCTCAATGCAAACCCGTAAGAAGATTGGAAAAAAGTATACTCACAGGAGGAGCAAGACCATCATCATCCAATTTGTCATAAGAACCATGTCGCATACCCTACAACATAAGAACATAAGCATTAACAAAGACAAGATAAAGCAAATGCCTCTTTCTTTCAGATTATAAAACTAACCATCGTGTTAGATCTGTCGGGTTTGCCAAAGTCCTCTTTCACAAGAGTCCCCATCTTCTTCTCCTCATCCCTAGGAATGAAATGGTCAAAAAAATTAGACCCCCCAAGCACAAGAAATATCTTAATAACTGGAAGAGAAATAAAGAACAAAGCAACCAGAAGCTAGGGAGTAGCACACCTATAAGAACGGAAGAAAATAGAACGGAAAAAGCCACGATCGATTGCAGATTGGTTCATAATGACAGAGTCTTCTTGGTTGTATCCAGAATAACAGGCGATGGCCACAATAGCATTCTGCAGCAAAATGATGCATTGAGAGACATAGAAAGAGATAACAACTTAAGATATGTTGGATGGTCAGAACAACTTCGAGTACTTACAATCCCTGCCGGGAGCTGCCTAAAATGCAAATGCTCCATGGCCCGTGTAGTAACTAGAGGCTTTTGGGGATAATACAGGACATAGGCCAAGGTATCCTGTAAACACAATATGATGAGCAAACCCAAGAATTCCATAGTGAAAATTGAAATATCAATTACAAGAAAACATAATAAATAAAATAAGGAGCTAACAAAATTCAATAAAAGTTCCAATAAGGTAAAGGATATGATAAGTACCATTCTGAACTGGTAGTTCGTCACATATATACCCATCGCTTGCTTCCCCATAGCAGATTGATATGTATTACGTGGGGACTAATAACAGGTATAAGACATAAGTAAATAGCAGATAACAATTTATAAGAAAAGAAAACATTAACCATGAGATTTCCTTGCCTGATTATGGTCAGGGAATGGAATAATAGAAGCACAAACACCCAAAATTAAAGAAGGGTGAATTTCACAATGAGTGTATGTTTCAGAATATGCTTCTTCGGGGTTGAGCCTTGCAGACACAAGATCCTGCATGGAATTTTAAGTGTCATATAAATCATCAGTAATAGATTAAGGATAACAAAATAATACTTTCACAGGCACTCACATTAATAGTCATGGAAATCATAGTGGTCTCCTCTTCTTCGGTGTCAATATATTCAATATATCCCTTAGAAACAAGATCATGCCAGCCACCCTCTTCAGGGGATTCCTGAACCACAGTTGAATGACCATAAGACAAAATGATTCATATTAATTCAACAGTCAATAATCAGGCTTCTTAACACATACCCTCTGTTGTAATGCCTGGATATCCTTTTTCTTGATCAAAAGCCTCTGTTTCTCAACAATAAAAAGTGGACGGCTACATCGACCATAATCAGTGTATATTCGCAGCTCTTTCAAGCGGATATCTCGTACAACACCAACCTCAGTATTCACATCAACCTGAGTATAAGAACAAGCAAGAAAGTGGGCAATTAAATAGGCCAGTAACCAACTCCCACCTCAGGCATGCACAGACTTAGATGAACTCTGGGTGGGTACTACTAATGAATGCCATCACCACAATGAAAAATAGCTTGTGAGTATAGCTGAAACATGTAATCCCTAGGCATCAAGAATGACACACGAGAAATCTGAACAATGCATAGAAAACAGGTCCTTAAATGGGGTTAATAACACATTTTCTGAAAGACATCTCATGATCATGACAGCCCACATATCTGCCTCTATACAGATCTGGTGAAACAATAACAAGAAAACACAAAAGCTAGCTGTTCTCAAGCACAAAGCCAATCTCAACTCTAGCAGTGCAATTTGTTGTTTTCCACATACCCTTAAGAGCTATGAACTTCCTTATGGAGCTTTTGTGGAACATGTTACCAAAACAAATGTATAAACTGTCATGTCTATGGAACATATGTTGAGCACAAAAAATAAAAAGGAAGCAGGGAGTTGAGCATTTTTTGAATCACAAATATCATCTCCGCCTACACAATCATACTCGCAAGGAAATAACCCATGCAACAGAAAAACATTTACAGATAGATACTTAATATCACAACAGAAGCAAATATAGCTAGACAGCATTCTAGTTCAACAACAAGGCCATCAATTAAAACTCCATCAACACACTACATCAAGGAAATGTGCGTATAAGACTCATTCAACCAATAAAATAGAAAGACAAATATCAAAAAGCATCATTTAACTTCAAGCCGAAACCAGATCAATCAACATAGACCTCAATTCACACTTTAGTTGATAAATATAGGGAATTGGTCAAAGCCCTGCACTTACTTAGCTGGATTATGTGATGCCAATACAAATGCATAAACATCTTTACAAATTTCCCACATCAAATAATAGACAAAAATGAATTTAAAGGCATAAACATTTTGGATTTGAGTGAAGACAAATGCTTTTTAATTTCCTGTTAAGGTATAAATGTTTAAAATTTTCAAATTTCAAATATAAAACAATTTTTGGCAATTGCTTATGTGATCTTAATATTTTATGAATTATATAAAAAAAACAATTATAATTATATTATTATTTTTTTATATAATTCATAAAATATTATGCCTAAACTGACCTTCAATTTAAATATCCTAAATAATTAATAGAACTTAAATGCCCAACCCAAACACTAGCATGCAGAACAATCCAACATATATTAATTCACAAAAAAAATAGAAATGTCAAAGTAAGGGCATGCATTCTATCTACTCCCAAGCCACAACCAGGAAAACATTGAGTGGAGAAAGCTTGAATGAGAAGGAAACAAGCCCAAAGCACTTTACGTGCAAGAGGAATCATGGGCATGATTGGATACATACTTATGCCAGCCCTATTTTCTATTCCTTTTTGTATCATTGGCCTTAACTTCTCTAAATCCTCCTTCGCGCTGTATTTTTTTGCACCTTCAATCGATGGCTCGAAGTTAGTACACATGTCTGCATTGTGCACCAATTCCTCCAATCACTGAATTACATTTTAGATGTGCATCCAAAACTACATGATGAAATGAGATTCATAGAGAAATGGATCTGAATTGAGAGAGCTCAGCGTATTGAGAAGGATTTAGGGTTGTGCTTTCACTTTTTCTACTCCCTCTACTATTTTCCTTTATTTCTGTGCTTCCCACAAATGATGTTGAATTGAGGCATTTCAATGAAAGCCTGGTCTGGGCTACCTATGAATACCCTACTATGGGGATACTAAAGAAAATTGAAGGTCCGTTCAGAAACTAGTGACCAAGCCTCAAAAAAATTATAATCCATTCTTTTTCATATATATTGATGGAGCTTAGCGCCTTGGTTCCAACCAACTCATACCCCGTGCATTGTTCTTTTTTCTTTGATTATTACTTGTCTTTTGTTTGTAATTTAATTAAAAAATATAAGCAGGGTTAGGTAAGGGTAGTTTGGGTATAACATATTGTGAATTATATAAATAGTAATAAAATAACAAGCTCAAGCAAGCAAATTACAGGAACTTCAAAACGCTTATGTCTTAATGGAAACATAGGTTAAACATTTTCACCATAAATGCCTTTATGGGATCAAACACTTTATGCCTTTAAATACACCTTTGTCTCACATAATCAAGTTTAACTTATACTATGCAGAGATACTTACCCTTCTTCTCAGTTGCCTCAAAGTTTTCACCAATAGATCAGGATCGCGATGAACACCAACCCAACAACCATTGACAAAGATCTTTGTTGCTTGAGGAATAACAGCAGGGGAAATTTCTTCGAAGTTTTCTGTACTCCATTCTTCCAAAAATTCAAGAATAGGAGATGCTGCGGAACCAACAGTGATGTACACCATCAAAGCAAGATTCTTCACTAACCCACAGGCTTGTCCCTCAGGCGTTTCAGCTGGACACATCATTCCCCACTGCGAATTATGCAGCTGCCTAGGCTTTGCCAATTTCCCTTCACGTCCAATGGGAGAGTTAAGTCGTCGCAAGTGGGACAAAGTGGAGGCGTAAGTAAGGCGATTCAGCACCTGTGAAACACCTGCTCGTGTACCAGCTGCATTTGCTGCCCCCCAGTTTCCAGTGGCAAGAGAATACTTGAGACCACTTGTAATTGTCTTCGCTTTGATTGCAAATTGCAAATTAACATCTTTGCCTTGGTCAACACATTTCTGAACATAAGCTCTTACATCTCTGGTTAACTTTCTAAATAAAGTGCGGAACAGACCTCCAAGCAAAGGACCGGCAAGATCTAGCCGCTTGTTGCCATAGTGATCCCTATCATCCTCAGGCCTTCGGCCAAGCGCACATAATAGAAGCCGGTGAATAATGTACCCAAAGTAATAAGCCTTTTTTGTCTCACAATATTCACCAACACCAACATGAGGAAGCATTTCCCTTTGAAGAATATCCTTGGCATGCTTGATCCTCTTCTCCCTTGTGACACCTACAGTGTTTCCTCTCTTTCCAATATAGTCTAAGGCCACTTGTTGGTTCTGAATGACAAATGCCTCTTCCAATGAAGGTCGAAGCAATTCCATCATTTGTGTATCAGAGAAGTCATAACAAATATGCTCCAATATGTCTTTATCCGCAACAAACCCCAGTGCACGAAAAACTATGATGATAGGGATTTCAGTCTTGACATATGGGAGGGTGGCACGAATATACTGCCCAGAAGAGCCCTATGATCATACATTAAAAAGACAGTAAAGGTAAGATCAAAAAAAGGCTAAATGTTACTGAAGAAAGCCAGAAGCATTTTGCTGGAATAAATAAACACCATGGAAGTTCCATCATTACCCCTTTAGCACTGGCCCGTGACAGCATCCGCACCACCATGGTACTGGGAGGCCTATTCTGATTTTCGGCCATGGACCTGACTTCTGCAATATAAGCATACTTATTGGGCTGCCTTTTCTTGAAAACATACACATGATTTGTGCTCATCTTCTCCTGAGCAATCAGAACCTTTTCGCTCCCATTAATGATGAAGTATCCCCCTTGATCATACGGGCACTCACCCAGCTCCGTAAGATCTTTTTCTGAGTTCTGATACAATGTACAATAGCTTGATCGAAGCATTATTGGAACCTAAATCATTATTAAAAAACATTCCATCAATTTTCAAAATCCAATACTGCACTTTTGAATAAGAAACAAAACACCATTGCGATCTAGCATTTAATTGTCCGTAGTATACCTTGCCAATAAAAACTTTAGTAAAATCCTGGGTTTCAGTCACTTCTTCACCATCATGCCCTTTTTTTATGACTCGTTTTGTCACATCCACATACAAAGGGGCTGAGTACGTCAAGTTTCTCAATCTAGCCGCCTTGGGGAATAAAGTTGCAGTCTCACCATCTGACTCCGTCATCATTGGCTTACTCAAGTAGATCTGACCAAAGCTTATCTTGTATATGGTCTACATGAAAATTTTAACAGAGTCAGCCCAAGCACATCATTCTCTAAACTAGCAGTCAAAAACAAAATATTTGCTAGATAACTATTTGTTTGCTCCCATAACAACACAGCTATACTTTCATATGAGATTTAACACCAATTTCAATGCAAGACTTCTTTTTTATTTGTTTCTGGGACAGGAGAACAAGCACTTTTTTAATAAAGGGAAAGAAAAGATACAGAACTTAGATTATGCAAACATACTCCCCATTATATGTCCAAGTAACTATTGCCAGCACATAATGACTCTGCAATATATGAGTCTATCGAGACTCAAGTGCATGCTTAAAACATGATGATTGAAAAGCCACATTTTTCAGACACGTGATTCACAAACTAATGAAGAAAACCACACGCAAGTGATATGAAGTGACATTAGGAAAAAATTAAACCATAAGTGCATCATTCGCCTGTTGAATCTGCCTCTTCTTAATGTTGCTCTCTCACAATGTGCTTTTCAACTAAATATATCCCAATTTACCAGCAGAATAGTGCAATAAATGACTGCATTTGGATTATTTTCAAAATCATTGAGGTTGTATTTTACATTAACATAAGCACACGCAGAGATTGACAAAATCCACAAATAAATCTGTATTTAACTCGGCAATTCATCAAACACTGACATTAAGGTGGAATTGTAAATCTCAGAACAAAGCTTCCTGTTCTTTCAACCTAAATGGACAGCTGTCGCCTGATTGACTCCACTCATCTTTAGTGAAGTAAATAAATCATGGTATCCTGTTGCGTTAATGAAATTGTATACAGCATTGCCTTTTATCATCCATTGAGAGGAAGAATAGAGTACTAACCAACCTAGTGCAAAAAAATTATGTTATGCTTACAGCAGCTTAAGTACGATCTCATTCACAAATGGCCCTACTTCAACTTGTACTCAAAATGACTACTCCACACACAACTATCTAAAATGCGTCAAGCCAACAGGACACAATTGAATAATTGATTACCTAATACCTAAGAAACCCAATTCACAATACGTAATTTTACGGTTCTAGACAACTCCAATCAAGCGCATACAGCTAAATCCAACCAAACCGAAACACTATAAGAATCAAATATATCGAACAGTTATCGAACTTTAGAGGTCCTCCCAAAGAAATAAACAACGGAAAAAAATTAGTATAAATCAACTCGAACCTCAGCAAAATCCGACTGATGGCCCGGATTGTGCTGTGATTCAGGCCTTATTTCAATATCTGCAGACTCATCAACGATTTCCTGCATCGTATTCTGAATAAACTCATCAAATGAATCCAGTTGTTGTCGAACCAAACCCTTCTCTTCAAAATAAGCACTAATGACAGCCCAAGCATCCTCTTGCGTTATCTCCTCCTCTTCGTCTTCCATCTCTTGGTCCTGGTAATTTTCAGGATCGTACTCGTACTCACCGTTCATCTTTAGAAAATTTTCCTACTAGTCTATCTGAAAGAAATTGAATTTAGGGGTTCAGTAACTTTTAAGTGCAAGAGATCTATTTTAGGTTTATGGATTGCGAAAACCCAAGAGGAGGAACTCCAGTTGATTTTCTCACGTGTTTGAGTTGGACTTCCGAGAAAATTTTCGAGGTGTTTAGGAAGAGAAGAGGGAGACAAAGAGCGGAAGGTGCAAATAATACGGGGAGAAAAGGGAAGCCGTCATGGTGCTCAGGAGCTCGTCTGCTTAATACGAACCGAGGAGAGCACCGCCCTGATAAAACGGACACGATTGTTGAGATTATACAGGATCGGAGCGTTTTTTAATCGAACTCGTTTCTAAAGAGTCGATTTATGCGATTGTTTTGGGATAAGTTGAAGTCAATAGATATAACGTTTGTACGGAGTTATTTATAAAATTTAGTTATTTAAAATAATTATTTTTTTTAATTTAGTTTTATTTTAGATAATTATTTTTGATAAGTAGTTTTAAATAAATTAATAATTAAATTAATTCCTTCATTTTAAAAATGAATTTTATCAATTTTAATTATGTAAATTAGGATTAAAATATTATCTGTATTTATAACATTTAATTTTATTTTTATTGATCTTTGATAGGGGCAATAGAGATAAAGGTGAAAATATAACTAAATTTATCTCCTTGAATCTTAATCTAAACGAAATTTATAAAATATTTATCCTGATTCATCTAAATTAAAATAATATTATTCAAATAATATTTGAAAACGTTCGTTCTAGTTTACCTCAAGTCTTTTCATCTAGATTAAATTTTAATATTTACTCTCGTCTTAATTTATCTCGATTAAAATAGAAAATATTTTTTTTTATTTTATGAGATTACTTATGAAATAATCACAGCTGCCGTTGGGACATCGATTGGTCAAATTATATCATAAACCTGGAGGCGGTGCTCCTAATGCCAATTTTAGTAATTATAAAAAGTAAAGGGGTTTGAT
Organism: Tamarix chinensis; assembly: GCA_030549775.1. Lineage (NCBI taxonomy): Eukaryota > Viridiplantae > Streptophyta > Magnoliopsida > Caryophyllales > Tamaricaceae > Tamarix > Tamarix chinensis. The sequence continues at coordinate 39,265,672 of CM060177.1, forward strand.
TTATAAAACTCTTTCGGTTATGGTTATAAATAAAACGACCTAACTGGTGAACTGATCAACTTAACTCGTTAAAAGTTTAGTTTGATTTATTCATTTAGTTAAATGAGTTATTAAATACTTTTAAACTTGTTTATTAAATGAATTGAGTCAGAACTTCAAAAATTTTAGCTCACTAATTCATTTAGTTAAAAAAGCTAAATCCTATTTCAAACTTATTTATTAAACTAGTTAAGGTTGAACCCGATGATGTTCGACTAGACTAAACTCATTTATTACTTCCGTAGCTATTATATGGAAAATGCAGATTTATTGCGTAGAAAACATTTTGATGGTAAATGACTAAAATACTCTTATTGATTTATTTACCTTCTTCGCCGACACTTTCTTTCTACCTTCTTACTTTCTCCGGCTTCTCTCTTCTCTCTTCTCTCTTCCTTCCTTCCTTCTACGAGCAATAGATTTTTTCGGCTGAATTTTTTTCCCAGCATCAAGTTGAAGGTAAGTTTTATTTTTAATTTTTAATTTTTAATTTATAATGTATAACTATCTGAGTTTTAATTTTTTAAATTTATAAATGTGTAAGTATAAATTTTATTTTTATTAATTAGATCATAGATGTAAGAAGGAAAAAAATTTGATAGGATGAGATCGGCGAAATATGCCGATGGATCTCATGAGATTCGGCAAAATCTACCAATGTATTTGCTGGGTTTCGGCTAAATTTACCGAAGGCGTGGGGGTGAGATCGACTAAAATTGCCGATGTAGGTGGCTGGGTTCGGCAAATTGTGCCGATGCCAACAGTGCACTTCGGCCAAACACGCCGATGTATATGCATCCACTTCGGCCTCATCTGCCGATGCTCGGGCCGTATGTTATCGCCATCTAGGGTTTCATCTTGATTATAATTATAATTATGTTGATTAATAATAATTTGTTAATTATAATTTATATTAATAATATATTTTGATTATGGTTAATTGATTAATTTTATAAAATATATTTTTAGATTTATTATACTCTGTTAATTATACTCTAATATTTTAATTAAATCTAGGTTTTAGTAAATTATCTTTCTATAATAGGATTTTGGTTATTTTTAGGATGTAAAATTATATATATTAATTATAGTTTATTAATAATATTAATTGTACTTTAATATTTTAATTAAATATAGGTTTGGTAAATTATATCTCTATTATATAGTTTTGGTTATTTGTAGGATATATAATTATATATATTAATTATGGTTTATTAATTATATTGATTATGCACTAATATTTTAACTAAATATAGGTTCGGTAAATTATCTCTCTATTCTAGGGTATTGGCTATTTTTTGGATGTGTAATTATATATATTAATTATGTTTTATTAATTATATTAATTATGCTCTCATAATTTAATTAAATATAGGTTCAGTAAATTTTCTCTCTATTCTAGGGTTTTGGCTATTTCTTTGATTTGTAATTATATTAATTATGCTCTCATAATTTAATTAAATATAGGTTCGGTAAATTTTCTCTCTATTCTAGGGTTTTGGCAATTTGTTTGATGTGTAATTATATATATTAATTATGGTTTATTAATTATATTAATTATGCTCTCATAATTTAATTAAAGATAGGTTCGATAAATTATTTCTCTATTGTAGAGTTTTAGCAATTTGTTAGGATATGTGATTTGTATATATTAATTATGGTTTATTAATGATATTTTTTAATGATATATTTTATTTATGGTTAAGTTGATTAAATTTGTTTATTATGTTTATAGATTTGTTAATACTTTGTTAATTATGTTATTGTATTATTTATATATGATTAGATATTTATTAGATTTATTTATATTTTCATTAAATATGTTAAATATTGTTATGTGATGGGAATTATTGGTGAATGTTTTTAATTATATTGATAGGATAATAGGTTAGATTTATTTAATATTTTTGTTAAATCTATTTATAATAGATTAAATATGTTTATATTTGTATTATATTTAATTGGTTTGCTAATTTTTATGGAATATATTTGGATAAATTTGGTTGGATTATTGAAAAAATATATCGGGACATACCATAATTAAGTATACTTTAGTTGTTATATTATACTAAACTCTTACTAGTAAGTAATACAAATATTGTTGATATATTTAATTAATAAAGTAGAGGGTTAATTTAAAAGATTGTATTTTAGTTATATGGTTGGGTATACATATCTCTTTCGTTATCATAATATGGGTTGATATTTATTAATTATATTAATTTCATGTATGTAATTAGGTTTTATTTATGTTATCACGTATTACCTTCTATTCAGATACGTAATTATAATTGACTTTAGGCATTTATTATTGAAATTCAAATGAGTCGCAGACAAGATAAAGTAGTAGATAGAACTGATGGTCGTTATGTTACTACTTCTTCACGACGTAACAGAACTGCTACTGAGCCACCTGCGCTGATGGCTCGTTTGAGAAATTTCGGAAGGAGTATTATCAAAGGATTACGACGAGGTAAGAAATCTGGAGAACAAGAACCGGAAGAAGCATCAAAACACAAGAATATGCAGAAGTTCCCGAAGAACCAAGGTCTGGTCAACAAGGTCCTAAATTTCCATCATTTGCAGACTATGTAGGTCGTCCATCATTTGTGGCTGATGTTGGCACTGCGGGGTTTGGAGGGTACGTAGGTTTGGGGGCAGGAGGTCCGGGGTTAAGAGGTTTGGGGGTTGGTGTAACACCCCCAAATTTATTACTGAAAATTTTCGTTTAACTAAAAGGGTTTAGTGGAAGCGAAAAGATAAAACCGTAAACTTGGGGGCATTACCGCCACACTTAGTACCAAATCGGTTCACTCCTACCGTTCCAGTACTAAGTGCTAAGGCTAAATAAAGTTAACATTAAACACGAATCATTAATAAAACACAAGTCATACAGAAATCAGAGTGCGATTTAGGATTACAAACCAAAGATTACGTGACTAGAGTTTTTCAACATAAAGCATAGTACAAAAACACAACTAAAATATGATAATACAAGGTCCAATAAAAGAAACAGAGTCCGGCCGAGTCGCTCTCGATCCTTAAGTCAGGTTTAAGCTCAACGCTCAGCCCCACCCGATGCCTCGTAGGTGTCGTAGGCATCAAAGACATTATCCCCTACCTGCACAAGCTCAAATGGGTCTTCTGCTCGTGGGAATGAGCAGCACCCATGAAACGGGTGATCAGTACGCTACGTACTGAGTAAGGTAACAGATGCGCTAAGGCCAACACATAGAGCATATAACATAGGAATGAGCATGTAGTCAACATACAATGATACATGTAATAAGGCCTGGTTACTTTTCAGGTAACTTATTCTTTATTCCTCTTACTAATATGTTCATTTCACACATACTCTTTAATAGTCCATGTGAGTGCGGGAACCCCAATATTATAGCCGGTGGACCGAAATACATACAAGACAAAATGCTCCTGACCACTATTATTCGCCGGTGGACCGGTCTCCAGGGCAGAACACTCCTGGCCACTATTATTCACCGGTGGACCGGTCTGGCCCCGACTCACATGGTGTTTCACTGTAAGTGCTTAGTGTATTTCCCATGGCTTAGCTTCATTACGTTTGGTTTTTTTAGCATGGAATCCCCCACTATTATAGCCGGTGGACTGGAAATCATGCAGGACAAAACGCTCCTGGCCACTATTATTCACCGGTGGAACGGTCTCCAGGGCACCCCGGTTCCTGGCCACTATTATTCGCCGGTGGACCGGTCTGGGCCCGACTCAACAATCTTTCTCTTTAAGTGATTAGTATCTTATTCGTGTCTTATTCGGTAAACATTACACCCTTGACATGCATGTCCTCAACGTGCTATTTCTATCCTCTTAAGGGAGCCCGTCCCATATCTTGAGACTCCTGCGCCCCTTATTACACCTTGACATCCATACCCCCTTACGCTTACACATAATGAAAAACCAACTCCTAAGGGTGTGGGTTAAGGCCCAACACCTTATGACATCAACTCTACCTACTATCACCCTCTAGGGTTTTCCCTTGAAAACTCTAATTGGACCTATGTGGCCCAACTTTCTCTCACTTACACTACCTTTACTTCATCCACCGCCCTACATCTTATCTCAATTAGGTCCAGTCCCAAAACGTGTCACTTTACTTCTCGATTTCGTATGTGACCTGAAAAACCCTTGTTGGCCACTTCAAACCCTAGTACCGTTCTTCTCCTACAAGTAACCGCTCTCTTTTCATCCAAAATCCCTTCTCTCCCATGGAACCCATACTCATCCTTTATAAAGTAAATTATCACTCTTAACCCGTACTCCACTCTCCCTGGATCATTTTTACTCTCGTACTTTCCAAATTACTACTTCCTCCCAAAACCCTAATCGGATCCCTTATACACCCTTACACCAACCTACGTACTATTTTTCATCCCAAGTCTCTAATCACTCCACAACTCTCCTATTAGCTTGTTTACACCCTAAACCAACTTTTCTCACGTAAGGATCACCCCCATACAAGATTTATCCATCCCATGCAAATTTTAAGATTCCCACGCATGGTTCCCATCTCTCATTCATTTTGGTCATTCCTTCCTCTTTAATTTCCTCTCATGGGTCATGAGGTATTTTGGTCAACCTCATATCCCCCTTAATGAACTCACTTCCCTTTTCTTTCTTTTTGTCCTTTCATTCCTATATCATATTATCAATTGTCCTAGCATGCATGTCTTAGAGGGTCATATCATATCACACCATAAACACCATATATACATATTATACTCATATCATAAGAAACACATACAAACATACCTCAACTCCAAGTTGTGCTACACATAAGACAAGTTAATTACAATCATATGATACACGACATAGCATGGTATATATAGCATCCAAGGCATACAAGTCACATAACACACATGGGCCTTAGCTACATCCTTACCTAAAGCGACGCCGGGCTTGGAGCATGCTCCTACACCTCCTTAGGGTTTTAACTTGATTCACCTATAAGAGGGAAAGACTAAGGATTAGTTTCCCTTCTACCAAAATACTAGTATTTCTTATTTTAGTCTAAGATTAGAGTTACTATTATTAAAGGCAGTTCTATAAGTGAAAACTAGGGTTTCGTCCTCAAGTTAACCTATTAGATATTACTAGTCAAAATATAATTATGTTACTATTTATAGCTATATTTATATTATTAAATCAAATAGCTTCATTTCTTCTAACAATAGTACTAATACTTGTCATAATAAAATAGTGATAATAATAATAGTAGTAATACTAATACTCATAGAAATAGAGGCCCTATTATTTTTAAGGCTAAGGCTAATAATGGCTTTAGGGATAAAATAATAATATAATGTTAGTAATACTAACAAATTACTAATACTACTAAAGATAATAATGATAGTAGTTATATTTGGAATAATAATAATAATATAAGGGTTCGAATTTTTTTGTCACGATAATAGTAATAAAATAATAACAATAATAATGGTAATAACTAATAATGATACCATAGTAACAATGTTAGTGCTAAAGGCGTTAGGAATAATATTAATGATATTCTAATATTAAATAGTAAAATACTAAGGCTTAAGTATTCTTCCTCTTTAACGAAATACTCCAACTTCGGTTTAGATAACATTAATAATAATAATAATAATAATAATAATAATAATAATAATGTTAAGTATAATAATAATAACAATAACAATGATAATAGTAACCAAAATGATAATAGTAATATAAGGGTCTAAATATTTATATTAATAAATAAAAGTGATAATGGACAAGGTTAGTATTAACCATATTAGTAAGGAAATAATGATAGTGATAATGGTAATAATAATAGTAATAATACCAATAATAATAATAATAAAGTTAGGGTTAAGTAGTAATAATAATAATAATAATGGCATTAATAACAATAATAATAATAATAATAAAGAATAATACTAATAGTAATGATAATAAAAATGGTAATAGTAATATAAGGGTTCAAATGTTTACCATAATAGTAAAGATAATGATAGTAGGCCATAGCTAGTATTAGTAATAATAGTAAGAATAATAAAGAGGTTAGTAATAATAATAATAATAGTAAACAAGAAAAAGTCCTAATCATAATAACACTAAATTTGTAGGCCATTATTAATGATAATATTATTATTGGTTAGAAAAATCATAAAGTTAGGTTAAGTAATAATAATAATAATAATAATAATAATAATAATAATAATAATAATGATAGAGATAACTATATTAATACTAAAGTTGTTAATAATGATAACAATGATAATAGTATTAGTAGTAGTAATATAAATAATAATACTAATAATAATAACAATAACAATAATAATAATAATACTAATAATAATATGGATAACCATTTTAATGCTAAAGTTATAGCCTTTTAAATAGTATACCCTAATTATAAGAATTTCTAAAATTAGGTTAGGTAATAAGAGTGATACATAATAATAATATTAATAATGGTAATAGTAATAATAATAACAATGATAATACAAAACTAATAATAATAAGAATAATAATAATAGTGATATTAAGGATAATACTGTTAATATTAAATAAAATTATTAACACTTATAGAAAATAGTTTAGGGGCTGGGAAAGTTGGAGCACCACCTAAGGTAAGTGGTGGAACTAGCGGCGACGACGGCGGCAGTAGAGGAGAGAGAGAGGGGAAATATGGACATGTAGGCTAAGAGAGAGGAAGTTGAGGGGTGTTTGAGGTGGTGGAAGGTGCAGCAGGTGAAGAAGGCTGGAATGAAGGTGGTGGTGCAGCTGGGAGTGGCGGCGCACAGCGGTTGGTGCGGCGGCCGAAGGTGGTGGAAGGTGGTGGAAGATGGAGAAAGTAGAAGGAGAAGGAGGCAGGGAAATATGGGTGTATGGGGAGGAAGAGGAGGCTCCCCTGATTGTTTTGGAGGATAGGGGCGGCGTTGGTGGTGGTGGAATCAGCGGTGGGCGGCGGTGCGAAGGGCGGCGAGGGGTGAAAGTATATTGATTGGGTTGGCGGTTTTGCATGACCGGGGTGGCTCGTGCAGGGCAAATCGAGGGGCAAGGAGGGTCTAGTTAGGTAGAGGGTGGTGCAAGGGTCGGTTCTTGGGGTGTTTTGGCCATCGGCGATAGGCGGCGGTGGTGGACGACTCGTCTAATGGGGCGTCGGTGAGAATGGCTGTTTCTGGGGTTTCGAAATCAAATTTTGAATTAAGGCAGGATATGGGGTATTTATAGGTTTATTGGGTGGGCAATGACAAGAGGAAGAAGACAAAGGAGGTGCAGATGCCAGGCATGCCGCTCGGTGGCTGCAGTCGAGGCGGTTCTGCCATGGCAGGGGCGTCGGAGTCGAGGGAAAAGGGAAAGGGAAAGGGGAAGGCTGCTCGGGAGAGAGGAATAGGTTGATTGGGGTTAAAAATGTGAAAGAAAATGACAGGAGAGGGAGGGAAGGACGGTGGCAGCGATGGTGGCCGGCGGAGTGCTGGGTTGCAGCTCCTCGGTCGCCGCCACACCTCGGGGAAGAAGAAAGGATCGGGACCGGGCGGTTCAGGGAGAAAAGGAAGAAAAGAAAAAAAGAATCAGACCGGCCGGGAAGGAAGAAAAAAAAAAGAGGGAGCGGCGTGGGCCTGGGTTGCGTAGGGAAGCTGGGTCGCGTGATAGGTTGGCCCAGGTCGAGGGGGGAAGGAAAAAAGGAAAGGGAAAAAGAGGAATAAAAAGAAAGAAAAGAAAAGAAAAAGAAGGGAAAAATATATGGGTTGGGTATTTTGGATGTTTGGTATTATTATATTTTTTTTATATTTAAAATTAATAATACTTATTATAATAATAATAATTAAATTCCTTTTTAGATTAATTTGCCTATTTTGGATAAATTTTCTTAACTTTCATGTTAATTAGTAGAATACCCTAATTTTTTCCTAATTAAATTCTTCATTATTTTCCCCTTGATTTACCTCAATTAACTCTCTTAATTTTAATAAAATCATTTATTTAATCAATTTCTCTAATAAATCCTTAATTGGCCATAATTTTCAGAATTAAAATTTTGGGGTATTTCAGTTGGAGGTTCTAGGGTTGGAGGTTCTAGGTATGGAGGTTCTGGGGTTAGAGGTTCTGCGGTTGGAGGTTCGGGGTACGGAGGTTCTGGGTTTGGAAGTTTGGGGGTGGGAGGTTCAGGGGTCAGAGTTTCCGAGTCTAGAGGTTTTCCATTATCTATAGAATATATAGATTTTCTTACCTCACGGACGCAACCTGCCATGGGAGTAACATCATCCTCAGTTTACCCAACTATTGTTGGTGGATATAGATCATCATTAGATTTGCCAGCATCATTACCCTACATTATTAGTGGAGCATCGTCATCGACTTATGTGCGTAATGATGATGATGATGAGGAGGAGGAGGAGGAGGAGAATAGAGATGATCATGATAGGGATGCTGGTGATGCTGGTGAAGATGAAGAGAGTATACAATTAAAGGATGAATGGTACTTGCTTGGCCCATGTCCTGGAGGTCCAATAATCACTGATTTGATTCCTAGCTTTGGCGGTCACACAACTTTAGATTTATGGTTAGGAAATGTAAGTTTATCATATTCATTATTTCTTAATTATTATTTTATATGTAATCAATTATATATATGCATTACATTTGTTTATTGTATTGATCAGGATCGGGGTTGTCCCAAGATCCACACGAGGCATGAGGTTTTAAGAAGTTTTCTAGGAAGCGTCAATGATAGGATGTTCGCTTTGATACGACGAACATGATTATCACACCTTCCATCCTGCACATTTTAGCATGTGAATGTGCCGCTTATTTCAGCATTTATTGAGAGATAGAAATCGGACACTAATAGTTTTCATATGTCGTGGGGGGAGATGAAAATCACTCTTTTAGATGTCCATCGTATATTAGGGCTACAAGTTGATGGTCATCCATTACATTTGAACATAACAGCGGACACGAGTGGGAAAATGATTGGTGCAATGGGTGCCTTATTTGGGATGGAGGAAATGCAAGTGAATGAAGTCACTCGAAAGGGCAAGCTTCCATTTAAATGGCTACAAGAAGTATATAAATCATACTGGTTAGGGGATGAGGAAAAAGCGATCGGGTATATATTATGGTTGATCAGCTTATTGTTGTTTGTCGATAAGACGGTTGATAAAGTTAATCCATACTTTATCATTTTTCTTCAAGATCTTAGCCGGGTTAAAGGTTATGCATGGGGTGCAGCCACACTTGCTTTTTATATCAACAAATTGGTATGGCTTCTAGAGCTAACGCTAATCAAATGTCAGGATGTATCACTCTATTACAGGTAATTTTATAATCAATATATATATACATATATTACATACTCTATATTGGTTATGATTCTAACAATAGAATATTATAACAGACGTGGATATATGAATACTTTTCGGGGTTTGGAGTGGAAAGATCTAGGTATGATCTAGACCATCCTCGTTGTATGAGGTGGTCTTGTGGCTAGAAATTTGAAAATAAATTGGAGACGCTCGAGTACTTTCGTGCAAAGATTGATGTTGTGCCTGCATCAAAGGTATGCTAAAAATATTATATTGTTACTATATTATGTTTGTGATATCCATATTTAGTTTAATATTTTGGTGAAAGGACAATTGGGATCCATACGGAGTAGCTGATCCATATAGATATTGCCGTATGATATTCTATCACGATTGTATACATTGTTTGGAGAAAGTTGAACCACATATACCAGATAGAGTGACACGACAATTCGATTATACATAAGTCATCCTTGAGGAGCCCATCAAGCCAACTAGAAACTCATACAGAGGTCCTTCCCTCAAGAAGTACAAAGTGTACTATACACACATGCTCAGCCAATGGTTCTTGAGGTATGAACATATATTAGGCCAGAATGTTTTTGGACCAGCGGTTGAATACCCATAGGATGTGGCTGATGATTATATGGATTGGTATGTTCCGAGAACTCATAGATATATATTAGCTACGATGGAATAATATTTGGCAGAACATGCGAGCGATGATCATCATATACCAGCCGAAAATTTTTGAACAAAGCATGTAAAACTATCTGTCAATTGTATTGGAGGGAAGAGCCAGCTCCAAATTATGAGTAGTTAGTTACATGTATCGAAACCCTTGTGCGTGATTTAGGAGTTACTCCACCTCGGCATGGCCATTTGTAATGAACTTGATGTATTACCGTATTGTTATGTAAAGACATTAAAATATGTTTGTTAGAACTAATGCCAGGTATCGTTTTTATTTGACCATTGCTGTATGAGATTTATATGTTAGGTTAGATTGTTTGTGTTCAAATTTCATCAAGAGATAGATAACAAAGGAATAAGAGACACGGTAGGATTGAGCTTCATAATGATGGCAACCGTGTTATTATGTTAGCTCACAAAATCTCAGTTTTCAAAAGTTATCATTTGGCTGAGAATTCAAGGAAAAATAAGGAGGTCCGGTATTTCCCAACATGAATAAAGTGTTTTATTAATCAATCAATATCTTCCTATCCTTATTCATTAATTACACGAGTAAAGTGTTTTATTATATATCCATAGTTTAGATTTTCATGATAGAAATTAAGATATATTTATTAAATTTAGCATGTACATGTTACAAAGAATGTAAACACAAATAAATAAATAAATAATTACAACAATTCTACATTAAAGTTGAGTCTGAAGATAAAGGATGAGGGTCTTGTGTGTCATCATGTACCAATGCGCGCCATTATTCGAATCTTGAAGAATATTGGGTATTCCACGTTGAAACGCTGCTATCACGATATCTATTCTAATTTGTATGTACTGGTGGGAGTGGAAAATTTTCTAAAAGATATACCTGTCAAATAAAAAAAATATATTATGTTAGTCATTCATATAATATTGAAATGGAGAAAATGTTCATTAAACTTAGTGCTCACCGATATGTAGTGACTCATGTCTTGCAAGAAAAATATAGTGACTTCATTTTCAGGACCTTGAATTCCGTTCATAGCCATTAAAGGTAGGAATGAGCTGCATGCATTCAATGAGTAATATGCGAACAACACACAATAACGGGTTGCAATGACATGACCAATATCAGGCATTTCCATCCAGTGTGCCATCAGAGCTGGCCCTTCCCAGTGGGCAATAGTATTAAGAACTTGATCAATGGTTTCATATACGAACACATTCTCGTACAATTGTCGTCTCGCCAATATCTCGTGATATAAGTTAGTACGAATCTGAACCCACCGTTCTTCATCTCCTAGTATAATAGAAGCCAATGCTCTGAAACCACAATTCCCATCTCAAGGAACTATATGTCGATTCATCTGAGTCACGTATGGAAATTGAAATTGGCTTGATGACAGAAATGCCGATTGTCATCCTCGACCCCGACCCCCATGTTGAGTTGATCTAGGACGACTACAAAATTGTTGTTCTGTATACTCCCAACTAGATTGTTCCCTTCCGGTGGAGTTCCTTGGGCGACCCCTGTGATGCCGTACTGATAGCTTGTGGAGGGGTGTACTCTGGGGAACTACAATATTAAATATCTCTCTGGCCAACTGATTCTGTATTTCTGGTGGCTGGTGCATAACATATTCCATGGAAATATGGTATATATGAGATGCAACCTCTAATGGTTCTTGGGGTCTCGGTGGAGTAATCGGCCCTTCTATGTCGAGTTTCTTCCAAAACGGATGAATAGCCGACTGGGGGATTGACATGTAGTTATGAACGTATGTTTTAGTCTCATGCGTACATGGTATCCCGTGCGTATAACGCATGTAACATCCGCATAAATCATCATTCGTACGTACATAATCAAGTCTCTGACACTCGTTGTTCACCAACTCCATTGCATATAAAGAAACATGACCCCTCAAATTGGCATAAATATCACTTGTAGCAAAATGAGAAATATTGAACCGAGACCTCTCCAGCGATGCTTTTATCTCATCATGTTGTAATTCCGCGTGCATTTGTTTGTGTACTATATTAAAGCTGCCATGTGATATCTCCAGAAATCTTTTTAAAGATCCATGAGCACCTTCAACCCTGTTCATAAAAAAAATTTCAGTATTTGACTTTATCAACATAAAAGAAGCTAAATCAGCTATACTAAGCGATAAAATATAAATCATACATATTTGTTGTAAGCTGATGGATATGAAACACGTCACCAAAGAATGTAGCAACAATTTTATGTTTGTATGGTTATAGCCAATTTGTCTTTAGATACGAAATTAGGTTTGGCATGTTTATGTAATCTTCCTCCATTGACAACAGTTGTTCTTCGTATGTTTGTTCGTCCATGGCATCTATCAAATTTTTTCATCGTGACATAAAACCACATGCGAACAATGAACGACCATAGAGTTTTTTACACTTTTCCTCCACATTCTTATTCACATGAAACCTACATAATAAATGTTTTGAAGTAGGAAAAATATATTCCATAGCTGAAATAAGAGCAAGTTTTCGGTCGGTAATAATGGTGGTTGGAAGCATATATGGATCCATTAAGCTCTTCAATCTCTCAAGTACCCAAAAATAAATTTTCTCCTTCTCAGATGACATGTATGCACATGCAATGTTGAAATTCAATTGTGTTGGTGTTAGTCCGACAACTTCAAGTAAGGGCATTCCATATCTATTTGTCTTATACGTGCAATCCATTTGCAAAACAAAAGGAAATGCACGTAAAATGTTAACAGATATGGGATGTGCGAACAGATGTTCACTTATTACGTTTGATTGCGGCTCATTTTGATGCCACTGAAAATAATGATTCTCAACCAACATACTCATAACATGTTGTAACATTGTTTGACCGTCCATTTCTTCGGACCTAAGCTTCTATTGAGCATTATAAATATGCATTCTCATACTTACATTACCTTCAAATTGTAGAAGCGGTATGATTTGTCGTGGCTTTACGTTAGCTGTGATAAGTTCATCAACAAATTGAACTTCATTTTCTATCAACTTACCAAGAGTAACATGTCCTATCGATCAGTCTTACCGAAGCCACGATAATTTTCTATCCCCACCAGTATATGATTCTACTACTATCGGCTAAACATGCCGAAACACCAACGAGATCAATAATATATGATTCATTGTCAAGCAAATATTTTTTTGTCAGAAGTAGGCATTATTTTACTGTTTCAAATCTTTTCGAATCAGATGATAGTATACAATTTTTGTTATTTGGAAAACAAATCTTTACTCAATGGAAAACAAATTTTGTCCTAACCTCCATACATATGTTTTCTATCGATATATTTTTGTATAAATTTAATTCAATAAGATTTAAAATACTAAAATAATGGCTACTTTTGACAAAAACTTATTTGTTTCATAATAAATCATATATTACTGATTTAAAAATATTCATTAGTATATATAATTTATATATTTTAGATATATTTATAATAGATATTGATTAAAATTATTTTTATTTACAAATAATTTAAATTAGTTAAGATTTAGCATCGGTATTTTTAACCGATGGGAATATAGCAAATTTTATCGATACAATTTCATTTAAAGGCTACTTTTGAAAAACTCAAAAATTTTAACATAAAATTTATATATAATATAGATCTAGATCATGCCATTTTTTTCAATTATAGATAAAAATTTTATTATAAAATTTTATTACATCATTTATAATTAAAAAAAAGAGTAGTTTGGTAATTATTGCTGATATAGGTAATTATTGATGATGTAGGCAACTATTCATGATGGAGATGAAACAAAGAGGTGGGAGAGGGTCGGCAATTATTTCTGATTGATGTTATGTTCGACGAAGAATGCCGAAGATGTGAGGAAGGTTACTTCTGTTAATTTATCGATATGGTAAGTAATTAATTTTTTTGTTTTAATAAATTTTTTTCTTCCTATAATATGCATAAATTTATAAGTTTAGTTAAAGTTATTTATTGACTTTTTTATTTAATTGTAAATATGTTAATTTAAATTTTTATACAAAATATTTATATTATAGATCTAGATTATGAATTTTTTTTAATTATAAGTAAAAATTATTTCAAAATTTTTGTATTGAATGTAAAAAAAAAAAAAATAGGGGTGTTCAGCCGAAATTGCAGAAAAAAAATGGTTGGAGGCATCGGCAATTATTACTGATGACCTTGGTAGTATTTGGCTGAAATTGCCAAATCTCGTGCGGCTGTTTCGGCTGAAATTGCCGATTGTAAGGTTTAATTTTTTTGTTTCAATAATTTTTTTCTCTTCCTATAATATGCATAAATTTATAAGTTTAATTAAAGTTATTTATTGAATTTTTTATTTAATTGTAAATATGTTAATTTAAATTTTTGTACAAAATATTTATATTATAGATCTAGATTATGAATTTTTTTATTATAAATAAAAATTATTTCATCGGCAATTATTGCCGATGACCTTGGTAACATTCCGCTGAAATTGCTGAATCTCGTGGGCTGTTTCAGCTGAAATTGCCGATCGTAAGGTTTGGCTTCGGTAAATTTTACCGATGCAACGGTACTCGTTTCGATAAAAATTACCGATATTAAGGTTACTTTTGGAAATTATTTTTCACCGAGTAAATATTAGTTTTTCATATAACAATACCCATTACTTCTGGTCTTCTCCTTGCTTAGTATCGGCCGCCCTTTTCCTTTATTCACTTAGTGTCACAAAATTCATCACGACTCACTGCTTATTCCTAATCACTTACTTTGTTTTGTAGAATATGGGGATTTTAGATAGACAATAGAATTCATTATCCACTAAAATGACATCCTTTCTACAAATCTCTCATCCAAACTCATCAAAGAGATTCCTCCGGTGATTTTGACTAAAGAACAAACTCAGCATATGTCATCTGGTGTTACTAATCCATCGGGACAATTGGTATCTGAATCACCAATTAGATATAAGTAGGTGCTAGGAAAAACCAATCCATCAAACCTAGAAGGAGAATTTGTTTGGAAATCAAAAGCTTAAGAATGTTTGCCCTTTGAACTCTATTCCTTTTGTTATTCTCAAGGGCTTTGTAGCTAAACTAACAATACGGAATTGGAAAAGGAGGCATATTTATGGAGATATTCAATGGTTGGATATGTTTTTAGTATTTCCCCCAACCTAGGAATATAAACGGGGCGAATATACCTATATCCGTATCCATACCTGATAAGAAAATTCGTACCTGAATTCGTATTTGTACCCGAACAGGTATCTGCTAATGCATTCATACTGGTATCCGTTTGATATCCGTTATCTAACGAATTATCTGTTTATCCATTAATAAATATTATTCAGTGGATAAATCCATTATCCGATGGATAAACCCATTTAGAGTTAAGCCAAATGATAAGTTTAACCTTAATTTATACTATATTTATTTTAAAATTAAGGGTAAAAGGATAATTATATATTGGATAAATGGATACGGATATAGGTACGGGTTCGGTTACGGATATCCCATACCTGTATCCATAACCGAACTCGAAGGGTATTTTTTTTCTATCATCCATATCCGTATCCATATCTATTTATCCATATCCATTTAAGTATATGTCGAGTAAGATCCGTTGGATTTCAGATAAAATCTGTCTCGTTTACATTCCTACTCCGACCAATATTAAAATGGTGAACTATGTTTGAGGGCTTGATAAATCACCCATCATATTATCATTATCATCAACTTTGCCATAATTCACATCGTCATCTTTAATGATCCTAACTATAGCGGTTCCCATAAAAAATAATTGACTCAAGTTCAGCATTTTGTTTCACGTATGTTCGTCATATAGAATGTGTAAGTTTAGCGCTTAACTTAAAATAGGTATACGTGGTTGAATGTACAGGTTCAACAGTTAGTTCATTTATTAGATCTAACAATCACAAAATTATATTTGCTGTATAATTTAACATAGGTACATAACACTTAATAATTAGATTTATAATTTTTATTAGGTTTATAATATTTAACAATTAAGTTCATAATGCTGAACACAAAAATTCATTTTATACAACCATTGAATTCAGGGAATAATAATTTGATCACATGAATTCGTCTAATAACTAAACAATTTCAAGAAAGAGTTGAGTTATGTACATTAAATCTAACATTTAGGTTTATTATATAAAACTTATATGTTCATCGCATAAAACCTTTTTGTTGAATATATTTCTATTTGGATTTGTTTATGTAATTGATAATATGTGTTGCTCCTAAATTTGTTTTGGAATAAAATTTATATCAAGTTAATGATAATTTTATTGTTATAATTTTTTTTCTAATATTATTAAATGCATACTACAAACCAAACTTAATGAAATAAAAAATAAACTCCTAGAGAATTTTTAAATTTTCATTTAAATTGGTCTACGGCCAACTTTAATTCTGAATATATATATATATATATATCAAGTACATTATTTTAGGATAAAATATATATCAATTTAATGATACTTTTATTGTTAAAATATTTTCCCTAATATTATTACATACATATTACAAATTAAACTAGAGAGAATGAAAATTGGAATACTAAAGAATTTTTAGAATTTTACTAAATTTGGTATCACAACCAACTTAAGCTATGGAAAAAAATAATAAATTCAAGTACCTTTTATGAGGATAAAATTTAGATCAATTTAATGATAAGTTTAATGTTATAATATTTTTTTCTAATACTAGTACAAGCATACTACAAAAGGAACTTCATAAAACAAAAATCAAAATCCTAGAATTTTTTTGGAATTTCAATGAATTTGATCTCACGAGCAACTTGCATAGGTATAGGAAAGGAAAGGATCATTAGGGTCATTATACTAAGCACGCAAGTTCATTATCCTGACCGTTAAGATTCAAACAATAAAATATGAAGGTTTAGCAAAGAATTTAGTTTTGCTTAGCAAAAAATTATAATATAGTTCATCATAAAATCTAAATATATGTATTTAAATAACACTATACATAGATCCATTAAAATATTCTACCATGTTCGTATTCAAATAATACTATACATAAGTTCATTAAAATATTCTACCATGTTCTCAAATGCTAAACTATGTGTATGTTCGACATGTTAATGCACATAAGTGTTATTACGCACATTTCTTTATTTATGTTAGATTTATCACATTAAATTGATAGTTTATTATGTTAATCATTAAAGTTCAGACAACAAAACATACAAGTTTAGTAAAGAAATTAGTTATACTTAGTAAAGAATATTTGTATGTTTTATAATAAAAACTAAATATATTTGTTTAGAGAACATAATAGGTTATAACATTTAGGTCTATTTAATAATGATTTTAATGCTACAATATTTTTTTTCCAATACTATTACATGTATACTACAAATCAAAATTGATAGAACAAAATCCAAAATCCTAAATATGTTTTGGAATTTAGCTAAAGTTGGCATATTCAACAACGGTAAAAAAAAAAACTCTTAAATTCAAGTAACTTATTTTGAGATAAAATTTAGATCAATCTAATGCTATAATATCTTTTATAATACTACTACGAACAAAATTTATAGAAAAAAAATCATAATCCTAAAAATTTTTTAGAATTTCACTGAATTTGTCATCATTACCAACTTGTATAGGTTTACTAGATAATTCTTTTACAAAATTGTTTCAGTCTTAGCAAAATTTAATTTGGTTTAGTAATTAATCCTTAAGTGTTCAAGCGAAGAGCATTAGACTTTTAGGTTTATAACTTATAAATTTATAATACACACATATTCATTATAAAAATAAATAAATAAATAACTTTTAGGTTCATATAATACGTATGGGTTCATGATATATTGTTCTACACACTATATGGATATGTATATGTATATGTATGTATGTATAGTAAAAGTTATATAATTACAAAAAAATTGGTCACATGTTTGTAAATAAGAAATATAATGTCACAAAATTTATCTCATGTTTGTCATATTTCTTGAAAATTATTATAATAAAATGTTATAAATTTTATAAAAATGACCTCATATCTACAAATAAAAATTACAAAATTACAAAAATGACTATGTGCCTATAAGCAATCATTTTAAATCACAAAAGTGATCCTATTTTTTGTATATAAGAATTATAAATTATAAAAATGACCTCGTGCATCTACATAAAGTTTATACAATTATAAAAAAAAAATGGCTCCGTGTGTCTAGGTAAAATTTACAAAATTATTAAAAAAAAATGACCCCAAATGCATATAATATCATATATGTTTGGTAAGATAAAAGGGCAAATTATAAGTAACTTTCATGGAGTTGATAAATAAAGAAATTGATATACAAACAAATGTTTATCACTTATATTAATAATATCCTCCACATAACATCATAGCACTACTTTTCCTTCAACATCTCCTACCCCAATAGAAAGTCTCTCATCATCTCAATTATTATCATCCTCTATCACTTGATTGCAAATTATATGATGAGTTCAAAAATATCTTGTTAGATTCACACAGTATGCAAAATAGTAGTATTTTATTATTACTTGTTGTAAAAGTCATATTTCTTCTTTCTATTCAAGACGTACACTTTATGTTTCTTCATCCTATACTCTAATTTCTTCACAAAATTTTAATTCAAACCCAGAATATTATATTTTAACTAAAAATAAAATCCTATAATTAATTAAGAACCGCCAAATTTTAAATTGAACTTCATAATTAATGAAAACAAGTTGGTAGTAAAGTATGGCAACGATTATAAATATAATTTTACATGTACTAGTCATCGTATATTACTATATTTAAAAACAAAGACCAAAACACGTCATTTTCCCAACCAAACAAGAGTGTGTTAAAGAAGCTTCTAGCACAATCTACAAAATATAATTAAAGTACAAAAAAAGGGAGAAAAAAAGCTTCTTACACGTGTAACAAATGAGGGAAAAACTATAATACCCTATGGATAAAAGTATTTTGTATCATATTTAAAGTTTAAATGAATTTCAAAATAAACTATGAAAGTATGTTTCATACTAGAGAACTAGGTAACTAGTGAATTACGTATTTGTTTTTGTTGGTTCTAATGAACCAGCCAACTAGTATGCATAAACTGATAATGTAATTATACCAGAACATGCAATATCTATTCTATTTTAATTCATGTATCTTCCTATTCATCATCTAACATTAGGGATATATTATACTTTGATTGTAAATAATTTATAAAGAGTGTTTAACTTTCATTACGACCCTTTTTTATTGGTTTAATCCTTAATAACATGATTCCCACCCAAAAAACACATTTTCCTTTTTTTTCTTGATTTGCTCCTAATCACCTTCCCCTCCCCCCCAATTCTCTCCTTATTTGTGGTGATGACATATCTTCTTAGCTTCCTTACATTCACCTTTCTAGTTTCATTTTTCACCTAATAAAATATCTCCTTACACTTTTCCTTATGTTATCATTTCTAACCAATCCCTTTTGCACCTTTCATTGCCCATACTCAAGCACGCCTTATCTTTCTCATTCCGTGCCTTCTTAGCTTGACTAAACCTTATCTTTATAACAACCCAAAAATTTACTATTAAAATTGTTATTTTAAAAAGCATAAAAATAAAATGATGAGTGTTACTTACATCTACATCCAGCATAGAAAATGTATTCCCTATACCTAATCTATGATGGGTGTAATGCTAACAATAATAACTCACAACTAAAAATTAGGTGCAGGAAACACATGATCTCAAGTCACAAGATTACAATAGAAATTTGATAAAGCATAGGAGAATTTCATATATAAAATAAGAGTAAAATAGTTTATGATGAATCCAAATAACTATAACACTCTACCCATAACCCATAACATATCTCTACTGTAGACATCAAACCAAAACACTTATAATAACAACACTAGTAAAATAAGGTGGAATTTGCTTGTGGAAATTAGTAGGTTTATATAAAATGGACACGTTAGTATTGCATATAGAGTAATACGATTAATTCAAAAGACATAGCATGATGCATATAAATCATGGTAAATATAAAATAAAGTATACAATAACATATAATTTAATTACATTCACAACACAAGGTAGAACATATAGTACAATTCTTATTCACATTAAGTACCAAACACGGTTAACGACATAATGTTCCTTCTAGGGCATGACATGCTAAGGAACCACTATTTTATGTCTAGTGGGATGAATTTAAGATATAAAGCTCCTTCTAAGGGCAATGTGTGCTTAGAGACCACAAAAGTACATACCTAATCCTTAAGTATGTGTACCCCTTATAAGTTAGTGAAATATAATAGTATAAAGTAGATTTAGAGTCATTCCACTTTCAACAGCACTAAGATAAACACCATATAACCCTTTTTGGCCAGAATGCACCCGAGGACCACTACTATTTCTGGTGGAATAGCTAAACTTTCTCGGTCCTAACGCATGTGATATTTTAATTTGATATTGATATTTTATTCAATGGATATCTGTAATACCCCGTATTTTTAAAATCCAGATTTATTAAGTTTAATGATTTTATTAGCGTAATTTGAGGTCAACAATTAATTATTTTAATTTCGATTCTTTTTATAGATTTATCGACGATTTCGAACCCATAATTGAATGTAATTAATCATTGTCGTTGCGAACCATTCTAGACAAATTCGTTCACGACAATGATTTTATTATATTCTTATGGATTTGATTCTCGGTTAAAAATATATATTCCTGTTCTTTCTCGTATTTCGTTTTTTTTATATTTTTAATTCATTTTCGATTATATCTTCGTCATGTGATTACGACTTTGTTTTGAAGTTATATTTCGTTAACGAAATATATTATTTAAATTATAGAATTTCTATTTAAATAGTTAAATTTATTTTAATAATTTTATTCGTAGAAAATATTTCCGACTTTAAATTTATTCATTTTCGGTAATCTTTAATATTTTTGGAAAGTTTTAAATTAAAAAGATTTTCGGAGTTTATTTATGAAATTCTTTATGGAATTAATTCTCTTTCGTTTTATGCGTTTTGGTTTACGGAAAACCGATTTCGGAAATTATTAAAATTAGTCTTGATTTATTAGAATTTGACTTAAACATTTTATTATATACTTTTAAATAATTTTTCGAGGTCTTATAATACATTTCCGTAAATAATATAAATTTTGTGTTCATTGTTAAATCCTTCCGAAAATGTTTTCAAAATTCTTTATATAGCCTTTTTACTAATTTTAAGCCTTCGGATCCGGTCAAAATAAATTTTTGATTAAATAAATTTTAGATAAAATCTTCTACTAATATTTTGATGTTTTTGGTATTTTATCTAATGTGTATTTGTAAAAAAAAAAAAAAAACCCTGCACCCTGCCCCGACCGGCGCACCCCTCCCTTCTTTTTCTTCTCTCTTCCCTTTCCCCGACCCCCCTGTCTCGCAACCCTAACCCTAACCCTAGCCGACCCCCCTCGCGCCTCTCCATCTCCCCAGCTCCTCCTCCCTGCTCCCCCCTCGTCGATCGTCGGCCTCCAACTGCCGACCAGCACCGTCGACGCAACAGCAGCAGTCGAAGCCACGCCCAACAGCGCACAGGAGCAGCAGCGGCGGCAGAGCGCAACAGCAACGAGCCGCACCGCTTGCGCTACCGCCCGGTCACCGGCGAGCCTGGCTTACGACCGGTGAGCCACCCCTGACCCCCGAGGAAGCTTCCCCAGCCTTCCTTTGCCCCGATTTGTCGGTTTTTCGTTTGGTATAATTTCCGAAAAACCCTAACCCTTGTTTTAATTAATTGGGTATGAATTAGCTTATAAAAAGCTAAATTGATTGTTTGATTGTGTATATATGTGCTGTAAGATTGATTTGGATAGGTTAATTGTGTGGTTGTGTTGGAATTTTGGAAAAATTGGATTTTTAGCCGGGTTATGCCCAAATTTTTCGGATCCGCTCGTTTTTGCGATTTCGGATAAATTGATTATACAATATGTTTTAAAATGTATCCAATTTCATTTTGGAACCGTCAATTTGAGAAATTTATGCAGGTTTTATCGGAATTTGATTCCTAGGTCAAATTTTGGGTGTAATGAAATTGGGTTGTATAATTGAGCCGTTCTGCTCAATTGATTTTATAGTATCGTTTAAAATGTATTTAATTTTATATTAGAAGTGTTGATTTGGGAAAATTGTGCGTAATTGACCGAAATTGGATTTTTAGGTCAAAACTCCCGCGGGTTTAAATTGGTTTGGGTAATCGGGTTATTTTATTCAATTGACTATATAAATTACATTATAATATGTTTAATTACATTTCCGAACCGTCAATTGATATGTTTTGGCAAGAATTAATCGGATTTGCGTTTCGGGCTCAAAAACCCTAATTGGGCTAAATTGTGTATTTCTTTTACTAGTTTTGAGCAATTGATTATTTGATATGTTAGAAAATGTGTTTAATTGCATTTCTAAACACTCAATTTGATTAAATTTATAGAATTTTAACGAGTTGTATTTTCGGGCCTAAAACCCTAAATTTCAAGTGAAATTATGAAGTCGATTGCTTGTATTGTTGTTTTTTCTAAAATTTAATGTATAGAAATAGTTGAAATGGCATTAATTGCTTTCTAATACCTTTAATTTGAATTAACTAAATGGAATTACTTGAGTTTGTGTTATGGGCTTTGAAACCCTAATTTTCGGGGATGATTTTATAAAATTGATTTTTGCTACGCGTATTTATCTAATCGAATTCTATCTTTGGGTTTTAAACCATTTAAATTCTGTTTTAACCTAATCGGTTTGGATTTGGTTCTATGTAAAAGGTTGGGTTACCTATTTAGTTATAAAACCTAATAAATAAGTTATTTTCGGTAAATTAACTTATGATCGATGATTCTTTTCGGGCTTTCCAAATTAAGTTGAAATGTCCCAAGGGATATTTGTATTAATCCGTTTTTATTCAGTTTTAACCTTAAATCTTAATAAAGCTATACTTTTAAGTTCTAAGTTTTATACACGTTTTCTAAGAAAGATCATTTGTGTAGTTTGGGTTTATTTAATTAGGGTATGTGAATTATTGATTGATAGAATAGTTTCTAATTTAGTTTTCGATTTCTATCGGGTTTAGGAAAGCTTTCTCGTGGATCCACGAGCTAGGGATCTCTCTCCCTCTTACGTCACTTAGCTAGCTTCGGATCCAGGTAAGTCTCTACTTACCTCTACTTGTGGGTGTTTAGTAAGGACGAAGCTAATGGCCTTGTGCTATGTGGGACATGGATGTGTTGAATGTTGTGTATGCCATGCTATGCCATGTATTATATGATTTGTGTATAACTTGCCTTATGTGTAGCGCATCTTGGAGATTGAGGTATGTTGTATGTGTTCCCATGATATGAGCATGACATGTATATGTGTGATGTTTATGATGTATTATGTTATGACCCTCTAGGACATGCATAATAGGATAAATGGTAATACGAGTTGGGAACCATCATGGGAGTCTTGAAGTTTGTATGATGGTATTAATGTTCTAGGGCGGTACTAATGGTTCACATGGTGGTATTATGGTTGTATGGTGGTATTAATGTTTTTATGGTGGTATTAGGGTCTGCATGGTGGAATTAGGGTTTTACATGGGAGTTAATGATTGTATGGGATTTAGGGTTGTATGAAAAGTTCGAGAGGTTGTGTGGTATGTGTAACGTTTGCGTGGGAGTAGAATTTACGTATGATAGGTTGATTTGGGATGTAAGGAAGGTAATGCAAGTATGATTTGGGTGTTTAACAGTTTTGGACGGAGAATAGTACGCGGAGTATTATCAGGGTATGAAGGAGACAAAATTGGGGTTTGGAGTGATTAACTCTGGGTCGTTGTGATTAAGCAGGGTTGGAGTAGCTAATTGTGATTTGTCGAGGATAATTAAGGTTTGGGATGGCTAAGTATGGTTGTTATGGTAAAATAGGGTTAAGGCACGGTTTGGTGTGGTCAATTAGGGTTCGTTATGGCTGCTTAGAGTTGTTTGGTGTTATCATGTGTATTATTGATTAAGTGTAGTTATGAATGTGGAATTTCATTGTTTGTGATGTGTAAGTATGAAGTGAATGATTTATGCATGTCAAGGGAGATGTGTGATTTAATAAGACACGGATAAGGCATTAATCACGTAAAGCGAAAGATGTCGAGCCGAGCCTGTGATCCGGTCCACCGGCTATAATAGTGGATCAGAGGCGTTTTGCCCTGTGCGTTTATTTTCCGATCCACCGGCTATAATAGTGGATCAGAGGTGTTCTGCCCTGTGCGTTATCTTCCGGTCCACCGGCTATAATAGTGGGGGATCTCGTGCTCGACAAACCAAACGTATAAGTTAATCCATGGGAAAGATACTAAGTACTTAAAGCGAAACACCATGTGAGTCGGGGTTGTGATCCGGTCCACCGGCTATAATAGTGGATCAGAGGCGTTTTGCCCTGTGCGTTTATTTTCCGGTCCACCGGCTATAATAGTGGATCAGAGGCGTTCTACCCTGTGCGTATATCTTCCGGTCCACCGGCTATATTAGTGGGGCTCCCGCGCTCACATGGACTAATAAAGAATGCGTTGAATGAATCTGAATGAAGTAATCCACAGGGAAAATACTAAGTACTTACAGCGAAACACCATGTAAGTCGGGGCTGTGATCCGGTCCACCGGCTATAATAGTGGATCAGAGGCGTTTTGCCCTGTGCGTTTATTTTCTGGTCCACCGGCTATAATAGTGGATCAGAGGCGTTCTGCCCTGTGCGTTTACTTTCCGGTCCACTGGCTATAATAGTGGGGCTCTCGTACTTACATGGATTATTAAAGAATATGTGTGGAATGAATATACTATTAATGAGAATAAAGAATAAGTCTAATTGGACCATGGCCAGCTTTTATTGTCTATATTACCACATGTTGTTTATGTGCATAATGAGTCACTTATTATTTCGGTTATTCCACGCTTATATGTTAAATGAGATGTTGCATATGTTTTATATGTTACTATGAGTGTATGGCAAGATTCATGCTGTGGGTGGTGAGTATGTATGATATTGTATTAACGTATTGTACTACAATTTAATATGCACTTGATGATATCTCTCCTATAAGGTAGGGTAGCGAGACTTACTCAGTATTGGACCCGTACTGATACTACACTGGTTGAATGGGTCCTGTGATGATCCACCGATGGTGGGGAGCAGACCTCTTGTGCAGGTTGATACTGAGTTTGGGTGGAAGACTTGCCTTGAGTGAGTAGGCGATCCGGATTTTTATTCTTCGGGATTTGTTTTGTTTAATTGTTTTCACATTTGGAAGTTGCAAGTATTGTATTTAGATTTCTAAAGGTTTTGTAATTGACTTTAAATTTCTCGTACTCTGTTAAGCTTTTACTATTCGGATTTAATTGGTTGACAGGTTTAGCCTTGCATCTAACATGAGATAGATGGTTGACATTTATCTTGTGTTAGATGTGGCGGTAACATTTTCCAAATTCACTCCTAGCTTCCGCTTTAATCTTTCAAAAAAAATTTTTCCAGAGTGAAATTTGGGGGTGTTACAATATCATTCAAACACCGAGGGCTCACAAAATGCTCAACAGTTATAATCATCACTATCTATTTATCATTTATGTGAATTCATACTAATAATTGTGTTTTATTCATTTAATTAAGATTACATTCTAGTTAGTTAAGAGAAAAATCCACATATAATAACAAATAGAAGATTATAAGAACATTAAATCAAACTTAACAATAACCAAAATCAATCAAACAAGTCACTTAACTCAAGGGTCTCACTTAGGAAAGCCCTTAAGATTATTCTGAAGTCAAACATAGCTTTATTAGCCATAAAGTCCTTATTAACCTTAATTATTTACTTTATCCATTTAACTACCAAATTAAACTCATTAATTCATCAACCTCAATAAAATGCCTAAACACTTCATATTAAACATAATTAAGTCAAAAATAGAAGTTAAAATTAAAATTAATTACATTCAATAATAACTTTACCCTTAAGGTTTTTTAGCTCATTTTATATCATTTTATCATAAAAACATTAAAATATAATAATAATAATAATTATTCATATTAATTCACTTATTTCACTTAACTCATTTTCTTATCGTAATACTCATTTTACTCCCAAATTTCCATAATTAATCTTTAATGGCCAAAATATTGTTCATTATACTAATTACCTCTAAAACTTAATAAAATTATATTAAATTCAATTCAACTCCAAATACTCAAATTTACACCTAAGCTCCTATACCCTAATATATACATAACCACATGCTCAATGAAATTTAACTCAACAAAACCCAAATGAAATAATAAAGGTTGAATGTAACATAAATGGAAAAAAAAAGTAACATGTTTGGAAAATTAAAGCCATTGAAACACCAAGTATTAGTTTAATTTTTGACAGCTAATTCACTTCTAATAAACCATATTCATCAAAGATTCACATGTAAATATTTAAATAATCCTCTCATTTAAATTTTCATGCTTATATTCAAAATAAAAATAATCATGCATACACTAGAAACATCATGCTATCATGGCATTTGAATAAACACAACAAATATCATACAAATCCTATATATAAAGAATCATCATATTGCCAATTATCTAATATACAAATAATAAGAATACTCCAAATCAGCCACTTTTTTTCCTATACTTGATCACCTTTAAACAATAACAACAAAAGGGTTAGGAAATGATAAGAATTAGTAAAGAAAAAGGTAAGGAAAGAATATAAGTTATTTCTTTCAAAAATAGAATTTGAGGTAGAATAAATTCATCCTCCACTATCCCCAAAACATTTACCCCCCCCAATTTGGTAGAAATCTTAAGGAGCTAAAATAAAGTAGATTATGAGTTTAAGGGAAGTTAAAAAAGAGGAGAAACGGGGGAGAAGAGCTGCAATAGCAACAACTAAACAACTCAAGTAGCAACAATAGTTGCCTCCAAGGAAGGCATAAATACAAAGGAATATTAAGAGAAAAGGATGCTAGAATAAGGAAAGATTGTAAACAACTAATGTAAGAAAAATAATAAGTAAAACTAGATCAGAGATGCTAGAAACAGTGGGTCAAAGTTGAAATAAATAACAATTGCAATAACCTAAACATGAGTAGCATATGTTGGTCTTAGCTTCTAAACAAAGCCTACAAGGAAACCAAGGTTAAGAGATGTTGATTGAAGGTAACACTACAAGAATTATGATGTATAGTGGCATTAATTTATGCCGTAATAACTTTAAATTTTGTTGCAATAACTTATGATGTGAAAAGAACAAATTGGCCACATATTTGCCACTATAGGTAAATCGTAAAAGGTTATAGTGGCAAACGTTTTGATTGTCACAATATATAACTTTTTTGCAACAATTGTATCTTTTTATAGTTGGATTAACTTATTATAACAATTTATGATTGCTAAGATAGAATTAAGGAAATCGTGGCTAGTAAATTTTGTTACAATAAAGTCATAATAACTGTGGCAAAATTTATTTCTTGCAAAAATTTTGAAGAATAGTGCAAGAAAATTTAATGTTATAAATATTCAAAAGCATAAAATTATTTTGTCATAATAATTATTAATATTTTATTGGTAAATTTTAGGTATTAAGTAAACTAAATTCAATGATACTAAATAACAATATTGCAAAACAAAATTATTCAATATATTCAACTCACACTGTTGTAGAAATGTGATGAAACTATATTTTCAATCAAAGCCTAGACAATTTTCACACAAAATGATTTCAAGTAGCATTATTCGGTTGAAACAATACATTGAGAGAGGGGGGAATGAAATCATTGTTCCAAAAATGGCCTCATAATTTGTCTCTAAAATGTACTGTCAAAATTCTAAGACCAAGGTTTGCATGTAATGTAACATTGTTGTTGGGTATTTATCTTGTTGTCATACCCTTTGCCAATATCCCTATGCAATGTCTGTAATATACACCTCTATTTTCAAACTCACATGTAATATAATAATATTATATTAATTAATTATGTTGTTTAGATCTAATATACAAATGAAAACTATTGATATGAGTAATAATAAATTATAAATCATCAACAACTCTTTACATTATACACAAAATCTATCTTTTTTCAACCACAAAATTGTCAGCTATATACCAACCATCTACTTCGCTATAATGAAATTTCAAGTTTCAACATGAAAAATCTTAGATAGGAAGAAAAGTACATGATAT
Source organism: Tamarix chinensis (assembly GCA_030549775.1). Classification (NCBI taxonomy): domain Eukaryota; kingdom Viridiplantae; phylum Streptophyta; class Magnoliopsida; order Caryophyllales; family Tamaricaceae; genus Tamarix; species Tamarix chinensis. The sequence goes on from CM060177.1 coordinate 39,293,952, forward strand.
GGAATGATTGAAATGCTTCTACAAATCCCTTTTCTAGAAAGAATTTATAAGGTTCTTATGTTGATCTTTCTTTGATGTCACTTGCACTCACTATATTCGATTTCTATTAGTCACTAACCATGACATGATCATGATATGGAACACCGAACATATACATATGTGCATTCCAAATAGTATAAGCTGCCATTATAAAATAAATTTAAACTTACTTCTTCTAAGACATTAAAACCTCATGGATTCAAAAAATTCAACTTTGATAAATAATTAGTCCAATGAAAAGAAATATGATTTCATCCAAAAGATCAAACATCCCAACAACTTACACAAAGAGAAAAATTGTAACACCCTAATTTTTATGAACCAAAAAATTTCGTTTACAAATTTAAGTGAGAAAGTTAAAATAATAAAACAATGGGTGTGACGACCACACTTGGTACAAGCCCAGTTACCCTTACCATTATGATACCAAGTGCTAAGACTAAAATCATTAATCTATTTAAATTAATAACATGATTATAAGAATTCGAAAAGAAAGAATATTAGATACATATGGTGCTAACCAAAAGAAAAATCAGTAGTTTATAAAACTCAAAGAGAGGACAGTACTAGAGGACATAAAGGTCTAAATACAAGCGGAATTAAAATAACAAAAGGGATATCAGATAGTTCTACATTCTCAAATTGAACTACCAACTTTAATGGATCTCAAAAGCTAACCTGCAAAGATCACTATCCATTGAATAGGCAAGGACCCACGAAGGGAACCCTTCAGTACAATGATACCAAACAACCTTTTATACTAAATCATAATGAAAAACCAACATAGAACACATGCAAGGCATCAAAATATACATAGAATAAAGCATTGACTGTACAAGCACCAGTTAACCATTCATACAATCACATACCACCAATACCTCATACCAACCATTATTATTCATCTGGAATCAACTAAAACATATCAATGGAACATACAAACAATACTCTTTGTAGTATAATTAGAAACACATTAACATCAAATACAAGATAATAACCATACGCCACATACCTCATCATCAATCCCAACAAATCTCATAATATAGGTAGGCTCACAAGCACAAATTAATATCAAATCATCACCTCATAGGTAGGCATGAAGGCTACTACCGAAACACAGGTAGGAACAAAAGATAATCGAATTATAGATAGGCATAAAGGTTGTTACCAAACTATAGGTAGGTACGAAGGCTACTACTGACTAATCCAATAATCCGATAATCCAATAATCAATCAATTGTTTTTATTTTTATTTACTCGAGGGGAGACCACATCAAACCTGGAGATACTAAGGTACTTCAATCATACCAGCACACCAAGACAATATAGTATCTTATTGATTATCAGTCCAATGATGCAAAGATACTCTGGTCGTACTGGTACATGAAGGGAACATAGTACCCTACCGATAATGACACCTAATCCATAAGTATGTATACCCCTATCAATCTACATAACAAAATAGAGTAAGATGTAGGGCTTGACTAGGGTACTAAAGCACATCAACAAAATCCATAATCAATCATGGGTTAAACCATGTCTTTAGGGTAGCGACCCCTAAAGAGCCACCATATCTGATCTCAAGGTCTTTCACTTTACATATTAGTAGTTTATTAAGGTGACCACAAAATTACATATAATATAAATAAATATAATTTATATACTCAACCATTTTTGCTTATTTTCAATTATTTTGAGACAACCATAATCAAGACCAATACTAAGGTCAATCATTTTAAAATATACTAAGTTCATCTAGGCTCAATTATTCACATTTGGGTGTATTAGGCCAAAAATGACCAAAATTCTCCCGAGACTAGTAATTACCTAATTATCATCTATTTAAATGCTAAATCCATTATTTTAATATGTTGTCATGAAAAGGGTAAAACATAATAATTAAACCAATTTATCACGCAGATAAATTATTAGACAAGCCAAATGAATAATTTAACCTAATACTAGATTTTGCATATAAAAATCTAGCATACATATCTAACACATCCATGATCGTATAATCTTATACTTACAACATAGTACACATTAAACATTTTAGTCATGGCAAAAATATAATATAGGTAAATTGACCAAATTAACCCTAGGGTACATATCCATGATTAATTATGCCATAATTATATCTAAGCATGCTCAACCTATTATTTTCCGTATACATGTCACATACAATAATGAAAGATCATGTTTACCACACTTTGTCCCGAAAATAATTTACATACGATAACATGCTATTTTTGCATATTTTATAGGATATAACACATAATCATAATTTAACAAATCATACTTAATATGTTCCACACAAAAACCCTAATGTGCTATAATGAAATATTTGTCATTTTAGTAGAGTATAATGGTTACCTAAATTCCAACAAAAATACAAATTAGTGGTATCCTATTAAAATTATAAGGTTCTGCTAATCAAACTATTGTAACTAAAAATAATATCACAATTACCAAATTAACACTTTTTAGATAAAATAATAATATTGTTAAAAATATTTATTTTCTAAAATTATTAAAATACCCTTACATTTAAAATAGGTACCAAAAATATTTAAAAACCACAACACACTTATTTTTTTTTTGAAGAAATCAGACTACTTGTTTTATTCAAAAGTAAGGATATACAACTTAAGGCTCAAAACAAGCAAAGAAAACTAAATAAGAGACAAAAACGAAAAAATAGGCTTGTATATGGTGTACAATGTTTTGATACTCAATATTTGAGCTAAATTTGCCTAGAACCTTAGAGGTCACCTTAAGTCGGATCAAACTTTGAAGCTGTTGAGGCGTTCTTCTCTTCTCTTGAAAAATTCTGTCATTTCTTTCCCTCCAAATATAGTAGATAGTTGCTACCAATCCACTTCTCCTCCAGCATTTTATCCACTTCTTCCCTCTATTATGTCTTTTGAACCATCTAAATTCATGAGGTAGATTCATTACTCTTCTATGCATCCCCATCCATGCATAAATGCTATTTATGACCTCCTTTGAATAAGTACAGGCAAACCATAAATGATTCCTTGTTTCTATTTCTGCTAAACACAAAGGACATCTATTAGCAATCTAAAAACCCCTCTTACATAGATTATCCTGAGTAAGAATTTTATTCTGTGTAATTAGGGTGGTAATGACAGAGTGTTTTGGGACACAACATTTTTCCCAAACAATTCTTTTCCAGTAGACTGTAGTTGCTGGCTCTTTGTAAAACTGGTATGCAGCTGTAACATTGAAAGTCTCCCCCTGCCCCCATTGATGAATCAGGTTTTTAGCAGCATCAACACTTCCAGTTTTGTGAATCAAATTATTTCTAATCTGTAAAATCTTCCTCCACCCAGTAAAACAATTCTGTTGTATCCCCACTACCCAAGGGTCTTCACCTTTTAAGATATAAGCTGTTGTCCATTCCACCCAAATATTCTGTTTAGTATTGACTAGTGCAGCCAGCCACTTAGTCATGAGGGCTTTGTTCCAGGAAAGAATTTCTTTAATCCCCATACCCCCCTCATCTTTAGGTCTGCAAATACTTTTCCAACCACAGGGGTGAATTCTGTTTTGTTCCCCATTGTTCCAAAAGAAATCCCTACACAACTTATCAATTTGGTTGAGAACACCCTTTGGGAGGGCAAAGGCACTGCACCAGAAATTATATATACCAAATATCACAGAATTTATTAATTCCAATCTCCCTGCATAGGTGAGGTAGTGAGAACCCCAGTTCTGTAACTTTCTTCTGATAGTATCTATAAGAGGAGCACAAGAGGAATTAGACAAACCTTTACTGCACAAAGGTAGGCCTAAATACCTGACAGGGAACTCCCCCTCACAGAAACCAGTTTGAGATAGAATGAAGTTTCTCTGTTCTCTGTCCAGCCCACCAAAGTAAATATGTGTCTTTTGAGGATTAACATGAAGCCCTGACACCTTAGAAAAGTCCTCAATGGTCTGCATTATAACCTGAATGGAGGGAAGATCACCCCTTGAAAAAATCAGCAGGTCATCGGCAAATGATAAGTGTGTGAGGTTGATGGCTTTACATTTGGGGTGCAACTTAAAATTGGGCTTATTTCTAATCTCCCTGAGTTGTCTTGATAGGGCTTCCATACACAGCACAAAGAGATAGGGAGAGAGTGGGTCACCTTGTCTTACTCTAGCACCATTAAAATAGCCATGCACCTCTCCATTGATATTAATAGAATATCTAGCAGAAGTTACACAGGTCATCGCCCATTGCACAAATTTTTCTGGAAAGCCATAACACTTCAAAATATTATTCAGAAAACTCCAATTTATAGTGTCATAAGTTTTTCTAATGTCCACTTTAATAATGGCTCTTGGAGAGATATTCTTCCTTCCATAATGGTTTGCCATCTCTTGAGCCATGATGATATTATCAAAAATACATCTAGTTGGGACAAATGCAGCTTGCTCCTTCCCAATCAGGGTGGTCATGAGAGGTTTAAGTCGGTTGGCTAAGATTTTGGTGATTGTTTTGTAAAGAACTGAGTAGCATGCAATAGGGCGAAATTCTGTAACATTAGAGGGGTTTTCTGTCTTTGGGATGATAGAGATAAAAGTGGAATTTATTTATTTCAGGATTTTCCCAGAGTGAAAGAAATCAACAATAGCATCACATACCTCTGCACCCACCAGGCTCCAATTTTTCTTGAAGAAAGCAGAAGTGTACCCATCAGGGCCTGGACTCTTATCATCCTGAATAGAGAAAAGGGCATTCTTTATCTCCCTATGGCTTATAGGGTCAGTAAGATGAGCACAAGTATTTGGTTGAAGCTGTGGCCCTTTCTCATACAAATTTTGTTGAAAATCCTCCACTTGGCTGTCTGTACCCATTAAGGTGGTATAATATTCCACAAAAGCTTTAGCAACTTCATGCTGTCCTTCCCTCAGGACTCCCTCCTTGTCTTTTATGGCCCCCAGCCTATGAAGAGTCTTCTTTTCTTTAACTTTGTGATGAAAGTAAGCAGAGTTTTCATCACTTTTCTGGATATGAAATATTTTTGCTCTTTGATAATGGACACTTAGTTCAGCTTGTTTTAAGTGCAGATATTGTTCTTTTAATATCTTCTCCTTTTCAATCTTTTGCTGATCCCTTTCCCCTCTCATTAATTGCTGTTGAATTCCAATCCACTCTTCATAACTCTGTTTGACTTTTTCCTCAACATTGGAGTAGTGGTCTCTGTGGAACTCCTTCAGCAGGATCCTCAGACCCTTTAACTTGCAGACTAGCCTGTACATTGGGCAGCCCTGCACTGGTTGGGACCAGGCTCTGTGAATAAGAGGATAAACTCTATGGTCCTGCAACCAACAATTTAAAAATCTGAAAGGCCTTGGGCTTGTTATCTCCCCCCTGAGATGTACCTTTATTGGAGTATGATCAGAGACCCCAGGCTCTAAAAAGACAGCATCACTTTGAATCCCTTGGCGAATCCAATTTGTATCAACCATTACTCTATCAAGTTTTGCCCAAACCCTATCTTCAGCATTCTGGTTATTATTCCAAGTGAATAAAGGTCCAGTTGCAGCCATATCTGCAATACCCAATTTGTGGATAATATTTGAAAATTCCACAATATCATTCATCCTAGGGGGGCAGCTACTTTTTCTTTCCATAATACTTGCCACAACATTAAAATCCCCCATTAACAACCAAGGAAGATGATTCATCTGAGAGATGTGCTATAATTCAGTCCAAAGTTGCATCCTTTCCTGAGCATCATTTGATCCATAGATAAACGAGATGCAAATGTTCTTATTCAGGATATTACACTTTACATGACAATGAATGGCTTGCTTTGAGGACCTCAAAACATCAATATGAGTGGTTCCAGGGTTACTCACAATCCAGATCCTACCATTATGATGGTAATTGTAATTATGTATCACTTTATATTTTGAGAATCTTCTTCTGTTTATTTGTTCAAAATTCTGAGGTTTAACTCTTGTCTCCATTACAGCCAAAATATCCAGCTTGTCTTTATTTACAAAATCAGTCACTACTTGTTGTTTAAGGCTCTCATTGAGGCCTCTTATATTCCATGCCCCTATATTCATGATACAAGGGTATTATACAGCATCTCCCCTTCCTTTATCTCCAGCTCATGTAGATCCTCTATTTCTGCACTTTGTTCTGCCTCTTCTGCCCAGGACAATGCTGTATACTGATTTGCAACTGGGGTCAACAGATCTTTGTGTTTAGTATGAACCATTGCTGTATTCCTAGGAGTAGACCACTTCTCTATTTGAGAATTATCCCTGCATTTGGTCCTCAATGTCTCCTGTTTTTCTGAGTTTCCCACAGCCTGTTGTGGACAACTCCCTCTGCTGTCTTCATCTTCCTTGTCCTGGTCACTATCCTTTGAAAGCATAGTATTCTCCTTTACTGCTTTAGGTCTCCACATTTTCTTTGTCATACATCCCTTGTCCTCATGTCCCAATCGTTTACATGTGTGACAATAAAAGGGCACCCATTCATATATAACTTTCTGAGTTTTGGTACCTGAGAAAGGGGTCTTAACTATGATTTCCTTTGTAAGGGGCACAACACACTTCTCATGCTACATGAGTAGTTTGTGACATGCATGATAGTAAAAAGTGGTTGTTAGGTGAGGGGTTAGCTATGGTGGAAGGGTGAGGTAGGTTGGAGATGTTGGAGGGCGATGGTGGTTGGTCGACAGTGGAAGGTGGTGGCTAGTAGTAGGGAAGGGTAGTGATGGCTAGGAGGGTGGCTCGTTTGAAGGTGGTGTAAGGGTTGGTTGTTGGAGGGTGGCGAAGAGGAAGAAAGACACGATAGAGAGGGAGCACAAGTGGTTGGGGGAATAGGCTGGTGGCAGTTCTATAGGGATGGTGGTGGCAAGGAGAGGAGAAAGAAGGAGGCTGGTGGTGGTAGTTATTAAAATACCCTAAATTTCTAATTTAGAAAATTATGTTAAAATAGGGATTTATTAGGAAAATTAATTAAATAACTTATTTTATTAAAATAATGAGGAATATTTAAGGCAAAATCAAGAGGAAAATAATAAAGAATTTAATTAGAGGAAATTAGGGTATTTTGCTAATTAAAATAGAATTTAAGAAAAATTACCCAAAGTATCCTAAATTAATATAAAAAGGAAATTTAATTATTATCTTTCCAATTTTTATTATTTTGAAATATTTAAAAATACTAAAATATTTTAAATACCCCAACCAACCCTTTTTTCCTTTTTCCCCCTTTTCCTCCCTTTTTCCGTTTTCTTTTCTCTTTTCCTCCTCCCTTCTTTTCTTTTTTTTCCTTTTCTTCCCACTTTGGGCATGTGCCCCTCATGACCCAACCCTCCTCCCTCTATTCTCTCCCTCGTGTGGTCTAGCCTGCCAGTCTTTTTTTTTATTTCCTCTGCCTCACCCGCCAGGTCTCCCTTTCGTTTTCTTTCTTTTCTTTTTTCCCCAAACCGACTGGCCCACTGCCTATTCTTCTTCCTCCCCTCCCACACATCGCAGGCAACCTGCAACTCTGCCTCACCGACCAACCAGCCCCCATACCGCCAGCCTACCACCTCCCTTCCTTTTTCTCCTCCATGACCCAACTAAACCTGTAGAATCGCAGGCTTGTACCGGCCTGCCACTGCTGGTCAGCGAGCCCTGCCACACCTATCCCTTTGTCCTCTTCCCCATTTGTCTTATCCTCCCCCCGATGGCCTATAAATACCCCGATTGATCCCCATTTGGCCCTCTTTCCCATGTCTAGAAATCTTAGCCTCCCCTTGCACCACTGCCACTTCAAACACCGTCCCCGCCACCGCTCGAAACTGTAACACCCCAAGTTGATACGACCATGCGGAGGCTACCTTGGAGTGCTTTTGGATTGATCAGCTGGCCCCACAGATCAACACGAGTCCTTTCAACGTGCTTTGTCCTCACTCACGTGCTTCCCAAGAAATTTTCAAAAAATTCTAAAACTTCCCAGGAGGGTCACCCATCCTAAAATTACTCTACGGCCAACACGCTTAAGTATGGAGTTCTTAGGATGGAATTACTAAAAGGATGGTATACCATGTTGATATAAGTAGTCAAATCAATCCTTATAATACTCCGCTCAAATTGGGGTATTACAGAAACAACTCCTAAACTCTTCCCTACATCACCCTCCACCAAACCATACCACTCACCACCCCTAATTCCCCCTACATGAGCCGCCTTAACTGTGCAAAGTTGGCTGCTCAATCTATCGCTTTGCACCCATTGTTGTTGTGCGCCACCATCTCAGCTGCAACCACTACCTCCCCTACCACCCAAAACACTCAGCAAAGTCTCCCCTACCTCCATTTTCCTTCCTTTCTCCCTACCTCCCTCTCCTTTACCCTCCATCCTTCTCCACCACAACAACCACCACCTATGTCGCCACCTTTGCTATGCCACCACCACCATTCCAACTCTCTCAACCCAAAGAATCCACCACCACCACAACCACCATCTCAATCTCTCTCTTCTAGCCTAAAAAGCCACCTCTCCAACCCCCACTTCCTCCACCATAGTTGCTGCCGCTGTCGCCTAGCTACCACCACCCTTATGTTGTGCCCTAGCCTCCCTAACCTTTAAATATAATTAATGTAATTATTATTATTATTATTATTATTATTATTATTATTATTATTATTATTGTCATTATCACTCTTATTATTAATAATATCACCACCACCACCACCATCATTATTATTAACTTTGGCACTATTATTACTAATATTATTATTATCATGATTATTCAAACTCTTATTATTATTATTATTATTATTATTACTACTACGACTACTACTATTATCATTATTATTATTATTATTATTATTATTATTATTATTATTATTATTATTACCTTTATCACTATTATTACTATTACTACTATCATCTTCATTATCATCATCATCATCATCATCATCATCATCATTATTGTCACTATTTTATTATTATTATTATTATTATTATCATCATCATCATCATCATCATCATCATCATCATCATCATCATCATCATCATCATCATCATCATCATCATCATCATCATCATCATCATCATCTCTATTATTATTGTTGTTGTTGTTGTTGTTAATATTAAAGTTATTATCTTTAGTATTTTAAATATTGTTAATAATACCTTAACATGGGCCAATATAACTACCAAGACCTATTTTGACTAGTAATAGCATGATTAGCTACTTTAAGAATAATACCCTTATTTTTATTAATAAAGCCACTATTATTGTTACTAACCCTAATACTAGGTTATGATAAAGGTAAAGTAGGAAATAATGATATTGTTGGTAAGAGGGAAGTTAACCCTAGTATTTTCCTATTATAGGTGAACCAAGTCAAAACCCTAAGGAGGCATAGGAGCGTGCTCCAAACCTAGTGTCGTATTAGGTATGGATGTAGTTAATGTCTATTATGTGTGTTATGTGCTTTGTATGCTATGTGTTGTGTTATGTTTGCCACTACAAAATTTGTGACTTGTGCCAATAGAAATTTAGTCACATATATTTTTTTTCTATCGGCAAAAGTTACGAATACCAATAGATATTTTTTGTGGGTAATGAAGAAAGTTTTTTCTATAGAAAATATTTATCTATTGGCAATAGTATATTATGCCGACAGATCTTTTACCTATTTTTATATCTGTGGGTATTAGTAGCATTGTATCAACAAAACTAATACCCACTCATATATTTATTGGTATTAGTATATAAGGAAGATAAATGTTTCAACTATTGTTATATTCCTTGGCACAACACATTCATGCCTCTTACACATGCTATACTTCTCTTATTATGATAATTGCTCATTTTTATATGAAATACTAATAATATAATATATAGCCATATTTATAATTATCATTATAATAATTGTTAATATTATTATAACATAACTATGATAATTATAATAATAATTATTATTTTTAAAATAATAAAAGTTATCATTATATTAATAATAGTTGTAGTAACTCTCATTATTATATGAATTATAATAATAAATATTATAATAAATGTAATAATTAGTCAAGTTAGGCTTTAGATGACTTATATGATAGGGGTCTCGCTACTTGATCAACACGATGAGGGTCTAGGGGCGGTGTACCAGTGGTTGTTAGATCTTTTTGGGCCTAATATTATAGTTATTTATATAATTATTGTAATACCTCATATTTTTAAATTTTAATTTCCTGAAACTTAATGATTTTATTAATGAAATTTGATGACAAATAGAATTACTTTAATATATATACATATATATCATTGCTTTTATTTCCTATCAATTGGTTCAATTATTTGAGATTGACTAATTTTTGTTGTTAAACCTAACTGTTAAGGCAATTTTTTTTATTGAGTATCTACTTTCTATAAATCTCGCTCAATTAATGTCCTTAAAACAATTTAAAACATCTTAAATGATTCTTCGTAACTTGAGTTGGTCGATAATTCACTTCTTTTAAATCTTTTGAAGGTGTGTCCTTGAGTCTATAACCTCAAATATGTTTTCTAAAAAAATCATCATTATGGTTCTTGCTATTGAATTTTGGTTATGGCTTGATGGATTTTTTGTTATTGACTTCACTTATTGGGATCTAATATAATTGTTATTCAATGGATTATGAGTATTGACTTTTAATTTTATTTTAATTAGTTTATTTTATTTAAATCATGATTTTTGTAAATATTTTTTTAAAGTTTTTTATTCTCTTTAAGGTTTTATCGATAATTTTGAATTCATATTAAATTTTAATTAATTTTCTGTCGTTACGGATAGTTCTAGATAAATTCATTTATGACTATGATTTTATTAAGTTCACGTGATTTAATTTTTATTTAAAATATATTTTCATTTTTATTGTGTGTTTTTATTTTAATATTTTAAAATCGTTTTCAATTATAACATCATTGTGTGATTACGATTTTGTTATGGAGTTATATTTTATTAGCAAAAATACATTATTTTAAATTATAAAATCTCTTTAAAGTAGTAAAATTGTTTTAACGATTTGTAGCTTGTTTAGAGCTACTTTTGATAATTAAATTCAAACATAAGCTAAGGTAATTACTTCTTTTGAAAACTTTTTAACCTAAAAAGATTCCAAAATAAGTAATTATCATGGATAATAACATTTGATAAGCAGTTCCAAACAAGCTTTTTATTTGTAACAAATATTTTCTTCTTTGAATTTATTTATTTTATGAGGCTGATAAGATTTTTTAGAAATTTCAAATTAAAAGTTTATGCAACTTAATTATGGTTTTCTTTATGAAATTAATTTTCTTTCATTTTGTTTGATGGATGACGTTTTCAAAATTATGTTGAATTATTTATAGTTGCTCGAATTTTATAAAATTAATTCTCTGATGTATTTTTAGTTTTATTTTGAAATTGTATTCTATTTTAGTACGTGTTTCAATTTAGTTTAAATTATATCATTTAATTGAATAAATTTTTTATTTTTTGAAAAGCTAGTTATACATTTTTATGAGAGTTTTTCAGTTAAATTTGACTTAATTGAAAAGTTCTATTACCGATCTTATTTTTAGATATTTACTTTATTTTAGTTGTTTTATATATGTATTGTTAAAAAAATATATTTGAACCCCCCATATTTCCTTTTCCTATTCTCTTCTTTTTCCCTTTCTTTCTGTCCCGTTTGACCTTCGACACCTTGCATCTTGACCCCCTACACCCTTGGCTTTGACCTCCATCTTGCTACTACCACCACATCATGTTGCCACCACCGAGCTATTACCTCCCACGCCTCTAGCTAGCCGCGAGCAACAACGGATGCACCAATTGACAACGTAATAGCAGCCAAAGAAGAAGAAGAGGAAGAGGAAGAAGAAGAGAAGGAGGAGGAGGAGGAGGAGGAAGAATAAGAATAAGAAGAAGAAGAAGAAGATGATGATGATGAAGAAGAAGAAGAGGAGGAGGAGGAGGAGGAAGAAGAAGAAGAAGATGATGATGGTGAAGAAGAAGAAGAAGAAGAAGAAGAAGAAAGGGAAGAAGAGAAATAAGAAGAAGAGGAAGGAGAAGAGGAAGAAGAGGAAGGAGAAGAAGAAGGAGAAGAAGGAGAAGAAGGAGGAGGAGGAGGAGGAGGAGGAGGAGGAGGAGGAGGAAAAAGAGTAAGAAGAAGAAGAAGAGGACAAGGAAGAAGAGGAGGAGGAAGGAGGAAGGAGGAGGAGGAGAAGAAGAAATATCATAGGAGAGTAGTTTCTTGTGTTCCATGTTAGTTGAAGCTATATGAATATAATTTCCCTAGGCATCATCTTGAGTTAGCATTTATGGTCTTTTTCCTAATGATTTAGAGCCACTACTTGTACATGATATGATGTAAGTTCTATACCGACCACAAAAGTCTCAAGTACATTTTCACTCAATGGGAGTTTTATATGAGGCAAAAGAGACAACTCAAGTTGGTAAGGATTATGATCTCAAGTTTAGCAACCATGAGAGTAAGACCAATATAATGGCAAATACACAGAGTGGGAAAATGTCATATTTCAGAGTTCCATGGTTGTGGCAAGAAAATTGTTATAGGGGTTGGGGACGATGAGTATCGAGATGATTATATAGGGTGATTTAGAGATTTAGATGAGTACATTAACAATCACACCTAATATATTTTACACTATTCGATTTGGACAACATGAGAATATCAAGCTTAAGAGGATTTAATAGAAGATACATGATGGTAGAGCAACAAGTTTTCAGATTCATGACAATAATAATATCAGATATAGAGGTAGATGGTGTGTGTCCCAGAGTTGATTTGAGCTGAAGCATTGTATCATGGGGAAGGGTCGCTATACTCCTTATTCCACCCACCCTATAGGGGATAAGTTGTATAAGGACCTAAAATAATTCTACTGGTGGCCTCACATGAAAAGAGAGTTTCTTAACTTTGTATTCCTAGTTTGATCAGCTAGAAGGTCACGTTTGAGTACCATTTACCCACAAGACTTATGTAACCTTTAGGTGTTCCCATTTAAAAGTGGGATTTGATCTTCATAAATTTTTTTGTGGTATTTAGGGGACCCACATCAGTTATGATATGATTTGGGTTGTTGTCAACTGGTTGGCTAAATTAATATTCTTTATATTAATGAAGTCTATATGGACTAGGGTTAATTAGCTAGTGCCTGCATGAGATTTGAAGTGATTTGGCATGGTACATCTTCTAACATAGTCTCTAATCAATATTTGACGTTCCTTCCACACTCATGAGGGAAGTTGTAGGAGGTTATGGGTATGAAGTTGAGGATGAGTACCACCTTGCCCCCAGCTATAAATGGTTATATGGAGAGGATAATTCTGACTCTAGATGATATGGAGTGGTCTTATGTCTTGGAATTTCAAGGCAGCTTGGATGACATATAACATATGGTGGAGTTTTCTTACAACAATAGTTATCACACCAACATTAGGGTGGCAATGTTTAAGGAACTCTATAGATAGAAGTGTTAGGGTCTGTTATGTTAGAGTGACATTAGTAAAACTATTATACTTGGGAAAGAGGTAAGTCAGGAGATGGCTCAGCATGTTAGATTGATTTAGGATAGGATGATGGCAACTTAGAGTAGGAAAAAGAGCTACATTGATTTGAGTTGGAGATTGGATGCATATAAGGTGAGTGATAGAGTATTGTTAAAGGTACCGCCAACTAAGGTTGCACAAAGATTTGGTAGCTAAGGTTATATCATGGTATATTAATCTATATAAGGTACTGGATAAATTTGACGAGGTTACCTACCATTTAGCTTTGCTAGAGGAGTTAGCCCACGTCCATAATGTCATCCATGTATCGGAGGTGAGAAAGTATGTTCTTATATAAATGACCAAACAAGATCGAGCTTGTTAAGCCATTGACTTACAAGGAGAGGCCTTTGATTATACCGAACAACAAGATGAGGCAAGCACAATCAAGGCGCATACCAATGGTAAGATCCTATGGAGTCATTATGGATTTAAGGTGTCCATCTAAGAGATAAAAGTGGTTATGTGGAGCCTTTGCTTTGAGCTCTTTATAGATGACATGTTCCTTAGACTAAGCTTTTCCCATTAAGGGGGTAACACCCCTTTTATTGTACTATTTTCTTAGTGATTGGTCGTAGTCAATCACAATTATTTTCCTAGCATTTTATTTTGGTTGTGACTTTAGGGATGAAATTTGTTTTTAAGGTGATAGTATTTTAATACCCCATATATACAAAGTATTTTTGTATAATTTTTAAAAGAAAATAAATTTTAAAATATATTATGGAAATGAATTTAAAATTAGGGAACAAGTCGATTGATACGAAAAATAAGTTGATTGGTAAATTGTGGCTTTGTTTTGCTAGTTCTGATGAACCACTCAACTAGTATGCTAAAACCAGTCAACTATTGTAACACTCCAAAAATGAATACAGGAAAACAATTTACTTAAGCAAATCATTATATAATCAACTATTACTACCATACTTAATATAAGTTTGATTTCTATACCATTCTTGTATCAAGTTCATGGCAAAAACATCAACAATTTAAGGTACAACAAAAGGAATCATGGATCTAAGAGTCCATAAGGTATATAGACAAAACACTAACTATCAGATAATTAATATTCTACCTCCAACCCAAAAAAAAAGTCACTTCTCCAAGAAATGCATCAAATATATAACAATCCCCAAGATGATGATCAAAAACCTACACATTAACAATAAGGTCGTTTACTCATGGAAATGAACATCATGCATAAAAATGATAATTTGATCTATAATTCCATAATGGCTAAAGTAACAAATATATATCACTAGAGTAATACATGCAACACATAGGATCACCATCATGCACACTAATCATAATTGGAAACTACCTAAGATGTAGCCATATTAAATATTTTTAATTAGTTGATCAATGAACCCACTTCATTAACATGTTAAGGCTAAGGAATCGATATTAACAATACTATTTCCTTTCCCTTGCATATGGGAAAAAGGGTAGTCAACCTCACATATTCTCTCATGTCTAGGTTAAACGCATGCTTGAGCTACTAGCAAGCCTTTAATCTTTAAGTATGCATACTCTCTATAAGCTTGTGGACCTATCAGATTAAGTAGACCAGGGTCATCTAGTACCATTAGGACCAAATGTTTATTTTAAATAATTTCAAATTACTTTGTCCTAACTCATGTGTTCTTTTGCTTTAAGTAGTAAAGTCTTATTAGTACCTTAACAAACACATATCAAAGTTACTTAAGTCATTGTACTTCCTTTTTTATTATCATGGTTTATTATGAGGTAAACTACTTATCAAGATCTTTGATTATCATGAATTTATTCCAATAATTGATAATGCCCAAATATAAAGTGTATCACTAAAAACATAATGAACATGCTATATGAAGTAAAGATGAGGCATAAGAACTATTATTAAACACATAAATGAATCTTTCATAAAGTAAAAGACCAACATACCCTTATAAACCTTAATTTTACAAGTGCACTACAACTTAATCTATAAGGCTTTCCAACTTTCCAATTTTATCACATTAAAATAAAATATTATTAAAAATACCATATCCAATAATTATATACCCTTACTCCAAATTTTCACATATAAAATACTAATGCAGCCCTTTTTGGTTATTGTTTCCAATTTTAAGCCATTTTCTCATAAAATCCTTTTTTATGTTATTCAACATCTATCAAGATAATTAAAAAAAAAATACTATGATCATATTTTGGTCCATATAATACTTATAAAACACTAAAATTCTTGATTTAACTTAAAAGTACCAAAATGCCTAAACATTTATAAATTTATTATTTTAATAACTTAAGTCATCTTCATCCAAACCATAACTTATTATATATCAAATTTATTGTAAAACCTCAAGGAACACAATGAAATATTTAGTTTTTATAAAAATTACAAGAATACCATTTTACTTTTAAGGCTAAGACTTCCCTCGCAAGTCAACTAATTCTACAAGCTTCCAGGTGTTACTAATTTTACACACACTTACATTCTTAAAATCTTAAAAATATAACTTGCTATAATTTAAAAATTCCACAACAACTCAAAGGCTACATGGCTGAGACATCCCCATGGCCTAAACCCCCCACAATTTAAGATTTCAACACATTACACCAATCACCATACCCACCTGTGGGGAATTCAAAGGTGGCGGTGGCGGTTGAGGTTAAGGTGGCGATGGTAGATGCCCGAGAAACTTGATAAAGGCCTTAAAAGCCTCCTCCAAATGGATGACTCGACCATTTAGGACCATGGCAAGGTAATTATAAGATAGAAAATATGTCAGGATAAATATTCCTAGTTTACTAAGACATATTTCAGGTAAGCAAATTTAAAGGTCACCTAGGCTACCCTTTCTTAGTTCCTCACAAGTTAATGCAAGTTTTCAAAGAATCGAGCTTTCCAAAATATAAAAGTAAACTGATAAACTTATATAAGGAATCATTTGAAAACTAAATTATTTGAAAATTTACTAACTTGCAAGCTCTGATACTAACTTGCAACACCTTAAAATTTACTATTATTTTTTTATTTTTAGTAGAAGCATAATATTAAAATAGATGGGTGTTAGAGTCACATTTGACATAATTTTAGCTTACCATACCATTCTTACATCAAACATAATGCAAAATAATTAAGAATTAAAGGTGATATATATAGAACAACATAAATTCCATAAACATTTGATAAGATTTTGGAGATTAACTTCGAGTACAATATCAAAAATACATAAAAGGGATATATTAAAAACTAAGAGTCCCAAAATGTATCCAAATGAAAAAAAATAATTAGATAACATGAATTTACACCTAACCCCAATATATTAAATCCACTCTTCCAAAGATAAGGCATTATATGCAGCAAAATCATCCAAAGGGGACTCATCAACCTACACAAAAGCATCTAGGTCGTTTGCTTGTGGGAATGAAAAACACCCATAAGAAAGATGATTAGTATGATACATACTGAATAAGGTAACCATACAATAAAAGTAAGGTTACAAAATAGAATAAGCATATATGTGAGCTAAAAGTAAGCGATGCAAGGTAAAAATTGATTCCATAACTCATTATTAGATGTAGAAAAGATCTATACTTTTATTTACATTGAGTTTAGGGAAACCCACTATTCTTAATCTCATCGAAAATATTGAATCACCAATTAGGGAAGAATGTAGTTGAGCCACTATTATTGCTTGATGGAACAGAACAAACATATACCCCGTAAACACGCTCCTAATCATTATTTATAAATCGGTAGAACAGTCTGAAGCACATCTCAAGGAAAAATACACTTGAGCCACTATTATCAATTAGTGGAATAGATATAATACCTTAATTTTGAATCATGTAATCTTTCACTTTAAGTGATTTAAATCTTATCCATTATTTACTTATATCATCATCATCATCATCATCATATTCTCATTAACATTGAGTTTAGGGCCCAACTATTTTTAATCTAGTGTAACAGACTAATGCACCTTAAGCCAGAATGCTGTTGAGTCACTATTATTATTCGATGAGATAAACCCAACATCTCAGCCCAACTTACATGATCTTTCACTTTAAATGATTAGTACCTTATTCTTTAATTTTTTTATATAATATCATCATATTCTTTAATTTTTTTAAATATAAATATCATCATGTAGAACTTATGTTGATATGCACAACATATAATTGAAAACCACATAGTTATCAGGACATTTCCTAAGGAAAATGTTCATAATTCCTCTAAAAAATCTTAATTTTACAAGATGAGCATGACTTCTCATTTTATTATATTTATGCCACTCATCATTACCCATAATATTTTTAGTATCATACTTTGCATATTTAAAATCTAATTCCCCTTTTAAAATCTAAAATTTTATTTTTAATCCTTACTAACCATAATGCCCTTCTTTCACCAATAACCTCAAAATATCATATTAGGTATCTTGTGTCTTAATCAACTATCATTTAATATTATTACTTATGAAGTAACTTATAAAACCCTCAAAACTTATCATGCCACTATTATTTCCCACATTATCTTAAAATAACCATAATGCTTTTACAATAGCTAAAATCATCATATTTTTCCAAAGACCTTATGGGTCTTAATATTAATGAATTTCAACCTCTAATATAAATAAGAAATACATAACCCCACTTATATATAGGTAACACATATCTAGATTCATGGAACCTAATAATATACATAGATGTATACTTTCACATTTTTCTCACTTTTAAGATATCATATTATAGCATCATCTTAATTCACATTATGCATATAACATTACCAAATATGATATCACATACAAATACATGTCATTCATGCAAGTCCTAACTATGATATGTGTCCTTACCAAAAAGGACACCGGTCTCTAAGTATCTAAGCCTAACCTGCCCTCTCCAAGATCACAAAAAATCACATAAAAAATAATAATATAAAATTAGGAATTAAGAATACAACCTAGGAAAAAGTTAACGTAAAGGAGGGTGGAAATTGTAACACCCCCAAATTTCACTCCTCAAAAATTTTGAGTTTAAAAGAATAATGCGGAAGCTAAAACACAATTTAGGAAATGTTACCGCCACACCTAACACAAGATAAACGTCTACCATCTATCTCGTGCTAGATGCAAGGCTAAAACCTACCCAACAAAATTCAACCAACATCTATGCCTTGAGGATAAACTCCTACAAGGAAATATCCACAGGCAGATGACAAGTGAACAATTTCACTAAATAAAATCATCATCGAATAAATCAGTGGAAACCTGTAAAATAATCTCAAACTTTAAAACTTAAAAAGATAAAGGATATTAAATCCAAATAAATCTCCCACAAAATCACAAACCAACTAAATACAAATCAAATGAATGATTTATACACCAAAATAATACATTTGGGATACAATAAAATTTGAGAAGAGAACCAAGGGCATCCTAACAGTGGAGCCAACTTTATTCACCAAATCGAATCACCAGATAGCCTACTCTCAAAATCCGAGGAAAACATTCCTCCCAATAATAAGATATTCAATACTGAACCTGCACAAATGGTCTGCTCCCCACCATCAGTGGATCATCACAGGACCCAGATAACCAAGGTAGCATCAGTACGGGTCCAGTACTGAGTAAACCAAGACTACCCTACTCATGGGAGGAAATAGAATACACATAAGATACAACAATATTTAGCTTACAATACTCATGTTCAATTATACATATGATAAGTGCACCATTCTACTCATACAATAATTCATGCTTGATTATACATGCGATACATACGCCATTCTACTCATATAATAACTCATGCTCGATTATACATATAATACATACCATAGAACATGGGATCACAGACTCATGCTCATAATACATGACTAGACATTATAATACATAAGGTTCAAGCTTACAAGAAATCCATGATCACTTGCTAAAAATCACATACTACCTTAGAAGGTATCATTCTACACATAAGGCCCACATGTGATTTTAATAATAGATTATATGATAATTGGGTACGGACATGCACTATATGGCGACATTATTATAAAGGCGACAACCAAGAAATATGCATAGGAAACAGAAATATAAAACCCATGAGTTAGCGAGAATAATTCATTATTATATTCCTTTATTATGAGCACAACCATTTGATTATATTACCTTGAGGACGGAGACTCGAAGAGATTGTAACAACTAATCTAGTACTCGAACGGTACTAGCCCTAGCTGGCTTGCCCAAAATCGTAACCAAACCACCAATAAATAGGACACCTAATCACTTAAGGATGCATACCCCCTATAGGGCCGAAATAGATCGAGACACCTATAGAGTAGAAGAGGGCCTCTCCGGACCTCATAAGGCACCTAGGATCACATAATAGAAAAACACCGGAATGGTACCAAGTGAATACCAAACCTAACTCGGATAGCTACCCCTAGTGATATAAGTCCCAACTCAAGATCTTTCACTTTAAGTGATTAATATTTTATTTAAGGATTTAACCGATCATAAATTAGGCCCACATAACAACACTTAGCTCACATCCATCAATACAATGAATATCCATTATTATATCAATTTTAAGTGGCATTAAAACCAAGCGGCATTAAAGTCGATAAATTTCAAGCGGCATTAAAGCCGGACCAATCCAAGAGGCGTTAAAGCCAAACTAATCCAAATGGCGTTAAAACCGATCGATTTTAGGGGCATTAAAGCCGAACCAATTCAAGTGGCATTAAAGCCGATCTATTCTAAAGGCATTAAAGCTGATCCAATTCATGAGGCATTAAAGCCGAATAATTTTAGGATCATTAAAGCTGAATAAGTCCATGGCATAAAATACAACACAAGGCATCATATAATTTCAATCCATACTCATCCCTTTACACACTTACACACATATAATATTCAAGCGTCATATTAACACGCGTTGCATTGAGGCTATAAATTCATGCATTCATACAATTACCATATAGAACATAGCATGTGCTTGACATAATTAAATAATCGATAAGCATCATCATCACCTTCCACTCCAAGCAGACATACATCGAAATTCCGTCATAAGTAAGGTAAGTAATGACTTACCTAAGTCCGAAGCTAGCTAAGCAAATTGAGAAAGAGGGAGCTATCAAGAGCTTGAAAATTCATGGGAAAGTTTTCCTAGATCATCGATGGAAATTGGAACTAGGTTAGAAACTATCTTATCGATAAATAATTCAAATATTATAATAAAATCAACACAAACAAACACACACGACCTTTCTTGAAAAACATGACCAAAACCTATGACTTACGAGCATAGCTCGGTTAAGATTTAAAATTAAATATTAACCAAATTGGATTTAACACTTATCACTTGGGAAATTTTAAATTAATTTGGAAAGTCGGGAAATGATAATAGATTATAAGTAAATTTTATACAAAAGACTAACTCATTAGATTTTACGACTAAAGAGGCAAACCAACCATTTTTAGAATACCAATTCAACTCGAAAATATAATAATACTATTCACATGATTTTAAATCAAAATTATAAATCTACTAGGTGAGAGAAATATAAGCAAATCATTTTTATAAAATCATATCCGAAATTTTGGGTTTTTAATGCTCGTACTACAAACCAACAAATTCACTTTTATTATCTTAAATCAATAGCTTAAGAGTACAATTAAACTAATTTTAAATAAATCTAGATAATCAATTTCAACAAGAATAATCTTATGAATCACCAATTTAAGATAATCGGTTTCCGAAGTTAGGGTTTCAAAGCCAAAGACGTAAACTCGGATAATTCAAATCAATGAATTACAATCGAAGGTATTAGAATGCATATAAGATCATTTCAACTATTTCTATAAATTCAATTTTAGAAAAACAACAATACAAATGACCAATTTCATAATTTCACTTGAAATCTAGGATTTTAGGCCCGAAAATGCAATTTGGTTGAATTATATTAATTTAATTAAATTGAATGTTTAGAAATACAATTAGACATACTTTATAACATATTATATAATCAATTGCTCAAAACCAATAAATGAAATATCCAATTTAACATAATTTGGATTTTTGAGCCCAAAACGCAAATCCGATCAATTCTTGTTAAAATATATAAATTGACGATTCGGAAATGTAATTAAATGTATTCTAATGTAAATTATATAATCAATTGAATAAAACAACCCGATTACGCAATCTAATTTAAACCTGCAAGAGTTTTGACCTAAAAATCCAATTCCAATCAATTTCACACAATTTTCCCTAATCAACATTTCAGATATAAAATTAAATACATTTCAAATGGTATTATAAAATCAATTGAGTAAAATGAGTCAATTATGCAGCCCAATTTCATCACACACAGATTTTGACATAGAAAGTCAATTCCGATTAATTCTGTATAAATTTCTCAAATTGACAGTTCCAACATGAAATTAGATACATTTTACAGCATATTTTAAAATCAATTTACCCAAAATAACTAAATTGGACGAATCCGAAAAATTTAGACATAACCCGACCAAAAATCCAATTTTCACAAATCAACCACATACACTACAATTAACCACTCTAAATCAATCATACAACATATATATATATAATCAAACAATCAATTTAGCTTTTCATAAGCTAATTTATACTCAATTAATCAAATCAAAAATTAGGGTTTTCAGAATTTTATACCAAACAAAACCAACAAATCGGGACAAGAGAAGGCCAGAGAAGCTTCGTCGGAGGTCGAGGACCACTCGCCAGCCATAACCCGAGCTCGCCGCGACTGGACGGCAACACCACCTGCTCCGGTTGTCACTGCTACGCGTTGCTATTGTTGTGGTTCGTTGTTGCAACTCCTGGCTATGGTTGCTGGCAGCGGCATCTAGGTGTTGTGCGTCGTTGGTGGTGGCATGTGGTAGCAGTGGTGGTAGCCAGAGGTCGACGAAGGAGGAGCAGGGAGGAGGAGGAAGGTTGCTGTTTCTGGGCGCAGAGAACAGGGAGCAGGTTGGGAAAGGGAAAGAGAAGAGAAGGGAGAGAAGAGAAGAGAAAAGGAAAAGAAGAGGGGGAAGGGGCCGGTTTTGGGATTTCGTTTTTTTTTTTGTTGCAAATACACATATATAAATAAATACTAACATCTAAAAATATTGTTGGAAAATTTTATCTATAATTTATTTAACGAAAAATCATTTCATAAGGTTCCGAAGGCTTAAAATCGATATAAGAGCTATATAAAGAATTTTAAAAGTATTTTCGGAAGAATTTACCAACGAGCGTAAAAATTTATATTATTTATAAAAATACATTATAAGACATCGAAATAATATTTAAAAGCATATAAGTAAATATTTAAATTAAATTCTAATAAACCGAGACTAATTCAAATAATTTCCGAAATAGACCTTCCGCAACTAGAAGCAGAAAGGGTAAAACGGAAGAAAATTAATTTCGGAAAGAAATTTATAAATAATTTTCAAAAATATTTTTAATTTAAAACTTTTCGAAGATCATAACGACTTAGGAAACGAATAAATTTAAAGTTGGAAATATTTTCTACAGATAAAATTAATAAAATAAATTTGATTATTTTGGATGGAAATTTCTTTAATTTAAATAACATATATATCGTTAATGAAATATAACTCCAAAACAAAATCGTAATCACACGAAAAAGTTATAATCGAAAATGAATCTAAAATATTAAAAATCAAAATATGAGAAAGAACGAAAATATATATTTTTAACTGAAAATTGAAATCATATGAATATAATAAAATCATGGTCGTGAACGAATTTATTTAGAATCATCCGCAACAATAACGATTAATTAAATTCAATTATGAAGTCAAAATCGTTGATAAATGCATAAAACGAATCGAAATTAAAATAATTAAATGTTTACATCAAATTATGCTATTAAAATAATTGAGCTTAACAAAATTGAATTTTAAAATATGGGGTATTACAGAAATGAAGCGAAACTAAAGCAAGTGAAAAAGCTTGGGTTGTATAGAAGTGTGGTGGAAAGGACGATGTAAGAGGTGGTGCACGGTGGTAGCATGATTGTACCAAAGGGACATTAAAGATGCACAACCAAGCATGCAGTGTATGCACAAGTTAAGAGGGGAGAACGTTTAGGGGGTGAAGGGTGAGAACAATAGTGCGTGAAGTGCATGTGTCGTGTAAAATATCGTGTATGAGTCGTGTAAGAGAGGCACGGTTGAGGCATACGAGGTTGGTCATGTTCCTCAATGAAAATGAAATAGATCATGATAGTAAGAGGGAACAAGGAATGGATTGGGGTGGTGATGGTTGAGCGATGACGAGGGGGAATGGTGAGGAGGTAGTAGTGGTTGGTTCTTGAGGGAAATGGTGGTGTTGAGTGGTGTTAGTGGTGAATGCTGATGGTGAATAGAGTATGAAATGAAGGAGGAGAAGCAGGGTGTTTGGAGGTTATGATGCTTGATAGAAATGGGGGGAGTAAGGGAGTTAGTTGAGGCAATAAATAAGACAGAGTGAGATTTGGAGGGGTACACACACACACGTGTGCATGGTGAGGAATAATAGAGAAGGAAGACAGAGGGCAAGGTACACATTATCCTAGAAGGTTTAGCAAAAATTTCAACGAGGCATATCCTATATGTTGAGGGAGGGGAAGGTAGAGTCAAACTTTGGTGAGTTACAAGTAAAGAAAAAGAACATTAAAGGTAGAAAAAGGGGCAGAAGAAGAAGAAAAGGAAATAGAAAAGGATAAAAAAAAGGTAAAGTAGAAAGAGGAGATAAGTGTGGGATTATGGTTAGGATTAGGTTGCAAATTATAATTTTTGAAATTAGATAAGATTAAAATATTAATCGTCCAAGCTTATGGTTAGGTTATAATATAAATTACCCAAAATAAAGTTTAAGATTGGGTTAAGCTATTAATTATTCAAGATTAAGATTAGATAAAATTTAGGGTATTATAATTATTCAAGATAAGAGAGAAAGAAGTCAGATGGGAGTGATTGGTATGGGTGAGAGATTGTAAAATAATTGGCGGATGGTGATGGAGGTGATTATTTTTAGATTTTTTATTGAGTGAGAAATGACTAGATGAGATCTCATCATGGGGTGTACAAATATCAGAGTTTGGAAGCCCTCATTTCCAAGAAAGTTAACAATGATTAAAAATGGTTTAAGGTAGAAATTCCAATTATTAAATAAAAGGTAAAGGTGAGAAGTTGATGGAGGAAACCAAATATATAATAATATTAGGCATATGAATTTATATAATGTTAGAATAAATTAAGAAAATCAAGAATGGTGAAAATTGTCCAGCTTCGGTTAAGCATCGGTCTATGAAATTGAAAATTAGGATTTTAAAGGGTAGAAAGGTAATGACGGTTTGAGAGGTATGAATGAATTGTCCACATAAGGTTTAAGATTACAAAAGGATTGGGAAACTAATCACCTAGAAATTAAGGTTAAAAAAGTTCAAGGATATTATAAATTGTTATACTAAAACTCATGATTCCTATTACGGCCTTAACTTCAAATCTCTTCCTATTCTCACCTAAACTTAGGAATATGCTATATGTTGATTATAGATGATTTTTAGAGGGTTTTAAACCCTAATCAAAAATTAATTTTTAGATTGAGGTTATATCTAATAAGATTATCCCCCTTTCCCTTTTTTCATTCCCCCTTGATTCCCTATTCCTTGTCCCTTCCCTTTTTGTTAACCCACATATTGACTCTTTAGACCAAATTCCCCTTTTGTGGTTCCATTTTCAGCCAATCTATGACTCCTTTAGCCTTTTGGTCATATACTGCATCATAACCACCCTTTTATTCTCTTCACTCAAGTACCAACCATCCACTTGTCTCATTACCTTTTTTGTTTTCTTGACTTGACCTCTCTTTTTTCTCATTTGTGTTTACATAATCCCTTAAAAACCCACATTTGCAACCTTACTCTCACTTTTGCAAGAAAAACCTTCAAGTGTTATATTCCTCCTCTTTAGATTATTCTCTTCTTCCTTTATTCTCCCATCCATTTGATCAATTTTTAAAGCTCTTAGCGCCTTGCTAAATATTTTTCTCTGATTCTTAATAGATAAGCAAGAATCTTTGGTGTTGGAGTTGCATAGGGAGTGGTCTTCTTGCTTAAAGACTTGTTGAGTAAGTAAATTTTGCTAGATGTTGTAGATGTAGAATAATGTGTTATCTGTTAATTGTTTTCTAGCATGATTTTGATGATTTAAATTCTATTATAGGTATGTTTAATTGGTCAAAAGCTTGAAATTGACCTTGAGTCATAGATGTATGTAGATTTTGTTTGGAATCATGTAAGGCTTCAAATTTTATTTTGCCAAGTAGAAATAACCAATTGGTATGGGAAAAAAACCAGCTGATTGATTTTAACCCACCTATCCACTAGATCACTGGAATTTGGTTAGTGGTTTAGTACACCACTAGTTAGTTAGTTAGGTTTTTGATTAGCTTGCTAGTAGCATCAATCAACTAGTTTTTCCATACTCATCAACTGATTTGCTTATTTTATATTATTTTCTCTTATTGGTTTGTAGGACTAATGGACTCATTTTCTTGAGATTTTTGGTGTATTTTATTAAGGTTGGCCTTAAGGTTTAACTTTCTTACTTGGCCTTTGACCTTTTTCAATCATGATTAAAATGAGAATAGTTGGCTTGAATGTGGATGCATGATATAAAATTATGTGTTGGCCATAAATAAGATATTTTTTTTATTAAAATGGAAGATATTGGAATGTTGTGATGTTTATCTATATATGGTCAAGCAATGGTTTTAATCCACCTTATTTGTGAGATGTGTTGGTTGTCTGTATTAGATCAATTGGTAGTTTTAGTCAACCTTCTTTGTGAGTTGTGTTCGCTATCTATATTGGGTCAAGTGGTGGTTATAGTCCACCTTACTATAAGTTTTGTTAACTATCTATAGTGGGCCAACTAGTGGTTTTAGTCTACCTTATATTTGAGTTATGTTGGCTATCTATATTTGGTTAGCTGGTGATTTTAGTCCACCTTACTTTTGAGTTTTGCTAGCTATCTATATTGGATTAGCTAGTATTTTTAGTCCAGCTTTACTTAAGTTGTGTTAGCTATCTATATTAGGTTAGCTCATAGTAATTCCACCTATATTTATTGTATAAGTTATGCTAAGTATCTATATTGTATTAGCTTGTGGTAGACAATTTACTGAATTGAGTACGGAATATGGTGATAGTATTTGACATGAGTTGAGCACAAGACTATTATATGTTTACATATTTGTGATAACATGTTGTGTGTAAGCATAATTTATAGCTTTTATGACATGCTTTATATGTTACGCACTGTTTCTGTAGGGAAAAAATTGTTTATTTAGTACACTGGCATACTGATACAATAGCTACATGTGACCTTTTACAAGCACCCGATGAAGATATTAATAATCGGTATGCTTGTGTACTTGGGTAAGAGTGAAATTATTTAGGTTAAGACTTAGAGTAGGAGCTATCTAATGGTGCCATCGGGATATTTTGCATTCTGAATATTTTAAACTCTTGTGTCCCATTTTCCTTTTCAGTTTTATCTTTTTGGGAGTTGATCACCATTCCTTATCTTGTTATATTATTATTGCTTTTGTTGTTCTCTATTTCTTAATTTGTTTGTGAATTATTTTCTTTTTCCCTTAGCATTACATATACCAAACTTATGTTAAAAACAGTGGTAACACCCACGTTTTAGTTTTTACTTTCAC
Organism: Tamarix chinensis; assembly: GCA_030549775.1. NCBI lineage: Eukaryota > Viridiplantae > Streptophyta > Magnoliopsida > Caryophyllales > Tamaricaceae > Tamarix > Tamarix chinensis. The sequence continues at coordinate 39,321,302 of CM060177.1, forward strand.
AAATCAATAGTTTTAAACTAAAAACTTAGGTCTAAAATTTGGGTTTTTATCGTTACAAATTGAAAATGAGTTAAAAATATCTAAAACGACTAAATCAAAATAATTATGAATAATGTGACTTTCTGCAAATGAATAGAATGAACTACAATAGGCTTGCACTTAATATAAATGATTAAGAAATCAATATTTAAAAAAAATTAAGAAACATATTATGAGCCTAAAGAAAAAAAAAAGATGTTACACACTATCTCATTTTTGTACTCTATTAATCCTTTGCAACCCATTTGATGCATTCTTTTATCTTTTCAAGAAAACCTTTGAGTATCCTCCTCAGTTCTTCTTTTCTTAATCTTATCCCCTCCAATAGAAGAGATAATTCTTATTATACTAACTAATTCTCTCTATTTTGTTTTTCTTTTAACCTTAAATGTATTTTGCTAAATATTCTCTCTTAGATTCTTGATAGTGATCAAGATTCAAATAACTTGGATAAGATTAGTTGTTGGTATTCTTTTCTTAAAGGTTTGGCTATAGGTAAACTTATATATACCTTATATATGTAGAATGATGCTCTATATGTTATAGTTGTTTTCTAGCATAAATTTTGAGTAATCTTGTGATTAAAAGCATGTTTAAGTGTATTGAAGCAGGAATTCGGTGATAAGAGCATAGTAGGATTTGGTTGATTTTTATGGAAAATGTGGGTTCAATGTAGCATGATTCTTGGGTATGTTGAGTGGTTAAGTGTTGAAATGTGTCATATGTATAATTTATTTTTGGAAGGTTTCATGAGGCTTGAGTATGTGTTTTGGTTAAGTTAGGAAAGCATGAGGAAAATATGGATATTTTGTCTAGTAGAACCAATTGGTTAGGGGTAAAATCAGTCAACAAGTTTATTGAAAATTTTAGAGCATCAGTTCAATATAGCACTAATCTATTGGTTAAGCCCTCCACTAGTTAAATTGTTGAACTAGGCGTTAATCAACTAGTTAAGCCCTTAACCTGTCAACTAGTGGAACTGATCACCTGGTTGGTAGGAATAGTCAGATAGTTTACTTATTTATCTTATTTTCTCTTAGTTTGTATTCCAAATCAGTCCACTAATTTTTGGGACCATTCAATTGGTTCATCTGAGACTTGTGGTGATATTCTTATAGGCTGACCTTTAGGGTTAATTTCTTGGTTTGACATTCTTTAATAAAGAAATAGGAACAATTGGTTTGAGTATGAAGATATGATGATGATGTTGTTGAGTTGTTTGATCATGTGTTTGGGTAGGAGTGATTGTATCTAGGTTGGGACTTAGAGTGGCAGCTATCCAATAGTACCCTTTAGGGATCTTTTTTCATGTAGATATTTTAGGTTTTCATGTCTCATTGTACCATTTTGTTGTATTTTAGGAGTTGACCCCTACAACTGTTATTTTATCCTATGATATTAATTCTATTTGTTGTCTCTATCTGACGGTATACTTTGTAAAATGTTCTAACCTTATCTCTAGTATAAGAATGATATAATTATATAATATATAATAATAATAATAGTAATTAAAATGATAATTGAACAAAAATATAACATATGATGATCACCATCATTCGTAGAAACAAATCACTCTTTAATAGCATAATCACCAACTTCGCTTAAAATAATCACCATTTTATTAATGATAATTACCAAGTTGTTATGTGATAATTACCAACTTTTTCACTATTATTAATAACAAATTATTGTTAGTAGTATTATATTATTACTATCACTATTAATTACTTAAAATATAGTTATGATAGTTATAATAATAATAATAATAATAATAATAATAATAATAATAATAATAATAATAATAATAATAATAATAATAATAATAATGTTGGTTTTCAAACCGGGGTTCAAGCCAATGTGATGGAGGTTAGGAATGACCTAGAGTGGAGGATTGTGTGCGTAACTTAAGGAGGGTTTATGGTCAATTAATACATTTATGAAAAATGTTTAATTAATCCTTAGGAAACGGATGGTATAGTCAATTAGAGTATTAATTGACATTTAAGGCCTTTTATTAAAGGTATTGATTGTTTTCGTCCGTTACTTTTACCAAACTTTATGGTTGTTTTTAATCCTCAGGTTTGTAACGTTTCACATTTAGTTCTAGGTTTTTTCTGAAGCCTATTTAAAGGCTCTTTTGTTTAGAGTAGAGAGATATGCAAAGTGAGGCATATGCACAATACAACCCGGGGGTGTGCGATAGATCTAGAGATTAGATCTAGGAACTTCTCAATTGGAAACGGGGTTTCGGAATTGAGTGAATTAATCAAGAGGGTTGTTCTTGATTAATTGGTAAGAATAAAAACACGGGGATAGTGTTCTTGATTCTTTTATAGCTTGAAAGGATAGCAATAAAGATTCAAGTTTGATAAATTTTTCTTTGATTTGTTATTATTCTGCATAGTGCTTGTGTTCTTGGTTTTGAAGATTTTATTTTAGATCTCAAAACTGAGGTAATCACGGATATTTCCCAACAAGTGGTATCAGAGCCGAGGTTTGTGTCAGATCTATCTGCTGGTTCAAGTCAGATTGAAGATGGACAAGATCTTGGAAGGAGGGAAGTTAGTGATGGAATTGTTTGATGGAAGGAACAATTTTGCGCTATGGCAGAGTATGATCAAAGATGTTCTTATCCAGCAGGGACTGCATGCTACCCTGAACGATGAGAAGCCCACAGATGTGGATTATTCCAAGTGGGAGGATATGAAGCTGCGTGCAACTAGTACGATCCGGTTGGCCCTTGCTCCTGAACTCAAGTACAACGTTCTTGAGGAAACAAGTCCGAAAGAATTATGGGAAAAGCTAGCGAAGACATATGCGTCGAAGTCACTAGCCAACAAGTTATTCTTGAAGAAGGATCTTTTTTCGCTCGAGATGGAAGATGAAGGCAACCTACAAGATCATCTGAATATATTCAATGGACTGATCACCCAATTGAAGAGTTTAGATGAATCCTTTAAGGATGAGGATCAGGCAGTCTTGTTATTAGCTTCTCTTCCGAAGAGGTTTGGTCCAATAGTGACTAGCCTGTTGATAGGGAAGAAGACGCTTTCTCTGGAAGAAACAATTTTGGTTTTGCTTGAGGCGGAAAAATTGGCAGGACAAGGGGGATCTACTTTTGGAGATGGATCCAGTCTATATGCAGGAGGGCGCTCCAAGGGTAAGAAAAAGTCTAACCCAAATATCAGGTGCTTTTGTTGTAACAAGGTTGGGCATTTCAAGAGGAAGTGTCCGGATTACAAGAAAGACCAGAAGGAGATGGATTGCGCGGGAGCTGCTATAGATGAGGATGATAATGTTGATGTTCTCTTGGTGCATGGGATGGATGCACGGAAAGAGAGTTGGATCCTGGATTCAGGATGTTCCCAACATGTATGTTGCAGGGAGGATTGGTTCAATTCCCTGGAGGCATGTGATGGGATGTCTGTTGCTTTGGCCAACGGAGAGGAGGTAAAAGTTGAAGGAACCGGTGAGATTGAGATCAAGACCCACGATAGGAGAGTGAGGAAGCTAGCAGATGTGAGCTATGTTCCGAAACTTGATCGAAATCTGATATCCTTAGGACGATTGGATGTGATTGGGTTATGCCATTCATATGGAGTCTGGATGGATGAAGGTCACTAAACGAGGGAAGGTGATCTTGAGAGGAACAAAGACCAAAGGGAATCTCTTCAAGCTTGCAGGAAGCAGCGTTGCAGGGACTTTGGCTCGAGGGGAGGCATCGTTTGGTGAAGGACAATGCTATGATCATATGACTTGATCATGAATGTGGTCACATATGGCTTGAAGGGGAGGTTTGTTGGTTTTCAAACCAGGGTTCAAGCCAATGTGATGGAGGTTAGGAAGGACCTAGAGTGGAGGATTGTGTGCGTAACTTAAGGAGGGTTTATGGTCAATTAATACATTTATGACAAATGTTTAATTAGTCCTTAGGAAACGGATGATATAGTCAATTAGAGTATTAATTGACATTTAAGGCCTTTTATTAAAGGTATTGATTGTTTTCGTCCGTTACTTTTACCAAAATTATGGTTGTTTTTAATCCTCAGGTTTGTAACGTTTCACATTTAGTTCTAGGTTTTTTCTGAAGCCTATTTAAAGGCTCTTTTGTTTAGAGTAGAGAGATATGCAAAGTGAGGCATATGCACAATACAACCCGGGGGTGTGCGATAGATCTAGAGAGTAGATCTAGGAAATTCTCAATTGGAAACGGGGTTTCGGAATTGAGTGAATTAATCAAGAGGGTTGTTCTTGATTAATTGGTAAGAATAAAAACACGGGGATAGTGTTCTTGATTCTTTTATAGCTTGAAAGGATAGCAATAAAGATTCAAGTTTGATAAATTTTTCTTTGATTTGTTATTATTCTGCATAGTGCTTGTGTTCTTGGTTTTGAAGATTTTATTTTAGATCTCAAAACTGAGGTAATCACGGATATTTCCCAACAAATAATAATAATAATAATAATAATAACGACCACCACCACTCTATGGTAGGAAAATCGCTAAGTAGTTGTACGTCAATCATCATTCTATGATTAGATAATCACTACATTGGGCACAATAATCACATGTAACTCTATAATTTTATTTATTGTTGTAATTATATGCTATATTTATAATGATTATGTTTTATATGCATAGAGATTATGTCCAACTTTCTATATTCCCTGTTAGAAGCAATTAGTCATATTCTTTCAGGTTCATGGTATAAAAATTATTGCTTGACACCATCTACCATATCACAAGAAGATGAGGCTACTAACCTACAATTAGGGCTGTGCAAAAAATCTAGGATCATAAAATTTGATCCGATATTTCGGATATCCAAACCAATTTTATTCCAAAAGAATATCAAACATTTGGATATTCAATTTTTTACTGGATTTTTCGATAAAAAAAATATAAGATATTTTGTTCATTATTTTAACAATACATCATATTACTATATTTTTATAGTTTTAATTTTAAAATGTTATTTATTTTTGTATTTTAAATATCTATAATAACATTTTAATACTTCTTTTAGATAAAATAATACATTTATATGAATATAGATATGAATATTAATTGATATACGATCTTTATTTTAAAAAATATTATAGAAAAAGTTATTAAAATTGATAAAATAGTATTTTCATATAAATATTGGATATATCCGAATCCGATCCATATCCTGTCAATATTTTTCGGATATCCGTATCCTAGATATTTGGTCTAAAAAATTTAGTGCGAATATAAAAAAAATATCCGAACGTATGCAGATATCCAATTTAACATACCCCTACCCACAACATACTTTCCTTAAACATCACTATTAATGATTTGCTACTATGCTTCAAAGCTAAGAAAGTAGTGGAAATTAATTAAACTACACTCCCATCCTTCCCACTCACTCCCTGTCCACATAATCCATCCCTTGAAGAACTCAATCTCATGACTTGGCATGCACAATTTCACTTGACAAATATAGTCTTATGCTGAGTATACCTCTATTCATAGAAACATTTCTAAGATGGTGGTATGAAAAGAATCACTCAAATGAGTAGCCCAATTATTGAGAAGATGAGATATGAGTTTGGGGTCTTTTTAATTTTTTTTTTCTTTCAAAGTTTTCTTTATTGATTAGGTAGTCTTGAGTGTATTGGTCTATTTGTAGATTGTGGATGAGATATGACTATAAATTAGTATTTGGAAATTGTGATTGAGAATCTAATTATGTAGTTATATGTTAATTTAATCTATTAAGCTTGTTACACATCATTTACTCTACACAATTACCATTCAAAAATGAGTATGGTCATTTCAATCTATTTTTTTATGATTGAACTGTAGATAATGTTGTGTTTGGAAGAATAAAGGGGAAATTAGAGATTAGCATTTGTCAAAGACAAAATATAGAAATAAAATAGAAAACTTATGGTAAAGGGGCAAAATTGGAAAGACGACCTGAATTTCTTTTGTAATACATCAAAACATATGTTCAAAACAACATGCTCGAACTTATAACTTATTAATTCTATTTGATAAGTAGTTTTACGCTAGTTTATAAAAATATACTTTAGTAGCTTATAACATTTAACGTTCCAACTAGCTTTTCAATTACTTTTTTCAAACATAGCTTAAATAATCTTTTTATTAATATATAAATATTTTAAAGATTTTCATAAAGGTATTGATATTTTGAGTTTTTTTATTAAAATATATAAATATTTTTTATTATGTAAATACGAGGAATATTCTAAACAAAATTTTATTTTATACATAAATATGGTAAATATAATTATTAATTCCTAATACGGTATTTATAAAATAAAGACCTAATATATATATATATATAATACAATCTTATCATTACATAACTAATTTTCCTATAAAATAAAAAACTAAAGCTTATACAATTGTAATATATTTGAAAATTTATTAAAAATTAGGCAAACAATCACACATTTTGAAAATTTTCAAAATTATACAAAAAGCTTCAGCCTTTGTTAAAGATGGGAAAAAAATATTTCATTCAGTATTATGATAATTATAAAAAAGCTCTAAAATTTCTAAAGTTTGAAAGTTCATTAAAAAAATCTATTTAAAAAAAAATGCAAGAGTTTAGAAAAAATGATATAGTAGGTTAAATTATGAAAAATCTCAAAATATTTAAAATGATCCTAAAATATTATTATACACTTTATAAAAAATGCAATAATTTATCCAAAAAATTAAGAATACTTATAAAATTCTAAAACACATACTATAAAGTATAAATATACATAGTTTTTTTTCTATTCTACAATCATCGTATTGTGTCTAAAAAGTATATGTACTATAAATATATATAAATATTATTATTTTATTAAATATTCCTTAAATTTACAAAAGGAGAAATTAAAATAGCTTCCAAACATTTATCGCTTTTAAGAAAACTTGAAAATGTTGATGTTTATAAAACCCAATCCCAAAACGTGTATGCTTGTAATGCACAAGTTTTTTCACTCTACGTAATGCACAAATAGTAATCATTATAATTTTTAATAAAGAAATTTTTTTGCATTTGTATCATTAATAATAATTCCCTAAACTTAATTACAAATATAAACAAAAATTAGAAAAAAGTCAAATTATATTTTAAACTGAAACAATAATATGTAACTAGAAGGTATTGCTAATTTTAAATTATGGAATTCTTATTTAAATGTAAAAATGAATAATATGAAGAACTAGACCAATATAATATTAATATTAGCTTATTTGATTTAATTAATAACACAAAATAAATAGTCAAACAATTTTAAACTATTATAATATGTATTATTAATATGATGACTAGATAGCATTTTATGTATATTTGAAAAAGTGATAGTTGTTAGGTATTGGTTGTTTTACCATATGTTGAAAGAAAATATACTAAAAATTATATAAATTTTAAAAACCTATAGTTAAAAAATAATTATTTAAGATGAAAAGCACACACTTAGATAGATGAATAGAAATGTGAGTGTATGTTATTGTACAAGCTCAATATGTGTCTACGTCTATATATATATATTATGATGATATATTTGAACATGTGTTATGATTTAGATTAAGATACATCAAAACTACTAGTCATTAATACTCTATTTTGATGCTAAAAAATTTTAAGGGAAAAAAATTAAAATTAAAATGATTTCTTTCAAATTTTTTTCAAAGAAAATTAAATAGTTAATCTTGAACAATTTTATTCCTTTTTTTTATTATCTTATATAAACTAAATACAAAAAAATAATTTCCTTTCTTTCCATGAACTAAATAGAACATAAATAAAAAATACATGTTTAAGTGGCTAATTATAACTTTTGCCGCATATAACATTGTTTAGTAAAAAAGGGAGCACACTTACAATAATCATGCAATATGATGTTGTTCTATTAAAATATATAGTGTATAGTGCCAATTTGTCCAAAAAATTATTATACCAATTAAATTTTAAATTATTTAATCTTTTATAAATAATTATTTCAAGCAAATGATAGGATTTTTCTTGACTTTCGATAATAATTTATAATATAAATAGATTAGTTTTTCACATTGGTATATTGGTCACTAATAAAATTGTATTATTGTATATGGATATTTATTATAAAGCATACATTTGGTTGGGACACAAAGATTAAGAAATGATAAAGTTGACAAAATAAATTGCATAATATGACTAATATACTGTCACAAAAATATATTTTCAGAACTTAACTTTTAATTAATAAAAGATAGAATAGAGGTGTATAGTGGAAAATACAATATTTAATTTTATGAATTTCTATATTTTCATATACACTCCAATTTAAATCCTAAGCACACAAATAAATAGTAAGAAATGAGTAAGAGTTGATCCCACAAAGGCTATAATTCAATATGTATATTTCTATTATCAAAATAATTCTTCAATTATCAAATTAGGAAAAATTAATTGCTAATAAAAAAGAAGAAAAAAATATTAATTAATACAATGATCAAATAACAATAATGATATAATAAGAGTCAGAGCATATATTCAACATATAGATATCAACTGATCATTAAATAATATGACTATGTAGCATTTTTTATGTTAACTTACAGAATCTTGCACATATCATTTCTGCTAATAAACCAATGTCCACTTATAATTTATTATCTAACCAATTAATAATCTAGGATAAGATCTCTAGATTCAATTAATAGCATCATCACCAATTAGGGAGTAGCTAAATAGAACTATAATTACAGTTAGCTTGAATTATACAGTTCTAAAGATTAATAAACTAGATTAAATTAATATCTTTCATTAGAAATTAACCAATTTATTTGCTACGTGTGGATGTATATGTTAACAATTATAAATTAACTATATTATCCTAACATTCCATTGGCATTCAAATTAACTAGGTGATCAAGCTATATAATAAAGCACAAATATGGGATGGGTGATCACTATTCATGGTTTATTAATCTAACCAAAAAACACATAACAATTAATTCCAATTCATATCATACGATTAATTATCCTATAACTTACAATTATCCTCCCACCCCATAATAATCTAGCCTAACATATTGATAGAATCTAAAGGCGCACAATCTAAAAGGCATAAAAATCATAACTTTAATTAGAATAGGTAAACAAAATAATAAAGATTGAATTAAACTACAAAAAATAAAACTCAGTCGAACAAGTAAATAATGGAAGTTACATTAAACAAATTAAAAATTACAAAATAATTAAATGAAATAAAGGAAAGATTTCAGAACTATAAACACCGTATGATCTCAAATCCTTAAATTACATCTTAATAAACTAAAAAAATCTAATCCAAGAACCCCTAATGGATTGAAAACAAAGAAAAAGGAAGCCAAAATTTGAGGATGGTGCTCTCAATGTCTATTCAACCTATTATATGTTATACATAAGGCCATACGAAGCATATCCAAAATTTAATAAAAATATGGTTTGTATTTTTTTTGGTAAAATGTATGTAGTTTATTAAAATCCAAATTTAAAGGAATATACAAGCAAATCTCAAAATAAGAGCAAAGAGAAATATTAAAGGCAAAAGAACTAAGCAAAGCAAAATACTCCTAGTGTAGATTATCTATATATTCCATTAAACGAGTAAAAGATTTGCAGTGTTGAAATCTGGTCATCCTTCCAGCCAAATCAGCTATGATTTGTTTTTGGATGGAGTCAGGAGCTCGTGATTCATTTATGAAGATTCTTATATTCCTCTCTTTCCATATGTGATATATGGTGGTAGAAAATAAGGCGCGAATGAATTATTTTCTAACTTTAGGGCCTTATCCTCCAGTAATTTCCTAGTGAGTAATATCTTGCCAATAAGTAATCTATTGTTGGCATTCTAATTTGGTCAGTAGGGGAAGCCAAATCAACCTAGCAATAGTGCAATCCAATAACATTTGATAATGACTATCAGTTGCACCATTTCAAAGCACACAAGTGGTGTCAATCTGCATGCCATAAGCTTGAAGTTTATCTCGAGTTTGGAGACGACCCAAAATTGCAAGCCATAAAATGAAAGAATGCCTTGTGGGGGAGTGTTTATTCCACACAAAGGAGTACCAAGGGATTTTGTCATGGCAAGGTCTACGTAAATCATAAGTTGTGGAAATAGAGAACTTTCCATGCATAATAATACGTGACAAGTTTGGTTGGTGGAGAGCCACCTAAGTAATGTCCCTGATTCCTAATGGTTTCTTGAGTATCCATGAAGCAGATGGTTTCACCCTAACATCCCAGATATTATTCCCTTTAAGATAGAATGCATGGATCCACTTCACCCACATTAGATCTTTTTTGTAGCTAAATGCCATATTAATTTACACATGGCAGTCACACTACTTCCCAAACTAAAAGAGCATATTTTAGGGCATCAGAAATCCTTGACCATAGGAAATTACAATAGAGAGCATTAATTTCTGTGAGGATGTGGACTGGAAGAGGGAAAACCATGCTCCAATAAGTCTGTAGGCTAAAGAGGACATATTGAATTAGTTGTATTCTTCCTGCATAAGTAAGTTATTCTGCCAAAATCTCAATCTGGAAGTATACTTGTCAGTGAGCGTATGGTAATGTTGTTTAGTAAGATATCTACCATCAAGGGGTACTCCTAGGTACTTGAAAGGCAATCCCCCTTCAGGTATGTGAAAAGATTCCAAAATCTCATCCTTTAGATTCTGGGAACAACCACCTCCATAATATGGTTTGTATTGGTAAATACAAGGCATTCGTATTTTTATTCTAACACTGTACACATGGTCTTGAATTAAAGGAGCACATACGATAAGAAACCAAAAAGTATGGATTATGTTTGCATAAATATAGACCGTATTTCCATAAATATGGGGCTTCAATATCTCTTACTCATAAATAATGGGCACTAGTATTTCTTGGTCCTTCATTACCTTATCTTGATTTTTCTATTTGTGAATTCTATTTTATATTCTTTCATGATGTTACATCAAAATTTCTGTGACTTCAACCTTTCCTCCTCATATTGTACTTCTTTTCTAATTGCCATACTTTCATCTTTTCTCGCAAAACTAAATCAATAGAGAAAACTTAAGGAAAATGGTTAAATGGCCATAACAAATATAGAAAGTTGGGTCAATATACATCAAATAATTCCCTAAAATATGCACCTATTAGTAAATCATATTTTGAAACAAATTATTTAAAAAATAGAAAGATAAAGTGATCTATATTGTAAAATGGAGAGATTATATAACAAGATTAATGTGTTAAATATATTGTTGTTATTTATTCTAAAATGGATAATAATTGATCGATTATTATCATTATGAAAACATATATATTCATTTAATAGGGTAGTATAATTTGTTGAAATAGCATCAAGAAATAAGCTAAAGATAATTATAGGTAATTTAAAGGTTTGGTCAAATATATACAAAATCACTTATTGCCCATTTATCAATGAAGATTTTATTTTTATTTTAATTATGATGAAACCTAATAATTATATTAGTTAACCTTTCTTTGGTTACCAATGAAATTGTTAATTTACTTAATTAAATCTTAATTATACTTTAATACGTTGATAATAATGGCATCTATGTTTTAGTTATGGTCATGTTTATATTAAATATCTTTGGAATAATTATTGATGCTAACTCAAGAAAAATATTCTTTTTTTTACCTTTCCATAACCTAGTGACAACTATCTCTAACCCTTGTCCAACTGAGCTAGATTCAACTATCATCCACTACATAGGTGTTCTCTCTACCCCAACCTATATCATGTAAAAAATGGATTGGGTTGGAAAACTTTTAACTACTACATTTAGCCATGATTAAGTTTTTATAATGTATAGATGTATAGATTAAACTATACTTATGAATCTCAAGATGTTACTAATTATGTTAGATTTTTTTTTTCTTGTGCTAAGACGCTATGTTTGTAATACCCCAAAAATTTGCTTAGTCTAATCTCACATCATTAGCCCCTAATTTAATTCTAATCTCAATAAACCTTATGTTAGCCTTAACCTATCCTCGATCTCAAAACTCTAACTGATTCCAAAAGCCTTAACTTTGATAAACCGTAATTCATAAACCAAAATCTAAGCCCACTAAAATTTCTGCTAATCCTAACTACCTTTAGCTAATCTAAAATAACCCTAAGCTAATCTCCCAACCCTTCTCTTTTCTTTATCTTTCTCTTTTCTTTTTCTTTCTTCTTTTCTTTTCCTTCCTCTCTTCCTCCCACCAAACTTGAACTGCAACTCTTGAATCTATGCAACTTGCACTTGCAACTTGCACCATCACCTTTTTGCATCTACCACCTATCACCTTACCTCCCTTCCCTTTTCTTCTTCTCCTTTTGAATCCTTTTCCCTGCCCAACTACACCCCATCGCACACTCTACACACTCATTTTCCCCTTATCATTTTTCTTCTTCTCACGCAACACCTCCCTCAACCATCAACACCCTCACCTTACAGTTACTACCCTACCCTAACTATCCCTTGCAACCATCACCATCACCTTGCAACTGCACAATCACCATCATCACCGTCACACACCAGCACCCCATTGTTATTTTTCTTCTTCCCTGAATCACACCACACACGCACACATGTACGTGTATATATATATATATATATACCCGGGACTCTCCCTATTTCTCTTTGGTTTTGTCTCACTCTACTAATATTTGTGTCAAAGAGACATTGTCGAGCTCCCTCTTCCTTTTCCTTTCCTCCATCTCCATTTTCTTCTTCTTCTCCTCCTCCTCCTTCCTTTCCCTATTTTTAGCTTTTGCACCACCATCTCCCCCACCGTGCACCACCTCAGCCACCACTCGCCGCCTTTTAGTCGGTGGACCAACCACCAATGTCACCCCAACCTTCTCCTCGCCGTCTCCGGCCCTTGCCGCCTCTTTTCCTTTCTTCCTCTTCTCATGTGTTGTAGCGTTGCAGAGTGCACGACTGGTGCATCGCCTGCTGCATGGTCGTGCAACTCTTAAATCCCCTACTGCATTGCCGTGCAACCTTTACATCATCTGATCGTGCATAATTTTTCCTCTCGGCCTATTTCTACATGGCCTTGCACTTTGTTTTCTCTCGACCAAAAGCTGTACCACCTGCTGTACAGCTGTACAACCTCATTCCTTTGGCCATAAATCCCTATTTTCACCCCCAAACCTCAACCAAACACCACAAAAATTTAACCATCGCTCCACCACACATTCCTTTACAAATCCACACATCTCAAGTACCTATTTAACTATGGTTATATCTATTTTTACTCTATTTACCTTGATTTCTCCTTCGATTTAACTCCTAAAGCCTAACTTTAAATTTTATTATTTTCATAGGTGGTATGCTAGTAGCTTCGGAAGAGGAAGTCTAGGATTTGCCTGCTTAGAGCCCGATGTCCTAATTTGTAAGGATATTATTCGATGTTTAGGACTTTCGATGATATTTGCTTGTATGGTTATATGTGTTTTTCATGATATTGTTGCTATATTATGTAATATATGTTGATATTGATAATTTGTGATGATATAAATGTTATGTTGAAAGAAAAATAAGAATTGGTAAGAGATATCATTATGTTATGATTTGTGACAGTAATATCATATTTCTAAAAATACATCTTATGGTATGAAACATAAGTTGAATGATGATAACATTATACTTATGGAAATATATCTATGGTTGAATGATTATAACATGACACTGGTTGAAATATATCCATGGTATGAAATATGGGTTGAATGATGATAATGTCAAATTTGTGAAAATATATCTTATGGTATAAAATATGGATTAAATGTGTTATGGTAAATGGATTTAAAGTTTCTCCCAAGGCGTGATGATAAATGGGGACTTGGAAAAATAATATGTGTGGAAGGTATAAGATTTTATAAAACAAAGTTTTTAATTGTGCTTAAAGGGTAACTTGGTCATTATGGGATAATAATGATGTTTTAGTAATTTATGTGTTGGGAGGTTTAAATTATGACAATAATAGCTTGAGTAATTCATGGGAGGATTATCATTATTTGGGGTTCTTACATGTTTAATAGTAAATTTGGGGCAAACTATCTTGAAAGGTTAATATTACCATTCCATGTTCAGGGTTTAGAGGTTATCTATTGGAATTAGAAATTATAAAAATTTCATGTGAAGTGTTATGACAATTCTATGGAATTTAGGCTTGGATACTTCAGTGATTAATGTATTGAGATGAAATTATTAAAGCAAACTCTTGAGAATTAGGTTGTGCATTTTGGGTATGATACCAATGATATGATTTGGGAGATGACATAATATAACATGAGTAGAACAACCAACATGGGATAATGAACACTAAAGGGAGTGTAATTAGGGTTTAAAAAGACTTAAGGATTTAGACCTATGCTATATGTATATCTGTTTTGACTATGTCCTATGCTTGAGAATCAATCTTGAATAAGATATTAATTACTTAAAGTGAAAGAGCACATGAGTAGGGCTATGGTTATTATTTTTCTAAACCTATATATATGTATCCCGTTCCACTGGGGAGAATAGTGGCTTGGGAGCATTTTTCCCCAAGATGATGTTTTTAATCTACGTTCCACCGAAAAAAATAGTGGCTCGGGTGTGTTGTCCCCGAGAGTTTCAGACCGTTCCATCGGTTTAAGAATAATGGGGTTCCTACTCATCGTGAAATGAAACATATCTTCATAACCTATGGAAAAGATACTAATAATTTACAGTGGAAGAATACGTGAGTTAAGACCAGAGTGATATATATTTTTTATATGTATATGTATTTCCATTCTACCGGATAGAATAATGGCTCGAGAGTGTTCTACCCCAAGGAGATGTTTTTAACCTCTGTTCCACTGAAAAGAATAGTGGCTCGGGTGTGTTGTCCCCGAGAGTTTCAAACCATTCGACTGGTTTAAGAATAGGTGGGTTCTTGCACTCAACATATATAAAAGAGAAAAAATAGACTATACATAATAAAATTATCTGGATTATAATATGCCTTATAAGATGTTTTATTTACTTGGTTATATTCCTTTATTATCTAATGTGGAAGCATGTGTTATTTGCATTCATATTTCGATAGTATTGTTCCCTTACTCAGTACATAGCATACTGACCACCTATTTTATGGGTGCTACTCATTCCCACAAGTAGAAGGTCCTGGATCTTATTTGCAGGTTTCAGAGGATCAGGTGGATGACTTTGCAGCCTATGATGCCTTATGTGGGGATGAGTAACTCCATCTATGTCGGGATTGGGTGAAGAGTATATGTTATCCGGATTATATATTTAATTGGATACCCTTTTTGGACTCTTAATCCATGGTATCCTCCTTTTATATTTTGGTATTGTAAAACTCGGAGTTAAACTCCAAACTCAGTATTGTACTATAAATGTGCTTTTATTTTCTAATTTCCTTATATTACCTTAAATATTTCAGCCTTGTGATTGATATAAGGATGGTTGTATAAAGTGGAATTATGTCAATCACGGTAGTAACGCCCACTATTTTACTTAGTTACTTCCATTGCAAAACAAAATTTTTCAGTAGTAAAAATTGGGTTGTTATAGCGTTGTTCTTGGTCATAGATAGATCTCTGGAGTGTTTTAGCTCCAAGAATGAATGTGCTAAGATGCCTAGATTCCATGCAAACACACAATATGGGCCTTGTAGATTAAAACGTATAAGATGTCACTGGAATCCTTGATGATGATTGTCTTTCATGTATGAAAGCATGTTACAAGTTGGTGTTTCATGTTGAACTCTTGAATATTAGAAGGGGATCTAATTATTGTGTTGGTAATGCTTAATATTATCTATATAGAAGGTGTTTTCTTATGTTGTGTATTTTAAGCATGCATATTTAAGTTAGTGTTTGGAGTTGTTAAGAAATTAAAGTGGCATGCCTTTTAGTTATTGATATAGTGAGTTATAAGTATTGATATTGTGTAGCATCCACATTTTTAATAGTTAAAACTTATATTTTAAAATACTTATGAAAGTGAAAATATGAGAACAACTCTATGAAAAAAGGAGTGATAACACTATATCTAGCACAAGACAAACATATAGCCATCTTTTTCATGTTAGATATAAGAGTGAGTACCCAACCAACCTAAAAGAAAAACTTGAGCACATAAGAAAATAATTTAAGGGTAAGAGAGTTAAAGTTTATAAACCAAGGTTATGTAAGACTAAAACTGTAACACCCCCATTTTTTACTACTAAAAATTTTTATTTTAAAATAATGTGGAAGTGGAAATGATTCTAAAACACCTAGGAAGAATGGTGTGCTACCACTGCACCTAACATAAGATAGGCATCAGCCACTCATCCCATGTTAGGTACAAGGCTAAAGAATCAAACCAATCAAAAGAAGAGTAGAGTGCTCAAGGAACATGATATGTAGGTACTTAAAGAAAATGTTTACAGAATAGGACCTCAACGGTCCTTGACATCTTCAAATACATGAAAGTAGGTTAAATTAAAATAAAAAACTACAATGTTAGAAAACAAAGTTAGGGTGTAGCCCCAAACTTTGGTCCATTAACGAATGAACAACAGTCTCCGAATGTTCATTCTCTCAAGCAACAAGCCCAAAACGAGGTAGGCCCACTATCTTTCATGCCTAAAAATTTGCACAAGGTCTTCCACTCATGAGAATGAGTAAGTGACTGAACAAATAGGCACATCAGTATGCTTCGTACTGAGTAAGCTAAGTTACCTCCTAAATAAGAGTCAAAAGCATACGAAGTCCTAGTATAATGTGGAGATCATACTAACATATATCATGCTTATGCCATATATCTAGATATACATATTCTATCATAGTCATATAATGCATCAAAACTTCATGCCATACACAACTCAGATAATTTAGGACTCATTATGCATATCAACATAACACAAACATCATAGATAGCAACACACAATTTACTTAGCAGGTTATTCAAATGATTGTTAGATTTTCTACCATCCATTCACATAATTTTCCACTAGGTTTTTTTTTTCAACTTACATAATCCATTAGGTCATTTATTTATAAGCTGTTATTTATCTTTCCCTTTCTTTTTTCTTGTTTCTTTATCTACATCTTTATCCTCATTCTTATTATTATTGAATGGACTGTGTACCACCCCATGCTATTACATACTATGGAAGCCTATCTAAACCAGAGGACATAAAGTTTGACGGAAGTTAGTTAACCACCAATAGACATAAAGTTTGGCTGAAGCCAAGTAACCATAAATGGATATAAAGTTTGGCCAAAACCAAAAACCAACTAGGTGAACAGACCCTTAAGTATCAATAAACTCTAGTATATCATCATTGTCTAGAGTAGGTAAGGCACCAAGATCTACTAGGATCCTGGTTGAAGGGAATAATAAATGTCCAAAGGTAAACTAACCCCCGATAGCTAATCGAGGATGGGGTGGACCATACCCATACACAATTCGATCATCTTCCACTTTAAGTAATTAGTGTGTTATTTTGTAAGGTTATGTGATCATAAAAGGCCCATACAACATCCATTTAACACATCAACATACTCATTCCATATTAACCATTTTTATTTTTTTACCCTCTAACCATGTGATGGGATTTCCATGATTACTTAACTAATATTAATCAATCTATTATGATAATCCGTTTTAGGCCAAGAATCTAGGCTACATTACCCTTTTGAAGGCATAACATACTTAGATAATCTTTTCCACTAAAGCCTTCCCAAGTACTTATTGAGAATGTCATGAATTATGATTCATTTATTCCATCCATTAGGTTATTCAATCCATGTATGTATTTCCATCATTAAATAATCATGTAGTAGCATTGGGCATAGTCTCAAAATATATCAAGTCCAAAAGATCAAAATCACATGCTCTAGTCAAACTAGTTGATTGGTTTGGGCTAATCAGCCAATCTATTTAGGGAAAATAGGCGATCAATTTTGCTAAACTAAACCTCAAGGTTCCCTCAAATCACTCAACTAATTTGACCAAATCAGTCAACTCTTCTAAGACCAAATGGTTAATTCTACCAACCTAGTTGATGGGTTTAAGAAGAGAGCAACCAAGGTAATCGTACACCAATTGGTCAATCGGTTTGGGCTAACTAGTCAATCAGTTTGCTTCCACACAACATATATCAGAAATTTTTCTTATAAATCATAGTGTAAAATCTTACCACCTAAAAACCAAAACATGTCATAGCAAAATACCAATATTTAACAAGCTCATAAACTGAATCACGATTCACTTTCAAGCAAATCGACCTTATTTTCTCTAAAATTATGTTTTTTTTGCCTTATGATTCTTAATTAAATAAACATGCATCAATTAGAAACCAAACTCTCATGTAGGAATATAAAATAAACATTTTGCAAAATAAATCACAACATGTGCTTATTCGGGCCATACTTCAAAGGTAAGAATGATTTGATGCTTAGCAAAATTTTCCACTAAAGAGAAAAAACTCAAGTTGGAGGATTTCAAATTCCAAATCCTTTTAAAAACAACACATTAAAAATCATAAATCATTGAGTAGCTTTCAAAAATCAAAAACTCAAATTAGAAAAGAGAACAAACTTACCATACCTAAGAGAAAAATAGAGAATGATTCAGTTGGAAACAACTCAACTTCCTCCTAAATTTAACTCTTTCTTGCTTAAGAATAAAACAAGAGGGATCTAGAGAAAGGATCAGAAGAGTGAAAGCAATTAAAAAAAAGCTTGATGTAGAGAGGAAATAACACAAATGCTAGAGGACTGAGATATTTTGAAGGCTGAAAGAAAAGTGTGAAGAAAGGGTGATTAAGGTTATTTATAGCTAATGAACTGGTCAATGAATGAGTGAGGTTATACAATAGATTAAAAACCATAATTCACCGTTCAAATCTAAGTTGAATGCGTGAATTTATAAACAATAGGCTGAAGTCTATCTCATAGCTCAAATGATGATTTTCTAGAGAATGTAGGTCAGTTTAGTCCAAAAATTATCGAACACAAGAAGGGTGGTGGATGATCATCATGGGAATAAATCTCCTAGTTGAGTAGAGATAGTCTCAAATTGAAGCATACTTCCAGAGGTGTGCAAATGAGATAGGTGGAAGAAAATAAAAGTGAGGTCATCATCTCCCTTACTTTTCAAAATTGAGCCTTCAAATCTGTTGAAGGTAGCAACTAAAGTCAAATAAGAATTGTTTGGAGTTCGATTATCAAAGTTCCATTTTGATATAAGAAAATATTAAGATTCTAAAAGCACATTTTTCGACAAACTAGTCAATTAGTTTAATCAACCAGTTGATTGTTATACAGACCAACTGATCATTTCTCTAAACCAATTGATCGATTTAATCGAATGAACTCTTTTGGTGAACGGCGAACCAGTCAATCGGTCCGCCTAAAAAATTATTTTATGCAAATTTCCAAACTTTAATCAAGACCATCTTTTCCTCAAACCCATTTATAGATTCAAATCAAGATCAAACATTATCAAATTTTATTAAACCCTATAATTTTCCATTATATAAATCTTACAAAAACATGGGGTATTACAAAAATGAATGCAAAAAAATACACTAGAAGAAAACGGTAACTAAAGGAAAAATAAATTTAAAAGAAGATGCCTTGATCACTCAATGACCATCAAAATGGAACTCCTCTAAAATAACTATGCTCATATTGTAACTCCTCCATTTTTAGCACTTAGAATTTTTATTTTAAGAGTTAGTTATGGAAGCTAAAAAAGTAAAAATGTTAGGTGTTGTTACCATACTTGGTATAAGTTTGGTCTCCTCTACCATTCTTATACCAAGTGTTAAGACTAAAATATAACTCCACTTAAATTTAAAATACAATCATAAGAAACATAATAGAGATTATTATATAGGTTAAGATCAATATGATAATACAAAATCATTATGCAGTTACAAAAGAACTCAAGAGGAAATAAATATAGTAGGAAATAAAAGTCTAGAAATTTCTAGACTAAAAGATACCGTATATGACATAGAATAATCCTAACTCTTAACCCGAAAATACTAATCTCCAAGCTAATCTCACTAGCTAACTTGTAAAGTCACTACTACCCATTGAATATGTGAGAGACCATGAAATAGAACCCATCAATACGATGGGTTTGAATAACCCACTAGACAAACTAAATATGTAAAGATCATATAGAACACTAGAAGGTATCATGGGAGAATAAGGTAGAAAACACTAAATAAACATGCGCTAACTAAAATACAATGACCATGTTAGATAAACATATATCATCAATGCCACATAATCCTCAAACTAATTCATTTAAATCATAAATGAAACTTATCAACCCAGCATCCAAGGTATGCTTTCTGAAGTATTACATAGTGAAATGCCCCAAAAATTTTTAATTTTAAAAATTATATTTAAATATGATTTTATTAGAAAAATTAATTAAATAAATTATTTTTATTAAAATAAAAGGGAATTAGTTAGGGAAAATTAAGAAGAAATTTACAAGTATTTTAATTAGGAGAAATTTTGGTATTTTAGCTAATTAAGGATTTTATTTTGAAAATTAATTAAATAAATTATTTTATTTAAAATAAGAAGGATAAAATAGTTTTAAATTAATATTAATTTTATAAATAATTTAATTGAAGAAAATTAGAGTGATTTGCTAATTAAAATGGAATTTATGGAAAATCTTTTAAAAATCCTAATTTAGCCTAAAAAGGGATTTAAATATTATTTATTTAAATATTATTATTTTTAACTATCATAAATATTTTAATTTATTTATTTAACCCAACCCTCCTACTTTTTTTTCCTTTTTCCTTCTTTTTCTTTTTCTTTTTCCTCCCATCCCCATTTGGGCCTGCCTCCTTCCCACGGCCCAATCCCCTCCCTCCTTCCTTTCCTTCGGTGCGGCCCAGCCTGCGTGACCAGTGCCTTATTCCATTCCTCACCGCACTGCGTTTCTTTTATCTTCCCCCCAAAGTGCGGCGTTTAATTTAAACGCCCTTACCTTGCGTCGCCCGACCGACCGTCTCCCCTTCTTTTCTCCCCCGAACCGCTGGTTCCCCCCATCTTCTTCTTCCTTCTTCCCCAGCCTCGTTCGACCTACAACCTTCACCGCCGGTACACCCTATTGACTGGCCATTTTTATTCCTCTCTCTTCCCTTGATTTGGCGACCACATAGACCAATCCAACTCTCCCTCTTATCACACGATCCTCTCTCTCTCTCTCTCTCCTACGCACAACCTTTGCCCCTTTTGATTTCTACCGGCTAACCTCGCCGTCGGTGAGCTTGAACAAACTTTCCCTATTCCCTCATCGTCCCTCAGACCTCACCCTATCATTTAAACCCTATAAATACCCCCTTACACAGCCTTATCTCGAGCCTTTGAATCCTACCCAGAAAACTCCCCTTGCACGCTGCCGCCCCTTTAGATGCCTCGTCCGTCGCCTCCAGCTAACTTCGCCGCCATATATGGCCACCAAACTCTTCCTTGCACCGCCCTCTAGCTAACCAAATAACCCATCCCCCTTGATTCTTCCTGCACAAGCCACCTTGGCTGTACGAAGTTCCCTTCTCAATTAACCTAATTTCTGTCCCTACCACCCTTTATACCGCCATCCGCCACCTCTTCCACCTCTATCGCCGCTTTTTTCACCTCCTACTCTCTTCTACATACCACCCTCTACCTTCCCCTATCTCTGTTTTCCTCTTTCTCCCTCTCCTCATCTCTTTCTCTTCTTCTCCTCCATTCAACCACCACCATCGCCGCCATGCGCCGCCACCTTTGGCTGCGCCACCCCCTTATTCTATCCCTCTCCACCTAGGAAACCCTAAACACCCCAACTCCCACCTCCATTCTTCTCATTTTGTTCCCAGCCTTCAACTTTTACCCTTTTCTTCCCTTTTTCCGGCCACCATTGCCACCTATGTGCACCACCGCTAGTGCTGCCTATCCCCACCAGCCTAAGGTTGAACCCTAGACCCTCTCAACCCCTTTCCCTATTTTTATAAGCCTTATTTTATTTTATTTTATTTATTTAAATATAAATACTATTATTATTATTATTATTATTAAAATTTCCATTATTAATATGTATTATTATTATTATTATTAGTATTAATGTTTTGATTATTATTTCTGTTGAGGGCTGAAGCCCTATTGTATTTTTATTTCGATTTTATTATTATTATTCTTATTGTTTCTATTATTATTATTATTATTATTAATATGTGTTTATAATTATAATTATTATTTTTATTATTACTATTTCAAATTACTATTATTATTATTCCATTATTAGTATTACAACTACTTTACTATTAGTTTTGCTATTATTATTATTATTATTTCATCATTATTATTATTACTAAATTTGGTTATTTATTTTACTAATATTATTATTAGTATTATTTTGGTAAAGGGGCTGAAGCCCTTATTTCACTTTGTTTTTGAATAATATCCTTTTTATTATTATTATTGTTACTATTATTATCATTCTTATTTATATTCTCGTTGATATTATTTTTAGTATCTTTGCTATTATTATTTTAGTATCATTATTATTATTAGGGTAAAGCCTTTAACCCTATATTATCAACTTTTATAATATTTCTATTATTTCTTATATCTTTAGTAAAGTTAGAAATTTGTTAATGTTAATTTTCTTGATATGTTATTATTTTGTCAAAGCCCTAAGGAGGCGTAGGAGCGTGCTCCAAGACCAGTGTCATTTTAGGTAAGGGTGTTACTAAGGCCTATTATGTGTTTATGTGCATTATGTGCTTCATATGCTATGTATTCTATGTTTATCATTATTCATTATTTCGTATGTGGTATAAAGTTTAGTTGAAGTATGTTTTTGTGTATTTGTATGACATGTGTGTTATGTGTATGTGATGAAATATTGTGGTATGTGATGATATGTGTTGTGACCCTGTAAGACATGCATATGAGGATGTTGATGTGGTTTGTGTGGGAGAAATGATGAAAAAGGAGGATGGAGAAAGAAGTTGATCAAGGGATGTGAGTTGACCTTAGTATTTTAATGATTCATGAGTGGAAGAATAAAATGGAAAATTTAGGGTTTCGTGTGAGAGAATATAATTTAAGGTTTTGTGTGGGAGAATCTAATTTATGTTTTATATGGGAGAATCTTATTTATGGTTTTATATACGAGAATCTTATTTATAGTTTTATATGGGAAAATCTAATTTAAGGTTTTATGTGGGAAAATCCAATCTATGGTTTTATATGGGAGAATCTAATTTATGATTTTATATGGGAGAATCTAATCTATGGTTTTGTACAGGAGAATCTGATCTACAGTGTTATATGGGAGAATCCAATTTATGGTTTCGTATGGGAGAATCTAATATATGGGTTATATGGATGAATCTTTAGTTTTATATGGTTTGAATTTAGGGTTTGGTATGGATGAATCTTTGGTTTTATATGGTTTGAATTTAGGGTTTGGTAAGGATGAATCTTTGGTTTTATATGGATTGAATTTAGGGTTTGGTATGGATGAATCTTTGGTTTTATATGGTTTGAATCTAGGGTTTGGTATGGATGAATCTTTGGTTTTGTGTATATTGAATTTAGGGTTTTGTATGGAGGAATCTTGGGTTTTTCATGAAAGAATTTAGGGTTTTGCATGGTTGATTCTAAGGTTTTTACATAAGAGCTTAGGGTTCTGCATGAAAATTTTGAAAGGTTGCATGAGGTGTGTAAAGTCTGCATGGGAGTAAAATTTACGTATGAAAAGTTGATTTCGGATGTGAGGATGGTAATGTAAGCATTGTTTGGGCGGTTGAACACTTTGGATGGAAAATAGTACGTGGAGCATTATAAGGGTATGGAGGAGACTGAATTAGGGTTTGGAGTGATTAACTATGGGTTGTTGTGATTAACTAGGATTGGAGTGGATAATTGTGGTTTGTTGTGGTTAACTAAGGGTTGGAGTGACTAATTATGGTTGTTATGGTTAAATAGAGTTTAGAGTGGTTAACTATGGTTTGTTGTGGTTAATTAGGGTTTGGTGTGGCTGCTTAGGGTTTTGTTGTATCATGTGTAATTGGTGATTAAAGTGTAATTATGATGGTAGAATTTATGATTTGTGATGTGTGATGATTCATGCATGTCTAGGGCGAAAGCTTTTGAATAAGATACTTAAGACACTAATCATTTAAAGTGGAAGATTATTGAGCTAGGTCTAGACCAATTCACCGGTCAGAAATAGTGGTTAGGGTTTTTACCCTATAAGTGACTGATCCATCGGTGAATAATAGTGGTGTGGACATTGTCCCGCAAGTGACCAGCCCACCGACAATAATAGTGGGGTGTTCCTGTACTTACATGGATTTGATAAAAAGCATGGTGTGTATCGACTTTCGATAAAAGATTAATTAAATAATTAATTCAGAGTATAAATGGGCCTTTATGTATGTACCTAAATGATTGTTCGTTATTATGTATCATGATGGATTATGCTCTTTTATTTCTTTTATATTATTTCATGTGCTTATGTGTTGGCCTTAGTACTCGGTTACCTTATTCAGTACATAGCATACTGATCACCCTTTTCAAGGGTGTTGCTCATTCCCACGAGTAGTATACCCTTTTGACTTTGTGCAGGTGGGCGAGACATCTAGTGGGGCTGAGTGTTAAGTATGTTTTGTCTCAAAGTTCGAGAGTGACGTGACCATATTATCTCTTTATGCGATTTATTTCCTTGTGTATTTTTTTTGTATTACATTTATCCTTTTTGATTTATTACCTTGCATTAAGTATTTCAATTAAACCTTTTATTAATTGTAAGAATATTCTCTCTGAAGAATTTTGATTTCGCACTCTGATTTATATCTTATTATCGGTTATAAACTTTTACGTGTACTCTGATTTTTAATGTATGATCTTTCGAGTTCTTTTATGAATTGTTGGTTTGAGTTTAATGTAAATCTTTTCTTAGCCTTAGCACTTGGTACTGGAATGGTCGGAGAGAACCAGTCTGGTACTAAGTGTGGCAGTAACATCCCCAGAATTCATGGGTTTTAATTTAAGTATTTCTATTTTAATTACTTCTACTGTTAAAAAAAAAGGAGTGAATTTTAGGGTGTTACACATAGAACCATTCTCAACCCAATTACGATAGCACTCATAATGTTATCTTAAAATCCTAACATCCATACTAATAAATTCCATAACACTATAAGTAGAGCCTGAAGTCTACTATTGAACCACAAGTAGGAACAAAGGCTATTACCAAACCATAGATAGGAGTGAAGGTAACTATTGAACCACATTTAAGGTAAAAAGGTAACTATCAATCACAGGTAGGTACAAAGGCAACTATGGACCACCAATATAATGTCTTCTCAACTAAAAATAATTACTTCCATTTTATCTACCTGAGGGGAGTTCATATCAACCTAGATAGACTAAGATACTCTATTTATACCAATGTATGAAGGCAAAACAATATCCTACGGATAATCAACCCAAGAAAATTAAGGTACCCTAGTTGCACTGCCTCACGAAAGAAGTACAGTGCCCTACCAATAAAGACGCCTAATATATAAGTATACATACCTTTTAAGAAGTGTGTAGAGCTAAATGGAGTAATATATAGGGCCTAATTAGGGCACTAATTCACTCTAGCAAAATTCAAAACTAATTGTAGGCTAAACCACATCTATAGGGCATCTACCCTAAAGAGCCACCATGTTCATTTTCAAGGAATTTCACTTTAAATATTAAGATTTTATTAAGGTGACCACGAGAGTACATGATACACAATTAGATCCAATTTCCATACTTAACCACTTTCACTCATTTCCCATTTATTCAAGATCATCACAATCAAAGTCACGCTAAGATCAATCTAGGTTTAATTATTCACATTTAGGCACAACAAATTAAAAATGACTAAAATGCCCTTAAAACCAAAGTTACCATATTATTATCCATTTTAAATACTAATTTTATTTTATTTATTACTTTATCTTGAAAAAGGATAAAATATGATAACTAAAATACTTTATCATGCAAATAAATTATTAGATATGGCAAATAACCATGTTTCTTTTACATAGGGTTTAGCACATAAAATCCTAACATGCATATCAAATTCATAAAAAAATATTTACATAATCAATCATAAATAATACATATCAGGAATACTTATTGAAATAAGTAACATGGTACACTTTAAAAGATCAAATTTCTCCTAGAGCATATAATAATAATAATCATGCTAAAAAACACCCAAGCATGATCAACCTATCACAGTGTATGCATACATTATAAAACATTTACCCAGGACATTAAACCTATCCAAGAATGCTTTCATACACATAATATTTATAACCATTTAACTTGTTCCATTTTCATAATTTTATGCTAAAATTATTAGGAAAAATAAATACGACATAACTACATAATGCTCAATACAATTTACTCATAATAACCCTTCTATGCTATAATGTGAAATTTAGCATTTTAGTAAGGCATATGTTTCCTTATTTCTAACAGGAAACATAAAAATATAAGCAACCTGGTAAGAATTATTTGTAATACCCCAAAATTTTTCTTAACCTAATCCCATATCATTAATACCCTAATTCAATTATAATCTTGAGAAAATCTTATTTTAGGCTGAACTAAATTTCTTAATCCCAAAATCTTAACCTAATCTAAATCTTTGACTCGGATAAACTATATTTCATAACCCGATAATTCCGCTAAATTTTATCACTAATCCTACCTATTTTAGATAATCAAATTTATCTAAAACTAACCACAGTCCTTTTCCCTTTCCTTTTTCCCTTTTCCCTTTTCCCTTTTCTTTATCCTTTTCCCTTTCTCCTTTCTTATACCTCCTTGCACCGGAATACTTAACTTGGTATTCTTGCATTTTGCACCCTCACTCTCACCTCTACTGCAGCCACTGTCATAACCATAATCCTTCGCCCTCGCCATCTCATCCTTGTGTTGTTACCCGACTGCACCCTCCCTTGCCACTTTTTTTCCTCATGCAACACATATACACAACCATCACCATCTCATGCTGCATACCTTTGAAAATTTTCACCCAACACTATACCATCACCTCCAGCCACCATCGTTGAAAATTTCCCCTCCCATCATCCTCGACTACACTACCACCTTATGCACTTTTCTTTTACCCCATCCCACTCCTTACACACACACACACACACACACACACTACTCCACTCTCCTTCCCCCTCATTCTTTTGTTGCCATTTATTGCCCAAACTCTATAAAAAACCACTACCCGAGCTCCCTCTCTTTCCTTTCTTTCTTTCTTTCTTTCTTTCTTTCTTTCTTATTCTTATTCTTCTTCTTCTTCTTCTTCTTCTTCTTCTTCTTCTTCTTCTTCTTCTTCTTCCTTGCTCAATTTTTTTCCCGCATGCCCTCCATCACCACCGTGCGCCACCACACACCACCTAAATTTTGGTGGGCTGACCACTAAAATTGTCCCATCATTCCCCTTCATCATCTTCAGCCATCGTTATCGACCACCACCATTTTTTCCTCTTCTTTCCTCCCATCCATTGCATTTTTGTAAGACACACAGCCTACACATAGCCTTGCAATACTAATTTTCCTTATCAAACTTCGGTCATGCACCTCTTTTTCACCCCCAAAACTTATCCAAACACCACTAAATTTTCACCATAACTCTACCACACTTCCACACAACTTAAGTTTCCCTTTGAGTCTGGTTATTTTCATTTTTACCCTCATTTACCTGAACTTTTTCCTAAGTTATAGTCTTTGAGCTTAAACGTCTATTATATTATTTTTTGTAGGTGATATTATGGTGACCTCGGAAGAGGAGGTATAGGATTACGTGCTTAGAGCTTGGTTTCCTCATTGGTAAGGAGACTAATCGATGTTTTAGGGTTTTTATATTAAATTCTTGTATAGCTATATGTATTATCATGATATTGTTGTTATAAGACAAAATGTATGGTGTTAATGATATGTTTTGATAATGTGGATTTATATGATGTAAAGGAAGTGAGAATGGGAAAGATGTGTGGATATAATATTAATATGCTAAGTCGTACTTGTGAAAAAATATATCTTATGGAATAAGTGATATAGGTTAATATAGAGATCTTGATATTTTTATGTGTTAGAAATTATGATAATGATATCAAGGGAAGTAGTTGGAGTAATTATTGAATGTTGTGAGTTCCTTAAAATGAGGTAATGGCTTAATTAGGGCATAGTAATATTAAAATAGTAATAGTATTATCCCATTTGTAAAACCTTTGAGTTAGACCACAAATTTGGTATATGTTGTTAATATTGGTATTTTAAGTATGTTTATTAAATTTGGGTAATCATACAAGCCTTATGGGAAGAGTTATGAAAAATCTTAAACTTAGGGTTTTGGAAGCTCATTAAATAGTAACATTTAGGATAGGATTATTATTATATGTATAAGACATCGGTGTTAGACCATGAATTTTAGGTGTGCTAACAATGTTAATATTTGAAAAATGATATACTATAATCAGTAGTTGAATGATCAATATAAGAGAGGTTATGCTAGGAGTGTGATATTATGTTGAGGAAAATTAGGATCTTGACTCTAGAGATTGATCATATGAATTGTTTTAAGTTCTTTTTTGTGTGAATGTGTTTGGTACCTATGAATTGATCATGAATAAGATACTAATCATTTAAAGTGAGAGAGCACATGAGTAGGGCCAAGGTTATGTTTTTATTTTGATTCTACTAGAGGATAATGGTGGCCCAAGAGCATTTTGTTCTGAGAAGATGATGTTTTTATGTATCCATTATACCAAAGGATAATAGTAGCTCAGGAGTGTTTTTCCCCAACAAGATGATGTTTTTATATGTTCATTCCACCAAAGTATAATAATAGCTTAGGAGCATTTTGTCCTGAGAAGATGATG
Organism: Tamarix chinensis; assembly: GCA_030549775.1. Lineage (NCBI taxonomy): Eukaryota > Viridiplantae > Streptophyta > Magnoliopsida > Caryophyllales > Tamaricaceae > Tamarix > Tamarix chinensis. Next base: position 39,350,326 of record CM060177.1, read on the forward strand.
TTGTATATACCGTTCCTCCGGAGGATAATAGTGGCTTTGGAGCTTTTTGCCCCTAAAGGTGTTTTAGTCTATTCCACTAAATTAATAATAATGGGACCCTTACTTAACATGAATAAAAATATAAATGTATAACCTATGGATAATATACTAATGACTTAAAGTGGAATAGTACGTAAGTTAGGACCAAGTTGATATTTTTATATCCGTTCCACTAGATAATAATAGTAGCTTGGGCATGTTTAGCCCCGAGAAGGTAATGCTTTCAGATCTATTTCACTGGATGACAATAGTAGCTCTGGTTTGTTATCCCTGAGAAGGAACTTCAGATCGTTCTATTGGTTTAAGAATAGTAGGGTTCCTAAACTCAATATATATAAAAGAATAAAAATAGTTATATCTAATAAAGAGGCATGGATCAATATTTATATTATGAGATGATTCATTAGTTTGAATGTGTATTTATCATTAGTTGCGAGCCTTGATTTGATAGTATTATTACCTTACTCAATACATAGCATACTGACCACCCTTTTATGGGTGCTGCTCATTCCCACGAGTAGGAGACCTTAATTCTTGTGTGCAAGTCTCGGAAGATCTGCTAGATAACTATGCTACTTTTGATGTACAATGTGGGGATGAGTGACCTGTTATCTATACAGGGTGTTTGGGTGAAGAGTTATGTTATCCAGTTTATGTATTTACCCATATACCGTTTGGACTTTTTGATCCATGGTATCTCTTACTCTGTATTTTGTTGATGCAATTCAGAGTTAACCTCTAAACTTATATTGTATTATAAATGTTTCTTCTATTTCTAATTTTCTTATTTTACTATAAATTATTTAAGCCTTATGATTGATGTAAGGATGGTTGGAAAAACTAGACTTACGTCAATTACGCTAGTAACCCCCAATATTTTGCTTATATGCTTCCGCTATAAAATACTTTTTTTAATAGCAAAAATAGGGGTGTTACATTATTAGACTCAAATAATCAACCTTATTATTTAAAAATAAAACAAAAAATAATTTATGTTAATATGTAACTCATAACATAACAAAATAATATCAAAATATGATAATTTTTTTATATCAAAATACCCTAAAATAAACTAGAAAAAAAAAAAGAAGGCAAAACTTGTGTTGTAGGGGGCTGAACAACATGATTCATGCACAGAAAAAAGAAGATTTAGGGGGGTCAATATAGCAATAAAGAGATGGGGAAAGGAAAGGGTGGCTGGGAAAAATGATGAATAAAAAAGATAATGCTAGACTGGTGAGTGTTTGGGAGTTTTGATGGTAGCAATAGGAAAGAAACTAAAATGTAGATAAAGGAAACTAAGGATTAGGACAACGATGTTGTGGGTGGGAGAGATGAAGATATACAGTGTGGGGGTTAAGGCTACAAAGGGAGGTGATGGTCGAACAAGAAGAAAGGCATGGAGTGTGGAGTTGGGTGTTGGGAAAGGTGAGAGTTGGGTTGAGTGGAGGTTCAATGCAACATAGGTAGAGGTTTTATAAGGGAGCTACTATACATGGGTTGTGCAATGTGAGGCTTTGATGTAGAGAGGTAAGGAGTTGAGTGAGAAATTGATGCATGAGGGAGTCAGGTAGGGTGGAGTTGGGTGATGGTAGGCACGAGTGGTGGCGGTTGCTGGTGAACATGGATAGGGAAGGGATGCTTGGTTGAGATGAAGAAAATGAAAGTAGGGAGGTCAATTCTAGAAGAAAGAAAATAATTGCTTGGGGTGGTTGCACAAGAGGCCTATGGATGGGAGAGTGGTTATGTGAGAAAGGATGGGGCAATGGTAATAGTTGGGTAATGATGGTGTTGGTTTGAATGAAAACAAGAGTTGTATAATAGGAGAATGAAAGAAGATGGTTGGGTGTTGAGCTATTTTGAACAAAATGGAGGGGAGGAGGGGTAATATATCAAGTTAAGGTGGTGATTCTTTGATAGAGACATGAGGTTGTTGCATGAAAAATGGACAGAGACAAGGAGAGTGCTTGGTACAAGGAAAAATTGAATGGAATAGAAGATAACATGAGAGAGGGATATGACATAGGGGGTTAGACTAGATTAGGATTACATTTATTTTGTTTTAGATTTAGTTTGGTTAAGTTACCTAGTTAGGAAAATTTAAACTCAAAAAATTAACCCGTTAAGGGTGAGTTTAAGAAAAAGCAAAATGGTAAAATAATTAGGATAATTTATTTAAAATTTTACTTGGGTTATGGATTAATGGTTAAAAAAATAAGTAAGCTAAAGACTAAACACCTGAAAATAAAGATTATGAAAATTTAGGGTATTACACAGACAACCTAACTACCCTTGAATAAGAAGATAAACTAGTTACCAATCATTCTTAGAAACCTAAAAAAGACCTCCTACTTGTAGGATTAAGTAGGGTAATTCAACAACAACCCCATGAATAGCATACATACTAAGTAAACCAATCTACCACTAGTATGTAGATCATGGTACAAGAAAGAACCATATAACATTCTCATGGTGTAATAGACCTAGATATGCATGTAATACTTGTATTATGTCATTCACATACTAACTTAAAAGTCATGTCAGACATACTTGGACTTAACAAAACATTCTTGATCATAACTATATAAATATATATTAACATACATGATACATCATACTTGGACATACATATCATATTCATGAGGTGACATGGATCGCTTAGATTATCCCTACAGTATTACATAAAGTGTATCCCATGGATCAATGAGCATATAGGCACACATGAAACACTTCAACCATGGGTTCTTATAATAGGAGGATCATGATTACACTTAACATAGATCATGCTAGAATAAGATAATCATATAGCAATGGATCACCTTGTACTAAGTACATGGTAGCACATGTTATATATATATATGTATGTATGTATGTATGTATGTGTGTATATGTATGTATGTATGTATGTATGTATGTATGTATGTATGTATGTATGTATAATGGATATGCCACATTACGCCTTGTAAGAAACACTTCCATATGGAAAAATTTAGGAAAATATTGAACTCGCATAATATACTTAGAACCAATCGGTTATTATCTTTTGTTAACATGATCATAGAATTCCTTTATACCAATTTCTTGAGAAATGGATAGAATTATCTACCATCGTCTCTCAATACCCATGATAGTCACACCAAATAAGTAAATGAACATAAAGTCTAGCCAAAGCTAAGAAAATTGGAGAACTTAAGTCCGACCGAAGCCATATCATCTCTCCATGGTAGGCAAGCCATTTAGTATCGATAACCCCTAACACATCATTAATGTTTAGAGTAGGAAAATTACTAGGATCAACTAGGATCTAACAAGAAGGCAATTGAAGGAAATAAATATGCTTGAAGGTAGAATAACCCCAAATAACTAATCAAGGATTGGATAACCTAGACCCATCAGAATGTTTATTTAACTGTAACTAACTAGTATCTTATTAGCTTGAGATCTCATATCATATCATGGTCCACATACCATATCATTCTAACTAAAATGCTATTTTAATCTAAATACTACCATATATGGTCCTTACATTATCCAATATTCCCATTAAAGATATTTTAAAGTGATAACTCTATTACTTAATCATTTATGCCACAAGGGTAAGTTACCATATTAATATTAGGTATAGGTGTCTTAACCACCATTTTTTTTTGTTTAATCTCCCTCACATTTATAATTCAAGTCTAGGTCAATTCCTAAGACTAGGAATTTAGGGTTTCATTACCATATCCTTTCAATCTTTTAAAGGGCATTCAAGTTTATCCCTAATGATAAGGATAAATGTCCAACTAGAGGTTAGCTTAATTCATATTATTCATCCATTAATTTAAATACCTAAGAAAAAGGTTATTGTTTATAAATAAGGTAAAAATAGGGTCAAGGCCATCATATACATCAATGTTATTTTCTTCTAATCATGATATACCATTTAGCTTATGAGGTTTCATAATTTAATGTAAATGTATAGGTCATTAGGAGTCCATTAACCACTATTAGGGCTTGCTATATAAATATTTGTTATGGGAACAATCCTTGTTTAGTCATTTACTCATCTAATAATTTCATGGTTGAGTAAGTCAAAGTGTTAGGTTATGGTTAAACTTGGTCAACCTAAGTTAAAATTATACTATATTTAATCCATTAATTAAATTTAATTAATCTAACTCAAGTTATTGATACTAGAATCTCAGGTCAACATCCAAGCATAAGGAAACTCAATACATCTTGTTCTAAGAGAAATAGATAAGAAAAAAAATATTGAGATGAGACTAATCGATGAGTTCTAAGGACTAGTTAATCGGTCATGATAACCAATCAATCAGTTGTACGGACTAATTGATTAGTTTGGGCACAACCAGACCTTCACTATAGTCAAGAATCAGTTGATTGATTGACCCATTCAATCAGCTATTCTATATTATAGTCGATGGATTTTGTTAAATTGGTCAATGGGTTTAAGCTTGGACTAAGATCACTAGGGTCATGGGTTAATCGATCAATCAATCTTCCATATTAGTCAATCATTTCCATAGGCCAATCGATCTATTGAGGCAAAAATAACCCCTATTGAGAACATTCTCATGCAATTAAGATTTAAAAGTTTTTCTCATTCAATTTGAACATCGATCGAAGATCATATAAGGTTTCTTAACAAGTAATATTCTTGGATCAACATGTGTAATACCTAAATCATGCTTAGAATCTCAGTAGCATATTGAAATCATACTTGCACCTTTATTAAAATCATTAAAAGAACTAAGGAGTCATTATAATATCTCAAATTTAACCTAACCCTAATCTTAGGTAATTAGTAATTTTAATCTCATCATAATTCTTTAATCCTAACTTTAAACCTAATGATAAACCTAAACCTAAACTTCCTTTCTTTCGTTCTCTTCTTTTTCCTTTTTCATTTTCTTCTCTTTTCTTTCTCTTCCTTTACCCTCTAGTTTTCTCAATAGATATTTTAAAGTGATAAAATAAAAGGGAACCAAAATCTATAAAATAAAAAAAGAGATCAAAAAATAAAATAGATAATCCCTCACTCTTTTCCCAAATACAACCCTATCTTGCTTATTAAAAGGCAAGGAGTTAGAGGAAGGATCGGAAGAGGGAAGAAAGGTTAGTAATGGAGAGAAGAGTGTGTGTGGAGAAAGAAAATATAGAGAAAAACAAGGATATGTGGAGGATGGGGAAAAGGAAAAAAAATGTAGGATTTAGATTTCAAATTATGAAGGTTTTTAATGAGAAATAAAGGTTAAGGAGGTTTATAATTTGAAACCTCAAACCCTACTTGATTCTAGGATTCTATATCTAGATTTCAAGGGCAAAATTTTTTATATAACACCCCATATTTTGAAGACCCTAAATCTTTTATGATCTCTATGATTTTAAAATAAAATTATTATTTTGTACATGTTTATTTACATCCTTTACAAATTTGTAAACCCTAACCACATTTTTGAAGCATTTCATTCTCGTTTCTTTGACCTTTCTTGTAGTTTTGACTCTTGTAAAACTTTTTAGCCACTTTAAACTACCCAAACTATTTTTAATAATTATAATATATCCATAATTTTATTCCTTAAATTTTTATGAGTATCTTACTCATGTTTAAAGTCAAAACCAAATATCATAATGAAAAATTACTTATACTCCTTATTTTATGATTATTCGCATATTAAGCTTCATTTTGTTTTTTTTTTGCTTATAAAAAATTATGAAAATTTTGAGATCATCATATTTTAATATTTTTTTAAAATAAAATTAATTAAAAATATTGTACCTTTATTTTTATTATTTTTACTAATATTTGTCATTTTTAGCATAGTTAACTATCGAACATATCATTCTTAACTCTAATCCTACCTAACCTATACACACCTTAACCAAAGCTCTTGAATTCTATCAAGAATTAATCCTAACTCTTTATTGATCCTAAAAACATAATAAAATAATATATTTAATTAACACATGTGTAATTAGAAAATATTCTTTAAAATGTTCTAATCCATTTTCTACTAATTTTTGTGTCAACACTTGTAACCTCTGCCAATTATGTCTTTAACCTACCTGAACTGAACTCCACATCACATATGATCCTTTTTTTTTCTTCTATTGACTTGGTGCCTAACCTCCCACACACAACCCTTCCCCCAAATACCACCTCCCTTAGGTAAAAACTCACCTCATAGTCATTACATTTCTCCCTTAACCAATCTTATTAACCACCTCATTCATTCATCTCCCCCATCTCCCCCATATCCCAATAATTCTCATTCCAAACACCTCCCTATATACCATGTATATGAAGCCCTTTTATATTAGGAAATATTCCCTCATCATTACTCCAACCCTCCATCCACCAACTATGACATGACACAACACAACACCATACACTTAATCTACCTCATTTCTTATCTATCCTTGTATACCATTTATTGCATATGAAACTAGCCATATGAATGTCCCCTACAGTAGTCTAAACTAAAAAAATCATATCAATCATTATATATCTTTATCCTCTAAAACTTTTCATAATAAGCCAATTCCCCCTCCTTAGTTTGACACAACACAAACCCATGATCACCATGGCATTGTGTATGTGCTTGTGATGAGAAATTTTTGCATCAGAATCAACAATAAATTCACCAAAACTTTGTGCTTTGATTTTCCTCTCTATATTGTATTTATTTTATCTTCAACTCATGTCACTTTTCACCTCCATAACATATCCACCTTCACCATTTTCTATAACCAAAAGCTTCAAGGACTTCTAAAATTTAAGGTTTTAATTCTCTTATGTCTAACTAGGAAATAGAGGATTAAGGCTATTGATTTGGTGAATTTAAATATTCAAGGGTATGGTTAATCCATTCAAATTCCCTTTTTGTTTGTAAACTATCCAAACTTGATAAGTTCTGATATGATATTCTTGTGTTTTATTGGGTTTAAAGGTGATTTGATGTATCAAATCCTTTAGAGATAATCTCAAACTTTTATCAAATTTTTATTAATATAAAATTAAAGGTAATTTTTTTTACTTGTGCAAAAATATAATTTTTGTTGTGATTTAATGTATGGCAATGAAAATTGGCATTTTTGGATGATTTGGAGTATTATTCTTATTATTTTTATATTATATATCATATGAGTTTATTTATGGATAAAATTTCTTTTATATAATTTTAAAGGGTTAATTTGATTATTAAAGTTATTATGGGTTTATTATTGAAAGGTATGATATAAGAAAAATTAGAGAAAGTATGAAATTGGCTGATATTACACTTGTGAATATAAGTTAACCTGTGAGAAATTTATCTCTCAATTGGATTCAAGATATGAGTCCTATTTGGTACCAAATTAAATTTATATGAGTATAAATTTAAAATAAAATTTATTTTTATGATTTGAGGTTTTATGTTGAATAGTATAATCAAAACACTAAAAGTGTGCAATACTGGCTGAAACCCAACTCGTGAGAACTAGGCTTAAGTTTGAGATTTGATCTTTGGGTCAAATATAACTTCTATGTGTTATAGGAATTTTATGTTGTTTATTGGTATTTTTGGGATAAATTTGATGCATAAAATGTTACCATTTAGGTTAATATAATCAAAGTCATGATTAGATAAAGTGTAAGAAAGTTTAGTCAAATGAATTTGAATGTTCTCCATGTTAATCATCAGCATTCAAAGTGTTCTTCACTAATTACCCACTAGTAACCATAAGTTGATTTATTTTATAAATAATTATTTTTATGAATAATAATCAGGGATTAAGCAATTTAATTAGGGTTAATAGTAGATTACTCATGATTAAGATATAAATGACTATTACACTCAAAATGGTAAATATATGAATAGTGAAGTTTAAACCTTACCATTGCCATGAATTTGAGTGTTTAATTTTACTTCAAATTTTCCTATTGGTTTTGACCCTTTTTTCCTCTATAAATAGTGGACAACATTATTTCTCGATTTCATACTCTAACATAGTTTATGTTTTTGCTCAAAGAAATCCTAAGTGATATATTGGCATTTAAAATGATTACCTTATGATCTTAATGTGTAACACCCCAAGTCAATACTAACATGTGAGTGCTACCCTAGAGTACTTTAAGATTGATCGAATGGCCCTACAAATCAACATGGCATGCTTTGTCTTCTCTCACGTGCTTCTCGAGAAAATTTTTAAAATTTTTTGAAACTTTTGAGGAGGGTCACCCATCCTAAAAATTACTTCACGGCCAGCATGTTTAACTGTAGAGTTCTTAAGATAAAATCAATAAAAAGATGGTATACCATGTTAATATAAATATCTAGATCAATTCTTAAAATACTCTGATCAATTTGGGGGTATTACGTAATGAGTATGTTTCATACAAATATGTGACAATGTTACATTCTACGCACTATATGATACGTACATGACTAAGGTTTTGTGCCAATTTTAGGCACACAAAAAGGTTTTAATGTTTTGTATCATTATGTGTGAGTGTACAAAACACTCACAATAACTAACTTCAATCTACAAACATTATTTTTGGTGATCATTAAAACCAAAGAGTATTAGGACTATGTTTCTAGTAATCACTAAAATCATAGAGGTTACTAACATATGTTTAAGTGGTTTGATACCTTCTATATTCTATAGCTATCAAAATTAATCTATAGGGTGTGTATACATTTAAGGATTAGGTTAACCTATATTTTTTGCTATTGAAATGATAATGGGACTGAAAACTCTCTTAAGAGCTTACTTGAGGCTGAGTAATCCCCTAAGAGCCTGGTTAGTGTTTTGAAACAACGTTTATAAAAGACTTTGGTTGGCAGATGGATATGACCCATGATTTGTAAATTGTGATTTAAAACATGATATTTGCAAATGACTTTGGTTGGCAGATGGGAACAACCCATGATTTGGAAATTATGAATTAAAATACAACCTTATCAAAAGACTTTGGTTGGAAGATGGGTCTAACCCATGATTTTAGCAACTATGATTTAAAATGGGGCTAAGCATTTTTCCCTAAGAGTCTGCTTTGAATTTTAACTCAAGTGATTCAATGGTTTTATTATCATCCCATAATAGGCAAGTAACCTTGGTTTTCATATCACTTTTAGAAAATTTTATTTTTTTTGAATGGATATAATATATTTCAAGTTTTATCTTACTCATGTCCATATGTTGCTTGTGTGGTGTTTTATGTGCTCATAAGAACTAAGTTTTACTAATTATTTAACCATATTAACACCTTTTATGGCACTACAATGAAATTAGCAAATGCAGGGGAGCCGTTAGCCTTATTTTGTATGAGAACCCATTGCGGTGAAGTCTTATTTAGGGACACAATGTTTAGACTATCATTCTTGCTTCATCTACTATTTCCTTATATTTATTGTTACGATTACAGTGTAAATCTTAATGTTTAACGCATCTCTATTTATGTTTTAAACTATTATTTAAAGAGAATTTTTCACTCTAACTCATTGCTAAGTAGGCCTTATATCAGTCTTGGTATTAGGCAACGACCACACCTTATTCCTTAAGGTATAAGGATACTTATAGCCACACACCTGGCATGGATTAGGTATTGCTTGTACCTTCTTCATCTTATGAAAATGGAGGTGTTACAGTTTACCCTTAGGCTCAAAGGGTGTTAGGTAAAAAGGTCTAGGGTTCTACACTATGAATTTTAAAATCATGAGAAGGGAAATTGGGACAAAAAAGGGAAATGGAGACAAAGTTAGAATATCTAATAAGGTTGTAGGGATGAAATTGTGTATTCTGGTGATGCACAATAGAGAGAGAAATGAGTTAATGAAAGTGAATTTTGGAAATTCACCCCCTAAATATGTTATAAAGCAATAAAATCGGTTAGGAAGGCTCAAATGATTTGTAAAAATCATCAACAAATCACCCAAAAAAAATTGCAAAGCTACAAAATTGTTAGAAAAAGATTTGCAATAAAATCATTCCCAAAGAACAAACAGCTTTATCTGACCAGTTGAATGGTACCTCAACCTAGCTGATCAGTTAGCTTGGTTTCAAAAATCCATTTTAAGGAGTAAACTAGTTAATCGGTACCCCAAACTAGTCAATTAGTTGGCCTAAAAACCATTTTCCCACCAAAACCCAAATGAAGCATACCAAACTTTAAATATACCTCTAAACCATGATTAAACACTTAGATTACAATCAAATACATAGAGTGAAACACAATGAATATGCAAAAAAGTGGGGTATTAAACATTTCCCAAAGTAAATGAACTTCACATAAAAGATAGAAAAGTTAAGCACCATGAGAAGTGAAATTATGTCTCTTTATATCAATGTTTTTCATGAAACTTCTATTTATATATAACATGTGCTCAAATAATTAGGTTTAGAGGTATTTTGTTTGTGGTAGTGATAAAAGAACAATTAGAAGTTTACATTTTCTTCCTACTTCTAACGTGGAAATCGACAATCATTTCTTTTATTTTCCACCTTCATCTTGCTTTAGTTTATATTATTTATATTTATATTATGCATCAATATTCTTCATTTTTGTCAATATTTTTGTTCTTTTCAGTATGCACCTTGGTCAATTTATAATAGTTTATATACAATATTCAATCATTTGTCCTCATTATAGGTGGATTCACTATGGAAATCCATTTGTATTCACAAGCTTAATTGAATCATATCATTGAAGGTTCCTGATGGTGAATTTGTATATATATGATTGGTGGGTGATTATAGACAAAAATCACCATAAGTGATTAATTTTCATTTCATATACAATTTAATAGCAACGAAGAATTATAAAGTTACAACAAGGACAAAACTTTCCCAACAATGGTGTACAATAATAAATTTTCACAACTATTTTTTATCATGTGAAAAATTTGCTGACCTTACCTTAAATTTTTTTACATAAAACATGAGTTTGATTAATTTAAATTTTAATCTAAGAAGGGGTAGGTTGTCTTCATTATGGTCTTTTTTTAAGAGTAGCTAAGATCTGAGAGGATTTTAGATTTGAAATACTAAGTGATCTTGAGAAGAGGATTTTAGGAGACTATTACTTGGGAAAATAAAGGAATTAAAAAATGAAAAATGAAAAATGGTAGAATGGAGAGAAATATATTGAGAAGAGAAAGGAATTGTACCTAGTAAGGGAAGAGAGAATAATAAACTTTTGATTAATTTTTCTTATATTATACTTGGACAAGTTGGATAGTAGGTTGTAATCCTTCAATATTATAGTTAGCACTATTGTTTTGGTTAAAGTTAGTTAGACCATGACATTATAAAATATTTTATAAATATGCGATATGTATATGAATTTGATGTTGCTACTGCATTTGAAAGAATGCATATCACATTGGTTCTAGTTACTAAATTGAAGTTATTTGCTAATTGCAAATAGGAAGGTGTACATATTAATGTAATTACAAATTATGATTTTTCAAATGTGTTATTGAAATTTTTGAAATCCATGAATGAAAAGTGATTTCAAGTATAGTCAAGAAATTCCTTATTCTTATAGAAAAATTATATAGTAACATAATGCAACAATTTTTCTTATATAGGTCCCTAGATTCAAAGGCTTATAGCAAGGCTAATGTATTGTTATGTTGTTATATTTACATGACCTAGCATAACTTAAAACTAGAGGAATAGGAATGTTGGGAAGAGTATTATATAAACTTAACAAACTTTACTTAAAAAATATTACTAAATTTTGTAGTAATTTTCTATTCTTATTATTTTTTACTCCATAGAAGAACCATAACCTTAAGATTTGTTACTATAGTAGGTTATTATGATAATGATAATGATAGTGGTTTCAACTATTATTATTATTATTATTATTATTATTATTATTATTATTATTATTATTATTATTAGCAATGCAATATTGATGATTAGTACTAATATATTTAATCCAAATTTAATTTGGAATATTTATATTTATTATATATAATAGAAAAATATAGGAATGTAAAATTTTCCCACACAATTTTACATCCATAAAACCAAAATTATGTTCATCATTAATTACAAGACAATCTATGGTCTACAAATAGATGCTATGCATTTAGCATTAATTCATATGTTCACATATACCTAAACTCTTTTGAGTATTGGATAGTTAAATTCAATAAAGTTGCTATACATTGATATATATCAATATAGCATTATGCTATATTTAATCATATCTCTTTCACATATCCATTTGTCTTTTAACTTTAATTTATCATATCTTACTTATTAAATAGTTAACATTGTATTTAAGATCAAATTAATTTTATATTTGATATTTTTTTATGTGGAAGATAATAGAGAAATTATTATTTCACAATGTAAGATCTTTTATCTTATTTCTTGAAGTAGAAATGATGTTCAAAGATGATGTAATACTCAAATATGGAGGTAGTCTTCAACAAGCTCCACGATTTTGAGTTTGATATTCACCAAGATCAACTCTTTTCTAAAGAAAAATCACAAAGTTTTCTCTAAAGAACAATACCTAAACTCTCAAGATAAACTCACTTAAAAAGGAACGAAGAATTTCATAAATTCTTAAACTTGATTTCACTTTATTCGTTTGGTCTCCATGTGCAAGTCGACATCCATGTATATATATATATAGATACATGAGGCCTTAGTTCCTCTTTATTAACCAAGCCCGACCGCAATGGTCTAGCTAGGTAAATAAAGAACTAAAATAATGCACTACATGCCTCTATTATACACATAGTGAACTAAAATTACAAGTTACAAGACATTACAAAGTTTACATAAAATATCACAGCTAAACAAAACTCTACTCATGTAATACATTGAATAATAAAGTAATTAATCTTTATGTCTTGTATCTTTTTCTTTTATGAAACTTTGAAATCATTCCCTTGTCATTGTCTTGTACACTAAAAGTCTTGGGTGAATTCTTCTTCTTATAAACATATATAATACCTACAAGAATTACTTAATAAAATATTAGTAGCATTAGGATTATCATTAAGATATTTAAGAACAATTGGTACCATCTACAAGTGTGCTAACTTTTTACCTTCAATAATAGAAGAGTGAGATTAAGATGCTCCCACATCATTTTTCAAACTTAAACGAAATTCTCTGCATCACATGAGGGAGATACTAGTACGATTATATATGAGAACCCAAAATATATGTAGAAAAAAAATATTCATTGCCTATTATTGGATTGAGAAAAGTATGATTTTATTTTCACAAGATACATCTTAATTTCCTTTTACATATTAGGTTATTTGGTTTTCCATTTAAAAAAAATCCAATGAAATAATAATGCATTCTCATTTAAATTTAAATTAAAAATATAATATATAATTAGAGTAGGAAGTAAATAAAATACCACACTAATCTTTTACCGCATTTCTAATAAAATTTCACTTTAGCCCTATAAACCTTTTACCATAAAATTTACTAAAGCCTACTACTAAATGTGGCCATTATTTTTTGTGATATTTTATTGGTATTATACATATCTTTCACCATTGATACACTTATTATGCAAATATGTACATAATTTTCACTTATTTTAGTAAAAGTTACTACTAAAGGCTTGTTCTATAAAGCTTATTTTTGTTAATTTGAGTTGATATGATCTAAACTTATCGGAAATGATCATATTGGTATTGACCTGATAAGATATGGTCTAATTAAAGCCAATAAGAATAATAATTATGTTACTAACATTAATAAGTATAATAAGAATAATTATGATAATCATATTAATAATTAAATTAATAATAAAAGTTATAATTATATCAATAAATTATTCATACTTATAATAATAATTATTATATTGATGATGAAAATAATATTAATATTATTTTATTAATAATGATATAATAATTATCATTATCATAATTATTATAATCAATATAATAATAAATGATCATAATATTTATGGAAGTAATTATTAATCTAATGAATAACATAATACTTATATAGATAAAAATGAATATAATAATTATGATAACTAATTCAAAATTAAATAATAATAATAATAATAATAATAATATAGATATAGATATTTTTAATCATCATAATAGAATTAATAAATATTATGATGTTAATTATGATAATTGTCTTATTATTGATAATAATAGTTATATAAATAATAATATTTATTATAATAATTAGTATAACTATTATCTTTATAATAATAATTATAATAATAAATATATTATTAAGAATAATATTAATATTAACATTAATAACATTAAGAAGTATGATAATAATACTAATAATAAAATATATATGAATAATAATATAATATTATTCATAATATTAATAATTACAATCATAATATTAACAGCATTAAAAATAATAAAATTAAAATTTATAATAATATTTAAAATATTCTTTGAATAATAAAATACATAATTATACTTAGGGATGTTCATGTTATCCGATATCTGCTTATTTGATCCGATATCCGAAGCGATCCGATCCGAAAAAGCAAATAACCGATCTGATTTTTTTTTTCAAATCAAATATCCGATCCGGTCAACGAAAAGTCAAACAAACCAAATATCCGATCCGACAAATACAAATAATATCCGATCCGAAGAAAAATATTTATACATTCTTTTATAATTTTTTATTTTATATATAATTGTATATAAATAAATTTAGATATGTCTGTGTATAATTTTTACTTACTTTATTTATTATTTGAGGCAAAATTTAATTTAATTGAAATTATATTTTTAATATAATCCCTTTTTATATATTTATAAAAATAAAAATAAAAATACTCTGCATACCGATATTTGTTGAGTAAGTCGGATATTTGCTAAGTGAATCGGATATTTGTTCAGCATTCGCTCAACAAATCGGACAATATAAAATATATTTGTCATTTGGTAATTTTTTTATATTTGAAATTGTATTCGAATAATATCGGTTATATTTGATATCCGATGATATCCGATCCGAAAATTCAAATATCCGATCTTCCGGATATCCGAAGTTTCAAATCAAATATCAAATATCATTTTTAGATATCCGAAATTTCAAATATCCGACAATCAAATATCCGAAATATCGGATATTTGAACCGTGAACAGCCCTAATTATACTTATACTTATTATCATCATACTAATACATTTTATAATAGTTAACTATAATAATGATAATTATCATAGTTTTATAATAATAATAATAATAATAATAATAATAATAATAATAATAAGTATAATAATTATATGAATAATTATTATTTTTATAATAATTATCTTATTATTATTATTATTATAGATAATAATATAAATAAATATAATTGTATTCATAGATATGATAATAATTAATTGTAATAATTACGTTAATAATAATAATAATTGTAGACCCTTGCAATCTATAATGGAATTGTGGATTGAATTTGGGTAGGGCACCACTGGTTTACCTACAAGAAAGACAAAGAAGAAGAAGAAGAAGAAGAAGAAGAAGAACATTTCAAGTATCAAAAGAACATGAGTGTTGTGTCGACCAAAGAATAATTCAGCGGTAATGAAATACCTCAAAATATTAATTTAGAAATTATGGCCAAATAAGGATTTATTAGAAAAATTAATTAAATTAATTATTTTATTAAAATAAAATAAAATTAATTAAGGTAAATCAAGAAGAAAATAATAAATAATTTAATTAGGAAAAATTAGGGTGTTTTGCTAATTAAAATGGAAGTTAAGGAAAATTTATTCAAAATAGCCCAAATTAATTTAAAAAGGAATTTAATTATTATTATTTTTTAAATATTTTTTTTTAAGAAAGAAGATTTTATTAATGATTGAAAATATTACAACTCATAGCAACCTTACATTGTTCAACTTATCTTTCCAAAGGAAGATGTAAACCTTGCAACCTTGCTAAGACAACATAAATGATTTTCCTAAGAAGATATTTCCAAACACAGCCATTTTGGGAGAAAAGCTTGGTGTTTCGAGCGCGCCAACATTCATAAATGCATGTTGCTGTTAAAGTCCTAGCAACAAAGATTTTCCTTCTATAAATTCTTGTATTTCGAGCCAAAAATTCAAGAACTTGAGGCCAACGGTAGATAGGACTCTGAAGACCAACATTAATAAAAGCATTTTGTAATAGATGCTTCATAA